>JAQPPZ010000753.1:7500000-10000000 GCA_028583015.1 Wollemia nobilis
TAGATTTGCAACAATTAAAAATACAATACACAGAAAATATACAATAACAATAGCATATGATAAATTAATGAGCAAATTTGTATTAACAATGGCTTGTACAATACAACATCTTTGTACATACAATACATAGTTTACAACCTTGTGCATAATCCTCTTCATGCTAATGACCACCACACATTGTGGCCCTCACATTACGACCATCACACACATGTCGGCCAACTCTACAACCATTCAATTGCATCCTCAACTTGACCATACACTCATACACACACCCCTCCAACCTTATGAATGAATGAGGGAAGGGTTTTATTTATACAATTAAAAATTAGTTTTACCCTCCAACTACTTGACACCTCATCATTTCCTAAATTACATTTCACTTGCATGTGTCTTATATTTATCTTTCATTTCCTAACTCACTACAAGACAAACTAACCTATGACTCACTTTATGACTTTGCCGACATATTAATACTTTACCTAAACATTATATTATCACATACAATATTACATCACAAACATTATTAAATATATGTACACACAAGTCGTCAAACATTTCGTGTACAACTACAAAATAACATAAAATGACACAACTTATTCTCTAAACACAGACATGACAGTTTGCCTACCTACAGTTTGAAGCCAATGAGAAGTCATTCGAAATTCAGGGGAAGTTGTTGGAGAGAGTCGAGTGAAGGCTACCAAAAGGTAGATGAGGAGATAAATGTCCCTCAACCCTATAAGGGGTGCTGCCCCTTGATCTTGCAGGGGGGCTCCTGCCCCCTTGACCCCCAAAAAAGGTGGTGACGGGCGTTGCCTATCATGTTGGTGATACGATCGATTGCAGGAAGTGGAGCGAGTAATTAGAAAATAATTTATTGCTTGCAACAATTTGAAGTGAAACCAGTTATAGAAGATGTTTGGAACAGGAGAGAGCGAAAGGAGCATGACGAGATCCCAATATGGTGTCCAATGCTTCTAGCCCTAGTGTTTAGTTCATGTGTCGTCGAAGATGTCAACAAGTCTAGAGGAGGGGAAACAAATTGACATGTCTACATAACCAATGAATACAGTTTTGTTAATTTGGGTTATTCTGTAGTTCATAGCAAAGTGTTTGACAAAATGCGTAAGTATAATTAATAAAGTCATAAAGTGAGTCATGAAATGAAATGTAAATGTAAGTCAAGTGCATGTTAAATGTAATAATAGAAAATGATGAGGTGTCAGGTAGTTAGTTAGTTGGAGTATGCAATTACTTTCTTAGTTGCATAAATAAAACACCTCCCTCATCCGTTCAAAGGATGGTATTGTATATTGGCATGGCATATGGTAATAGAAGTTTGGTGAAATCAGACATGTCAGACATAGGGCCATTTGAACTACTATGCCAGGTCGTTTGACTACCATGCCAGGCCATCTGATTGTTGAGCGAGGCTGTTTGAAATGTTGTGCAAGGCCGTTTGACTATTGGACCAGGTCGTCTGATATATGTTGTGTGCGCAAAATGTCCATTGTGATTGTAAGTTATTTCCATTGTATATTTTGTTCAAATAAGTGGTAATGGAATTGTGTTGCAGTATGTTGTATTCCATTTCTACACCCTATTTGCTTTACCAATTTGCTGAAATGGGGGCTTATGGCCAAGTCGTGCCCTAGTTATTCCAACTAGATCAATCCTCATCATACATTTTTATCTCTTGAACAACTTTCAGACTGTAGATGGTCTCTTTGCTTGCCTAGACAGCCCCATCAACCTTTGGCTTGGTCTAGATGGCCTGGCCTAAAGGCTAGACGACTAGGGCTTTGGGGCAAGTGACATGTCCCAAGAGTCATACTTGGACTTGGGGCCAAACAACCTGGATTGGAACCCATATGGCCTAGGCCCGAATGACCTAGGTCTAGATGGTTAGGGCCTTGGGCCAAACAACCTGGGTTTTGATGATGTAGGTCCAGATGACTGAATTTGTCATTGCCTTGCACATTTTTTTTTGGGACCCGTCCATCTTTACATTTGTCTTTTGTGCAAAATCTTCTTGATTTGTCTTTGATCAAGTTGAGTTTCATAATCACAACATTGTCCACCAGAGCCTCATCGTCCGCCACCTACGCAATCTCAACTAGTTTCCCAATTTCAACCACCTGCATGGTCTCGATCGATTACACAATTGCCACTTCCTGCATACTCTTAGCCTCCTATAGAGTCCTAATCTTCTTGATTGCAATCAAGCTCACCTCCTCAATTGCAATCAAGTTTAGGATGTGTTTTTCTTGCTGACCAGGGCTTTGCCTCCTCTTTGATGTGTCAATCCCTCCACACTGACATTTGTGTCTGACATGCCCCAAGAGATGACATTGTTGACATTGCATAATGGGTTTGCCGTGAGTATCGTACTAAATTCGACATATTGCAATAATTTCGCAGTTGTCATATACAACATCATCAATGGCATCTCTCCTCAGAATAGTCTCCCTTTGTGTTGCATATACTTGTAGCAGCAATTTTGCATCCATACATGTGCTCTCCATGTCAAACTCATTCTTAGAGTCATCGCATTCTTCGCTCTCATCTTAAGAGTCACTCTCTTTATTGGAGTCACTTTCATCGGCATTAATATGAGCCCAACATTCTAACGATGTCTTTGCAATGCTTTTCAAGCGCATGCCTTGCTTAAAGGCCTCTTGATATGACATCAAAGGGACTCCTCTGATCTTCTTTTGACACATAGGAAGAATTCCCTCCACAAACCATCTCTTCTTCAATACATCTAACGTATCCTCTAAATGGGTAAATAACCCTTGTAGCCTTTGGTTGTAGGATTGAACAAACTCCATCTCACTTTGCTCCATCCTATTGATTTTTGTAGTGACCTCACTGTCTTTGCAAAACAATTTAAATTCCTTCATGAAGGTTTCTTGTGACTCGTCCCAACTCTTGTAGTTGTCCTTTGGGAATCCCATGTAGTGGTCCATTGTGATTCCATGCAACATTGCAGGGAATAACCTCCTCAAATCTATTGCATTCATCTTCCTATTAGCCTTACACATTGTAAGGAAGATTTTCCAATGTCTTACTAGCTCCTCTATTCCACCTCCATGAAATGTGGGACACTTGTTCGTTATGCCAAAATTGGTCATCGTCATGACTGACTGATTTAGCATAGGCAATGGTTGTTTGCATGTGTCACTCTTGTCACATGCATAGTCGGACGCACCACACTGCAATTGATCTCATATCAGTTTCTCGTCCTGCACACCATGAAATGTGCCAATCTACAGTTGCTCCAATGTTGGACTCCCATATTGCTCACAATTGAGCACACCAACTTGCAATTGCTCTAGTGCTAGGCTTGCACCGCGTGCACTATCAGACATGCCATCTTTCATTTGCTTTGATGATGGACTCTCGTCTCGTTCACTATTAGGCACCAATTTACAATCACTCTAATACTAAACTCTCATCATGCACATTATCTAACTCACAACTTGCTCCAACCCAAGTTTTCTCCTTTGTTAGACTTGTCATCACTTTGCACTTTCTCACGTTCAACTTCATTTGTGTGAACGTGTTCGTTTGCATGCACATTTTTTCCTATGCTAGCGTGTTCGTTTGCGTGCGTATCTTTGCTTGTGTGCATGTTCGTATGTGCGCATGTGTTCTCTTGCACAAATGTTTTTGTATGCAAGAATGTCTTTACTTGCGTAGACTTCTTTGTCTATGCCCATGTCTGTGTGCACGTTCGTGTCTGTGTGCACGTTCGTGGGCACATCTTTACTTGTGCAGACTCGTTCATCTGTGTGCATGCCTACATAGACTCATTCCTTCATGCGCTTTGTGTGGATGTCTTTGTGCATTAGCCCTTCATCAGTTGTGTGCACATCATTGTGCATTGGCCCTTAGGCGGTGTCAACAAAAATGTCTACATATTTTGTTGGAAACTTAAATCTTTCCTACTCTCAAGGGAGACTACGTAGTTTGTCGACTGCTTTGTAATCACCCCATTGTTGTCGGTGCATACCTTCTCTAGCGATATGCTCGTCACAACTCTATGTGACCAAATTTGAGCCAACTTCATATAGGGAAGAATGCTAGAATGTAGAAATGGAATACAACACATGACAATATAATTCTATTACAAATATATAAACAAAAGTACACAATGAGAAAAACTTATAGATACAAATGGATACATTGCACACACATGTATTTTGCACAACAACCATTTGCAATACATCATGGTCCTCGATGAACAACTCAACTACTAACATTCACACCCGACCAAAAACACTCTTTGGCCAACAATCCAACAAGCATACATGACCAAGGTAGATGCAAACATATAGCCACGAAGGGAGGGACTGGTTGGTTGTTGACAACAGCCTAACTACCACCGAACTACCCATTTAGGTAAAAACATGAAAAACAGCCCATAACATTACATTGCATTATTACAAACACTAATTGCCACATACACACAACATTAAGCGACAAAACTTACATACGCCAACTTTTATCTACACAGATCGTCAACTTGTGCACATGCATTCACGCGCTTGTAGACTAGACCATGGCACTCATGCAAATGTGCACTCATACAACATGCATTCATGAAGACATGTCAACTACAGTACATAGATATAGAGCTAAAAACACAAAATCAATAGAATAAGAATGATTTACAATGGAGCCTATATGAAAAGGTGCTAGAAACCTTCATGTAAAAATAAGCATAATTGCAATAACAATGCAGGAATTAATGGAAATGCTTTTAAACTAAGTGACCATGAAAATGAAAATAACAGAAGTGCTCAAGAAAAATAACAAAACAAACTTATATCAATCAAGCGGAACAGATATTGCAGGCCTCTTCGAGGGGGCAACCTCCTTGAAAGCAGAGCTCCGATACAATTTGAGAAAAATATGAGATACATTCTACTCTAAACCCATGTCCTTATATAGACTCTTATTTACCCTAACCCTAATGCTCAAGGGTTGGACCACATGAAAGAGGGGACTCGAGCTACTAACTCCTACTTATAATAAAAGTAAAGGTTACATCATAATGGGCCTATACACGTTAGGCACCCAAGGTGCAAAATGCACCAACACTAGATAAGTACATAACACTGGTCATGTAAGGATAGGATCCTAGCATGCTCTCCCCCTTCAAGAAGCCTTGTCCTCAAAGCTTGACTTGAGGAAATTGATTCTGTAGTTGGAGCGGCCCCCAGGTGGCATCTTTTGGTTGGAGTCCACGCCACTGTACTAAAACATTGGTGAGTGCGGTTGCTAAGTGTGTGTGTACGCTCGTCCAAAATACTCGTGGGTTCTAAGATGACTGAGCCTTCCTCATCCAATTGGGGTAGTGTGGATTGGACCTGTATATGGTTGCCAAGGACCTTTAAAGATGAGACATGGAAAATTGGATGTATTGTGGAAGAAAGCAATAATTCTAGCTTGCAGGCCATAGGGCCAACCTCCTGGAGCAATTTATATGGTCCATAGAATCATGGTGCTAGCTTTTGATTGCCACAGAGTTTCAGTGATGACTGCTCGTAGGGCTACAGGCATAGGAAAACCATGTCTTCAATGTTAAAACTGCGCTCAGAATGGTGTTAATCTACTTGTTGTCACTTATGGTTCTGCACTATGGCCAAATTATCTTTGAGATGTTGGAGTTGTTGTGCACGCTCCATGAGAGTGGAATCTTGTTAGGACCCCATCCTAACACTATGATGTAATGTTCCTTGTTGAATGTGGGGGACACCCATAGTAATATTTTGTAATGTTTTGTAAACGTGGGGGACACCCATGATAATATTTTGTAATAGTTGTGGCTCTAGAAGCGCCTAGACAAGTGGTGCCATTTTATGTAATTGTTATCAAGAATGTAACTATTTTGTAGGTAGGATATTCTAGCTCGGGTGGCATTTTGCATGTAAGCCAACCTTGAGAGTTAGGTGGTAGAGGAAGTATTTAAAACTGCGAGGAGCAAGAATGTATGTATCTTTTTGCATAATTGAATGAAAGTATTGAAGGAGGTTGCCCCCTCGAAGTGGCTTGTGATTCTGTGTTATTTGTGAGATTGTTCATTTCTGCATTTATATTTCGTAGTTGTGTTGTGAGCATTTATCTTTATTTGCAATATTTGTGCGAGTGTGTTTATTTTTAATAGTAGGTTCCTAACAAATCCATTGCTTGAACCTTTGGAACTACCCAAAATGTATGACAGAAGTGATAGTGGAGGGTGTCCATAAACTGCTTCATATGGTGTCATCTTGGTTGAGGAGTGATAGGAAGTATTATACCACCACTTAGCCAAAGGAAGCCATTTGACCCAATGAGTCAATTGCTCAGATGCAAAGCAACGGAGATAAGTTTCCAAGCACTTGTTGACAATTTCAGTTTGCCCATTGGTCTGGGGATGGTATGCCGAGCTCATCTTGAGTTGTGTGTCGTGCAACTTGAACAGTTCCTGCCAAAAATGACTAGTAATTGTGGGGTCACAACTGGATACGATGGACTGGGGCATGCCATGAAGGCGAAAAATGGAATCAAGGATTATTTGGGCAACAATTGAGGCTTTGTAAGGGTGGGCTAGAGGACATAAATGAGCATACTTAGAGAGATTAGCCACCACCATGAGAATGATTGTTTTGCCTCTGGACTTTGGAAGCCTTTCAATAAAATCCATAGAAATGTTTTTCCAAACGGGTCTCTAGAATTGAAAGAAGTTGGAGTGTGCTCGGTGTGCGAATAGTTTCACCCATAGTTGAGAAATTGGAATCGGATCGAGTGGGCATGGAAAAAGAATCGGGAATTGACAAAAAAAAAAAAAACTCGAAGAAAATGCAATTTTTCATTGAAAAGTCTTTTTCATGCATATCACAATGAATTAACATTATGCAAATCAAATATTAATATTGTAAGTGATACAAGCTTAAAGCCTTAAACCACACATGAAAGTGACAAAACACATCTTAAATAAAGAAATTTTAATGCATCCAAAATTCAAATATTCTTGTATTGCTTATAATATAAAAAAGGTACAAATTACAAAATGTGTCATAAGTCATGACAAATACAATGCCTCAAGATCTTTGAATGCCTTTGCCCTTTGCCCTAGCAGAAGTTCTAGTCGCTCTGTTGCTGTGCCTCTTCTTGTGCCTTGGCAGTAGAAATGAAATTTAACATGCTTACACACAATTCCATTTCTACTTAAATAATTTTACAGATTTGCAGTCATTGTAGTACAATATACAGGAAATAGCAACAACAATGGCAATAACAGCAATAGAAGCAGCAATGGCAATAGCAGCAGCAATTGTAGATAACAGTAAATACAAGCAGTTTTATATTAACAATGGCATTTACAGTACAGACATATAGTTTCAGAATTACAATCTGTAGTTTGCAAACCCTACGCAGATTCATGGCTGCATACAAGATTGGACTGCATCATGCCCTACGCACATATGCATCAGTCCTCTCTCACGTACCATGCTTCTCTATGAATCCACCAACCTGCATGACTGCCTTCAATGCCCTGGCTGAATGAATGAATGAACAACCACCAAACCACTTCAATGAATGAACCCTTGAATGAATGAGGGGAGGGCTTATTTATACACCCAAAAAGTAGTTACCTTCCAACTACCTCATAACTTCCCCAAATTACATTTCTTATGCATTTGATCTTGCATTTACATGACATTTCCCACTAGAGGACAAACTAGTTTATAACTTTTACATTTCTTATGCATTTGATCTTGCATTTACATGACATTTCCCACTAGAGGACAAACTAGTTTATAACTTATGATTTAGCCGACTTACATGACTTAACATCACTTTATTATTACGTACAATATTAAATTGTACTTTATAACATTATTAAATATATGTACGCTCATTTTGTCAAACACTTTGCGTACAATTACAAAATAACATATAATACCAAAACTGATTCACCAATTACAGACATATCAATTTGCCTGTCTACATTGGCTGCTAATGCCCGTTGTCACTTGTGTCGGGGGTCAAGGGGCAGCGCCCCTTGCGGGGTTATGTTGGGCTTTTCGGTTTTAATTTTTTACTCTCTTAAAACCCATGTGGTTTAATGAACCTACTGAACAAATAATCACTTGTGCTTTTAAATATTATTCCTATATACAAGCATATTGAGCATTGCTATTGGTGGCTGTTGGTGGCTACCGGATTCCTTCAAACTGCAAAAAACTGGCTGTTAGGATGCACTAGCGCGTTTTGTTTGGTGTGGTAGCAGGTAGGAAAACCTCTTTCTCCAGTTTGAAACAGGTTAAAATGAGGCAAAATGATTTTTTTTTTTATAGTGTTTTTTGATCTACTTGTGCGACTGTGACCGATCTTTTGCCGTAGGAATCACAACTCTTGATTTTTTCAATTGGCAAAAATCGCTATTTTAAAAAAAAATTGATTTCCATTGCGATTTGAATCAGAATTCCTTATAAATTGCAAGAAATTGGATTGGATCGGAATTAAATTGGGATTTTCGTAACTATGTTTTCACCCTTAATGCGCTGAAAAGTCTTGCATTCTGCAACAAAGGTCTTGATATCCTTTTTCATCCATGCCCATAAAAATGTGCGCTTTGCCCATTCATATGTTTTTAAGAAGCCTGAATGTCCTCCAGTCAGAGAAGCATGCATTCCCTGTAGTATAGACTCGCAGATTGGCCAATTTCTAGGGATAACAAGGTGACCCGGTATCGCAGATATTCTCCATCCCATGTAAATCTTAGGTGAGAGTCAGGATCAGTTTGAAGTTGCTGAATTAGTGATTGCAAGGTGCAATCTGTAAATTTTCCAGCCCTAGATAAATGCTATCCTATGTTATTTTAAAATAAATCAGATCTGAGAATAACTTATTCAAACATGCAACAGTCACACAAATGGCTGGAAAAATGAACAACGTGAACAGCAGAAGTTAAATATATTTTTGAACCTGAAATATTACAAATAAAAGAGCCTACAGCTACAGCAGAACACTTCCGCTCTCTTGTTGCTTTTCTAGCCAACAATTTCTTTGTTCTTCTCCTCCTAAGCTTGTAGTTTTCCTTCAGCAATATGTTCTTCTCTTCTTTTGTTGTGTAAAACTCTCTTGACCTTCTCCTTTTATCCTTGAAAAAGGTAACCCTAATCTCTCTAATCCTAAGATTAGATCTCATCTATGTTAGGAAGTGAAGTCACTATGCAGTACAGGCAGTAGAAAAGAGGACTGCAGTAGGCCTGACGTCTGTCCAGCTAGATGTCTAGGTCAAACGTCTAGGCAGCAGGCCAAACGTCTGACCTGCTAGACGTTTGGGTCAGACGTCTAGGCAACAGGCCAAACGTTTGACTTGCTAGACGTCTAGGCCAGATGTCTGGCAGACGTCTGGACTGCCAGACGTCTAGGCAACAGGCCAAACATCTGACCTGCTAGACGTCTAGGCCATATGTCTAGACGTCTGGTTTGGCAGACGTCTAGGCCAGACGTTTGGTCTGGCAGACGTCTAGGCCAGACGTCTAGACGTTTGGTCTGGCAAACGTCTAGGTTAGACGTCTGGTGCCAGACGTCTACCAGCCTAGACGTCTGGCGGCCAGACGTCTAACCAAGTAGACGTCTAGGCCAGACGTCTAACCAAGTAGACGTCTAACACAAAAGACGAACAGGTTCAGGGAGCGGAAGACGAACCGTTCCGGTTCCGTATGAAGACGAACAGTTTTGCGGAGGTCTCCTCGGGGAGAGGAAACGAACGGTTGGGGCCTTCCTTGTCTGCTCTATAAAAGGGACTTGATCCCTTGCATATGGAATGGGGTTGAAAACGTTGTGAAAGACGTGAATGTAAAGTTTGCTGAAAATAATAAAAGAGAAGTTGCCATTGCCCCGTGGTTTTTCCTGCACATTGCAGGTTTCCACGTAAATCTGTGTCACTTGTGTTGTTGTTTCCGTGTTTTCTATTTTTGTTATTGTGCTTCCTCTTGCAAGTGTAAAATCTGAAGTTTTTCCTAACATCTGGTATCAGAGCTAAGGTTTTGTGCGAGTGGGAGCTGCAACAATGACAAAAGGTGTAACCAAGTTCGAGATTGAGAAATTTGATGGCAGGAACTTCGCTCTATGGAAGATGAAGGTGGAGGATTTGTTGGTTCAGAATGACCAAGCTCAAGCCTTGAAAGGGGTCGCGAGTAAACCGAGCAACATGAAAGATGAGGAGTGGGTAACGCTTGACAGAAGGCGGTTTCTACAATCCGTCTCTGCCTAGCGGACTCCGTCTTGTTCAATGTAGTTGAAGAGAAGACCGCGGAAGCCCTTTGGCAAAAGCTTGAAAAGTTGTATGAAACAAAATCAGCAACAAATAAGGTTTTTCTGAAAAAGCAGCTTTATAGCTTGAGGATGAAGGAAAGTTCATCCGTAGTAGATCATTTGAATGAGTTTAATACTCTAATCAGTAACTGGTTTCGATTAATGTGAAGATGGAGGATGAAGATAGAGCTATCACCCTACTTTGTTCCCTCCCGGACACTTGGGATCATATGGTGATGACCATCAGTAATTCATCATCAAGAACTCTCAAATTTGATGATGTGGTAGCCGCTTTGTTGGCAGAAGAGTTGAGGCGAAAAACGTCTCTGGAACCCTCAACCAATGAAGCCCTATCTGTGAGAGGTCGATCCTTCGAGGGGAGTAAACAAGGTAGAAAACAATCCAGATCTAAGTCTAAAGGACGTAAGCGAAAAGGGAAGTGCTGGCATTGTGGGAAGCCAGACACTCCAAGAAGGACTGTTGGCAATTAAAGAATGGTGAAAAGCAAAATCAGCCATCATTGAGGCCAGCAAGATTCAGGAGAGACGACAACATGTGAAGCCTTCTCGTATCAATAATAACAGATCAGTTTTATATACCTGGGTTTTGGACTCAGATGCATCCTTCCACATGTCTCCCCACAGAGACCGGTTTGACAAATATCAGCCATACCGTGGTGGAAAGGTCTATTTGGGTGATGATCACCCTTTAGAAATTGTGGGAAGAGGGGATATAAGGATCAGGCTGGACGATGGTAGAGAAAGGATGTTATGTGATGTGCGACATGTGCCCGATTTGAGGAAGAATTTGCTCTCAATCAAAATGATGGATAAGCTAGGGTATTCTGTCACCTTTAGTGTATTCTGTCACCTTTAGTAACAACTACTGCAAGATTACCAGAGGAGCTCTTGTAGTAGCAAAGGGAGAATCTTATGGGACCTTATACCGTTTATGCGGTGATACGGTGACAAACCATGCAAAGCAACAACTTCTGTTCAGGATGCAAGTGATGCTATGGCATCAACGCCTAGGCCATATGAGTGAAAAAGGCCTGAAAATTCTGCATGACAGAGGTATGCTTTCCCGGGATTAAGTCTTGTAATTTAGACTTATGTGAGCACCGTATTTTTGGTAAACAGAAGAGGGTTCGGTTCATCGCAAGTCCCGGTAAGAGTTCTGATTTTCTGCAACTTATACATTCGGATATATTTGGACCAGTCCCCACTCAATCCTTGAATGGCGCCATCTATTTTCTGACTTTTATAGATGATTATTCTAGGAGAGTGTGGGTTTATTTTCTGAAGAAGTCGGAAGCTTTGCAGAAATTTAAAGAGTTCAAAGCACGGGTAGAGAAGAGTTTGGGCAAGTCGATTTTATGTCTCAAGTCAGATAATGGGGGTGAATATTGCTCCAAGGAATTTGATAAATTTTGTATGCAGGAAGGTATTAAGCACCATAAGACTGTACCATACACTCCACAACAAAATGGTGTGGTTGAGCGGATGAATCGCACAATCATGGAACGTGCAAGAAGCATGCTTAGCGCAGCCATGTTGGAGAAAAAGTTCTGGGCAGAGGCTGTTAATACAGTTGTTTATCTTATTAACAGGTCACCTACAACTGCATTGGATGGACAGATTCCGGAGGAGGTTTGGTGTTGTAAGCCAGTTGATTACTCTCATTTGCGTACCTTTGGTTGTGATGCGTTTGCCCATGTACCCAAAGAAAAAGGTCCAAGCTTGACCCGAAGTCAAGCAAATGTGTTTTTCTTGGCTATGGAGATATAGTGAAGGGGTATAGACTGTGGGATCCTACTGCCCACAAGGTAATTATTAGCCGGGATGTAATTGTTGATGAAAAATCCATGCAAAGGAAGGAGGTACAGCAAAATCCTAATGTTGTACCTGTTGAAGTAGAATTGAGTGAAGATGAACATGCTGAAGTTTTTGATCAGCATGCAGAACAACAAGTAGAACAAGAAGTAGAGCAGCCACAACGGTCACAAGACCAAGAGCCACAATCGACAGATCATTGGGTTAGAAGATCTACACGTCCACAAAAGTGTCCGGAAAGGTATTCTCATGTGTATCAGTCCTCTTTTGCTTTGTTAACTGATGATGGTGAACCTAGTTCATTTCAGGAAGCTAGAGAGTCTGAAAATGCAGAAAAGTGGAGGAAATCCATGGAGGAGGAAATCGAGGCACTTCGAAAGAATAAAACTTGGGAACTTGTGGATCTCCCACCTGGAAGAAAGACTGTTGGAAACAAGTGGGTGTACAAAGTGAAGAAGAACAACGATGGGCTGTTGGAACGCTATAAAGCTCGCTTGGTGGCAAAGGGCTATGTGCAGAAGTCGGGTGTTGACTTTAATGAAATTTTCTCTCCAGTTGTGAAGATGACTACTATTAGAGTTCTACTTGCACTTGTAGCCGCACAGATTTGGAACTGGAGCAGCTTGATGTAAAGACTGCTTTCTTGCATGGTGATCTCGAGGAAGAGATATATATGGATCAGCCCGAGGGCTATGAAGAAAGAGGCAAAGAGCATTTGGTTTGCAGACTAAAGAAATCACTGTACGGGTTGAAACAGCGCCAAGGATGTGGTACAGGAAATTTGACACCTTCATGAAGAGCCAAGGTTTCAGCAGGAGTGAAGCTGACCATTGTGCATACTATAAGAGGTTTGATGATGGCAGTTTTATTATTTTGCTGTTGTATGTTGATGATATGTTGGTTGCAGGCCCCAAAATGAAGAAAATCATTGATCTTAAGGCTCAGTTGGCTAGGACATTTGAAATGAAGGATTTAGGAGCAGCAAACCAAATTTTAGGGATGAAGATACACAGGGACAGAAAAGGAAGAAAGATCCGGTTAAGTCAAAAGTCATATGTGGAAAAGATTCTGCAACGCTTCAATATGCAGAATGCTAAACCAGTTAGTACCCCACTTCTTCCACACTTAAAGTTGTCTTCCAACCAGTGTCCTAGAACGAAGCAGAGAAGACAAGCATGTCTCGTGTACCGTATTCATCAGCAGTAGGAAGCCTCATGTATGCCATGGTGAGCACCAGACCGGATATTGCCCAAGCAAGTGGGAGTAGTCAGCCGGTACATGGCAAATCCTGGTAAGGAGCATTGGAATGCGGTGAAGTGGATATTCAGATATTTAAGAGCCACTTCAGATGTTGCCATTTACTTTGGATCGACAGATTTGCAAGTTACAGGTTTTGTGGATTCTGATTATGGTGGAGATAGAGATGGGAGAAAATCCACTACAGGATATACCTTCACTCTTGCTGGAGGAGCGGTGAGTTGGGCTTCTAAGTTGCAGTCTGTTGTGGCTTTATCAACCACTGAAGCAGAATATATTGCAGCGACTCATGCCAGCAAAGAGGCAATTTGGCTAGAGCGATTGTTGGGTGACTTCAAGGTAATGCAGGAGAAAATTACGCTGCATTGTGATAGCCAGAGTGCTATTCAGCTAGTGAAGAATCCAACATTCCATGATCGCACGAAACACATTGATGTCAAGTACCACTTTATCAGAAATGTGGTGGAAGAAGGTAGGATCCTGTTGCAGAAAATCGACACTGAAGTGAATCCTGCAGATATGCTTACAAAGCCGGTCAAGGTAGAGAAGTTTGAGTGGTGCAGAACTTCTCTGGGCTTGCTGAAAAAGTAACAAGGGCAGCATTGGGCAATTGGCACTGGATGAAGATCTTTGGCAGAAGAATTCCTGAATATTGACTTCAAGTGGGAGAATGTTAGGAAGTGAAGTCACTATGCAAGTACAGCAGCAGAAAAGAGGATTGCAGCAGCGTGATGTCTATCCAGCTAGATGTCTAGGCAGCAGGCCAGACGTCCGACCTGCTAGATGTCTAGGTCAGACGTCTAGGCAACAGGCCAAACGTCTAACTTGCTAGACGTCTAGGCCAAACGTCTAGTCGTCTGGTCTGGCAGACGTCTAGGCCAGATGTTTGGACTGCCAGACGTCTAGGTTGGCAGATGTCTAGGCCAGACGTCTGGGCTAGCAGATGTCTAGGCTGGCAGACGTCTAGGCCAGACGTCTGGGCTTCCAGACGTCTAACCAAGTAGACGTCTAGGCCAGACGTCTAACCAAGTAGACGTCTAACACAGAAGACGAACAGGTTCAGGAAGCGGAAGACGAACCGTTTCGGTTCCGTATGAAGACGAACAGTTTTGCGGAGGTCTCCTCGGGGAGAGGAAACGAACGGTTGGGGTCTTCCTTGTCTGCTCTATAAAAGGGACTTGATCCCTTGCATATAAATGGTGGTTGAAAACGTTGTGAAAGACGTGAATGTAAAGTTTGCTGAAAATAATAAAAGGAGAAGTTGCCATTGCCCCGTGGTTTTTCCTGCACATTGCAGGTTTCCACGTAAATCTCTGTGTCACTTGTGTTGTTGTTTCCGTGTTTTCTATTTTTGTTATTGTGCTTCCTCTTGCAGGTGTAAAATCTGAAGTTTTTCCTAACAATCTCATCTTGAGATGTAAGGTTAAAAATAGAAAATCACTTGAGTGAAATACAAAATAAAATCACTTAAGTGAATTACAAAATAGAATCACTTAAGTGAACTTAAAAATAGAAAATCACTTAAACAGCGTGAACAACAGAAGTTAAATATATTTCTGAACCTGAAATATTACAAATAAAAGAGGCTACAGCTACAACAGAACACTTATGCTCTCTTGCTGCTTTTCTAGCCACCAATCACTGTTCTTCTCCTCCTAAGCTTGTAGTTTTCCTTCAACAATCTGTTCTCCTCTTATTTTCTGTGTGTAAAACCCTCTTGACCTTCTCCTTTTATCCTTGAAAAAGGTAACCCTAATCTCTCTAACCCTAAGATTAGATCTCATCTCATCTTGAGATGTAAGGTTAAAAATAGAAAATCACTTAAGTTAATTACAAAATAGAATCACTTAAGTGAATTATAAAATAGAATCACTTAAGTGAACTTAAAAATTGAAAATCACTTAAGTGAATTTCAAAATAGAATCACTTATGTGAATTACAAAATAGAATCACTTAAGTGAACTTAAAAATAGAAAATCACTTAAGTGAATTTCAAAATAGAATCAGAAATGTCTTGAACCACTTCTAGCACATTCATACTGAAGCCTGTGCAAGAAGTTCCTGTCCGAGCTACATTTCTCAATACAATCTTAGGTTACTTCTCCTTGAAGTTGGTGGGTCCTTTAAGGAAGCGGAGTAGGGATGGCACATAGCATACTTTGATCCTCATATTGGCGGGATAGTGCATTAGCGACTACATTTTCCTTGTCCTTATAAAATTTTTTCATAGTCATACCCTAGTAGTTTGGTAACCCATTTTTGTTGTGTGGGCATAGATACACGCAGCTCAAGAGAGTACTTTAGGTTATGGTGGGATGTTTTAATGGAAAAATGTTGCCCAATAAGATAAGGCCTCCATTGGTTGATAGCATGTAAGATTGCCATCATCTCCTTCTCATAGTTCGATTTTCCTAAGTTTTTGCTTGATAGTGCCTTACTAGTGAAGGCCAATGGCCGCCCTTCTTGCATAAGCATTGCACTAATTCCACTTTCGGAGACATCACTTTCAATCACAAATGGCTTGGAGAAATTAGGCATATCCAGCATAGGGGTTGAGAGCATATAACTTGTTTGAGTCGCAAAAATGCATGTTCGGCGGGTTCTAACCATAGAAACGAGTTCTTCCGTAACATAGCTGTCAAAGGGGATGCAATCTTTTCGTAATCACAGGCAAATTTTTGATAATAGCCAATGTGAGGCCTAGGAAACCTCAAAGACTTTTGAGAGTGTGGTTTGGGCCATTGTTGTATGGCAATAATCTTTTTAGGATCCACCTTGACCCCCTTCCCCTGAAACTATATGGCCTAGTTATTCCACTTCCTGCATCCCAAAAGAACATTTGGATCGTTTGGTATACAGTTGATTATCAACTAGGAGTTGTAGTGTTTGGTCTAAATGTTACAAATGGTCCCCCACATGTACGATTGTAGACCAGAATATTGTCGAAAAAGATTAAAATAAATTTACACAAATGGTCCAAAGATGCATTCATGATACTTTGAAAAGTGGATGGCGCGTTGGTAAGACCGAATGACATGACAAGGAATTCATAATGGTCTTCTTGAGCGTGGAATTCTCCCTTTGGAATATCTTCTCGCAATTTGATATGATGATAACCTAAACAAATATCCAACTTTGAAAAAAGCGAGCACCATGGAGTTTATCCAGTAACTCATCAATGACAAGAATGGGAAATTTGTCCTTGATGTAAATTTGTTGAGTTCTTGAAAATCCACACATAACCGCCAAGACCCGTCTTTCTTATGAACCAAAAGTATTGGGGAAGAATGAGTTGACACTTGGTCTAATGACCCCTACTGCTAATTACTCCTGCACCATCTTCTCAATTTTAGTCTTCTACATATATGGGTACTAGTAGGGACAAATGTTCAGTAGTAAGCTTCCGATGACAAGCTCGATGGTATGATCGTGGGTGTGCTGTGGTGGTAACCCTTGTGGTTATGCAAATACAAGTGCATGTTTATCAATAATTTCTTGTAATTCAACTGGCTGAACAGTATCATTGATATTTGGGGTCTGTATTGCAAACTATTGTGCCACGACCTTTCTTCAAAAGTTTTTTTATTCGATGTGAGTTGATGAGTTGGGTAGGACTCGCGGTCATGCCACAAAGAGTGTATAGCTTTTCATGTTCGGTGAATTGCATCCATAGCTTAGAAAAGTCTCATACTATTAGGCCCAGGGTATGAAGCCATTGTGTTCCCAACACAATGTCACAACCCCCCAAAGGAAAGGCAAACATGTCCGCTCTAAGGTTGTAGTCACTTGTCGTCACCTTTACATTTCTGCATTTTCCTTTGCATGGTAGAGTACCCCCATTGGCAACCATGACTTCAAATAAATTGCAAGAGTAGATGTAACAGGCTACTTTTTTAGCTACCCAAGGATTAATAAAATTGTGGGTACTACCAAAATCAATGAGGATGATGAGTCATTGGCCCTTGAAATCCCCTACCACTTTACTAGTCTAGGGAGTAGAAATCCCATCTAATGCATATATAGAAATCTTATGTGGTTGGTTCTCTGTCAGTTTAGACTCTTCAGGTTGATCTTCGCCTCTATGGTCCTCCCCTTCGTCATGTGGTTCCTTGGTGGAAGGTTCACCCACATTGAGTAAATATAGTTTCTGTTGTACACACTTGTGGCCCTGAGAATATTTATCATCACAATTGTAACATAGTCCCTATGCCCTAGATACCTCCATTTCTTCTTGGGTGAGACGTTTGACCTATGGTGGTTTGTTTTCTGAGTTTGATGATGTCTGGGACGGAAACGGGGTTCGAGCTTGTGGAGGTTAAAAAGTATGCCTTTGTGCTACGAATTTATCTTCAGCAAGCCTAGCCAATGCTAGAGTTGCTGTAGTGTTGTTCGACTTGAACATTTTCACTTCAGCACAAATTTCTTTCTCTAATCGACTAACTAAACAACTTTGGAAAAAATCGACACTCAATCCCCTAGTGTGATATGCTAGCTTTTCAAACTATGTTTGTTAATCACGGACATGTCATTTGTCTTAACTTGGTGAGGGCTCCAAGAGCTTGTGGAGGTTTAAGAGTACACCTTTGTGCCCGAATTTATCTTCAACAAGCCTAGCCAATCCTACAACTGCCATCATGTTGTCTGGCTTGAATATTTTCACTTTAGCACGGATATCTTCCTTTAATCCACTAATGAAACAACTTGAGAAAAACTTGACACTCAATCCCCTTGTGCGATTTGCTAGCTTTTCAAATTGTTTGGTAATCATGGACAAATGTCTTTTGTCTTAACTTGGTGAGGGATCCTATGAAATCTTAATACTCATTGGGTCTAAAATGGGTGAGTAATTTTGTCCCAGATTCAGCCCAAGTGAGCCACGACTGCATATTCTCTAACCATTGGTACCATTGAATTGCTTCCTGTTCTAGGTTGAAAGATGCAATTGCGAGCCTTTGATTATGAGGAGTGGCATGAAGAGAAAAATATTGTTTGGCCTGATACAACCAACTAGTTGGATCCTCTCCATCAAATTTTGGAAAGTCTAGCTTGGGCATTCTTTGAATTGTATTTAGAGGCAAGGTATTTAATGCTCTGCCCTCAGAACTACCATCTTGACTCCCTGGTGATTGTCTTGCCAGAACGTCGTATTTTGCATTTAGGCCTGTTAAACAACTCTCAAGGTCATCAATTTTATCCAATTTGTCTAATTTGGATAATACTTGAAGGATTTGTGACCGAGTGTTTTCAATTTGTTTCACCTGGTCGCCCAATCGCTCTAGCTCTTGGGTAGCTCTAGTACCACCAACCATTTTTAGTCACTTTAGGGTCTCCAAAAAATTTTATCGGAGTTATATGTCAAAATGATTGGCTCAAAGAGAGGATCGGAATGGACTATACCACAAAATGATGATTTTCAGAAGGTAGGGTTTCAAAAATGGGTTTTGGAGTTGGGTCTCAAAACGGTCAGCTTGAAGAGGGGATCACAATGGGCTATATCACAAGATGACGAATTTTGGTTTTTTGTACTTTTTTTTTCACTGACAACTCTGATTGCTCCGTTGGCAGACTACTGACAACTGACTGCTCTGTCAGATTGGTTATTCTCTACACTATTAAACTAGATATTCTCTGTACTGTTAGACTGTATATTCTTTGTATTTTTAGAGTATATATTCTCTGTACTATCAAATTGTATATTCTTTGTACTGTCACACCAAATAATTTTTGCACTATCAAACTATGACTAGAATAGTCTCTTTCGAGAAAATCTGCAAAAAATCCCGATTTTTGCTGATTCCTGCCCTTGCCGATAAAATCCCGATTTTTTGCCCAAAAAATCTGCCGCAGCAGCATGGGTAGAGGAAATGACATAAATAGCTTGTTTTTTTCATTTTGCCTCATTTTGCTTGTTCCAAACTGGAGGAAAGAGGTCTGGATACTTTCTACCACACCAAACAAAACACTAAAGCGCATTCTAACAGCGGATTTTATGTAGTTTGAAGGAAATCGGTTTTTTTTTTTGTCGATTTTTGCCGATTCCCAATTTTTTTCGATTGTTTTGCCTTGTTAATTTTTTGCCGATTTGATTTCGTCAACTATGGTCTCTTCTATAGTATGCTTAAATATGGTTTTTGTTTTGACTGGGAAGGGATTTAAAACAAGGTTTCAATAGGGTTAACTTAATTCAAGGTGTGTTTAATTTCGTGGGCTTTCTGATATACAATCTCGTTTGTGATTGGTGGCTGGCCCAATATTTTAGAGCTCTAACTATGGAGGGTTCACCCGTAGCCACAGTATTTGTTTCCGAGGGTATTGTGAGAGTAACTGCCTAGGTCCTGCTTACCAATGCACCACAAAACTCAAAATATTCCTATAGGTGAAGGCTTCTCCTATTCCTAGGGGGTCTCCCTATATGCTCGAGGGTATGTGGGAGCTCGGAACCGTATGCGGGTGTTGTCTAGGGCTTGGTTATTGGAGTTTGAGCACCCCTCACTTCACTAGACGTTTTATGGGCAATCTAGATTGGCCAAAAATGACAACTCCTCCGTGATATTTTAGAACCCCTCACACAAGGTTTTTAACCTAATCCACCAAAAATAGATAAAAGCATTATGTTTTTTCTTTTTTTTTGGAAAGATACTTTAATGGAAAATAAACAGGAAAAAATTATAGAATAGAAAAATGGACAGAAGGACAAGAACTGTTGCCGTTGTTGTGGAACACGGCCTTGGAAAGAGCTCTTATACCACTTGTTAGGAACCATAATATAAAAATAAGCATAACCACAATAGCAATCCAAGAATAAATGGAAATGCTCATAAACTAAATAACCATAAAAATGAAAATAACAAAAGTGCTCGAGAAAATAATTGGATGGAAATACAACAAACTTATATTAATTAAGCGGAACGGTTTTCTTAGGCCTCTTCGAGGGGGCAACCTCCTTGGAAGTAGAGCTCTGATACAAGTTGAGAAAAATGTGAGATACATTTAACTCCAAACCCATGTCCTTATATAGACTCTTATTTACCCTAACCCTAATGCTCAAGGGTTGGACCACATGAAAGAGGGGACCTGAGCTACTAACTTCTACTTACAATAAAAGTAAAGGTTACATCATAATGGATCCATACACACTAGGCACCCAAGGTGCAACCATACACCAACACTAGACAAGTGCATAACAATGGTTGTGTCAGGATAGGGTCCTAACAAAAGGGTAGGTCTTTGGAAGATTTAAAGTAAAGCTAAGGTTTTAGGTGACTACTTTGATGAAAACATCACTGTGATTTTTGCAGTAGTAAATGGCCGAATCAGGCAAAGTGATGAACAACACCTCATAATATTTCACAAGGAATATACTGCAAAAAAAGACTCTTGAAATTTATGACAATATGGGAAAGTTATCACAAGGAATATACTGCAAAAAAGGACTTGAAATTTATGACAATATGGGAAAGTTATCACAAATTTATGTAATAATCTAGAGCATAGATGGGCTTTGGGAGCCAACATTCGAATGGCTCTGAAGTCAATATCTATTGTAAAGATTAAGTACATTTCACCTTATGTGTGGGATATGAGGGATTAGAAACTCTGAAAGAAACCAATTTAAGCAGAGAAATAAAAAGAGAAATGTAATTTAAGTAATTAAAAAAACAATCTGAAAAGAAATATATACAAGGAGAGTTGTGAAGTGTAAAATAAAAATTCTAAACATTGCTTGACAAAAATTAAATGTACACAACATCAAATGTGTTTTGGACAAATGTCCTTGTCAACAAAGTAATGAGTTAATGCATCAGAACACCAACCCTTTATAGGCAACTCTTAGGGAGGGGGTTTTGTGAAAGGCTGGAATTTGAAATTTGAATATTGAATCCTGAGGCGAAAAAGATATTCCGAAATTTGAATCTTTAAGGATGGGGTTTTGAGTCTTTGACTATGGGTGAGAATTAAACACCTGAGATCCAAGGTGAAATTTAAAATTTAAAACCACTTCCAATCCTAAAAATAATAAGAAATCCTAATACATATAAAAGTTGACGTGGCAAATACATTAAATTTGCCCATATAAGCCTAATGAAAAAATAGGTTAATGATGCATACAAGGAAAATGATAACTGGGTTGGGGATCAACTTGGAAGGTCTACTTTGTAGGACCATAACTTTACTACTAAGGCTCGAATTCTTAGTTATAAGTAGTTTTTGTAAAGCTCTCAGAATTCTGCATGGATCTAGATTCACGATATCTAGTTGTGATGTTCAGAAATGTCAAAAAAGCCCCCAAAACTCCTAAAACTCCAAATCAAAGCTTGCAGTCCCAACCTAAAGCATTGAAGCTGGAAGAAATAAAAAAAAATTGGAAATTTGAAGGCAGGTTGAATTACATGCTTGCTGGGCTGGATGTACTTAGTAGTTACCATTCCCTTTATTGTAGAAGACCTCAAGAGTTGTGTAGAAAAGGGTCTTTCCCCTCCTCAAAACTGATCTTTTGGAAAAGACTAAGATAGTTTTCCTATCCTCAATTTGATACAATTTATGTTACAAATGGAACTAAGTCAATTCCTAAAAGGGAAAGCAGTCATGTAAGATGTAATAGTATGCCACTGGATACCACAATAAATAACCCTAACAAGTAGATGAGAACTAATAGTTTAAAAAATAAAAAAGGAAACATTATCTTATACTTAGTTTGTAGATATCTTGTAATGATCTTTTTAATGATGATAGCCTTAGTGTAACTTTGGATCTAACTTATAGCTTTCTAGTTGCTTTAATTGTGTTGGACACTTTTCACTTATGCATATAAGGGTTGTGTGTGTTGGACATTTGTTTCACATGCAACTTAAAGGAGAACATACCTTTACTAACTTAACATATCACTAAGTGTTATAACATTAAGTTTTGACCTTTATAATAAATCACTTATATAACATTAAGTTATGCTCCTTGTGACCCTCATAATAAGTCATGTATCTTAATGTATTACAGCATCAAGTTGTTACCCGTGTGACCCTCTTGATAACAGAGTGCATTAGGCATATTAAAGTGAGACACCAAAGTAGAGATTAACAGTAACACTCTTCCTTAGTGTTACTTCAAAACATAAGATACAGTGTCCTGCAAGTATCTTAGCACCCTTTTGATTGCTTTTGAATGACTTTGGTTTCAATTGTCCGTAAGGAAAGTGTCTGTGCTGCATATAGAATATCTTGCTGAGTAGTGGTAGATTAATCAATCTTCCAACCAATATGCTGTATAAAATTTCATTATATATATATTACTAACTTCATCAATGGTCAACCTTGTTCCTATTTTTTTCTTTTTTTTTTTTGGGTCAAATTAGCTATATGGGATTGAAATGGGCCCCACTCGTATTACATCATCAGCATCATAGTTAGAAAGCTTGCAGATTTCTTGTGCAACTAGCGAGAAAATCCTGGCTGTGAATTTTATTTTAAAAAACTTGCTGCTGAGAAAAGTGTTGACTCGTGGCGATTTTTGTGCCAATTTCTTGCCGAACACTCGGGGAATATCAGCTACTGTGGCAGAAACGAGAAATCATGGTTTTGGCCCCTTTTTGTCATTTTTTCTTTTCCCCTCTTTAGAAAGAAATCTTCCAAGAGGTCAACTGCAAATATTAAACTGTCTTTGGAGATTGAATCGACTAAATTTAACACCATTCCAAGGAGATATCATTCATTCCCAAGAGATTTTAGAGGTAATTTTTTTTTTTCAATTTTCTGGGAGGTAAAATCTAGGGTTTTTTTTTCTTTCAATGTTTTCTTTTTGTTTGCTGTTCTTAAAGCATGTAGGCTAGGCCCTAGGGCATTTGTGTAGTTACTTTTTTTTTCGTTTCCTTTCCCTTTGGAAAAATTGATGGATTCTTTGGGTGAGGGCCATGGAATCGCTGCAAGCAGCAATGAGTTGAATCCTTCAAGTTCAACCCCAAATCCAAGCCCAGGGAGGGACCCAATGTGGAAGCATGGGATTAAAGGGAACTTGCCAAATCAAGTGTTTTGTAAACACTGTGGCAAGGACATGCGAGGAGGCATCCATTGCCTCAAATATCATTTGATTGGGTAATCGGTGCATAATGTGGACCTTTGCCCTAGAGCATGCGATATAATAAAATATGAGGCAAAGGCCTGGATGTGCAGTAAGGAGGAAAAGAAAATAGAGCACAAAAGGACAAGATTTATAGTTGGACATGGAGTAGTAAGAACATGCAAGGAGGCATCCATTGCCTCAAATATCTTTCAATTGGGTAATCGGTGCATGATGTGGACCCTTGCCCTAGAGCATGCGGTATAATAAAATGAGGTGAAGGCTTGGATGTGCAGTAAAGAGGCAAAGAAAATAGACAACAAAAGGACAAGAGTTGTATGGACATGGAGTAGCAAGAACATGCGAGGAGGCATCCTCAATATTCTGCTTCAGTCGATGAAAGGGAAACTGCATGCTGCTTCTTGCTGGCCCATGTGACTGCACCTGTGCCAAGGCTGAAAACATACCCAAAAGTGGATTTTCTGTCATCCACAGAACCTGCCCAATCTGAATCTGTATACCCACACAGCCTGGGGTCTTTGCTTCTGCTGTACAGAATGCCAAAATCAAGTGTCCCTTTCACATATCTCAACACCTGCTTCACTGCAGTCCAATGTTCTACTTTAGGCGCTGTCATGAATCTGGAAATGAAGCTCACAGCATAACTCAAATCAGGTCTAGTGGCTGTAAGATATATCAAGCTCCCCACTAGTTGCCTGTATACTGACTCATTAACTGCCTTAGAGTCAGTTTTGGCTGAAAGTTTCAGCCCTTTCTCCATAGGCGTAGACGAGATTTTGCAATCTGTCATTCTGAACCTGTCAAGCAAACTCCTGGCATATTTTGTTTGTGAGACAAAAATGCTGCTACCTGTTTGCCAGACTTCTACACCTAGGCAGTAATGTAGGAGGCCAAGATCGGACATGTCAAAAGCTTTACTCAAATTAGATTTGATCTGTTCTATAGCACCTGCCTCACTACCTGTAATGATGATGTCATCCACATATATAACCAGAAGGATGATCTCATTACCTATGCTTTTGACGTACAGATTTGGATCTGAAGGACTCCGCTGGAACCCTTGTTCACCCAAATACTTATCAATTTTAAAGTACCATGCCTTGGGTGCCTGCTTTAGGCCATATAGAGCTTTCTTCAGTCTGCAAACAAAGTGCTCCTTCCCTAAAACCTGAAAACCCTGTGGTTGGCACATGTAGACTTCTTCCTCCAAATCTCCATTGAGGAAGGCACTCTTCACGTCCATCTGATGGACCTTCCAGCCATTCTGAGCTGCCATGGCTAGGACTAATCAGATGGTGCTCATCTTTGTTGTAGGAGCAAAGGTCTCCTCGTAGTCGATGCCCTCTCGCTGAGAGAACCCTTTTGCAACCAGCCGTGCTTTATACTTGTCAAGTGTGCCATCTGCCTTGTACTTGACCTTGTACACCCATTTGCAGCCAATGGGTTTCTTCCCTGGTGGGAGAGCTGTGAGGTCCCAGGTTTGATTTTTCATCAGACTCTCATGTTCGGCTGCCATGGCCTTTCTCCCATTCAGGTCTCCCTTTTGCCTCCTCGAACACCTGTGGCTCATAAACTTCCTGAACATTGGCCATTAGAGCAAAGTTGACCGTATTAGGTTTCTTGCTCTTGTTCCTCGATGATCGTCCCTCGATCATTTCACCCATCCGAACATCTCCAATGGTGTTGTGCCACCACTTTGGTCTCTTCTTGGGATCCTTCTCATCCAAGTCAGTGTTGTCACCATGACCTGGGCTACCTATATCTGTGTCATCCGAATGTTGATTCGGGCTATCTGTATCAAAATCTGAGCCTAGAAACTCCTCATACTCAGAATCCTCCCCCCTTTCAGGTGGAGCTGCCTGAAGCTTGATACCTGAATCCTTAGCCACAACAGGCTGCTCTTTTGCCATTTTGATCTCGAAAGAAGTCTTGAAAGGCCCAGCTTCTTCATCAACTATGACATCTCTACTGAAGCTCAACTGGTTGGTGTCAACATCTACCAACCAATAAGCTTTATGACTGTCACTGTACCTTGTGATCATCAGTTTCTTGCTCTTAGGGTCTAACTTGGTTTGCTTCTCTTTTGGAATCCAGGCATATGCAATGGAACCAAAGACCTTAAGATGACTGACGTTGGGCTTCCTCCCAGACCATGTTTCCTCTGGGGTCTTCTGCTTCACCGCCATCGTTGGAGATCTATTCAGCAAATATACTGTTGTAAACACTGCCTCAACCCAAAACTTGTTTGGAACACCCCTGTTCTCCATCATGCACCGGGCCATCTCTATGATAGTGCTTTTCTACCTTTCAACCACTCCATTCTGTTGTGGAGTGTAGGGTGTAGTAAACTGTCTTTTGATACCATGTTGGTTGTTAGGAAAATGTTGGTTGTTAGGAAAAACTCCAAGATTCCACACCTGCAAGAGGAAGCACAATAACAAAAATATAGAACACGGAAACAATAACACAAGTGACACAGAGATTTTACGTGGAAACCTGCAATGTGCAGGAAAAACCACGGGGCAATGGCAACTTCTCTTCTTATTAATTTCAGCAAAGATTACATTCACGTCCTTGGACGTTTTCAACAACTCAACCTAAATGCAAGGGATCTCATCCCTTTTATAGAGCAGAGGAAGACTCCAAAACTGTTCGTTTCATCTTCCAACGCAAGCCTCCAAAAGACTGTTCGTTTCCGCTCCCAAGACTGTTGGTCTTCCGCATTCCAAGACTGTTCGTCTTCCGCGTATTGACGTCTACCTAGACGTCCACTGCTTTGGCGTCTTCTTGGCATGACGTCTGGCCTAGACGTCTGCCAACCCAGACGTCTGGCCTAGACGTCCGCACACGACGTCCAGCACCTAGACGTCCAGCCTAGACGTCCAGCACCAGCACGTCCTGCACCAGACGTCTCAGCCTAGACGTCTGCCAGGTCGACGTCTAGTGGCCATACGGACTTCACACCTAACATTCTCCCACTTGAAGTCGTATTTAGGAACTCTTCTGCCAAAATATTTTCATCTAGTGCCAATTGTCCAATGTTGCCCTTGTTACTTTTTCAACAAGCCTAGAGAAGTTCTCGCACCATTCAAACTTCTCTACCTTGACCGGCTTTGTAAGCATATCTCGCAGGATTCACTTCTGTCGATTTTATGCAACAAGATCCTACCTTCTTCCACCACATTTTCGATAAAGTGGTACTTGACATCAATGTGTTTCGTGCGATCATGGAATGTTGGATTCTTCACTAATTGAATAGCACTCTGGCTATCACAATGCAACATAATTTTCTCCTGCATTACCTTGAAGTCACCCAACAATCGCTCTAGCCAAATTGCCTCTTTGCCGGCATGAGTTGCTGCAATGTATTCTGCTTCAGTGGTTGATAAAGCCACAACAGATCGCAACTTAGAAGCCCAACTCACCGCTCCTCCAAGGAAGGGTGAAGGTATATCCCGTAGTGGATTTTCTCCCATCTCTATCTTCACCATAATCAAAATCCACAAAACCCGTAACTTGCAAATCTGCCGATCCAAAGTAAATGGCAACATCTGAAGTGGCTCTTAAATATCCGAATATCCACTTCACCGCATTCCAATGCTCCTTACCAGGATTTGCCATGTACCGGTTGACTACTCCCACTGCTTGGGCAATATCCGGTTTGGTGCTCACCATGGCATACATGAGGCTTCCTACCGCTGATGAATACGGTACACGAGACATGCTTGTCTTCTCTCGCTTCCGTTCTAGGACACTGGTTGGAAGACAACTTTAAGTGTGGAAGAAGTGGGGTACTAACCGGTTTAGCATTCTGCATATTGAAGCGCTGCAGAATCTTTTCCACATATGACTTTTGACTTAACCAGATCTTTCTTCCTTTTCTGTCCCTGTGTATCTTCATCCCTAAAATTTGGTTTGCTGCTCCTAAATCCTTCATTTCAAATGTCCTAGCCAATTGAGCCTTAAGATCAATGATTTTCTTCATGTTGGGGCCTGCAACCAACATATCATCAACATACAACAACAAAATAATAAAACTGCCATCGTCAAACCTCTTGTAGTATGCACAATGGTCAGCTTCACTCCCGCTGAAACCTTGGCTCTTCATGAAGGTGTCAAATTTCCCGTACCACATCCTTGGCGCCCGTTTCAACCCGTACAATGATTTCTTCAGTCTGCAAACCAAATGCTCTTTGCCTCTTTCTTCATAGCCCTCAAGCTGATCCATATATATCTCTTCCTCGAGATCACCATGCAAGAAAGCAGTCTTTACATCAAGCTGCTCCAGTTCCAAATCCCGTGCAGCTACAAGTGCAAGTAGAACTCTGATAGTAGTCATCTTCACAACCGGAGAGAAAATTTCATTAAAGTCAACACCTGACTTCGCACATAGCCCTTTGCCACCAAGCGAGCTTTATAGCGTTCCAACAGCCCGTTGTTGTTCTTCTTCACTTTGTACACCCACTTGTTTCCAACAGCTCTTTCTTCTAGGTGGGAGATCCACAAGTTCCCAAGTTTTATTCTTTCGAAGTGCCTCGATTTCCTCCTCCATGGATTTCCTCCACTTTGCTGCATTCTCATACTCTCTAGCTTCCTGAAATGAACTAGGTTCACCATCATCAGTTAACAAAGCAAAAGAGGACTGATACACATGAGAATACCTTTTCGGACACTTTTGTGGACGTGTAGATCTTCTAACCCAATGATCTGTCGGTTCTGGCTCTTGGTCTTGTGACCGTTGTGGCTGCTCTACTTCCTGTTCTACTTGCTGTTCTGCATGCTGATCAAAAACTTCAGCATGTTCATCTTCATAGTCATCTTCACTCAATTCTACTTCAACAGGTACAACATTAGGATTTTGCTGTACCTCCTTCCTTTGCATGGATTTTTCATCAACAATTACATCCCGGCTAATAATTACCTTGTGGGCAGTAGGATCCCACAGTCTATACCCCTTCACTATATCTCCATAGCCGAGAAAAACACATTTGCTTGACTTCGGGTCAAGCTTGGACCTTTTTTCTTTGGGTACATGGGCAAACGCGTCACACCAAAAGTGCGCAAATGAGAGTAATCAACTGGCTTACAACACCAAACCTCCTCCGGAATCTGTCCATCCAATGCAGCTGTAGGTGACCTGTTAATAAGATAAACAACTGTATTAACAGCCTCCGCCCATAACTTTTTCTCCAACATGGCTGCGCTAAGCATGCTTCTTGCACGTTCCATGATTGTGCGATTCATCCGCTCACCCACACCATTTTGCTGTGGAGTGTATGGTACAGTCTTCTCGGTGCTTAATACCTTCCTCGCATACAAAATTTATCAAATTCCTTGGAGCAATATTCACCCCCATTATCCGACCCGAGACACAAAATTGACTTGCCCAAACTCTTTTCTACCCGTGCTTTGAACTCCTTAAATTTCTGCAAAGCTTCCGACTTCTTCTTCAGAAAATAAACCCACACTCTCCTAGAATAATCATCTATAAAAGTCAGAAAATAGATGGCGCCATTCAAGGACCGAGTGGGGACGGTCCAAATATATCCGAATGTATAAGTTGCAGAAAATCAGAACTCTTACCAGACTTGCAAGAAACCGAACCCTCTTCTCGTTTACCAAAAATACAAGTGCTCACATAAGTCTAAATTGCAAGACTTAATCCCGTAAAGCATACCTCTGTCATGCAGAATTTTCAGGCCTTTTTCACTCATATGGCCTAGGCGTTGATACCATAGCATTACTGCATCCTGAACAGAAGTTGTCGCTGCTGCATGGTTTGTCACCGTATCACCGCATAAACGGTATAAGGTCCCATAAGATTCTCCCTTTGCTACTACAAGAGCTCCTCTGGTAATCTTGCAGTAGTTGTTGCTGAAAGTGACAGAATACCCTAGCTTATCCATCATTTTGATTGATAGCAAATTCTTCCTCAAATCGGGCACATGTCGCACATCACATAGCATCCTTTCTCTACCATCGTCCAACCTGATCCTTATATCCCCTCTTCCCACAATTTCTAAAGGATGATCATCACCCAAATAGACCTTTCCACCACAAAGATGGCTGATATTTGTCAAACCAGCCTCTGTGGGGAGACATGTGGAAGGATGCACCCGAGTCCAAAACCCGGTATATAAAACCGATCCGTCGTTACTGATACATAAGGCTTCACATGTTGCCGTCTCTCCCGAATCTGCTGCACTGGCTTCACTCGATGGCTGATTTTGCTTTTCACCATTCTTTAATTGCCAACAATCCTTCTTGGAGTGTCCTGGCTTCCCACAATGCCAACACTTCCCTTCTTGCTTATGTCCTTTAGACTTAGATCTGGACTGCTTTCTACCTTGTTTACTCCCCTCGAACGATCGACCTCTCACATATAGGGCTTCATTGGTTGAGGGTTCCAGAGACGTTTTTCGCCTCAACTCTTCTGCCAACAAAGCGGCTACCACATCATCAAAATTGAGAGTTCCTGATGATGAATTACTGATGGTCATCACCATATGATCCCAAGTGTCCGGGAGGGAACAAAGTAGGGTGATAGCTCTATCTTCATCGTCCATCTTCACATTAATTGAAACCAGTTTACTGATCAGAGTATTAAACTCATTCAAATGATCTACCACGGATGAACTTTCCTTCATCCTCAAGCTATAAAGCTGCTTTTTCATAAAAACCTTGTTAGTTGCTGATTTTGTTTCATACAACTTTTCAAGCTTTTGCCAAAGGGCTTCCGCGGTCTTTTCTTCAGCTACATTGAACAAGACGGAGTCCGCTAGGCAGAGACGGATTGTAGAAACCGCCTTCCTGTCAAGCGTTACCCACTCCTCATCTTTCATGCTGCTCGGTTTACTCGCGACCCCTTTCAAGGCTTGCGCTTGGTCATTCTGAACCAACAAATCCTCCACCTTCATCTTCCATAGAGCGAAGTTCCTGCCATCAAATTTCTCAATCTCGAACTTGGTTACACCTTTTGTCATTGTTGCAGCTCCCACTCGCACAAAACCTTAGCTCTGATACCAGATGTTAGGAAAAACTCCAAGATTCCACACCTGCAAGAGGAAGCACAATAACAAAAATATAGAACACGGAAACAGTAACACAAGTGACACAGAGATTTTACGTGGAAACCTGCAATGTGCAGGAAAAACCACGGGGCAATGGCAACTTCTCTTCTTATTAATTTCAGCAAAGATTACATTCACGTCCTTGGACGTTTTCAACAACTCAACTTAAATGCAAGGGATCTCATCCCTTTTATAGAGCAGAGGAAGACTCCAAAACTGTTCGTTTCATCTTCCAACGCAAGCCTCCAAAAGACTGTTCGTTTCCGCTCCCAAGACTGTTGGTCTTCCGCATTCCAAGACTGTTCGTCTTCCGCGTACTGACGTCTACCTAGACGTCCACTGCTTTGGCGTCTTCTTGGCATGACGTCTGGCCTAGACGTCTGCCAACCCAGACGTCTGGCCTAGACGTCTGGCAACCCAAACGTCTGCCAGTCTAAGATAGACGTCTGGCAGCCCAGACGTCTGCTAGACTAGACGTCTGGCAGCCCAGACGTTTGCCAGTCCAGACGTCTGGCAACCCAGACGTCTGCCAGTCCAGACGTCTGGCCTAGACGTCTGCCAGGTCAGACGTCTAGTGGCCATACGGACTTCACATCTATTGGTTACAAATCTGCCATGAGGAAAGGATTTGGTGTTATTGCACCCGGATCAAAATTGAAAGGAAGGAAGGAATGCTTCTCAATCTCGAGAAGGCGAATTCCTATATAACTTTGTTTCAAGTAAAATGAAAGAAATAAAAGAGTTAAGGATAGAAATGATTTAATTTTGGAAAGAACAAAACAAACTAACTAGCAACTAAACCAACAACAATCAAAACATACATTAAAAACCATTATGAGATTCTTCCCTATGTATCCTTAAACTGCATCCTCATAATTGCCAATGCTGGATCAAATTCAGAATAAAATCAGAAAATAAATGAGTAAATGCAAAAATGACAGATAAGAGCATAAAAGAAGGCACAATTGGAGCCAAAGTATGGTTGTATTTGACACAAAATCTTAACTACAACAACTCTCTTTAGCAATATGTTCCCCCTATTACAATAGAATAATTATTTATAGAAAATTTCCCCCAAACAATTGAAATCCAAACAAAAGATGCAAAAACAGTTTTGATCTTTCGTATTTTATTTGCATCTTTTCCTTGATTTATGTTGAAGTTGGTAGGGAGAGCCCATTAATGTGGTGGATGAGTATTTTCCTCAAATGCTATTTGTTTCAATGGTACCCATGGTATATATATTTTTTTTTTTGTGTTGTTTTCTCTTCCAAAGCCTTAGCCACAACGGGCTGCTCTTCTACCATTTTGATCTCGAAAGAAGTCTTGAAAGGCCCAACTTCTTCATCAACTACGACATCTCTGCTGAAGCTCAACTGGTTGGTGTCAACATCAACCAACCGATAAGCTTTATGATTGTCACTGTACCCTGTGATCATCAGTTTCTTGCTCTTAGGGTCTAACTTGGTTCGCTTCTCTTCTGGAATCCAGGCATATGCAATGGAACCAAAGACCTTAAGATGACTGACGTTGGGCTTCCTCCCAGACCATGTTTCCTTTGGGGTCTTCTGCTTCACCGCCATCGTTGGAGATCTATTCAGCAGATATACTGTTGTAAACACTGCCTCAACCCAAAACCTATTTGGAACACCCCTGTTCTCCATCATGCACCGGGCCATCTCTGTGATAGTGTGGTTCCGCCTTTCAACCACTCCATTCTGCTGTGGAGTGTAGGGTGTAGTAAACTATCTTTTGATACCATGTTTAGCACAAAAGTTGTGGAATTCTTTTGAACAAAATTCTCCACCATTATCAGATCTAAGAGTGGTAATGTAACACCCTGACTCTTTCTCTACTAATGCTTTGAACTTTTGAAATTCATTAAACACATCAGATTTCAGTTTCAAAAAATACACCCACATTTTCCTACTGTAGTCATCAACAAAAAGAAGGAAATACCTGGCACCTGTGATGGATGCCGTGTTCATTGGTCCACAAACATCTGCATGAACCAGCTGAAGGACTCTGTTTGCTCTCCAAGCTTGTCCTTCATCAAATGGCGTTCTGTGCTGCTTCCTTGCCTGGCAAGCTCCACAAACACCCTGTATCTGTTGTTGGATGTCAGGAAGTCCATCTACCAATTTCTCTCGTGCCAACTGAGAGAGGTAGGTCAGATTTAGGTGCCCATACCGCTGATGCCAGAGTGTACTGATGTCCGATGCACTCTTGGCTGCTAATGCATGCTCCCTGACTTGTCCGATGTCAACCAGTCTGAACAGTCCATGATCCTCCACACCAAGAGCAATAGTCTTCTTGGTCTCTTTGTCAACTATGTAGCATTTGTGATTGCTAAAGATGACATCTAGATGGGGGCAGTGCCTCATAATCTGACTAACTGAGAGCAGATTAAGCTCCATTCCTGGCACATAATACACATTTAGGAAAATTAACATTTTCCCTCCAAAGGAAATCTGCACATTCCCTTTGCCCACTATCGTGAAATCTTCCCCACCTCCGAAGGTCACTGAATCCTTGGAGAATTCACAAGCGGTGTACTCCGAGAACCAATCCTTCTTGTTGGTGAAGTGTCGTGATGCACCTGAATCTATGTACCAAGCAGATGATCTGGGCTGATCTGCTTGTTTCTTGGCCATGAATGCGTAGAAGGCTGACTCCTCCTTTGTATGCTCTGCGACATGAGCCTTCTGTTGAGACCCTCCCTGGTTGGTTTTCTGATCTGCCAACCTCTTTCTGCAGTGCTTCTTCATATGGCCCACCTTGCCACAGTAATGACATGTGATGGTCTTTAGACTCTTGGTTGCATCCTCACCGCTGCCTTGTCCTTTCTTCTTTGCCCACTTGCCTTTGCCCTTGACATTGGCTGCAAAGGCCTGTTCTGAACCCTCTGTCTCACTGCTGCTACCGAACTGTTTCTTCCATCTGTCCTGCTGTAAGAGCTTATTGCACAACTCTTCAAACTTCAGGTCAACATTCGTAGTGGTGATGTTCAGGGTTTCAATGAAGTGCTCATAAGCACGTGGTAAGCTTTTCAGCGTTATTACCACCATGTCCTCTTCTTCCATTTTCCGACCAATGGCTGACAACTGTTCTCTGATATCCTTGATCTTGAGTAAATGCTCCTGCAATAATGCATGCTCATCCATCGTGATCGAAAACAGCATATTCTTCAGGAAGAAGGCTCTGCCCTTGTCCGAAGTCTCATGCAACTCTCTCAAATGCTTCCAAATCGCTGCTGAAGTCTTCCCTGTCTGAACTTCAGGAAGCATCTCATCTGTTACGGACAACTTAAGCAGCATTACTGCTTCTCTGTCTCGTTCATCAAACTTGTCCTGGTCTTTACCCGCACTTGTGGGTCGGGTGTCTTTGCCTAGGACGATATTATCCAAGCATCTGTACTCAAATATGGCCAACATACGCTGCTTCCACGTATTGTAGTTCTTCCCAGAGAATCTCTGGCTGCCTTCCAACATGATATTGGGTAAAGAGGCCATAGCTACAGGTCAAATGTGCAGAAATATATACTGAAACAGAGGAAAATGCTGGAAATACCTGTTCTTCCCTCCCTCAATCCGCAATACTGGAGTAAGAACACCTGGATACTGGCTCTAAACACCTGTGGCAGCCACGTATCGCTGAAAAACACAGATTTTTAATAAATCTGCTCAAAAACAGCTCCAAATAACACAGAACACACAGATTTTTGAAAAATCTGTCCAAAATCAGCAGCAAAACACTCAGAACACTGTCAATTTCTCCTTGGATCTGCTGGAAATCACCAAATCAGCAACCAATTCTTCCAGATCTGCAAATCTGGGCAGCAATACAGGCAGGAACAACTTCAATTTAATTCCAACTCTTCTGTACTGTCAATAAAACTCAGAAATTCTTCTGATTGGCTGTCTAAACAAGCCGTACAGGTCAAATTTCGCTGAACGGCTCAATTCCTAGCGCTGTACGGTCCCGTACATCCGTACGGATCTCCTTGGCGGCTCACGTGCGGGCTAAAAACTCTTTGGCGGCGGCTGATTTAGTGGCTGGTGGCAGCTCGATGGGGGCTGTACGGTCTTGTTTTTTTTATTCAAAGCGACTTCCTCTTAAAAAAAAAATCCTGGCTTTAAAACCGCAAACCCAAAAATCAAATCGATCCTGGCTTTGGCTGATCCGAAACCCTTTTGGCTCTTTGATGTGTCACGCTGGCGATCCCTCGATCCGTCTCTGCCGGCAGCAATCCCTAGGTCTTCACACTCGCACAGACTCCATGGCTCTAGCTCTGATACCATATCACGATAACACGGAACACATAAAAGAAACCAAGATTACTCGTGAGAGTTCTCTATATTGCATATATCATCATAAAAGTGAGGAGTGAAAGCTTCCTTATAAAGGATTACTATAAGTCGAGTCAATCCACTTTATGAATGTGGGATAGACCGAGATACACACTAAAGTGAAATACAACTTAAAAGCATAAAATAACCTAAAGTCACAATGACTTTATTAATGCCCAAGTCTAAAAGCTAATTGACCATTATTAATCTGATATTAATCTAACATCCATCGCCTCAAATATCATTCGATTGGGTAATCGGTGCATGATGTGGACCCTTGCCCTAGAGCATGCAGTATAATAAAATATGAGGTGAAGGCTTGGATGTGTAGTAAGGAGGCAAAGAAAATAAAGGACAAAAAGACAAGGGTTGTAGTTGGACATGGAGTAGGGCCTTGGACCACTTTTTTTGGGGTTGAGGCCGAAGTGGATGATGTTAGTGTCGTTGCAGAAGAGTCCATTCTTAGCCCTCACATCTAAGCACAAATAGACGAGGGTTGTAGTTGGACATGGAGTAGGGCCTTGGGCCACTTTTTTTTGGGGATGAGGCCGAAGTGGATGATGTTAATGCCGTTGCAGAAGAGTCCATTCGTAGCCCTCACATCTAATGAGGTACTGAGAGGAGTTCGAAAACAAGACAACCATTCAAAATACTGCATGGTAGAAGGAGAAGACGAAGGAAGTAAGAACGATAACTAATTTTTGGTATTATTGCAAATTTGCAACATTCCCTTCAATTGTGTGAACTATAGTAGAGAAACTCAGACTCGACAAAAACTTGGCACGGCCGAACTAAGACTCAGACTTGGACTTAGCAAAAAAACTCGGAAGAATCAACAAAAAAAAGGGAAGAAAATGCAAATTTTTATTGGGAAAAAGTTTTTTTCATGCATATCACAATTAATTTAACGTTATACAGATCCAAAAGTAATGTTGTAAGTGAAACAACCTTAAATTACACATGAAAGTGACAAAACACACATAAATTAAAGAAACTTTAGTGCCTCCAAAATTCAAATATTCTTGTATTGCTCATGATATAAAATGGAACAAATTACAAAATGTGTCAAAATGCTTCAATAGGCCCACTATCTAGTGTCTTGCAATGTCTTTGCCCTTTGCCCTAGCAGAAGCTCTAGTCCTCCCTCTTTGTGCCTGTGCTTGTGCCTCTTCCTGTGCCTTTGCTGCTAACTCCTCTGCTATACTTTCAAAATCATCCATTGAAAAGAGAGGCTCTTGTTGTTGTTGTTCCTCTTTGCTCTCTCCTATTCCAAACATATGCAACTGGCATCACTTCAAACTGCTGCCCACAACACATTGTTCTTCGATTGCTCACTCCACTTTTTGCAATCAGCCGTATCATCAACTTGATCAACATGACCTTCATGACCAACATAACCAACATGACGGGCAACACCCATTATCACCTGTGTCAGGGCTCAAGGGGGCGGGAGCCCCCTGGGTCAAGGTGCTGTGCCCCTTGTGGGGTCAAGGGGTAGCACCCTTCGTGCGTACCCTCAACGACAAAGCCATTAGTACCTTCACTGTCTGAATTGAATTTTTCACCTTGTCTGTATTTTGGTTGTTTGATTTCACCTTATCTATGCTCTCTACAACTGGGAACATAAAAATGAGGGCACTTTGAAAAAAAATAATTTATGCCATTTTCTTGTGGCTGTGCGTGGCCGGCCAAGTTTCTCTTTGGGACTTGAGTCCCAAAAACTCATCGAGTTAAAATAAAAACTCGGTGAGCTTAGAAAACTCACCGAGTCAAGCTCGATTGACTTGGCAAGGCCGACTCGGGTGCGGACTTGGCGAGTATTTCAAAACTCGCCAAGTTTGAACAACCCATATTGGGAAGCCTTAGTGAGGGCATTGAGTGAGGCTGACAAAGGGGTCAAGCCACCTTCAACAAAATATTTCAATGGGCCATTGTTGGAGGAGTGTGTCACGAACACACATGCTCTTGTAGAAGAGCAAAAGGAAATATGGAGGAGAAAGGGTTGCAACATTCTCTCTGATGGATGGATTGATGCGAGGAACCATAGTCTCTTCAACTTCATGGTGGATTTGGGTGGATCCATGGTCTTCCTGAAGTTGGTTGATGGCTCCTTAGAGGTTAAGAATGCATAGATGCCATTCAATTTGTTGGAGGAGGTCGGTGAGAAGTAGGAGTAGAAAATGTTGTCCAAGTTGTAACGGGCAATGTAGCGACATGTGTTTGCGGGTAGAATTTTGGAGAAGTACCTCTCTATTTTCTGGAGCCCATGCATTGCATTGACTTTATGCTTAAGGACATTGACAAATTGACATGGGTGAAGACCGTGGTGGAATACTTGAAGAACATTACATGGCTTATATACAATCACACATGGGTGCTCAACTTGATGAGGGAGCACAATGAGGGGAGGGACATTCTTTTCCTAGGGATCACCCGATTCGCCTCAAATTTCATTGCCTTGTAGAGCCATCTAGCGCCATTGTTGGCTTTGAAGCAGATGTTTTTGAGAAAGAAATGTTATGCTTCGCCATTTCATTCAAAAGAAGAGGGGGAACGGGTTTGGAGACATGTTTTCGGTGATTCATTTTGGGTGAGTATATAGGAAATTGTCAAGGTAATTGTTTTAAAAAAGTTAAAATCTTATTTTATACTTAAAAAAATTATTTTCCTAAATTTAACTAAAAATTACAAATTATGATTTGTAATTTTTAATTAAATGTATTAAGTAAATTACAATGATTAATTTTTATTGTTCAATTGCAGGTGACAAAACCCTTGGTAAGGGTTCTTCGCCTTGTAGATGGAAAAAAATTAGCAATGGGTATCTGTATGAGGCGATGGATAGAGCAAAGGATGCCATCCAACAATATTACAGTGGCAATCAACTGTAGGTATGAACCTATTTGGTGTATCATTAATAAGAGATGGATGAGGCAACTCCATCGACCTTTTCATGCAACAGGGTACTTCTTGAACCTCAAATTCTTTTACACTGACAATCTAAATGCTAATGAAGAGGTCCAAGGGCTTTCTATACTTGCGTTGAAAGGATGACAGATGACTTTGCCAAACATTGCCTAATCCCTATCGAGTTGTAAACCTATAAGGGTGCTCAGGGGAGCTTGTTTTCATCCTCCTATAAAGAATCAAGACCGACCATGTGACTAGGTTAAATATTTAAACTTTAAAACATATTTTCTTGTAGTTTACAGTGACACAATTACAAATGTAAGTTAATAATATGAAAAGAATCTTTTTTTGTAGATTTATGGTGAGAAACACATCATCCAAGGAGGATGCCAATTTGCATTTTGAGTTAGCCTTGTAGCACTTCTGGCTGTGAGCACACTTGGTCTCTATGCGAGGTCGTACGCACCAGGAAGCACAATAGGTTGACCTAGGATTGCCTTGATGACCTTGTCTTCATACAGTACAATCTTTGGCATCACACCAAACAAGTGGAGGCAAATGAATCCTATGAGGCGATTGACTTGGATGAGCTAGATCCACTATTAGATTGGATTGTTGAAAGTCTATAGGATACTGATTTTACTGTAGAGGACATTGAGGCACTAGAGGCGGAAGCAAAACATTTGAGAGGATTGGAGGAGATATACCATGATGATCCCATACTTGAGGAGCCTCCAATTTGACCACCTATCCAAAGCCAAGTCCAACCATCTAGTTTGAGGGGGAGGAGGGGAAAACAAAAAGCAGTTTAAAAACTGCTTTATATTTTGAAATTTTGAATTTGTATGATGTATTTGGTTGGATTTCATGATCAAGAACTGTAATTGTACTTTTTTTGATGAATATCTAATATAAAATCAGCTTTCTGGCTCTCCAATTGTTGTTTAAAATGTATATTTTTAATTGAAATATTTTCTTCAGTTATTTTTTTGCCGAGTTTTCCCAAGTTGCTGATAAAATCTCCAAAATTGGAGTACCAAGTTTGCGATTTTTCTAACTACGATGACTATGTTACCATGGTATGTCACCAAGCGAGATTTGAACTTGAGTCTCTACATTGAAATCCCATATTTTTAACCACTCAAGCTCATGCCATTTGGTAACTCTCCATCCTAAACTTACTTCAAATTACTCGAGTATGTTTTACTTGGGAGATGAAGATTCTTTTTTATTCTTGTTTGACACCTAAAAAAGTAATGAAATGGACCTCGATCTATCATATCGTTTTTTTCTTTAATTTTTTTAATTCAATATTTTAATCATTCCATAGTTACAATTAGATCATCTGGATGGACTATAACTAGAATGCCATCTTACTATCTTTGGCCTTGAGATATAGATTTGTGTCAGTTGATGATTTGATGAAGCCATGATTGGTCAAATATTTATCAATCTTGGCTATCAAACTTTCTTGGCATGTTTTTTAATTTTTTATCTCATAGAGTGCTTTTTATAGTATATGACTCTATAGAGCAGGTGTTCTTCTCCTTCCTTACGTGTTTGAGTAATTATTCCATTTATACTTTTTCTGCAAGGTCTCCATTTAAGAATGCAATATTCAAATTCAATTGGTAGATCTTCCACTTAAATTGGGCAACCAATGCAAGCGTTACTCTTGTGGAGATCAACTTTAGGATGGGTGTAGAGGTCTCTTTATAATCAACACCTTCTTCTTGGTTGTAGACATTGACGACAAGTCTTGCTTTATATCCATCTGCTTTTAAACATGGTTTTGTGGACTTATCTACATCTTATTGCTTTCTTCTGTTTGGGAGTGAAATCGTTTCTCAAGGATGATCCTTGTCAATGATTTCCATTTTTGCATCTAGGGTTTGTCACTTGTATTCTTTGGTGGCTTCTTAATAAGTATATGGCTTATCAAGAACTTGAGCCATCGATGCACATTAAGTTGTGACCTCTATAATAAATAAATATTTTACCTACAACATTATATTATTACCCTTGTGACCCTCATAATAAGTCACTTAAGTTATTTCTAGATATTACAACATTGATTTGTTACCCTCGTGACCCTCATAATAAGTTGCTTAAGTTATTTCTGGATATTACAACATTGATTTGTTACCTCGTGACCCTCATACTAATAATAATAACATAGAGTGTGTTAGGCTGATTAATGCGATTGATCAAAGTAAACATTAACAATTTGTGTGCTTTGCTTTATTGCATGCATGCATCTCACAAGCTTTGTTTTATTAATTTTATGGTTGTGTAACTATTCGTTGACATGTAATGAAGAGTGCATAACATGTTTCAACAATTCCTTCTGAGTCCATTCTTTAGCGCGCTCATATCAGTTGGTTTGAGACATTAACAATCAAGTCTTTTACCTTTATTCTGGTTGGAGATTTGGCTTCATAGCCCACCCAGAATTAAATTCCTCTATTTAGTTTGAGAATTTTCCAGAATATGGATCTCATTTTGTATATCATTCAATCCTTTTGCAGCACATCCGGATTTGCTCTCTAATTGGTGTTCTACAACATTGAAAAGCATGCTGGGAAAACTTCCTCCGTCTGACCAAAAGTTCAACAGATGATCCCTTTCACAGACAGGATTAATTTTTCCCTTTTGCAGCAGGTCAATGTTTTGCCTTTGCACAATGCTTTGGGGTAACCTTATGATTTGCGCTCAAAAGCAAAATCTGTTGGGTTGAGCTGAAATTTTGCAAGGGGTAGCTTTTGTGATTCTAGGCACTTTTCTTCATGATGTCAGATGCAAATCTCTTGTGCTTTTCAGTTATTTTCATTTCATATGTAAATAAGATAATTATTTTTTGAGGGCTTATCCTAGCATGTGGGTTTCCTTATTCTTAGACATCACTTTTCCAATGGGATGAATTCTGATATCACTTTTGATGTGCAAGTTTTGTTTGTACATTCATTTTGGGAGTTGATTGTTCATGATCTCATCATCTGGAAATTTCAGTTTGGCTGTGGCATCTAACCTACTACAAATAAAAAACTATCTAAACAAGGATTACTACAAGTAAAAAACTATCACCAACCTTGTTGGATGTAAAACATAACTTCCTACGTAGGCAAAGTGGTTATCTTAATCTACTTTGTAGTTGTAGTAATTTTGCATCAAATTGAGGACAATTTCATCTCAGTATGGAGGAAATAAGAATCTATTGTAAAAGAAAAATTTATCTTGTAAATATTTCACAACTGTTATGTAAAGATATAGTAGCCTTTCTAAAGCCATCTTTATTACAGTTTTCTAGTTACTTTAGTTTTATGCTTTATGTTATTGCATGCCTACATCTCATGGGCTTTGTGCTATTTTTATGTGCTTGTAGACCTATTTAATATTTATTGACATTTAATGAAGAGTCTACACAAGTAGACTTCTACAATCCCTTGCCTATGCCATTGTGGAGTACTGGTAAATGCGATGCAATCATATGAGAGCAACCTGATTCAAGTCCCTGCATGATGAAGGATACTCCTTTGGTAACATGGCCTATGATAATACAGTTTGTTGTAATACCATGACCATAGTTGAGAAAATCGGAATTGGATCCGAATCGGCATGGAAAAAGAAGTGGGAAAAATTGGGAATTGGAAAAAAAATTGAGAAAAATAGGCAAAAAATCGACAATTTTCATTGAAAAAACCGAAGAAAATGCCATTTTTCATTGAAAAAAACTTTTTTCATGCATATCCCAAATTTTTGGAAAAAATCGGCCAGGCTGTGAATTGGGAAAAATTGGCTCGAATCGGGATTTTTTGCAGATTTTCTCAACTATGACCATGACAATGGGGTTCATTGAAGTGCTGCAATAATGCAGTCAAGATGCAATAGAGGTGGGGGGCCGTTTCAGCCCCATATAATTAATTATAAAAAACGAAAAAAATCCAATCCCTTTAGGGTCATTTCTCATATCATGAGAGTTGCTTCAAGTTGTCATATGTGCACGTAACTGTTGTGCCAATATAATAATAACAATGTAGACCAGGGCACACCTTGATGGTAAAACCACCTGAGGGTCAACCTTTAATGTTTTTCATAAAGGTTAAGTGGCATAAAAACAGTAAGGGTATTTGTAGTCCTTGACATAAATATCTTCTATAAATAAGTTCATGGAAATATCAATCTTCATTTATTGATTGAATATTTGCTTGTCTAGTCGCCACCCCTCTCTGTCTCACTCTCTAATCTATATATAAGTTTATGGAAATATCAGTCTCAATTAAAAGGTTAGTATGGAGCATCTTGTTGATTGAATATTTGCTTGCCCTGTCTCTCTTTCTCTCATATATATCAATCTCAATTAAAAGGTTAGAAGCTTATAGATAAAGTTTTATGGAATATCTTATTGATTGAATATTTGCTTGCCTAGTTGTGACCTGTCTTTCTTTGTCTGTCATCTATAAATAGGTTTATGGAAATATCAATCTCAATTAAAAGGTTAGTTTGGAGCATCGTATTGATTGAATATTTGCTTGCCTTGTCTCTCTCTCTCTCTGGCTATAGGTATTTTCTCAATGATCATGAAACTTGTTCTATGTAGAGTTGCACCTCAAAGTCCATAAGATTTGGACACCTGAGGACTTGTATACTGGACTTTTTATGTGCAATGCCCTGATATATTCAATCATCACTATTTTTCACAAGATGGGTATTGTATGTCCTAATTTTTGTTTGCCCCTTATAAACTACAATACGGATGTCTGAATATGACTATTAAAGATGCTTTATCATAGAAAATGGTTTTGAAAGTTTTCTTTTATTTTCAGGATGACTTTGAAAACTTTTGGTCGGCATGCCCGTGGGATGAAGATCTGACTTATGCCAAAACTGTTTGTGATGAGGTTTCTGCTGTTTCTCCTGATAGTTTGCTGCAACTGGATGCATTGTATCTGTATACTTGTACACACCCCATAATGTGAACCGATCCTGTGTTTACATTTTTAAGTTGGTATTTCTTTAAATTTATTGTTTGCTCAGCAGAAAATATAACAATATTATTTCTAATTTAATGGCATCATCCTAATGCGCAGAAGGCTTCTTGTGTTTAAAAGAATTATCTTGTATTTTTTGGTATCCATCCTAGCACATAATTGCCTTTTCTATATTTGAAATAACGAATATGGATTTGGATGGCTAAGAAATGTACATGCAAGTTGAAAAACCTTGTATCTATTTGTTTATTGACTGTTGAGCTTACTTGCTTCTATGAGAGCTTTGTAGATGATTTGGACAATGATTGAAGGGGGTATCACGATTGCCCATGTTACATGTAAATTTTTATATTGACACACAATTTTTATTTTGTCTTTAATTTGGGGCTCTGCTTTGTTGCAAAAAGGTAATAGCATTTAGAGTAAACATTTACAGTGCTTGTTGAATGAGATAACATTATGGCTCTAATGCTAAATCCCTATATTTATATTTTAGAGGGATGTAACATGATTATCAAATATGTCAAAGTAATAAAATAGATTGATACCTTTGTTGTATATCTTGTAAATGTCTCATGGTCTCTCTTGAGTGCATGTAGATTGGAATCCCAAGAAAACAACATTTAACATCTTAGAGGTTGCCCAAAATGTAATATAATATGTCAGATTAGCCAAAGGTCGTTAGTTCCAAAGGTTAAAAAATAACTTAAATTTTTTTTTAATTACCGCTATCACTATCTATTTCATTGGTACAATGGCATTTAGCCTTATGTATTTCACCAAATTTTTGTTTGACTGGGTTAAAGAAAGCTTTCTGTATAGAACAAAACCCTACTCAAGGACGAATTCTATAGAATTGGTGCAGGGATTATGTGTTTACATGAACAGTATCTTAGTCTTTAAAATATTTCTATTATTGCTATTATTGTTTTTCCGATTGGAAAAATGATATATATTGTTTATGTACTTTACCGTTCTTTTGGCGTCTGTCTGGGGTGAAGAAAGAATTTTGTATTAGCTTACAGAAGTGCAGAAGCCCAGTTAAAGATGACCGGTATAGATTCAGCCCAGGAATTATGCATATGCATGAAAATCCCATCTGAGTGCTTCTTTTGAAATAAAATCCTTTATGACAAATGCAAAAAGTGGGACTTAGCCCAGGACATTGAACTAAGCTTCCAACTATACATTCAAATGTGGATACTCCAAAGGAAACATGAGTCATGTCCAGAAGAGCCAAGACGCAGGAGCTTGCTGACCAGCAAAGAGATTGTTAGTGATGTCACAGGCACAACCTGTTGAAACATTATATAGTCATGGCATCAAGGTCCTTTACATAGCTTAGTTTCAAGCCAAAAGTCAGGCCTTTGTCCATTCAAAGACCGTCTCTTGTTCTGCAGCTCTTCTATCTGCACTGTAAGCATTGGATAATGTTTAATAATCTTCCTACAATTTCCTGAATACTTCCAAAATATTTTAACTTATTTTGTACTATTTTTGGTATTGAGATGTTTGATCTGACTTCAGTCTTAGTAGGATTCACCAAAAATCCATCTTGACAGATTATACAATCTAATAACATACCAAGTGTTGTGCAGGCTAACAATCTTGACGTTCTTAGAAATATTTAGCTGCATAAATTTATTAAACATTTCCCTTAATGGTTATGTGGTCTGTCAGGAATCTAGAAATTTTGCAATCATCTAAGTATGCATCCAAACATTGATCTGTGAATTTCCTTGAAACATTGTGCGTAATCATGAAAAATGCAACTGTAAGAATCTTCAAACCAAAGGCATTATATTATTCATAAATCATCTCCATTTTGTGACAAGTATTGTTTTTAGGTCCTTTGCCTTTCTAATCTTGAGTTGGTGACAACCTAAAACCCATCTGTGAAAGAGCAAACTTTTCTACTTGCCACACTTTGAAGATTTTTTTTTCAGTCATTTGTGTAGGAAACCTATCATGAATATTTGGATTGTTGAAATCTCTTCAATCAACACAAATTTTAATCTCCTCGATGTTCTTTTTCAAGTAACCATACTGTTAATCCATTTGGAATCCACTTTGATGTTTCAACTAAGTATACGAGTCTTGCTTCTGCAATATGCCTAATCCCATTCCTTATCTTTAGCTTCAGGCTTGGATTCAACCCTCAAGGACACTTCTAACTTGCTTGTCATTAGACTTCGACTCAATTCTCATTGTCTCTGATTCTTCCAAGATATCTTTGTCTTAGTAGAATTCATCAGAAAGAACTTGTTATATCCCTAGCAACTAAACAATGCTTAAGCTCTAAAACTTCTTCCTTTGACCCATAGTTTCCTTTGTTAACTATCCCAGTCTTTTGTTTTGTGCCTATCTTAACCTCTTATTTTTAGCAGTTAATGAAATATGTAGTCCTATGAAAATTCCTTCTCTATGTCTGTTTTTATTCAAACGGGCCATCAAATCCCTAGTTTCATCATTTACCCTGATGTTTATGGATTCCATTCCTTTTAAGATTTTACAGACCTCTGGATATCTGTATGGAGCTTTTGAAAATGCCCAATCTGTTACCAGTGCCTTGTGTGTTTCCTAAGTTCCTGTATCTACCAACATCGAAGGATTAGCCTCTAGAGTCCATTAAAACTATGCATATAACATTTGGAATCTACTTATTCTACTTGCCCTAAAGGACTGTGCACTTGTCTGTTTGTTTTTTGGATTATCTTTTCTATTGTACTGAAATTTGGGTTGGCACCAAGAATCTTCATCTTAGTTGGCTTTCTAACTTGTTCTTCTCATGCATCTAATTTTTTTATGTTTGGAACACCCCCTTGTTGGTATTCACAGTAAAGTGTGATCCAGAGATTCATATTTGACATTCACATTTACGGGCACTCTTCTTATCTGATTCAAATAATCTTGTACATTTCTTTGCCTATCAGCCTTTGGTAATTTCATGTGGGAGGCATCTCTCCTTATCTCAAACATCCTTCTTATTCCAGTCATCCTCCTGAATGTTAGAAATCTATTAGCCTCCCATCCATATCATGTCCTTCTAAGTTCCAGGTTGTGATTTTGCTTCTGAATTATGTTGCTTTGTGGTTACAACAATGCATTTTAATCTGTAACAGCTCTATTCAATTGCCCCATTGGCCTGCTTTGGGCATCTGTGGACATTAATAGAATTATCTTATCTGACTGAGTTGACCATCCTCAGCTGTGTTTACTGTGTATAACTATGTGATTTTTCCCTGGGTATGTGTTCGATTCCTGGCTTCTTGAAGAAATGTTATATACCTGCCCACTATTATTCTTATGCAAAGCATCATCACCTTCCTCAGGTAGTTCTACATAGCTGCTCTCTTTTTCAACTCTAGGGTTATGTGCAGTGTGCACCATGAACCCATTATCCTCTGTACTAATATCATTTATCTTCTTCAGAATACTATAATTATTTATGAACCACTCAAGGCACATTAGAGCAGCGTACAACAGTTTTTTTGGTAGATACATTTCAATCACATCAAAGGTCATAATTCTTTTGATTCCCATGATATCTATTTCTGCATTTGTCAGTATTCCCAGTGGCATCAAGGGAGATCCATCTACCAAGGCAGCATCATAGGTTGGTCTTTGTAGATGGGTTTTTCCTAGTGCTTTGGAAGTTTCATTGGTATAGCAATGATATTCATCCCTAGATTTAACAAAGAGTTGGGACACCCTAAATCCATCAATGCAATGTCCACCAGTATTACCTGTTTCCTACATTCTTTATCAACTTTTGTTATTTTCTTTGTGGTAGATTTCGCTTTCTTGGATGACACTGGAGTAGGGGCAGCAACCATTTTCATATCTAGAGTCCCCCTACTCAATCCTTGATCTGTTGGAGCTGTTTGCTATGGTTTCCTGTCTATTTTCCTAGTGCTTAGTGATCATGATGGAGGACTTCTATTCCAGTATTAATAGAAGTGCTTTAGCTTCTTTATTGAATTTGCTTCCTTTGTTGAGTTAGTGAACTCCTTTGACAACTGAATATCTTAAAGAAAATTCGTGGTCTTCTCTCTCTGTTATACAATTGTTCCACTGTAGTGTATTTTACCATGGTTTCCTTGCACTAGATTAGCTTATTTTCATAGTTGTTTTCGTTTACCACAGTGCAATGTAACGATTCTTTTCGATGAGTCCTATTGGCCTAATTTGGTCATCTGTGGACAATAATTTTCTATGTTCTATGGGAACTTGTCCCAGGATTTGGGGGTTGTCCTGAAAAGCCGTCCTGCCGTCCCAAAAAGCCATCCTGCCGTCCCAAAAAGCCGTCTTGCCATCCCTTTCTCGGAATTTTGTGGAACATAGACATTGATAGAATTATCTAATCTTATTTTATCTTTTCAGTTTAAGAATTTTCTTTGGCATTAATAGTTCTTTTATCAATGCATTATACTGCTTAATCAATTTTCTCTGTTTTATGCGGTCTGGGTATTGGATGGCTCCTATGCTTTTTGTACTTGTCAAGGGATCCCCCTACCTCTATGCATCCCGTCTTTGTCAACTTCTATTCTTTCTCTTTGGCAATGGTCCTTAGCTTTACAGTCCGTTTGGTAGTTCTGCCTTCACTACTTTCTCATCTCCAAATGTCCTCTTGTGGAGGAAATCTAAAGATAGGTTCTAGATTTATTCTTGGAATCCTCCTTATGTGTTTCTCTCCTCTACCAGTATCCGATGCAGAATTTTTTGCTTGTAGCTCTTTTTCAACTATTTAGTTTATAGCTTTCGACAGTATTCATATCCATGAGTAAATTGTTCACAAAAGGGTACAATTGACTCCAATCGTCTCTAGGCGAGGGCAATCTCTATCAGAATGGTTAGAATCACCACAGTCACAATGCCGTTTAGGTCCTCCTTTTACTCAATCTCTGTTAATAATCCCATTTTTCCTCTTCCTTCCTCTGTATTGGTAGTTTGAATGCTAACAGTAGTAAGTGGATTGAGTGGACTCCTTTTTGCTGGTAGACCTGCTGCAGTTGCCACCACTGAAGCTGTTGCATGTGCTACTGCTGGGAATAGTGCAGGTGCCAGGACATGGGAAATACTTCTTCTGTAACCCGGGATGCAGCCAAGGGTAAACCTGTTGTTGGAATCTGATTAGGAAAGATTAAGATACGAATCACTCTTCTATAATTTTCCAAATCTTGGAAGACTTTTGCAGCTATGTGTTGATGGTCATGGTGTTTATAAGAATTACAAAGCTACATACATTGTTGGTTTGTTGTTTGTAGTAGTGGGAACAAATGCTGACACTGAGTGCCATGCAAATTACATGTTCTGTGATATATATGTGGAACTGCCAGTGATGCTTGAGGTCCCTGTGCTGTCTGAGAAAATCCTGCAGGGATTGAATATGTCGTACTGGTGACTCTGGCTGCATCTGTCCAGCCACAAACCTATAGTGTATGCATTACAACTATGTGGGGGTTCAGTTTACAGGTCCTTCCCTTAATACTTGGCCAACTTCACAATTACGACTTTGCAAAGGATATGCATCTCTCTCATTGTCGGAATGTCAATGTTTCCAACAGCACTTCCAAGACACCTTCAAAGATGTGCCTTTTTGATTGCATCATCAAACCAGAGTCCTTTATGGATCAGAGATTTGGGATCCAAGACTATGGTGCATGGACTGGGCTCACATTGAGAAGGTCAAGACTATTTTTCTTCATTTATTCAATGTAAAAGAACAGTTCCCCAAACCCAGGTGTTGTAGGTGAGTTGGAGAGGAGAGGGCAATCCTCCAAGGGAGGTCCCAGGTTCAAATCTCCACCCTACCAAAAAGCTAAATTGGGTATCCAAAATCCAATTGATAATGTTGGTGCGGGTAGGGTCGGGTGCGACTCCCGAGTGACTTTGACGGTGTAGAACCCCCTGTTCGTGGTCTCTCAGACCAAGGCGGCTCCGCAAGGGGTTTTTCGCTTTAAAAAAAAAAAAAAAAAAAAAAAAAAAAAGAAAGAAAAAGAACAGTTCCCCAATGTATTGTTTAGGCTGAGTTTGGTGCTCATCCTCTTCACCTTGAGAGCATCTTCAGAATTGTTTTTCAGCTTCATTGCCTTAGATCCATGGGTGACTGCACCGAAGAATGAGAGAGATACCCATATTTGGCACTCTACTCAGAATATTTTCCCTCTAGGAGCACTTTTGGTCATCATTATGGATGGTACTCAGAAGTTATTTCTCTTCTTCAGTCAGTTGGCATCTCCATAGATTGATTACCTCCATTCAAGTACTCTCTAAATGCTTCTCCCTGCCTTCTTTTTGATAAGAGGGTGATTAATCAAGCAGTCAAAGATGATTTTATTGACAATATATTTTGATCACTTGGGTAGCCCCATCTTAGCCGCTTAGTCCTAAGTTGGCCTTCTGCATTAAACATTTCATGAGGATAGAGAGTGGCATTATCACTCGTCCTAATTATGTCCAACTACATTGGACACACAGCCTCAGGATTCATCTTTGTCAGCTCAAAGTGTGCTCACATCAGTTGCAAGTGGAGACAGACCACCATATTCCTCGAGAGGATAGGGTATGTCGTCTTTGATCTATGTGGGAGGTGGAGACTGAAAAACATTTCATCGTTGTTAGGATCCCACATCCTAACATTTAATTATTATTAGTAGTAGTATAGTTAATTGATATATCGGCTTGTAATGTGAACCGCCATTTTGTAATAATTTGAACCGACGTAGGGTTAGGGTTAGGATAGTTATGCTATAAATATGTGTAAGAGCGGAAGAGATAGTATCAAGGAGGAAGCCCCCTCGAAGTGGCCTACAATTCTTGATAATCAATAAAGTTGTTTGGACTTTCTCCATTCTGAGATCTTATTGTGTTACCTTTAAATTGAAGACTGTGGATAAATCCTGTATTAAAACCTCAGGGTCTTAATATCTGGTATTAGAGCATGATCATGGCCACCTATGGGTGGATTTGAAGGAAAAATTGTCACTCCAAAATCAGTTAGATTGAGAGGCAGCGTGAAGACAAGGCTTCCTAGACAAGGCGCTTCAACTCGACCAAGAGGTTAGCAAGCTTTTCATTTCTCCAGCGGGAAAAAAAAAAATATCGCCTTGTCTATTTTTGCTACTTTTTGATTCTGCACTCAAAAAATAAAAAATCGTGCAAATCGGAGCTATAATGAAGAAGTTGTGGTTTTATCATTACTCTATTTTGAGTAATTTTTAAACCAAAAATAGGGAAAAATAGCACTAAAAAAGTCATAAAAAGCCCTAGACAACCCAAAAAATCCTCAAATTTGTTTTGTTATCTTAGTTAGCCCCTTCTACACCTCTCACAGAATTTTTGAGTCCTAACTCCTTATTTTCTCAAAATTCCTCAAATTTGTCATTTTTCCACTAGCCCTTTTTGGCCAAATATTCCACAAATACAAAATTTGATCCCGAAAAACATTTTTTTGAGTTCTAGCCCATTCTGATCAACTCGTCGCACTAATCGTTTTGATATATAATACCCACAGCCTTTTTCTGAAGTCAGAATTTTTCTAAAAAAAAAAAATGGCCGAGGGAAGATCTCAAGACCCCAACTTAGAAAAATTGGATCATGATATTCGACAAATCAAGGACCTGCTTTCACAGGTTAATCTCAAGCATACTTTTCAAGAAATGGAGGCAAGGATGGTTGGATTGAATGCTAAATATGACTCTTTGAATAAGAATCTGGCACAAGTACAACAAATCGTGCAATCAACTATAGCTAATCAGTCTCAAAGCACACAAGGTTCAGGCTCACAACAGTCTTTAGGACAAACTGTAGGATCGACGCATCAGATGCACATTGGGGGCCAACAAGCATCCATCCTTCCAAGAACAACTAAGTTAGATTTTCCCAAGTTTGATGGAGGAGATCCAACTAGTTGGATCTATTGGGCGGAACAATATTTTTCATTGAACCAAATTCCTGAGGGGCAAAAAGTCCGTATTGCATCATTCCACCTTGAGCATGATGCTATCCAATGGTACCAATGGTACAAAAAGACTAATGGAACTCCTACTTGGGGGGAATTTACAAAGAATTTGTTGGTTCGGTTTGGTCCAAGTGATTTCGAAGACTTCACAAGAGCTCTCACCAAACTACGTCAAATCACTTCAGTGAAGGAGTATCAGACTCAGTTCGAGAAGCTCGTGAATCACACCAAGGGGTTGGATGAATCATTTTTTAAAAGTTGCTTCATCAGTGGGTTGAAAGAAGAAATTAGGGTGGAGGTGAAGATGTTCAATCCCAACACCATGATGGAGGCCATTGGATTAGCCAAGTTAGCAGAAGATAAATTCAATGCTCAAAGTCGATAAGGGAAGCAACCTATTGGAAAATCACAAGTCACGCAAACTGCCCCAAAACCTAACCGACCCTTGCAGGTTAAGCGGCTCATCTTGGAGGAAATGAAGGAACGACGGGAGCAAGGCCTTTGCTATAATTGTGATGAGAAATATGGGCCAAATCATAGATGCAGTACACAAAAGTTGTATTTGTTGGATGCAGATGTTCCTTGTAACTCAACAGAGGAAGAAGATGAGGTAGAAGTGGAAGAAGTGACAAATGCACCTGATAACAACAATGAAGATAATCCTAGAAATCTCTTTCAATGCTCTCGCAGGATTTTCTTCTCCACAAACTATGAAAGTTTGAGGGTACTTCAAACGACAAAATCTCATTGTGCTCATTGATTCAGGAAGTACACATAATTTCATTGACCCAAGTGTGGTGAAACAGGCTGATTGTATATGTTGAGAAATGTAGCTCGGACAAGAACTTATTGCACAGGCTGTAGTATGAACGTGCTAGAAGTGGTTCGAGACATTTCTAATTCTATTTTGACATTCACTTAAATGATTTTCTATTTTTAAGTTCACTTAAGTGATTCTATTTTGTAATTCACTAAAGTGATTCTATTTTGAAATTCACGTAAGTGATTTTCTATTTTTAAGTTCACTTAAGTGATTCTATTTTGTAATTCACTTAAGTGATTCTATTTTGTAATTCACTTAAGTGATTTTCTATTTTTAACCTTACATCTCAAGATGAGATGAGATCTAATCTTAGGGTTACCTTTTCAAGGATAAAAAGAGAAGGTCAAGAGGGTTTTACACATAGAAAAGAAAAAGAGGAGAACAGATTGCTGAAGGAAAACTATAAGCTTAGGAGGAGAAGAACAGTGATTGGTGGCTAGAAAAGCAGCAAGAGAGCAAAAGTGTTCTGCTGTAGCTGTAGCCTCTTTTATTTGTAATATTTCAGGTTCAGAAATATATTTAACTTCTGCTGTTCACGCTGTTTATTTTTCCAGCCATCTGTGTGACTATTGCATGTTTGAATAAATTATTCTCGGATCTGATTTATTTTAAAATAACATAGGAAAAAAATTATCTAGGGCTGGAAAATTTATATGGTATCAGAGCTAGGTTTTGTGATTGAGATCCTCAAGGGTTTACAGCAGTAGATCACTGCTGAATATTTAAAAAAAAAAAAAAACAGCAGTTAGAGGGTTTCATAATTTTTTTTGCTTAAAGGACTAAGCTTATTTGCAGGACTGTTTTTTTGAGTCATTCATATCAGATCTGAAAGTTTGTACAACAGATCTCAGAAATGGCAGCAGCTAGCCTCAAATTTGAGGATAGATTGGAAGGTGCCTCCAATTTCTTGCCCTGGAAAGTTAGGGTAATGTTCTTATTGGAAGAGAATGATATCTGGGATATTGTCAAGGATGATGTGACTATGCCTACAAATCCGCAGCAATTGGCAGCTCACAAAAAGAAGGAAGTGAAGGCCAAGTGGATGATCTTGGATGCAGTGAAGGATCACCTAATTCCTCACATATCCGAGAAGACTAAGGCAAAGGAGATGTTCGATGCCCTGGTTAGCCTCTACTAGAGTGAGAACATAAACAGGAAGATGATATTGCGGAACAAACTCAGATCTATGGAGATGACCAGATCTGACACCATTACCAGTTACCTGATGAAGATCACGCAGATTCGTAATCAATTGGCAGCAGTTGGGGAGACGGTTGAAGACACAGAGTTGGTGAATGTGGCACTTAATGGTTTCTCAACTTCATGGGAACCATTTGTCAAAGGTATTTGTGCTCGTGAGAACCTTCCCAAATTTGAGAAACTGTGGGATGATTTCATCCAGGAGGAGACTCGGATGGAGTCAAAGGCCAGCAAGAAATGTGGTGACGATAAACTAGATCTTTTTGGGCAAACCAAGAAGGGCAAAGATAAAGGACCCAACAAGGGTAAGGTAAAGAATGAGGAGTCAACCTCACAGTCAGGGAAGAAGGACTTGAGCAAGATCAAGTGCTTCATTTGATATAAGCACAACCATTATGCATCATAGTGTCTAGACAAGAAGGGCAAAGGGAAGCAACAACAGATGCAGGTAGCAGCCTTCGCAGAAACTCAGATGAGTGAGTTTGCTGCCAAATTCGAGAAGGATTTCTCATTGGTCTCTTGCCTTTCTACCAACACGGTTCCAAGAAATGCTTGGTATGTGGATAGTGGGGCATCTCGGCACATGACATCAACCCGACAATGTTTTACCAGTATACAAGAGCAGGACTCAGGGGTTCAGGTTGAGCTTGGTGATGATACCAAATATCCAGTTGTAGGAATTGGTACCATTCCTTTTCGACTCCAGTCAGGGAACTCTTTAGACTTTGATGATGTTTTGTTTGTTCTAGGTCTTAGGAAGAACTTGCTTTCAGTTTCGGTTATGGAGGATAAGGGTTATGCAGTGGAGTTCAAGAACTAGCATGTCCTTATTAGACCAAAAGAATCTAGCCCGGAAACAACACAAGTGATAGGTGTTAGAGAAGGCAGTCTATACAGGTTGCAGGGTGAACCTGTTAGAGCCCTAGTTCATAGCAGTAACAACTTGTGTGAGTTGTGGCACAAGAGGATGTGACACCTGCATCATAGAGCGTTGCCTATAATGAGGGAGATAGTAACAGGTCTTCTAGAGTTCAGCATTGAGCAACAGGGAGTATGCAGAGGGTGCACGCTTGGCAAGCATGCCAAGACTATTTTCCCAAATAGCGAGCATAGGTCTAAGAAGATACTAGATCTAGTACATTCGGATGTTTGTGGACCGATGTTAGTAGCATCAATTTCAGATAGCATGTACTCTGTTCCTTTATTGATGATTTCTCTCGCAAGACATGGATCTACTTCTTAAAGACCAAGGATGAAGTCTTTAGCAGGTTTCAGGAGTTAGATCAAGGTATTGAGATCAGACAATGGGGGTGAATATACCTCCAAGGAGTTAGATGGTTTTTGCAAGCAGGCAGGAATCAAGAGGGAGCTGACTGTTCCATACAACCTACAACAGAATGGGGTTGCAGAGCGAAAGAATCGATCCATCATAGGGGCTGCTAGGGCCATGATTCATGACTAGGGCTTGCCGATGTTTCTTTGGGCAGAAGCATGCAACACAACAGTCTACATCCAGAACAAGTGTCCTCGCAGGATCTTGGAGGACAAGACACCAGAGGAGGCATTCATTGGTGTGAAACCAGAGGTGAGTCATTTCCTCATCTTTGGATGTCCAGTTTATATCCATGTTCCGGTAGAGAAGAGGACCAAGTTGGAGCCCTCCAGTAGGAAGGGTTTATTTGTAGGATATAGTGAGACTTCAAAAGCTTACAGGGTTTATATTCCAAAGAAGAGGAAGACAGTAGTGAGCAAGAATGTAAAGTTTGAGGAGGATGTTGCATACAGGAAGTCCCATGAGCCTATTCCAGTGATAGAGAATGAGGATCAAGAAGCTCCGAAGGTTGAGCCAGGGTCACCAAAGACACCAGTGGTTTCCAGTTTAGAACAACAATCTTCAGGTGAGGAGGTGGAGACATTAACCCCTTCCAGTTCTATCAGGAGACCTCAATGGCTTACACAAACATTGAGGGATGTTGAGGAGTATGTTGAGGCTCCTAGCAACATGATTAGGGAGAGCAGACCTCCAAGGAAGTTTTCAAACTACATGGCATTGATGAGTAACATCATAAATTCAAAGCCTACCAGTTTTCAGGAGGCAACAAACCAACAGGTTTGGCGGGATGCCATGGTGGAGGAGTACACCTCCATCATGAAGAATGATGTTTGGGATATAGTGCCAAGATCGAAGGGGAAGTCAGTTGTGAGTTCCAAGTGGATCTACAAAATTAAGCATGCTGCAGATGGCAGCATCGAGAAGTTCAAGGTAAGGTTTGTGGCGAGAGGGTTCTCCCAGAAAGAGGGAGTGGACTATGAGGAGACTTTTGCTCCGGTTGCCAGATACACTTCCATTAGAGCAGTTATGTCTTTAGCTTCATCTAAGGGATGGCGGATTCATCAAATGGATGTGAAGACAACTTTCCTTAATGGGATCATTGAGGAAGAAGTGTACATAGAGCAGCCTCAGGGCTTTGAGGTAAATGGGAAGGAGTCCCATGTTTGTAGGCTGAAGAAAGCCTTATCTAGACTCAAACAGGCACCGAAAGCATGGTATTCTAGGATAGATGGATACTTGCAGAGTATGGGCTTCGCCAGAAGTGATGCAAACCCTAATCTATATTACATATTTGTTGGGACTGATCTACTCATTTTGGTGCTATATGTAGATGACTTGTTTCTTATAGGTACAGAGAAGCTCATTGCAGGGTGCAAAGCAGATATGGCAGCTGAGTTTGGGATGAAGGACATTGGCATGATGCATTACTTCTTGGGTTTGGAGGTTTGGCAAGACCAGGGGAGATATTCCTTGGGCAGGGTAAGTATGCTGTTGAGATCCTGAAGAGGTTTCGGATGGAGGACTACAAACCTATGGCCACACCCATGATCACTAATCTGAAGAAGGTGACAGCTTCAGATTCAGAATTGGTGGACCCTATGTTGTACAGGCAGCTGATAGGATCCTTGATGTATTTGGTCAACACTCGACCGGATATATATTTTGCAGTGAACACCTTGAGTCAGTTCCTGGTGGAGCCAAGGCAGGAGCATTGGGTAGCAGCAAAACATGTGCTCAGATACGTAAGGGGCATGGTGGAGTATGGTCTAAGATATCTTGGAGATGGTGAAGTGAGGTTGCGAGGGTATACAAACTCAGATTGGGCAGGCAATGTAGCGAGACAAGAAGAGCACCTCGGGGTGTCGCTTTAGCTTGGGATCGGGCATGATATCCTGGTTCAGCGAGAAGCAAACTTCTGTGGCACTTAGCTCAACAGAGGCCGAATACATGGCAGCCAGTATTGCTAGTTGTGAGGCGATTTGGCATCGCAAGTTGCATACAATATTGATTGATCAGTTGGATCCCACGGTGATATACTGTGATAATCAGAGTTGTGTCAAACTCTCTGAGAATCCAGTATTTCATGATAAGTCCAAGCACATAGACATCAAATATCACTTCATACGAGACAGGATTCGGAAGGGAGCCGTAAAGCTCCGAGTATATTCCCATAGATTAGCAAGTAGTCGATATTCGACCAAGTCCTTAGTGAAAGGGAAGTTTGAAGCATTCAGAGACAAACTTGGATTGGTGCAGAATTCCTTCCTCGCTAAGAGGGAGTGTTGAGAAATGTAGCTCGGACAGGAACTTCTTGCACAGGCTTCGGTATGAACGTGCTAGAAGTGGTTCGAGACATTTCTAATTCTATTTTGAAATTCACTTAAGTGATTTTCTATTTTTAAGTTCACTTGAGTGATTCTATTTTGTAATTCACTTTAGTGATTCTATTTTGAAATTCACTTAAGTGATTCTATTTTGAAATTCACTTATAGTGATTTTCTATTTTTAAGTTCACTTAAGTGATTCTATTTTGTAATTCACTTAAGTGATTCTATTTTGTAATTAACTTACTTGATTTTCTATTTTTAACCTTACATCTCAAGATGAGATGAGATCTAATCTTAGGGTTAGAGAGATTAGGGTTACCTTTTCAAGGATAAAAGGAGAAGGTCAAGAGGGTTTTACACACAGAAAAGAAGAAGAGGAGAACAAATTGCTGAAGGAAAACTACAAGCTTAGGAGGAGAAGAACAGTGATTGTTGGCTAGAAAAGCAGCAAGAGAGTAGAAGTGTTCTGCTGTAGTTGTAGCCTCTTTTATTTGTAATATTTCAGGTTCAGAAATATATTTAACTTCTGCTGTTCACACTGTTTATTTTTCCAGCCATCTGTGTGATTGTTGCATGTTTGAATAAATTATTCTCAAATCTGATTTATTTTAAAATAACATAGGACAACAGTTATCTAGGTTTGGAAAATTTACATTATATACAACCTTAAAATAGATTTGAAGTAATGATTGGTAATGGGGGACGGATTGCCTGTAAAGGTAAGTGTCGAAATGTCAAGCTCACCATGGGTGACTACAACATGAAAAGTGAAATGTATGCGCTTCCATTGGGAGGATGTGATGTTGTCCTAGGGGCTCAATGGTTGCGAACGCTCGGGCCAATACTATGGGATTTTGCGGCATTGTGGATGCAATTCACAGTTGAAGGACATAAATACACTCTAAAAGGACTACAAGCAGGTTCCTCACAGATAGTGAGTTCTCACCACATGGAAAAGCTTATTCGAAAAGGAGGCAAAGGGATGATTGCACAGTTATTTTCCATTCAATCAACAGGGGAAGAATAGGATGAAGTGTAAGGGTTACAACAACTTTTGACACGTCACTCCAAAGTATTTGAAGAACCAAAAGGGTTGCCCCCCACCGTAGTCAGGATCATGCTATACAACTTCTTCCTGGGAGTCAACCACCAAATATTCAGCCTTATAGATACCCTTGCTTACAGAAAAGTGAAATTGAGAAACTTGTGCAAGAACTGTTGAAAGCGGGTGTCATTCGACCAAGTGTCAGCCCTTATTCTTCTCCAGTCTTGTTGGTTCGTAAGGATGGGTCATGGCGACTGTGTATCAATTTTCGAGCCCTCAACAAGATCACAGTGAAGGACAAATTTCCAATTCCTGTTATTGATGAGTTTCTGGATGAACTTCATGGATCTAAGTATTTTTCAAAGTTGGATCTGCGATTAGGGTATCATCAAATCAGAATTAGAGAAGAAGACATTCCTAAAACAGCTTTCCGCACCCATGAGGGACACTATGAATTTCTAGTCATGCCTTTTGGCCTTACAAATGCTCCTTCAACGTTCCAAAGCTTGATGAATCAAGTATTTCACCCTTATCTTAGGAAATTTATTTTGGTTTTCTTTGATGATATTTTGGTTTATAGCAAGACTTGGGAGGACCATTTGGTTCACTTGGAAAACACCTTGCAAATCTTGGCGAAAACCAATTGTATGCCAAATGCTCAAAATGTTCTTTTGGGTGGAAGGAGATTGAGTATCTGGGACATATCATTTCAGAAGATGGGGTTAAGGTGGATCCCCACAAAATTGAAGATATGTAGAATTGGCCTATCCCAAAATCATTGAAAAACTTGCGTGGATTTCTTGGATTGATCGGGTATTACCGTAAGTTCATAAAGGACTATGGCAAGATTGCAGCCCCATTGACAACTTTACTTAAAAAGAATGCCTTTCTTTGGTCAACAAATGGTAAAGATGCTTTTCACAGATTAAAGGAAACAATGTGTTTCACCCCAGTATTAGCCATGCCAGACTTCTCCAAGACCTTTGTGATTGAAAGTGATGCTTCCGGATTGGGAATTGGTGCAGTTCTCATGCAAGAAGGTAGACCCTTGGCTTTCACCAACAAGGCACTTTTAGGATGAAACTTGGCACAATCAACATATGAGAAGGAGATGTTAGCCATTATTCATGCCATCCAACGCTGGTGGTCGTATCTCATTGGTCGACATTTCATTATTCGTACTGATCATCAGAGTTTGAAGTACTTTGTGGAACAACGTATCTCCACCCCTGAGCAACAAAAGTGGGTCACTAAACTGTTGGGATATGATTATGAGATTGTGTATTGTAAAGGGAAGGAAAATGTAGTCGTTGATGCCCTTTCGCGCAAATTTGAAGATTTGACAACATTGCAAGCACTCTCTTCACCAGTTCCGCAATGGATAGACAAGGTAACACAAGAATGGCTCAGTGATAGTTCAACTCAGGCATTAATTCAACAACTCCAACATGATCCCAACAGTAAGCCTAACTTCACTTGGAGCAATGGAATGCTTCGGTTCAAAGGACGTATTGTACTGCCTCCTACATCTTCATGTTGACCGGAGATACTCCATGAATTACATGCTACACCTGCAACAGGGCACTCTGGGTTTCTGAAAACTTATAAGAGGGTGGCTCGATCTTTTTATTGGGACGGAATGAAACAGGATATCAAAAACTTTGTTGCAGAATGTGAAGTTTGCTAGCGACAAAAGGGGGAAACAGTGGGTACTCCAGGACTCCTTCAGCCTCTTCCTATACCAACAAAAACATGGACTGACATTTCGATGGATTTCATTGAGGGCCTTCCAAAGTCTTATGGAAAATCTGTCATCATGGTGGCTGTTAACGTGAATTAACTATTCCTTGATAACATTTTCAAGCTCCATGGTATGCCATCAACTATCATCAATGATCGAGACCCTACTTTCACTAGTCATTTTTGGAAAGAATTTTTCAAGCTCCAAGGAACTCAGCTCCGCATGAGTTCGGCATATCACCCCCAAACTGATGGATAGACAGAGATTGTTAATAAATGTTTGGAGACTTATTTGCGTTGCTTTGCTTCTGCACAACCGGTTCATTGGGTTAAATGGCTTCCCTTGGCGGAATGGTGGTACAATACTTCATATCGTATTGCAATCAAAATGACACCCTATGAAGCACTGTATGGCCAAGCAACACCGACAGTCACATCTTATATTCCTGGAAGCACCAATGTTCAAGTAGTAGATTCTGAGCTTTCTAATCGAGCCAATATTCTTCGTCTTCTTAAGGAGAATTTACTCACAACACAACATTGAATGAAATAGTAGGTGAATCAACAATGGGTTGAACGTGAATTTCAGGAGGGAGACATGGTGTTCCTGCGACTTCAACCTTACCGACAAACCTCTCTCAAGCTTAAGGGTCCGCAAAAATTAGCCCCAAAATTCTACGGACCTTACAAAATTCTGCAGCGCATAGGACAAACAACATACAAGCTGGAGTTAAATTCATCCAGTGTTTCATGTGTCTTGCCTCAAGAAGGTCATTGGCTAACAAGTGAAGGCACAAACAGAGTTACCCGAATTTACCGAGGATGGCTCCATAGTGGTCGAACTTGAAGCGGTCTTGGAATGACGCACCCGTCAACTTTGCAATCGCACCATCACCGAAAGCCTGATTCAGTGGCGGGGATTGGCACCTGAGGATGCTACTTGGGAAGTGCTTCATCAGTTTCAGCAACAATTTCCTCAGTTCCAGCTTTGAGGACGAAGCTTTTTCCAGGAGGGGTGGCATGTTAGGATCCCACATCCTAACATTTAATTATTATTAGTAGTAGTATAGTTAATTGATATATCGGCTTGTAATGTGAACCACCATATTGTAATAATTTGAACCGACGTAGGGTTAGGGTTAGGATAGTTATGCTATAAATATGTGTAAGAGCGGAAGAGATAGTATCAAGGAGAAAATACTTTGTTTTATTTAAAAGTTGTAAGGAGGAAGCCCCCTCGAAGTGGCCTGCGATTCTTGATAATCAATAAAGTTGTTTGGACTTTCTCCATTCTGAGATCTTATTGTGTTACCTTTAAATTGAAGATTGTGGATAAATCCTGTATTAAAACCTCAGGGTCTTAACAATCTTCAGGTGTCCTTTTTTTTATGAGATTCGATGGAGGTACTATTGCTTGTATAAAGCCTCAGGCAGATTGCTTGCAACTTTTTAAAACTATCTTGACTAGAGATGCTTGGCTCTTAACCTTAGGGAAGCTATCACTCTTTGACGTCAGTTATTACAAGGGCGATCAACTGCTACTTAACTAATCACCTCATATTCACTCAATCTCTGCAGTTGACACTAATAAGCGTGCATGCGCTAGATTGAATGGTAACGACATTAATTGGATTGAGTGGACTACTTCATTTTGCTGGTAGACCCACTGCAGTTGCCACCACTGAAGCTGGCACATGTGCTACTGCTGGGAATGGTGTATGTGCCAGTACATGGGAAATGCTTTTGCCATAACCTAGGATGGGGCCAAGGGTAAGGGCCTAAGGCTGTTGTTGGAATCTAATTAGGAAAGATTAAGATACAATTCACTCTTCTTCTATAATCTTCCAAATCTTGAAAGGCTACTGCGGCTCTGTGTTGATAAGAACCACAAAGCTACATATATTGTTGGTTTGTTGTTTGCAACAGGGGGCACAAATGCTGAGACTGAGTGCCAGGCAATTCACATGTTCCACAATTTATAGGTCGAACTGCTGGTGATTCTTGAGGTCCTTGTGCTGGCTGAGAAAATCCTGCAGGGACTTAATATGTCGTACTGCTGACTCTGGCTGCATTTTTCCAGCCACAAGCCTATAGTGTAGGCATTCTTCTGTGGAAAGTCCTTTTAAACGTGTTGGAACCACACACCCTTCTAAATTCTCCCCTTGGCAATTAATTACTAATAGATGTTATTACGTTAGTTTTCCAGACTGCATTTTCCCTATGAAGATGATCCAGTTTTTCAATCGATATAGCATCTGCCAAGTCTGACAGTGATATGGCATTATTGAAGACATGCTTCTTATATGGTGAGGTAACATCTGGTTATTTTTTATTATGCACGCACAGTTGATTATGGTCACAGACAATAGCAAAAAATACCTAGGTTGGAATATTGAATTGACAGTATTAATGAGTCACGGACATTCAAATAGAGAACTTAGATGGTGCCTAGGAGCCCCATTCAATTTATGTAATGCTGTTTGGTATGAATTATGATTATTTGCGTATGTATAAATATTGTTGTTACTAGATTCCGATATTAAATAATCTACTAACATTGTCAAGGAGAAGTATAATGCAATTGGCACAAGTTGAAAGACACCAAGCTCATTTTACACACTATGGATGCACCTACCCATTATGTTTCATGTTCCACGACCATGGATGCTGGAACAGTCTTGGGGGGTCGAACTCCATGCCCTCCCAAGATATCCAACTAGTCCCTCTTAGTCCTAGTCATTCTCTTGGGAGCATCATTATATCCTATGTTGGCTCTTTTGGGATAGTTGGTGATGACAATGACCATGCTTCTAGCTTATATCCCACTACAAATTAGTGTTGATGCTTGGATCCATTGGAGCTCCTTTCTATCTTGCCTTTATCTTGATTGATGGATCTCTCTTCATCATTACTTTTAGCATCTTAAGATATATGCATTTTGGGTAACCCTCATGGCTGTAATTTTATGCCATACAGTTGTTTCACTTTAGTTTAGGTCAAATTAGATTCTTTACTCTAGCTTATCTTAATTTCATAGTACTTTTTGGTTTCTATAGTGCATCGTAAGAGCTCTTTTCAATGAGTCACAATGGCCTACTTTGGCTATTTCTAATAAAATTATCTTATCTCCTATTATTCAAGGCCAAAGGCCCTCTAGATATAGAGAGAAATCTAGAAAAAATTCCATGTTTGGACCTTCTAGACTTTGGGCATGGTTAATACTAACTCTCTTGTCCTATGCATGGAGAAGGTCCCTTGAGAGCATCTCTATAGGAGAGGATATACTTAACAGGGCTAATCCCATTTGAAGAGGTTGCAACTATATCGTCCAAGGGACGCTTAATGCCACCTGTTGTCAGAAGATTGTGAAAGGAGGTAATTAGCCTAGCGGTTGGTTGGAGCTGTCAATCCCTTCATGGCTTGTCACTTGAGTGTAATAAACACTATGAGGTAGAGAGCCAAATACCTCTAGGTAGGATATTGGAGTACTTGGAAAGAGAACTCCCTTAATTCTGTAGAAATAATAAGATGTTCCTTTAATCTCATAATACAGGGGGCAACTGAAGATAAAGTTCTCCCTAATCTCTACCTCTTGTATGGAGCAGAGGTGACAAATCATATCCCCTAGGGATTGTGATTTTCAGCCACAACCTAAGCTGGTGGGAGCCTAGCGTCATCCAATGGAGGGTGATCTTAAGGCCATGAGACTATTGATGCATGACATTGTAGAAATAAAATTTAACATGTACACAATTCCATTTCCACTTAATTAAACCAACAAATCTTCCTTTTGCAGCAATTAGCAATGACAAGACATACAAGAAACATACAATAGCAATGGCAGATAATAAATGAATATGAGCAGATCTTGTATTAACAAGTTAATTGCATACATCTTACATATACAATACCCAATGTACGTGGTCAACCTCTCCTTCCATGCCAACCACAACCACACAAAACACCGGCCAGCCACTCGACAACATCCACGTTCTTTGGTCAGCCACACACTTCGGCCCTTACATTTACCCGAATGAATGAGGAAAGGGTCTTATTTATACAACTAAAAAGTAGTTACATCCTCCAACTACCCAACACCTCATCATTTTACTAAATTACATTTGACATGCATTTGACTCACATTTACATTTCATTTTGTGAGTCACTTTATGACTTGTACATAAATTAACATTACACATTATCATATGAAATATTATATTATGACTTTATAACATTATTAATTATACGTACACATATTTTGTCAAACACTTTGCGTACGAACTACAAAATAACACAAATTGACAAAACTTATTCACTAATTACGCAGACATATCAATTTGCCTGCCTACATCTATCCCCTCCTCTAAACTTGTTGGCGTCCTCGATGACACATGAGCTGAACACTGGGGATAGAAGCACTGAACAACGTACTGGAATCTCTTGTTGTGCTCCTTTCGCTTTCTTCTATTCCATATATCTTCTGCATTAGACTTCATGTCAAACTGCTGCCCACAACACCTTGTTCTCCAATTGCTCACTCCACTTTCTACAATCAGTCGTATCATCAACTTGATCAACATGACCAACATGATGGGTAACGCCTATCACCACTTGTGTTAGGGGTCAGGGGGTGGGAGCCCCCTTGTAGGGTCAAGGGGCAGTGCCCTTTACGTGTACCCTGTCGCGATACAAGGCAGGGAGGAAGGGCAGTTCCCTGAAACCTCAACAATGAACCCACTGAAACCTTCACTGCCTAAGTTGAATTTTTCTCCTCGTTTGCACTTTGGTAGCTCTCGCTCGACCCACTTTAACAACTTCCCGTCGGCTCCAATTTACTTCCCTTTAGCTCTAGATGACTACATTTTGGCCTCTAACGACCCTGCCTTAGCCTCTGACAAACATCCCTCTCCTTGTACGACACCACCTTGAATACCTCCTTGTACGACACCTCCTTGGACGATAGGTCCTTGTACGACATCTCTTTTTCGGCATTGCTTGTACGGTGCTCCACGTTGGCACCACTTGTACAACAACACTTGTCGGCAACACTTGTCAGTCCATTTGCATGACACTCACTCGTACGAAACTCACTTGTACGATGATCACTTATACGACAAGACTCACTTATATGACAACTCTCGTTGGCACTCCTTGTACGATACTAATCGACGATACTCCTAGTATGACACTCTTGACGACACTCCCCGTACAACACTCCTTGACAACACTCTCGTACAACACTCGACGACGCTCCTTGTTGGCACTCCTCGACAACGCTCCTTGTTGGCACTTCTCGACGACGCTCCTTGTCGACACTCCTCGTATGGCAATATTTGTCGGCAACCTTCGTACGACTCCCTTTACTGGCAACCTCTGTACAACACTCTTCGTATGACAAATTCCTGTATGACAATTCACTATATGGCCTTGGCACTTTTGCAACTTTTTCTTGCGGAGCTTCAACTACTTGTTGGATTTCTACCTCTTCGATTGAAATCAAATTTACCTCCTCAATTGCAATCAGGTTCATCAAGTTTACCTCTTCAATTGCAATCAAGTTCACCTCCTCTTCTTCCTAGCTAGGGTTGTGACTCTTCGTTGGTGCTTCAAACTTTGTACGCATCATTGGTTTATCTTGACTTGTAGCACTTTGACATTCATGTGCGAAATGCCCCCATAAATGGCATCGCCAACATTGTACAATGGGTTTTCCGTCAATATTATACTCAATTATGCGTCGTCTAGTTTTTTGGCAGTTGACAGAGATTGCATTACTAGTGGCATCCCCCCTTGGTACAATCTCCCTTTGTGTTGCATATTCTTGTAGCGATGATCTTGCACTCTCCGAGTCACACTCATCCTCGGAGTCATCATTCTTCTCTTTGGAGTCACTTCCTTCCTTGACTTCTCGACCCCAACACTTGAATGATGAACTACTCTCATGCCCAAAATCATCACTTTCACTGTCAGAGTCACTCTCAACATCAAAGTCACTGTCATCTTTAGGTTCACTCTCGTCCACATTAACATGATCCCAACACTTTAGTGATGTCTTTGCATCACTTTCCAAATTCAAGGCTCGCTCCAATGCCTCTTGATATGATGTTGGAGGGACCACCCTGATCTTCTTTCGGTACGTAGGAAGAAGTCCCTCTATGAACCACCTCCTCTTCAATGTGTCTAATGGGTCTTCCTCCAGATGGGTGAACAAACCACTCAACCTTTGGTTGTATGAATGAACAGGCTCTTTCTCACCTTGTTTCATTCTATAAATTTCAGCAATGACCGCATTGTCATTGTGGAATAATTGGAATTCTTTCACGAATGCATCACGCAACTCTGTGTCTAGTACTTGCCCTTTGGCAATCTCATGTACTAGTCCATTGTGACTTCATTAAATGTCGTAGGGAATAACCTCCTCCAATCTATATCATTATTCTGCCCAATCCCTCTCCACATCATGAGGCGGATTTCCTAATGCCTAATTGGGTCTTCTGTTGCTTCTCCATGAAACATTGGACATTTGCACAATATGCCCAAATTGGCCTTTGTTGTGACAGGTTGAATTAACATTGGCAATGGCTGTTTGCATATCTCTCCTTCATGCACAACATTAGGCACACCACACTGCAATTGCTCGTGTTGGACTCTTGTTCTATGCACCATGAAACGTGCCATCCTGCATTTGCTCCGATGTTGAACTCCCACCCCGCTCACCATAGTTGAGAAAAAGGGAATCGGCAAAAAAAGGGGAAAAATCACCAATTTTTCATTGAAAGAAAGCTTTTTTCATGCATATCACAATTGTTTTGGAAAAAAAAACGTTAAAAATCGGCCAGGCTGTGAATTGGGAAAAATCAGCTCAAATCGGGTTTTTTTGCAGATTTTTCAACTATGCCTCTCACCATTGAGCATACCAACCTACAGTTGCTTTGATGTTGGACTTCCATCCTGCTCACCATCAAGCACACCAACCTGCAATTGCTCCAATGTGAGACTCCCAACCTGCTCATCATCGACCAAGCTATGGTTGCTCTGATGTCGAACTCCTATCCCGCTCACCATTGAGCACACCAACCTGTCGTTGTTTTGATGTCAAACATTCTTTGTCGGCATGCAGTTCTTCATTGCCACCTTCTAGCAACTCTTGCTGTACTTGGCTTGTACGACCCTTCAGTGTATTTGTACAACTGCTTGCACTTGTATGGTCACTTGGTTTTGTACGGCAAGCCTTGATTGTATGGTAGGTTCCCTCATTTGTACGACAGGTTCTGTTTGTACAGTGGTTTGCGTTTGTAGGCTCTATTTGTACTGCGCATGTCACTTGTACGACGCTTGTCATTTGTACGGTAGTTTGTCGTTTTGTCGTACACACCCGATGCAGTCTACCGTTCTCCTCCCTTTTGCGTGCCTGCCGTATGAGTCCTGCTATACGGACCTTCGTCAGCATCAACAAACAAATTTGTGTCTTCATCTGCTTCTTTGGCCACATTCCATTGCTGTTGTGGTGCACTTGCCTAATTGATTTGCTTCTCACAACTCAATGTCACCAGGCTTGACCCAACTTCGTATAGGCAATGGCACCAAAATGTAGAAATAAACTTTAACATACTTAAACACAATTCCATCTCCACTTCAATAAACCTACAGATCTTCCTTTTGCAGCAATATAATAAACCTACAGATCTTCCTTTTGCAGCAATTTGCAATGATAATACATACAGGAAACATAGAATAGCAATAGCAGATGATAAATGAATATGAGTAGATCTTGCATTAACAATAGCGTGTACAATTAACTACATGCATCTTCTTACATAAATAGTACCCATCCTACTTGGTCAGCTTGTACTTCAATGCCAACCACAACCACACCAAACATCGACTAGCCACTTGACAACATCCACATTCTTCGGCCAGCCACACACTTCGGTCCTTACATCACTTGAATGAATGAGGGAAGGATCTTATTTATACAACTAAGAAGTAGTCGCATTTTCCAACTACGTGACACCTCATCATTTTCCTAAATTATATTTGACATGCATTTGACTCATATTTACATTTCATTTCGTGAGTCACTTTATGACTTGTCTGTACATAAATTAACATTACACATTATCATATGAAATATTACATTATGACTTTATAACATTATTAATTATACGTATGCACATTTCGTCAAACACTTTGCGTATGAACTACAAAATAACACAAATTGACAAAATTTATTCACTAATTATGTAGACATATCAATTTACCTGCCTACAGATATAATGAGGGTGGATGATCATGCCATTACAATTTGCATAAAACACTCAACGTAGAACACCATCTTAGGTCCAAAAGTAAGCTAGTCTCCAAGTACTAGCCTCTCCTCCCACTAGGGAGATTCATGAAGGCAATTCTCTTTGTGGAGCAAGGAGCTAGGAATGGTTATCGCTTTCTACTTGAACCACGCTCCCCTATGCACTATAGTCAATGGAGATGGAAAGTGAGCCTGAAGATGCTCTTCAGATGAAGGACATGGGCTGTAAACTCAGCCTATATAATGTACTGAGAATTTTTATGCTTGCAGCAGGTTATATGCTAATGTGTGCTGCCTCAGCAGGTCCCAAAATGAGCCCATAAACCTTTGACCCGTAAAGAACTGTGGGTTTCATGCGACAGTCAAAAAGCCACATCTTTGAGGGGATATCCTGAAAATGTATTTAAAAGCATTGCTGGTCAACAACAAAAGCGCCACATATCCCATGTAACGCTGTGAGTGGGAAGGAGGTTTGAGGTTAAAGGCTGGACTACAAACGTGAATTGCCAAATAAGTGTAAAATATTGTGATCTCAACTGGATAGTCCTTGAAAGAGAATGTGAAGTTGGAGAGCACAGTTTTAGGGGTGTTAAAAGGTCTATGAGTTTTGACCTTAAGTTGCCTCAAGTCACAAAATAGAGCAAGTGGTGGACTCCAGTTTGGTTTTTAATAACTACCTACAAGAAAAGTGTGTGAGAATAGTAGTTACAATGTGCAGTTAGCAAGGTGTTTGTTATTTTGTTTCATGCTTTTCCTATCATTGCGGATATTGTAGCTCCTTACTTGAGATTAATTGTAGTCAAACCTAAGATGTTTTGCCTTTAGGACTTATGCCTCAAGTTCTAAACAATATTGTGACATTAGGGCTTATGCTGGCTTTGGAAGTAGAGGTGCAGTTGATCCAAGCATGTGACCTTTTTGCGGCATGGATTTATGCTCAAAAATGCCCAAAAATATATATTTTTATCCTAACCACATTGTTAGGGGCATAACTTTGTGCTTAGGATTCTGTTTTCATCCATTCAAAATGTGTTGGAAAGCTTAGAGGAAGATCTAGAAGTTTCGATAGGAAATCCATGCCCTCAAGACTCTGTTTTGATCCATTCAAAATGTGTTGGAAAGCTTAGAGGAAGATCTAGAAGTTTCAACAGGATATCCTAGATCGACTGCATGGAAAAAATGCTTTGGAGGCCCTCAAAAATGCAAAACAAAATAGTTACTAAAAATAGTAATTTTCTATTTTTAGATTTTTGTAGCCAAAATGCATCTCTATCCATGTTGATATATTAGTAAAAGGAAAAACACAAAAGGACAATTCATATGTATGTAATATTCAATTAAATGCACTTCGTAGCTCATGGAAGGTGAAGAACCACATTTTCATATGGGTGACCTTCTAACTCATGGAAGGTGAACCACCACATTTCTGTATGAGTGACCTTCCATTTTCAATACGGTGGATTTCCAACACACCAATTCATGTGTAAAGAGAGTTGCACCCGTGACTGTAAAAAGCATGAGTAATGGATGCATTGTTATAGCCTCATAACTCTTCTCAGAGATTGCTTGCATTATACTCTGTCTTCTGAGCAATAAAATCATTCAGCTATTTTGCTTATATACTTGTGTTCTGGTTTGTTATACTCTAGTATTTCTGAATTGCATTCTTTTTTGATCTTTCTTAACTTGAAATTCTGAGTTTTGGATCAACAGTGATGTTGGTCCAATAATTTCTACATTAAATAAGATGCAGCTTGTATAGTTACAACATTCCTTGGAGCTCCACTTAAAGGAGCTTGCTTCATGATTAGACTCAATAACATGGAAATTAGAGATTAGGTACTGACGTCGGGGAGTTGTATATGGCCTATAACTAGGTCTTCTCTCTCTTTGTAAAGTTGCCTTGTTCAATAAAGGGTTTCCATGTTGTTTTTTGTCATTTGCACATTACAAGCACAGATAATTATCAAGTCTTCCTGATATACTTGCTCTTGTAATGGGTACAAACATCTGTCTAGATGTGTTTACTTGATAGTGATGGTGCTGTGATATATATATTCTTGCATATGATACATTATTTGTTTTGATAATTGTCCTATACACTTATTTGGTTGAATTGCCAAGATTAATATGAATAGAAAGAGGATTCAGAGTATTAGAAAATCTTAAATTTGTATGTTTGTAATCTACAAAAGTGTGCTAACTTATTTAATTTTGGAATAGGTTGGTGTGGAACTGCAAGTTGTGCATTTGACTGACGAGTATTGGAATAATGTGGTGGGTACCCACAAATATGCTTAGCATATTTCCAGTAATGAATGGATGGAGGATGTCAAAGACTTTACATGTTCATCTCCTGATTTACTTATGGTTAAGATTCAATATTTGTACATTAATCCATTGTTATCTTGTTGTTACTGCACTGTATCCTCACATTCATGCTTTTAATTTCTGCAGTGTTTATTATTTTTCTTCCTTTACTCCATTTCTTTTGCCTGACTCTTCTAATTTACTTGGTCTTTGATATTGCTTTAGGTTTCTTTTGTCATTTCTGAGTATAGAAATGGTCGGACTCCTAATCCTGATGTTCTTTGCAACACACGAATCAAGTTTGGTATGGTATTTGACATACAGATTATCATGAATATCTTCTATGCTGGATATTTGAAAAGACGATGTTTTTAATTGGGTGTCATATTTTCAGGTGCTTTCTTAGATTTCATTAACAAGATGGGTTTTGATTATGTTGCATCTGGGCATTATGCACATGTGGAGCACCGATGCGGAGACTCTGAGACCAAAATTTCTGCTCTACGTTTATCTGCAGACAAGGTTGTCTCTTAGGAATGCGTATTGGTCCAATTTTGTCTTTATTATTACTTCTCATTCCCTTTGTTTTGTACATTTTCAAAAATTTATAGGAACTGGCAAGAGGTGAAGCATTCATGTGCATGGCTTCTTGTTGTGTGACGTAGTTGAATCTAGTTACTGTTGCCTGTTACTTACGATCACATATGGTTTAGTTGCATAATGCTTTCTTTATATTATGGGTTCATGTGGTCCATCCTAGATATACATTCATACTGCTAAAATCTTTTGTACAGTAACATGTGAATAGTATTATATATTTCATTATGTTTTCATTGAAAGTTAAGTTGAAGTTTCCTTTACCCAAGAATTACTCAATTGACTTATTCTGGGTCTTGTAATGCAGATAAAAGATCAAACATATTTCCTTTCTCACCTTTCACAATATCAATTGAGGCGACTCTTATTTCCTCTTGGTTGTATGCCAAAGGTAAGTTAGGTATTCAGCTATACTTTCCCTGTAGCCAAGGAATGAAATGGAAGTTGAGTAATTGTATTTTGGATAATGAGCAAATGGTTTTCATGTGTACAGACTGATAAAATGCAAATCCATTATGATTTTTGTAATTGGTCACGAGTATGTAAAGGAATGATGTATTGTGCATGGATCATGTGTCCGGTACTTCAAAACAAAATTATTGAAATTGTTCTTCATGATAAGCTGCAAAAAGAGAGTATATGATGAGTTGTCTCTTTTGGTTTAATTTATTTGTTCAATTTTCACACGTTCATGTTGGTACAATGTGGCAAATATATATTTTCAAACGGGAATGGTCATGGTTCAAAGAGGTTGAATAGTTGTAAAAATATAATATATTTAACGACAAGTATTGGTTCTTAACAAAAGATATTATGAGTTTAGTAAAGGTAGAAATATGATTTTTGGTTCTCTCCCTCTTAATTATATGCCATGTTAGGGCCTGGATTGGGCACTTCGGAAGTTGTTAACTAGTAAAGCATTGGAGAATAACCTGAGATCTGAAACAGGACAAGAGATACACATCAGACTAAAGGAAATATTGATGATATCAATCCTATCATTTATGATCTCATCATGTTATGGTTGCGCTTAATTTGAAAATTGGAAATTTTCAACTGGAAAAGGCTAATTTTCTCTCTTCTAACCAAACTAGCATTAGATGCAGGATTGATTAAGGTGGTACAATTGACTGGGTTGACCTACGAAATGTTGGCCCTAGATTTCCTCCTTAAATATATATCAGGTCATGAATGGCTTCATTAAATTATCATTCAAGTCGATTTTCTCTTCTGCAATTGATCAGAATGGATTTTGAGGACAGAAAAAAGTTTTTGAGGGCGGACAATAGTGCTGACATCAGTGAAGTTGGCAGTGATATCATTAAGGTTCCAGGGCATTGATTAGTATCCCTGTTTATAATTTTGACATTTGATTGACATATTTATTGCAATCTTGCGAAATGCTTACCACTCAATTATGATGCATAAGAAGTCTCTAACAACCTCTTCAATGGTTCCTTTTTCCCGCCTTTCACTTGGTTGGTCTTTAATGACTAGTCAACCCATCCTCCTTCATGAGTTATGAAGACACTTCATGTTTTTAGGCACTCATTTCCACCTCATATTTTTGGGATATTTGCATGATTTCAGAACCTGGACCGTGCTCTCATCATTTTTACCAGCATCCACGATGCTTGGGAATAACTGAGAAATGAAACGAAATGATGCAATTGAATGTAATGGTATTTAATTAATGTAAGTGATTTGATTAGATATTGTCCAGGGTGGTTACTTGGTGACATCTTTGATGCTAATACCATGTTGTTCAGTCTGTGAGGATCCTACCCTAATGATGCTTTAGATTTGAATAGGGGCCTGCTTATGGGCTCTGGAGGTTCCTGTACATGGGTAACTGTTTGAGCAACTTCATGCCAACTTTTAATTTCAGTCACTTCTTATGCTTGGTTTAGTGATTGCACAAGACGCCAGTATCATTAACTTGTACTTAACAGTCATGTAAACAGCATTAGAATTTATAAAATCCAAGTACAGTGTAATATAACATCACTGAAATAAGGATAACAGTTGGAACAACCCTGTTCAGAACAGTACTGCATGGTCTAGAAAAGGATGGATAAAACAGAAAATTTCAGAAGTATCAATAGCAAGCTTCACACACTGATTGCTGTGATTTGTTCTTTAAGTTAAAGGCATGAAACGTGTAGCCAAATTTTTACTTCATAGGAATTTGTGATGCTAGATCATAGATGCAGGGTAGTAAGTCGCCTAAAATATAATGAAGAATAAACTGTGAATTGAAATGGTGCACAAATTGCCATCTGAGATTATGCTATCAGTATTATATAACGCATAAAAATGAAACTTGGGTGCAGGTTATGCCATCTCTAAGGAACTGGGTTGCAGAAATTTGAACAAGGTTTTATTACCAATCGGCATGAGCTCAGGTGGAGCAAGATATAGAATTTACAAAGGGCAATAAAACACCAGGGACTTGCTTCGAAAAACTGAGCCTGGTATTTAATAGTACTGGAGATATGATAAGATGAGTTTGGCTCCTTGTAGAGTCATGGAAACAAAATGTGTAATAGGTTAAAAATACTGTGTGGAATATACACTGACATATAGAATACAGCACATGATGAGCATGATTGTACAAACATAGAAGTGCTTATCACTAAATCCATGATATAGATTGCTTAGGCATCTCCATAGAACATGAAGTCAATAATCACTGGTGTCCTTGATGAATTTCTCATATAGTATGCTATGGAAGTGTATTTTGCTTTAAAAAATATAGAAGAATCACCTTTATCATTACACAGGATAGTATTATTATTATTATTATTTTGGTTGTTGTTGTACAGTAGAGGATATATAGTGGAAAACAAAAAGTTACTATTTCTGTCTTCTAGTTGCATACCTATCTTTAGCAACAAACATTTTTGTTTGTTATTGAGCACCCTCAACATCTTGTCAAATGACCACCTGTCTTTTAGAAAGTACACATTGGAAACCTATTGTCTCATTTCATGATTCATAAGTACTGGGTTGTGTCATGTGTGGTTAAGATATCCATTTATGATGGAGGCCGAGGACCTCGCATAAGGCCAAATCTTTTCAGCATGCCCCAGTTGTGAAACATATTTAATTGGTAGAGGAAGGAATACATTTTACATTTTTGGCATCTTATTTTCTGGTTGCCACTGTATCATTGTTGTGCAGATTTGCTCACAAAGACCTCAAGAGTGCTACCATGTACAAGAGCATTATATTCTCCTTTCTTGCTATATTTTTCCACTAGTAAGCTATTGGTGATAACCAAGTTCGTCTGTCTCTAGTTTTGGTTATGCTATTTTATCAGTGGAATAGTTCTATCAGTATCATCATAATAATTATTTTTAGATTGGGTGGGGGGTGACTACATTGTCTATGAATTATTGAGAAAGGATTACATCTGCTGAACAGTAAGGTTACAGGGAAAGATTCTTTGTAAATAAGCGAGGAGAGACCATGTATTTTTTTAATGCTATTAATAAATAATTAATATCCTTATGTGTCTCTTGTGCTTTGGCGAAAACCATTATATATTTCCTAAGTAGCTTCAGTTTATGTAGGCTTAGTGGAGAGTTGCCCTCTTGAAACATGCCTAGGCACCGTATCTTCCATGGGAAGAAAAATCCAGAGAGGTGAAACTTATGTCTTATTTTTTATGTCTTTGTCTTCATTTAAGAGTCTTCAAGCAACATTCCTTTCCAGAGCGGCATGGGAAAACAGAATATGGAAAATTCTGTCTAGAATTGAGACTGGAATCCTCCAGCAGGTGAATATCATTAGAAGAGATGAAACTGTTTCATTTCTTCCAGAAGTAGGGCAATTGAAATTCGAGATCCCAATTTTATGTAGATGGGCTTTACTGCCAGTCTATGATGGATTATCATGGTTACCAAATACAGTTGTTTTTCAAAATTAACCGCATTTTGCTGTATTTTAAGTTCGTTGTATCAAAATGGAAAAATAATAAGAATATTGGTAACAGGATCATCTGACTTCAAAATCAATGTCAAATACTCCTTTTTATTTTGGATAACTTTTGCTCCCCAATCATAGTGGGATCTAGGTGGGAAAGGAACACACTTTTATGTCGTGTAAGGTGCAGATGGTGTTCTGACATGGTAATATAAGAATTGGGCATGCACCCTGGTGGAAGTGACAAGGAAGACAAATTATATATATATGAGAAATAGGTGGGCATCTTTGAGCTTCATGCCAAAGAAAGGCCTCAGGTGGCTGGTTGCAGAGGCATGTTATGTGTTTGAGGAAGGGCAAGAGTATTATTCTGTGCTGCTGCTTTATCTGGCACAAAGAGAAAGAGACAATGCTATATGAGGTGATAACATGGGGTGCATTATGATGACCAGATGGAGGAATTATGTAGTGGTAAGGTTGTTAGACTTAAAAAGTAGCTTTATTGTTTAGTGTGGCTGCACAAGGTTAGCCTTTTAAGGATATTTAATGCAGTTTTACAGTGAATGGATGAGGCAGTGGAAGATGCATTGTTTTTTCGTGGCGATTAAATTGAGGTTCATGTGGTTTTGTGACATCCTCGTAGGCCATTGATAGACCAATATACAAATAGGCATGCATCACCCATTACGATAGATTAATAAGCTAGTAATAGCTTTGATTGCTCAAGTATAGTATGTATGTTTTTTTGGATGTTTTAGTTACCCTTGAGAATGGAAAGAGTTCTATTCTTGCAGATATACTAGTACAATGTGTGTGTGTCTTCAACTGGGGGCCACTTCCAGCAAAATAACAAAACATTACATTTGCTGTTAGGTCAATTAAACCACATCCAACTTGTCTTTTTACCAAAGATACTCGTCATTTCTTTTTCTACCAAATAAAACCTTCATCTTCCTCAAATGGATATGTTTCCGCAATCAGCTCCTTTACATCATTTTCATTAAGAGATAAAATCTCCAAAATTTGAATTTTGCCAAGAGGAAAATCAACACCATGGTTGGCTAAGTTATCTGGTACCCAATTTCTTTCTCTATAGATATGCCTACATTTCCAAGAGACTACCTTTAATTGCCTTCAACAATAGTTGATGAATATGAACAATAATATTATTTTTTATCCAATCCCCACATCCATTTTTGTTGATATCATTAATGATAATTGTGAATCCTCTCAATTGAAATATATTTCCATCTTTCAATTCCAATTTTATCCTTGTAAGAAGTGCCTGAGCCTTTGCATAGTCGTTAGGTGAAGTTCCATATGATTCTGAGTAAGTGAGGAGAATTTTACCTTCATTATTTTGGAAAACACTACCTTTACCAACTTTTCCTAGATTTCCTTTAGAAGCAATGTTAAAATTAAATTTGATAAACCCAATTTTTGGGCATTTCCATTTTAACATAGATCGAACAGATCCTTTGTGTTAACTCCCTAGTCGCAGATGGTCCTTCCATGTAGATTCAAATTTTGTAATCAAGAGGCTAGCACCTCTTTTTCCGCACTTGAGACTTCCCATGATGAGCACCATGTCTATAAACATTTTGCAAGAGAGGCAATAATACGGTTCCAAACTTGGGCATGATTTTGAGATTTATTATAAAAGATTCTATTATTCCTTTCAAGCCATAAAATTCCAATAAATAATGGCAAGGCCAATCCTCCTCAAAATGTGTAATGCTTTAGCTTTGACATAATTAATTCAACATTTCATCAACTCTTTCAATATTGAGAAGCTACCCAATATATTCTCATATTCTAAAAGAGCGGCCCCAAATGGTGTAAGCAAAGGGATAACAAAGAAGTAAATGATCTAATGTTTCTAGGTTCTCTTAACACAAGACACACTTGAGAGGTCAATGATACCTCTTCTTTGCAAACTTTCTCTTGTAAGAATCTTGCTTCAGACTGCTAATCAAAGGAATGTTGAGGCCTTAGGGAAGGCCTTGCCAAACATTCTTCCAAGGGAAATCATTGGGAGTAGAAAATTATGATTCCTCTAAACTGTCATATACCAACTTTATTGAGTATCCACAATCGTTTGATAGGTTTCCAACCAATCCATCCTGTCATGTAAAAATAGGCAGATAGAACTCTTGAAGCATATTTAGAAGCTCATCCTCTATTTGTTTAAGTTACTTTCCTTCAACTACGTTACTAATCTATGATTTGGAGTTGTTGCTCACATTAATATAGTCTTTGACCCTTGGACCTTTACAAGCTAGACATGCCCAAGACCATAGTAGTCAAACTCTTTTGGACTCCCGAGTACTTGGCCGAGTCCGAGTCCGAGTGGGCTCAGCCGCGCCGAGCCCACTCCGACTCCTTTTTTTTCTGGACTCCACCGAGTTCGGCCGAGTCCTGGGCCTAGTCCGAGTTCGTCTCGGACTCCCGAGTCCCGACGTTGGGACTCGGTTGGCCCAAAAAAATGGAAGTTTAAAGAAAAAAGAAAAATTACATCTAGGGCAGTTAAGTGTTGATGATGCTTCACGACTTAAGCATCCACGTTGGCCAGTGCGCAATCACGAACAAGACGCTGAAATCTTTGTTTATTATATTAACTAGAGAACGTGCAATTTTGCTTCTCAAACCTTCAGAATGCTTATCCCTCAATATAATTAATTTTAATACAAATATATCTTTCGCCAATGGATACATCATCCGCGTCTTGTTTGGGAATGGGAACCGCTTCAGAATGCACGTATGCATGTCCTATGGGGTGTGGCAATTCGGGCGGAGAATAGCATGATTTTTGGAGGCGTTCGATCATGGAAGGCTTGAGGCCGCCAGTGTTGAGACCTCCTCTCGTCGTGCAGTTCTTGCACCTTCATTTTCTTCCATTCTTTTCTCTCCTTCAATGCACCCTCACCCGTCATTGTCATTGCCACCGTCGCCATTGCAACCAATACACACCACCACGCCACAATGGAAAAAAAAATTAAAAACGATAATTTATTTCACTCCGAAACCCTCGACCGCCAACAAACCAATTGCTATGCACGAAGCTCCCCCAGAATAATGAATGTCGCTTCTACCTTGAATTTTGGTAAGCAGTTTTCAAAAACGGCTTCCCATTCTAAAACCGGAAAAATGGCTAGGATTAAGTATTAGCTGGCTAGGATTAAGTATTAGCTTTATTAATATTTGAAGAATTTTTTTTTCTCAGGAACCTTTTAATAAAAGTAAAGTTAATAAATCCCAACCAACCATCCAGGAAATCGAATCTAGACAACCCACCGATTATTTTTAAACATGGTATTTGAATATTTTATTTATTAAACATGGTGGACTAAGTTAGGGTGATTCCATCCCATGGTTTCTCTATTAAACATGGTATTTGAATATTTTATTTATTAAACATGGTGGACTAAGTTAGGGTGATTCCGTCATACAGTAAAGTTTATCATTATTTAATGTTTTTATAATTATTTAATGTTTTGTAAAATGTTAATAATGTTTTTGTACTTTATATATTAAGTTTTATTTTATCATTATATTATTTATTTATAATTTTATAAACCAAAGTGGTCATGCCTGCAAAGGTCATACTCTGTTCCGAATCCTCTGAGTGCACGCTATACCAGCAACGATGGTATGAATCTCGAGAAACCGGTGGTCCTCTTCATGCAGGGTTATAAAATAATGAGGTGGTATAGGCTTGTTGGGGGCAGCCCCTGTAGTTTGAACCTTGCACTTGGCAGTTATTGAAAATAGTGTGGACGTAAATAACTCCCAAAGTATCCAAAAAAAAAAATTATAAAACAAAATTATTAGCTTGCTATTAGAATATGCTCCTTCCTCTTGTTAATTTCTTATTTGTATAATGTTGAATGTTGAGTAAGTGTGTTAGAATATACTAATAAGTAATATGCATGAAAAAACTTATTTTTTCAATAAAAAATTGTATTTTTTTTCATTTTTTTCTTTTTTCTAAGTTTTTACCGAGTCTTGCCAAGCTTTTTTGCCGAGTCCCGAGTCTGATTCCCAATTCGAACTTTCCGAGTCCGAGTCGAGTCCGAGTTTTGCTACTATGCCCAAGACAATGGTCTCTACTTTGGATCAGAAAAAAGAGAGTAGGCTTCAACCAAGCATCAAACCAAAAATGTGTAGAATCTCCTTTATTGACTGACCATCTAATATGTTTCTTGATCAATTGCAAACTATCGGAATGAAGTTCCGTGTTGGAAATCCTCTAGGTAGGGTTTGTTTCTTTAATAAACTCATTGGATCAAGAGAACCTATATATTTCTGCAGTAATATTTTTGCCCAACTCTTTCCTTGATCTTTGAATAATATCCAACTAATTTTTGCCCCTAATGCCAAAATGATAAGTCTACAATTCAGCAAGCCTGCCCCTCCAATATTCTTTATTTTGCAAACCCTATCCCACTTACAAAGAGGAAACCTGAATTTTTCTTCACATCCTTTCCAAAGAAATCTTTTGAATTTTATCAAATTTGGATGCTACACCTGTTGGCAATCTTGAAAGAGACATCATATATATAGGGATGGATTGCAATGTAGTCTTTATGAGTTGTAGTCTTCCATCCATGGTTAAGAACTTACCTTTCCAACTTCCCAAACAAGATTTCATTCTATGCAAAATTGAGTCCCAAACCTTCTTCTCTTCTTTATTAGACAAAGGAATACCCAAATATGTTGATGGAAACTTTCCAACTTTAAACCCTGAAATGTCCACAATAATCCATTGTAAGTCTAGGGCAATGTTAATGAAAGAGATCATGTCCTTTATAATATTAACCGTCTAGCAGCTCTCTCATAGCATGATAATATTGGTTTAAACTCCATGGCCTTATTGATTAAGGGATGACACAAAAGAAAAATGTCATCAACAAATTGGAGATTTGGAGGGACCATTTGTTCAACCCATAGTAGTGAAAATCGGCAAAATCGCGATTTTTTCCCGAGTCAATCATTTTCCGAGTCAGCTCGCAACAAATTGCTGATTTTTTGCAAAAAATTGGCCGCAACTTCACGTGTAGAGGCTGTGGCTGATTAAGTGAAAAAGTGAATTTTCTTTTTGAATTCTTTCATGTAACCTCTTGCAAAAAAAAAAAAGGAGTCCAACAGCCTTCTCATAGCATTTACCAACCATCCAACATCCTTCTTATAACATGATAATACTGATTTAAACTCCATGGCCTCACTGACTGAGGGATGGCCCAAAAGAAGTATCATCAACAAATTGGAGACGAAATTCAAAGGGACCATTTTTTACAACTTGAATACCCTTGATTTTTCCTTCCATTTTTGCCTTTGAAAAGGCTCTCTCTAATGCTTCCGTCGGAATAATGAATAGATAAGGAGAAAGTGGATCACCTTGACGAAGTTCACAAGATGACTTGAAGTACCCAACAGGAGAAGCATTGATCAATATAGAAAAATTTGTAGTGCTATAACAACTTTTAATCCACTCACATCAACTATAATCAAAGCCAAACTTTCTAAGAATAGCATGTAGAAAATTCAAGGAAACCCTATCATATGCTTTGTTCATATCTAATTTCAAAAGCATCCCTGGTTTTTTCATGGAATGAAGAGAATGTATGGCCTCTTGTGCAATAATTATACCATCAAGAATTTGTTTAACATGAACAAAGGCACCTTGTTCCTTTGAGATAAGACACCCTAGAATGCCCTTCAACTTGTTTGCCATAATTTTTGAAATGATCTTATAAATCATATTACAAAGGCTTATTGGACGAAAATTATCAAAATATTTTGTGTTGCCTTTCTTGGGAACCAAGGTAATAAAAGTAGCATTGGTCTCACTTATTATATCCTTCCTTTTTCGGGCCTCTTCAACCGCAACTAACATATCACTCTTAAATAAATCCCAAATTTTTTGAAAGAAAATTGCAGGAAATCCATCGGGGCTAGGTGCCTTGTTAGGATGGAAAGAAAAGACTGCTTCATGGAGCTCCTCCATAGATATCTTCTTTGTCAAGCTTTCATTTTATCCTTGAGTGATAATTGATGGAATATTTTGCAGAAGTTTTTCTTGTGCCTCATATTGCCTAGAATTTGACAAAATATTTTTGAAATAATTAATTGCTTCCTTCCTTCTATCTTCCTCGTCCTTAATATCTCTTCCATTTGGAGTTATACTATTTTTGATATGACGAACATAAAATTTTGTTTTTGCTGTAGCATGATTTTTTTTTGTATTTCTATCTCCTTCCTTGAGCCATTTCTCTCTAGATTTTTGGAACCAATATGACTCCTCCTTTTTCAATGCATTATAATAATAAAAAAGTAATTGTTTTTCTTTCACATAAGAATCTTGATCCATTCCATTAATTTCTACTATCTCTTGTAAATTTTTGAGCTTGGATTCAATTTCTTTCTTTTCTTTAAAAATATTACCAAAAGATTTGACATTCCATATCTTCATTTGCTCCTTCAAATATTTCAACTTTTGAACAAACCCGTACATACATGATCCTTCAAATTTTGATTCATCCCACCATAACGTAACCATTTGGAAAAAATCAAGGTCTTGGAGCCACAAAGACTGGAAGCGAAATGGCTTTGGATGACCATTATTAGGTAACTCACAAGTCAAAAGAATGGGTTTGCAATCTGATCTTGCTCACAATAAAATATCTGAAGAGATTGTATACTTTGTTTGCAACCATTTATTAGATAACAAGAATCTATCTAGTCTTTCTGCTATATGATTTTTCCCAATGCGTTTATTATCCCATGTATATTGGAAGCTTGAGGGACTAACATCCCAAAGGTCATTTGAATTGACAAATGAAGCAAAATATTGCACTGATTTAGACCATCCTGGAATGCCACCCTTCTTTTCCAAAGCAGAGCAGTATTAAAATCACCCCCAAGAATCCATAGATCACAATGAATCATCATTGTATTTGACAAAAATATGCTAAGGTCCTTCCAACATCTTTCACGAGGAGTAACTATAGTTGGAACATATACATTTATAACCCCAACTTTGATGTTTTCCTCTTTCCTGCAAAATAATCCAGCAACCCAATTACTTTTTTCTTCTAATAGTTGTCCATCCCATTTGCATTTGTCCCATATTATTGCAATACTGCTTGAAGCTCTTGTAGAAGAAATTACTAAACAATCATTTGTCTTCCAAATCTTCTTAAAAGCATCCTTACATTCCTCATTGCTTAATTTTGTTTCTTGTATTAAAATAAACTCAAGGCTATAACAACCTATTAATTCCTTAATAACTCTTTTTAGGGGTTTTATTCATACCCCTAATATTCCATGATATCATTTTCATTATCAACACTTTTTATTTTTATTAGTGGGCTTAGCCCCACTTCTTGTTAACACCGTGATATTTTTATTTGGCTTCCCAGATCAATATCCTTTCGAGTTTCTTTTTCTCTTTGTTCCTGTTTTGATGGCCTTCGTCTCCTTCTTCCATTCCCGCCAATACTCTCATCTTCATCAATCTCTTCTATTGTTTCATATTGTTCAAAATGAGACTTATCTTCTAAAGATTTATGTTGCCCTAAAGAGTCGAAAGTGCAAGGAATAGCCTTATTAGCATTTTCTTCTTTATGTTGCCCCTAAAACTCTAAACTGCATAGATGATCCTCCATAGTCATCACTTTCTTATGTTTGCCTAAAAACCCAAAATTTCCTTGGATAACCTCCATAATATTTTCTTTACTAGACTGCTCTTGAAATCCTAAAGTGCAAGGAATACACTCCGTACTACTTTCATTTTTATTGTAAGGAGAATATTTTAAGCTACTTGAGGATATTAAAGGTGATTTATCTGGATTAAGGTTGACCTCCTTCACCTTATTTGCTTTAAAATTAGTCTCCCCATATTCCTTTTTTAAAATTTGCCTTCCCCTCTTCCTTCGCACCTTTAGCTCCTATATTTGAACTTGCGCATTGTACTTCCTCATCCCCCATATCATTTTTTCCTTTTAATGCATGATTCGAGTGAACTGTAATGGCCTTTGCCATCTGATGATGTAGAGGGATTTTTCCAGGCACTTTCTTGGGAGTGGACCATCCTTGATTTGACCTAGCTTCTCTTGTGATATGATCTTCTTGTTTCAAATTGAAGCTACCCTCATGCCCAAAAATGTCCATCTCTTCCTCCATTTTCACTTTGCAGTCGCTTGCTATGTGTCCAGTTTCATGACATTTCTGACATTGGAATGCATTGTTTTCGTAATCCACTTGCTAATCTCATTCTCTTGATTCAGATTTAATCCTAGTTGACTGCGGTAAAGGTTTAGAAATATCCATGGCAACACATATTCGAGTGTATACAACAAATTGCTTTTGTTTGTTATTAATATAAATTTTAAATTATTTTTGAGATCAAGAAAATTGATTCTTTTTTTTTTAAATAAGTTATATGTAGCTACTATTGGGGGCCACTCCAATCAAAATACCAAAATATTATGTTTGCTGTTAGGTCAATTTGACCATATCCAACATGACTTTATCACAAATATTTTCATTTCTTTTTCTATCAAATATGACAATGAATAAGTAAATGGTCTGATGTTTCTATATCCTTCTCACACAAGGCACATTTGAAAGGTCTATGATAATCCTCTTCTTCATAGACCCTCTCCTACAAGAATCTTATTTTGAACTGCTAACTAAAGGAATGTTGAGGCCTTTGGGAGAGCCTCTAGTGACCTAACATTCTTCCAAGGAAAATCTTTAGGAGCAATAAATTTTGATTGCTCTAAATCTTCATATCCCAACTTGATCGAGTATCCACCATCTTTTGATATATTCCAAACCAACTCATCCTTTTGTGTAAAAATAGGAAAATAAAACTTTTGAAGCATCTTTTGAAGTTCATTTGCAATTTGTTTGAGTTCCTCTCCTTCAACCAGGTTACTAATAAAAATCCATGATTTGAATTTATTGCTTATATTAATATAGTCTTTGATCTTTGGACCTTTACAAGCTAGGCATGCTTGAGCTAGTGGTTGCTATTTTGAGTCTGAGACAAGAGGTTATGACTTCAACCAAGCATTAGACCAAAAATTCTCATTGACTAACCATCTAATATGTTTATTGATCTATTGCAAACTATTTGATATGAAGTTCCATATTGATAATCCTTTGCATAGGGTTCTTTTCCTAAATACTTCCATTGCATCAATAGAACCTGTATATTTTTAAAGTAACATTTTTGCCCAACTCTTTCCTTTTTCTCTAAATAATCTCCACCCAAGCTTTGCTCTCAAGGCCAAACTCATAAGTATACAATTTCGCAAGCGTGCTCTTCCAATATTCTTTCCTTTGCAAACCCTATCCCACATATAAGGAGGAAACCTAAAATTTTTACTCACATCCTTTCCAAAGAAAGTCTCTTTGAATTTTATCAATTTCTGGTGCTGTTCCTGTTGGCAATTTTGAAAGTGACATCATATAAATAGGGATGGATTGCATTGTAGTCTTTGTGAGTTGTTAACCTTCTCGCCAAGGTTAAGAACTTACCTTTCCAACTTACCAAACAAGCTTTTATTCTATCCAAACAAGAGACCCAAAGCTCCTTTTTTGTTATTTTATGAGACAAAGGAATACCAAGTAGGTTGATGAAAATGTTTCAATTTAAAACCCTAAAATATCCATAATAATTCGTTGTAAATCTAGGTTAGTGTTAATGAAAAAAATCTTGGATTTTGTAGTATTAACCAATTGTCCGGTAGCCTTCTCATAGCATGATAATATTGATTTAAACTCCATGGCCACATTAAAGGATGGCTCAAAAGAAAAGTATCATCAACAATTTGGAGATGATATTCGAAGGGATATTTTTTGCAACTTGGATACCTTTGATTTTTCCTTCCATTTTTGCCTTTGAGAAAGTTCTCCCTATTGCATCCACAAGAAATTATGAATAGATAAGGAGATAGTGAATCACCTTGGCAACTCCAGTATTTTTTGATGGGGCAAAAAACGCAACCCATATAAAGACCTATAACCTACAAGAAGGGGGCATGGAAGAAATGAAATGAAATGAAATATTAGTAATGTCCGCGGTGGGCCAAAATAAGACCCAAGGGACTATAAGAAGGACAATAATGACTTCCAGCTAGTAGGCTTAAAAGCCCAACAAAGAAAAGAACTAATGTAAATACAAGATGAAACCCGACAAACAGGCCAAAGAGAAAGGGAAAAGAAAAGAAAAGGGAGAGCAGAGGGGGGAGGGCTGCAATCCAATAGAGAGGAGTGCATGCCAAGAAGAAAGGAGAGAGAGGAGGGGGCAGGGAGGAGCCCAGGGGGGGAAAACTCCAAGAACCCTCCCGAAACTAATCTCTCCTAACAGTCGAGGCCGAAGTACCGGAGCTGAAGAAGAGACATTTACAATCAAAACTGGCACATAAAAATTTGAAGTAGGACAATTAAACAGAACTGGAAGATAGTGTTATAAAGCTTAACACTCGTAGAAACCCATTTCCAATTAAATAGATAAGGTTCGATGGATCCTACAGACCAATTTTGTGACTCTAAATGAGATAAAAAATGGAAATTCTGCTCGCCATCATGTTGATGTATCCCCATACTCTAACAAAAGCATTGATATGGCAAACTCAAGTTAACACTTTTCAGTCTAAAAGAGACTGAGCCAGAGTCTTTCTTAAGGTACTTTCGAGTTGTACTTGAGAGGATTTCACATTAGTTACCATGTCTCCCCCCTTCAAGGAATTGTTAAGAGTATCATAACTAGAATAATGGGCTGACTGAGTTTGGATTTCACATTAGTTTCAGTCTGCTATTATTTTCTTCCTAAATAGAATAATGGGTTGACTGAGTTTTTTTTTTTTTTTTTTTAAATATTAAGTGATGCCCAACCGTGGGGGACGGCTAGCCGTCCCCCATGGCATCCCCTCACAGCAAGGGTACCAAGGACGATCCCCTTCTGCCTAGCGGCGTCTTGGGGATGCCTCGCCTGTCCCTCCTAAAAGGGGGACGACAGGGAAACATCACCTTTGCCGTCCCCTCGTACTGGGGACGATAGGGATGGGGGGATGCATCCTCGTGTATCCTTGGATCTCACTTAGTGTAGCCTTCCTTTTCCAGGCCTCTTCAACCGCAAGCAACATATCACTCTTCAATAAATCCCAAAATTTTTGAAATAAAATTGCAGGAAATCCATTAGGGCTAGGTGCCTTGTTAGGATGGAAAGAGAAAATTGCTTCATGTAGCTCCACCATAGATATCTTCTTCATCAAGCTTTCATTTTTAATTGATGAAATATTTTGCAAAGCTTATTTTGAGCCCCCTTATCTTGCCTACTATTTAACAAAATATTTTTGAAATAATTAATTGCGTTCCTTCCTTATATCTTCTTCTTCCTCAACTTTTTTTCCATCTAGAGTTAAAATAGTTTTGATGTGACGAAAAGAAAAATTTGCTTTTGTTGTAGCATGTTTATTTTTATTTTTATATAATTTCTATCTCCTTCTTTGAGCCATTTCTCCCTAGATTTTTGGAACCAATATGACTCCTTTTTCATTGCATTTTGATAATCGAAAAGTAATTGATTTTCTTTGACATAGGAATTTGAACCATTCCATTGATTTCAAATATCTCTTGTAAATTTTTGAGCTTGGATTCCATTTCTTTCTTTTCTTTAAAAATGTTACCAAAAGATTTGGCATTCGAAATCTTCATTTGCTTCTTTAAATATTTCATTTTTTGAACAAATCTATACATATATGAACCTGCAAAATTTGCTTTATCCCACCATAGCATAACCATATGGAAGAAATCAGTGTCTTGGATCCACATAGACTGGAAGCAAAATGGCTTTGGATGACCATTATTGGGTAAATCACAATTCAAAAGAATGTGTATCGGGACACCACAATAGCAAAAGGTATTGGCCTTTCCTAATGGAGACCCAAGTTCAATTCATGGGAAGGGTGGCCTTGATATGCCCCCAACTTTTTAGCCTATTAAAAAAAAAAAAGAATGTGTTTGTGATCCGATCCTGCTCGTAGTAAAATATCTGAAGAGATTGTATACTCAGTTTGCAATCATGTGCTAGATAACAAGAACCTATTCAATATTTCTACTATATGAGTTTTCCCACTGCGTCTATTATCCCATGTATATTGAAAACTTGAAGGTCTAACATCCCAAAGGCCATTTGAATTGACAGATGAAGCAAAATCTTGAATTGATTTAGACCATTCTAGAGTACCACCCTTCTTTTCTAAAGGAGGTAGAATTGTGTTGAAGTCTCCCCCAAGAATCCATAGATCACAATTATGAATCATCATTGTGTTTGGCAAAAATATGGTAAGGTATTTCCAATATCTTTCATGAGAAGTCACTATAGTTGGAGCATATACATTTATAACCTCAACTTTGATGTTTTCCTTTTTCGTGCAAAATAGTCCAGCAACCCAATTACTTTTTGCTTCTAACAACTGTCCATCCCATTTGCATTTCTCCCATATTGTTCCACTGCCACTTAAAGCTCCTATAGAAGAAACTGCTAGACAATCACCCATCTTCCAAATATTTTTAAAGTATCCTCACATTCCTCAGTACTTGATTTTGTTTCTTGTATTAAAATAAACTCAGGACTATAAAAACGTATTAATTCCTTATTAACTCTTTTTTAGGGTCTTATTCATACTTTTTAATTTTATTAGTGGGCTTAGCCCCACTTCTCGTTAACACCTATGATATTTTTATTTGGCTTCCGAAATCGATATCCCTTTGAGTTACTTTTTTCTTTGTTCATGCTTTGACGACCTTTCTCTCCTTTTTCCATTCCCACCAACACTTTCATTTTTATTGCAAGGAGAAGATTTTATGCTACTTGAAGAAAATGGATATGATTTATCTTGATTAACCTTGAACTTCTTCATCATTTGTGTTAAAATTTGCCTTCCCATCTTCCTTTGCACCTTTAAATCCTTTTATATTTGAAATTTTGCGTTGTTTTTGCTCATCCTTTTTGTCATTTTTTTCTTCAAATGTTTGATTTGAGTGAACTATAATGGTCTTTGCCATTTGATGATGCAGAGGGGTTTTTCTTGCCACTCTCTTTGGAGTGGAAAGTCCTTGATTTGACCCAACTTCTATGATATGGACTCCTTGTTTCATTTTGAAGTGTGCCTCATGCCAAAATTTTTCCTTCTCTTTCTCCATCATTTTCACTTTGCAGTCTCTTGTAATGTGTCTAGTCTCATGATAATTGCGACATTGGAATGCAATGTTTTTATAATCCACTTGTTGATCCCATTCTCTTGATTCTGATTTAATCCTAATGGACTGCAGTAAAGGTTTTGAAATATCCATGGCAACACATATGCATTCTCTCCTTATTAGTTGTTAATATTTGTAACTGTAAGATTATTTTTATTTTGTAAATTTCTATTATCTTAATAAACTACATGTGGGTTTTGTTGGGACCACTACCTTAAAATTATCAAAACATTGTATTTGTTATTTATTTACAAATTTGTATTTTGATACAATTTAATATTAGATTATACATAATTTCATTTATTATGAGCATATTGAGTTAATTCAAATTAGATTTTGTTGCGGTTTAATTTTCTCATTCATAATGCAAATGTTTTTTAATTTTTAATTTTTCTTTCTTTCTCTATTTATTTTTATGTTTTACCAGTTATTCTACTATGACTTCTACATCATGTAATATTGGGAAAGAGAATATTCAGGAAGACAATGAAGGTGGATCGTTCCGGGCCCTAAATCACCATTGTGGAAATATGTAATCATTTTTGGCAAAATTCAAGGTGGTGGGAGTTACACTTGGAGATCCAATGAGTGTGAAAAATACTTAAATGGTTCATATAGTAGAGTTCATGCCCACCTTTTTGGCAAATCAGGATTAAGTTGCAACATATGCCTTGGTCCAAATGTCGATGGCCATCTTGGAAGAGGGTTGAAAGCTGAAAAGAGGACAAAATATATTAAAGAGCAAGAGGAAACTGATGCTTTTGTCCAAGCAACAAAACAAAGGGCTTCAGGCTGTCATCCAAATAGGCCTCCATTACATCTTGATGCAACCATATCCATCGGGCATAAAAGGGCCAATTTAGTACGTACCAAAAAATTATTTAATTTGCAAAGTTGAGAGGATATAGATCAGACCATTGCACATTGCTTGTATGCAAATGGAAGTGCATTTAATGTGGTGCGGTCCCCATATATGAGTGAAATAGTGAGGTGTTGGCATTTTTGCCACATTGAATTTTATTGAAAAAAAATGTTAAAAGAATGATTTCGCCCGTGGAATTAAAGAGCAAGTGTTTTTCCAGAAAGGGAAAAATCAAAGGGTTTGCTAGCGTTTTAAAAGTTGAAATCCGGATGACATTTGTTGGGAAAGTATGTGTCCGAATGCATGCCTTTTGGCGGTCAAAGTCAATTTCGCCCCAGAAAGGGGGCAAAAATCATTTTTGCCCTTCTTCGGGGGCAAAAGACCATTTCGGACGAATGTCTAGCGAAAGTCCATTTTCGGGCGGAAGTCGGGCGAAAGTCCATTCCGGGCGGAAGTCGGGCGAAAGTCCATTCCGGGCGAATGTCTGGCGAAAGTCCATTCCGGGCGAATGTCTGGCGAGAGTTGTTATAGGTGACTCATCAAGTTCTAATTTTAACTTTCTAGTTTAAATTTTCAATTATGAAATTAATTGTGATGATTAGTTTTTGAAAACAATTCTTAACTTCTTTTTTCTAACTGAAGGTGGTTGAGAGTCCGAGACCCAATTTGCTACATATTACATTGTTCTTCAAAGGCTTGTAGAGGTGAAGCAAGCTTTAACGAACATGGTCATCAGTGATGTTTGGGCTATTTGGAGGCAATCCCAAGCAGATAGAGCAAATGATGTCAGGAAAATCATTCTTGATGATGATTGGTGGGCTTAAGTGAACTACTTTTTTTTCTTCACTGAGCTTATATATTCTATGATTTGCTTTTGTGACATGGATGTCCCATGTTTAACTGACATTTATGGCATAGATACAATGTTGGAGAAAATCAGGGACATCATCATGGCCAAAGAGTTGGACCCTCTACAACATTTTACAAAGAAGTAAAGGACATTATCATGAAAAGGTCAAATCAAATGACAACCCCTTTGCAAATTTTGCCAAATGATTTAAATCCAAAGTATTACCATGCTGAGATCCTGAGTATGCCAGGTAGAAGTACACCAAATAAAAATGTAGAGGTGGTTGATGGACATAAAAAGGCCCTAAAAAGATGCATACAGATGTTAATCTTGCAATAAGAATTCTAAGGGAGTTTTTAGCCTTTGTATCTTCAAAGGGGGTGTATGCAGATGTTGATGCTATGGCAAATAAGAAGTCGATGGAACCTGTGGAGTGGTGGAACTACCATGGCACTAATAGTAAACATTTGGAAGCACTGGCAATTAGGCTTTTGTCTTAGGTAGACTTTCTAAAGTTCTCTTTTTGTTTCATTTGTTTGATTTTTCTTCTTTGACCTTAATCTATATATTATCATTTTATAACATGAAATTTTGTAAATTACAGGGTGCTAGTTCTTCCTCAGCTGAGAGAAATTGGAACATGGTAGGGTACCTAGGAATAGATATTTGGGGATATATTATTATATTGTATAAGGGTTGGCATGGGCCACACATAACCCAAGGTTGATTGTATTATAATATTATATTATATTATAATATAATATTATATTAGTAGTAGGCTCTCCAAAGTAGAATAAGAATATGGATATATAAAGAAGAGATATTTGTTATTGTAATCATTCATATCATTGAAGAAGAATCTTATGTGTGGCCCATGCCAACCCTTACACAATATAATAATATATCCCCAAATATCTATTCCTAGGTACTCTACCAGAACACATGGCTTAATCCATTCAGTGAATCATAATAGGTTGGCAGCCAGTAAAGCAGAGGACCTAGTATATGTCCATTTCAATCTTTGCATCCTATCACATTCTATGATAGACTACAAGAAGGGACCTACTAGGCTTTGGGATGTACAACCTAAGATGAGTGATATAGATATATCATACATTGCCATATTTGAATTCAAGGATTAATTATTCTTTCTCATCAACAAGTTCATCTAGTGCATCTTCATCTGGTTTTGGGAGTGTGGTTGGCAATTATACCCAATCTAACATTCCTAGTCCTCTACAAGATCTTGATGATCTAGATATTCATTTTGATGACAACAATGATGACATTTGATTGTATGATGTTTTCATTTTGATGATCTATAGACATATTTTGGCATATTGTAATAGCAATCAATCATTGTTCCTCTACTTAATGAAAGTTTCCTATTTAAAACTTAATGTATGTTTGTTCACATTTTTAATGTTATATTTTTTTTTTTCGAATGGGTTATATGGGATTGAAACGGGTCCCATTTGTAATACATCATGACCACAAACTGGTATTACAACAACTTGGCAATTATGCATGTATCGCTTGGCAAGATTCAACTTGGCAATTATACCCAATCTAACATTCCTAGTCCTCTACAAGATCTTGATGATTTAGATATTCAATTTGATGACAACATTGATGACATTTGATTGTATGATGTTTCCATTTTGATGATATATAGACATATTTTGGCATAATGTAATAGGAATCAATCATTGATCCTCTACTTAATGAAATTTTCCTATTTAAAATTTAATGTATGTTTGTTCAAATTTTTAATGTTATATTTCTTTTTTTCGAATGGGTTATATGGGATTGAAACGGGTCCCATTTGTATTACATCATGACCACACGCTGGTATTACAACAACTTGGCAATTATGCATGTATCGCTTGGCAAGATTCAAACCTGGGTTACCTCCTTGAAAGTTGAACATATCTGGTTGAGCTAATGCCAATTGATTAAATGTTATATTTCTTAATACATTATATAATAAATACTTTTTGCTCATTAAAAATAATATACATGTTTTTATACATGTTGTATCCAGTCGTATCCATTTTGAGTGATCTTGAAAATCTGCCACATCTGTATCTGACACCGTTTTCATTTCCTTGCAACATAGGTCAATACAGATAGATTATAATGAATGGAAATGCTTTTCAAACTGTCTTTAGGAAAGCTGATTCATCCAAAACGAACACCTGAGAGTTGGCAATGATATCACAAAGTTGAAAAGGTCTCTTAATCCCATTAATGTGGCTGGTGGAATCAATCCTACGATGAAATAAAATCTACCGGAAGGCCTCTTCCTCTACTGATCTCGCAATCTCTTTTCTACTCATCATGGCTCCTTGTGCTCTGATATCAGGGATAACATCATTCAGAAAGGGGAAAAAAAGAAGGAAATGAATTCAGCATAGTTAAGAGGCTTTTCTTGTATGATGGGTTTAATGTCAGGTCATATGTAGCATATGATGGGTTTTAATGTCAGGTCATGCGATAGATACATTCCTCCTGACTTTGACAGGTTTTGACCTTGAATGACACGAGAGTGAGAGAGACATCCAGGGACAGAGGCAGAAGTAGTTTTTCCTCTTATATTTTGATTTTGGTACTGATATACCGCCTAATATCTCAGAGAATGTCCCATCCTACCGGGCAATAAATGATGCTATTACTGTTGGTGGAACTAGATATTAAGTGCCCATCTACAGAGAGTTGAGCGGTCATTGAGAAAAAATACTATCTACAGATATTATACAGTTTAAGAAATCATGAAAGAAGGCTGTCTGCACAGTTTTGTTATGTGGTTGAACTGATTGGAGGAATATATTATGTTAACATCCTATAGGGGCAATGCTTATGAAATCTGTAGGTGCATTGTCTAGTGTTAAGGATGCTGACCATTTATATTCTTTTGTGAAGTCGTTATGGAGATAGGAGGTAAATTAAATATTTTTTCTTGTTACTACAAGAGGGGGTCTTATACACTAAATTAATGGGTTGCCAAGGCTGACATCCAGAAGTAACCTTTACATCTAAGTTGCAGAAAACTTGGAAACAGGCATAGTTTTTGAAATGGAAATGCCTTAGGAAACGAGAATGCCAAAATTTCTTTGCAAATGCAGAAACGAAGGAAATGCCTAAAAAGTGAGAACTACAATATTTTAAAAATCCCGTTGGTCAAAGCACTCCCTTGGGAGGGTGGAGACCACGGTTCGAAGCTCAGGCCTTGTACAACCGGAAGGCGTGTCCCGCCAGCACCGCAAGATATTTTAAAAAGTTTACCCGGCGCAACTGGAGGTTATAGTGGCAGCAAGGAGAAGGATTCAAACCCATGAAGAGGCAATGAAAATTGTAACGAGTTACCGATTCCTCTAGTATACGCAAAAAAAATAAAAATAAAAAATCTATACATAAAATTGAATTAAAGAATGAGAAATAAATGAAAACACTAATATTCAATGTTAAAGGTCAGCCCTACATGGGATACACTATAAAATTAGCTCTTAATCTTCAAAGTCATCAAAATCAGCAGCAATATTGAAAGAAAATCCACTTTTCATGACTTCAACAGGTGTATGAGAAGCATTTTCATTATCCTTAAGATCAAATGCAGCCATACTTAGCACTGAAAATTAGATTTTCCGCTTCTTTTGAGCTCAACCTGTTTTGCTTCACCGAGCGAGTGAACCCATATGTAATTCAGTTTCTTTTTGTTGCTGAGAAGCTTGCCATTAACTGATAACTATAACTATAACTATAACTATAACTATAACTATATATATATATATATATATATATATATATATATATATATATATATATATATATATATATAAAAGACGAAGAAAAGGGAATAAAATAACTGAACTTGAAAATGACGACAGGTTGTGATCAATGAAGCAGGATAATCTATCTATCTATCTATATATATAAGAATCTTTTTAAAATTTGTTTTTTATTAATGTGGGTCATGTGTGTCCCATCTAGGCCTCATGCAAGATGCACATAACCCCTTCAAACCCCTAAAATTTGGCTTCTTCTTCTTCTTATAATATTTTGTTTCAAAATTCCAAGAAATGTTGGAAAAACCCTTGAAAATGTTAGAAATTTCCAAAAATGGGGGAAGACAAGAGGACAAGTTTCCAGGAGTTTTCAAGGAGTTTCCAACTTTCCAGGTTTTTGGAACAGGGAAATGAGGCCACCATAGGAGTTTCCTGCAACATAGCTTTGCATTCACCTTTAGCATGGAGTCAAGTCAATATTTACAGTGCAACCAACTATACAGTAACTGGTCAAAGGACAAAGCACAAATGCCCTTCTTGAAACATATAAGCAAATTAAAGCTTGTGAAGAAAACATGTTAAGGAGGCTTTGAGTGAACTTTGATAAAGGTTCTTAGTTTTGTTGATGGAGAGTAGCCTCCTCTATATGAGGTCATGGATAGGGCTGAGGAGGCTCAAAGGGTATATTATTGAGATTCTATTGATGAGTGATGGAGGCATGCTCGACCATCCATTTAATATAGTGGTGAAATTTCTGAACCAGTACAGTATTTACCTTGATGAATATGACAATGTTGCTGGTTAATGAACAAACTACTAGATGTTGAGAAGATGCTGCCAACTTTAAGATTGCAGATATCATTTAATCTGAGTTTTAATCATACAGAGGAACCATGTAGTTGTTTGGTTTTAGAAGGCAATGCATTGACAGACTACAACTACATTGAGTACAGGTAAGCAATTTCATTTCAAATTCTAAGACTTGCATTTAATATTTTAATAATTGCAAGTTCATTGTTTGGAATTTTATTAATTTTTTAATGGTTTTCTTGTAGATGCTGGGTAGCATAACTAGTGGTGTGCATCGAATCTTTATAGGGTACAATTGGAGTGCTAAATCAAACTTATGGTGGTTCTGATTGCAAGCACAATTGGAATGTGTCTGAAAGATAAAATTTAAGCAAGTGCAGCAGGTTGGAATATTTCTTTGTTCACTTTAATCTTCTGTTGTAAGTTAGACAATTATTGAAAGCACCTGATTTAGAGGCCACATGCTTGGATAAGATTACTCCACTTTTAACTATATTGGCCAGACTTGGACTTGGCCAGGCAGTGTGTCAAAGTTGATGCAGACTTGTCTCCAAGTCAACAACAAGACTAGGAAAACAGTTAAAGAAATTGAAAAATCATAAAATAATGGAATTTCACAAAAATTCAACATGAAATTGACATTAAAATCCCATCCATATGGCAACATTCAATTCAATTAGTGAAAAGGAGAAAATGATTTTTTGAAATAGTTCCAAATATGACCTGAAGAGTCACACATTATGGATTCCGATATGCATGGCATGAAAGATATGAAGAATAGAAAATCAAAAGGCAGGAGATAAGTGAGCAAGCCCATCCCTCCTCAACCTTGAATATGTCCTAAACAATTGTCCTTTTATTGACTTGGTGGATTTTCTCTCTACTTGGCCTTGTGCCTCTGCCTCTGCTGCTTCCAGCCAATTCAAGTCATCTTCTGCAAATGCTTGCTCATTGACTTGGTGATTCAATTTGATGTTGGATCAACATCTGTCCAAGGAATGGCCTCTGCATGAATTCCCTTTATCTGTTTGCAACAGGATTGAAGGCTACAGTATGCAAACACCAAGTCATTCATCCAGTACTGAGTCAATTGATTGGGCTTCTTGTAGCGTATCATTCATGCTTACTCCAGGTGTTCTGGCATTAGAAGAACTGCATGGCTGGCTTAAAAATCTAGTGGCAAGCTTCAGAAGCCAAGGAGCTTGGACATTCAAATCTTACAATGGTTAACAAAAATACAATGTGCATAATCATCATTACACAACTAATAAAGATACAGGAAGAATTATCATTAGAAACTGCAAATAAACATACTCAAAGTCAAATTTGTAAAGCTAGATTTAAGAAAGTTAACTGGCAGTAGTAATATGAGTTGATTTCCTCCGATTTTTGTTCTTTTGCAAACAAACCCTTTGCCCTTTCATGCTTCTGCAACTGCAATTGGATTTTATCATTAATAAACTTTATGTATACACGTGCATATGTCTTCAATCACCTCTTTGTTGACAACCAAGTACTGGCCACAATAAAATGGTGGGTTAAAGCAGAGCCAAACTTCATGTAAAGCTGTCGTTGCTGCACATTATGCCCTATAATTCTTGCAAAGTGATACTTCAATCTGGTATTCAATGTAGACACACATCTCTCTAGAATTGGATTCTACCTCTTACTTTGTACGTCTTTGCAGTGATTTCCTGCTGAATATATATATATATATATATATATATATATATATATATATATATATTTTTTTTTTTTTTTAAACTGCCTATACAATCAACAAGTATTTACTTTCAGAGATGTTTAGTTTCCTTGTAAAGAAACAAGTAGGATTTGGAAACTGAAATATGGGGAAAAAAACTGCAAACAAAATGCCTTTTATTCCAGAAAGCCCCTAATATTGAAAACCTCAAAATTCATTGAAATTGGCCTCCTAAAGCTTTTCCACAGTGGAAACGAGAAACATTTGAGAGAGCACACATTTTCAGGGTCCATAGTGTTTGATTAAAGAAAATTTAAGAAAAGATCTGTGTGCAGCAGGATTTTAAATGCCAACGTTTTGGGAGACTCTCCCTGACCCATCATCAGGATTGGTGATGAAGAAAATTACAGAAATGAGCTTCTTACATAGATAACTTATTAGAGGACAACAATGTCGGGAAACGAATTGAAGTGCTAACAGATTACTATTAGTTTATGGTTATATCATGGATCCCTAAGGAAATACTTAGTTATTCCCTATTCTTTTCATAGGGTCAACGAGAGTGACCTGAAACAATAACTTTTTAAAATCTGTTTCCCACAGGACTTTCCAGAAGATTTTTATAATCAGAAAAATTATCAATTTGTTTTATCAATTGGTTAAATGAGATTGAAACATATCCCACCCATATTACATCATGATTTCATTACCCCAGTATTTTAACAAACCACATAATGACTATTTACAATAATATTTTTGGTTACTATGCATATAATGCCTGACAAATTTTGAAAATGGGTCTTTACCTTGAATGTCCACATTTTTAACCAGTGGAGCTTGTGCCATTTGATAAAATATTAAGTTTCACCATGGATTTAAACTTTGATTTATGGTGTGAAACTTTTTGCTTCTTTCCATTCGGGCAAATGTTAAGGTTCACCCATGGGATTTGAACTTTGGCTTATGGTGTGAAACTCCTCACTCCCAACCGCTTGTCCCAAACCACTTGGGCCCAGAAATGAGAAAACTATCAATGTTGCCCTTCTTGACTGATGGAATTTGTTGAAAAGATGCCAATCAGTTCTTTTTCTCAGTCAAAACCTTTAGTCCTCTGCAAAATGACCTCATGAAGCAAATTAGAAAGAAGAGGAAGAAGGGTGTGCATCTTATTTTGATTTTTTCTCTTTTTCTCGTTTAGATGCTTTTAAGGTATTGACCAAGCCCAATAATGTCTCGCTGAGTCTCATCGAGTTCAATTCCTTGAGGTGAATGAACTTGGCAATAATGTTATCCGAGTTAGTTGAAGACTGAAAACTATGCTTTAATGGACTGGTGGAGTGACAGACTATTTATGGGGGATTTACTGCCTTCATTAGATAGAAAGCATGGCACTACTGAAGAACCAACAAACAGCACCAATTGCAACTAAATCTAGAATGGAATATTGCTTCTACCAGGATACTAGTATAGATACTAGCAGGGCCTTGTAGAGGGCATCATTGATGTTTTATTTGCTATTTTAGTCTTTATTGTTCAATGCTTATTTTGGTTTTGACTTGTGATTCTTCATAACTGTCACCATTGATAATGTTGTGTTTTGCATGTCATAGAAACTGATCATTGATCAATATTGGATATAATAACAGAGCATCTATTTTTATGTTGTAATGTGAGAGTCTTTTGTTTAGAGTTTCTAATTCATTTTAGTTGTTTTTCTTCTTGAGTTCAAGGAAGTTAGCATTTCATTTCATTTCCTGCTTTCTATGTTTCCTGATTCATGTTTGTAGTCCTTCGTGATAAATTTCTGTTTACAACTAAGTTGGATGGAAACAGATATAATATCCAATATGGATATGGTATCAGATACGGATATGGCAAAATTTCAGAACCCCCTGATATGGATACAACATTATAAAAAACATATATATTTAATAAAAGAAAAAAGCATACAACACAAATGTTAACACAAATAAAATTTTTAATATGGGATATTTTCATTAACTAAGAGGATAATCATCATTTTCTTTAAAATTTATTTTTTAAACATTGTGTAATCTTTTTTTAATGTCAGGTTGTGGATAGAACTCTAGATGTGTCAAAAGTATCGGATAGGTATCCATATCTTATACGTGGATACGTGTATCCGAGTAAGAAGATTGCTAGATACGGTAATGTAGGTTTACAACTTTTGCAACATTGTATGAGATCTGCTCTTCAGAGGGCTCGTTCAACTGTGGTCCTTGATGGTGGTTCAGTGGTGTACACCATGGGATGCATTAAACTTTTTGGCTGTATAAATGTAGTTCAGTTTATCTCTTTTACTACCTTTGTTTGATGAGTCTTAAAGCCTTGATTCAAGGAGATGATTTAGGCACTTCCTCACTGGTTATACTTTTGGCTGATATGCCTCTTCGGCCACATTGGCTGCATGTTGTCACTTTAAGACATTAATGCCATTTATTAGTTATTACAAAATTGTTTTTATTTTTTATTATTTTGTTTTGCCCAAATAGCTGTTGAACACCTAGCCTACCACATTGTAAGCAATGCTGTGGGAGATTAGTACTGTGCAGGATATTTTTCATATTATGATTTTTCTGTCAAAATCCGGCAGTTTTATTAAAAACTATCTGCCTTCCATGCCATATCACTACATGGCACATACTATTTATGCTTCCAACTGTAACTGAAAGTAGTGTTTCATATTGATACAGCTATCAAGTCTGTAAATGTTTTCTCCTGATGATGAGCAAGCACTAATCTTTTTAATGTGCTGAAATTTAGAGTGTGGAGATAATTGTACAATTTTTACTCATGTTCTAAGATTATTGCTTGATAAAGATATTATTGGTGTCCATATATTTTGCAGGAAGAAGTGCGTAAACTTGCTGCAGAGATGGGTCTTCCAAACAAAGATAGGAAGGATTCACAAGGAATATGTTTCTTGGGCAAGGTTAGATCTGATTGCTCCTCTCTTATTCTCCATATTTATTGTTATCCCAGGTAAACTTGCAGACCACATGCATTTCTTTCTTTCCAACATAAAATACTTTCTTTCTTATTTGGAATTTGTTAAATATGACTTCTGGTGGCAGTATATTAGGTATCAAAGTGTGGCTAAAACAAACAATATGAAACTGCCATGCTCATAAGTGTTCAATCCAAACAAGACTGGGATTTACAACTTTGAGATAGTTTCTGCTATAATGAAATTGAATTATTTGATTTGCTCTTTCTATATCTATAAGAGGTATCTCCTACAAAGAAACATGCTCTTGGTTGGAATTCATAAAAAACTCTAAACATTACAAAATTTTCAAGTAAAAGAAGATATGGTCATTCATATCTTTTTTAGATGCTCGAATGTTAGAATTTTCTGGGCATGGTTTCAAGCAGAAATTTCCTTGGGTTTTTTACATAGATCAAGCCTCTTATTAAACCCCCAATTTATATTATTCATTCCAAGATTGATCAAAAATAGATTGTTTTATGATCCTTTTTATAACCAGTTTTAATTAAATTAATTAAATTTATTAATTAATATCTTAATAATTTTAACCTTGAAATCCTAATTTTAACTGTGGCAATAATTTTCTCCAGTAATTAATAAGTTCCACTAGATGAACCATTGCAGTGGGTCACAGTTGGAGCTTGTATTATGATTTAATGGTCCAATGACCTATTCAAATCTTGAAGGACGTAGTAAATGCTTGTTACTGGCCTTTGTTCAATTTATTGGTTACCTTAGGATCATTGTTGGTATAAAATTATGGTCTACGAATTAGTGTCCAATATTATAATCTATGCTTTTGGTTTGTGCATGCTTCATAAGTATATGTAGCTTGAGTATCCAAAGATCAAGAATATCTTTAGAGACTATTCCAAATTAAATCTGCTTATGTGAGAGTTGTTCAACAGATCAAAAGCCAGGTACATCTTCTTTAGTTGGAAAGTAGTTTAGAGCTTCTGATTTATGAATGAGCACTGAAAATTGAGTAAGTAAAATATATTGCTTAGAGGATTTTATAAAATAATTATAAAGTTAAATAATTTCTTCGATTTAAGATCTTGTTGGAATATGCATCCTTTATTTTACTTGTTCAAACGTACAAAAATTGTAGGGGGGAATTAAAGACACATGATATTTTTTATTTTGATATACAAATAAACAAATTGCTACAGGTGTGTGGTCTAAAAATTAGTAATACTTATTACTGCCATGGATTTTGTACTTTTACATTCTTCTCAGTTGTTGAAAATGATTTTCACTTGAATTTGTCAGGTGAAGTTCAGTGAATTTGTTGCAAAACACATTGGTGAGATGGAAGGTATACTATTAGAAGCAGAGACAGGAGATTTTCTTGGGAAACATAGAGGTTTCTGGTTCTATACAATTGGCCAGCGCCAAGGTCTTCGTCTTCCTGGAGGACCATGGTGAGATGACATCTTAGATAAGTTTTGGTTGGGTCATGGTAAAGATCTTAAAGATGATTTCTGGCCAAGGTCTTCGTCTTCCTGAGGACCATGGTGAGATGGCATCTTAGATAAGTTTTAGTTGGGTCATGGTAAAGATGTTAAAGATGATTTCTTTATTATACCAATTAAAATAGGAAATCAATTTTGAAAGACCTTTTCTATGGTTGTCATTACTATGGTGTGTTGGAGTAAGATATACATAGTGATGTCTGTATGATAAATCCCCAAGAAGCTTTTGTGTACTCTAGCATGTTGTAAATGATAGATCTTATTTATTTCAACTATCACCTAGATGTTGTGGAATGGATTTTTCTTGTATCAATGTAGTATAAACTGGAAAAGAAACCTTAAATGAATCATGGTACATAATAGGAGAAAAACAATGCAATATAGTATGATAACTGAACCTTATATTGAGAGTTTTCTACGAAGTCATTATGGAATGGAGGTGTTAATGCTCAGTGACGTCCTGGGGAATGCAACAATTCAGGAGCATTATTATATAAGCATGAAATACAACCTATCGTACTTATTTCTAGGAATTGTGATGGGCAAGTTTTGAATTGTGATTGGGTCTCTATGAATCAGCATAGAAGTATTGGTCCTCTCTGAATCAGCATAAAAGTATTGCTCATTTAATCTTGGAATGCCTACTTTCTTGGAGTGCTTCCTTGGGTTGGTCTCATAATCATTCTCTTTTCCTAAGGTGGAATCTTCCTTTCATGCTTCTTTGACTAGATGTCCACTCTAGGCGTTCCTTATTCTTTCTTTCTAGCTATTATGGATAGTCTCCTTCCTTTAGTGACGTGCTTATGCTCGTCTGATTCCAAGTATCACTTGGCATCTTTTGGTTTCTTTACTTGCTTCTTTTGCTTTGGAAGTTGTTGTATATACACACCTCTTTTTTTTGCTTGCTTCAATGAGGTACAAGTTATTATGCATCCTCCAATTCTGATTTTCATTTTAGAGTTTTACCAAGCAGTGGTTGTGTTGGTGCGAAAACTGTCACCGGACGAGCGGGAGGTGCGCCCGACGATCCTCGACCGGCATTGAACGACCGCCCGACTCGGGAGAGGCAGAGGCGGTCGATCTCCGGAGAAGGCCGGATCCTTGGGTTCCAGCTACCTACGCCGCAAAGGGGAAAAGAGAATGAGAAATAAAGCAAAGGGAGGCCATAGCCGAAACTAACAAGGTCGGGGTATGGCCGCATCAAGACACTTTCGACGTTGCCGACGCAAACAACAACGGATCACCTAATAGATTAGCCTGTCCCGTCTTCACTTCTCGTTCAGCGTAGCGGGCAAGGGCGAATTCCAGAACCAGCGAGAGGGTGCATGAAATCCAGGCAGCAGAATTAGAGCGCTCCCACCCGACTGGCTTTAGCAGAAATAAACCCCGACGCCCAGGGGTGGATGCGAATTCCAGAACCGCTCAACTAGACCCACAAAATCCAGATGGCAGAATTAGGTTAACAAACTCAGACAACCATCACAGAAATAAACATCCACACAAAGACAAAAGTAGAAGCAAAGACAGATTGAGAGACCAAACAGTGATACACTATTATTTACAGACAATGAAGAATTACATATGAATTGTAAAGGCCACAGAGCTGTGCTTTGGAATGGCAAGCATCCCCTTATTTATAGAAGTTTTTAAAATGCTTTCAAATTACAGCATTAATGGCATCAGGTGGGAGAATCTTGCTGGAACGGTCGGAAAATCTACTGTCGCTTTGCTCCAGGAGGGATGGCGGTCGTCTGGAAGGAGTTAGGTGCTTCTGCACAGATCTGGGCCTCTGGTCGTTCTGAAAGCCTCTTAAATTCCAATCTACTTTATCCCTTCGTGCTGCAGAAAGTTCAGAGATTAATTTCCTTGGAAGCTGTGCATTTCAAAGTTATTTTTCGCGCCCATCGGCTGTTTACACCAGGTAGCTGAAATTATTAGAGTTGTATGACCTCAGCCTTGGACGGGTACTTGGGCATCCTTCTTTGTTCACCATCCTCCCCAATTCTCCATCCCATGGGTACCTTATGGACGGGAGTTTGGGAATAATAGCCATCATGCTATCTTCCCATTCTTCCGTCTATTTGAGCGGAGATTCAGGGTCTTAGCTTTCCGTCCAAAGGTGGGGCGAAGTTTTGAGATCCTCTCTGAACATTTGCTCGCGTCCGACCTTGCCCTTAGATATTTTCTCATTTTGGAGATTTTACTCGGGACGGGCTTTTGGGACCGCTCTCTTCTTCATAGAGGCCTATTTCTTTGTCAATCCACTTGGTTTCTGAGAACCACCTTGACGATTAACACTTTGGCTCATCTTCAAAAATAGCCGCTTCTTGAAAGGCCATCAACCTGCAAAAAATAAGAGTGGGTGAAGGGATGCAAAATCTCACCCACACTCTTGGCGACTCATAGGGGTCTTCCGCTTTGTGGGAGAGAGGAACCTAAAAAAAAAAAAAAAAATCCTTTGGAAGAATGGATAAGAAAAGAAGAAATGAAGACATCATCAACAAAAGTAGTCTAGGAGGACTACTCGCTCAAGGAGGAATCGAGGTAACGAGGAGGAATACAGGGAGAACGACAAAGCGGAAAATGGCAGGAAGGGAGGTTTAGAGGAAGAGGACACTTGCAGGATGGCTGTGAGCAAAGTTATCCAAAAGGATGAGCAATGCAGTTATTAGAACAACAACAACCAAACCATAGAAACACAACAGAATGGAAATACAAGAGGGAACACAATGCCAAACATACCCCAGAAAAAAGGAAAGCAGAACTACGGGATTCCTGGTGTATCTTCGGGCATTGCTCACACATTGACATACTCCATTGCAACCCAAAGCAAATTCGAGAATAGGCAGGTTACCATGGAAAGCAGCTCATGAAGTAATTGCGCAATTTTGGCAATCTGCCTATTCTTGAATCAGTTTTCCCTGCCACATGCTTTAGTGGAAATTGGAAACTTCACCTGTAACCGTAGGCGCGCCATGAGGGCTCTTTGGTTGCATTAACTTATTGCCTTTTGTGGTATATATAGTGAAGTTTACTTCGTGCCTTTTCTCATGCTAGCGTGTTGCTTTGCTTATCCGTACCATGCCAACTTGCCAAATACGAAATTTTTGGCCTTTCTGTGCTATCATGTCCTTGTCCATTAGGCTGCGGAGTCGAAGAGAATTAGGAGAGGGATATTACGGCGGGGGAACACTTGAAAGCCGAGGATGCCTTTTAGATATCTTGAGTCACCAAGGTACAAGATGACGTAATGACCATGTGCCTTATGCACTTTTTATTTAATTGTCGGTTTATATACACAAAATTACTGCGCGATTGGCACGCTGCAACCATCGACCCTTCCTAGGATCATCCAGTGAATCTACAATGACCGGACCAGATTACACGAAACTTCAATTGTTCCTCGTGCTGATCCAGACATTCCTTGCCATTACTTCCAAACTTAGCGGCATACCATCTGAATGTCGTACTTTCCTTCAAAATGATTAAATTAAAACCAAATGCCATAGGGTAGATATCTACCCAACGAGTTTTGATACTTGAATCGTTCAAACAGGAGAAGGGGAGCCACTTGTCATTTGAGCCTGACAAATCTGAGGTCCATTCTTCAACTCTCTTAGGGTCATTTGTTGGGAAGGATGACCCATGGCCCCCTGTTACTTGCTAGGGGAACAATGCCATATTAGCTGCTTGCTTGGAATTCCTGGTCATTTGATCAGCTTCCTCCTCCTGCATTTGGGTCTGGCCTGAAGGAGAAGCATCATTGGAGCATGTCTGTCCGAATTGCATTAATCTGTCTTCGACCTGAACAACTTCCTTGTAAATTTTTGGGAATCTCTCTCCCCTTATGGGGAAGCTTGATTCCGAGCAGAGAGCCCGGATATAACATGGGTTGCTTGAGCAGAGGTTGGCTGGAGCTAATAGGGGATTGTCTTCCGAGCCTTTCAAAACGATTGTTGAAATCAACAATGTTTTCTCAAAAAAAAAAAACTATTTACCAATAAGGTAGGATCCCCTGAATCATCGAAAGTATCAATGAGGGCTTTTGCCAAGTTAGCCCATGCATGAATACTTCCCTCCTCCAAAGTTTTGTACCATAACAATGCTCTTCCTTTGAGAGATAGGATGAGCAATCTCAACATTACATCTTCATGAATAATGTTGTGGATAATGGAGAGGGAGGCTATATCTTGACAATGTTCATATGCAGCTTTCTTAGTGCTATCAAAACTTTGCAAAGTTTTTAAGACAGCCTTAGGAATATTATGCCAAACATGAAGGCTGGGCGGGCCAGGATCATTCCAACAGGGACAATTTGGCTGAGCCATTAAAGCACTGGTCCCTCAGAGCCTCTGGATTACACCACCAGGTCGGAATCGCGAAATGAACATGCTTTCTCCGTTGATGAGGTCAAGGCTGTCCATCAAAATTTGGATCCTCTGGGAAATGTAAACTTTTCAGCATAAGAAGGCAACTGATCTGATGATTTGGAGATGCTGCACAGTCGGAATCGCCAGGTGATTTGCAAAGATGCGAGCAAACCAAAGTATCACCAAACTCTGATTTCTTAAAACATGGAAACTCAACGAGTTCCCCAGCAGAGTTGCCAAAATTGTTGGTGCGAAAACTGTCACTAGACGAGCGGGAGACGCACCCGACGGTCCTCGACTAGCATTGAACGGCCGCTCGGCTCGGGAGAGGCAGAGGCGGTCGATCTCCAGAGAAGGCTGGCTCCTTGGGTTCCAGCTACCTACGCCGCAAAGGGGAAAAGGGGAAAAGGGGAAAAGGGAACGAGAAAGAAAGCAAAGGGAGGCCGTAGCCGAAACTAACAAGGATGGGGTATGGCCGCATTAAGACACACTCGTTTGACTTCGTCGGCGCAAACAACAATGGATCACGTAATAGATCAGCCCATCCCATCTTCACTTCTCATTCGGTGCAGCGGGCAAGGGCAAATTCCAGAACCAGTGGGAGGGTGCATGAAATCTAGGCAGTAGAATTAGAGCACTCCCACCCGACCGGCTTTAGCAGAAATAAACCCTGACGCCCAGGGGTGGATGTGAATTCCAGAACCGCCCAACTAGACCCACGAAATCCAGATAGCAGAATTAAGTGAACCAACTCAGACAACCATCGCAGAAATAAACATCCACACAAAGACAAAAGTAGAAGCAAAGACAGATTGAGAGACCAAACAATGATACACTATTATTTATAGGCAATGAAGAATTACATATGAATTGTAAAGGCCACAGAGCCGCGCTTTGGAATGGCAAGCATCCCCTTATTTATAGAAGATTTTACAATACTTTCAAATTACAACATTAATGGCATCAAGGCGGAAGAATCTTGCTGGAACGGTCGGAAAATCTACTGTCACTCTGCTCTGGGAGGGATGACGGTTGTCCAAAAGGAGTTAGGTGCTTCTGCACAGATCTGGGCCTCTGGTCATTCTGACAGCATCTTAAATTCCAATCTACCTTATCCCTTTGTGCTGTAGATAGTTCAGAGATTAATTGCCTCTGAAGCTGTGCATTTTAAAGTTATTTTTTGCGCCCATCGGCTGTTTACACCAGGTAGCTAAAATTATTAAAGTTGTATGACCTCAGCCTTGGACGGATACTTGGTTATCCCTCCATCCTCCCCAATTCTTCGTCCCATGGGTACCTTATGGACGGGAGTTTGGGAATAATAGCCCTCATGCTACCTTCCCATCCTTCCGTCCATTTGAGCGGAGATTCAGGGTCTCAGCTTTCCATCCAAAGGTGGGGTGGAGTTTTGAGATCCTCTCTGAACATTTGCTTGCCCATTTATCCGTCCAACCTTGCCTTCAGATATTTTCTCATTTTTGAGCTTTTACTCGGGACGGGCTTTTGGGACCGCTCTCTTCTTCATAGAGGCCTATTTCTTTGTCCGTCCACTTTGTCTCTAAGAACCACCTTGACGATTAACACTTTGGCTCATCTTCAAAAATAGCCGCTTCTTGAAAGGCCATCAACCTGCAAAATAGAAGAGTGGGTGAAGGGATGCAAAATCTCACCCACAGGTTGTGACAGCCAATATCTCTCCCATAATTGATTACATGCTTTTGGCTTTTTTACATCCCATGGATGTGAAGAATGGTATGTTTTCCTTTCAACCAGTGATGATGTTCCCTCTATAACAAATACCCAATACCTCTTCCTAAGTAAGGTTTCGTGGTTTTGGCTTCTCTTTTATCCCATAGATGTGAAGCGTGTTATGTTTTCCATTCAATTAGTGGTGATGTTGCTCTATAACTGAAATACATTAACTTCTTTAGTGACTAGTGATAGTATTCTTGCATGCTTTATTTCATTTCATATGTGATGAACTTCCATTCCCTTTCCTCATTCCTTGGGACCGGCTCCCTCCAAAAAAGGCCCTATCAGGCAGGTGCCTTGTTCAAGAAGGGCTACTTCTGAGAATGAATGCAAAAGATTGGCTCTCGAAGCCCTCAATGACAAGATAATCATCCCCCCTCTCCCTGCCTACGTTAAATCGAAAGGTCCAGCCCCTCTCTATTTTAAAAGATATTTTAGGATGGATTGCGACATCATTTTAAGAGCGTAAAGATACAGTATGCCATTCATGAACGGGAAAGGCCTTAAGGGGAGGAGGATTCGTTCTTCATAGGATCGGGGTTAGAGAGAAGGATTTTGTAGAGCTTCTCCTTTAACAACATGAAGACAAATATTTTATTGTGCATGTCAAAATCTCTAAACTCTACCAAGTTTTCTTACAAATTCGCATACGAAGAGTATGTGTAGAACTTTTAACCATTATTTTCTATGCTTTTGTATTGATGTAACTTGTGTGGGAGATGAATCTTTCTCGTATCCCTTTCTTGAACTTTGCTTCTCTTTTTCATCAATGCCTTAAAGATAAAGAGTGGCTTTGCTATTCCTTTTCCTTTATCCTTGGATGCCTTTTCATTTCATGGATGGCTTTCTTTTTGCTTGGGATAATAGTGTGGATACTATTTCCAACACTTCGTTACCAAATGCTTTTGAATGACATAATGAGTGCAATTACTCTTGCCTTTGTTTTTGGAGAGTCTCTCATCTCCATTTGAGGCAGCAATACATTTCTTCTTAATCTTATTGTTGGATTGAAGAATGGTGATAACAACTTCTGTACTTATGATCTTTGACAAAGATTACTTCCAACATATAGACAATGGTCACTCTTCGAGATCTCAAGAATGGTGTATTAAATACCTGCTTTTTTTACGAGGGAAACAAATAATGGAAGAGTTTTTTGTATACTTTCTTTTGCTTATATCTTCTTGATTGCTTGTACTTGCTTGGTGGAGCAGTGATGCTTTCCTTGCTTGTTGCTTATTGCTAGAAGGCTGCCCTCTCTTTGGAGTGGCTTCTAAAAAAGAGAATAGAGGGAAGTATTCAGGGCAATGATTTTATTCATGAATAAAGGCCCTTTTCTTCAAAAATTTAAAATACAATAGATAAAAAGGGAGGCTCATTATTAACCAACAGAATGCCCTTACATTCTTCAGTCTACTAAATGCTTCATGATACCATGTTGAATAATATGGACCAGCTAGAACTCAAACCCAGAACTCCCTAGTAAGCATTCCATATACTCTACCATTGAGCTGTCAACCTGATATGATTAAGCATTTTTTGGAGTGTGTGTTGACCTTCAAAAGCTTCTTGAAATTCTTTGGCTATTTGAAAGCACTCCATATGCTTCACCACTAAGCTATCAACCTGTTAGGGGTTGAACATTTTTTGGCTATTTGAAAGAATCTCAAGAACTTCTTGAGATCCTTTGGCTGTTTGAAATGATGGTGTGTAACCTTACTCTTCATAGGAATACTGCTTTATTTTTTGTTATTGCATTACACCCATCTTGATCCTTCACGAATGCAATTCTAGATGTGTTCTAGGATTTGAGAATCCTTTGACAATAGGCTCAAGATCATTCACTTAGCAAACTAACCCATAATATTCCATAATCAATTATGGTACAAGGGATTTCCAAATAATTTTCAATTCATCCTGGAAGTCCAGATGCCATGAATATAATTTGTACTATATAGAAGTGTGCAGGTGTATAAGGAAAGCATTCCTTGTAGACAGGCACATTGAGATATCCTTAATTGCTGAACCAGTTTTGATATTATGTGTTTTATTGTAAATGCACGCAAAGTGTTTGACGAAACGCCCGTGCATATATTTTAATGTTGTAAAGTGCAATTTAATATTGTACGTAAAGAATAAAGTCATATTAAGTCATTTATGTTGGCTAAATAAGCTATTTTGTCCTGTAGTAGAAATGAAATGTAAATGCAAAGCAAATGCACATAAAATGTAATTTGAGGGTAGTTGCAAGGTAGTTGGAGAAAGTAACTACTTGGTGGGTGTATAAATAAACCCCCCCCCTCATTCATTAGAGTTGCTCCAGATTGGTACGTGTGAGGATTGAAGTCTATGGGCAGAATGCAGTCTAGCATGATGTGCAGCCATGAGGGATGTTCAGCCTAGGGTTGAATGATGGATACCTAGAGGAGATATTGCAGGGCATTCATGCAGATTGATGGAAAAGTGCAGTCCAGTCCTGTGTACAGCCATGGATATGCTGGTTGTAGATTGTATTGATGAAACTGTAATGCTGTATCACACATACCATTATTAATATAGAACTGCTGTAATTACTGTTATCTGTCATTGCTGTATTTTCTGCCATTACTGCTGTTATTAATGCTGTTGCAGGATTTTCTGTTTTTTACATTACTATACTACAATGCTTGCAGATCTGTAATTTATTACGTGGAAAGGGAACTGTTGGGAATATGTAAAATCCCTTTCTACATTCCTTACCACATTAATCTTACCAAAATAATAGAATTGGTTAAACTAGATAGAAAATTGGTTGTTGGAGTAGTTGGAGAGTCTCTAAACATGAATAGAGGTTATTAACCACCTGATAAAGCAACTCCTCACTTCCTCATGAGTTGAATTCTAATTAGTAAAACATTCCAGCTTTAGCCAAATATCTAAAATATCCCAACATAGCCACTTAAGCTTGACTTGAGAACAAGGGAAAACGAAGGGAGGAGGTATTACACATCGTGCCTCCTTGATGACAACTTTTTTCACACAAAAATTAAATAAAGAACAATGACTTATGCAAAGTAGAAACAAGGTATGGTAAATGGCAAAGTTGAAGTGGTTGGCAAAGCTTCCTGGTCAGGGCATGAAGCGTCAAACCAATTGAAGTGCTTCCATCAAAGTGGTTCTAAAAGTGCTTCAAAGCACAAAGGAAGCATGCGCCGAAAAAACCATACAAAGATGCATGATCCAAGTGGCAAAGCTGTTGAAGCAAAGCGGAGTGGTCTTGGGTGTCAAATCTCTAGAGTGTTCTAGTTAAAAATTGGTGTAGGGTTAGGATGCCCTAGCAATGCTTCAAAACGAGAATACAAACTACCATTGTCACAATCATAATAACAAAACATGCTTGCAAGAGTGCATCAAGTGCGAACAGGCAGACACATCGACAAGGTGGTGTTACAAAATTGCTTGGAGTCTATCATCCATTCATTTGATGGAGGAACAATTACAATGCATGAGTAGAGAAGGAAAAGTCCTGAGGATATTATGAAGGAAAATAGATTCTTTTTTCCCCACTGCTACATCCAAATCGTCTATTCTCTTCCAGGGATTTTCTTTAAAATGTCCATCTTTGCCATCATAGATGCAAATGCTGTTGACTTGCTTGAAACCCATACCAAATGGATTCAAATTCAATTTTTGAGCTTATAGGTATGTCTGAGATGGGATATAAACCTATAAAATGAGTGATCATTTAGCAAATTTGGATATTGGACAACTAAGATTCAATAGTGTAAAGTTCTCCCCTCTAGTTAGGGTGGAAAACGGTGTTATAGAATGCAATTTTAGATTGTTACTTGATTTCAATGATTAAGATGCACCACTTGCTTTCACAGAAATAGGTCATACTAGATATCGTTGGAAAGCACTCTGAGTCTGCTTTCCTGTAGTGCTGGAATATTAAAAATTATGCCAATAGGAATATTCTAGAGTTAAAAAATATTTTCAGAAGTAGTCTCCTAAATACTGGCAGAAATTCAGTTTTAGCCCCTTTTCCCATAACAAGAAAAAGAGCACCATATGACCTTGGGTGGACTTCAAGAGGCTGATATGGCATAATTCATAAATATTTGAAGGAATAATGTAGGTGGGTATGACAACCTGTTAAGCCAGGCCGCACCTTCGAAATACAAACTGCCAAAAGAAAAAAAAGAAAAGAGATCACAAACGTTGGAGAAAATTAATTATAAGTAATGAAAGAATACCTTCGAATAACAGAGGAATATATGGACAGTTTATAGATTACGTAGGAGCAGTGACAAACTACATGAGTTTGAGCTCTTTGAAACCCAATGTCTGGAACATTTAATATCTGACAATGCATTGACAAGAACTCGAAAGGATGCAGGCATAGGAAGATGCCCCCACTGTTATGACTGAATAGTGTGTAAAGAACTTTGCAAAAGAACAAATTCTCAGATACAACTGAGCCAATCATGGAATAGCTTTTGATATGAAACCTGCTTGAAGGATGTGTCTAATGTACTCAAAAAGAAGAGAATGCCAAAAGTGTTAGTGCCAGAAATGCTTATTGAAACAAAGAGGGGAGCACACACCACTGTCTGATAGTGATGCACACGTTCAGGTTCCTCAGACAATTATGCCATTTTTAAGAGCACAATCTGCACCGACATCCACAATTGTGGCTTTGCAATGCACATAATCTGTCATGCAGCTTGCAAGCTTGATCCAACTATCATGGATTCCAGTGAATAAGCCTGGAATCCTTATGGAAACATATGCTTCCACCCTTGCAAAGTATGAAGCCTGATGACAATGTTAGAATCAACAAATAATACAACCGTTGTTTGAAATCATACAATCCTCGAACAAATCTCAACACCCTGAGAGCTAGTCCAGTCAAAAACCAAATTGGACTATGTCTTTGAATCATGTGCTCTATTATGCATATGGAAACTGCCTTGGAACTTGAGAGGCATATGATGTGCACAAGCTGGACCCATTCAAACGTTTCTGCTGGAAATGTATCTAAAACAAAGTAAGATTCAGAGGGTTGGTGATGAAAATAGCATGCAAGAGGAATAATGACAACATTGCAAGGGGTCCAAGACAGTGCACATCTGCATTGTTGGCCAGTATGTGCATATACCCATACTTGTCAAATATGGTTGACTTTCAAACTGAGCATGTGTATTGAGGCCTTTCATGGATGACATGAATCACACAATTGCCACTACCAACCATTTGAGGCATGCAAATTGAAAGGCCAAGGTATGGTCAATGCTGCCCATTGTACTTCTTTGACCACTACAATTGCATGGTATCATGGATTATAACACTCTGTGATGGGACTTGCACAAGAAGAAAACTTGATATAGGCTTGATTGGCACACAATGTATTGTCTCATGAACTTTTCTGAATCTACATCTCGAACAGTTGGGGAGAATAACATTAATTGGTGGAGTGTGCATTGGCCTAACAAGTTTGTTGAACAAGACCAAACTTTCACTCAATTTTTGATGGCGAACGAAGGTAGATCCTTGAGTACTTGCTTTGGTTCCATGTAGGCTTTGACAATCCTTCCAGAATAGGCTCAAGTTTAATGCACCTATTAAACTAGCTCGCAATACATGAATGAATCAATTATATGCAACAAAAAACATTTTGTACAAGGTACATCCAAATAAGATTCAAGTCATCATGGGAGTTCAAATGTTGTGAATACAAAGGTTAAGGAAAAATATTCCTCAGCATGTTAAGCTTAATCAAATAATATATTTGGGTGAATGAGATTAACAACAAAGGTGGGTGGAGTGGTTAGAGTATCTCTAGACATGAAGAGAGTTTAGTCACGACTAGATAAAGCAACTCCTCACTTCCATGTGAGTGGAGTGCTAATAATTAAAAAATTCTAACCTTGGACATATATCTAAAATATCCAAATAGTGTAGATTTCTTCTTTAGACTTGTCTTGGCATATTGACTCTTTGATTTCTTCGCCTTGAAAGAATGTTCCTTTGGGCTGATTTTGAATTTCCTTCATATTGTATCATACTATCCCCATATCCTAGACTTCATGATAAGGCCTACTTTCTGCCTCCATGGACTCTTTATTCCTTGGCCATGATGTAGGAGCTAGTTTTGATGTGGCTTCACCTCAAGCACCACTTCAAGCCTGATGGAGCACATACGGAGCCAAGTATGCAAACATAATTTTGATTGTACATATAGTTTTGTCATTTTATGTCATTGTGTAGCTTGTACATTAAGTGTTTGATGAAATGAGCGTACTTGTAAATAACATGTTTGGGTAATTAGGATGTACATATAATTAGGCTATTCATGTAATTAGTGTCGGGGTAGTTAGGGTTAGGTACGAGGAAGTTGGCAGTTACCTCCCCTTTTCAAGGAAAAGTATAAATAAACACCCTTACATTTTCAAATAGACATAATTAGAGAACATTCATTCAACTATCTAGTTGTGTGTGCCTAGGAGTGTATCTGTGTTGTGCATGTAATTGCGTGTGGCTGTGAATGAACATATTGTTGTTGAAATTGAAAGTACATTTTGCAATTTCGTTCCATTTCAGTTCGGAATAATCTTTCTTACATTGTGAATGTTGTTTACTATTGATTTTTCCTATCATTCATTACTCTATGTTCAATCGTGGGATACCACTGTTGTGCTACATTCGGCGTTGTCATCTGAAGTTCGAACTAGTGACCACGCAGACAATGAAGATGGGGGGAAGTGAATAACAGATATCCTGGCGTGAGGGTGTGGGAGATGTGGACACGCAAGGACGAGAAAAGAGCTGACGAGAAGAAGTTAGAGGATTGCACAAGTATAGAAAATTCCTAGATGTGTAACACGCGTAGAGGAGTTGTGTGATAGCGACGAAGAGTTACGTGATGTCAACAACGACAAAGAGTTAAGTGACGGTGGTGAGGAATCATGCGACGACTTACATGACGATGGTGAGGAAACATGTGAGGATGAGTTACACAACGACAAGGAATTGCATGATGACGAAGATGGTGATGTGCAAACTGCGATGTGTTGACAAAACGCGCAAGTCAGGAGATATGTGCACTAGAAGTGGAACTTGTGTGGAACCCTCGGGAGGAGGGTAGTTTAAATGAAGAGCAAGTGAAAATATGGTAGACATTGTTTTTGATGACGGAGGAAGACACACAAGTGGAGGCACAACAAGCAAACGAGGATTGGGCCGAGGAGAATTTTTGAGCAAGTGGTGAAGAAAGCACCAACATGGAGTGTGTGCAAAATGAGGCAGAGCAACTGGTAACTCCAACACAAGTGAGGGGGGGAGTGCTTAGAGGTGCGGAGGATAGAAGTCAAGCACAAAGGCAACCTCGGGAGAGTGTGCTTGATGGACTAGAACCAATGCTCATGTATTCATGAAGGAGATCGCAGAGTAGAAGTGGTAGTAGGGAGCAGTCGATGATTGTTTGCAAAGTACCAATCGGTAGCTAAGGTTTGTTGAGCAGAGAGGAAAGCAAAAAACAATCACCACCAATGGTAGACATGGTTGTAGCAGCAACAGACAGACAAAAGTGCCCAAAGTTCATTGGAGACAAGGAGGATCCTCAACGCCATATTGGAACATGCGAGATGATATGGAAGGTGAATGGAGTCACGAATGAAGATGCATGATTGTGATTGTTTCCAACAACATTGTGTGGTGTTGCAATTGATTGGCATTTGAAGCGAGAAGACCCCTTCACTAATTGGGTTGAGTTGAAACAAGAATTTATGAAAGAGTTCCAGCTGCTTCAGGATGACATTAAGATTATGGGTGAAATTTTCTCCTCGAAGCTGAAGGAAAAAAACATAGTCATACAACCATCGTCTGAAGGATATTATTGGAAATATGGAGATAAAACCTGCTAATGGGTTGTAGAAGAGGTGGTTCATGGACAAGATGCTACCACGATATAAGAAGATGAAGGTGGTCTTGCCTACCACATACCATGAAGTGTTTGATTGTGCACTAAACCTAAGAGTGAAATGAAGACGACAATAGTAGACGGTGAAAGGATGAGTCATGATCGGGACGATGACTTTGACAGTGGTTGAGATGACCTCAATGCCACGATCCAGGTGATGCAAAAGGACTTGGAACAAATGATTACTTATGTGAAGGCAGAAAAGAAGAAGAGACATTTGGTGTTTAGACTGCAAGTTCAAAGGACATATGAACGCAAACTATCAAAAGAAGGCATATTGCAACATTTGAAGTTGTAGGACATGTTATTGTGGAATGCTCATTTAACTTGTGAATTGCGAGGCACTAGATGATGGTGCAAGAGGAGAAAGAGGAGAAACCAAGCATTTCCAAGAGCGGGCAAAGAGTGACCAGTGGCAACATTCGCTAGGGAAGAAGACAACTGCAATTGGGTAACCAGTTTAGTGGAGGCGGTGATGAAGGTTGCAATGAAGATGTCAAGAGAGGGGAAATTTCACACAAATTTGCACGAATGCACTGGTTGGAGGAAGCGGGAATAATACAAAGGTGGTGTGGACCTTGCAACCACAATGAGGCTAATTTTCCGAAGAAGGCAAGTACCAATAACTTGCAAAATGTGAATTTTATTAACATTGGAGAGCTTCAAATGGACCAACAAAAGGAACAGGAGAAACACGTGCTGGCAGTGACAGGCACAAGCAACGATGGAGCAACACCTGAACCTTGCTTAGGAGAAGGTGAAATGGCAGGAGGCGTGTGTAATTGAAAGAAATGATGCGCAAGACTAGTAGCGAAAGAAAAATGAACACATCGTCATTGAAGAAGAAGAGATGTTAGCAAAGTAGTTGGCGACACACGTACTGGAAACAAATGATGCAGTTAGAATATCTAGTCTACTTTGTGTAGTATCGGGGCTCTATGTGACAGTCGAAGAAATGATGCAATGACGAAGACAATAGAAATGCATTGCTAACTAGAATTAAGGAAGTTTACGAAGGATCAATACATTGACCTGATGGTGCTGATGATAAACATCGGGAAGAAACCAACATTGATCCATATTGAGTTGCTCAACCACAAGCTAATGCAAGTGATTGTGGATGAGGGTTCAAGTGTGAATGCTTTGCTTGAGAAGATGTGGAAAGACTTGGGGGCACCATTTTTGTGGTTGTCCAACTTCAGACTGTATGGAGCGGACCGGTATGGCATTGAGATGAAGTTGTCTTGATTGCATAGAAGGTGAAAATCGGTGATCGAATACTCATCTTGGATTTTGTAGTTATTGCCATGCAAAAACCAGCTTAGGATGCTTTGACATGGGTAGTTACGCACGATGAAAGTAAACCCCACAACTGAGAGGACCACTTGACATTGAAGAAGGGCCAACACAAGTACATGGTCAATCTGAAGAACCAGTACGTCAGTGAAGTTGGCGATGTTTGATGAGTATGGCGATTCATCGTCAGATGAAGAAGATTGGATGGGTGGACAAAGATTGAACGAGGAAGGCGTGTTGGAATTGGAAGAGTGCACAAAAGATGAAGGGCACTCAGACAACGGATTACTCCACCGGTAGAAGGAAGACTATGAAGTGTTCTAGCCAAGTCGCATGTGTATAAATGTAGAAGAAAACTAGGATGATGGGCTTCGTAGTACATAGGAAGTTGGTGAAGTGCAAAACCAGCCATAAAAGTTGAAGAGGAAGAAAAGATATCTTTCCCATTGAACTTCGTTGAGTATAGTGTCAGTGATGTGTAGATTGATGAGAGGTCGACACATTCCTTTAATGTGGCAAAAGTGGCAGGAGAACCTGATGCCATAAAGTACGAAGGACAAAAGATGGTGCAGGTGAACCTTGGTGAAGGGGAGGAAGAGAAGATGATCCATTGAGTGGACGAGTGGGAACCAATTTTAAAAGTTGCAACATTTAAAGTTTTCATGTAGTACAAGGAGGTCTTCGCAAGGATGTACAAGGATATGCAAAGGATTCCACTTGATTTGTGCTCTGTTGATTCCAAGCATGCAACCTGTGAGAAAGTTGTATAGGATGAACCTGAAGTACGCGGCCTTAGTCAATGCAAAAATTTGAGAAGATGCTGGATGTGGGCATAGTTTTCAAAGTGATGCTAAGCGAGTGGGTGTTGCCCATCATCGTTAGGTTGAAGAAGGAGAGCAATTAGATCTACATCTCTATGGGTTTTTGAAACGTGAACGTGGTGACAATCAAAAATCCCTTTCCTATCCCATTTATTGATTTGTTTTGGAGGAGGTAGTAGGGCACAAAATCTATTCATTTTTGCATGGATTTTCAAGCTACAATCAAATGAGTATTGCCGAGGATTGATTGAAGACCACGTTTGTTGTTGAAAACGACATTTATGCATATAATTGAATGCCCTTTGATTAATGCAATGCCCTTGCCACATATCAAAGGATAATTTTGTACATTATTGAGCAAATATCTACAAGCAAGTTCAAGGTGTTTCTTGATGATTGGTCATTGTATGGGAAGGACGAGCATTTGAAGGCATTGGAGGAATGCATGAGGCTATGCATGAATGCTCCACTATCCTTGAACTCGAAGAAGTGCAAGTTGCTGGTACTATATGGGAATTTGTTGGGCCATATGGTGTGCAAGGAAGGACTGAAGACCTATCTTGGCAAGATTTGTGTCGTGATGAGCATGGAGGAGCCATATGACGCGAGTTTGTCGAGTCATTTATGGGGCATGTTTGGTATTATTGATGACTTATCAAAAACTTTGCACAAATGTCGCACCCATTGGATACATTGATGTGCAAAGGTGTTCCCCCCAAGTGGACGTAGAAGCACCAGAAGGCCTTCGAGGAGCTGAAGGTGAAGTTGGTTTGTGCACCCAATATGGTGTTTCCAAATTGAGAGGAGCTCCATGTCCCCATGGATGCATCCAATTTCGCAATTGGATGTGGATTGACACAGGAAAGACAATATGGGCTAGATCAGCCCATAGATTTTCAAGTCGGCTGTTGTCCAGGGCGGAGAAGAATTACAACACGACGGAGCGGGAAGCATTAGGGATGGTATACGTAGTGCAGAAGTTCAAACATTGTTTGCTCACAAATCCTTTTGCCTTCTATGTTGATCATCAGGCATTGCTATACGTGACCAATAAGCCGATGATACACAAACGTGTTAGTAGGTGACTCATTATGTTACAGGAGTTTGTGTTTTGGGTGGTGGTTAGATTTTGGAAGAAACATGTTATAGTGGATCAATTGTCAAGAATTTGCTTGGGAGAACCTGTGGAGGGAGGAGTGTCAGATGCATTTTTGGATGCTTACTTGTTTTCAATCTCTGCGATGCCATCTTGGTACAAGTACGTTGGAGAATACTTGTTGACGGATGAGCTACAAAAGGAGTTAGTAAAAAAGAAGACAATAATAAAGTCAACACCATTCGAATTGATTGTTGGATTGTTGTCAAAGATTGGACTAGATGGAATTTTTTGGAGATGTGTAACGGACAAGGAGGTGAACGTGGCACTGAAGGAGGCTCATGAAGGATTGGCAAGAGGACACATGGGGGTAGATGCGTTTGTGAGAAAAGTGCTTCTGGTAGGGCTATGGTGGCCCACCCTCTAACATAATGGGGAGTTTGTGATCACATGCGGTACATGTCATTGAGCAAAGACGCCACTATGGAGGGACTTCATGCCATTTTTTCCATATCAGCCGCAAGAATTGTTCGAATGACGAGGTCTCGATCTTGTCGGACTATTGAAGAGCAGCAGAAGGTGCAGGTATATTGTGACTGCAACTGAATATTTGACAAGGTGGGTAGAGGCAAGTGTGTTGCGAGATAACTTTGCAAAGAGCACTGCATGATTTTTGTATGAGCAAATCATTACAAGGTTTGGAGTGCCTCTTTAGTTGACGGGTGATTGCAGAGGACACTATGTGAATGAAATGATTCAAAAGCTAACATTAGAGTTCAAAATTTAGAATTTTTTGTCAAGTTTGTGCTACCCTAGAGCAAATGGATAGGCCGTTGTAGAATGTAGTTGTACGAGAGATGGTGCAAATGACTCAAGTGACTTTGGAGAGAGCAAACTTTCGGAGCAATGTGGTTGTACGAGAGGAAAACCATAAGTAGCCAAGAGAGTGACATGCAAATGATAGTGGAGCAGGAAGACTTGGTGGTTGGACCCATTGAATGAGAGAGGTTGCTTGTGTTTGTCATATTTCCTGATGTTTAAGAAGAACAAAGATTGTTTGATGAACAATGATCACTTGATGATGAAAACATTCAACGAATAACAGTGATACTTGTTGGTTAAGGTGAATCGCCATAATAGGAGTCTCAAAGTGAAGGAAATGAGTATAAAGGGATGAGTCTATTGGCAGCCATTGGACGTGCACAACAAAGAATGCATGATGAAATGCAACAATTGCAAGAGGAGTGAACAATTGAATGTTCAGATTGGCGAATTGCAAAGACTTGTGCAAGGGTTGATGTAGCTGCGATAGAATGTGCATGCAATCAATCACTAGAGGAATATTTTTGGGAGAAGGAACAAGTTCGGAGGATGCTCCTGGAGGAGCACGACAAACAAGCAAATGTTGGTAAATTTTGACAACCGTGCGGTGAAAGTTGAACTTGTAGATGACTATCGGGAGTATTAATTTGGCAAGCGATGTTCTTCCAAGAAGAAGACTGTCATAGATTGAATGGAGATATGTGCATGACGTGTCGTGTGAACCAAATCATAAAACAGATTTGGTTGAACAGGCATTACCAAATGGTGGCATGAATAATAGCAACTTGGCAAAAGAAAATAGTAGTGTATCCCTATAGAGTCCAAGTAGTGAAGAGGAAGATTGCAGCAATGCCACTCCCAACTCAGAGTTTAAGGGAAGATTTAGACTGTGAACACCAAGGCGAATGCGAAGAGTTGCCGATAATGAAGTAGTAGCATACCCACAATGTAATGTCAATTCATTGCCAAGAAATGCCTTGCAAGAAGAGTGTGAAGGAGAACTTGAAATCTCTTCGAAGGATGAGGAATCCATAGCGGCATGGCAAATGAATAGACGAAGGCAAGCTAGGGTAACCAAACTTAGTTGGAGTCTAGGCCGAAGGTGAAGAAATTAGGCCAAAATTTGACTAAGTCCCAAAGAGATGGCATTGGAATAAATATTGGTTGTCACCATCCGCCAATTTTGAATGACTCCTTGGGTAGTCTGAATGGGCTATCAAGGATTGCTTGTGATGAAGGCTGCTTGGGCCGTTCGGGTGGGGCATCATTCTCCCTAGGTTGTTTGAGACAACTTGGCCAAGGGGGGAGGTCATCTAGCCTCCTTCTTGACTATTTAGGAGGGATAAATCTGTCCTAGAAGTCCCATAGGTAGTCTATCCAACAGGGTGGCACATCTTGTCATCCCTAGCCATCTGGAGGGGACAACAGGACCCTAGACTGATGGCCCAAGGGAAGGGCTGTCTAAACCCTTCCAAGGCCGTTGGAGAGGTCATATGAGCCTTAGACTTCCCTCGGGTCATCCAATGATCAACCAAGGCAGTTTGGTAATCAAATAGGGCCATTTGTAGCCCAAGTTTGGGAGGAAGATGATGTCGGCCTTTTTGGGGAACATGTAGAGCCATTTGAGGAGGAAGGGGATGAGCAGTTCAAAGTTTGGGATGAAGATGGGTCGTTAGAAGAGTAGGGGCCATTTGAAGGAAGAGTTGAGCAAGCTGGAATCCATGACATTGTAAGAGGATAAGAGACAAGTTCGTGTGGATGATCAGGTAGGTTGTCCAAGCCAAGAACAAACAATCGTCTAGATATCCAAGAAGGTTTTTTAGCCTCTTGGGCTGTCCGTGCTAAAGTATTGGCACTGTCCGGAACGGGGCAGGCATGCCTTCCTAGTAGGCTGACCATGCGGAAGGAGGAATAAGGAGCCAAGGCCACAAAACTAAACAAGCAATTGCATGCAATTCAGTTATTGGTGTTGAAGTGGCAGTTAAGGGAGTGGAGGGGGAGTTGCCGCATGCAAGCCAAGTGTCCCCCTACCTCCCTCAACTTATAAAAAAGAGTAGAGAGCTCTCAATTGCTCATTCTCATGTTTAGAGCCAAGGAGGCGCAAGGAGGAGGAGCAAAAAGGGAGCACACCGGTCAACTAAACTTGTACTAGCTAGGGCACAACATAGAGCATGTATCGGGGCATCTAGGAGACAAACTAAAAGCACTTCACCGTGCAAAATTTTGAGGCGACTAAGGAGAGTGTTGAACGAATTGCAAAGCAGAAGGTTGCACCAGAGTGTTGGAGCTAGGGCACGTCGACACGACAAAAACAAGGGTTTCATTGAAACCCCTTATCAGTTAGCCAGTAAACTTTAAATTTTTCTATAGGCGAAATTCTTGTAGTAGAGAAATGTAGTTTCTAGAAGGAGAGCAGCAACTCCAAACCCTTGGTGGCAAAACCAGTTGGTGTTTTGGAGGACTTTGGGTGTCAAGAGCACTAGAAGTTTAGAAAAACAAAGAAACGAACACACAACAAAGAGGAAGTGTCTTGTGAAAGAAAGACTTGTGCAGGTAGAGAGAACAGGCTTTTCAAGGTTTGTAGAGGGTCGTTTGAGTACGAATGCATGTCGTACGGACTATATGTAACATTGTCTGGAGCAAGGAGGAAGCTGTCAACATGAAATGGCTTGAAATTTGAGGCAAAAAGGCCTTCTGGTTGGAAACCTTGTATAGGCTGGTTGAGAGTAGGAGCAAGTTCTATGGAAGACCATACGAGCCATCTAAGTGGAAGTAACCCATATGGATCGTCTGGCAACAGAGGCAGGTCATTTGGAAGCTGAGATGGGTCGCTTGATGAAGGAAAGCAATCTGATGTACTTGGCTCTCTGGAGTCAGTGTTGTTCCATTTGGAGTCAGTGTCGGTCCATCTAAAGTTAATGTTGGGCCGTCTAGAGTCTGTCGGGCCGTTTGGAGTTAGTGTCAGGTTGTTTGGAGTTGGCGCTGGGCCGTGTGGAGCTGGGAGGAGGTCGTTTGGACATACGACAAGGAGCAAAATTGGTAGGGCACATGGGCCAAGGTGGAAAACGACATAGAAGACAAAGCAATGCCATGTGGAGTTACAGGAGGAAGCCACATTGGTTGGGAGTAATTGCCGCCAAAGAAGTTCAAAATCGAACTCTTGCAAAGTTGAGTGTAGGTGGAATGCAGTGTAGACCAAGGATTGCAGATCCTAAAGAGTCAACGAGGCACCGTCCATGAGTTGTGCTAAGTGTTGTGTCATGGCAAGGACCTTGAATGTGTGGAGTTAGTGCAGGCTTCTTGACAAGTCACACGGAGTGCGTACACCATCGTGAGAGGGAGGAGCGTGAGATGGAAGTAATGTGGGGAAGAGCACAACAACACAAAGAGGGAGGAGGTGGCCTAAGGTCATGGTCACGGACCGAAAATCCTGATGAAGATCGGAGAGGCAAAGGGAAGGAACCAACATTGTCACCACAATAGAAGACAAAAGGGAAGGAGAGGATGCAAATCCCCTTGGATGAGATAAATTGGACTGCACCTGCAATAGAATTTTGTAGGGCTTTGTGGCATGAAGCTCCTCAAGGACATTCATCGAAGGTAGCCTTTCAAAGTGCAAGAATGCATATAATGCAAGTTGCCAGCTTCAACAAGGACTTCTTCAAGCCATACCTGTTGCAGATGTTGGAGAAGTACAACACGGAGAAGAACGAAAGTAAAATCTTGCTTGGCAACAACGAAGTACAAGTGTCATCACCTAATAGTATTAGAAGAGTGTTCGAATTACCAACTGTGAATAGTAGCAAACAAGTGAAGAAAGAAGGGATAAAATCGTACAACATAAATGTATTTGTGGAAAAATTCACCAATCTTAGCCAGGGAGAGATCAAGAAATTGATGAAGCATGGTAGTTGTGGATTGAAGATGCATTATTTGAAGTCAAAAGAACTGTGTTGTGCCATGCACATAATGTCCAAATTGTTTGGAGAGTACCAAGCCGCAAATATGCTCACTTGGCTCGTATCATACATGGAAGGCATCATGGGTGGTAACAAGTATGTTTTGGCGTTGTTCTTGTCAGACCACATACAAAATTTTCTATTGCGGTTCATTGAAAATTTCTTAATGGCTTTTCATGCTATCACACTACTTCTGGATGCGACGACATATAAGAAGTTTCAATTTCCAAGAAAGGGCCTACCTCAGGAGTCACCAAAAGGACCGACCATTTTCCGTTGGATTTATGTATCCCAATAACAAGAACAAGACCAACAGGGAAAGCAACAAGGGCCTCAAAAGGGAAGAAGAGGAAGGTACCAACAATGTAGTCAGTTGATTTGTCAAAAGAATATTAGGGAGGTGACACATACGTGTTGGCAGAGAAGTATAATTCCGTTGGGACCGAGGAGTGATTACCCGTCCTAAAAGACCACCATATATTGCAGTTCTTGGTACAGTTTGGGGGAGTGCTACATGACTTATAGAAGTCTAGTGCTACCAACTTAAAGGACGGACCTATATTCCAGTGCAACAGGGCATTACGATGCATTTAGGAAGCTAGGCTGCGTAAGGAGGCATTTTAGGTATCGTTGAGCATATTGAAGTAGAGGCTTTGCAGGAGGCTACACAAAGAGAAAAGTAGCTAGAACCACCAATAGCTATGTAGTAAGCAATGCAATTGGAGATGACGTAATAGGTAAGAAAAGAAGGAATTACGCATGAAATGGTGCGGTCAAAACCAATCTTAGTATATGACAATGATGAGATTAATGCTGCATTGGAGGCAATGGACGTCTCCCCACCAATGGAGTTCAAGAGGTCGCAAGGATTGTATGCAAGAGTTGTGGCACACCAACTTTCTAGTAGGAAAGTTTCCACCATTCCATTTTGGTGGTTTATAGAGGAGGTAGAGAGGTGTGGTTCCCCCTTGTTGGATGATGAGGAGCCAATAGAGATCACATCTACTATAACACAGACGATGCCACAAACATCATCATTGTCGGGAGGAGAAAAAAGAAAACAACTTGTATTAGAGCATGTTTGGTGGCAGAGGGGCCAAAGTAGTCAACTGACAACTCAAAGAGATGAAGTGGCGAAGGAAAAGGAAGCAACAAAGGGAAAATGTGTTGTGGGCGTTGCGATTAATGCAAGGAAGTAGGTTGAGCCACAAATTCAAGAATTGGATAAAGCGATAAAGTAAAAGTCGTTATAGGAGGACTCAGTGGGGAGAAGGAAGAAACCACTATCGGAGATGATGAGCCTGGGGAGGAAGGAGCCACAAAGCATTGTTTGATTGTAATGCCAAATCTGGGGCAGCCCCCAGTATATGGCACGAGGATAAATGAGGAAGTAGATAGTTTCTTTGAGAGGTTGGGAGGGGTAATTGATAGCGTGTGAAGTGAATTTTGAGTTAGTGCCCTTGGAGAATGGTGACTATGGCAGTTGTGAGTGGATGCTGAGTTGGGCATAATGGTTAGTTGGGCCCAAGATGAGGAGTGTCTGAAGAGATTTAAAGAAATCCACATAATTCAGCCATGGGAGCTTTATGCGGCCAATGCACACAAACGATGATCGGAGTAACAACGTTGCCAGAGGGGACTCCAATGTTATATTGGCACCCACCTCGAGTTTATATTGGCAAGGATAGATTTGCCAATTATCTTGAATCATAGGCTATCAAGCAAGTCATATTTCAGAATGAATTTCTTGGCTTACCTGATATAGTAGTTGGCAGCTGCATTGGAGACGTTTTAGGAGATGGTGAATAGCTTGAAGTTGTGAGGAGAAGAACCTTCTATCCAGTTGTAAGAGATGCAAGAATCGACAACTGCAATAGGAGGCCATAGTAGGACTTCCAAGGTTGCAACAAGAGGTGGATTAACAGAGAAAATAATGGGAAGAGCAAATTTAGTTGATCAGGCAGTTGAATTCAAAGTGCACGGTGAGGGAGTGGGCTCTTGAAGCTAAGGTGTAGGAGGTAGCTCACCATAATCAGCTGATTGATAAAGATCAACAACTGGTAGAGGCAACAAGGAGGGAAATGGAGTTGCATGCAAGAATCATAAATATAGAACATAAGTCACATTATTATGGCTTACAATGGGCAAGGTATTGAGCCTACGCCAAGCGCTTGAAGGATGAAATGGAGCCCCTTAAAACACAAGTTCCGCTGTTGGGAGGTGCACTTGTTCAGATTCCATCTAGTCCCTAGCTACAACAAACTCAAAGCCCTTAGGAGTAGCAGCAGTCGTCAACAAGGACGTCGACCAATCTAGAGGGGAGGGCAGATGTAGGGGCTAGTTCAAATGTGGCGCTGCCTCAAGCGCCATCTCAAGTCTAACAAACGTGTACAAAGCCAAGTCCATGAACATAATTCTGATTGTACCTACAATTTTGTCATTTTGTTATTTGTATGCTCTTTTTTTGACGAAATGAGCGTATGTGTATTTAAGATGTTCGGGTAATTAGAATGTATATGTAATTCCATCATTCATGTAATTACAATGTCATGTAATTAATGTGTTGGGGTAGTTAGGGTTAGGTACGAGGAAGTTGTGGAAGCTGGCATCTACCTTCCCTTTCTTAGGAAAAGTATAAATAGACCCCTTACATTTTCAAATAGACACAACCAGAGAACCTTCATTCAGCTTCCAATTGTGTGTGCTTGGGAGCATATCTGTGTTGTGCATGTAATTGCATGTGACTGTGAACGAACATATTGCTGCTGTAATTGAATGTACATTGTTATCCGTACATAATACAAATGATTTATTACAGTTTTGTTCAATTTCAGTTTTGGACATTCTTTTCTCATACATTGTGAATGCTTTTTATTACTGATTTTTCCTGTCATTCATTACTCTATGCTTCTTCAGTCTTGGAATACCACTGCTGTGCTACACATGCTTCCCAAGACCTTGACCTTCATAACCTATTTGCTTGATTGATTTAAAGCTAATTCATTTATTATGCTATCCATCAGTATCAGTAGTATCATTTGTTGCTTCATTTGATGTATGTGCTTATGTAGAAGTGCTTACCAAATTTATTTCCGTCATGGCAGTGGCCCCTTGTGTAGAGACTAGTCTTGTAGACTAATTCTCTTCCTTATTCATCTCTTCATAGGATTATTAGTAGGGGAATCCCTTTCTTTTTTAACCATGGCTGCTTGCAACCTTTTGTTTGCTTGGACATTTCTCTTTTCAAGATGCTCCATCTTGGTGAACATGGACTTCCCAAGCAAATATTGAATTGTATTCTTTTGCATTGGTACCACAAAACCAGGAGGGAAATTAATCAATGTACTTGGCAATACAAATTTGAAGCTCTTCATTCTCGTTTTTAATAGTGTAGAATCCCCTTTTTCAAATTTTGATTTTCTTGTTTGAGTTGGGAAAGTTATTTTTTTTATGGGAAAAACGTTCTTCTTCCATCTTCTCATATTGTTCTTGGAGCTAGCCAAAACAACTTTTTTGAAGCCATATCCCATTGCACTTAATCTAATGTTTGCATCCACTTTGCTCTTGTTTATGTTATTTCCTTCACAATGAACTTGGAGTATTAAGCAACTTGTTCTTGTGCCATCATGAGACTATATATTTTCTTGTTGAAGTACTCTTGCTCTTGTAGCCTTTGATGCAATTCTTCTTTCTTCAATTCTTCAACTTGTTGGAAGCGAGGATGAGCTTCATCTTCATGGGATTTAGATTTTAGTTTCCCCATGGTGGAGCTTTGACCTCCTCTTCAAATATGTGGGACTTTTGTCAAACACTTGACATACAACTTGCTCATACGCATAACCTCCAAATGTGTTAGCAAAAGGCCATACAAAAAGTTTGTTGCTCTAATACCAATATCATTCAGGTTCCCTAGGACTTTGCTCTAATAAGCACTATTTTAAACATACAAATAGTTACTCCCCCTGACCTGAAAGCAGATTCCAAGAACCATATTTTATGTGCTTGGAAAATGCAATAAATGTCCTCACATAAATGAAAGAGCATACAACATTACCAAATAATATGGCTCAGACACGTTAAACACGGTCAATCCTGAATTTGGGAAATGTCACCACAGGAAAAGAGGAATATTCTTTATGATAAACAAAATGAAGCAAATACATGGTACCACACTAGTATATTGTTCCAAGGGGGCATGATGTTTTTTTTTTTTTTAAATAATTTTAAATTTTTTTCCAATTGAGGCGTTTATTTTTCTTTAGTCCTTTGTAAAATTCATCTGATATTTTTTATGCTTTATGGGCTTTGGCTGGGCTTTCAATCCGTAAGTTCCTTAAAGTTCTTAAAATGTGATAAAGCCTGACTGGTTTCTTTGCATTTTGGGATATTCAATAGACAAAATTCAACCGTATTTTGGGTGGGCATGTGGAAATACGTGTCAAGACGCTCCAGTTCAAAACTCAACTCCTTTTATCTCCATTTGACCAAGTTATAGCAAAAATAGTCCAAAACATATTTGATGTGTTTTAATTGTCATGTGAATGAGTTTTCACTTGATTTTGTAACTTAAATAGTTCTTTGAATCTACTTTCATCTTCTTTATAAATCTTCCCTTTATCATATTGTAAAACTGAAGCAAAAATATGATCTGTTCGTCTGTTCAGAGTTGGTAATTCCATCATATGTTTGAAGGGTCAAACAATGGAATTTTAATCTGAAGTTTATTTTTTAGATGCATTATGTTGTAAAAAAATCTCTGTAAATTTTCAGTTCATTCTCATCCTTAACGTTGGAGTTATAGCTTCTCCATTGCCGTTTGCCATTTTTGCCAGTCTAGTTGATTATACCATTTCCATAGCCACTTGTTTCTCCTCGAGTAATTATATTAGAATTTTATAATAATCCTCATGGATCAGTGTGTTAGGCTCTTATTAAGAAGATATATTGTTAGTCTTATATGTGGCATCTTATCCCTAATATAGTCTAGAAATATAAATAGGCAGGTAAATCTAAGAATGTCAGTGTGTGTCCTAACATTGTTTGCTATGCCAAAATCTATGTATGCAATAATAACAGTTTGCTGTTTGAGTGGACAAAAGTTTGCTGTTGTCCATCCTAAGAAAAATAACCGCCCCTTACCCCCACCTCACCCCGTCCTAAGTGGGCTTAATGCTGAAGACTTTGGAACTCTAAATAGGAGGTTTAAGGTTCGAATCCTATGGGGGGTAGGGTTGTACACCATGCTTTTGTAACCAGAGTAGGTTGGATAACCATATATTGTGTAAACAACATCCTCCATGAGGATTGTCCCATATGGCCTATGGCCTCGTGGACGTTAAAAACTACTCTAATTTTACTCCTTTTTCCCCATAGTAACACCCCTCTCTTGGGCCCCCCTTCTGCCGTCCCTTGGATTTCGGGGATGGCAAGACTGGGACAAAATGCTCCGGGGTGTCTCTCTTTTTGGGGACTTGGGGGCAGTCATCACCAAAATGTCCTGGGGCATCCTGAGCCATCCCTGAAACGGGGCCCTCCCAAGATGCCCATGTGTCCAACAAGACATCTAGGTGTCTTCGGGATGCCTTGGTACACCTGGGATGCCAACATGATGCCTGGGATGTCCCACAGCCGTCCTTGGGATGGCTGGGCATCTCTAACAGCATCCGCCCCATTTGCAGATTTGAAAAAAAATACGAACACCACACAACCATCCAGCTTCCCTCAATCACATCCAAGAAGACCAAGAAATTCATTGTAATAATTATAATACAGTTGTGCCAGAGGAGTCATAACTGCGTGTACAGATCTTGCAGAAGACATCAGATTCATGTAATGTGTTTGTCAAACAAGTTCAAGGCATGTATAGGTCTTCCAGAAGATATAAATGCTTGTTTAGGTATGTGAAAAAGAATTAAATGCATTTAACAGGCCTTTCAAGGAAGCATAAACACATTTAACAGGCCTGCAATATCAGAGAACACGTCTACAATGCCCATAACAAGATTGTCAAGCCTGTAACAGGTCTAAATATGACTCCTAACAAATCTTCCATTTGTTATTTTGCAAGCAGAGTAACTAATTTCAGACATGCCCTTTGATTACAATCCCATAGATTACTTACCATACTTCATATCTATTGCCTCATAGGTGTAAGAGACCTATAGTTGCTAGGAGCAACTTTTACAGGCAGTTTAACATGCTTTCACATTGAATCCATGTAAAGTCCAACACAACCTTACTCCAAATACCAATAATAGAGTGCACACAGCCATTTGCATTTCCATAATCAAAGGAGATAGTTCATCAAGTCTTTCATTCAAGCAATAAGTTCATTAAGTCTTTCATTCAAGCAATACCAAACAAGCTCACTTTTCACATGCCCTTGCAAAAACACTGAGAACTTGGTTTCACTTTCATTTTGTTTATGTAGTTGGAACTTGAACTATAGTTGAATTGAGAATCCTAATTGCCTATGGTTTTCAAATTTTATTGTACATGAGTGATGGATGTTGAAGGGATATTTGATGTTAATTGTTTTCTATGCTTTTACATTATGCCTATTTCCTAAATTCCTCCTTTTACATAATGTTATATATATATATATATATATATATATATATATATATATATTTTCTGTGTAAAAAATCCAATTTGAGGGTTAAATATATTTTGTATTTATATAAACTGCCGTCCTGCTGTCCTGTTCCATTCATGTCCCGAAATCCCCATGGAACATAGCTTTTTATGGTGCCTGGTCAGAGCAGAGGTAAAACAGATCAAAGATAGTATATAGACTGACTTTATCCGCTTTGAGGTCCGTCCTCAAACACTTATCATCATGTCAGGAAAGTTAGCTGGTCATTAGGCTGTAATGTACGTTATATCATCCTTATTCCCCAGTCTCTGGTTTTCTTCCCAAATGATTGGATGTCCAGTTTGCAAGGGAGTTCAAAGATATTATATATACATTATAGAAAACACTTGCTCTACTCGGCTGGCATTAATTGTCCCTTGCTTTATCCTTGACATTGCCACGTTGGCAGGTGTTAAGAACCTTATTTCTCATTAACATAAATTATTTACCATAAACTGAATTAACGAAACATCCATCCACAAATAATTATTCACAATAACAATCCACATAATGAGATAGAGATAGGTAATATCCTTAGAGTAGGGCAACACCAATATTATTCTTGAAGGAAGGAACTACTGCACAAAATTTCCCAAATGAGATCCGCTTCATGAGCCAAGACTGTTACAAGAGAATACTTGATATGATGACAATATCCCTTCTTTATATACCCATCTTCCTAAACCCTTATCCCACTCATTATTATAATATAATATTATAATATAATCAACCTTGGGTTATGTGTGGCCCATGCCAACTATCCATAATATCCATACACAATATAATATCATATCCCCATATTCCTATCCCTAGGTACCTAACATTCCACCCCCCTTACAAATGTTCCATCCTCGAAACATACTATGATGTTCTAAGCAATGTTAGCAACTAGTGCCAGTCTTGATCATCCCTCCATCCAAGTGAAATCTTGATTGGTGGTGGTCTGCAATGATGCCAAGCTACCCTTTTGCCACTTGAATATCCATAACTGCTTTGTTGGCTCCATGCTTCTGCTACTCTACTTTGATATTTTGAACGATTGGTCTTGTTGTTCCTTAATGCTTCTGCACCACTTTGAAATCTAGAATCACTATGCTTTTTCTGCCAAACATTGCCATACTTAATGCCTTTTTGACTCCATGTAGATCCATAATAATATTGATGCCCTAAGCCATGCCTCCAAGATTGTTGCCACTCATGGTGGTGTGGGTGGTGATATGCTGCAACCTTAATCTGACGTTCTGTTTCCTTTGATTCTTCAACATCTTGTTCCTCTTTTAAATTCTTCCTCATGCTCTTTTCTCTTGTTCCCTTCTTTTGGTGTGTCCTTGTGTGCTTGTAACAAAGCTTCCTTGGACTTTATTGCTGCTTTTTCCATGGACTTTGCTGTTGTTGCTTCTTCCATGGACTCTGTTGCTGTTGCTTTTGTATATTCGACTTTTGATTCTTTTGTTGGTTTTTTAAGTCGTTCCCCTACCATAACTGGTTCTTGCTTCTCCTTGGATCCTTGCTTCTTAAGCTGAGATATATCTTGCAGTGTTATCTTCTTTTTCTTGTACCATAGCTTCATAAACTTCTTTCGCACATTAATGTTAACAGTACCCAAAGAGTCCAACCAAGGGTAACCCAAAATAATATCCACATCATCCATTTCAATAGCATGAAAATATGAATGTAAAACATATTTTTCCATGGTGATCTTCAAATCTTCAAAAATTTGAACATTCTCACCCTCAAGTTGTATGTCTTTGATTTTTGTTGCCTGAACCTGCAACCTCTTAGCTAAAGCAATATTAATGAAATCATATCTGCTGTGAGGGTTTATAGAAATAACAACCATGAACCTGCAAAATAGATTTTTTAGATTCAAACAAATCCTTTTGAAGACTAATTGGCTTATCTGACACCAAAGTTGTGGTTCCTGCAGTATTGCACACTATCATCCTTATTTTTCCTTCTGCCAATCTCTTGAAATTTTCCAACTTTCTTTTTAATTCTTTTTGTTCATCCTGGAGCCTAGCTATCTTTTTATCCTTTTTTGCAAATTCCCATTTACTTAAGAACGCAACTTCAAATTCTTCCTGTGTGTATGTATATTTTGGGGACGAAATAAGTTCACATATCAAGATAAAGCTTCTTCTCACAAAAAATCACAAAGATTACATTTCCATACCAATTCAGGAGAAGGAAAAAAACTTCCAGTTCATTAACCATTCCCTAATATCACTATCATCCTTTCCAGTGAATATTGGCAACTCCATGACCTCAACCCAAAAATAAAATTTCCCAAGGAGCTAGGGTTATTAAACTGGGATTTCTCAAAAGTAAAATTTCTCAAATCTCATCTATTCTTTTTTATAAACAAATAGATTTGCAAATTTTCTTCGAAACAAAATAAACAACTGATTTGCTTACCCTGACTGACAACTATCTCAAATTTCATTTTCAAGGGGAAAAAACGTGATTTGGAAAATCACCATTGCCTTGTTTTGGACGGCTGATTTGACAAGGTCGTATCTACCTCAATATTGTTTGGATTCCTTCATATGATCACTCATTTTAAAGCTTTTCAAATTCCGAACAAAATGGCACAAGAATTGCCTGAATTGGACAATTTTACACAAAGATATGGCTCCCGCAAAATGAGACATTTTCTGGAAAAAAAAGTTTCCCTGACACTACCCTTGTTCTAGACGGCTGACTTCAGAGGGTTGTATCTCCCTCAATAAATGCTTGGATTCCTTAATATGACTACTCATTTTAAAGCTCTTCAAATTTTGAACAAAATGGCACAGGAATCGTCTGAATTAGACAAATTTACACAAAGATATGGCTCCTGAAAAATCAGACATTTTTTGGAAAAAAATTGCCCACAAAAAAAAAACAATCCCCACTTTGTCAGAATTGTTGCTCTGATACCACTTGTTATAAATCTTAGTTTCAATTAACACAAATCATTCACCATAAACTAAAATAACAAAACATCCATCCACAAATAATTATACACAATAACAATCCACACAGAGAATATTTGATTTGATTTCTTATAATGATAATATCCCTCCTTTATATACCCCTATTCCTAAACCCTTATCCCACTCACTATTATAATATAATCAAATTTGGTTTATGTGTGGCCCATGCAATCTATTCATAATACCCATACACAATATTATATCATATCTCCATATTCGTATCCCTAGGTACCTAACAACATGCTAACATGAGTCAACATAGCAATGAATCAAGTAAAAATTATATTAAAGGGTAAAGTAGTTTTTAACGTTTGCGAGGCCATAGGTCATATGAGATGGATATTGTTTACCTAATATATGGTTATCCCCACCCATACTCCCATTACTGAAGCATGGTGTACAACCTTACCCCCTGTAGGATTCGAGCCTTGAACCTCTATTCAGAGTTCGAAAGTCCCCACCATTAGGTTACTCAGATGATACTCTAGTAATTTTCAATGAAATTTGATTATTATTAATTTATATTACTTGGACTAAATCTTCTTCTTGTTTTTGTATGTAGTTGATCTTCAAGGACACCCGCATATACATTTCACTTGTCCTTTGTGTATACCTGGCTGATTGGGGGCAGCAATAGAGATGGAAATGTCAATTTGTTGGGAATTGGGGTTGGGAAGATTTATGATAGAAAATGGTGGTATATATTATGCAAACACACACAATTTCTTTCTATTGCAAATTCATCATGCACAAACACAAAGACAGGTCTGAGACATCTAATATGTGAGTTGTCTCTACTCTTCTTCAAAATTTATAAATTATATACCATTGTGCTACCTATGTGAATTTACCATTTAAGGAATCTGATTGCATGTTGCAACCATGTCACTTAAGTACCAGTGTCATGAAACTTAACTTTGTTGAGGGTCACAAGATGAGTCCTTAACTGGTGTCTATGCAAATGAGAGAGGTGAAGATGATGAACATGATGGAGCGAGCACAAAGGCATAGATTTGTTAGGAGACCCTTTTGCAAGAGGGAGTGTGGAAGGAAATGTAGAAGGCATACCTTCTACAATGCTCGTTCTTAGACGAAGATGCTTGGATATTCCCTAGGTGACAAGAGTTGAGACCTTGGAGATTCAACGTGTGTGGCCCCCTTGGGAGGAGGGAAGTGAATTTTTTTGAGGCATTGTTGTTGAAAACTGGAGGAGACAGAGATGACAAAGGTTTTGCAATAGAATATTGTACAAAAAGAGGTCATGTAAACAGGAGTGTCGACGACAAGAGTGCTGAAGACGTTGAAGGTCTTAACATCGACGGTGGGGCCATTGACGAAGGTGACAAAGGTGTTGGTAAAGGAGTCGATGACGAAGGCTAGATCAACAAGAGAGGTGATGAAGACGAGGAAGGTTTTGAAGATGAAGTAGGAAGTCGACAAGAGACACTATTGTAGACACAAGAAGAGCGACAGGGGGAGTCTAGAAGCATACGGGATGATAGTCTGTTGCTAAGGAAAAGTTTGTTTGCGGGAGGGTGGACTTTTGGGAGTTAACCATAAGCAACACAAATTTATTTATGAAGATAATCACAAACCAAAAGGACAAGTATTCCAACTAAGAGACAATTGGACATTGATCTCAAAAGAACAATCAAAGACGAAGAAGTCAACATAATAGAACCTTCAACATCCTCAAATCGATTGAGTCAGTAGACAAGTTAGTCAATGAGTCAAACAACTTTGAGTCAGTTGACAACGAAAAAGCCAATAGTCATGGCTATCGTTGCAAACAAGCAAAAGCATCCAAAGTTACATGGAGATGGGAAAGATCTTGCCAGGCATATTGACACTTGCATGACAAAATGGAAGTTGAATGGGATAAGAGATGAAATCATGTGATTAAAATTGTTTCCAACAATGTTGTGAGGGATTCCAATTGATTGGCATTTGAAACAAGAGAACCTGTTCACTACATGGGCAGATATGAAGAATCAATTCAAGGAGTTCAAGTTGCTTTGTGACAACAAAAAGATCATCAGAGAGATCTGTCACCAAGCAAAATAAGGTTGAAAATGTTAAGTCCTACAACCGCCATTTGAAGGAATTCATTGACAAGATGGAAAAAAAATAGGAGACAAACTCCAGAAGAGGTGGTTTATGGACAAACTCCTTCCAAAGTATAAGTTGAAGGTTGTCCCACTGGAAGCATACAAGCAAGCGTTTGATAGGGCGTTGAACATAGAAAGTGAAATAAAAACAACGTTGATAGGAGGAAGTGTGAGTTGGAACAAGGAAGATGGTGGTTTTCACAATGACTAGGAAGACATGGACGCAACCATTCAAGTGCGTAAGAAAGACTTAGAGAGGACAATTCATGAGATGAAGGAAGAGAAGAAGAGCAAAGAAAGAAAGACATTCAATGTTGGGATTGTCGAATAGAAGGCCATATGAACGTTAATTATTCACATAACACATTCTACAACATTTGTGAAATCTATGGGCATTTTGTCGTAGATTGCCCATTCAACATGAAAAGTAGAAGACACCAAACCTTGGAGGTATAGGAGGAAGCAGATCAGAAGCCAAGCTCCTCAAAGAAAGGACAAGGTGACATAAGTAGAGGATATTGAAACAACTACCAAGGAAGGAGATTTGGTGGGTAGAACCAAGGGTGTAATAGGTTTGGTGGCAGAGAGACATTGCAATATAACTTCGATGGGAAGCTCTTCGTGTAGTTTAAGAAGTGCCAAGAGTGGGACCATTTTGCATGAAATTGCACGAAGACTATATTGGGCACCAATTCATTGATGATGTATTGCTGGTGTGGACTAGGAAAGCACAAAGAAGCAAATTGCCCAAAGGTGGACAGTAGTAGCAATAGTCAAAATGTCCTTCTAATTGACATTGAAAAGTGGAGTGCGAGGATGAGAGATGTTCTCATAGTGATTTGGGTGTAGGCAAAGAAGTACCTTGATCTTGCAGATGGTGAAAGTGACCATGACCAAGGAAAAAGAATGTTTACGAAGGAGATTAACGTTGTCGTAGATGTCATTGCAAAGCTTGGCGAATCAGTTTTTGTAAACAAGAGTACCAATAAATGTGGCAACCTTGTTGAAGACAGTCCCAGAATAGCATGCAATATTTAGGAAGATGTTGCAAGGACTAGAGATGAAGGAGAAAGTAGAGGAACAAAAGGTGCCACATAAGAGTGCAAAACAAGATCAATTGCTTAACCCTATAGTTATGATGAATGAAGAGAAAAGACCAACATTGTTGCATATGGAGATTTTGGGCATAATTTGGTGCAAGTCATTGTGGATGATAGGTCAAGTGTGAATGTACTCCCATAGAAGACATGGAGGGATTTGGGAGCATCGATGTTGTGGTGACCTAACTTTTGGTTGGTGGGAGCTGATCAATATAGAATGAAGATGAAGGGTGTATTGGCAGCACAAAGAGTGAGCATAGCTGACTAAATATTCATATTGGATGTTGTAGTCATCACGATGCATAAGCCAGCTTGTGATGTTACAACTCCAATATAGCTAGTCGGCTATATTTCCAATTGATTCATTGATTGTTGATTTATTCATATTTATAGATGTAGGTTGATTTACATTTGATCATCAATCACTAATTTATTCATCTGCGTATTCACAAGGGACTTAGCCCTCCTTAAGTGGCAAAGGACTTAGCCCTCCTCAAGTGGCAAGAATTTATTTGATTTATTCCATTCGATCTGTGTTTAAATTTGTTTTCACGAAGTTTCACTTCAAGTGGTATTAGAGCTCTTTCCTGCATTTTGCATATCTACGTCTTTGCTGTCCAACATATTAAATATTGGTGGATCTTTCGCTGTTCATTCCAGAATTGCTGTTCGCAGACGTTTCGTTTTTAAGAGCGGACGATTTGGCGTTTCCAATAGAGGTAGATGGTGGCGATCTAAACATGGATCAGTTCGTAGTTCGGGTTCTTATCTTCGTCGTTTCAGTTGATATGGTATGATTGCATAAACACAGTCAAGACGGAGTCCAATCGCAACTGAAAGAAGACAACATCTCTAATAAAATAAATATTCAATCTCATAAGTATTTGAGCCTTATTAAACCTTAATCACACTGCTATTTGCGAAATAAAATCCAGTCAATATGTGTTTTCGATTTACGTTCTCGTTTCCAGGAAAGATCGATATGACTACCGCTTGAGATACCAGTAATATTGGAAGGAATTATTGTAGGTGTGTAACTTACGATGATTTGCGCTGCCAGTAACCAGGTGCATTTCAACCCTAAAAATAACCCCATTAACACAACGCCACGTGGAAAATTAATCGCCTTCCCTAAAGTTCGGGTTATTAATTCATCGCGGAAAAGTCGGACATTGCGGAAATCCTAATTATTTGTAAATTTTTAATCCCACATCATTCATCAGGGAGGTTTCCTACGGTTTAAATTCTCCAACGCACAATAATATTATTGTGACCATTGCTGGTGTCCACAATGTCTCTCCCGCCATTCACACGTACCGCATCCTCTCGCCCCTTGCCACATAATTCGTCTCATTGGTCCACGTCACTTCTCGCGTCAGTTCAGTCTTGGTCCTCATTGGTCCATGTCAGTTCAAGCCCCTCGTTCGCCGTCGGTTCAGTCTTGGTCCTCATTGGATCGACTTCTATGACCTAAGTAAGTTTTTCACTCCAATATAGCTAGTCGGCTATATTTCCAATTGATTAATTGATTGTTGATTTATTCATATTTATAGATATAGGTTGATTTACATTTGATTATCAATCACCAATTTATTCATTTGTGTATTTGCAAGGGACTTAGCCCTCCACAAGTGGCAAGAATTTATTTGATTTATTCCATTCGATGTGTTTAAATTTGTTTTCACGAAGTTTCACTTCATGTGACGTCTTGTTGGGATGACACAGGACAGCAAGAATTGACCACAATCAGGAGAAAGATTTGTTAATGTTCAAGAAGGGACACTGCAAGTTTACCATAAACTTGAAAGACTAATCTATTGGCGAGGACATTACATCATCAAATGAGTAGGAATTTCGTTGTTTGACGAAGGAAAGGGAGAATGAACTGAATGGAAACCAAATGAAGACAATGTCTTGTAGTTATAGTGTATGAAGGACAGGGCACTTTGATAGTGGTTTGTACCATTGGCAAAAGGGTGATTATGAATTATTTCATCCAAAATGCTTGTGCTTGGGAGTGGAAGAATGTAATGGAGTGGATTTAAATGGGAAGGCTATTGTGCAAGATACTTTGGAAGTAGGAGAGACCAGTGTACCGGTAACAAGTTGGACACGAGCAATAGAGGGGGAGGGGAAGTTGTGATCCTTCCCTAACTTTTCAGAGTAAAGCATTGGTGATGCATGATTGGATGAGAAACCAACACCTGAGTTTGATAAGATGAAGGTGATTGAGGAACCGTATGCCACAAGTATGAGGGAACGAGGATGGTACAAGTAAATTTTATATAAGGGGAAGAGGAAAAGACAATCAATGTTTGGGACTTATTGTTCAAGTCTCAAGAAGACTTTGTGGAGAATTACTAGAGTGAGTGGTGACTTTGAACAGAACGGTTGTTTTCGGAGATAAACAAAGTTTGTGAATGGTTTGTAAGTAGACAATGATAGGATCAGTTGAATGAGATTCCTGAGTTGCACTAGTGGGACATAAAATAACCAAGTTGTTGAAGCAGAACGAATTCCCACAGGAATGGCGATTCTCCATACTTCACAAAAGAGCAAGAAAAGAAAACTCTTACACCGCCAAAAGTCAGAATATTTCTAATGCCCGAACAAATGGAAGTCTCTTTACGTTAGCTGAGTTACCTGGCTTTGGTAATTCAACATCTGTCAACAGCAAATTAAAGGTACGGGGACATTGTTCAAAGCAGAAAAAGAGAAGTCACAGTGACATTTGTTAGCTGGTAGAAGAAGCAATAGTCCAACACAAAAAGGAATTGGAGAGGTTTTCAAAATATGCATCAGGAGCAGATGGAGCAGAAAAATTAGCACATTGCTGATCTTGAGCTGAAGTTGAGCACCATTGAGAAGAAGTTTACTATTGCATTTCACCAGTCGAAGAATTTGCAGTTCCAGTTGAATGAAGCTGAGTGTGAGTGGATGAGGTATAGTATTTTGCAAAAAAAATGCAGAAAAGGTTTCTAGAACTCCAACAGGAAAACTAGTTGAAGGCATTGCTTGCTTAGCATCAGATTCAGCTACCCAATGCTTCTGCCACACACCAAACTGCCTGCATAGCGAGTACAAAAGTACAGTTGGCGAGGACACTGACAGATTTAGAGGAGGGGGCACATGTAGGCTGCCAATCTGATCAACATAATGAGCCGGACGTGGTGCCACATCAGGTATTACCTCAGTGAGTTATAAATAAATTTTGTATATAAGTAGTCTGGTTAATGTGTTGTTAGTTGTTGATCAATGTTTTGATCAGTGGGTTGTATTGTGTGTTGATCAAGTGTGGTCTTGCACACGTCATGGAATCATGAACTTGAATAAGACAATGTGTTGTGGTTATGAATAGCTTGTGAGTAGTTGGTTGTTCAGTATGAGAGGGTGACAGTTGGATGTTGTAACCATCTACCACACCTCCTCCCCTCCATTTTTGTATATATTCCACGTAAGAGCAATCGAATGGTGGTGTTGTCATTGTCATTTGTTGGATTGCCATTGTGTGTTGTCATTGTGCTGTTGATAGTGAAGACAAGAGAACATCTCATAGTGTTGTGACAAAGATCATATTGTTGTAAGTGATGAATATATCAATTGCACATAATGAAATGGTTCTGTTCCTATAATTACTGTTCATTTCTTGTTGCATGTTCTGTTTGATCTGTTTGCTTTTATGGTTTGGGAATGAAATCTATACTATATTTATCAATTCACACATTGCCTGGAAATCAAACTTGGGTCTCTGCTTTGGAACCCACACAATTTAAATCTCGGCCTATTTGACATCTCAATATAGTGCAGTTGGTTACAGATCAAGAAGAGGGATGGTTGAGAAGTTGAAATGTTTCAGATTCCAACTTTTATGGAGTTAAGTGTGTCTATATGATTGCAGCATGGATGAAAATTTGATAGGAACTGGTGAAGGTTGACCTTCAGATTACAAAATGGTAATACTTAGGTGGCTAAAAATTGGGGCTGAGGCTGCTGACTGGACATCACTGTGTCAAATTGATAGAGCAGGGAGCATGAGCTGTGAATATTTGTAGACACACATTTTATAACTCTACATTTTCTTGCTTCCATGACACTACATCAGGAGATTGCCATGTGGCAAGCAGACATGGCAGGCTTGGAACACTCGAGCATAAATTCATCTTGTTTTCTGCTAATGATTTTACCATGTTTTGTGTTTTCGAGGTGTTTCTTTAGTTGATTTGAGGCAACAAATAGCATAGGAAAGAAAATATAGGACGTTTGATGGGCATAGGTCTTCCTATTTATCTCTTTCTTGTTCATGTGTTTTTTTTTTCTGTTGTACTTTCCTGATTTCAAAGTAAGTGAAAGTTGAAACCATAGTTACCCTGTTTGGCCAAACCTGGCCAAGGTTTGCTCTTTACTGAACTTTTCAGAAAGATTGAACTGGCCTTTGTTATGTGTTTTTTATTTTATTTTTTCATATGTTCTAATTGTATTCGCAATTTTCTTAATAGAATTTGGGAAAGCAAATCATTTAGACTGTTATTTTTGCTAAATATTATATTATTATCAAATCATATAAGGCCATTTGGTCAAATTCCTGAAAGGATGGGGGGCCTCTCTCTCGTATGGAGAACAGGGAACTTTTGCTTTCTATGGTTTTTGCTTCTTCCCATTAAGTCTTCTTTGTTTTTATGGACTTGGGTATCAAAACTTATATTGTTGGGGTCCAAGTTGTACATGACATTGAGCATACGGTAGTTTTTTTTAGTTTTTGCTACCTATACATGGTATGGTTAGCCTTGCTATGCTTATAGGTGCGAAAAGAATGTCTTCACTTGTATGCAGGATAACTCCTCACTTGTTATAACTTACAGCTGCAAAATACTAAGCTGTGATGGTGAAGTGTGTAAGGCCAGGTTGGGCTTTTCAATGGATGTTGATTTTGGATCTGAATATCTTTTGTTTTGTTTCCTTGAATGATCTATTTCAGCTTTAGGGGGGTAGTGTCTAACTAATATGGACAGCTTACATTCTGGTTAGATTCTCACCTAATATTATTGCCTTTTCTGAGATTTAAAAAGGTTAATATATGTGTATTCTCCTACCATGGTACCTCATATTGTTGTAATTTTTTTGTATAAGGTGACACATTTGCTATTGAAACAGGACCAAATTAGACATCTGACTAACTTATTCTCCATATGTAAATGGATGCCATGTCTGTTTGACATTTCAATTTCAGGCTTAACATTTATGATTTGGTTAATATATAAGTTCTATGATTAAATATTATCACATCATGGAATTCAACGTACTGTACTTGTTTTAGATGAGTGAGGAATTAAAGACATTTTATCTTTCTATTAAAAAATAGATTGAATAATGCTCCGGTCTTGTTGTGAATTTCAGTTCAATTTACAAAAATATGATAAAATGTACAAACGTATGACAGGAACATCTAGTAAATGTTTCTCCTTTAATTTTAGGTAGTCCAAGTATGAGTGTTAAATCTGACTAGCCATGTTACACCAATGAAAGTAGTTATTTAGGCAATGTGTTGTTCTTGATTGTGCAGAAAATTGGAACTGAGTTCTTGGAAACTAAAGAAGTCGGAGTATGAAGAATGGATTTGGATGGGGTTGGCAAATTGGAGATACTTAGGGTATATACTTCTATAGGGAACAATAGAGAATGTATCAATGATAGAAAACATCATTGTAAACTTCAACAGGCAAACTTAGAAGTCTTCACCCCAGAAACAACAGGAGATGAAGTGGAAATGCTTTCTGCCCCCGAAAACATTCTGGTTTAGCCAGAAATGTTTTTGAAGTTTCTGTCCACAACAGATAAGCTTCTATAACCAAGACATGTTTTCAGATAAGGAGACAGGACTGGACCTCCAGAATTGTATTTCAAAATTTGTAGGTTCTATGCCACTCCCTGCAATTGATTTATTGGGCACTATCATGACATAATCCAACCAATATACTTTTATTGGCATTAGTGATGACCAATTACCATGCAGTAGCTTATACATTGTTAACAATAGTTAGTATTTTATATGATTTATCTAACCGTTATCAACAAAAATTCTAGATGTAAACATGCACATGGAGAATGACTTCTCATACTAAGTGCAGGCTTAATGCTTCATGGTATGCATGATGCAAATTTTCATCCTTCCTATCAGGCTAATGCATAAGGGGTTGGACCCAAAATGTACTTGTAAAAAAATGGCTAATCCTAATTGAAATCAAGGTGAATCCTAAGAAAAAATTGGTCCCGAAAATTTTAGGCGAATGGGCCGACGTCGAGGGTCCTCATATTTGCCAATTTCCAATTTTAGAAATCCTAATATTTGCCCAATTTGCGAATATTTGCCACTGTGCATAACCCTGCTTCCTATGCTAAATGCAGGTTCTGTACTCTGATTTGATGCATATTACAAATATTTTTTCTTTATTACTACCTGATGACAATTGGATAAAAATATTGACAATAATTGAATAATAAATCAAACTAATATTGCGTTTGGCACATATATTTACATGCCACAGAATTGCAAGTACTTTTTTTTTTGTTTTTGAATTTAAAAGTGCATATAGCTGCTTGGTTTATTAAAATACATCTCTCTCTTCATGTAAATGTAAAACAATTCACCTATGTTAGTTGATTGTTAGAGGCAATGACTTTTGCTTTGGACAATACTTGCTTTCATGAAGAAAAAATGATGACATGATTTGTTGCCTTGTTCTCTATGGAAAATACAAGATTAAGAACATTATATATTCTGGTGGCCAATCTACTATAAGATGCATGGGTTATTGATTAATGATCATCCATATAGGGATTGAGGTGCTTCTCTTTTTCTTTGGGAGGTTATTACTTTCAAGTGTAGGGCGTTAGATCTTGACCCAGCAAGCTGATTACTCGTGTCTTCCAGCCTGTTTTTGTTTTTGGTGGTGTTTAATCATCCTTGTGATTCTACCATGACACTTGATGTTGGTGATAGATCAAGGAGACAATATCCTGCTATATCTCCTACCAGCAATGTACCCTAGAACACTTGCCCTTGATCTAGACGCAGTTACCCCATTTTATCTCACCATCGAGGTTCTCATCAGTGCCATGGAGACAAGCTCAGTCTTGTTTCCTTTTCACTTGCATCTTGTTGACCCTCGAATTCTGGGAGTGGAACCACAATTATTGGGACATGCTTTGTGCATCTCTTATGGATGAATGAAATTGCTTCTATGTCATTTTGTTCCTAACTCCTTGTTTGACACTAGATTCCACTTTTCTGTGAATCCCCTCCTTGTTTGGCTATGTTGTGCTGGTGCTTTATATTCTTGTGTGTTAGGGTTTTGTCTCTACTCTTTCTCTTTACTTCTTTATTTGCTATTTTAAACTTGGTCTGTTTGGTTATCCTAGGTTTTCGTTATGTTTAGGACTATCAGTTGTGACCTACTATTCTGTTGAGTCCAATTAACCTGTTTTGACCACTTGTGGACATCAATTTCATTTCATGTCATAGAAGAAGAAATTTTACTAGCCAGAGGGCTTTGCCTTTAATAAGCATAAAAATACAAGTCCCTTAAAGTGCTATAAATTTTCCCTTGGTTTGATCTTTCATATATATGGTTTCTATGGCCATTGATTCAATATCTATGTCAATATAATGTTACTTTCCATAAACCCATTGAAAGTTATGCGAGTGTGGTACTTCACAGTAATATCAAACTGTTCATCAGTTTGAGTGACTCCTTATGTTTCTAACTGTAACCTTTATAATTGATATGTTAGTCTTTGTTGTCAATGAAGATAGTAATTCTTTCATTTCCTTTTTGTTTTCCCATGACCATTGTACTCTTCTATAGGATGCATTGCTTTTCAAAATATTCTTTTGGATTTGTTTTGAAAGAATTCCCTTCTCCTCACCTGGTGTTTGATGCTTATTTGGAACTTTTTGTATGAAGTGACTGTTGTATTACATTTCACATTTGCAAATCTATCATTAGCTGAATTCATGGGATGTTCCACTGTGCCTTTTCTCAACTGGATTGCCAGGTTTCTGAAAATTTATGGCTTTGATTATTTTGACATTTGAGACTTGACATTCATTTTCAATGTTAGACAATTATCATTTTCAATCTTCAAGATACACCATTTTCAGTCTTCCTTTCATATCTTTTATAATTGGTGATCTAAATTTTATATTCATTTTTCACTGTTGTTTGCAGGTATGTTGTTGAAAAAGATATTCAAAACAATGTCGTCTTTGTTTCAAGAAATTATTTCTCTCATGATAAGCGAAGGCACATATTTCGTGTTAGCTCACTAAGCTGGATTTTAGGTGCTCCCCCTGAAAATCTTGACAAGCTACAATGCAAGGTACTTTCACTACATGATATTTTCTTGCTTCCCACTGTTTAACTAGCATGCCAAGAGATTTAATTTCTTGTCGTTTTGAAGGCAAAATGTGTGTGTGTCTGCTAAAATGATTTTCTCTGCACCTCGGCATGAATCTTTGTAGCAAAAATTTGTTATTTTTTTTGGAGGAAATTAAGATGTTTAAAAGTCAGTGTAATTATTTGTAATTCATATAGAGAGACACAAAGGAAAAAACAATATATATCATAATATGTGCTATTATGTTGCATTTACATTATTTCTATATAGTAGTACTTTTCAGTATATTTCTAAACATGTCATGTACCATTCGAAATATGAAAAATTTAGAAAAATTGATCTATGTATTTAGTGCGACATTCCTCAAGAATTTCAAGATACTATATTTATTGCTAGGGCGCATACCATTCAAGACCAACATTGGAACAGATTAAGTTGAAAATCGCTCTTCTAATCAAATGAATGGACAAAGAGAAACTATTGGTTTTAAATGACTCTAAAGTCTAAACCACAAAGTTGCAAATTAAGGCTAGTGTTGCAAAGGGGACTTGCTGCCAGGGGTCTGAGACATATCCCTCATGTTTCCTGCATTTTTGGCACAGGAGGATGCATAAAAAATATATCTCCAAATTTCGGTCTCTAGATAAGAGATGTTTGGACATCCCTCCAGTGAAGCAAGACAGAAAAAAAATGAAAAAGTAGAAGAAAAGAAAAATTGATTTCTTTTTAAAGCTTTTAAATTTCTTTCCTTTATCTTGGTAAAATTTCAGCCTTATTTCCCTAGTTTTGCCACATTGCTGAAGTAGGGTTATTCTTAGTCTAGTTTTACATTGTAATAACTCTAAAACTTTAGTTGATTTTTGCTGTTACAAAATTGAATTCAAATTTGTTGATGAACTATGATTTATATTTATTTGATAGAATAAATCTGTATTTATGGATATGAAATATTTCTTACCTATAGAATATGCAAAATGCAGACGCAAATAAGTATGAAAACTGATTTATCCTATAATTCATAGATTAATAATAGTTTTCTACATCATAAATGATGATATTTTTCATTGTATTTGCTTAATTTATTTGAATTAGTATTTTTAAATTTGAGCACGAATTGTTTTGTCTGTATAAGAACAATATTTTTAATAAATTTTAAGGCATGTATCTGCTTTTGTCTCTCTCTCAAATGTCCCCCAGATTCCTTGATCTGTTTTTGTATCCATCCCCCCAAAACATTATGAAATGTAGACTAAAAGCTATGAAATAAAAAGGCATCACTATAGGACCAAAACCATAAAGAGAACACTTCTACTATAGCAATAGATGAATTCATAGGAACATCCACCAGAAGATTTTGCCTTCTAGGTACTGGAGCAGACAAGGGAAGCATGCGATTGTGTTGAATACTGATATTGGAATTGTTCTGTTCAATGGGATGGATTCCCGCTACTTTAGGAGACATGTTGTCACGGAGTTTGAGGCCCCTGTAAATGTTGGGGATGCCCCTGAGCTTTCCTCTTCCCAAGGGAATGAGTGGGGAACATTCCCAGTGCATCTCCCTAGAATGGTGTACCTGGAGGGATGTCTAGGCATCCCCTCATGCGGGTGCCATTGAGTCCCTAGAACTAAAGAGAAGCTTTAGAAGTCCATCTGCTTAGTGTCATCATTATTGTTATCACCGTTGGAATTAAACATAGGATCTTGTCAGAACTGTTGCCTGGACAAGGAGTACTTCACAAATGTTTTATTGTTCATTGTCAAAATCCTATCCAGAAAAAGGATCCTAAATATATTGTAGAGTCTCCTTGCCACAAACTTGCTGACCAGAATTTGCAATTTGCTGACTTCATACAGTAGATATCTTCTCTGCCCATCTTACTCTTAACTATAGCTCTGCCTCTGATATTCCTGTTATGTGACCTTCATGTTGCATTTATCCTTTTAGAGGAGGTTCTTGTCCCTGTAACAGGTTTGAAATCTACTTAATCAAGATCAAACTAGATAGATACCTTCACAAAAATAGCCTGAAGCTGTGCTTCAAAATTGAAGCCAAAGAGGGCCCTTCTAAAACTATTTTATTTATCTTTTTAAACAGCTGCCACTAATCCTTGATTGAAAAAACCAATTATAATTTTTATTTTAGCAGACCAAATATCTAACCCATGAATTTCTTGCATGCCATTTTCAAAATCAAATAGAACAAATTTACAGTAATCTTTAGCCAATTTGTAATAGGAAGAGATGCAACTGATAGTTTCCTGAGTTTCCAGTCTTTACAAAGTGGCCATGACACTGGAATTTTCTAAAACAGTGTTCTCTCTCTCTCTCTCTCTGGTTCAAAAAATATGATGAGTACATATGTCAAATGTCCAACCATAAATTAAGGTTCATTTTTATTCTAGATATTATGTAATATCACCCAAGACCAATCCTCAGGGATTATAGATTAACTTGATTATAGCATATCATGTTTTTATCAATCCATGCCATCATTTGTCAATCATCAACTGATATTACCACCTATAACATGTAAGAGAAAAGGGCATTTATGCCATCCAGAAACATTTTATGCTCTTTTTCAAACTCAGAAAGGCCAACCAGCTGTTTATGTTTTGTCTGAAGATGCCCAATTCACCAAAAGTTAGAAATTACCTTGCTTTGCCATTTTAACAACTGAGGTAACAAACTGTTTTGACATAAAGACCATTGAGCCCTCTTAAAAGCATATAACTGTCTAGGGCTTGCTGAAGAAACAGGACTTGTTAATTTCGTTTTAGAAAACTGTCATACTTTTCTAATAGATTTAAAACAAGAGAACCAGAAACACAATTATATTTGCCATAAAACGTTAAAATGTGTTCTCCTAAGTGGAAGTAAGCTTATTTGGCAATTTCAAAGTTGATTCTTAGATTTAGGTCTTATCATGTGTTCTTTCACACCTGTGTGTCATGTGAAGTATATTCTTGAAAATCAATTCATTAACCTTGATGGATGCTAAACAAGGAAGCCGCCCCACACTGAGTCGCTGTGATCATAAAGGTTTTTGATGGGGCTGGTTGCAAGAAACATGTCTCTATTATCATCGTGACAATTCCACCCTCATTTTTCTCAGTGTCTCAGGCTACATGGAAAAGAAGGCTTTGCCAGCAATTTCATTAGTGAAGCATGCTATAAATGTTCCCCCAATACCCCAAATTCCGCAGCTAGAAAGTCAAATGAAAAACACACCTTTTTTTTTGGACAATTCAGTGGTTCCTGTGGTTCCAAATATATGCCAATTCTTTTATAGCCCTATAGCAGTATAAGGGCACAATATTCCCTCATAAAATTATAGTGCCTTGTTGCGTAATGACAGAAATACATTAGAGGGCATTATTACATCTTGTAAAAATATATATTTACATTGGTGTTTTTATTAAACCTTTTTTTTTTCTATAGAATTTAAAGCTTAATTTCAGTAATCCTGTTCCTATTTATTCATAGAATAATAATTACCATAGTGGACTTGTATCTTGTAAGAATCAGCTTATATTGGTTCTTTCAGAGACAATAGATGATGACTATTTTGCAAGTTGGATTAGATTCTATAAAAGGGAAATGCTTTAAATAATGACCCAAGTATGTGCTCTTTGTCTTGTGTGTTGGACCATGCTTCTGCAGTCACATTATAAAAAGTTGCACATTCTTCTTAATTTGGCATACTAATTCCATTACGAAAATTATTAAGCAGCAGAGTGTGGCCTCTCATGAGTTTTTTGAATTGTACAGGTACGTCATGGACCAAAATTATACGATTGTGATATTGAACTTGTGAAAGGAAGCTATTTTAAAGAAAATGAGCTTCAGTTCATGGGAGAGATCACACAGGATTTTGCTGTTGTCAGGCTAAGAGAAGATGATCAAGGACTTGCAGCTGGACAGTTTGCAGCTTTTTACAAGGGAGATATCTGTTTAGGTTCTGGGATTATTGTCGATTCCTGGGGAGACAATAGTTTCCCAGTTTGCTCTAAGGCCCTTGAGATAGCAAGAATGAAGAACAAATCTGAACTAAGGGAACCTGTCAAAATAAAAGCTTCCTCCAATAATCCCTATGTGATAAAATCAAACAATGGAAAGTTAAGTAGTTCACATGAAGAACCGAGGCCTCAGAAGGTTTTAATTAATTCTCCAACCAATAGGAAATCAGGGGAACAAATCTGGGTCAATTTAACTAATGCAGTAAGGTTGGTTTCCTCTTGGATTAAAGATATTCAGCAGAAATACAGGTGAAAATGTTATGGATTACAAGTTCAACTATAGCAGTGATTTTGATGGTTGGGAGTAAACTGCATTCTGCTTGATGCTTGTATCACTAACAATTTTCGTTCGTTCTAAATTTCAATGAATGATTTGGAGTTTGCAGTCTTCACTTGTTTTCATTCTATTTTTATATTTGAATTCTGGAGAGTAGTTTTTCTACTGATTAGCATTGCGTCAGATTTTAAATACCAGGGTATTTCTGCTTGTAATGTTATGACGATTTCCTGTATGTGATAGTATAGATTAAAAAACTCCCAGAAAATCATTTGAAAATGTTTTTGGTATGATAGTTACTGCTGAAGTATTGAAAACAAACAGAAAAATTAGTAAAAGAGAGCAAAGGAATTGGATTTTTTTATTAGTGTCCTCAAATAAGAAAAGGGATTGGATTGGATTGAAACACTGGTTGACACGTAAAGCTTTGTGCCTGAAGTACCTGTCAAAGCAAATACATTAAAGCTACATAAGCTTAACTGGCAAGGTAATAGAAAATAAAAATAAACTGAAACCATATAGGTGACAAAGTGGTTGCATGGCCATGTCTTATGCTTCTATAGAGTCAACTATATAAAACCTAGACCTGGAAATGCTCCTATCTTAGGAGAAGATCTCGTGTTCAACTAATATTATTTGAGATTATAATTACTATTGGATACTCAGCAGCAATACACTGATCCTTCTCATATAACTGCTCCTAATTTTGTTGACAAATTGAAACTCCTGACACTGAGTCACCCCAGCTTCGACTTTCTCAAGAGTTGCAAGTCCTTTTTAAGACATTGAGCACTCACTCTAAGAATTGGCTACATCACACAATTGCTTGGAACATTCACGTTGTATTTGTATGCTAGCTGCAAAGTGCTGGATCAAATAGGTGAGAAAGCTGAGTTGCAAAGAAGGCATCTTAAGCTCATCAGTGATGGCATATTGCTTCATTGTAGGTGGCATCCAAGAACCCTTTGCAGGCTCTGGTGTGGGATACATCACAGGGGTTGGCGATATAATTTTAACGTGCCAAGTGGCAAACCTAGCATCTGAAGTAGGTTATGCGTCTGATGCTCCCATGCACAGATATTCTTGAGACCCTCTAGTTGTGCATGTCGATTATCTCTTGAGACCAATTATACAGTTTATCGATCTCATTTATCAATCTCAAGACCCATAATCACCATTTGGTGATGAGGCTCGTTAAATAGTCTTCCTGCATGTCGTTATCAAGTCACAAAGCTAGTCAAAAGCACTAGCTATGTGTGTTTTTTATATGCCTCATAACACACTCGATTAGACAATGCATGTAAAACCACCTCACTTGTAGTGGAGGAGTGTTTATCTCTATTATCCCCTTCTTTGCTGCATGGGTTGGTGCTTAGCAAGGGACCACCCTCCTGAGTGGCAACTATGTTTCCTTTATGTGTGTCTTTCTCCAAAGGTTGTTGCTCCTTGACCTCTTGATGAGGCTTGGCCCGAGGCTTTGTTGTACCTGCTTGTGCATCAGGTATAGGCAAATCCATTTGTGACGCTTTGTAAAAGTAGGTGGTGACATGAGCTGTCACCACCTATTTTTCACCCTTGCATGCTATTGAGTTGATTCCACCTCCCCTGCAAATTCTAGCTCGTACCTGCTTGTGCATCAGGTATAGGCAAATCCATTTGCGACGCTTTGTAAAAGTAGGTGGTGACATGAGCTGTCACCACCTATTTTTCTCCCTTGCATGCTATTGAGTTGATTCCACCTCCCCTGCAAATTCTAGCTCATTAACCTCTTTGGTCCAAGTCTCATCAAGCTTAATTGGTTTGATGTTGCTTCTTGACCATCTATCTACTTGCACTATGAACAACTGATCCATAGCTATGGGGGTTGGTTATGTCATCCTCTTGAGGAAGTGAAGGACAATAATCGTCATATAGTGCTTGTGTTGGTGCAAGGGCTCTTTGAACTACTGGTCTCATCATACTTGTCCACCTCTTCTTTCTCCTCATCTTGAATAGGTACTTCCTCTAAAGACTCCACCTATACAACTACCACCACCACCACCATGTTGTTGTCTTTGCAAAGTTGGCATGACATCTATCCAAACACTATGGGTTTCCCTTGTTTAATACCAAGTGTTTGCCCCCACTTCAGTGCATGCATATGTTGCATTGCGTTAAGTATCAATGTAATGGCAGGTGGTCACGGAAAAATTATTTGCAATTGTTACAAGAACAAGTGTATACGCTTTATCAGGTATGAAACCTAGTCAAACCTGACTCCATCCATAATGCCCTGCATGTATAGTATGAGTTGTTGAAATGCACGATACTTGTTTGCTCTACAATTGTGATGTCACCGGGCACATTGCAATCTTGTACTTATTGCATAATTGCATCTACAACCCTAGACACTTGTTTGTAGATAGCTTCAACACTTATGGCATCAAAGAACTGATGCTAAAGTAGAACTCAATGAATATTTTCATATGCTTTTGCCCATAGTTATACCTTCACACTTATCTTTGTGTTTGATGGTTTGATCGTAATGCACATTGTTTGAGACTCAATGCCAATCTTACTTTGCTTGCCCTATGACTTGCATGTTTGCAACATCTCCTCTAGGAACTCCTTTAAAGCTTCTTGGTAGAAATCGAGGACCTAGAGTATATGCTGAGCTAAAGCCCTCTTGAATGCATTCTTCAACTCATGGTTGTTGGCATGAGATGCCCACCATTCTCAACATTTGTGACCCATCGATGAAGTCCATGTTATTTTTTTGGGATTGAACTTAGGCTTGCTCCCTTTACTCCCTTTCCCTGGGCAAACAATGATACATCTTCACATTTGCTTGGTCTCGCTTGCTATTGTGCAGACAACTTAGGCTTTATCTACGATGTTATAGATAGAGCTCCTTGGTCTAATGGAGATTGAATCATTCTACTTAACTCAAAATGAATGTTTGGCTGCCTTGATTGCCTTAGTGTCTGGATAGAAGATGCTAAGCCATCGAAGTGTGTTGCTCTCGTGCATGCTGTATAGAGCATCACAACTTTTGCTACAATTACGTCTAAGGATGATTTGCAAGTAGTTATGATCTTGCTTTGTGAGATATTGGTCTTTGGGATGCCAATGTAGGAAAATGCCACAATGCTAGGTCTTTATCATGTTTTGATATGGCAATTCATGCCCGCAATGCTAGTTATTTATCATGTTATATTATTGCAATTCATGCCCTTACCAATGATTCCTTGAATGCTGAAATTTGCACCTTTATAGCTCAAAATGCCCAAGTGTTCAATACTCGGCAAATACGGAGAATAATGAGCTAGGTGATTGTTGCATGTGCTTTCATCATGTATAGTTAGGTGCTTTTGTCATTGGTGTCAGAAGCTTGCGCACCCACATTTTGTGCACATCCTTATTCAATGTCCAATGCTTTAAATCGTCCTTTGACTACTTGGTGCCAATCACTAACTTTGACTTGAAGTGGTCACCGTTGTTAGCACTTAGCTTCCTTGGATGATATTGACAAATAACCAATTTTGACAATTTGTTGATTGCAACAACCCACATAGTTGTCTCGGAGGCAATGCGATGACTACCTTGAAAATAGAGAGGTCGATCAACATTCTTCTCTTTAGCCCAACATCAACTTGGACGACTTCCTTGACGATAACAACATAGGCTAATGCCTTGATGACTCAAATGCTTTGTTAGGATTGTCGTGGACAATTCTCAATAGGTGGACTTGTTGACCTTGGATAACCTCCCTTAACGGTTGGATTTATTATATTGGCTTAAGACAACTTGTTAAACGAGTAGGTTTGTGTTGGTTGTCGAGGCTCAAAGAGCAAAAGGCCCGAACAACCTTGGCTATCATTTGATGGGGCCTTGATGGCATGGGCCAAACAACTAAGACCTATAATGTTTGGCTACTGTCTATAGGGGGCTAGATGGATTTCCCCGATGGCATGACTTGGATAGCCTCATTGTAGTTTAATGGGGGCCTAATGACCTCATTGTCATCTAGTGGGAGCACCTCACAATTTGCTTTGGTAGTTAGGCCTAGGAAACTAAGGCTTAAATGACCTAGTTGTCATTTGTTGGGGGCTCGATGACCTCTACTTCTCTTCTTGTGAAGCCCTGTTAGGTAGATGAATTCACTCGATTCACACAATCCCAAGCAAACAATCTTCTGCTAATGACACTGTGAGAGACAAATGACCTCTACTAAACAACATAATAATTGGATGGTTACCCTTAGCATAGTAGGTAGACGATCATCCTTGAATAATGTGTAGAGGAATCACTACTTTTTTATGGTTTGGCAAACCAAAAATCTTCTTTTCATGACTTCGTCCTTAACTCCTTTAAAAGACCATTACACAATCTTCATAGATTTCCTCCTTTCTCAAAATCCTCTTTACCTCTTTGTTCCCATGACTAAGAGGAATAAATACTCTATCATCTACATAATGGAACACAAATTGGTGCTTTTGTTAGGGGGACTTGTACTTCCTTTCTAGGGTTCAACTAATTGTAATTTTACTTCTCTTATTCATAAGTTTATAGTTGCTTTATGTTTCTCATATGTGGTTTGGCTAGATTGGGCCTCACCTCTTGATATAATCTCTAACATGGTCAATGATTACATATATCAGTTGAGGTGGTTAAAACTATTATGATTTAGAAAAACCTTACTTCCAATTAGGTAACTTCATATATTCCAAGTGTGGGGAGTTCCCTTTTGGACCTTGCATGACAAAACAAATTAACATGACAACGTTCTACCTTGTCCTATAACATGATGAACCACATACAAATTTGCTTGTGGATACTCAACTTATTTATCAGGTTTAGGAGTGTGATAAATGATGTAGAAGATGAAAAGGATTTGTGAGCAGATAATGGCAAGATTTTTATGCGACATATACCATTCCAAATGCTTTGCACTATATTGTGTTGTAGTTCTTTGGGTATAACAATAAACTTGTGGAGTACATGAGTTGATCCAACCCATGAATTCTTATACCTATCCTCACCCTACCATGAAGTTTGATGCTTTGATGTGGGCGTGAAATTCCTTTTCCCAGTATGGAAACACCAAAATGGGTGCATTGATCAACCTAGCCTTTAACTACAAAGGGTTGTTGGTTTTCCTTTGTCCACATATGAGAACATCTTTTATTGCAAGGGTGTTAGGGGCATTGGACTACACAAAGTTTTTAATTAACCTTTTATAATATCCCTATTGCCCAATTTATTTTAATGAGTTTGTGTTTAATGGTTCTATATATGACATGGCCCAATTGCTATTGATAGGGCATTGCCAACTTGCATTTCTTGGGATAGAGCGAAATGCATACATTTATACATAACTTTGTGCAATTATATAATGCCTCGAAGTGCTCCTCTTTTTGCCCAACATAGTGACCAATCATCCAGGTAGGCCTTAAACTTCTAGGTGACTTTTGCCTAAAAATATACATGATGATCCTCTAGAATGTCTCAAGCATGTTACAAAATCTAGATGACATTCTTATAAAAGTAAATTTTGTTCTCCATGACAAAGATGGTCTTAAGCTTGCTCTTAGCAATATTGACTTGGTTTTAGTCTGCGAGGGCTAGGTGGATTGGTAAGAAGTTGGGCACTTACCAAGAAGAGACCTAGGTTCAAACCTTGCGGGCATGCCCAATCTAGGGCAAAGGTAGTAGTTTGACTTGAGTCCACTGAGTGTGCGCCAACTTGATGACGACGATACCAACCCCGAGCCACCGAGGGTCTCCCTCACTCCGGGTCGTGTTTATCGAGGCGAGGTAGGGGTTATAGTGGTAGCACCATGATTTGACACTACGATCGGAGGCAATGCGACTTGACCCTATGACCAGTTGTTCAAAAAGGAAAGGTAGTTGCCGATTCCTCTATGTATAAAAAAAAAAATATTGATCTGGTTTTAATTAGAGAATCAATCAAGAAACAAATGTATATTGTGTGACTAATATTAAAACTGAATCAATAAACAAAATGGGGAAGGTATCCTTGATCATGGTCGTGTTCAACCTTATTGAAGTCCATGCAAATTTTGATTTGTGTTCTTTCCTTTTTTAGGCTGATTAGGATTGGTGACAATCATTGACTTTCACTTTGAATATGATGCCAACATTCAACATCTTTTTTATCTCTCCATTTTCCAATGTTGCATACTTAGGGTTTAGAAGATACAAATTTAGTCACACTGGTTGAGACTCCCTTGAGGTTCTTGTAAGTTGATATAAATACTTCTTTGTACTTCATGAAGATTTTGAATATTAGGCTTGAAAATAGAATCCAATCATCACTATAATCGATGATTTTCTTCTTAGCAGTTACACTAAAATTAACTTGCACAATATTTGGTCCTTCATACTAAGGTTGTGCTATGTGTGGTCTTGATTGGTAATGGTTTACCTTAGTATGAGTTTGTGTAAGGTGTCTATACACTATTCTTTTTTTGCCCCATCTTGTCGTGTTTATTGTGGCTGATGAGTCTCCCTTGTCAACCACTCATCCAAATTTTATAGTAAGGTGTCTTCCAATATTCATGATTGAACTTAATATCCTTGTCACATGTAGAACCTTGTCAATTCTTCTATATTCCCACCTACTCTCGAAAACAATCCTTTGTAGTTGCTCCTATGTTGAATTCTTGTCTTATGCATCATGGATGCATATTTTGTACTTGTGTATGTTTTGGATTCCAACATAATCTCTTGCTTATCACCCTCTTCATATCTTACGACTTCGTCATGAACAACTTTATCATGTCTCCCCTCATGGACAACTTTGTCATGCTTCTAGTCATTGATGACTATCACACTTCTTGTTTACACAAATGCCTTTGTAAAGCCTGACTTTGTCATGCTTTAGGTTGACATTCTACTCTTTTTGCCATCAATATCAATGTATTTAATCAAGTTTGGTTTTATCATATTCCTGCTTGTTCCTTTTTGGATTTTGCCTTAGCATTTCACTTCTCCTGTGGGTCAGAAATATTGGTATTTTCAATGACAATATTCCCTATGACAACTAGACATTGAGGACAATATAATCACTCATATCCATGCATCTTCATCTAAAATAAGGACAAGTGGTGTTTGTACACACTTTGTTTCCTTGTCACTTCCATCCAATTTGTATGCAAACATCAACACTACACATCATTTTTTGTCATGGTTGTAATTACACAATTTTTTGGGACCTATGCATTTGCTCTTCCTATTGTCATCTTTGTTTACATCCAGATAAACCTTGTAGTTTGTAGGCCATCCACTTGCCATCATGTTCTACATCAATACCAACTTAGTAAACAACAATGAGTTGGAATAAGCTTGTTGGGAGCAGCCCTTGTGGTTTGAACCTTGTGCTTGTCATTTACTAAAAACAATGTGGTTGTAACCAACTCCCCTGTGTATAAAAAAAAAACAATAATGCCAAATGTAGTATATAGATTTATGCATTCCAAACAATAAAATGGAACAAATGTATTGATTCATTGATAATGTACGATAGAACTCACAACAATAAATGTTTAAAACAAATGTAATGAAAACCCAATGAAATTAAATGTACAATAGTTAGAAGTCATAACAACAACAAATATATTTCATTAATCCATGGAATTATAACATAAATGAATTGGCCTCATCACAACATGCATGCATACAAAACTATCTTGAACAACATAATGATGAACAAAACGATGCAAGAGTACAATGATGATCATCGATACCAGAGATTGACTTAGGGGTGAACATGTACATAAAGTATTGAGTGGTTCTAACCGACCACTCATCATGCATCCCGATATGTAACTACATATAAATTTTGAAAATACAACATAAGGGGTGTCATGAGTACCCATACAACCACCTCATAATATATATATATATATATATATATATATATATATATATATATATATATATATATATATATATATATATATATATATATATATATATTTAAAGTAGTTGTCATGAGTACACATACAACCACCTCATAACAACCACCTATTTGGTGTCGCCAAGATTTGAACTTTGGTGTGGGCTATATCATCTATATGTCCCAACCATTGAACTAAGGCCTCATTGGCACCTCATAACATATATGACATAACAAATATGTGACAAAATAATTGAAGGATGACTTAATGTAGTGGCACTTGAGTTAGCACCACACTAGTTTTTTTTTGCCTACAATCTCTTAGATGTATCATCTAACAATCTTTGACAATTGGAGACATTTATATATAACAAGTCAAACTAGTTAATTTTATGAGGATTTCTTTTTTGTATCATGTGATTTTGCAAGGTTGCTTCTAGCTATGTAAAAGAGGGATTTAAAGAATGTGATGATTGGTTATAAACCATTATATTTTTTAGAATAAGGATTATGAAATGCATGACCTTGTGAAAGATACAAATAATAAGAGAATTTTTAACTACCATTAAGTGATATACGAAATGAGGGATTTAAAGAATGTGATGATTGGTTATAAACCAATATCTTTTCTAGAATAAGGATTCTGAAATGCATGACCTTGTGAAAGATACAAATAATAAGGGAATTTTTAACTATCATTAAGTGATATACATTGATCATTTTCACTTTTCATCAAAAACAACTAGACAACATAAGGGTTTAATCCTACTTAATATGTGATTTCCTTCCCTTGTTAGAGAGGTCCTTTGATCATTTGCGTGCTATGAGTTGTGGGGAGAGTATCAAGACATTACTACCAGATTGGTATCTCTTAGAGATTTTTCTAAAAATGTTTTTTAAGTAAGAAAGTAGTGTAGAAGTCTAACTTCTTCTCTTTGGCATGGATTGTGTATTAAGGTTTAAGAATTAATCTTCAAGGTATTTAAAAGTGAAACTAATACTTGTTTTTCTAATACACTATCTATGGATTCAAAAACCTAAAGTTTGAATTATTAAAAGAAAAACAATTTTTTTTCTATAAATTTCTAAAATGTTTTCTATTTAAACATGAAAAATTATCTTAATATCTTTAGCCCAGATAACTTAGGAATTTTTTAAACATAAACATAGATTTTCTAAATAAATTTAAAAATATTAAGAAATTTTGCTCAAAAATTATATTTCTTTTATGTGGTGTCAACTTTGACATCTTTTATAAGAAAAATATTTGCAATTTAATCGATAAATTAGTTTTTATTGCTATTAAAAACATATTATAAATTTATCCAATTATCTGAAACATGTTTAAAAAAATCGATATGTAAAGAATATAGATTTTATATAAATGCACTTAAAAATTAAAATTTTTGCTACTAAGGAGAGGAGGAAGATGGTCTTTGCTAGACTTTGTGTGCTAGTTGGAGTGGACAAATCTCTGCCAAGCTCCGTTAAACTAACCTCAAGTAAAGGTACTTGGACACAGGAGATTTCTTATGAAAATAATCCTTTTGGATGTTGGAGATGTGGCAAAACATGTCACCTGGCCAAAAATTCTCACCTTAACAAAGATTCTGGAATTAGTCCAGAGGAGCGAGGAAGGAAGGGTAAGGTCATTTGGAAAGTGAAAGAGACAAAACTTTGGAGGACATTGAACAAACCCCCAAGTTAAGCCATAGCAATCCCTCGAGTGTGCAAGAAAATATAGATGTATCTTCTGTTTCAGTATTTCATGAGGAGGGAGAAGCAAACCAAAGGGTCATGGAGCAGTTGGGTATAAGCCCCCTGGAATGTAATGAAGTTATAGAGGACCTGGAGATTGTCCCTTCTACATTGCCACTGCTACTAGAGAAAGATAATGTGAATATGGTGAAGGGGGGCAGGAAGGGCCAATCTGCTCTCAAGTGAAAGAAGATGTGATTACTTCAAATGTAAGAATTACCAGGAGTTCTCGTAAAGCCCCTGACCTAGGTCAAGAAGAGTCTAGCAAAGTGGGCAGGAAGTCTCTCAAGGAGAAAAGGTACAAGGAAGCAGAAGAAGAGAAATCTATGGGGTCTCAACCTACTATTAAGGAAATTCTTGCAAGTATGAAAAAGCTTGCACCCTGGAACCAATGAAACTCCTAAGTTGGAATGTTAGGGGCATGAACGCCCCTAGCAAACATAGGTTGGTTAAGGACCTTGTCTGCTCTTACCAACCAGATTTCTTGCTTCTCCAAGAAACTAAATTGAATCTTACAAATTGGCTAAAATTTCAGAAAGGTATTTGGCAAAATGCTGACAGCTTTCAAGAGGAAGCTAAAGGGGCCTCCGGAGGGATTATATCTCTTTGGAATTCCAATATTTATGAGGGAGACCTGCTAGCTAAAAGTGAATATCAGGTCACAGTACTTCTCACAGCTAAATCTTCTAAAGTTTCCTTTGTGATTACCAATATCTATGCCCCCAACTCAAGTAAAGCCCGTAGAGAACTGTGGATATCTTTAGGGGAAATGGGTAAGCAGTTTAGAGGTTTAAAATGGATTGTGGCAGGTGATTTTAACACCCCCTTATCTCCAGGTGAGAAGCAGGGGGTGTGGCTGAGTTCTCAGAAAGCATGCAGGATCTAGGGAAGCTTTTAGTTGATGGTGGTCTGTTTGATGTGGATTTAGATGGTAACAGGTTTACTTGGATGAACAGACACTCTGGTAGAAACTTGATTCAGGTCCGGTTGGATAGAGTTCTTCTTTCAGAGGATTGGTTCCAAAACAACTTCATGTTTAATATGAAATCTCTTCCTAAATCTAGATCTGATCATAATCCTTTGCTCTTTTGGTGTAGTGTGGAAGATCAAAAGCATAATGGCCCTTTCAAGTTTGAATTTATGTGGTTGCACCACCCAAATTTTTATAAAGAAATGGAAAAATGGTGGAGTATTCCTTCCCAGGGTACTAAGATGCAAATTCTCGCAAACAAGCTTAAAACTATGAAGAAAGAAGTCAAGAAGTGGAATAGGGAGGTCTTTGGAAATATCTTTCAAAAGAAGAAATCTATTCGGTTAGAGTTGGATATGTTAGAAGAAGAGATTAACAGGTTGGGTATGAACCAAACCCAATTCCAAAGAGAAAAGGAGCTTAATGTTGAACTGCACACCATAATAGCCAAGGAAGAAACCTATTGGAGGTAAAAGTCCAGGATCCAATGGTTGCAGGAAGGTGATAGGAATTCTAAGTTTTTCCATGTCTCCACTATCAAAAACAAAAGTTCTACCCACATTGATGAAATTCTAAAGGATGATGGCCAGGTTATTAGAGAGAGCGAAGAAATTGAGCGTGAGGCTGTGGACTTCTATCAAAATATTCTAGCTGAAGATATGGAAGAGGATGAAACAACGGTTAAGGAGATGACTAATCACATTCCTAGGTTGATATCCAAGGAGATCAATGCTCAACTTCTAAAGGAGATTGAGGAAGAAGAGGTAAGGATAGCCACTTTCTCCCTCGGTAGAGACAAAGCTCCAGGCCCGGATGGGTTCCAAGCAGGTTTTTTCCAAACCTTCTGGGATATTGTTAAATTTGATGTTATTGAAGCAGTGAAGGAATATTTAAAGTCGGGTCAGATCCTAAAGGAGTTTAACAATACCTTCCTTGTTCTAGTTCCTAAGAAGAAAGGGTTAAAAACCTTCAAATATTTCAGACCTATAAGTCTTTGCAATGTTATTTACAAGATTATCTCTAAAGTTATAGCCCTCAGATTGAAGATCTTCCTCCCCTCCATTATCTCCGATGAGCAAGGAGGCTTTGTTAAGGGTAAACATATTTTGGATGGGATTATATCCCTTCATGAATCCATGCATTCTGTCAAGGCTGGTGAAAGAAAAGGCATGTTCCTAAAGTTAGACATGAGCAAGGCTTATGATAGAGTTTCATGGAGTTTTTTGGATAAAGTTTTGGTTGCCTTTGGTTTTTGTAGACAATGGAGAAGATGGGTTGGAAGCTGCTATAAGACTGCAAGGTACTCTGTTCTGATCCATAATAAACCAGCAGGTTTTTTTAGTAGTAGTAGAGGTCTTAGACAAGGTGACCCCCTCTCTCCTTATCTTTTCATTATTATGGCTGAAATGCTTGAAAGATACCTCAATGCTGCCAAGGCTTCTGGCTGGATAGGGGGCCTTAAACCAGCTCATAATCTTGAGGGTATTACTCATTTATAGTTTGTGGATGATACCATTTTACTTGGTAATCCTACTATGGTAGAGGCAATTGAATTTAAAAGAATCTTAGACCTCTATGAGCGTGCCTCTCACCAAAAGATCAATTTGGACAAGAGCAAGATCTTCTTCATTAACACTAAAGTTGCTCTCCAGAGAAGGGTGGCTAGAGTGATAGGGTGTCCTGTGTCAACCCTACCTTCTTCTTACCTTGGAATGCCTATGTTCGTGGGAACTTGCAAGGCACCTCTTTGGAATGGTTTGGTTGACAGGTTTCAATCCAAACTTGTAGGATGGAAAGGTAATCTCTTGTCTCAAGCAGGTAAAGTGTTGTTGGTTAAGAGTGTTCTGCAGGCTGTCCCCATTTATCTTCTCTCCCTTTTTAAGATCCCTGCTAAAGTTTCCAAAATCATAGAAGGAATTCAAAAATAGTTCTTATGGTCAGGATCTGAAGAGAGGAGGAGGATTCCTCTTGTAGCTTGGGAAAAAATATGCCATCAAAAGAAGCATGGTGGTCTTGGTCTGAGGAGACTCAACCTAGTTAATAGTGCTATGGCAGCCAAGGTGGGATGGAGAGTTCTAAGGGATGGTCAGACTCTTTGGGCAAGGATTCTTAAAGAAAAATATCTTGACAGCTAGGAGGATACCAGATTTCTCACAATTCAAGACCCCTGTCGTGGCTCTTCTTTATGGAACCACTTGGTGGAGGCTAGGGAGGCCTTGTGGAAGGGTGTGAAATGGCGTGTTGGAGATGGGGCCTCTATAAGTTTCTGGGAAGATGCCTGGTTAGATGACAACCCTTTAGCCAACAATGATATTTTCTCTAATCTGAAAGAGGATCTAGAAGATAGATATGGTAAAAAGGTTTGTGACTACATGACTTTATTGGATAACCAGTTGAGCTGGAAAGATTTAGAGGCAGGCCCTGAGAATTTGGAGGCTTTAAACCTCCTTAAAGCTAAACTAAAGGCTTATTACTTAGGTGTTGTTAGGCAAAGAGACTCTGTGGTTTGGAGCAGAACTGAGAATGGTGAATTCAGCGTGAAGACAGCCTATGATCTTTTGGATCCTGCTGTAGATAATGGTTTCCCTTGGAATAGAATTTGGGGTAAGAGAGCTATTCCTAAACTGGAGATTTTTCTTTGGGAAGTAGTCCAGAATAAGATCCTAACGGTGGATAATCTTAAGAAGAGAGGTTTTCAGTTACCTAATAGATGTAGTTTATGTGAAAAGGTAGAAGAATCAGTGGAACACATCTTCTTGGAATGTCCCTACGCTCTAAACATTTTCCAGCTCCTCATCAACAGGATGGGCATCTCTTGGGTGATGCCTTCTAATATGGTTTTGTGGTTACAACAGTGGGAGAACCCCTTTTTTAGTCCTCGTCTTAATGTAATTTGGAACCTGATTCCATTTCATTTTGTGTGGGGAGTATGGTTAGAGAGGAACAGGAGAATTTTTAGAGGGAAAAAAGGTCAGCAATGAGAAGTTTTGGAAGTATCACCCATTTTTTAGAGGAGAATGTTAAATCTATCAAGTACCCTATCAAGCTAGAGAATACTAAAGAGACTATGATAGCTAAGGCATGGAATTTGGAACCCATTAGTGGTGGAGAGGCAAATGCTCAGGTTAGAACTGATGTAAAATGACAACCACCCCGAGATGAATGGTTGAAGTTAAATTTTGATGGGGCATCCAAAGGTAACCCAGGTAAGGCCGGAGCAGGAGCAATTTTGAGGGACAATCAAGGCAGATTGGTGGGGGTAGCCTACAAGTTTTTGGGAATTACTACTAGTCATAAAGCTGAAGTTAATGCTTTACATCTGGGTGCAGAGCTAGCTAAGGATCTAGGTGCTAAAAAAGTTATCTTTGAAGGAGACTCCTTGAATATTATCAATATTTTGAAAAAGGAGGGAGAAGCTAATTGGAAAATTGATTACATTGTGCAAGATATTAGAGAGATTGTAAAGCATTTTGAAGAAGTTGACTTTGTTCATGTCTTTAGAGAAGGTAACAAACCAGCAGACTGACTGGCAAACTTTGGTGCCATTAAAGAAGAGGATAGGAGATGGATCCCCCCAGGGGTGGTCCATGAGGACTTAGAAAAGTTCACGAGGGAGGACTACAACTAATTGGGGTCCAGGATGGATACTGTTTGTCTTGCATCCAGGGGATTTTTGGCTACTTGCCCTTGGTAGTTGTGCAGTTGATGGGCTAACTTTGTGTTGTAAAAGGGTTCGGGCCCTTTCAAAATCCTGTTTTTACCCTAATAAAAAAAAATTATATGTAAAATTATAATTTATGGACACATTGTGTCCAAGAAGTGAAATGTGATTTTTTAAATTTTGATGTGGGATTGAAATGGTGCCTACCCCTATTACATCATAACTCAATTATTACAATATTTCAATAAATCATAGTGATATTACAACAATTGAGAATTGTGTTTATATCATCTAACAAAATTTGAATTTGGGTTTCCACATTGGGATCCTATGTTTTTAGCCACTTGTGCTCATACCTTTTGATAAAACTTAATTTTTATCAATAAGATTGGAACCTTAGTTTATGACATAAAACTCCACAATCACAACCAGTTGTTCCAAAAATGTTTATTTTATTTATTTATTTGTAACAAACTCACTCTCACACATGCGAACACACCCTGCATGGTTTGAACCTGGATCTCCTGGAAGAGAGCCCAAAGCCAACCCACTACAAATTATAGAAAACTTCATGTTTTTAATATTATAAATTTACATATTAATAGTTTAATATTTGTAAATAGTTGTAAGGTTTTAAAAATTATATTATGTATATAAATTTTACAGTCTTGCTTTTAAAGGGTTACTTATACTTGTAAAATATGCATATTTCTGGATAAGATATTCCATATACACTAATAATGATGAAAAATAAGATTTCAAATCATTAGTCAAACTCATTATTATAAAGTGTACAAGACATTCTTTGGTTGCTAAGATTTACCATTTTCAAAGCTCTTAGACATTTTAACATGTAGTATATGTTGTGCAAGTTTTCAAGAGAAAATACTTTCAAATTAAAGCTAAATTTTTGGCAATTTTAAAATTAAGATTTGTACTAGATATGGAGCTTGATAAACTCGTTGGTTTATGACGATCAACTCCTAGGCAGTTGGATTCACCATCATAGTTGATTAATTACTAGTAACGTTTACCCCATGGAAATGACATGTTGGGATTGGAATTGTTAATCATATTGATTTTTTTGTGAATGCCTAATAGCCATAACACAATTTATGGGGTTGTGCCTACATTACATGAAAAACACCATAATATCTTGATTTTTACAATTTGTGTTCACCCTATTATTTTACACCCAATTTGTGCTTTGACCAATGTTTTGACACAATACTTGATCCATTGTAAGATAAGATATTTTCCATGGATACTAATTATATTGTTTCCACCCACTATTAAGTTGCCATTTTAGTTTTTTAATAATATTATTTTGATTCACTTTTTTTCTTCACTACCATTTATTTCATATTGAGCTCACAGTGGCCTAACCATTAAGTGATGTATTTATTATTGTCATTGATTTACAATGGAGTAGGTAAAGTTGGCAATTGATGTTGGAAAGTGATGGTCGATATCTAATTTTGACCTAGGTATGTCACTATATATGAAGGGGTTAAATTGGTAGATGATTGGGTATTTGGAGTGGGTGAGATGGTGGGCATAGATTTGGGAACTTGAGGGTTTTGGGTGGTATGAGTGGCATAAGCCATAGTTAGTAAAGGTGACAATGTTCCTACTCTAATTAGGACATATTCTACCTGGGATGCCTTGTCAAAAACTCCAACTAAGGTAATATGGTTGGTATTATAGATCATTACTGCTAAATCAGATTATGAACTTTTGATATTATATGGAAATACCTATTCCTAATTTGATCTAAAATATAAAGGAATTAAATATAAGATCATCACAAATAGAGTGTTGTAATCATAAATATTTTTTTAAGGATGCCTTTGCATAAAATTTAATTGAAACAAAATATAATACCTATTTACCCATGCTATCAAATGTATACATGAAAGGTTCTACACCTAAAACCCAATTACTAATATAAGTATCTAGTAATCCCCTATACCATAAACAAATATTTTTTCATGATGAATAGCATACCATGATGTCTTCTTGAATGCAGTGAATCGACTCAAGTGTGGAGAGCTCGTTTAGGTGATCCAATGCTATTTTTGTCCCATTTCCGTTGAAGGTAGACAAGGATTTCATAAAAACAACAAAATAGGAGAATAGACCCATACATTTATTGGTCCCTAATAAGTCTAATTCAAAATTTGATTTTGGGGTCTAGTTGTGATGCTTGATATTTTTAGGAGGTTGAACATATTGCATTGTATAGTGGTGCATTGCTTATGCTTGAGAGGAAGGGTTGCACATGCCAGATATGGAGGCTTGCTTATCCTTGAGAGGAAGGGTTGCACATGCCATATATGGAGTCATTTAAGGGAAGTTTTGTTGGGAAGAATCTTGAGGATATTGATGCAAAAAAAATAGGTTTGAATTTTAAAATGGTGGAAAATTAGGATAGGCCAATTGTTGATTGGGTAAAGTTTTTAAATTTTGGATAGGTGCAGGATATAATGAGCCCCATGTAGAGGGACTTGTTGGTTTTGAGGATATAGGTATTTCTAAAAATTTTGTATCGATTTATTGACTAGAGGTGATGTTTTGTTCAAATTGTATCTTTGGGCTCCTTACACCCCATTTGACTAGCTAGCATTTGCAAGTTTTGGGTAATACCTTGGATCTAGGTAGGAATATAGATTTACCTTGATGTATTTAGATTGGTATCATGGTTTTACCTAAAAATGAAGTTGCTATGCTAGACATTTTATTTTGTTGACTAGACCTATGTAGACTTTGAGATGAGGTTGTACTTGTAGGAGGATTGGTTGGGGTATTAGATGCCATAGGTTGACTCATATTGTTCTAGTTATTAGACACCAAAAAGTAGTTATTTGAAGGTTGTTTACATCAATCAATGACATCCCATATAAGGATTAGTGTGATTTATAGTGGGTCCTATGTTAGCCCAAACTTAACTTGATAAAATAGAAACAACAATGGCATAATTATAACAGAAGCTAGAGGATCTCTTGAGACACAATATTTTGACTTGCTTGATAAATTTTTGGACCTTTTCCTTTTTATGGAGTGTGATTTGGCATAGGATATTCCTTGATCTCATTGTCTTGGTGCACCCACATGAAAATTTGCTCCTTTCTTTTTCCTTTTTGTATTTCTTCACTAGTATGCTATCAATTTTGTCAATTGATTTTTTTTGCTCGATCATGTATTTTTGAGTGCATATTCATAAGCCTCGATTCCCTTGCATACATACCTACATGGATAGAGTTTTGGGTTCAATTTTTTATTTTTTTTTAAATTAGAAGGAACCACTCTCAAGTTGGAGTGGATTGCTTATATAGATGTAACTTAGAAAAATTGTAAAAAGTAAGACCAAGTGAATTTATTTAATCAAATTGCTTCAATTTTTTATTTGGAAAAACTACAAATATTCTTGATCTTCCTAAGTGAATTTCTCCTTAGAATTAAGGAAAATTACTCTTTGGACTCGAGTTGATGGATTTCTACTCTTTTAGAGAGAATCACTAGCTATACAAAGTGAATCACTACATGAAATAGACTTTGAAAGTTCTCTATTTTATCTAGGCAATTGGCCTTAGATGAAGTGAATTGCTTCCTAAAAGAAGAGTTGGAAAAAATTTCCCAGTATTTATCCAATTGATTGTTTAGTGGAAAATGCAATTATGGGGCAAATATGAGAAATGTTTCCAAGTGGGGGCCACCTTGCTTGTTTTCTTTACAAAAGTTTTAGATTTTTGAGATTCATAATAAAATTTTCATTTACAAAGCATGTGCAAAATCAAAGACAAAATGAAATATGTGTGATATTAAAGTTCAATTTGGCACTAGGCTCAATCTCATCATGGAGATCAAGTTCTTGGACCCATCAAGCATGCTAAAAAAAGTGTTGAATTGTAGAAATGTGCAACTTCTTATGCATCTACAAATTGATTTCGATAATTTTAGAAGGAAGGGACAATGCCTCTTTCAACCTATGGATTTAGGTTGAGTCCCCACTATCCTTACTAAAATATAACTAATCTAATTTAATTATATGATATGGAAAAATAAAGTGTAGAAAGTAAAATGCAAAAATAAAATTGCATGAAAAGTAAATTTGGAATTTTAGGGTGTGAGAGATTGAAAGTAAAATATGATCATAACCATAGCAAGGAGAGTGTGTTATCAATCAAAAAATGAGAAAATTAAATAACAATAGTGTAATCCCATGCATATAAAATTAAACTAGACAAGAATGATAAGAGAAAAAAAGGGTAGTACCATAATCATCATGCATTCCACAACCTTGAAGGGCAGTGATACTGAAAAAAGCAAAAAGTATTTTCAATTTCTTGTTAAATTTAGAAAGTAGCAAGTACATGTTGATATCACAAAATGTAGCTCTAACTCTCTCAAGGCCAAAATATGTTTATAATGGATCCCATGGCTCCTACTTATAGGAAAAATACATGCTTGAGTTACCTTAGGTGAAAATGTTTTACTCTTAGTAAAAGAAAATATTTTTGGGTATCTTTAGCAAAATGATGTATCTCCAAATGTTACATGCCCATAATACATTTTTAAGTCACTTAGAAGGCTTTTAAAGTGCTTGGTGGATCCACTACATGCCAAAATGTCACTTTCTCAAAATATTCCTTAGGATTTGTGCATCACCTTTTACCTCTTTCCCTGTCCATGAATGATTCTCTCTAGGAGGTATATGAATTATTCCTATCTAAGAGAACTTCACTTTGTTTACCAGTGCTTCAGTATTGTGAATCAATCACTCCTAGTATACTAGTGCTTTGCTTGTGTGAATGAATCGCATCATCTTGAGCAAATCACTCCTTAGATCATCACATTGATAAATTTGAGTTTTGGAGGCTTTAATTGATTGATTCAAAGGATTTTTACATCTCCTAAATAATGAGAATCCCAAGGTATAACTTGTTACTACATGTATTCATACGTATGTCTTGTAGTTGTCATTCCCATTAAGGCAACCCATCATATCATGCATACACTTTGAGTCCCTTTTTTGTTAGTTCCCATGCACAACTTCCCCCATAAAATTGGTTGCAATAGTTCACAAAATTACTTGAAGCTTTGTGTTGTATCCTTTATTATACTTCCAAAACATGTTTGGGACTCATGGCAAGCCTATATTTCTTCAGCATTCTATTTTTGTGAAATGTGTAATCTTTTATTTATTGGTCAAGGTTGATATTGTATGTTGTAATATATTATATAAGCCTATGAGATGACACAGTATGATGTAATATATTATATAGGTTTATGGGCCCATATTTGTCTTTTATGGTGATCCATATGATATTTTAATTAACCAATAATATGTTAAATTTGATATTTATTTGGATATGTGGCATTGGAATTAAAGGAGTATTTACACTTCACCCCTCATTAATATTAGATTTCACATCAATTTCCAGTAACAAACATAAACAATCCACTCACTCAAATATTTTATAGAAATTATAAAAAAACACAAAAGAGAGATATAGATGATGGGTTCCCTTATGCACCAAATAATCACTATATTATCCATAGTTAAGAATCACAACACTCCAAAATAATGGATGGAGTGGCTAAGGGTATCAAGTTAACCTAAGATAACATAATAAGTGGGCTTTAGGTTAATTACAAATTATAAGACATGTTTTTCCATAAGAAGGTTAATCATATCCTACAAGGATTACATAAATGAATAATTAAATACATTTATACAATGCTTATAGGCCTATAGAAGACTATATCATACAATGTTGGCCTTGGTCATAAGTTAGAATACACTTTCAACACCCCCTCATAATCTAAACTAAGGGGTCAAGTAGAGAATACATTAGTGATAATAATATCTTCTCCCCATAATGGATTCTCTAGTGGGTCTCCATACATGATGAAGTCTCACATAAACCCCATTATCACTTGGAAGTCTACTTATGCAAAGATATGCCTGCACGAGGATCACCTCCAGCTTGATCATAGTCATCACAACCAATATTAGGTACTCCCATACATATACAAAGAACACCTCTCCTATAAATCCATACAAGGAAGAAAATCCAAGAATACTCCCTCTTAGAAGTTGCTCAATATTCTATGATTGTATAATGCAAGACTTGGAAGCACGAATATCCCATTTACAATACACTTCACTTTATTTGGAAACTTCAACTTGCCCTTAGGCCACCTAATTTCTATCACCAAAAAAGGATTTATACAAACCTTTTTCTAAAAAAAAGATATTACAAAATTCCAAGAGTACGTGGACAAAAATAGAAGAGAGAAGAGATCACAAAGTGTTAGATCTTCATTTATAAATTAAAATAGAAGCCCAATAATCTAACAAGAAGAGGAAAAATTGAATAGAACATATTTTGAATCCCTTTTTGTGTACCTATAAAAGATCAAATAACTACATCTAATGTCAAAAATCCATCTCTATCCTATGAATATGGATCAAAGACCGTGATTGCATTATATACTATACGTTTCCTACTTTGAATTTGGGTTATAGGTCTTAAATAAAACCACACAATGAGATCCTTCTAGCTGCAACAAGTCCTTGAACAAATACCACCAATGAAAAGAACTCAAATAATTATTTTATTTGAAAGAAAAATAGGCTTAATTACTTTCATTATGTCCTCTAAAATAACCCTAAAGTGATATTAAAAAAAAAAAAAAAATCGCAAGGAATAATAATAAAAAATAAATTTATTATTTTATTGCTTACATCAAAAGGTAGAACACCCTTATGTCATACTCGCATGCCCCGACTACCACCATTACTATTTAGGTCCAAATGTGTGCCCTCTCCATGAAGATGGGCATCATAATCCATAATGGTGAAGTGCTCCAACCAATCAAATGAACATGACATACAAGATTTAAACCAAGATAAATGAATGCACCTCCTTTTCCTTTATCCATCCAAGGTATCAAATCTCCCAAGTAGGATGAAATCATTATAACTGCCTATCCTTTGCAATGACACTATGGACTTTGGTGATAATATATTGTTTGAATCTTTGTGAAGAAGTCAAGAAACCCTTTTAAAGCCAAAGCGATAATACGTCTTCTACTACAAATGGTTTGAATTTGTGCAAAATAGATCAAAATGTTATAATAATGTTGGAACATAATTTGGAGTAGGCATAAACTCTTTAAATAAACTAGAATAATTGGAGAAAGGAAATAATTAGTTATTTCCTTTGTTTTTTTTGTTGAAGGTGCTTATGAATCTATGATAATTAACTTATCCTAGAAGTCAGAAGAAATATTAGAGACTTCAAGAAAATTTTTTGTGTGACCAAATGATGACTCTATGTACCCACTCTTCTACCATGTTAGATTTCACACCAATTTCAAGTAACAAATAAAAGCAATCCATTCAATCAAGTCTTATAAAGAAAAAGTAGTAAAGGATGAAATATAGATATATATGGTGGATGCCCTAGAGCACCAAATAATAACTATATTATCCATAAATAAGAATCATAATACTCCAATAAAATGAATGGAGTGTTTAGGGGTATTTATACACATAAAAAAAACTCAAATTATATAATCAAGTTAATATAAGCCAACATAACAAGTGAGGTTTAGGGCAATTACAAATTATAAGATGGGTTTAACTATAAAAAGGTTAACCATAACCCATAGGACTTACTTAAGTGGATAATTAAATACATAAAAAAATTAAATACATATACAATGATTGCTTATAGGCTTATACAATACTATATCATACAATTTTGAGCTTGGCCATAAGTCAAATTACACTTTCAACAATTAATTAATTGCATTGACTGAATATCATGCTCACATTATTAGTGATGGGTTCCCAAAGGTACCCTATCCATTTTTTCATGCTATTTTATTATCATTTCCTCTTATGCTAGTATTTGCATAATTTATTGATTCCCTTCATTCTTGTGAAAATACTACAAATTTCAACATGGTATTAGAGCAGGTGTGAATTTCCATTACTAAATCATGTTATTTTCATTAATGAACCATTTTTTGTGTTTCTTCATATTAGATTTATATTCTAGAGTAGGATCTAATGGATCTCCATTACTTGATATAATAGTTCTATTACTGATCTCTTGCACCAATAATTTTAGAAGAGTTGGGTTGTCTAGAGGAGTGGATATGGAGCAATGATTTTCTCCAATGTCAACATAATTTTTAGGGTTATTCAAAAAACAAAGGCAATAATTTTTGGAATTTTTCTAAAAACACTATATTTCTTATCTAGAGTTTGACCACCATGTGGCTTGCTTCAAGGGATTTGCGATTAAAAGGAGTGGTTGTGAAAGAAGATTTTTTTTGACATGCATTATATTTTCTTGGGTTCTAGAAAAACCTTAGTTTACTTCATCCAAGTTCTTCATACATTACTTCATATTGAATGTATGCTCCAAAAGTAAACAACATCAAGTGAGGGTAAATTTTTATAGGCTTTTTAATTTAGATTCTAATTTATTTTCAAGAGTTATAATAGATACAATGTCTTTTAGAAGATTTCTTATTATGCTAAATCTTTATGGATGATCTCAATGCATAAGTAGACCCTTGGGAAGGATGTCTATCACCAAAAATGATGGCTCTCAAAATTAGGCTATATGGAGGAATGAAAAATTTCACAACTTTTTACATTTAATGATTTAAATGAGAGGAAGGGATACCATGATTCGAGAATCCAATAAATGATCATAGGAGATAAATTGTTAGGGTCTTTAAGAAAAATAGCACACCTAAAATTTACAGGGTTTTGAATTTATCAAATTTTTTAATTCCCTAGTTTTAGGCTCTACTTTTTTCGTCAAATATGAATCAATCAATGTGGTTCCTAATAGAAAAAAATAATTCTAGACATAGAAGAAACTCTTTTTTCAAAGAGTTTAAATCAAGAGTCTTTTTCCCATTTGTTTTTTTGATAAGATGGAAAAAGAAGAGGTTTTGAAAGGATCCCTAAACCTTATTACAAACAAGCTAAATCAACAAAAAGAATAGAGAAAAAATAAAACCAACAGACAAGCCAACGAAAAGAGAGGGTGAAGCTAGTTAAATTTTTGTTTTCTAGAAGTATGGATGTGATTTTGTGCAATAATACAATGTATCCTATGGTGTTGTTAAAATATGAAAAATTCTAACTTCTATTGCACCCACAATTCCTCTTCAAAAATTGAAATAAGGGATATCGTGCCCCTTTTGGTATCCAATTTTAGGTTGGCTCCCTAGTATAATTATTAAATAGAAACTAATCTAAGTTAATTATAAAAAGTAAATGTTTGAAGGCTGGGGTGCAAGAAATTTAATTTAAATTACATGAAATAACATACAATCATGGCTATATAAAATAATGTGTGTGATCAATCAACTCATGATAAAATAGAATAACAACAATGTATACCCTTGCATATAAAATAGAAATAAAAAGAAATGACAAGAGGACAGAAGGGTAGTGCCATAATTATCATGCATTTCACAATCCAAAAGAGCCATGCCATAATTGGAAAGAAAAAAGTCTTACACAATCTCTTATTATTTCTAAAATTAGAGGCATTACAATGTGGGATCCACAAAGTGTAGCTATAATTCTCTCAAGGTCAAAATATGCTTACAATGGATCCCATGGCTCCTATTTATAGAAGGAATTCATCCATCAGTTATATTGGGTGATAAATTTCTACTTTTAGTAAAAGTAATAATTTGGGGGTATCATTAGCAAAATGATACACCTATTAATATTACATGCCTATAATTACACCTTTAAATGACTTAGAAGGATTATAAGATGTGTTATGGCACTACTAGTAGATAAAAAATCATTCTCCATAGATATTCCTTGACATCCATGTATATTTGTGCTACTTTGTCTACCAATGAGTGATTTCTTGCACTAGCTAGTGATTTGCTCTTGTTGAGCCAATCACACCTATGGAATAAATCACATCTCTAGACTTGAATTTGAAAGACTAGATTCTTAAAGGCTCTAATTTATTGATTCCTTAGTTTCACATATCTCTAAAATATAAGGAATTATAAATTAGTAACTAGGTTAATATTATTTTGGTTACTTCATGAGGCAACAAGCTTGATTGGTGATGGATCCTAATTCCTTCCTTTATCTTTGGTGTGAAGTTTACAAGATTTGAACTTTTCTATGAAAAAATTACAAAATTTTATTGGTTCTCCTTAACTCCTCATGGCTATGATTTTCATAAAATATGCTATTAGTCATTCCTTGGTAGTCTAAGGTCTATCAACTTCTCAACATCTCTTTCAAGATCTTCATATGAATTTTCTATCACATAATCTTGTTACTTTATAAAATATTTAAATTTTTCCAATAATGCCTTTTATTGTTCCATTTGTTTAGGTGAGGTATCCATTTTAGCCTTGGAATTATTATTTTTAAATATAGTTTATACTATGTCCTCATTGATGAGTTTCTTTTAGTCATTGAATATGTCAAACAATCCAACATTTATTAACCCCTATAATTTTGCTATCATATCTTGGATTGGAGTCTCTAGGGTGGTGAAAATATCCTTGTAAACCTGTTACCTTTAGTTTCTTATCTAAATATATTTATCTATCCTTAATTACTATGCTTATGCATCTTTCATTATGGCTAACTACTTTAATACCTCCTAATACTTATCCCTTGAAGCAAGCTCATCCTTTATTTGTTGAATAATCTTTGCAGTTTGGTCGAGGATGGATTCAACACTAGCTACAAATCCAAAAATACCTTTTGGCATTCATCACCTTATTTTTTATGTCATTCTATATGGATTTCATTTATTCCATACTTGAATTGTGCCCTTGTTCTACCATAATTCCTTTCTTTAGCTCTTCATTTTATTTTTGGAGTTAGATGATCTCATGATCCCTTTACCTATTGTGTGACTCTCATTTGATCAATTTGTAGCTTAGGTTATTTATTCTCTTATTCAATTAGCTACCCAAGCTAGGTCTACCCTTGAGCAAGCTACGTAAAAATATCCTCCAATTTCTTTTATTGCTCAGTTTTGATGAGCTTACTCTATAACTATTTTATTTTCTTATGCAACTAGGATACTTTGGTGTTGTCCTTCTTTAGGGGCCTTAATTTATTACTACATAGATATCTTTTCTACAACAATATATGCTATTACTTGGGCATTATATTGTGCCTTATTTTTATTGGTATCATATCCTTTATCAACCTACTATACTGCATAACTACCCCAATTAATAATTGGTTAGAAATTTGGATCATCTAATAAATATTTTTTTTTGTAAGGTCCAACTCTAAAGACCTGGTTATGAAGTTAAACAAATCTATAAAGGACCTAGTTGAACTTATTATTAGAGATTTAAAATTAAGAACTTATATCTAGCTTCAACTTGTTGTAACTACATGATCACTGGTGATTTTAGAGTTTACTTCTTGATCTAGGTAAACTCCTCCATGATATTTCTTTCTTCTTTTTACAAGGACTTGAATGCCTATATTGTATCCCTCACTCTAAGTGCATTTATTATTTCTATACATAACCTTAGATTGGTCTTGTTGTAGTTTTTTGCTCATGGGTGGTTCTAATGAACTTAATCATATTAGCTTGTGCTTGCAATATCATTGTCCTTGGAAAGGACTTTGGGACCAAGAAACTTGGTATACTTGGTGGGCAATATGAAAGGGTAGGTGGGATGAAATATGTGGAAATGGATATGAATCAGGAGGTGGTCATTGCCACATTAATTTTATTTTGATTCAACAAGGTAGGTAATGGTAACATGAATGAATATGGGAATGGACTCTTAGTGTAGGCAACCAATGATGGGTGGTGGTAAATTCAATGGTGGGAGAAGGTAAATGGACTTGGTGGATTTTTTAAGGGTTTTAATTATGATGAGAGGTGGTGTGCCTCCCAAAGAACCAAGGAATACACTTATACAAGGTGAAGGAAGTGCAACAAAATAAGTTGGAGGAATTTACAAAATGAAAATGGAAGTGGGGAGAGAGGAAATTTTAATAGAGGAAGAGGATGGGAATATAGAAGAGGGAGATGATTCTTATCATCTAGTTCCAATAACTACTTCAATGGTTGTAGATTCCAAATTAACCCTTTCTATATACTTATTTTTCTTACACAGATCATTGGAGGCTTTTATAAATTATTTATCTTGACTATCTTCTACCTATGAGCATAATCAAGCACCCTAAATTGCACATCAATTATAATAGCTATAATTGATAAGTAAAAACATTGTGAGGAAGCAGAGGATTGGGAGAGATGAGGAGTGGTGGAGGAAGTAGAGGAAGCAAAGGAGGAGCAAAAATGACAGGCAAGAATTTTGAACCAATGAAAGGAGAAGATCTAGAGGCAGGAAAAAATGTTGTAGCTAGAAATGAAAAGGATTCCCTATCAGCTCAGTTCGAAAAGGCTAAAGGTACAGATCCTCCTGATAAACCCTCAGACAAAGGGTCCCACTAGGGTTCGAGAGCTGGCAAAAAGGGCCCAACATTTTTGGAAATGCTTAAAGGGAAAAATAAGGAGCCAGTCAATGAACTATCGCCCCTAATACCAAACAATAACAGGTTAACTGTGCCAGTGGAGATTATGGAAATATTCTTAGATATGGAGGCATCATCCTTAGTTGGCATGTTTTTGGGAGGAAGGTCGGACATTGAGACTATTCGCTCATGGTCCACGACAAAGTGGAAAACTTTAGGAAGCTTAGAAATCATAGCCATGTCAAGAGGTTTTTTTATGATAAGACTCAACAACAAAGATGATGCAGAGCGCATCTTGATAGGAGGACCCTAGTTTCTAGGAAGGCATAGCCTCTTTCTGAGGAAGTGGGAGGAGGATTTCAACCCTGAGAAGTAGAACATTAATATAACACCCATTTGGGTTCGCTTACCAAACCTCCCAACCTAGTTTGTTAATGAGTACTGGATTAGTGGCATAGCAAAGACGATAGGAGAGCTTGTGGCAATAGACCATTCAACCCGAGAAAGGACTAGACTGACGCATGCCAAGATCTGTGTAAATGCAAACTTGGATTCTGATCTACCTTATTAGGTGGAACTAGAATATGGAGAGTTTATAAGGATTCATCCTGTGGAGTATGAGAACAAGCCGATATTTTGTAGCGTGTGCAAAAACCAGGGCCACCTTCAAGCCCAATGTCTGACAATAACTGCAAACAAGGAAGCCACGAGCGAAGGTTTTCTGGGGAAAGCTAATGGGAGAGGGATCCCAAAGTTTCAAGGACCGCATATTAACTTGGAAGGATACAAACAAGTTAAGAATAACCAGGCTAACCAATCCAACACAAAACTGGCAAAAATCTAGGAGAAAGGAAAGCAACATAATGAGGGAGGCAAAAATCATAAGGTATATAATAAAGATCCCAGCTTGAACATGTTTGATATCCTAGCAAATCTAGAAGTTGAAAAAGAAAATAGTAAGGATGATACCATCAGTGTCAAGTTTCTTGAAACCCTAGACTCCCCATCCAAATCGGGACCATCCATAGCTATGACAAAAGCCCCAAAAGCTATGCTCAAAATGAAGAAAAATTGCCAGGTCATTTCAGTTTAAACATGGAAAAAATAGATTCAAGATTCGAATTTGTGGAAATAAGAGCCATGAATGTAGCTCCTAATTTGGTAGTGGAGAAAATTATCCCTTATCAGACGAGCTCAATGGTAAAAGGTTCCTTGAAGGAAAGCCCCCTTTTTAGGAATCATATAGTAGAGGTGAACCAAAACAAGGCTGAGGATGAAGAGGGAATTGAAAACCCCCAAAATGAGGAAGAAGGTTCAAGCCCTAGACTATCACAGTATATGCCCCCTCATTTTAGTCCAAAATAGACTAGAAGAACTACCAAGCCTCCGATAGATTATGGAAGTAAAATAAAGAAAGGGAGAATATCTACATCAGAGCACTAGAGAATGAGAATCAATGAAGAAATTGCAAACAAAAAGCAAAGAACATTGTTACAGCAAGCTATTCCTGGCCAGGATAATAGAAAAATTGACAAACCCCCTTTGGATCAAGGAAGGATGCGGGGAAAAAATATCAAACAGTCTAAATGAAGGTTCTCTCATGGAATGTGAGAGGCCTAAACGGCACACCAAAACAAATGATGGTGAAGTCTATAAGGAAGGATTGGAATCCTACTATTATTTTTCTTCAAGAAACCAAAATAGATGCGGCACAATCATCACTTATAGCTAGAAGGATTTGGAAGCAAGGGGAAGTGGCCTTTCAACAGGCGAGAGGAGCATCTGGGGGCCTCATGATCTTATGGGATCCTATTAAAATAGAAGGAAGTATTATTCAAGAAAATGAAAGAGTCTTAAGCGTATTATTTCATGATTTTGATACTAATAAGAATTGGATTATGTAAAATGTTTATGCCCCCACCTCTGTTCAAGGGCGGTCTGAACTATGGGAATTTTGGGGGCATTTGATCCAAGCTTTTAAATACATTCCTTGGGTGATTGGGGGAGATTTCAATACCCCCCTTTACCTATCTGATAATAAGGGAGGATCTGGGTTACCCTCAAGGAGCATGGAGGACTTCAATGAATTCATTAACACAAATGAATTGATGGATGTAAGACTAAAAGGAGCCAAATTTACATGGAGTAACAAGAGGATAGGAAGTCAGTTGATTCAAGAAAGGTTGGACAAGATTTTTTTATCCAAGGAAGCTACAACAATGTTTGGTGATTCAGCGTTACAAGTCCTTCCTAAATGCGCTTCAGACCATAATCTTATTCTATGGGAGGTATTTCAGGCTAACTCCTTTAAAAAGCCATTCAGATTTCTGTCAATGTGGGTTAAACATCTAGACTTCAAGAAACGAATAGAGGAATGGTGGTAGCAACCTATCCAGGGAAGTGCTTCCTTCAAACTATCTCAAAAACTTAAGATGGTGAAAAACAACCTTAGAATATGGAATAAAGAAGTCTTTGGAAATATTTTTGAGAATAAGAGAGCAGTGGGGAAAAACCGAGAATAATAGAAAGAAAAATTCAAAATGGAACCTATGATGAGGTGACAAGGACTGAAGAGAAGGAAACCCTTTGTGAGTTTTATAATATTTTATCTTGTGAAGAGATGTATTGGAGGCAGAAATCAAGGGCATTATGACTAAAGGAAGGGGAATCTAATTCAAAAATTTTCCATGCTACCACATTGAGCAATAGAAGCAACAATAATATTAGAAATTTAACTAAGGTGGATGGATCCTCAACTCAAAACATTCAGGAGATCAGGGACGAGGCTGTTAATTTTTTTAGTTCATTATTGGGTGAAGAATGGGCCTATAATGCCCAAGAAAATGACTCTCTCCTTCAATTCATTCCACAACTCATTGATGAAACAATTAACGAGTCTCTTACAGTAGATTTTTTAGACAAAGAGATCAAGGAGGCTTTGTTTAACATGGATCCTAACAAAGCTCCTAGGTCGGATGGGTTTTCACTGCGGTTTTTCCAAGTTTGTTGGGATATTGTTGGAGCAAAATTTATTGCTGCAATCAAGGAGTTCCAAAGTTCAAATCATATTCTAAGGGGTTTCAATTCAACTTTCGCTGAACCATTGGGAATCAGAACTAATAACGAAGCAGAAGCTAGAGCCCTTTGGATAGGGTTGCAAGTAGCCCAAGCAACTCAAGGTAACTTGATGATTGAAGGTGATTCTATGAACATCATCAACCTGTTAACCAATGGCAAAAAATATCCATGGAGAATCAAGGGAGTCATCCATGAAGTGAGGATCCTTTTTGTGGCAAGATAGAATAGGAGGGCTTGTCACGTGTATCATGAGTCCAACAGGTCAGCTAACAAATTAGCCAACATAGGTGTTGATGTTGGTAGTTTGGTGATATGGACACAAGGTGTGCCACTTGAAGTGGAAAACATTATTAGTCATGAAAAGAAACCTACCCGTTAAGGAGAAATATGAATGGGTGTTCTTTCCCCATGGAGCTGGTAATAACTATGGGGTTTCCCTCTAAATCATACCAAATTGGAAATGAAGGTAACAGGTTGTAAGCCTTGGAATATTCCAATAGAGAATAGGAAATGGGCAAGCAACAGGTTTCACAAGTGTAAAGTTCCAAACTTCAATTCCTGTCAATGTAAGTAATGTTTACGATTATGTTTAGGTATGGGTGTGCTTTGTTAGTAAGGTGTTGAAGGGGATTCAACACAATTTCTGGTAAGAAAGTTTTAAGGATGACTAGGATCTACAATCTCAGCAGAAGGCTGGATATTGTAATAGGTTTTGGATTAACCTGCAAAACCCGGTAATTAATGAAGACTTTTATTTACCAAAAAAAAATAAGGGAACATAATTATTTTTGTTATTTTTTGGTGATATTTACTCAAAGATAGGTTCCTTTTATTGGTATCTCTCCTTCCTATATTGAAATTGGGCCTATGTCTAGTGCATGCATCCCTACCTCTATAATCATTTTCTCTAAAATAGAAACATATGGGTTCCTTTATCCATTTTCAATGTGATCCTTGGCTATTTATTATATAAAACTATTGATCATAGCTAATGTGGATGATATGGCCAAAATGATGATATCCAAGCTAATGATAGGGTATCCTTTAAAAGTTATTGTATGTAAGGTGACTGATGAATCAACGTCTAGTATAACAAGGGATCCTTTAATAGTTCTCATCCTCTTTCACGAATTCTTATGATTTTGATCCAAAATATCTAAAAGTTATTCATTAAAAGGCCCATAGCAAATATTTCTATTTAGAGTCCTTGTATCATATCTTATTCTCTAAAATCCAAGGATATTTCTCTTTGTATATCCATGCTTTTCCAAGGTGCTTCTTGTCTAGTGGTTGATTTTATGGTTAGGATAAAAATCATTTTTTTACCTTGTTATGTACGTAGAAGGTAAACCATTCTAGTGATTGCATGTGCCATTGTTAGATATTTTATTCATAACCATGTGGGTACCTTAGTATAGCCAAGGCTTCTCTATCATAATAGTTTTCTCTATTAGATCAATTTCCTTCTTGACCCTAGTTTCTCTTATGATGTTTCTCCTAAAGCCATAGTTATTCCAAATAGAACCACTTGGAAATCATATTTGAATAGGTCATGATCCATGGGAAAAATTTAGGGCCTTTTTTGGGTATTTGAATTGGAGCACTAGGAAATATTTCTAGTAGTTATAGTTAAAACTAGTGATAAAAATCCCTCTATGAGTAAGCATTTAGGTAACCCACATGGTCAGGTTATTTTAGATATTCAACATTTTTCTAATTTCATCTTCCTAGATGAAGAATATAAAATTTTCCCAATGTAGTTCCCTAACATTCCTTATCTCAAAATTATACCTTTTTGCATTGAACTCTACTAGCTCTAGGAAATTCATAGCTACAATGCAAGTTTTATAGTGAGTCTTGAAGTCTAGATTATACTTATGCTCCATGAATCAATGTCAAGGCCCATATTATAATATCTCAAAGATTATTTCCTAGCCTTGGTCAATATGTACTTATAACTCTTATATTTTTATTTTTTAGAAATCATCAAACATAGCTTTGAGATTCTTAAGTAGGGGAGGAGCCTTCTTCATCTTATTTCTATTATCCTTTGTTATGCTTTCTTGTATTGAAAGTATTTAAACTTGTATCAATGGGATATATGTGTCAAAAGGTATGGTATAAGTTGTAGTAGGAGGTGTTACTAGGCTAGACACAATGTATGGTCTTCTAGATGTAACATTAGGATCTTTTTTAAGAATTTAGGTGTTTTTGGAGAAATTAGAAATTTTTGTGAAGTGATATGTTTGGGACTAGTTCTCTTGGAAAGGTAAAGTGAATTTCTAGGGTAGATAAAACAAATTGCTCTAGACAATGACTTAACAAAATTTTGAAATTTGAGTAGAATGAGCAATATCTTGGCCTTAGTGGAGCAAATTGCTCCCTAAGACTTAGGAAAATTTTCATAGTTGGCTCAATGTAGTTTACTTAACTTTGAGCGATTCACTTCTCGATAGTAGCACTTGAACAAATTTAGACAAAATTGAAGCTATATAGAGCAAGGAATTTTTGGTCAAAAAAAATGAGGAAGAGAAGGAAAATAAACCTATGCACAAAAAAAATGGAGGCGCAATGCACTTTGAGCATCGATGACAATAAATTAGGTAATTTTTGAGAGATAGGTGTGATTGTTTTATGACCGATCGATCTCAAAATGTAGAAGATAAAGATGAGAACTGATAATTATAAATTATTCTAGCTATCAACAATTATCATGATTACAATGGTTACCATAGTAGTGGGATGACCATTAGCAAGATGATATGGTCTTTAAAATGGTAAGGGGATTTCATATTGATCAATAAGCTCAAAGTGGTTGTAAAAATAAGGCTAGTATGATTTTAACCACCCTCCTTTGCAACCGAAAACCTTATTTTTGTATTTATGATTCTTTAAAAGTGATTAACTTAGTTTGGCAAGAAATTCACTCTCTTTATTTTACCTCTATCAACTTAAAAATAATTTTTGGTAAAATTTCACTTTCAAATTGATTCACTCTAAGTTTTGGAGTGATTTGCTCTCGAAATTGGAGCAATTTTCTCTAAAAGCAAAGAATTGCTTATTTTATTTTAACTTTATCAAAAAAATTATATACTTTCACAAATAATTTTCTGAACAATGATAATAAAGGGAAATAAGAAACTAGATATCCGAGTGCCCTTTTCAAGGTTTTCACTTAAACTTGGAAATTTTCTTTTTTTTTTGTATTTTTTTGTTTTTCATTTTTTTGTCTTTCTCTTTTTAAAAAGGAAAATAAAATTAGAAATACAAGTTGTGAAAAAATCAAATGCAATTAGCTCAATAGGTTATATACGTTAAATTTTAAGGAGGAGATCCAGGTTTGAATCTTGCCATGTGATACATGCATAATTGTCAAACTATTGTAATACTACTATGCCATCATGATGTAATAGAGTGGGGTCTTTTCAATCCCATATAATAATTTTTTTGAGGTAAAATAGGAAAGGTACTACTTGCATATTTACATTTTCTTCTTATTTTTTAGACTCTTCAAATGGTCCTTAAGTATTACCCATTGACCACAAAAGAGGTAGTGGCCTTTCATCAACTATTACAAGTACATATGAATTTGTACCTGTGACACTAAGTATTTGGTATGGCCCACTTGAAAGTAAATTGAAATTCCCATGGTATCCATTTTTTATATTATCTTCATCCCACTTGGATACTAAGTCACCTTTTTATATTCCATTTCAGTCATCTTCTTATTGAGCCACCTTTTGATTGCCATCTAGTACTACGCAAACCTTTTGAATACATTTGTTTATCTTAATCATTTAATCATGCTTATATAGGATAAATATATATACCTTATAGATCCAATTATTGAGATATTTAGAGGGAAAGGAGCTCTATATTGAGTGGTCATATTGTTTCTTTCCCAAAGATTAGCTTGTATGATAATGAATGTATTGAAGATTTAGGTGTTACCCTATCAACCCATACTATTTTTTTCAATTTTGAGTGCCAATAAATCTATGAATTGGCTATTTTCCTCTTCAATATTCTCATAATGTTCTATGTGAACTCTACCAAATCATTGCCTTGAGAGTAGTAGTTGGATTGAATTTTTAATACAAATCCATCCTCAAGTAAAAATTCATTAGTTTGAAACTTTCGAAGGCAATAGTATTGTCAATTATCACTATAAAAGGGGCCCTAGACCTATGATGATTAATTACAAGAGTTGTATCATAATTTATTGGTTTATAGACTTGACTAGGACTACTTCAGTCTATCTAGTGAAGTAGTAGATGACAATTAGAAGCAATCTATGTATAACACTAGATAAGGGTCTGAATTTTTGAAGAAATAAAGTCCCCATTATTGATTTTATTGGTGAGAATAATAGGTTTAAAGGGCATTGAAATTTTTTCTCCTACCCATGATAGGATTTAAATTTCTTGAGATATTGAAAGTAGTCAAAAAATATGGTCTGCTATTATTATCCAATCCGTAGGGACTTTTGAACTATGGTTGGGTAGAAACCAACCATTATATTTTCTAGCTATATGTAGTGAATTATATTTTTCATAAATTTAGATCTTTATTTTGGTGTTTAACCCTTTTAAACCTATTTTCAAGTTTTATTTTGATGAAGAAAAAATTGCCAAAAAAACCTAGGATTTTCAAAAGTAAGTGATTGTTCAAGGGTTTCATTTGTGTTGAGCACAAGTGGCTCTAGAGGTTCATTTGGATAGTGTCTACCAAAATAAAAATCTAGATCAAAATAAAGAGGATACAAACTTAGTAGGTTTACAGATGCCTAAGAAGAACACTAAAAAAAAATAATTATGAAAGACCAAACAAAGTTATCAACTAATATGTTTTAAATTTCTTCCACAAATGATGTCCTAGGTGAGTAAGAGGAAATAATGGATACAAAAATCTTAGAAACACAATTTAAATATGCGAGGAAGGAATCAGAGATAAACCAACAAATTAAAGGTTTTCAACAGGAAAAAATGGAGAAAATATACATAAGAAAAACAATCTTTTAAATGTTGAGATTTCAAATAATACAGGTCCCAAGATAGACTTTGTTGAACCTTCTAGTAACACTTTGAATTTGTACATATATTCTTCGAGGTTAGAAGCCATCCTAGATTCAATTGGGGTAAGTCAAGAAATAGAAAAAAACACTAAAGATAAGATCCAACCAAAAAGGCAGGTCACAAGACCAATCAATGTCATATGGTAAAAGAAGATGAAAAGCTTGTAGAGGAAGGTAAGATTAATGCCCTTACAAATTTCTTTAGCCCTGGTATTAATGAAGATCATCACTTGGACTATTAGTGGACTCAAAGGGAGTCTTTCAAAACAAAATGAAATTAGAAGAATGATTAAAATAAACCATCAACTTCTTGTTTTCCTTCAAGAAATGAATATGTCAATAGAGGAAATGGATTCAATGGCTAGTAAAATCTAGCCAACTGGAAAAGTTGCTTGCCTCAGTTCCTAGGGGACTTCTGGTGGTATTGCTTTCCTTTGAGACCTAAAAGAGGTAGTTATTCACCATATTATTAAAAAGTAAGGTTTTTTGGCTGTAGCTGTTCAAAGTACACATTCTAACCAAATTAGGATTTGCATAACTATTTATGCTCTGACTACTTTGGTGGAAAAGATAAGATAGTGGAAGAATATAACTTATATTATCTCTCATTTTCCAAAATATTGGATCTTGATCAAAGGATATTTCAATACCATCCTCTCTTTATATGAGAAAATGAGAGGAAATTAAAATTTTGATAGGAGCACTGGCCTCATGAGTGAATATATTAAAAACCTTCATCTTTTGGACATCTAGCCAGATAATGGCCTTATGACTTGGTCTAAAAAAAGGTAAGGATTAGCTTGTATCATGGAGATATTGGATAGGTTCTTGTTCTATGACAATTTATTAATCCACAATAACATTCCTAAGGTAAATACTCTTAACAATGTTGGTTCAAATCATTGGAAAATCATGGTGGAAATTTGGAAAACAACGTGAGTTTCTCACGTTTTCAATTTTAGTTAATGTGGCTTAGAGACAATTTCTTCAAACCCCGAGTGCAGCAATGGTGGAAGGAAGATAAACCAAGGTATGGGACTAAGATATTTTATTTTACCAAAAGGTTGCAATACATTAAATCCAAAATCAAGATTTAGAATTGGAAGGAGTTTGGAGATGTTCAACAAAAAACAAGAAGTTATTGCTTAGCTTGAAAATTTGAATAAGAAAATTTATTTAGATGACCTCACAGAGAGTAGAAGTACATATGAAATTAGACTCACAACTCAGTTAGAGGAATGGGAAATAAGATAACTCTTATGGAAGAAAAATCTAGGATCTAATGGCTCAAAGAAAGATATTGAAACACATATTTCTTCCACAAATATCTTCTAGCTCGAAGATCTCACAACTTTATTTCTTCCCTAAAATATGATTTTGGAGACATTGTATACACTTGGGATGACATGAACTCTGTTGTTGTCAATTAGTTTTCCAATCTATTTGCTACTGCACTTGTTGACTCGACTTCTCAACAAAATGTTCTTTAAGCAATCCCTACTTATATCACTTCTGAGGAGAACTCTTTTTTGACTAGTCTAGTTACTATCAATGAGCTTCAACAAGTGGTTTTTAAAATGACAAAAGGAAAAACCCTAGATCTTGATGGTTTTCCCATTGAGTTTTACCAAGAGTTTTGGGATATTCTTCATGTTGTTTTATTAGAGGTGGTGGAAGAAGCTAGGAAAGCCAAATAAATATGAAGGTTATCAATAAAAATTATATATCTCTTATCTCAAAAGCTCAAGAGGAAGATCATATATCAGATTTTAGACCTATAGATTTATGTAATGTTCTTCTCAAAATTATTACAAAGATCATGAAAAAAAGGCTCAAGCCTTTGTTGCATAAGATTATTTCCCTTGAACAAGGGGGTTATGTGGAAGGACATAAAATAGTGGATGAGATAGTTCTTGCTTAGGAAGCTATCCATTCAATGGAAATAAAGAAATATCCATCTATGTTCATTCATTTAAACTTATCCAAAGAGCATGATAGAGTGGATTGGAACTTATCAAAGTTTTGAAGCAATTTGGATTCTCTCAAGATTGGATGGGTTGGATTATGGGATGTATATATTTGGTTTCATAATATATTCTTATCAATGGTAGGCTTTCTCAACTGTTTCTAGCTTTCAGAGGTATTAGAAAAGGTGACCCCTTCTCACTTTATTTATTCATCATTCTTGTTGAATGCATGGGTAGGACTGGTAGGGTACCTAGGAATAGATATTTGGGGATATATTATCATATTGTATAAGGATTGGCATGGGCCACACATAACCCAAGGTTGATTTTATTATAATATTATATTATAGTATAATCTTATATTATATTAGTAGTAGGCTCACCAAAGTAGAATAAGAATATGGATATATAAAGAAGAGATATTTTTTATCGTAATAATTCATATCATTGAAGAATAATCTTATGTAATCGTCATTGCCCATGAAGTGGATTATGGGACTTTGACCTCCTTAAGTGGCCTCTCATCTTGGGAGAACTTGTGGAGTGATTCCTTCCTTAAGGAGTATTATTGGTGTTTCCCTACCTTAAGGGTATTATCTATCTCTCTCTCATTTGTGGATTGTTATTGTGGATAATGTATTGTGGATGAATGATTTGATATTTCTACATATTGGTGAATGGTTTATTTTAATCATAATAAATTTATGCAACAAGTGGTATCAGAGCAACGATTTTGGCAAAGTGGGGATTTTGTGTGAAATTGTAAAATTAGGGCAAATTGTTTTTGGAAAAACATCTCATCTTTCAGAAGCTATATCTCTGCGGAATTTTATCCTATTGCGGCAATTCTTGGACTAGTTTGTGCAGAATTTGAAGATCTTTAAAATGAGTGGTCATATGAGGGAATCTAAGAAGTATTGAGGGAGATATAACCTTTTGAATTTAGTCATCCAAAATAAGGATAGTGACGAATTTCATAGATTTTTTTGGAAAAACATCTCATATTTCAGAAGCCATATATTTGCAACAATTTATCCAATTCAGGTGATTATTGGATCAGATTGTGCAGAATCTAAAGAGTTTTAAAATAAGTGGTCATATGAAGTAATTCGAGTAGTATTAAGGGAGATACGATCTTCTAAAATCAGCCATCTAGAACAAGGAAAGTGATGAATTTTCAAATCACAAAATTCTTGAAAGACAATTTGTGTTTAGTTCGGGTAAGCAAATCAATTGCACTTTAGTTTGTTTGGAAGAAAAATTGCAGATCTAGTTGTCTATGTGGATTTTTAGCTTCAACTCAGTGGGAAGATATTTATTTCCATAGAACCCTAGTTTGCATTGGGGTATGATATATATTTTCATGAAACCCTAGATTTGCATCATCTCGAGGTGAAATTATGGAGCTAGAAATATTTTCAGGAGAAGACGATATTGATGTTAGGGAATGGTGGAAAATGTTTAGGTCTCCATATCATAATATTTATTTCAATAAATCCTTCCTTGATATATGTTTTAAAGGGAAAGCTTTGTCTTGGTGGATAAAATTTTGTAAATAAAGAAATAATGAATACACTTGGGATGAAATGGAGCATGAATTATTGAGTAGATGGGACCCATATTATATAGATTACCTAATGGATATCATTGAAGACCTTGAAAAGGAACTACAGGAAACTCAAAATGAGCAGAATGCAATAAAAGGAGAATGAGAAGTTTTCAAGAAACATAATGAACATTTTGAAAAAGAAATAAAATTACTCAAGAAGAAAGAGGAAAAGGTCAGGGAAGATAAAAAAGATGTCAGTATGCAGACAAAGGAAACCATACCTTTGGTAGAAGATAAATTAGAAAATGGACAAAGGAATTTGTTTGAATCTAAAAAGTCTATTTTGCAGGTTCTTGGAAGCATTCAAAAGGAATAGGTTATTATTTCCATTGACCCTGGTAGCAAATATAATTTTATTAATATTGCTTTGGCTAAGAAGTTGCAAGTTCAAGCAACAAAAATTAAGGACATACAACTGAAGGGTGAGAATTTTTAGATTTTTGAAGATCACCATGGACAAATATGTTTTACATTCAGATTTCTATGCAATTGATATGGATGATGAGGATATTTTTCTTGGATATCCTTGGTTAGATTCTTTGGGAAGCACTGTTAAAATTAATGTGCAAAAGAAGTTTATGAAGTTATGGTACATGAAAAAGAAGATAACATTATAGGATATTTCTTAGCTTAAGGAGAAAGGATGCAAGGAAAATCAAGAAGTGGTTGTAGAGAAACAAATTGAAGAACCTGAAATAGAATCCAAGAAGGCAGTAGCAAAAATAAAGTCCATGGAAGAAGTAGCAACAATGAAGTCTGTGGAAATAACAGTAATAGAGTCCAAGGAAGCTTTGATAGAAGAGCACAAGGACACACCAAACAAAGAATACATGAAAGGACAATGTGTAGAAGAATTTAAAATAATGAAGCCAAATGTTGAGAAGTCAAAGAAGGTAGAACATCAAGTTAAGGTTATACCATATCGCCATCCACACCACCATGAGTAGCAAAAATCTTGGAAGCATGGTTCAAGGCAATAATATTATGGTTCTACATGGAATCAAAGGGGAACCAACTATGGAAGTGTTTTCCAGAGAAAGCATAAGGATCCTAGTTTTCAGAGTGGATCATCAACATCAAGGAAAAAGTGGACCCATCATTCAAGTTATCAAAATACAACAGTAGAAGCATGGAGCCAACAAAGCAGTTTTGGATACTCAAGTAACAAAATGGCATACCAACATCAACGTGTTTCACTTGGATGGATGGATGATCAAGATTGGTACCAGTTGCTAACATTGCTTAGCAAATAATATTATCTTGTTTCTTCATATATTTCGAGGACAAAACATTTGTAAGGAGGGTGGTATGGTAGGGTACCTAGGAATAGATATTTGGGGATATATTATTATATTGTATAAGGGTTGGCATGGGCCACACATAACCCAAGGTTGATTGTATTATAATATAATATAATATTATATTAGTAGTAGGCTCCCCAAAGTAGAATAAGAATATGGATATATAAAGAAGAGATATTTTTTATTGTAATCATTCATATCATTGAAGAAAAATCTTATGTAATCGTCATTGCCCATGAAGTGGCTTATGGGACTTTGCCCTTCTTAAGTGGCCTCTCATCTTGGGAGAACTTGTGGAGTGATTCCTTCCTTAAGTAGTATTATTGGTGTTTCCCTACCTTAAGGGTATTATCTATCTCTCTCTAATTTGTGGATTGTTATTGTGGATGAATGATTTGATATTTCTATATATTGGTGAATGGTTTATGTTAATCATAATAAAGTTATGCACCAAGGACTATAACAAAAAATAGAGAAAACAAAACCATTGAGTAAGTTACCATTTATCATGGAGCTAGACCTATTTCTCATCTTCAATTTGTTGATGAATCTACTTTGTTAGGTAAAGATACTGTTAAAGAAGCTTCTAAAATTAAGTAAATCATTCATTATTTTTTCTATTGCTACTAGGCAATTGATCAATGAAGATAAATTTAAAGTAATTTTGTTTCACTTCTCTCCTAGATAGAAATCCATGGTCTTGGATAAATTAATATATAAGAAGACCTCCCTTCTAATCACTTATTTAGGCATTCCTATAAATATTCAAAGATAATAAAAAAATTGGAATTGGTTGTTTGACAAAGTTAAGAAGAAAATTGGAAAGTGAACCAATAGGTGGCTTCCATTTGGGGGTAGAATTACCATGGTAAAATTAGTAATTCAAGCTATATCTATTTATGTTTCTACTATTTTGAATATCCCAAAGGTAGTTCTTCAAGAATTGGATCAAATCAATCATCGGTTCCTCTAGAGTGGTACTAAGGAGAAAAGAAAATGGGCCTTGGTAAAATGGGATACTTTATACCTTCCCAATAATGAAGGGGGGTTAGGATTAAAGAATTATATTAATAACAATAAGGATTTATCTTCTAAAATATATTGGAGGATTTTGCATAGCCCCAATGCTCTTTGGACCAAAAATATATATGCAAAATATGTTGAGAACAAAAGTCCCAAAGACCTTGTTCGCTATCAATTGCCTACCAAAGGTTCTCCCATTTTAGTGGTTCTTAATACTGGTGAGAATTTGATTAAAAAAACGTTATTTTGGATCATTCATAATGGTTAGCAAGTAAATTTTTGGATAGATTCTTGGGATGGTCACCAACCTTTGATAACTCAGTTTCTTGATTGGAGGCCTTGGATGGAGGAGCTTCATCGAGCTAACTAAAAAAGGGTTGCTAATTACTACTAGTACCATAATGGTAATTCAAAAGTTGATAGATATTGGATCCCTATTTAGTAATAGCTTATTCAAATGTTAAAAAGGCAAAGAAAAGATATCTAAAGCATCCTTCACATGATATCTCTCTCTTGGTCCCATGATAAAGATTGTTTTGGATGGAACAACACTACTAAGGGTCAATATTCAGTTGCTCAAGGTTATTTGACATTATGCCATAATAATCCCAACCAATCATATGGTATTTTTACTCAGTTGTGGGATCAAAAGATCTAGCTTAAGGTAAGATTCTTTACTTGTATTTTATTGCATCACAGGGTGCTAGTGAGCATCTTATGAAACATGGTTTTCATGGCTCGTTTAGGTGTGAAATGTGTGGAGAGAATGTGGAAACTCTAAGCCATATCTTTATTGAGTGTACCTTAGCATTTGAGCTATGGAGGAGAATGGCCATCTTACTTGGCTTACAATGGTTCAATTTTTTTACTTTTGAACAACTTTGGAGGGATTGGCCTAATAAGAAGGGTGTTGATGATTTTATTAGCCAATTAGTTTGGATGTGTTCTACCATTCTACCTTGGAATATCTAGAAGGAAAGAAAAAAACTAGATTTTCAATTAGGATAGGAAGGATATTCACTATATCTGGAAAAATACCATTGTCAATTTAGTTAAATTAGTCCAACAACTCCTTAATCACTCCCAAAAATCCCACCAAATATGGGATCAAGTTATTCAAATATTGAAGATTAACTATTTTAAGTGCAACTGACTTAAAGGAAATGTGAGTAATAAAAATATTGATAGAACAAGGAATTGACAGCCTCCCCCTAAGGATTTTGGAAAAGTCAATACCAATGGAGCCTCTAGGAGGAACCCTAGAAAATCTAGTGTAGGAGGAATTTGTAGACTTTCAGATGGTTCCTTGGTTTTCACTTTTGCTAAGAATATGGGTATCCTTTCCAATAACCTTTCCAAGAGGTATGGCATCCTTAAAGGTATTTGAGAGGTTTCTAAGGTCAAATGGAAAAATGTGTTGGTTGAACATAACTCTCAAGTCATTATTAATCTATTGAAGAATCCTTTTAAGAATCATAAGGTTTATTGGAGAGTAAAAAGAACTATTGAGAAGATTTAATTAATCCAGATCGGATTTTTAAAAGTTGAATACAATGATGTGGTCAGAGAACAATATAGTAGTATTGATGCTTTAGCTAATTGGGCATTGGACAAAGGTAATATTACTTACTACAGCCACCCTCACAGAGGGTGGGATTCATAAATAAGGGAAGCTCTTCTTTCTATCCTTTCTCTGGATGGCTCTAGTACTAGAGGCACCTAGTTCCTTTTTACTTTGTTTTTGCTTCTCTTTGGTTTGGTCAGGGTATTTTAGTTCCCTTGATTATACTGATAATTATTATGTTTCCTCTATTGATTCTTGCTTGAATAGCCTATTGGCCTAGAAAGGCTAAAGTTTTTATCTATTTTTTATTTCTTTTTATTTTTTTAATGTGTGTTGTTTTGTATTGTTTTTGTGTTGTTTTTGGTATTTTTGTTTTTTTTTTTGTGTTGTTTTGTTGTTGTTTGTTGTTTTTCGTATTTTTTGTTGTTTTGTTGTTGTTTGTTGTTTTTCGTATTTTTTGTTGTTTTTGTGTTTGTTTTGTTGTCTTTTTTTGTTTTTGTGTTTTTTTGTTTGTTTGTTTTTTTGTGTTTGTTTGTTCATGCTTTTATTTTTTTAGGCATGCTCTTTGAGTGTGTAAAAGGGAGTAGACCAGGTGTGAATCCTGGGTGATTTTGGTAAAATAGATACCCTACATCCTTGGGACTTACCCAAAAGTGGTATCCTAATTAGGGTGTTTTCCAAAAACAAAAAAAAAAACTTTAAAATCTATCATAGTATTATATACCTATTAATATCCCCAATCCACCTTAATTGATTGTTAGGTTTGATTTATTCTATGAATTATATCTTTGCTCCTTGGGAGCTAATATGGAAATATTATTATACAAATATCTACCTCTAACTAATTTGGTTGGGTTGATTTCTATGTCAAATTCCTAAAATTTATTTATCCAACCTAATATCTTTTCTTCCAATTAACCACGTAGTATTACAAATCTCACATCAGGATGTCCTATGAATACAATTAATTTACTTTAAAAAAATACTTGAACTTCCTTAGAGCATTCATCATAACAAATACCTGCTTTTATAACAAAAGTATAATTCTCTTTGTAATTGTGGAGTACTTGATTCATGAAGGAGATCATATATTGTTTCTCTTTATTATTCTTATGGGTAAAAACAAAAATGATGCTTTCATTATTATCAAACATGTACAATATGAAATATTTGGAGAAATATGGATTAGTGAGGACCAAATATTTTTCAATCACATATTTTATGTTTCTGAGAGCCTATTTTCCTTCTTTAGACTAGATAAAAATGACATCCTTTTTTAGCATTTTGGTTATAGACTAGACCAACTATGCAAGGTTTGTTATTTACTTATTCACAAACTAAACATGTATAAGAAATGACCTAATTCCTTTTATGGATGTGGGTAAAGGTAATTTATAGATTATTTTTATCATATTAGGATCTATTTCAATGTCATCCTTGGATAACACCTAACCTAAGAACTTTCCTTCTTGTACCATTAAGATGGAAATTTTTAGATTTAAAAATATTTTATACTCCCTACGTATTTTAAGATATTATAAATGTTTATTGTGCTTATTTTTCCCTTATAAAATATAGTTAAGTCATCTAGGTATATGAGTGTGATTTCATCTTTCAAACCTACAAAGGTGATATCCATAGCTTCGAGGGCATGGATTTAGTATTTGGTAGACCAAAAGGTATTCTCTAGTATGTAAATGTCCTCCATTTTGTTTGGAATATTGTTTTGTTTTGGTCATCATCCTTTACTCATTTCTCATTATAACCTAAAACTCCATCTAACAATGATACTATCTTAAAATTAAAACTATTTTCAAAATTTAATCTTTGGCTACTAGTGGATAATGATCCTTTAAGGATGCCATATTTAGTTCCTTGAAATAGATGCATATATAATAAATCTATTCTTCTTATGTATGGGAACCAACTTAGCCACCCATGTGGAGTTTTTAATAGGAAATATGATCTAGGATTGTATAAGCCTAATTAGTTCTTTCTTCATTACTACTTTGATCTTAGGATTAACTAGATCTCTTCTTGTCAAAAAGAATTTGCTCTAGGTTCTAACTTTATAGTGTTTTCTATGATACTTCTATAATTTTTTTTTAAATATTTGTAAGAACAAGAAATTATATCATGGTGCTTCCAATATAGTGCTTTGAATAGATTTAACTCTTCTTCAATATAATCCTTTTATACAATCATATTCTTTCCTTTAGATGCCTCAACTAGATGACAAGAGGATGCTTTACATTTTATAATATACCTTTTGGAAATTTTGTCAAGGTTGAATAAATTCTATAGTGTGATTAGTCCTCTTAGCAACTAGATGGTATTTAGTTGGATCACCCCATATTTTATGTCATCCCTATATCATTTTTTTTTATCTTTGGCATGTTACACTTCTTAGATGAAATTTTTTATAATCTGTTTATCATTGTTATATAATTTCAAATGATTAGAATTATCATGAAAAACTAATCTAAAAATCACCTCTGGCTCTACCTATTCTAGATATGTATGGTAGGGTCAAATTAGCCACCATGGAATCCAATTCATTTGTTTTAGCATTTAACTCATGAGGAATTGCCTTAATCTTGTAGGTACTAAATGTATCTCATTGATCTAAAAAGTGTGTTTATAATATTATAAGTGTTTATAATTTTACAACACATTTACAATTAACCTAATTTATGATCAATTTGGCGTCACCAAAAACTCTAATGTTCTTAGTCCTTATCTTTTCAAATTTTCTCAATTTAGTACAATGTGCTTCATAGTTAGACATATTATTTATAAAAATAACTTGTAGGTATATTCTAGCTAGGTACCTTGAGGGTCAATGAATTGAATTCCTAGCCTATTCCATTTTTGGTCCTTGCACTATCAAAATACATAGTTCATGTACCATTTGGCCATTGATCTTACTTACTAGTCAACACTAAACATTGGTGGACCCATTAAATATTAAGTAATTACCAAGTTCCATTTCTTAAAAATTACCTTTGGATCATATTCTTCCTAAAGCACACCTATGATCATGTCAATCTCTAAAATATGGTCTTCTTCAACGTCATCTTCTTCTATATACTTAAGTAATCCATTCTAGTTTACCATGCCATCATCATTAAGACTATGTGAAAAATAGTTGCATGGGGGATCATTTTCTATATTTATGGTCTTCCCATATTTGGACACCTTCATGTACATGTAGTCTATTACTAGGTATCCTTCTTCTTGGTCCATTATCTTAAGACTAACATTACAATGTAATGAGGTAGGAAAACCATAAAAAATTCTTATATAATTACTACATCAGGGTGTTTGGATATAATCATGATAAAGTATTTTAATATCCCTATTGTATTAACCCAGTTCCATCCATTTGATTATGATTTATGGTGGTAGTCATATAGGGAAATCCCATTTCCTTGCACACAACCTTTGAAATTATTATTGAGATTATTCTTGAGTCCACTATGTAGCTTCTTAGTAAATATTTCTTAATATTCAATTTCACATAGAATGATGATAGTTTCAATTTTTTAGACTTTAGTGCATTCAATATATCAACAACATTGACTTCGATATTTAAAAAGGGTCTTCTACCATCAAGTTTTTGTATTCTATGAGGTTGGGTTGCATTTTCTATTGTGGCCCATTTTTATCCTTAGTATAAATACTCTCATGTTTTTAGAGGGCTTCTTGAAGGAGAACCCTTTGATTAGGCAAAGCTAAAGCTTACAATATACTAACCTTTTATGGTGTCTTTTTCATGTCTTCTATGATGTTAAACCTGAATCATATGATAATAATTTTACTATTCACTATAAACTTCCTATATTTCCTTGTAGCAATGGCATGACCTTCACTGGTCAGAAAAAGCTACCATAAATAATTTTTGGCTCCCTTATACAACTTATTATCATTTTTATCATTTTCATTTCTTTTCCACTTATCTTCCTCCAATGTCTCTTTTTGCAGCCCCTTTTCTCCTTAAAAATATTTTCATTTGTTGGTTTAATTCTCATTTTTAGCCAAAGTACTAGTTGATGATAATGTACCTGGTATTATTTTAGAGTTTTCCTTCTATGCATCTTGTTGTATAGCTATTATTGGACTCTTGTACTTCACATATATTATGAATTCCCTCTTTTTATATTAGATCCCTATCCTAACATTATTATGTAATTGTTTAGCAATGTGTATGTGACATTTGGGAACCTAATACATATGGACCATATGATATAACTGTTACTTATTATAAAAACAAGTTAATAAAGATGTAATTGTATATTTATTAGCTCAAGCCCCCACTTGCATGTGGATGGATACCCTTAAGCTTTAGATTTAGGGTTGGAGTTTATAAAAATACTAGGGTGGAAAGGGAATGTATCGTCATTTTATAATATTATAATAGAGCTCTGCTTCCAAGGAGGTTGCCCCCTCAAAGAGGCCTACAATTATGTATTACAAATTCTATTATTGAGTAATAAAGTTGTTAATTTCCATTTTGCATTGCAATATTGTTATTTCAATTCCTATTATTTTGTTAATTATTGCAATATCTATGAGGTTGTGCTTATTTTTATGGGAAGATTCCTAACAAGTGGTATCAGGTCACTTTCCAAGGTTGTGTTCTATTGAAGTCACAACAATTATTGTGCTACCTTCTAATTCCTATTAGGTATAATTTTATTTTCTTTTTCTCTTTTTGCTTAAATATCTTGCAAGAAAATAGCATATTTTTTTGCTTTCAATGGAATAGGTTAGAAACCCTATGTTAGGGGTTTTAAAATATCACAAAGCTATCATTTTTGGCTAAGCTAGAATGTCCATAAAGTATCTAATGAAGTGAGGGGTGATCAAACCCCAACGTACATACCTTAGAAAATGCCCCTATATGGTGGCAAGCTCCCATGTACCCTTGGGTATATAGGGAGACCATCCTAGAATTAATAAAAAAAATTAGTCGTAGGAAGATATTAACCATTTGAGTTTTATAGTGCATCGATAAACAATATACTAGGAAGTTACTCTCACAATACAATAAAAAAATAGATAGTGTGACTATATGTATGGTGGAGCCCTTTGTAGTTAGAGATATGAGGCATTGGGATGATGATGAAGAGAGTATATTAGATATCCCATGGGACCACAAATACCCCAACTTAGCCTATCCTTGTTAACTAGTTTCAGTCACCCCCAACCTTGCCTAACCCAAAACTCAAATTTGAGCATACAAAGAAAGTAGTTCCATCATAAATTGATGGTACAACAATCAATAATAGTTGTCAGCATAGTAGTTGGTTGGTAGTCTAATAGTGTAGTTTAAAGAGTTGGTAACAATTGGGTATAATAATAACCAATGGTAGTTGTCGAAACAAGTAGTTGTCAAGAGGCAATCTAATAGAGCAAAAAAATAGAAACCATCCTGTTAGGTCATGAAAAGAATTAAGTAAAAAATTAACCAAAAAATATTTAGGGTCCAAAATTATTAGTTTATAATATAGTCCATTGTGATCATCTCTTCCAACTAATCATTTTGGTATATAACACCCATAAGAGTTTTTCAAAAATAAAAAAATCATCATTTTAGGGTATTAGTGAATTTTGATCATTTTTTTATGCTGGTCATTTTTGTATACATCACACATAAGTATTTTTGGGAATTCCAAATCACCTAAACATGGTTTGAGATACTAGGGTTGCTCATATAGAGCAACTAGGTGAACAAATGAGTCAAATGCAAACCACAATGGATCAAATAATGATCCAAATACATGCTAAAATAAATATATTGAGTGACAATGTGAATTTTTTATTATAAGAGCATAATATGTTATAAATCATTTAATAATAGACTAAATTACTTTGGTAAACATTTAATAGGCATGATTCATGCATACAACTAGCTTGACAATAAGGAATTTGAGTATAAGGTAGGAATTTTAGGAAGTTTAGAAGGGGGAGCATGCAATACATTTCCTAATAATAACATATATAAAATGCCCAAGTTAGAATTTCCAAAATTTAATGGAAAGGACCTTGATGATTGGTTATATTAGGTAGACCAATATTTTAATCTTCATGATGTTCCCCAAAATTTAAGGCTCACAATAGCATCCTTCAATTTTGAATCTAACACACTTCAATGGTACTAGTGGTTGAGGAATATGCATTCATATCTCTCTTAGGATGAATTTGAGAAGTAATCGCTCACCCATTTTGGCCCTAATGAGTATGAGGACTTCATATGATCCCTCACAAAAGTGAAATAGACCTCAATAGTCCATAAATATCAAAGTTTAAAAAATTGGCCAACCACACCAGGGGATTGAGTGAAGAATTTTTTCAAAGTTGTTTTATTAGTGGGTTGAAATAAGATATAAAAGATGAGGTGAAAATGTTCAAACCACAACCATGATGCAAGAAATAGGTTTAGAAGTATTGGTGGAGGATAAATTTACTTCTCAAAGGCACACATCCAACTTTATATAAGATTGACCCCTACTACCATATTAGCTAGTAAAAAACCCAACAAATAAATCATCTACAATAAAAAATATGACCTATGAAGAGATGGAAACCCATAGGGCACAAGGAATATGTTATAACTATGATGAGAAATATTTCCCAAGGAACAAGTGTGTACAAAAAAAATTATATTTGCTTGATGTGGGTAAATACTCAACTAGCAAGTCCCAAGAAGTAGAGGAGGAGCATCAAGAAGAAGAGAAACCAGAAGAACCTAAAGTGCTAGAGGAAATACAACCTAAAATTTTAGTACATACTCTAGTAGGAATATCCACCCCAAAAAAATGAAGGTGGTGGGACATTTCAAGGGCCAACAAATTATAATACTCATCAATTTTGGTAGTACACACAATTTCATTGATCCTTGAGTGGCCAAATGAGCAAAATACTACATAAATTCATGAAATTATTTTAAGGTAATAATAGCCAATGGAGGGATTTGCTTCCACTAAGAGGAATCATGACAGGAGGGTGTAGGCACTGTTCAAGAGGGAGCACAAGATTTCAAATTTTTGAAGGTAGGAAGGATTAAATTCAAATTTTTGAAGAGCTGGAGGATGGTCATGAGAGTGGCAAGGATGGAGTCTCTTTCGATGATCCTGAGGATGGTTATCCTGTTACGGATAAGGCTTTCAAAAAGGTCACGTGTTTCTGGGGAGATGAACCTCCCGACAAAGGGACCAAACCTGGGTCCCCTTGGGTCGAGGGGCCCACTACTAAAAAGCCCTCCTTTGCCAAAGTCCTTAGCGGAGGAATTAACAGTCCCAGGGAATCCTCCTTTTCCTTGGATCCTATTGGGACAAAAATCAAGGTCCCTGCAAATATCATCTCCAATTATCTTTCAATGGAAACATTTTCATTAGTTGGGAAGCTCATTGGAGGTAGGCCTGATCTTGAAACCATCAGGAGGTGGGCTCACTCTAAATGGAAGGTCACTGGATGCATGGAAATTTTTGGCCTTTCCAGGGTTTTTTTGGTATTAGGCTCAGCAATCATGATGATGCTAGCCAGATACTCACAGGGGGACCTTGGTTTCTAGGAAGGCAGAGTTTATTCTTGAGACGTTGGTCTCCTGATTTTGACCCTGAAACACAGAGCATTAATTATGCTCCTATCTGGGTTCATTTGCCAAACCTTCCTTGGCATTTCTGGCATGAAGATATCCTCAAAGGTATTGCTAAAATTATTGGTGATTTGGTGGCTATTGACCATGCTACTTTGGCTAGGACCAGGATGACAAGCTGCTCGAATTTGTGTTAATGCAAATTTGGATTCTGAGCTCCCTACTTTCATAGAGCTAGAATATGAGTCCTACTATCGAAAGCAAGTGATAGAGTATGAAAATAAGCCTACATTCTGTGTGGAATGTCGTACTCAGGGGCACCTTAGATCTCAATGCCCTTCCTTAAAGGTGTAGGAAGAACCTGAGATTCCAAAAAGCAAAGCCCCTTTCACAAGGAATGAGAGGAGGAAGAATCCTGCATCAAAGGGAGTGGTCTTTAGACCAGTCAGAAACCATAACCCAAGCAACAACAGGAATGAACATCCTCAGGAAGGTGCTACAAAAGAGCCTCAAGCTTCTCCTCAAGCAGTTGATAAGGGTAAACAAATATCTGTAGTGAGTCAAGAAATGCACAAGGAAGAGGTAAGTTCTTTCTTTGCTCTCCCTAATAAGTACCAAGTACTTTCTGACTTACCTTCATGCGATAACGAAAATATGGAAGTTACTCACAGTCCTGAACCAGCCCACAAACCATCTCCTATCTCTAACGAGAAGAAAAGGATGGAAACTAATAAATCCTCTGATCCCATTGACAATATTGGGCTTCCTCACTCTTCCCATCGACCCAAGAGAGGTCCCCTTTGTTCAGGACCCTCAAGCCCACCTATTGAGTCTTTCCCTGAAAGCTCAGTTGATCCTTGCAAATGGACTCAAATCGAAGAAGTAGCAATCCCAGAAACTATCCCTGGTTCCTCAAGCCCGGTAGTTCAAAGAATTAATTCCTAAAATTTTAGTCCAAAGCAAACTAGAAGCTACAAGAAATCTCCTATTGATTGTGGAGGAGAAAAAAAGAAGGGCAGAACTTCGACCAATGATCATTGGAAATAGGGACTAGCAGAAGAAATAGCAAGTGGCATTCAAAAAACCCTATTTTCCATAGGGTTAAGTCAGAGCAAGGATGACTCCAAATGCATCAAACCTCCCCAACCTCAAGGAAAGGGGGGAAAAAGGAATCTCAAATCATCTAAATGAAAATCCTCTCCTAGAATGTGAGAGGACTTAATGGCATGGCAAAGCAAAGGCTAGCCAAGTCATTAAGAAAAGAAGTTAATCCCACAATTTTTTTGATGCAAGAAACTAAAATAGGAGACTCTTCAGCCGAGATCCTAAGCAAAAAGCTATGGAAAAATGGGGAAACCATTTCCTGTAGTGCAAGGGGTGCTTCTGGAGGTCTCATGTGTATTTGGAATTCGGAGAAGCTGGAAGGCAAATTATTACACTCTAATGATGTGTCAGCTAGCATCCTATTTTTTGATAAATATGAAAACTTCCCTTGGATACTTACCAATGTATATGCCCCTAATTCTATCCCTGGTAGATCCAAGCTATGGGAAACCTTAACAAATTTTAGAAAAGCTATCCCAAATTTCTCGTGGATTTTGGTTGGAGATTTTAACACTCCTCTTTATCCATCGGACAAGAGAGGTGGTTCGAGAATCATAACAAAAAGCATGGAAGATTTTTAGGATTTCATCAACTCAAATAACTTGATGGATGTGAATTTGAAAGGCAATCAATTCACATGGACCAACAGAAGGAGTGGCAACCAACTAATTTAGGTTAAACTTGATAGAGTTCTCTTTTCTCAGGAAGCAACTACAAAGTGGGGGGATGCCAATCTCCAATCTCTCCTCAAAATTGGCTCAGATCATAGTCCACTTCTCCTAGAAATAAATAACCCTCAGACCTTTAGAATTCCTTTCAGATTTGAAGCTATGTGGATGCAACATCCTGATTTCAGGGATAAAATTATTCAGTGGTGGTAGATAGATATTCAAGGTTCACCATCATTTAGGCTGGGGCAAAAACTGAAAATGCTCAAAGAAAATCTTAAGATTTGGAACAGAGATATCTTTGGGAACCTGTTTGAGAATAAACAAGCTATCAAAAATCGCCTAGAAACACTTGAAAATGATATTCAAACTGGTCAAAGTTGTACTGCTGAGATGAGGAATGAAGAAAGAATCCTCTTATCAGAATTTCATAACATCCTAAAATGCGAGGAAACCTTATGGAGGCAAAAATATCGAGCAATTTGGCTTAAGGAAGGTGATTCCAACACAAATTTCTTCCACATTTCTACCCTGAGGAATAGGAGCAACAATAGGATTAAGGAGTTACACAGATAGGATGGAAGTGTTACCTTTGATATCAAGGAAATCAGGTCTGATGGCATTTCTCATTTTATGCAGTTGCTTGAGAGGCCAAATTCTGATTCTAATTCTGATGATGCCAAAGAATTTTTTCTCTAGCACATTCCCCATTCAATTTTAGAAGATATCAACTTTAAGTTAACTACCAATATTTCAGATGATGAAATCAAGCAAGCCCTCTTTTCCATGAAACCTGATAAGGCTCCTGGCCCTGATGGTTTTTCTCCTAGGTTCTTTTAGGATTTTTGGGATTTTGTGGGTCCTGATGTGTGTGAAGCGATAAAAGAGTTCCAGTCTTCCAAGACCATACCTCATAATTTTAATTCCACATTCATTGCTCTTATTCCTAAAAGCCCTAATGCCATATCATTCAATGATTTTAGGCCTGTGAGTCTTTGTAACGTGGTTTACAAAATCCTTACCAAAGCTTTAGCCAACAGAATGTGAGATGTTATACCTTTGATTATTGATCACTGCTAGGGAAGCTCGGTTCAAGGAAGATCTATTTTGGATGGGATTATCTCTATTCATGAAGCCCTGCACTCTACTTCTCAAACCAAAAAGGCTGCTTTTCTATTAAAACTTGACATGAATAAAGCTTATGATAGGCTGAATTGGGATTTCTTATTGGTTGTCCTAACCAAATTTGGATTTCACCAGGATTGGGTCAATTTGATTAAAGGATGTATCTCATCTGCTTGGTTCTCTATCCTAATCAATGGCTCACCTACTGGATACTTTCCTAGTAGCAGAGGACTAAGGCAAGGGGATCCCTTATCCCCCCTTCTTTTCATCATTGCTGCTGAGGCGTTAGGTAGATCAATCCATGCAACTAGAAGATCAGGATTAATTTTTGGAATCAAGGTGACCTCTCAATCTAATCCTATCACTCATCAACAATTCATTGATGATACTCTATTGTCCACCTTTGCTTCTATTGTTGAAGCTAAAGTCATCAAACATTTACTCCTTCTCTATGAAGAAGCGGTTGGACAGAAGGTGAACTTTCAAAAAAGTAAGTTATATTTCCTCAACACTCCTCATAGGCGACAACTCAAAATTGCAAACATTTTGGGATGTGCTATCTCTACTCTACCAACTACTTATTTGGGATTGCCTTTGTTCATTGGAAATGCTTCTGAAGATTTGTGGAACAATGTAATTGAAAGATTTAAAAAAAACTCACTGTTTGGAAGGGTAATCTCCTATCCCAGGTAGGAAAAGTAGTCCTAACTATGGCTTGTTTGTAGAGCATCCCTATTTATTTCCTCTCAATATTTAAGGCCCCAATTAAGGTCTACCACAAGATAGAGCAAATTCAAAAATATTTCCTATGGACTGGTGCTGAGAACAAAAATATATTCCACTTGGTCATGTGGGACAAGGTTTGCAAACCAAAGGATCAGGGAGGAATCGACCTCAGAAGGATCAATATTTTAAACTTGGTACTTCTAGCAAAGCAAGCTTGGAGATTACTGTCAGGGGATCAAGTAGAATGGGTCAATCTGGTTAAAAGGAAATATTTATAGAGATCTGAATTTTTATGTCATCGGGCACATTTCGATGGTTCAACATTCTAGAAATCCATCAGCACAATGAAATAAATCCTGAGAAGAGGTCTAAGATGGTAGGTTGGAGATGGAAAATCAATCAATTTCTGGGAAGACAAGTGGTTAGGAAATCAGCCACTTTTAGAAATCTCGGGGTTTAGAGCCTTAAAGGAATTCACTGATCCTTTGTTTGGATATCGGGTTGCTAATTTTTTAATAGTTTCCAATGGTTCTCGCATATGGAAAAGGATTCAATGTCCCAATATTAATGCTGAAATCACTTCCTTGGAAGCCCTACTCTCTACTTTCATTTTACCATCAAGGATAGCCAGTGATCAACCTATCTAGGAACCTTCTGACATAGGGGAATTTACTATCAAATCAACATATCAACTTATCCTAGCCCCTGAAGAAGTCCTCATCCCTTTCAAACTAGTGTGGATTAAGCACCTGACTCCAAAGGTATCCTTTTTTTCTTGGTTGGCTATTCAAGATAGGATCCTCACTGTAGAAAATCTTATTAAGCATGGAATTCCTCTTCCTAATAGGTGTTTCTTATGTCTTTCTGATTGGGAGTCTACAAGCCACATTTTCCTTTCTTGTCCTTTTTCTAGCTCCATCCTAAACAAGCTTTTTCAAAAGTTTCAAATTAGTTGGGCCAAACCTCCATCCATAGTTGACTTGTTCTCTCAATGGCCCAATCCTTTTAGCAATCCTTGTCTCAAAGGAATTTGGAAATTTTGCCTTCATCATTATCTTTGGCAAATTTGGCTTGAGAGGAACAGAAATTTTTTCCAGAGAGGCTAAGGATTTAGATTCCATCACAAATAGAATTATATTTTTTGCCAAGGAAAATGCTCTCTCGACTCCTAATGATCCTCATCCCATTCCTAGGTTTGAAGCTTCCTTACTCCAGTCCTTGCATGTGTCTCTTGAGAATCCTAATCCAGGAAATACTCAAATATCAAGAAATAACATTAAATGGATACCTCCTCCCCAAGATTGGGTCAAGTTTAATTTTTATGGGGCAGCTAAAAGAAATCCAGGTAGAGCTAGGGCAGGGGGAATTTTAAGGGACCATAATGGAAATTCCATATTTGCTTTCACTGAATGTTTGGGAGAACAATCCAACCATATAGCTGAAGCTAAGGCCTTATGGAGGGGTCTATAGTTAATCAAGCAATTTCTAGGGAAAGTCATCATTGAGGGGGACTCCTTGAATGTGGTCAATTATTTAAAAAACTCCAAAACTCCAGCATGGAAGGTGAAAAGTCTAATTGAAGAGGCTCGTAGCCTAATCCTTTTTCAACATGAAGTCATTATCCAACATGTCTTCAGGGAAGCCAATGGTGTTGCAGATAAGTTGGCTAACATTGGAGTCTCTGCCCCCGGGATGAGGACATGGACTGACACCCTTCCACGGGAAGTTGAAGAAATTGCAAGGTTAGAAAAAGTTCAAAATTCTCAAAATGCATAACAATCTTTTTTTCAAATTCCTAGGAATGAAAAGATTGTTCTCCATAGATCTTAAGATTTCAATTGCTTCACATCCCATAAAGATCATCTCTAGCAAACCTATCATATCCATGATGAGTTTCAACTTTTTGAGGTACTCATTACTCTAGGACACTTGGTGCGGATTGGATCTTGTGGCACATTCTCCTCATGTTTTTCTTAAACCCTATGCCATTTATCCCTATCACCACTTGTGGTTTTAGTCCCAATGTTCCCATTTTCACCATTTCTTTCGCTATCCACCTGGAGTGCTCCTTCCCTATCTTCTCTCGTAATTTGCTCCCAGTCCACATGCTGCCTTTTCATCCTCACCCACCACCTTACTCTTTTTTGGTTTATTTACCTCTTCACTTCCTTTCCATGTTCTTGTCCTTTCTCACTTTTTATCATTTCCCAAAGCCCTCGATGTCCGTTTTCCTCTGCGAGTTTTGTGAAGGTGTTAAGTTTCATCACCTGATAGGCCAAGCTTCACAAGGTGTGGCACACCTTTCTATTTCTATGAGGGATGGTAATTTTTGGGACCTTAAGTTGCATAAGGAATGTTGGTCTATTCTCCATGATTTGGTGATTTTGCTTTTCCCTAGGATTTGCTTCTTCATGAGGAGTAGGAATAGATGGTTCCAAAAATTTCTAAATTTATCAAATATTTACAAAACCCTCCCTATGGATGGATCTTGCACCTATTCTATCAATTTTTCTCAACTCAGAGAGCTCTCTGTTATCCCTGATTACCTATTTCAATTTCCTATCATCATGTGCTTCATGGAGCCAGAATCGCTCACTATCGAACCGGTGGTGGAAGCTATCCTTAGTGCTAGAGGATTTATGTCATTCCTAAAGAGATTTTTAGGTTGGGACTGGAATATCAACTTGGCCTTTGCATCCACTTGGGAGAAGGGCATTACCATCATACATGGCATTGAGTTCCAGGTGGATGTTAATATCCTAGCTGAGGTTACAGGACAACCATCGATGGGAAGAACAATGTGCAAGGACAAGCACAACTGGGACATTGAACTTAACCAATTTGAGCTGAAGTCACCTATGAGGAGGATTGTCAAGCCGGGGATGGTTCGTGATGACTTACCCACTCCTTGGAAAGAGGTGATGAAGCCTGTTATGGAATATATCACTGTGGATGACCCTGGTTCCCAACTTAGGAGCTTCCATATTTCATTTGTGAACCACTTTAGGGAGGTCAAGCCGCTAAACATTCCTAAATTCCTTTACTTGTCGATGGATTACTCCATCACATGCAACATGCTCAAAGAAGGAGGAAGCATGGCCCTCTCACTAGGGACTTTTCAAAGTCCTGTATACTCATCTTCTAGAGAAGTTTCCCAAAGGAAATGTGCTTCCTCAAGATCAACAGACTGAGAACATGGAGGAGGATACGTCCTCCACTCCTATATCTAAGGTTCGCGGTTCCAAAAGGAAGAAGATGGATGAAGGCCACCAGGATGCTGATTTCTTGCCAAGAAATAAGGGTAAAGTTGAGGCTACCCCAATGAGGAGTTCTCAATGCCTCAAGAATAAGGAAGTCCAAAATCAAGGAAAGACGTAGGGTGCGGCCGAAGATGATCCTGATGATCCTGTAGAGAAGATTCTCCAAGAATATGTAGTCAAGACCACCACTAGCATGATTGTTTATCTGGAGAGTGCCATGGATGCAATTTTAGGGGCAATTACCCAAATGAAGGAGCATAGGAATGCCCTGAACCTTTTGTTCTTCTATGACAATTTCATAGAGGATACTCCTGTCAAGTCTATTGCTGAAGCCAAACCAGAGGTCAAGGATGATGATGTCATGGAAATTGCAAAGGATGTATTCAAGGATATCCCCAAGGATGCTCCAAAGGATGTCAAAAAGGATGACATCAAAGACTCTGTAATTGCCTAAATGGTTGCTCTTCTGTGGTCTTTCATTTTTGTCCGGTCTGGGCTTTCCCTAGTTTCTTGTTGGTTTGTTTACGTTTTCCTTTAAGTTTTTAGGTTTTCAAGGATGCTTCATAGTTTTTTGAGGATTGTGCATCCTTTCCTTATGCTAATGTACTAAGGTGTTTGGGCACCTTTCAAATGCCCACATCAATACAATTTTTAACTTATAAAAAAAATAATAGCCAATGGAGGGACCTTACAATGTAAACACAAATATAGAAATGCCAAGGTGGAAATATGAGAATACAATCTCAAGGCCAATATGTTTACTCTTCCTTTGGGAGGATGTGATGTTGTGTTGGGAACATAATGGATTTGAACTTTGGGTCTGATAGTTTAGGATTTTTCTAAAATTTGGATGTAATTCAACCAATAGAAAGCACAATATACCCTCTAAGAAATAGCCATAGGGATTACCCAACTTATCTCTTCTCATTGGATAGAGAAGTTCTTGAATAAATCAATACACAAATTAGTGGTATAATTGTTTGTAATACAGGTTCCAACTACGAATGATACAAAATAGCTAGGTGAATTACAACTCATCCTCGATAAACATACATCCATATTTATAGAATCCAAAATTCTACCACCATGGTATACCTATGATCATGTAATTCAACTTGTACTACATAAATTACCATCAAACATTTTCCCATATGAGTACCCTTATGTATAAAAGTATAAGATCAAGAAAATGGTGTAGGTATTACTAGCAACAAGGATTATTCAATCTAATGTTAGTCCTTATTATTATTTAGTGCTATTGATATGAAAGAAGGATGGATATTGGTAGTTATACATGGATTTCCATGGGCTTAATAAAATTACTCTTAAGGATAAATTCCCTATTCTTGTTATTGATGAGTTATTAGATGAGCTCCATGGTGCTCAATTTTCTCCAAGTTGGATTTATGCTCAAAGTATCATCATATTAGAATAAAGGAATAAGACAATCCTAAAACAACATTTTACACTCATGAAGGTCATTAGGAATTCTTGGTCATGCCCTTTAGTCTTACCAATACACCTTCTACCTTCTAGAGTCTTATGAATGCTATCCTTTTTTTATTTTTACACAAGTTTATTTTTTGTATTCTTTGATGATATCCTAATTTATAGTCATACTTGGGAGGAGCATCTACAACATTTGTACCAGATATTGCAACTCCTAACTAATAATCAACTATGGGAAAAGTGGTCTAAATGTTCCTTTGGAATGCAAAAAGTGGAATACTTGGACCACATAGTTTCAAGGGAAGGGGTTAAGGTAAACCCAAGGAAAATCATGGCTATAAAAAAATGGCCAAAGTCCCAAAATATTAAGGGTATTTGGGGTTTCCTAGATCTCACTAGGTTCTATTAGAAATTTATCCAAAATTATGGGAAGATCATAGTTCCATTGAAAACTGTGTTGAGGAAGAATTCGTTCATATGGTTAAAACTAGTAGAACAAGCTTTCTTGTACCTTAAACAAGCCATGTTATCTACGCCTATGCTAGCAATGCCCAATTTCTCCAAATATTTTTTAATTTAAAATGATGCTTTAGGTAAGGGAATTGGTGTGGTACTAATGCAAGAAGGATGATCATCACTAGTAAGGCATTGTTAGAAATTTTTTTAGGAAATCAACCTATGAGAAATAAATGATGGCAATTTACAAGTTGTCTAAAAACTTATGGTATCTAATGTTTCACTCCTTATGTGTATCACTTAGCATTGATAATTTAAGTTTATGATAAAAAATATCAACAAAAAAAGTAGACACTTCTTATGGGAGTGTTTATTGCTAAGTTTAGTTAACACTGTGCATATCTATAATTGGAGTTATGTGATGTTTTTGTTTATAGACTAGTTGTTTTTTTAATGCATTAGTTACAACTGAAAATACATCTTGCATGATGCTATAGATTAGGAATTAGTTGTAGTTATCTTTAGTCATGTAATTACTAGTTGTTGGAGCATTGATTTTTAGGGGTAGATTTTTATATTATTTAGTGTGTCATTTAGTTGCATAGTGTGTATGCTTCTGGTACACATTTTTTTGAAGGTAATTTTTTTTTATTTTGTCATATAGTTTGTCGTTGCTATATCTTGTTATACAAGTTTTTATTGCATTTCAAATACCTTTATTTAATGGAATATTTCTACTAGTGAAGTATGACTCTTATATTTTTATTAGGTTTGATTTGGTGATAATTTTTAGCCTCTAATAGATGAATTTAATACTTCATTTTTTTTTATTTTTTTATGAAAATTGTAGCCATTATTAATACAATTTTTGGGAAACTTGTATTTTTTTGGATTTCTTCAGTAACATGTAAAATATTCAATTGGTATCAAAGCAATTTGATCTATTTGGGTTAAAGTATTTTTTTATAATGATGGAATAAAAGCACTCTAATGCTATCCCATTTCAAGTTCCTATGTTTAATGGATAAAATTATGGATATTGATGTATTTGAATGAAGACTTAATTTCACAGGACTTGTGGAGTATTGTTTTATAAGGATACTTCAAACTAGCAGATAAAGTTGTTTTCAATACCCTCTCTACTAATTCTAAGGCATTGGAAAATTAGAAATATGATGAAAAAAAATTGTTTGCAATTTCAAGTAAGATTGATGTCTCCAATTTTTCTAATATTTTTGAATGCACTAAATCAAAGGATGCATGGGAGACACTTGAAAGTGCCTACAAAGGTTCCTCCAAGGTGAGAATAGTTAAGCTTCAACTCTTGAGAAGAGATTTTGAATCCTTACACATGAATGATAATGAGTCTATTGAAGTGTTCATCACTAGAGTCCAAAATATGGTGAATGTTATTCATGCACATGGTGAGGCACTTGATGATAAAAGGATTGTTGAGAAGGTATTGAGAAGCCTTCCTAGGAAGTTTGATTTTGTTATTATTGATATTGAAAATCTAGATATTTTTCAAATCTAAATCTTATTTAACTACTTGATATCTTGTAAATTTATGAACATAGGATGAGGGATAAATATGAGGGCCTTGATCAAGAATTTCAAGGTAAGTTCAATATGAATGAATAGTCATCCCATTAAAAGGAGTCATAATCTACCACTTTGGCACCATCATATTTTAGAGGCCATGGAAGACGTCATGGTAAAGGATATGTAAGAGGAAATAACAATAGTCATGAATCAACCCATAGAAACTATGACTATTGTGGTAAGGATGGCCACTCTAAGCCATATTTCTATAAAAATAAAAAGTAGGAGAAAATATTTGATTACATTGAAGAAAAAGGTGAAAACCTCTTTCTATCTTGCAATATTTTTGAGGCTATTAAAGATTAAGTTTGGTGTCTTTATAGTGGATTTTCAAACCACATGACTAAAAATATAAGTCTATTTATTGAACTTGACGATAATGCTAGAGGATAGATCTATTTGGTGATAATAATTAGGTGAATATAGTAGAAAAAATAACTCTTACCATCATGACAAATATTGATAATATTTTTTAATGACACTTTGTGCCAAGAATCAAGCATAATATTTTTAGTAGTGGAAAATTATGATCAAAATATTATAAGGCTATTTTTGAAAATAATTATTGTAGAATCTTGGATGAGACTAAGAATAATATTGTAGCTTAAGTTTTTATTTTGGAAAACATGATGTATATGTTGAAAATGTAGCTAGATGTGGAATTTTTGAATACCACAATTGAATTGGCATGGTTATGGCATAAGAGATATGGACACTTTAACTTTGGCTTATTGGATGGAATGCAAAAAAAGAGCCTTGTTAGAGGGATTTCCACATTTATGAAGCCTCTAAACAGTGTATGTGAAGGTTGTATTTTTGGAAAACAACATAGAGAGAAGTTTCCACACCACAAATTTAGAGTTGAGAAGCCATTGAAATTGGTGCATGCTGATCTATGTGGACCCATGCATATATTAAGCATTGGTAAAATAAAATGATTTTTATTGTTTGTTGATGTTCATTCAAGAATGAGTTGGACATATTTCAATATGTTTAAGTTTCTAGTTGAAAATAAATCTAATTTTTGTATTATGACCTTAAGGACTAACTAAGGAGGTGAATTCACTTCCAATTAGAAACCAAAGAATAAAAAATGAGTTTACAACTACCTACACTCCTCAAAAAAATGGAGTGGAAAAATGGAAGAACATGACCACTATGGAAATGGTTCATTACATGTTGAAGAAAATGGAGTTACCAAACAATTTTTTGGGTGAAGCTACACACACAACTATTTACATTATGAATTGTAGTCTTACAAAGCTGGTAGAAATATTTACTCCCTACGAAACTTGGCATGGTAAGAATCCAAGTACTGGTCATTTAAATTTTTTTGGTTCCACATGTTATGTGCACATTCTTGAACATAAGAGAAGAAAACTTGATATGAAATATATCAAATATTTTGTTGGCTATTCTAATGAATCCAAAGCTATCAAATGTTATGATCCCACTAATAACAAGTTTCATGTTAGTAGAAATGTGATCTTTGATGAAGGGGGAGCATATAGAAAAGAAACTAAAGAATTTATTCATGTTACCCTATAAATTGGTGAATTAGATCCTAATGGAAATGGTGAAGCCTTGTAGCCCCAAAGTGAAGAAAAATACAACTCTCCTATTTAAAATGGTGACTCTCCAACTTCAAGTTCATCTAGAGGGAGTATTGGTACAAATAGGTTAAGCAAGTATCACCCCCAAACACAAATGTTGGATGAGAACTATACAAGGAGAATAACTAGACTACAATTAAAACAAGACAAGGATGTAATAAAATATTCATTACTATCCTCTTCTAATATTGATCCATAATTTTTTAAATAATCATGTGCTAATGAATATTAGGTAAAGGCTATGGAAAACAAAATTGAATATATTGTAAAAAATAATTCCTAGGAGCTTGTTTCTCCTCTTAAATACAAGACTAGTGTTGGTGTTAAATGGATTTATAAAATGAAGTATGATATTGATGGAGGTATAACTAAACACAAGGTATTATTGGTAGCCAAAGTCTATGTTCAAAATAAGAAATATATTATGAAGAGACTTCTGTACGAGTTGCCATATTGGAAATGATAAGATATTTTTTGCAATAGCTTCCCATTTTATTTTTGTTGAATATCAAATGGATGTAAAATCAACATTCTTAAATGAATATTTGGAGGAATAATTTTACATGGATTAGCCACAATAATTCATAGTTGTAGGTTATGAAGGCAAAGTGTATAGGTTGAAGAAAGCTCTTTATGGGATTAAGTAGACACCTAGAGCTTGGTACTCTAGGATTGATTCCTACTTGGATAAAAAATCTATAAATAATGTTTGTACTTTATTAAAAAAGCTATATACAATGTTTGATTAAAAGTACACTATATAAAAAGGAAGTTGAACTAGAATTCATTATCATATGTTTATATGTTGATGATACATTTTTTATGGGAAGCTTGAAATAATTTAAAAAGGCTATGTTGGATGAGTTTGAAATGAGTGATTTGGAAAAAATGTAATACTTTCTTGGTATGCAAATAAAGCAATTAGCTCAAGCTATATCTATTACTCAATCCAAGTATGTTGAAGATATTTTGGTAAGATTTAATATAAATGATTGCAAACTTAGTTCAACAATTATGGGTTACAAATTGATGAAGTATTCTTCCCTTCTTGTGGATGCAACACTCTATAGGTCTTTGGTTGGTAGCTTGATGTGCCTTACAACTACTAGGCTAGATATTATGTATTCTATTAGCTTGGTGATAATATTCATGCACTCTCCTTGAGTCTCATTAATGGGCATCCAAGAGAGTCCTTAGGCATGTGTGTGGTAGAAAATATTTTGGTTTATGTTATTATGCTACTAATTCTTATGACATTGAGGCTTATACAAATGAAGATTGGGTAGGAAGATTTAATTATAGAAAGAGTACTTCAGGTTATGCTTTCTTCTTTGGTGGAAAATTGGCATTTTGGAGTAGAAAAAACAACAAATAGTAGCATTGTCTAAAAATGAAGTAGAATTAATGGACGCATCATTTGCTTGTACTCAATCCATTTGGATGGTAAGGTTCTTTTAAGAATTGAGAATGAATATTGATTACTCCATTAAGATCTACTGTGACAACACCAACACTATATCCATGCCAAAGAATCTAATGTTTCATAGTCTAAGTAAACATATTGAAATATGCCACTACTTCATTTGTGACTTGGTAAAATGAGTTTATATCTTTTATGTTTTGAAAATATGAAGATCAACTTGATGATATTTTCACAAACTTTGAATAAATACATATTTCAAAATTTGAGAGTATTTATTGGAGTACGAAACATTGACATCAAGGGGGAGAATGAAAAATTATGATTTCTAATGTTTCATTCCTCATGTGTATCACTTAGCATTGATAATTTCAATTTGTGATAAAATAACAAAAACAACTATACACTTACTAGAGGAGTGCTTTATTGCTAAGTTTAGTTGAAACTTTATTTTTATATATAGTTGGAGTTATGTGTTGTTTTTACTATAGATTAGAAGTTTTTTGAATGCAATAGTTGCAACTAAAATTATGGGTTTTTAAGCCTTAATACTACCATAAATATCATAGGTTAAATATCATAGGATCGAATATAATATAGCCACAATATAATAAGGTCAAGATAATGATATGAGTAGAATAATATGAGCAAATTAATATGTAAAATAAGGCTTATAATATATCAAATAACATTCAATAATAAGAAACAATATGAATATAAATAGCTTTAATCATACATGTACTAAGCATGTAGAACAACTAACAATATTAATTGCTCACTTTCTCTTACAATGATAGTGCAGTTCATGACTATATGTATCTATATATGTGTTGTATATCATTGTATATGATTGATTATGCTTATGGAGTATTATCTCCATAATATAGCCATAGTAGTGAGACTCTTTGGATACTTGACTATTCATTTCCATATGCCAAGTCTCATGACTCTTGGCTTATCTACTTGACACTTGCATACTTGATGAACACTTGACACTATAACATATGCACACCTAAACATGAATCTTACACTTCTATAACTTGCACACTCTAATATAAGACACTTGTGCACATATTTACATTACATTTTTTTCTCATACATATAAGACACTTGTGTAAATAGACTCAACTTACACTTGCATACTAACTCACATGACACTTGTGTATTTCCTACACATTCACACTTATATAAAATAGGAAATATAACTCACACTCTAAAATATGACTCAACACTAATATATTGTACCATGAAGGTACCATGAGGGTACATTAGTATGTACCAAATAATGTAATATACTTCAACACCCCCTGTATTATATTATTTGGTTATTGAAGACTTTAGTATTCAATTATGCTCTTCATATTCATCTTCATTCTTCAAGTGACCTTGCAATGCATGTGATATTTTGAATTTCTCGTATTTGTTTCATCATCTTGAACTTTGGATTCACCCAATGCTTGCATTGGTAGAAATGCTGTTGAATCCAATTTCTTGTATTCTGTATTTTAGAACACTTAGGCAATTTATCAATAGTTTCATCTTGAAAAATAAGCTCTTGAGAAAAACCAATTGAATCTAAAGCATATATTTTATTTTTGATTGATCCTATAGCCTTTGTTATATTTTGATTCTTGATAATGCATTTATTGTGCTCATTTATATATTTAAATTCAATTGATCTCTCACTTTCAACCAATTTATGATTTGAAATGAGATTGGTTGATAATCCTAAAACATACATAACATCCTCTAGTACAAAGTCTAAAAAAAGAATACTAGGTGTTACACTACCACTTATATGAACTAGATATCTCTTAAATTTGCAATCTTTAAATAGAAATTATCCTTGACTTCTAGACATTCAAACCATTGCAAATTACTAGTCATATGATGACTAGCTCCTGAATCTATATACCAAATATATTTTTCTATTTGAATTGTTTGATTAGATTCACTTGATACTATCTTGCATCTTTGACAAGAGTTTTGAAGAGTATGATGTTGCCCATTAAATAGATTTTATTTTTGAACTTTTTCTTTTATGAAATATGAATTTGTGTATTGATAATGTCTCCTATGTTGAAAATTTTCTCTTGATAACTTATCCATTTTTCATCTTTTGAAGTAGAAGATCTTATAATTCCTAGGTTTAAAATTTCTAATTTAAATCCTATGAAGTAGTAAACCTCATGTCTCCCTAGTTTTAGAAACTAAAGAATGAATTTTGTAAATTTTTGTTTTTCCTAAATCTTGTTGTTGAAAACCCTTTATATCCTAAATATATTTTCAATTTTTGATTTTCTCGAATTATGAAACTGAATTAAACTTAAAAAACTTCAATTTTGAAAAAAATTCAAAAAATCAAATTACCTAGTTGAAAACCTTATTACTCTAAACTTATTAAAAAATAATAATTTCAAAAATTCCTAAATTCCTTATTACTCCTTATATTTATAAAAAAAACTATCAAACCCTACTTTTATTTAACCTTATTACTCCAAATATAAATACTTAAAAAACTCTAATTAAATCTTACTTATTTCTCCTATATTTCAAAAATCATTTATAAACCTTAAAAAAATTTAAACTTATTGCTCCAAAAATACCTTATATCTCCTAATATAAACTTTAATCAAATATTAAATATTAAACTTCAACCAAAACCTAACCACCAACCATGTATGATAGCTCTTCGTAAATGCACATCTTTGCTATTGGCTGTTCAAATTGCTCATGTGAAACCTTCAATGATTTTTTCATATGTTGAGGGTGCTAAAAATGATGCTCCATGTGTGGAATTGCATGGAGGTGTTTCTATTATTTCTCTTATCCTAAAAATTACAACTTGCTCAGACCTTGCTTGTTGGTGTTTTGCCTTCTTTAGTGATCGTTATGATTCTTTCCTTGGCATTAGAAAATGATTGATAGAGCTTAGACTACCATTTAGACATTAGAATACCTCCAATTGGTACTCAAATTGTCATTTAGACTCTCTAGAATCTACTTAGGGAATCAAGATTCTAGTTAGACATTCAAGTCCAAACTTTTTGCTGCATAACTCCCAAACTGAGCTAACTGTAGGAGATGCTTTAGATTCCTTTCTTATGTGAAGCAATGCACTCAAACTTTCCAATATGCATCGATATTGATAATGCTTCAAACTTAGTCTACGTACTTTAACTTACTGCCTTAATAGCTTTCTTGATTATGTGATTTGGCTTAATGGCCTTTTTCTTTGCATATGGTTGATTACTGCATCAAATTTCTCCTTCTATTACACACCTAAGACTGATGACATTATACATTATTTTATGACAACAATTAAGTAACATGATTGAATAGTTGCTCTACTTTGTTTGCTTGCTTTACTGATACTGTTAACTTATTTTTCTTGTTGCAAATGAAGATCGCCAGTGGTTGTGTACTCTTCCTCCTTGTTATTGAAGTTAGATGGTAGGTACCCAAGATAGGTACTTAATAATTTAAAATTGTATTGTATAATGGTATAAGCCATAAATTAATTATTGAGTAAGGAAGACCACATGTCAAATTAGGAATAGGTAGACTAATGTCGTAGAATCATATATGTAACCACTAGTGAATATTATCATATGTAGCCATCAAGGAATATTTTCATAATTTTATGCACTTTGTAACTCATTGAAGGTGAGCCACCACATGGGTGATCGTGTAACTCATGGAAGGTGAACCATAACACTCTTGTATAAAGAGAGATGTACTCCATTGAAAATGACATAGATGAAGTATTCTTGTAGAAGTCTTGGCTCATGGAATTGGATATTTGTGGCGTAGCTTCCTTCCAATTAGGAGCATTGTATGATGTTACCCAACCTCAAGGGTATTATCAATATGTATTATTATTGTCAAATTTATTTGTGGATGCATGTTTTATATTTAAGCATATTGGTGAATGATTTATTGTAATTAGAATAGAGGTTTACAACATTTGGTATTAGAGCAGCAATTTTGGCAAAGTGAGGTTGTTTTTACAAAGCTAAGGCATATTTTTTAATAAAAAACATGATATTTTACAGGAGCCATATATTTTATTTTAGAAATAATTTTTAAAATATTTTTGCACCATTGTGTAGAGCATTTTGAGTACTATAAAAATTACTACTCATTTGTTAAATTCTAATAAGTATTGAGAAATTTATGGCTGTTTGAAGTTGGGTTATTTGTGTTATTTTTTATCATGCGATTTTTTTTTCAAAACAAAAATTATATTTATCTGTTTAACAGTCATTTTCAAATAATTTTAGAATCAACATGTATATTATTTTGAGTACTATAAAAATGAATTCTCATTTATGAAATTATAATAAGTATTGAGAGAGTTACAATTGTTTGAAGTTGGGTTGTTGAGGTTGTTTTTGGGCTGCATGAATTTTTTTTCAAAAAGAAAAAAATTGTATTAAATTTTTAGTAGTTATTTTTAGAATTTTTTTGCACCAACATGTAGGTTATTTTGAGTATTACAAAAATGATTGTTCACTTGATAAATTATGTTAAGTATTGAGGGAGTTATAGTTATTGCAAGTTGGGCTTTTGGTGTTGTTTTTGGGTTGCATGGAAAAGGGAAAAAAATTTATAACTTTCAATCCAGGTAAGAAAATCAATTTCCATTTGTTGTGTTTTGAATTTTTTTTGTAGATTTAATTCTTGAAGAAAGGAATTAGAAGAGATTTCAAAAATTTTAATTTTTGAGAGTTTTCAGTTATTTAAAACCCTCGATGCTTTAAAAAATAAAATAAAGAAGAAAAAAGAAAAATGGAGTTTCTAATATTCATTGGAGGGGATCATAGTGGTGCTAGGATATGGTTGATAAAGTGGAAAGTTGTTTCTAAATATTTTTTTCACATGGAATGTGAAGCTTTTTAATGTTTTACAAGAGAAATCTCTCTCTTGGTATGAGGACTTTGCTTATGCTCATAAATATAAATATACACAGGAAGAATTTGAAGTTGCATTTTTAAACAAATGGGGATTAGAGGCAATGGATAATAATGTGCAGACTAAGGAAACTACACCTTGTGTGTCAGGGCCAAACAATGGTCAAAAATATTTGTTTGAATGTAAAAATTTTATTTTACAAGTTCATGGTTGCATTAAAAACAAAAAATATATATTGTTTTTATTAACCCTAGAAATAAATATAATTTTATCAATATTTGACTAAGAGGTTGCAAGTTCAAGAAAAGAAATTCAAAGACATACATTTGTGGTAGAGAATATTACATTATTTTATACATGCGAATATACCCTCATGGTAAATCTTGTAAATATTTGATTTGGGTTGTGTCCTAGATTAGAGTGTGAGTAAATATTATATGTAATGTAATAATGTGTAGGAAATGCACAAGTATCATGTAAATGAGCGTGCAAGTGTAATATGTGTAAATGTGCACAAGTGTCTCATATGTAATTGCGCACGTGTTATTAGATTAGGAAGTATTATGTGAATATTCATGTCCAAGTGTGCATACACAATAGTGTCATGTGTATGCAAGTATCAAGTAGAAAATCCAAGAGTCATGAGACTTTGTGTACGAAAAGGAAAATTCAAGTAACCCAAGAGTCATCCTACAATGGCTATATATTACTCCATGGAGAGGCATAGATATATCATCGATATCACCTACATTTATTTACGTCACCGATATCCTTCATAGCCTACATTGTCTACATTGTGAGTATTGTTATTGTATGAGAGTTTTATGATACATTTGTGTTAGCTTTTGATGAATGAGCCATGAGAGATAACAATCACAAGATGCAGAATAACATGAAAGAAAGTAAATCTGCTAGATGACTGAAGTATGCTGAAATATAAATCATATAAAATATTACAATGTAGCTATGGAGGAAGTGAGCACTCCATTAACAAAGCTACAGATCTACATCATATCCATCACCAATAAATGGTGTGGAACACAGAACTACACTATCCACTAACCTACGCTATCTGACTATGTCCCCCGACTGTCTTATCAATCTATCTAAGAGGCCATCCTTATATAAGAAAAATAGGATGCTTGGCCAACACTCTATCTAGATGTGCATAGGACAACTTGCACATGTACAACTTGCACATTGACACTTGTCCACTTATTACATTGCATGAAGTAACTAGATAACTTGCACAGGAAGTAATCTAGATATGTATCTTGGAGGATACATTTACATAACCCAAATGATGGAATAGACACTATTTCCAACACCCCCTATATTACATTATTTGGGTATTGAAGGCTTTAGTCTTCAATATGGATTTTCTTCATCTTCTTCTGATTGATCTTCGTAGTCTTCTTCCTCTGCATTCTTTGTATTCAGGTTCAGCAGGTAGTTTGTGTCTTCATATGATGCAGAGTAGGTTGCAGCTAGGCCTTCTATTCTCATTGGATAATCTTTGACATGTTCTGGTTCATCTTCTATCCAGCCACCTTTGTAGTCCTCCTTGCAAGTATCTTCATTTGATTCTGATTGTTGATGAATAAGTAGGGCATGATGCAATTGTCCTTTCTTTCTTCTGTGCTTACCTTTTTGGTGTGCTAGTTTTTCCTCTGTTGATTTAATCTTCATGTCTTGATTCCCTCTTGTATGTCTCTTCTTCTTTTTCCTTCTTCTCTTCCTGTGATTCTGCTTTGATGTAGGTGAAACCTCAGCTTTAAAACAAGTTAGTCTATCATCACAAAAGTATTGTTCTTTAACATCAACTTGTTTCTTGTGTTGAGTAAGTACAAACACAATTAATGATAGATAAATCATTAGACATTCTTCTAGAGAAAATATAACCAATCTTTGTGAGTTCCACCATGTTGTGAAGAGAATTTCATGAAGATAGTTAATCAAGGTCGTAAAGTTGCCTTCTTTGGCTTCCTTAAGAAATAAGGAGAATTTCATCTTGTCATTAGAAGATAGATACTTGTATCCTTCTAAAGTATCTATTAGGTTTTGGGAGTAGTATTCCACTTCATGGAATAGTTCTTCATTATTGAAAGCTTTTCTCAAAATCTCATCCATAATGTTTCTTTGGAATTGAAATTTGATAGGACCTTAATAGTCTTATCTTATGGCTCCCTAGTGATAAGAGTATGATATAGTGCTTTTTGTAAAAATGTAGTTCAATTTTGGTTGATTTTGTACAAGTTTTGCAAGAATCAAAAATCAACTTTTTAACACCTTATTACTCCTAATTGAACTAAGCACTTTTTCAATTTTGAAGAGGTTTTGATGTTGGAATTATTTTGCCCCTTTTTAGAAATTTGAGACAAGTAAAAATATGTTTATCCAACCTTAATAAAAACCCTTAATAACCTCTTTTATATCCCTTGGATTATTTCTAATTTCCAAATAAAATAAATTTGATGGAGTAATCCTTGTGACTCCCAAGTTTGGAAAATTAGAGAAATGATAATAATATTTGCAATATAGTTTAATCCAAGTTGAATTCCTTATTCCTCCTAAGTAAGATTGCAAATATTAAATTAATAAGATAAGTCACCTCTTTAGCTTTCAAAATCTAAGTTTTAACCTTAGTTTATAACCCTTATAACTCCAACTTATGAAAGCAATAATAAATGAGATTTAGACCTTACCTTATGGATGCAATATCTCCTCAATATTCGATGCTTTCTATGGCTGAGTATAACAACGTATAAGAGGTACCTTGGGTGCTCGATTTAATGGAGATTCCTTGGAGTGGCAGGACTTGAATGTTGTACATATGGCACTGAATGTTGACCTTCAAAAATGGGGAGCTTTTAATGCTCCTTCCCCTTGTCTTCCATGTTGCACTTCGAATATTTCTATTATGCTTCTCTCACACCTTGACTGTGCTACATTCCTCCTTCGAACGTCTTTGATTGCGCTTCACTCATGCATGTTGATCTTGGACTTAAGATACCTTTTAAGCATTGTTGATCATAGGCATTGTGACAAGTGTCACATCCATTACACGTGAGCACTCCCTTCTTTACGTAACACTCCAAAACCTTTGTTCAATGCTCTTGGAGAAATTAGAAAATGTATGGGCACTTGTGTGAAGCTGGTGGAGAATACCAAGTGTCACGTATTTGCTTGTAACTCCTTCATGGGAGTTTCTAGAATGTTGAGAGGAATGATGACCAGAATGCCAAGTGTTATTTTTGCATGGAGTCCATTCTTGTAACACCTTCGAAGATGGAGATTATAACTCCATGACCTTTTTCTTTGCAATGTTGCTTGGGAAGCAAGCAAGATTTTTCTCCGTAGGTGGATGGGTGATGCGCTATGGAGCTTGGATGATGATTTGAGGCTTCCCTTGGTGAGTGGTCTTCTCCAAGTTAGAGACCACGAATGTAACACCTTCCCTCTTTCTTTTATGCCTTCGAACGTATTGATTTCCTTGTAGATATTTTGACATATTTTTTGAGATTGATATGCACTCGCCTATCTACGTAAATGTGGCTCATGAATGATCTAAAATGAGCTTTGATTCTATAGGTACGTACGTCCAAGATGAGCCCTTGAATGGCTCCTTCTAGCTTGGGAGGAAGAGTGTTGATGCCCGACCTTTGATGGTTGTTCTTTCCCTGTAGAATACATGCCCTAATGTGGCACTTCCAAATCTGCTCTTATGCTGTCAAAAACTATATTAGAGTAGTGCAAGATAATGTGTTATAATTTTGTAAAATAAGGCTTTTTAATATACCTTCTTTTGCACTCTATTTCCAGATTTTAAATTCTGGTTTTGTGGCAGATTTCTTGCAATACAAGGGTTTGAGGTTGTCTTTAAAGAGTAGACACACCTTTCCCTTTTTTCTTGGACACTTTTGATAACAAGTCCAAGTTTCAATAACAGTAGATAGAAGCTTTTTAATTGATGCATTTTTTTTGCATTCAACTTGTAATGCTTTTGATTTTGAGACTCACCAAGTCTCACTTTCATAAGCTTCTATTTCTATTTTTGGTTAGTTAAGTTCTTCTCCAAATTCTGGAGGATTCTAACCCTTTTTGGTGGCTTCTATTGGCCACTTCAAGTTGCAGATTTTTGTGCTTCAATAGTGTCTTTAGACACTTGATACAAATCAGACTTTGTGCCTTTCAAGAAACACAAAACTAATTTTCTTTTTGAGAGTGGTATAATAGTACAAGTTCTTTACTTTTAATGCACTAATATTACACCTTATCACTCCAATCAACTCTCAAAGTCATGCACTAATAATCTACTACAACTAATAAAGAATAACCTAAAATGAATCTTTAGGAGTTATTCTGCAATTTCACTACAATCAATGTTTGTAGGACTTAGTCTTCTTTTTCAAAAATAGATAATAGGTAGTTGATAGAAGCTAATCTGAAATCTAATCAACTCCTAATAAATGTGCAATTGAATCCTTAAAAAGAATCTATTTTCTTTTGCACTTCAGAAGACTGTAATCTAATTTCCTTTTTGCAACTTTAATCCAAATTCAGGTGCTCTAATAAATTTGATAAATAATTCAATTAATGAATCTTTTTGCACCATAAGTTGCATACCTTTTTCTATAGCTCTTCTCCCACCTTTGTAGAGGATGTAGACCTTGGTGTCTAAAAACACCAAGTTGCTGCTTCAAGTAGGATGTCCTGAACAACTCCTTCTTCACCAAATGATGGTCTCAAACTTTCTTTCACGAGCCTAGGATTTGGTGGCTTGTTCTCCTCTTGTGTTCTCCTCCTTCTGCTATAGATTTGGAGAAGTCTATGTCTCTAGAGTGGTGCCTTCTTGCTGTGAGAGGTAATATTCAAATCTCCAAGATTTGGTGAGCTTCTTCTATCTTCAAGTCTTCTTGTCGAATTTTGACTTCAAGCAGGATCTTCTTCTAGGGTTTGGCTCTCCTTGCCAAATTCTCCTTCATAGATTTGGCACTCCTTGCCAAATTCTCCTCTTGGGCTTGTTATCGATGGCAAAATTATCCCAAGTCCTTCACTATCAGGGACTTCACCTAGATAGTGGATTTCTCCAATGAGTTCTCAAAGAACTCTCTTGATCTTCAGCAAGGCTCTCCTAGCCTTTCCTGGATGCTCGATGAGACCTTCACAAGGTCTTTGATCTGGCAGCTTCTGATGGTCTTCCTTGAGACCTTTTCTTCAACCTTCTACTCCTGGAAGTGTTGGTGGTGAGATCTTCTCCTAGATCTTCTGATTCTACTACTCTTGGCTTTGAGTAGGACTCTCCTAGTCCTTCTTCTTCTTCTTCCAATACTGGAAGTTCTTCAATGAGATCTTCTCCTGATCTCTTCTCTTTTGCTTCAGGATTAAGCTGATTCTGAAGAAGATACTCTTCCTAAATTTCTTGTAGGAAGTCTCCCAACTCACTGAATCTTCTATTCCTACAACAAAGATATTAGTACTAAAATCTTTAGTGTACTTCTGAATCAGATATTCTTCTTCAAGATCAAGGCTTTTGTGGCCTATTTCAATGTCAAGGCTCCTTTTTTAGTACCAAGGCTCTATGGCTTTTTCTTGTTCTATGGCATTTTTAGTATCAAGGCTTCTATGGCCTTTTCAGTATCAAGGCTTCTATGGCCTTTTCAATATCAAGACTTCTATGGCTTCTTCTTCAAGGCTTCTATGGCCTTTCTGTATCAAGGCTCTTCTGGCCTATTCTTCAACTATGGAATTCTGTAATCCAGCAATGGAGATCTTTAGTCTCCTATCTTCACCATGATCCTTCACTAGAAGTCTTCTTCCATAGTATTCTTCTCTCGCACGATGAACTAACCTCTGCACTATGAGGGCACATCGACCATCGGGAAACGAAGTTGGAGTCTCCTAGATTTCTATCATAGGAGGAGTCCCAATCCTCTGAGAATTAATTTCCTACAACAAAAGAAACTTTAGGCACCAGTTAGAAAATTCTAGATAACCTAGATGATCTTCACTAGATGATTTGTCAATCTAGTGGATTGAAATGTTGAGTCCTAGTCTTCACGAGTTTTCATAACAACTCTATGGAAAAGACTCTAGATGAAAATGATCTCAGTATTTTCTAAAATTGAGATTCCTTTCAGTCCTATCTTTGTGACTCTCCCAAAATCTACCACCTAGATACTCCTGAGATATTTTTCTAGTGGTTGGTCCAATGGTGCGTTAGTTTGACAAAACTCTTAGGCTAACCAACAATGGTGGTTTCCCTATTGACCTACATAGATTAGATCTACCATGGCTCTGATACCACTATTAGCTTTTGATGAATGAGCCATGAGAGATAAAAATCACAAGATGCAGAATAACATGAAAGAAAGTAAATCTGCTAGATGACTGAAGTATGCTGAAATATAAATCATATAAAATATTACAATGTAGCTATGGAGGAAGTGAGCACTCCATTAACAAAGCTATAGATCTACATCATATCCATCACCAATAAATGGTGTGGAACACAGAACTACACTATCCACTAACCTACGCTATCTGACTATGTCCCCCGACTATCTTATCAATCTATCTAAGAGGCCATCCTTATATAAGAAAAATAGGATGCTTGGCCAACACTCTATCTAGTTGTGCATAGGATAACTTGCACATGTACAACTTGCACATTGACACTTGTCCACTTATTACATTGCATGAAGTAACTAGATAACTTGCACATGAAGTAATCTAGATATGTATCTTGGAGGATACATTTACATAACCCAAATGATGGAATAGACACTATTTCCAATAATTTGTAAGAGAAAAAGGAGTAATAAAGATTACATACATTTGAGCAACTAATATTGTAAGTTGTACTACATGCTTTTTACATGTATGATTCAGGCTATTACATTCATATATTTTTGCTTATTAATAAATATTAGTTGATATATTATTAGCCTTGATTTACATATTAGTTGGATCATATTATTCTAGTTACATTAATATTTGATATTATTATATTGTGGATATCATATATTTGATCCTATGAGTTTATATTAATATTAAGGCTTCAAAATACCAGTGTTATCAGAGCTACAATAAGTTTCTTGCATAGGATTTTAGGATTTTAGTTAGCTTCATAATTAAGTTTTTTCTAGAATGATAAAATAAGCTAGGTCTTTCCACAATTGTAGGACAACTAGTGAAGACTAGGTCTCAACTAGGGTCTTTCCATTAGGTTTAATGATAACTAATGAAGACTAGGACCCACATTTGGGTGAATCAACTTGAAGATAGTTTATTGGGTGAATCAACTTGAATATAGTTTAATATTTAGGGAAATAGCCAACCTTGATATTGATAGGAAAGTTTTAGGGATAAATCCCTTGACATTAATATTCTCTAAAATAAGAAGAATAAGTATTGATTGATAGAGGTAGAACCAAATCAGGAGAAAGTTGGTAATTCAATAAAGAGCTATCCTAACATTGATAAAGGATTTTAGGGATATAGACAAATTCTTGATAATGATTTCTATAAACACTCAAAAGAAAGTTGAGAGAAGTTGGTACAATCAAGCTATCTTTTGGAACATCAGGGAATTTTATAGTCACCTTGAAATTGATATCGCGTTCTCTAGTAAGGAGGAGAATCATATTGGATTATTAGGTCGCACCCAATAAATCAACCTGAGATATTGCTATAACAGAGATTGGTCATCAAAAGTGTGAGAGGCTTCCTACAATAGATAGAGAATAATTTCATCTTCAAGTGCAAGAGGAAGGTATAAAGCCTTCATCAAGTATGTATTGATTTAAGTTGTAGAATACTATAGGTTTAGGTCTTGAAGATAAACTTTTATAGAGAAGGATTCAAGTATTGAAGATAGACCTTAATAGAAAAGGATTCAAGTCTTGAATATAGACCTTGACAAATAACTTAACATTGATAGCCATATAAATATTTTAGTAAATAAAACATAGAGAATATTCCAGGTCATATAGACCTTGATGATTGGTCCAAGAGAAGAGGCCAACATTAGAGGATTGATACCCTTAAAAAAAAGAGGTCTATAATGAAGTTTGTGGCCCTTTATTAGTGAAAAGATAAGAGGCCATATACAAGATCCTTATTATAGGAAAGAGAAAGGAGGCTTAAGTATATGATATGTAGTTTGTAGAGAATCAGAGAAAGAGGATAGAAGCTAATATTAAAGAAAGAGACCATGGAAAAGAGGTTGAGTTATAGAGGACAACATAAAGGATAGAATTATTAGAGGAAGAAAGCTCAAGAAATAAAGAGCCTGATCTATATTACAAAAAGGAGCATTGAAGCTATCTAAGATGTGAAGATAAAAGGTCTAGATTAATAAGGTTAGAGAACTAGAGGAAATAATGCTTGTAGAATCAAAGAAAGAAGGCTAGATAACCAAATAAAAGAAGGCTCATTGAATCAGAGAAAGAAGGTCCAAAGAAGACCAACGAAAGAAGACTTATAAAGGAAGGCTCTAGAAAGCAACCTAAGATTCATAGCAGTCAACAAAGTAGTCATAAAAGTAGGGAAATATTCAACACATAGATGGTATAATATTAGGTAGTAGCAATCCAAAGAAAGTGCATTAGATAATGGAATAAAAGAAGTAGCTATAGCCATCAATGAAGAATGAAAATATTATGCCTACATTGAAGAATAAGTGTCTATGCTTGTATTGCTCTAAAATAAGGCATATAAATATTGCATAGAGTTATTTGTTAATGTTTTTAAGTTTAAATTCAAAGGAGAAAAGGAAATATTAGGTTTAAATAACAAACATCGAACACAAAGGAAAACCTAAATCTGCACCTAAAAAGGAGACACATAGATTAATGATCAATGCAATATAGTAGTTTAAAATAATAAAAATCTCCATTGCATCCATCCTAGGCAGAAGGAACACATAGGTAGAAGCAACATGCATAGGCATAAGGAATGCATATGCAGAAGCGAAATGCATAGGTAGAAGGAATGTGTAGGCAAGTGAAGCTTCAACTGACAATGAGCAAGGATGAACCAAAGTGGCAGCAAGTAAGTCAAGAGTCAACAAGAAAATAAGCACCAAAATGAAGCAAGAACCAAAGTGGCAATAAGAAGATGAAGTGTCAAAAAGTGCTAGAAGAAAGCAAGCACAAAAGGAACAAGTAAGCAAAGCACCTAATGGAAAGTAAGGAGAGACAAAGTGTTAAAGTGAACAAGCAAATAGAGAAATATATTTTGAAAACTCTCATCTAACAAACCCAAGACAACTAAGAAGAAGCATCCAAGCAAGCTCATGAACTAGAAGCACTCATGACAAAATAGTTTTCAAAAGAACTTGGAACATCTATCAATGGCATAGCACAAGCAAAGGCATATCAAAACTTGACACACTAGTAGAACACCACCAAAATGTGACTTAAAATATGAACAAGCCATTCAAAATGCAGTCTAGAATTCAAAATGTGAATAGAATTTTGAAAAGAGAAGGTTGAATTTTTTTTTTGGATGCATAATATTTCCTCACATGAATAAGAGTTAGAAAGCCAACCAAGAGAGTCGTTCAGAGGATAATCAATGATTAATATTTTTTCCTAGGAATGTTACATTTTGTAATGCAATTTGTGACACCTACCATGTACAATGTGAAAGACTAGGCACAAGGAGGTGAATGTTTGAGAAGAATATGGTTTAAAAAGGAATGTGCAGCATAGAAGCTCATCAAAAGTTCTTAGTTGCAATAGTCCAACAAAGCAGAGAAGAAATAGAAAGAACATGAGCGCTTGCACGAGTTTGAAGGGAGGTAAAAAAGATTTAGGGTTTTTTGAATTTGAAATTTAAATTAAGTTTAATTTGGAGGTATAAGGTTTTAATATTTGAAAGTTATAAAGTTAGAAATTTATATTTAATTAAGTTGTGGAGTGATAAGTGGTTTATTAGAAGGATTGATTTTTTGATACTAGAGAGACAAGCAGAGATTAAATTTTTTTTTTTTGGAGTTGTAAGTTTTTAAGATTAATTTGCTTTATTTTATTTTTTGAAATAATTTGATTATTGAACTTTTACAAATTAAATAAGTTGGGAGTCAAAAGGTATTCAACCTCAAATTTAGGAAATTAATTTTGCAAAGTTCATATTTTCTAGTTTCTAAACATTAGGGAGATATAAGGAATTCTACTTCATAGGTTTTATAACTTAGAAACTTTGAATTTATTTAAACCTAGGGAGTTACAAGGTTGTCTACAAAAGAATCAATGAATTCAATGGATATGGAGTTCATGATTCAAAAAAAGAAGTAAATGTCATAAAATTTGGGATCAAGAATTTGATTGAAAAATCTAAAGGAAAGATAGATCTAGTCTCAAAATTGATCTATAGTGAAGCCATAGATGAAAACTTTGAAACATTTGAATACTATTTACATGCAAGGATTGTTGAAGCAATTGATGATGAAAAATATAGTATTATGATACCTTTAGATATTGGTAGCATAATGTATATGACATTTCTTACACTCAAATTTCACAAAGAAGAGAACATGAAACAAAAGGAGTTGATTGAATCTCTTAAGAAGAAAGCAAAAGTAGACAAATAATTTTTAAAAACAATATTTCATTCTTCATGCAATATTGATATTCCAAGTTCATCTAACTTAGGATCCTATTATGATGCTTTAAGTGAATGTTCAAAAGTCTCTATACAAGAAAATAAAGAGTCATATGATTCTAAGGACAAAGGCAAAGGAAATATTCTTATGCAAGAATCTGAAGTCAATGAGAAAGTACAAGAAACTTGTAATCTTGAAGCTACAAATATTGGAGAACATGAAGCTGAATCCAAAGACAAGGCCAAGAAAGGAGAAGAAGGAGAACCTAATCAAGATGAAGGTCACATACATTGTAAATTCAATTGAAGGATGAAGACCTTGATTGAAGACTAAAGTCTTCAATAACCAAATAAAGTAATATAGGAGGATATTAGATAATATTACATTATTTGGTATATGCTAAGGTACCCTCATGGTACATATTGTAAATATTCGATTAGGTTTATGTCCTCAATTAAAGTGTAAGTAAATATTTTAAGTAATGTAATAATGTGTAGGAAATGCACAAGTGTCATGTAAATGAGTGTGTAAGTGTAATGTGTGTAAATTTGCTTAAGTTTCTCATATGTAAGTGTGCACATTTGTTCTTAGATTAGGAAGTGTTATGTGAAGAGTCATGTCCAAGTGTACATACAAGATAGTGTCATGTGTATGCAAGTGTCAAGTAGAGAATTCAAGATTCATGAGACTTGGCATAAGAAAATGATGATTCAAGTAACCCAAGATTCATCCTACAATGGTTATATATTACTCCATGGAGAGGCATAGAGATATCACAAATATCACCTATATTAGCTACATCATCGATATTCTTCATAGCCTACATTGTCTACATTGTGAGTATTTTTATTGTATGAGAGTTTTATGATACATTTGAAAGAGAAAGAGGAGTAATAAATATTGCATACATTTGAGAAACTAATATTTTAAGTTGTGCTACATGCTTTGTACATGTATGATTCAAGCTATTACATTCATATATTATTGCTTATTGATGAATGTTAGTTGATATATTATTAGCCTTGATTTACATATTATTTGGCTCATTATATTCTATGTACATTAATATTTGATATTATAATATTGCGACTATCATATATTTGATCCTGTTAATATATATCCAGTGAGTTTACATTAATATTAAGGCTTCAAAAGCCATCAAGTTGGAGAGTAAAAATGTTTGATTTTTTGAATATTTGAAGCTCACCATGTATAAATATGTTTTACATTCAGATTTTTATACAATTTAGAGTGATGATATGGATATTGTTCTTGGTTATACTTGGTTGTATTCTTTAGGTACTATTAACATTAATGTGCAAAAGTAATTTATGAAGTTATGGTACTGTAAAAACAAGATAGCATTGCATGATATCTCTTAGTATAAGGTGTAAGCTTAGAGAAAAACTAGGAAGTTATGGTAGGTAAGCAAGTTGAAATAGATCATGAAATAGAGTCTAAGGAGGAGGCAATAAAAAAGATCAAGGAAGAAGCAATTTCCAAATTCAAGGACAAATTCAAAGATGGGAGTTTGAAAAATAACATGATGTTGAAGATTCCAAAAAAGTTGAACATCGGACTAAGGTTGGAGTCTATCACCATCCACACCACCATGAGAGGATATAATCATGGAGACAGGGCTTGAGGTGGTAGAAGAAAATGAGAACATACAATGAACTAGAGGAGCACAAACTTTGGTCATAAATACAAGTAGGCTTGGATGAAATTTTTTTGAAATTTATGCTTCCAACACATGGAATTGTCATCAACGAAGACCACCACCAATCCTAGTTTCACTAGGATGGATGGATGATCGATATTGGTACCAATACTCAACATGGCTAAAAAGATCATATTATTTAGCCTCTTCTAATGTTTCAAGGATGAAATATTTTGTAAGGGGGATGGAATGTTAGGTACCCAATATAGGTACTTAATAATTTAATATTGTATTGAATGATGATATGAGCCATAAATTAATTATTAATAAAGGCCACATACCAAATTAGAAATAGGTAGGAGAATAATGTCATAGAATCATATATGTATTTTCTAGAGAATATTGTCATATGTAACTGTCAAAGAATATTGTCATAATATTATGCACTTTGTAACTCATGGAAGGTGAACCATCACACTCTTGTATAAATATTTATGTACTCCCATTGAAAAGGATATAGATGAAGTATTCTTGTAGAAGTCTTCGCTCATGGAGTTGGATATTTGTGGAGTGGATTCCTTCTAATAAAGAGCATTATATGGTGTTGCCATACCTCAAGGGTACTATCAATATCTATTTTATTGTATGGATTATTATTTCACAATTTATGTGTGGATGCATATTTTATACTTTAGCATATTGATGAATAATTTATTGTAATGAGAAGAGAGGTTTACAACATTAGACGAATGACCTTTCCTCCTTTAGCATATGTTACCTTGTTGTTATAGCATGGGCCATCTCATTCTTGTTATTTTTCTTGAGTTACCTTGTTCTTCTAGCAAGAGCTATCACATTCTTTTCCTTTAGCCACTTTGTTCTTTGAGATACCTTTTTCTTTTGTCTCTTGTAGCTTATAATGCATGCCTCTTATATTTTCATTGACTTTTTTATATATCTTCTTTCTTTCTTCTATATTGGTTGCTCTCTTTTCTTTGTACAAAACTCGGGTCTATTCTCTTATTATATGAATATATCTAGAATCTTTCCTTTACTATATGAGTCTCTTTTATTATTCTCTTCAAGCCTCTTTTTATTTGTAAAATACTTCTTTGCATTTCACTTATAAATGCATCTATTCTTTAATATTTTTCTCTCGAATCTATTCCAAAATTTGAATCTATATCTTCTTCTATATTGGATTCTTGGGTCAATGTCAAGGTCAATGTGACCTGAAATTGCTTATATTATCAAATCCAATATCTAATATGACCTGAATCTTCTTCTAGTTTCAAGGTTTATATATTTATGACTTGAATCTACTTCTGGTTTCAAGGTCAATTTCCTTATGACCTTAATATTTTTTATATGTCAATGTCAATATCTCCATGACCTAAAAGTTTCCCTTATGTCAAGGTCTATCTCTTTATGACATGAATACTCTTTCAAATCTACTTACTTTTCTCTCTTAGGAATCTCTAAATGCTTCTCAATATTCTTCTATATTTTCTATCTACACTTAGAAGCTAAAACTCTTCTTCATTTGATGTAGGAAGCTTCTCATACTTTTTTTTCTTAATCTCTTAATCTTTGCTGCAACTCTAATATTTATATTATCAAGGTGACTTTGGATGTCCCTAAATTCTCTATTGATTTCAATGTGATGTTGAATGTCCTTAAATATTCTATCAATATCAAGGGTTGGTTATGGCCTTGAATGATCAACTATCTTCAAGTTGATTTTGACTTCAATATTCAATGTCAAGGGTTGACAATATCCCTGAATGATCAACTATATTAAATTTGATTATACCTTCAATTTTCAATTTCAAGGGTTGCTAATATCATTGAATGATAAACTATCTTAAAGTTAATTCACCTTTCAATCAATTTAGCTGAGTCCTATCTTCACTGGTTATTATTCAACCTTGGAAAGACCTTAGATATTCTACTCAATATGACCTTCAAATAGAGTCTGAGTCTTACTTCCTTCAAAGTAGACATACTCCTAATCAACTTTATCAAAGTAGATAAAATCCATTTTGTAACAGTGGATAAAATTAACTCTATCAATCTAGATAGATTTTGGTGGTAGCTTTGATACCACTGATGGATTTTAAAGCCTTAATACTACCACAAATATCAGAGGTTAAATATCACAAGATCAAATATAATACAACCACAATATAATAAGGTCAAGATAATGATAAGAGTAGAATAATATGAGCAAATTAATATGTAAAATAAGACTTATAATATATCAAATAAAATTCAATAATAAACAACAATATGAATGTAAATAGCCTTAATCATACATGTACTAAGCATGTAGAATAACTTACAATATTAATTGCTCAAAATGTATGCACTCTTTATTTCTTCACTTTCTCTTACAATGATAGTACAAATCAGGATTGTATGTATCTATATATGTTTTGTATGTTATTGTATATGATTGGTATGATTGAATAAGATTATGGAGCATTTTATCCATAATATAGCCATAGTAGTGTGACTCTTTGGATACTTGACTATTATTTTCCATATGCTAAGTCTCATGAATCTTGGCTTATCTACTTGACACTTGCATACTTGATGAACACTTGACACTATAACATATGCACACCTAAACATGACTCTTACACTTCTATAACTTGCACACTCTAATCTAAGATACTTGTACACATCTTTAAATTACATATTTATTCTCATACATATAAGACACTTGTGCACATAGACTCAACTTACACTTGCACACTAAATCACATGACACTTGTGTGTTTCCTACACATTACAACTTTACATGACACTTTCAAAATTTTTATGGGAAGGACGTTGATGATTGGTTATATCGGGTAAACCAATATTTTACTCTTCATGATGTTTTCCAAAATTTAAGGCTCACAATAGCTTCCTTAAATTTTGAATTTAACACACTTCAATGGTACTAGTGGCTGAGGAATATAAGTTCATATTTATCTTGGGATGAATTTGAGAAGTAATTTCTCACCCATTTTGGCCCTAAAGAGTAAGAGTACTTCATAAGATCCCTCACCAAATTGAAATTGACCTCAATAGTCCATAAATATCAAATTTCAAAAAATTGGCCAACCACACAAGGGGCTTGAGTGAATAATTTTTTTAAAGTTGTTTTATTAGTGGGTTGAAAGAAGATATAAAATATGAGGTGAAAATTTTCAAACCACAAACCATGATGCAAGAAATAGGTTTAGCCAGATTTATGGAGGATAAATTTATTGCTCAAAGGTACACATCCAACTTTCTATAAGCTTGACCCCTACTACCATATTATCTAGTAACAAACACAACAAATAAATCACCTACAATAAAAAAATCTGACCTTGGAATATGGAATCTCATAGGTAACAAGGAACAAGTGTGTACAATAAAAATTGTATTTGCTTTATGTGGATAAAAACTCAACTAGCAAGTCCTAGGAAGTAGAGGAGGAGCATTAAGATGAAGAGCAATCTGAAGAACCCAAAGTGCTAAAGGAAATACAACCTAAAGTAGCAATATCCACCCCAAAAAAATGAATCTTGCGGACATTTCAAGGGCCAATGAATCATAATACTCATAAATTTTGGCAGTACATACAATTTCATTGATTCTTGAGTGGATAAATGAGAAAATCATTACATAAATTCATGAAATTATTTTAATGTCATGATAGCCAATGGACAGACATTACCATGTAAACACAAATATAAAAATTCCAAGGTGCAAATAGAATAATACAATATCAAGGCCAATATGTTTACCCTTCCTTTGGGAGGATGTGATGTTATGTTGGGAACAAATGGATTTGAACTTTGGGTCTGATACTTTAGGATTTTTCTAAATTTTGGATGCAATTCAACCAACAGGGAACACAATATACTCTCCAAGGAATGGCCATAGGGACTACCCAGGTTATCTCTTATTGTATGGAAAAGCTCTTGAATAAATAATTACATGGAGTAGTGGTATAATTGTTTGTAATATAGGTTCCAAATACCAATGATACAAAATAGCTAGGTGAATTACAACTCATCTTGGATAAACACGCATCGAACTTTATAGAACCCAAAGGGTTACCACCATGTTGTGCCTATGATTATGTAATACAACTTGTACTACATATATTACTATCAATCATTTTCCCATATAGGTAACCTTATTTATAAAAGTCTAAGATCAAGAAAATAGTGTAGGAATTACTAGAAATAAGACTTATTAAATCCAATGTTAGTCCTTATTATTATCTAGTGCTATTGGTATGCAATAAGGATGGGTATTGGAGGTTATACATGGATTTCCATGAGCTTAATAAAATCACTCTCAAGGATAAATTATCTATTCTTGTTATTGATGAGTTGTTAGATGAGCTCCATGGTGCTCAATTTTTCTGAAAGTTGGATTTAAAGTATCATCATATTAGAATAAAGGAAGAAGACAATCCCAAAATAATAGTTTAAAATCATGGTCATTAGGAATTCTTGGTCATGCCCTTTAGTCTTATGAATACACCTTCTACCTTCTAGAGTATTATGAATGCTATCTTTTTTTCCTTTTTATAGAAATTTATTTTTGGTCTTCTTTGATGATATCTTAATTTATAGTCATACATGGTAGGAGCATCTACAACATTTGGACCAGATCTTGCAACTCCTAACTAATAATCGACTATGTGCAAAGTGGTCTAAATATTTCTTTGGAATGCAGAAAGTGGAATACTTGGGCCACATAGTTTCAAGGGTAGGGGTTAAGGTAAACCCAAGGAAAATCATGGCTATACAAGAATGGCCAAAGTCCAAAACTCTTAAGGGTCTTTGGGGTTTCCTAGATCTCACTAGGTTCTATTAGAAATTTATCCAAAATTATGGGAAGATCATAGCTCCACTGAAAACTATGTTGAGGAAGAATTCGTTCATGTGGTTAAAACTAGTAGAACAAAGTTTCTTGTACCTTAAACAAGCCATGTTATCTACGCCTATGCTAGCAATGCCCAATTTCTCCAAAAAAAATTAATTAGAAGTGATGCTTTAGGCAAGGGAATTGGTGTGGTACTAATGTAAGAAGGATGACCATCACTAGTAAGGCATTTCTAGAAAAAAACTTGAGGAAATCAACCTATGAGAAAGAAATGATGGCAATTTACACATTGTCTAAAAATTTATGGTGTTTGATGTTTCACTCATGTGTGTCACTTAGCATTGATAATTTAAGTTTAATATAAAAAATATCAACAAAAAAAATGAGACACTTCTTATGGGAGTGTTTATTGTTAAGTTTAGTTAGCACTGTGTGTATCTATAATTGGAGTTATTTGATGTTTTTGGTTGTAGATTAGATGTTTTTTTTAATACATTAGTTAAAAATGAAAATAAATCTTGCATGATGTTATAGATTAGGAATTAGTTGCAATTGCCTTTAGTCATGTAATTACTAGTTGTTGGGGCATTGATTTTTAGGGGTATATTTTTATATTATTTAGTGTGTCATTTAGTTGCATAGTGTGTATGCTTCTAGCACACATTGTTTTGAAGGTAAATTTTTTTTTGTCATATAGTTTGCTGCTACTATAGCTTGTTATACAAGTTTTTTATTGTATTTTAGTTACCTTTTTTTAATGGAATATTTCTACTAGTGAAGTATGACTCTTCTAATTTTATTGGGTTTGATTTGGTGATAATTTTTAGCCTCTAATAGATGAATTTAATACTTCATTTTTATTTATTTTTTTGTGAAAATTCTAGCCATTATTAATGCAGTTTTTGGGCAACTTGTATTTTTTTGGATTTATTCAATAACATGTAAAATATTCAATTGGTATCGTTGGGTCTCCCTAACCCACGGTATTGCTCGATCCTGCCCATGCTACTATGGGAACACCCCCAACTATCCTCCTCACCTATGACCCAAAGAGAGTAATGGTGGTCCTTGTGGCTGTCATCACCTCTACCCTGACCTATACCCTCACCTATTGAGGAGGATATGTCATCTTATCTCATCGCTCCAATACACCTCAATTAGCCTCTTAGAATGATAGCTACATTCGTTGGCCCATGACTTAGTACTTTTACACTAGCATCGATGGGATATCCTTGGGGGTATAATACACTATCATCTCCTATATTTGAGGGCTACCTCAACCCACTCTAGGACCAATGTAGAGGAGATAGTCTAGGTCATCCTTCACAAACCTAGCCACATAAGGTTCCCCTCAGAATCCTAATGGATCTCACCTCACCCTCCTATATCAATAATCCATTAGATCCGCTATCTCTTGGATATTCTCAAACTACTATTGTACTTGATCATAATGATAGATCTCCAACTCATCCTTCTTTGTGGTGACCTATCAAAATATCCTAACCTAAAATAGCTCCTCTACATCCTCATCCCATGTAATGTGCATATACCATGGCCACCATATGATCTGATGATCTCATAGCTCATCTATGACCTATATCCCCAGTGGTAGAATACCTACATACAACATCTATGTACACTCAAGATCTCAAGACAACCTGTATCCTACTAGCTACTTTGGGTCGATCAATGGCCCTAGTAGTGCCTATGGCCTCCTAATGGCTATGTGCTCCCAGTAACACACTTAGAGCAAAGTCATGCATACTAATCATGTATACCACTTGTACACAATATTATACAATATCTAGTACAAACAAGTGAACACATATGACCCCCATGTGAACTGCACCTACTAGTCTTGCATCTCTATCACCACTCCCACTAGTACCCATGGTAGATGTTGGTGACTCATGTGGCACACTAGCAATATCACCACCACTCCATAAAGCACAATTTTTAGTGCCCCAATACCATGTCATTGTGGCATATCATTGACATGGAATTCACTCTTGCAGATCCAATGTGATGGGTCACCCATAAATTTATCGATTGTCACTTGTGGCACATATACCCTATTAAAAATTCTCCCCCTAATGGGGATCCTCAATATGTGCCACATGTCCTCAAGTTTGATGGTAATCTCTCTCATCGATAACTAGAATGTGGCTGATTCTGGGTACCACCACTCTACTAATGCTATCAATAGCACTTTGTCTACCTCCACCTAGGGTATTTCTACCAAGTGTATAAGCTCCACTACACCCAACATGCATCTCTCTATTGGCATGATCTCTTGTAGTGCCTCCTTGGGGGTACTCAACTGCCATTCCCTAATCTCAAGGATATCATGCTACAATAAAAAATAAAAAATAAAAAGAACCACAAAAAAATTTCATTAATCACATCATCATAAAAATGCCAACATAATCATGCTAATAAAACAAATTCTACACTAAGAGCAACCTAATATGTTCTTCTCTTCTGTTTTCTCTAATTTATTTTTTATTTCTTCTCTTATCTCACTTTTCTCTTTTCTTCTTTGAATTTATGTCTCATATCCTCTAGGGCATAAATTCATGAATTCGTGCATTCTATGATGTGGGGCATGGATTTGGTTATTTCCAGGGCTGATCAAATCGATGGATGATCATAAAATCTGTACCTGGGTTTGTGTGGTAAATTCTGCTTGAAAACGCAAAAAAATAATAAAAATGCTAAAAAGCAAACTAAAATCTACATTCTAAGGTAGGAGTTTTACTCTTGCATATGATCGATTTGTTGCTGCAATGACATCATCCCTTGCAAATACTGTTTGATGTGTGGGAAGTGCCGTTCTCTTGTTTTATCTAGAGATCTCTTCTATTTTCTCGTTCGATGAAAATGAATTAGGGTTTTCATCCCTTTTTGCTTTTATTATTTTCTCTCTCCTCTTCCTCTCCCTTTTGCATGTTTTTCATTGTTATCTATTGTCTTTTCTTCTAAGTCCACCATTTCAAGTTTCCATAGGAATTTTACATTCCTTTCAAAACTCAAGGGGGCACCTCAGCTTGAGAGGCATTAATGTCTCTAATGCCTTGATTTGCATGTAAAATATTCAAAGTGTCTAAAATGACAATATTTATGCACCATCCTTTTCTTCTAAACCCACCCCTTTTTTCTTGTGTTTGCCATCCTTTTTATCCATAGGTGTCTACATATTTCTTTGACACATTTATTAGGCCATAAATGCATCAAAGAGGGGACAAAATATAGACACAAAAAATTGACCCACCCAAATGAGTCATTTTCCCTTCAGTTCCTTTGGGAGGCTCTCAAACTTGGTAGAAGCAAATTTGGCCCCCTTTTCTTGTGTTTTACCTTATTTTTATTAACCTTGACCGAAACCGTGTCATGTAAATTACAAGGTATAAATTCGATAAATTTAGGGTTTCTCTTAAGAAAACATAAATTTTAAGTTGACCTTTTAGAGCATTGACTTAATCAAGATTATTTTTATATTTCCCATATTTTAGCCCTTCAAAACCTCTATAAATAAAGGGATTGGATCTCCTTTTTCTTCTAGTTAGAAAATAGTATTCATGTTGAAGAGACAAAAATGCAACACCAAATACCAAGATATAAATGAAACTCAAAAGATAATATTGCATAATGAATGATTTTATATTAATGGGGGGGAGCCTCAAAAATCCATTGTTACAGTAATAATATTTGAACTCTTTGATACAAATGTACACAATGCTAGGATTCTTCAAAAACCTAGCTACAATGCTAGTGGTGTCTTCAGAACATGTCCTTACTCCCAACATATGTGAGTGGGCTTCATGTTATCCAATACTAGGCCACTCTAGCTTAAGCAGTTGCACAACGCTTGTGTATCTCCAAACCTGCACACAAAAAATAATAACAAAGGGTTAGTAATAACTGTGAGGGCTCCACTATGTGAGACCCTCAAAAATTAATAAAACCCTAGCTATCCAATAATGAAATTGCATGCAAATATGAAGAATATTAAAATAATAACCAAAATGAAAGATTTACCTTGTGATGCTTGTTATTCTATGATCTATGATATTTGTTGTAGGAAATCGGTGTGATGATGCCCTAGCATCGCTCGAGGGCTAGTAGGACAATAGATCTAGGATTGGAATCCTCGTGTGTGCTTGGTAGTAGCAGGAAGTGCACGTGGGCACTTGGTAGCAGTAGGAAACACCCGTGGGAACTCGATAGAATGGGAAATTTCTATGGGTTCTTAGGAAATGCTTATGGGAAATCAAGGAAAATGGGAAACACTCGTGGGAACTCAAGAAAAAATGGAAACACCTGTGCGTGCTCAAGAGGGTTACAGGGAATGCAACAGAACCATATCTAGTTTGCGTGAGGTGGGCAACGATGGATGCGGAAGCAAAGATGAGTATGCGAGGGAGAACCCAAATATTGTTAGGAATATTAGGACTCAAAAAGTGTTAGGAAATCTTAGGGCATGAATTGCCTAGGAAAACTTAGGGATTCAGGGTTTGAGCCATCAAAATGGCTCCTATTAATAATCCAACCTAGGGCATGCTAGGGTTTCAATGATACTAATCGTGTGGCTGAGATAAAAGTATATTAGAGGGTGGATATTAAATCTGGGGTGTGGCATGGATTGATATAAATGGATGGATAGGATTAAGTAAAATTGGATGGTTGGGATTAATTCACTTATATAAATATATGTAAAATATAATATATAAAATGTTAATATTTAAATATATATAAAATAAATAAATATAAATATATGAATAGTGGGTGGAAATGGTAGGAAGGCACAAATGGAGGACAAGTGGCTAGGTTTTGGTGTCTACAAATGCCCTTTTTTGTATTGTGTTGCATAAAATACAATGTAGTGCAAAAAATACGAGACACCTGTTTAGGTGAGGTGCAGAAACAACTTCTCTCTTGGGATGTGAAATGTGAGCTTGAAGATAAAAGAATGAAAGAATTTAGATTTTTGCATAGATTACCCCCTCAATTGGCGAGTGAGTTTGCGAATGAATCTCACAAGCCAATTAAAAATTTATGCAAATGAATGATGGACGATATGAATGATGTAAATGTGATACCATTTTTGCCCCAATGGTGTGAAGGGGATTGGTGAAAAATGTGAAATGATGCGTCTATTTTTATCCCAATATATGAAGGGGTTTGTGAAAGATATGTTTATTTTTACCCCAACAGATGAAGGGATTTTTTGTGTAGATGTCATGATCATGTAAGATGTATCCCATTGTGGGAAAGTCATAACCAAATGTAGTTACCCCAAATTTGGGTTGATTCGATGCTATTGAAGAAAATTTCGTATGGCATCATTGAAATGCAAGTATGCAAATGCAAAAATAAAAGAAAAATAGTCTATCCTCGGGGCCACTCATGATTGTAGTAATTCCTACACAAAATCCCTAAACGGTTGCTCAATCACTTTACCTAACCTCCATCCTCGGAGACTAATGTAATTGCAAAGGAGATGATGAAAATATGTGATTTTTTTTGTGTTTCAAGCCCCACGAACAAGGCCATCAATGACAAATTTTGAACAATTTTGTCTTGGCATAGCCTCACCCGAAAGGTGAAGTACCAAAAGTGATTTTTTTTTTTAACAATGGGATATTTTATGATGAATATGACCAAGTATCCTTATGGTGATTTATTCATGTTACCAAATTGCATGGACACAAATCATTGCAATCACCAAGGATATAGAATAAACCACTAGATACAAGGTTCACTTGAAATTGTAGGTGAACTTGGAAAATGTTGAATGTAAATGCAATTATTGATGGATTTTATGGTGACATGAAGATGTGATGATGCTAAATGTATTGATGGATGCAATATGGAGTGATTTTATGGAGGTAAGCTACATTTTTGAATATATGGATTCAAGTGACTAAGTTTGTTTTTGCCCCAATAGATGAAAGGGGTTTTTGACATGTGTATGATGCAATAACTATGAAAAATGCAATGATTGTATCTATTCTTTTCCCCAATAGATGAAGGGTTTTGACAATGCAAGTGTCCTTATGGTGATCTACCCATCCTACCATATTGCATGGATAACTAGTTGTTGCAACCGCCAGGTGTCTAGAATAAACCACTAAATACAAGGTTCACTTGTACTTGTATATGTTCTTTGCTCCAATAGATGAAGAGATTTTATGAAATAGGGAAAATGCAATGAATATGTTTGTTATTTTCCCTAACAGATGAAGGGGTTTATGAAATGGAGAAAATATGATAAATGTGTCTATTATTTTCCCCAACAGATGAAGGGGTTTATGAAATGGGAAAAAGATGATGAATGTGTCTGTTCTTTGCCCTAATAGATGAAGGGGTTTTTAATATGTAAGTGTCCTTATGGTGATTTACCCATCCTAGTAAATTTCATGGATAACCAGTCAGTGCAATCACCAGGTTACTAGAATAAAACACTAAATGCAAGGTTCACTTGTACTTGTGTCTATTATTTACCCCAATAGATGAGGAGATTTATGAAATTGGGAAAATGTAATGAATGTGTGTGTTCTTTGCCCTAAGAGATGAAGGGGTTTTGTGAAATTATAATGAATTAAATCTATTTTTGCCCTAAAAAATGAAGGGGTTTTTGATAATGTAAGTGTCCTTATGGTGATCTACCCATCCTACTATATTGCATCGATAATCAGTCCCTGCAACCACCAGGTGACTAAGATAAACCACTAAACACAAGGTTCACTTTTACTTGTGTTTTTTATTTGCCCTAAAATATGAAGGGATTTTATGAAATGGGGAAACTGCAATGAATATGTCTATAAAATGCAATGATTGTGTCTGTTCTTTTCCCCAACAGATGAAGAGTATTGGGAAAATGTGATGAATGTGTCTATTTTTGCCCTAACAGATGAAGGGGGTTTTGAAATGATGAATGTTTCTGTTATTTGCTCTAACAGATGAAGGGTTTTTGGAATGAAAAAAATGTGATGAAATGATTGTGAATGTTCTTTTCCCCAATAGATGAAGGGGTTTTAAAATGGGGAAAATGTGATGAAATGATTGTGTTTGTTATTTGCCCCAATAGATGAAGGGTTTATGAAATGGGAAAATGCGATGAATAATTGTGAATGTTCTTTGTCCCAACATATGAAGGGGTTTTTGAAATGGGGAAAATATGATGAAATAATTGTGTTTGTTCTTTACCCCAAAAAATGAAGGGTTCTTGAAATGGAGAAAATGCGATGAATGATTGTGTCTGTTCTTTGCCCCAATAGATGAGGGGATTTGTTGAGGTGTGATTTTGTCCAGTCACAAAACCACCTGACAAACTCAGAATTATGATTCTCTCTTGAAAAGAATATTATATATCTCCAAGGTTCTTATGTTATATCTAACATTTCATATGTATATATATCAATGAGCACTTGAATAACTCTTGGATTTGTGAACTACTGTTTACAAGGGGCCTGGAATTAGGTAAATGATTTCAATTTTATCATGTATAACATGCTTTGATATCAATTCAACAAAATAAAATTCGTTTTATGATCTTAGGTTAAAGTATACCAAATTTTATTTCCTCCAATTTAATGTCTCAAAATACTTTAAATGAAATTAGCATAAAAATAATCTAGCATTTTATATTAAATTTCAATTTAACTTTAATAAAAATAAAAGTAAATGAAACTTTATAAACTTGATAAACCTTTGGAACATAATAGATTTATAATCAATTCACTTCCCAAATGTTTATTTGATAAAACAATCATTTATTCAAACTCCCTTATGAAATTATAAATCAAACCCAAAAGAGGTGAATAAATGAAATAATGTCTTGCCCAATTTATAAGGTTCCAAAACCTTGTCAATGATAAAATATTAGGGCTTAATATGAAACTAATCTATAAAATTTGGATTTTATGATAAAATAAAGTTTATAAATTATATTTGCTTATAATATTTATCTTTTGAAATATTTATGAAATTAAATATTCAAAAGAGTAAATGTGATATCTGGTTTGAAATTTGGATTTCTAAAATAGATAGAACTATATTATAAATCAAATCCAAATTGAATTTTAGAGATATCAATCCGAGTTCCTCAACCTTATGAAATTAAGGTGAGGAATAAAATATTCATTTATCCCTTCTTAAATTTATTAATTAGAATATTAATTAATGTAATATCCGAATTATAAATTTAATTATAACTTAGTCATATAATTTTACTTTATAAAATTATACTAAGTTATAATATATAGTTTTCAAAATGAAAATAAAATAATAAAATATTTAAGCTTTAGAAATTAAACTAATGTATGACAAATTCAACTGAAAATTTCCATTTACAGAATTCTAAAACCAATTCAATGTTCACCAGTATTCACATAGTGAAATCAAATAAATTGATGCAATATTCTAAGGTATACAAACTATTAAGAAATTGCAATAAGTACTTTATTAATTCCAAATACAGTTTGTGCACAAATCTGGATCCAAAATGCTTAATTTTTTTTATAAAATCTTACAATAATTTCCATTGTTCTGCAAATGGCCTTCTTTGTTTTCCTCCAACGAATGTGTAGCTTTGCTCCTTCCAATCGTTCCTCTCCTTTTTTGTATAAAATGTCTGACCCTTTCCATGAATCTCAATGATTTATTTATAATTTTAAAAGTTCAGTTATTCTGTTTCATCACCGAGAATGGATTTTATAACGATCTTCTTCAAACCCTTGCCCTTATATTACCTGCATAATGAAACAATAATAATAATATCAAAACAAAACCAAACTTTAATTTCCCGTAACTTTCCTTTTTTCAAAAGTATTTCAAAGTTCTCATATTTCTAAATTAACCTGCTATTTTTTTTGGTGAAATTGACATCTAGAATATTAGAATTTTGGTATCATTAGAAAGAGAAAATCCATATCTTTTTACCAAGTTTTGAATGAGATCAAACGGAGTTCTCTGCCTCAAGATATGTTCATTTCAATTTTGCACTAATTTTAGGGTTAACCCTAAAATAAAATTTAATTATTTAAATGAAAATTAATCATTTAAACCTTTGAAAATGATTTCAATCAAATTATTTCATTTAAACCTTTGAAAATTATTTTAATCAAATTATTTGATTTGAAATAATGCAATTAATATGCAAATAATCAAAATATTCAGTTTTGAAGCATTGCAACTACATTCAAACCTTCAAAATGTAAATATGTTAGCAATTCCAAAGTGAAAGCAAATTTTCCAAGACCTTGATGCGAGCAAAATTAGATAAACAAAAATTTCCCGAAATCACAAAATTTAAGGTGCGTCCCAAATTTTGGGGTCATTGTGAAGTACGTCACAACATGATTTTTGAAATGGGGAAAAAATGTAATGATTGTGTCTATTTTTACCTAACAGATGAAGGGGATTTTAAAAAGAAATGAATGCAAGGCAAAGGGTGAAACCTTTTACAAAATAATGTAATATTTTGAACCTAGAAATGGATGTTTATGTTGTGGTGTGATTGAGTTGGTGGGGAAGGTGTGATACCTTGAGCACCCCCAAGTTGTGATGTTGTTTGCTTTATTGGGGGGAAGGTGTGGTACCTTGAACACCCCCAAGTTGTATGCTTGTTTTCTTGATTGGGGGGAAGGTGTGATACCTTGAACACCCCCAAGTTGTGATGTTGTTTGAACTTTCTAGCAATCTATACATATGCAAATTATATATACATGGCTTTTATTTTTGTGTTATATTTTTGTGTGAATGCTTGTTGTGGATGCATGTATATGGATGATTGGTGCATGCGATAATGTGTTATGAATGCAAATGAACTAATGCTCTAATAATCATTCATAGTTTATATTTTTCTTGGCCAATGTTTTAGCATTGTTGTTTAATTAGGGGTACCAAACTTGGTAATATGGATGTTGACATGGAATAATATATGGATGTTGCTATGAAATAAGATATGGATGTTGATATGGAAGACTGGATGTTTTACATAGAATCAGACATACTAGTGGTATCAAACAAACTCACTAAAATAACCTATCCTCCTAGGACCAAATATGTGTGTAGTGAGTTCCTTTACCGAATCAAGAGCATGGTAATAACTCAAGGTAATCAAGAACCAATGTGTGTGCAAGTGAGTTTATTGACTCATCTTGAGTAAATTGGGTAAACCTATTATGGATGAATCCAAGAAGCTAGCTTATATGTATGAGTGGTCAAATATATCTTTAAAAGAGTCGTGTCACCATGCATGAGCGTACTCCACTACCAGTCAAGCGTCTATAGCTCTGGTGGAGGCTAATTCCATAGTCCACAATTTATGTTATTGATCTCTTAAGTTTTGGGGATAGCTACCTAACTGATGAGAGGATATTTGGTATATATTTCTATAATAGAATGTTTCATTCTTATGTTTAATTGATGATTATAATATGTTTTATGTAAGTTATTGTTGTATATTTTTGTAATTTATCAATAAAAGGATGAATGCAAGTAATCTAAAAAATGTGTTTGTTTTATGTAAAATACGTCCAAGTTATGAGTAATTATGTAGGCAAGGTGTTGAAGAATATTCCACAGATGAATGATGTAATGAGTGTAAGCTTTGGGATACACCTTGGACGTGAGAAGATGGACGTAAGAACAAATTATGAAGTAAGCTTAAGGCATGGTGACAGAGCAATAGCAGGTAACTGTTATAGAAGATGGTAGTTGAAGCATGTTACAAAATATGGTAGTTGAATCATGTTATAGAAGATAGTTACCAAAGTACGTTATAGAAGGTAGCTACTGAAGTATGTTACCGAAGGATGGCTAAGTCTGTTGACTAATGTTGTGTGCCACATCAGTGACACCATGACATTTTCACATGGTAGTCAAGTATTTCCAGTTAGCATAATATTTGATTTATCATGTATTCTTCATGAGGAATATTGTGATTAATAAAGTTCTTATTACTTTATTCAATAAATTTGTGTAATCCAACTATTGTTAGGTTTATTAGATTTAGACGTAAGATTGTTAGTACCTTTTTTTGGAATAAAGGACATAATAATATTGAATATCTTACAAAATGTCAAAGTTAGTGTTTCTTTGTTAAGTTGGCTTACATATTGCCACTTAGACCATTCAAGATTTTAATTGATTCCAAGCAGGAATAGGAATTGCATTAGTTTATATTATTTTGGTTAGTATATAGTTGTCGCATCATAAGTCCACAAACTCCATATGGAAAAATATGTGGAAGAGTTTATTCAAAATTGTACAAGTCATAATATATATTACATAGGAAGACCTTTGAAAAGGGCTAATATCAAAAATTTTAATGGAGGAATGTCTAAGTACAATTTCTAAAGAATTGTGCCAGCATGTACATTTGAATTTCCAACAATAAAAGTAGCACTCTATTCTTCACACATGGTAACTGTGTCATTTGTGTTTACTGCTTAAATTTCTTTTATGTAATTGTAACTGTACATTCCTGCATTCATAGAATAGAATGATGTTAGTAGTAATTATGTATCTTAGTTATTGAGATAAAGTAAACTAGGGGAGAAAGACTTACACTATCTTCTAGGAGGCAGGGCCCACTCCTACAACCAGTCCCTAAGCTCTCGCCCCTACAATAGGTTAGAAAATAGTTAATTAACCTTAGAATATAAAATAAAGTAAATTGCATTTTCATATAATATAAAGTCAGAATAGATAAATAAAACTAACTACACAAGGATCCTCACCAATAGATCAACTCATCAGTAGGTAATTACTATTAGTGATTCTCAACAATAGATAAATTCATTTCATTAATAAGTAATTATCATATTTACTGCATAAATCAAAAATTGCATTTTAATCTCATACTTGCACAATTTAATTTTTGTTTATTTGCTTTTCTACAAACACTTGAAACTAAAAAGAAATTTGAGCTAAGCTTAGTATTGATCACCATGGTACAATCTATAATGGATTCCTACTCTTTTAATCTAACCTTGATTTACCCTCGGATTGATAAATTAAATGTAAGCTATTATAGCTGATCATTTTGGCACTATTGTCGGGGAGAGTAGCACTGTAGTGGTTAATCAAAAAAGCTATTTTGTAGTGCAATTAGGTAAGGCTTACTTATATGTAGAAATAGGTACATATGAGTCCTTGGTGTGCATATGAGTTAGAGTGGCACGATATGGTCCCAAAAAGTCCCTTTGGATGACATTGCTAGGTTCATTTCTCTTGAGGAATCAATTTTACTGCTTTCTTAATTAGAATTTTATTTCTTGCAAATTTCAATTCCTGCAAATTTTATTTCCTGCAAATTTTATTTCCTACAAATTTCTTGCTTTGGGTAATTATTATTGCTTAGTTGACTTAGGACCTGTGAGAAAAATAGGAAGTAGGTGTACACTGAAATAGACCTAAACTTGGCTTAGAAGTAGGAAGTAGTTATGGTTGAGTGACACAACCATAGTGAAACCCTCCTAATAATCAAATAAGTAGTAATAGTTTACCTTTTATTTCAACAAATTTTATTTCTACACATTTCTAGCTTTGGGTGATTATTATTGTTGGTTTGACTTAGGCCTTATGAGAAAAATATGAAGTAGGTATACACTGAAATAGACCTAAAAATTGGTTTAGGACCCTATCAAAAGTAGGAAGTAGGTAAGGCTGAGTGATACAGCCATAGTGAAACCCTCCTAAATAATCAAACAAACAGTAATAGTTTCACCTTTTATTTTTAGTAAATTTACTTTTCCTGTAGTATTTTATTTTTCTCCTAATGTGTTGATATTGGTTGTCTAAAGATTCGTAGGAATGCGAGTCACATATAATTTTAGAAAAAACATTAGGATTATTGTGAAATTTTATTTCAATTGTTCCTTGCTATAATTAAGGATAATTATAATCTCAATTATTGTGAGTTGTATCTAAACTTGATAACAGTGGGATTAAAATAGAAAATAAAAATTAAAACCCAAACAAAACCAAACCAGAGAGAAAAGAAAATAAAAATAATTTTCTAGATGGTGGAAAATATTTTGAATCAGTCTGCACTTATATACCTTTAGAGAACTATTAATCAAAAAAGAAGTTAACCTTCTTTTTTAGCAAGGAAATAGAGCATCTAGTAAGGATTGGGAGTGTTTGTATGCACACATTGACATTATAAAAGAAAAATTAGATGAATTGAAGGAAATCAAAATGATTGACATAGAAAAAAATCTAGGGACAAACTACCATTCATATTACCCGGATCTTAAAAGGAACTGTGAACGTTGGCTTTGGGATAGAAGAGCAATAATAAATCCAACAATTTACACTTGGAATAAATATTTTGAAGACTCCCTCCTCATTCACAGGTTCCTTGGAGACCTATAAAAGAAAGAAGTAGCCCTATAATATAGCAAGAAATATCAGAGGATACCTAGAGCTGTGTGCTTTAGGAAGTTGTGTCAAGATTTACACTGTGAGTTACAATTTGGAAATATCGATCCCATTCCAACTCAATATTTTCTCGTTCAATTGATTCAATTGGTGGTAGATCACTTTAATTTTTAAGAAGAACACTTCACGACACCTAAACAACTTGATCTGATTAACGATATTCATATAATATTCAAGGAATATTAGACATGTTGCAAAAAAAAGGAAACTTAGAAAATTCATGAGCAGACCTAGAGACTCTAAGGGAATATTCATAAAAATTAGCAATTCAAAAGGAAATATCCAAAGAGACTTTAGTAGGAAGCCTAGAATTTATAAGTTAGAAGAATTTGAAACAACAACATCAACCAATCAAGTTGAAATTCTAGAACAAGATCCCGACTCATACTTATTACCTAAACCAAAATTTGACAATCACATAGATCCTTCTTCTATTTTTATTGAACCCATACTTGGTCCAATTATTGAAATCTTACATTCAGTTATGGCTGACCAAAAAAGAGGGTAAGGATAAGTAGAAGAGAACCAAATGGGGAATGAACAAAGACAAAATAGAGACCAAAGAAGAAATGGGAAAAGGAAGACATTTGCCTTCCCAATATTACATACATATGGGACAACAAGAGAACCTAAGTCAATCTCTATTTCTTTACTACCCACCTTCCATGGGAAACCATATGAAGATCTAGATGCTTTTCTCTTTGAATTCGAAGTAGCATTTCAAGCTTACTTTTACACTACTGATGAAAAAAATCTAAGGTTGTTTCCCTCTACTCTTAAAGATGTAACTTTAAGATGGTTCATGGGTCTAGGAGAAAACATTTGTAAGCAATGGGATAGAGAACATGGATTAAAAGAGCTATTCCTTGAACAATATTAGGATTATTTTAGAGTTAGGGATAAGAAAGCTAAGTTATTTTTCATGAATAAAAAATAAGAGGAATATTTGGAGGATTACATTGAGAGATTTCTATTTGTTTGTTCTAGAGTAAATATAGACCTCGATGAAGAAATCTTAAAAGAAATATTTTTAAAAGGACTAAAGGAAGATATCCTTGAGGTTTTAAACATCATGGAAAAATGATATATCCATATTATGGAATTTTAGGAGATTGTGAACCTTTGCAAAAACTATTCAAGAAACAAACCTCTAAGGGGTAATAAGTATACATCTACAAGAGGAGTGACAAGAGCAAAAATTGGAAACATGTTGGAAGGGTTGAAAACTGATTTGTTAAGTACCTTGACTACATATTTGGATATAATGGATAAAAATCCAAAGGGACAAGACAGTGAAGATATTTACTATCATAGATGTAGGAAAAAGCACAATTTGAGGGAATGCCCTCTCAACATTACCAACATTTCCAATAATGCTACTTGTAAAATTTGTGATAAAGGTCACAAAACTGAAAACTGCAAATACATATCCGTTGTTAAAGCTTCCATAAAGGAACCTGAATTTGAAGAGGTAGAAGATGTTTATTTTTTAGCCAAAATATGGAATGGTCCATTCAATGGACCACCAAATTGGTCAAACCCTAGTCATTCTAACTCACAAAGGCCTAATCAATGGTCTAATGCACCAAAATGGGCAAATTGGAATTCTTATTTAAACAATCAAGATTGGAACGTACCTCCATGGGTCCACTTTATGACCAATACTTATAGAAATCCACCATGGAATAAAGGAATGTCCAGTCAAAATAATTGGAATACTAGTAGCCAATATAACCAGGGAGGATCTGGTTGGTCTCAAAATCCATCACAACAATAGAGATTTCAAAATAAATTTAGGGGACAAGCCCCTCAAAATCTACCTCAAAATATACTTCTTCCACCTCAAGTTAATAATAATAATCCTCTTAAGCAACCTCCTCTTCTAGCTCAACCGATCCCTAATCCTAACAACAACAAGAACATTCAACAAGCCTATGAAACTAGTGAGATATGTTTTGTATTTGTAGTACCTTGTCAAAAAATTTAATTAAGATTAGGAAAAGTTTTGGAAAGTAATGTAACTCTCATAGAGCTTGAAAATCCCAATACAAATTTGTTCAAAAAAGAGGATAAAAATGAAAAGGAAATGGAAAATTCACTAGAAAACATTCCAACAAAATAGCAAGAAATCTAAATTCCTCAAAGGAAGGAAGTAGAGGTACCTTTTCCTCAAATATTGGCAATACCAAAAGAACCACCTAAGCTAGCCTTTAAATTCCTTTAGGAATTAGAAAATTTTACTATCAAGATCCCTTTGTTACAAGCTATCAAGGATATACCCATCTATTCCAAGCTCATTAAAAATAAGTGTACAAATCTAGGAAGGAAAATAAGAACGAAGCCCAAACTATTCAAGTCATTGGACAATTGTCTAAGATAATAACAGGAGGTAAGTTATTACCAAAATACACAGATCCTGGAATACCTATACTCATGGTACACATTGGAGACATAGCCTTGTAAAATGTCTTGGTCGATTTAGGAGTCGCTATTAATGTCATGACTAAAGAGATAGTAGAATATTTAGGGTTACATAAATTACAATCAACTTCTATTGTACTCCAACTCGTAGATAGGTCTACTATTAAGCCAAAGGGAAAACTAGAAGACATTATAGTCTCCATAAGTTCATGGGAAGACCCTGTAGACTTTATAGTCTTACAACCTAAGAAAAAGTTAGGGGGACATCCCTTAATTTTAGGGTGCCCATGGCTTGCAACAGTTGATGCTTATATTAGCTATAGAATGGGAAATATGACTATTTCTAATGACAAAAATACTAGAGATCTTAGCCTATTCCCTAAATCAACAATAGAAGATGATTTTGAAGAACACAAACTTATATTGAGAGGGGAGGTGAACTATATAAGACCATTTTTTACTTTTCTTTCCCAAATAGTATTATTGAATATAATTAATGGCAATATCAATAGCAATAACCAAAGCAATGCACAAATCATCACACATAATAGAGACACCAATTTAACGTGGTTCACCCAATGTGGGCTAATCCATGGAGAAAATATTTTACTAAAATTTTCTCAATCAATCTCTTGGTAATCCTTTCCCTATTACAATGTTTATAGACCTTTGTCCAAAGGAGACACCATTCCCATAATAAAGTTTGTGGATCTCTATCCATAGGATAACTCCTTTCTCCTTAGCTCTGACTGGTGATATTCTAGAATAAATGTTACCCCCATTGCTTTGGCTAATGGATCTTTATCCACTAAAAACACCTATCCTAATTTCCCTAGCTAATGGATATCTATCCACTGGATACTGTCGTCCTCTATAATATGTCACCTTCAAAGCTCTGTCTCAAACCTATACTAAACATAGTCCTTCGATCTAGCACAAATCTTTTCAATATCTGTCTGGTCTGGCACAAACCTATCCTCAAATCTGCACCAAACTCTGTCCTCAAATCTACACTAAACACAGTCCTTTGGTATAGCACAAAATTTTCCTCAATATTTGTCCTCCTATTTGCACCAAACATAGTCCTTTGGTCTAGTACAAATATATCCTCAATATTTGTCCTCAAGCCTTAACACAAAGCTTGACTCAATCTCAAATCAACTCTGTTGGATCTGCCCCAAACCTTAACTCAATGTTTGAACAAATCAATCAATCGACACTACTCACAAGTCTTATCAAAGACTTATCTCAAATCTGCCTTGTAAGATTCCACAAAAGCTCACACTAATATGTCCACAAGTTCTCTCTATAAATTGTCTAAATCTGCTCAATAAGTCCTCACTAGGACTTATGCAAATATGCTCTTAATCTGTATTGTAAGCTTCCACAAAAGCTCACACAAATCTGTCCACAAGTCTTCTCAAAGATTTACCTCAAATTTGCTCAACAAGTCCATACTAGAACTTGTCCAATATCATAGAAACATAAAGAGAATTGTTAGAGACTGAATATGCTTCACATTCACTTCAATACTCAATTAATTTCAATCACTATTTTATAAACATATAGAGAATTGTTAGAGAATCAATATGCTTCACACTCACAAGACTCTCAATCACTTTCTCAACTCAATTCAGAATATAGAATAATTTTTTTCATAGAACTTGAACAATCACTTCACACATTCACTTGACTAGGTTTAACCAACTCTACTCAACCAATCACTTAATGAAATAATCCTTGCTCACAAACCCTAGTCCAAGCATATGAAAACTCACTCAAAATTTTTCCAACAATGCTTATCAACCAATCTCACATAACAATGATACTCATGATCTTTTGCAAATTCTAGTTCAAGTTCATCACCAAGCTAATTGCTTCAACAACAATGCTAGTCTCACTTTGCAAACTTCACATAACAATGATACTCATAGTATTTTTCCAAAACCCTTAATCAATCACTTCAACAACAATGCTAATCAAACAAGGTTCATAGCATTTATCTTCATTTCATAAAACTCATCAACTCATCAAACCAATAAGGAAACTTAACCAAGTCCTTTTCACTCCATATTAAAAAAAAAAACCAAACAATCAACTCAATCAAATAAGAATATGCCCATACATTTTTCTTTGATGTAGGATGAACTTCAAAACCTAGATAAAATATCACAAATTTTTTTGCCAAGTACGAAGGGTTAGATGACAAGAATTATCACCCTAACATGTTTCAAAAAATACAATGACAAATCAAATCCCAAATACACCTTATTGTTCCATCTCAATAATAAATTCCAACATCATAATTTTCATCAAAAAACTCTTTAATAATTTATAGAAATTATCCCTCTTAACGGTTTTTCAAAAGGGAGGAACAAGGTAGGTGGCTAACTGAGTCACTAGACTATTGATCAGGAGCTGATATGGATCAAATATTTGATAAAATAGCTCGCATTTAGATACCTCTTTTATTGGGGCTGATTTGGGTAGGTGGAGGAAAATCAACCACCTTCCTTCTTACCTACTAATTTATTACGATGGTAGAGGGGTAGGCATGAGTGATTTACACCCTGACTAGCTACTACATGTGAGATTAAAATTTTTGCATGTTAGATGTGAATATACCACATGTACAAATATATTGCTAGCATATTCATGAGTTTGACCATTAGAGATCAAATATGGCATGAATTTGGAAAATTTGTACTAGTTGTGAGTATATCGGCTAAAAAACATATTTGATTTCTTGGTGAATCTCCTATGAGAAGAAGAATTTACTACTGCTGAGTTTTGATTGTAAATTATAAGGTTGAGTTGACCGTTTTGTGCATTTATATCAAAATTGGTGTAAATTGGATGGTCCATTTTTAGGTATATATAATTATCCATTTTTTGATGTTTTTAAAATTAATAAATGCATCAAAATTAGTTGTAGATGCCTCTTATTTTTAGGAAAATATGATAACTAAGTTTTTATTAAGAAATACAAAACAAAACATTTCAAAGGATTATTTGCAAAAGAAGCAAATATTTTTCTAGGGTTTTACTAGATCATTTTCTTGTCAGGATTAAAGAAAGGTTCAAACTAATTTTTTACCCCCAACTTGGGTACCCCCTTAATTTTTTGAGGGACAAAATAGAATTTTGAAGGAACTCAAATAGGCTAAGTAAGAAGTTGGTGAGAGAAAAGTTTATTTGAATAGTGTAAAAAATGGTGAAGGGGCACATTTAGAAGTCATTTTCATCACACATGAGGAGAGAAAAGAGTCTTTGGAGAAAACCTAGGGCTTTACAAATTAGTGCATTAGGGATGTCCAATACATATATTGGAGCTAGTACATGGTGGGATAGGCCTATATGGAGCCTAGGGATAAGTATGGGGTTTTTCCATTTGTTAATTTTTTAACTTTTTGCTTTTTATTATTGTGAGGTCGTAGTTGGTGTATTCAATCCACATGATGTGAATATGTCATCTCAAAGTCACCAAAGAGGTGGTATATTCACTATTTTTTATTTTTATGTTGGATTTTAAGCCAAACTATCTCAATTATCAGTATAATTAAGCCATAATATCTCGGGTCTTATTATTAATAATAAAGAATAGAATTATATTTAAGAGTAACCAAAACATATATTGGCCAATATAGATTATAATAACATTAGTATAACATCAAACATGAATGTAAATGACAAAAATCATTCATGTACCTGCATGAAAAATACTTACAATAATATTGCTCAAAAATCTATATACAAGCTTCAATATTATAAAATGATCAATATGGTGATCATTTAAAAATATTTTTTCCAATACATTGTATGGAGTTTTATCTCCATAATATATACATAGAAAGGTGGCTCTTCAATACTTGACTATTGCACTCCTCACACATCTAGGAGTTGTAACCTTTCCTATTATTTACATAAGACAAGACTCTCATGTCCTTTGGATCCTCATCTTTCCACTTATATACAAGAATCTTCACTTTCTACTTGCATGAAAAATTAACTCCATGAAACTTGCACACTTCTACATGACACTTACTCTCCTACATGCACTCCTAATACAAGACACTTATGCACATTCTCACATTACATATTTGCACACTTACATACATGACACTTGTGCACTTTCTCTCATTACACACTTGCACTCTTACTTATATGACACTTGTGCATATCCTACACATTACACACTTACATGACACTTGTGCATATCTTGTGCATAGAAACTGATATAAAAAAGAAATATAAATCACTCACCTAAACCATAGAATCAAAACCTAATCTATTAAGATGTACCATAAAGGTACCATGGGGGTACATTTGCATGTACCAAATAATGTAATATTCTCCAACACCTTATGTATTACATTATTTGGTTATTGAAGACTTTAGTCTTCAATATATGTCCTTCAAACTCTTATCTTGATCTTCAATTTGATATTCTTCTTTGATTTTTGCTTCATGTCTTCTAATCTCTTTTATTTTGTACTTTCCTTTATTCTTCTTATTTGATTTTATTTTCTTCATCTTCAACTATTATATAACTAGTGGTGTGCATTCTGAACAATGAGTTAGTAAATCATCACAATAATATATTCTGGGTTTTAGCGATTCCTTGTTGAAGCTAACATAAGCTTCATTCAAATCATATGTATCACAACTGACATCCTTTTTCTCTTGTCTTTTTTCTTGAAAGATCTCAAAAGTGAGTAAAGACATATACATCCTTAAACATTCTGCATGAAAAATATGATGATGTTTTGTGAATTCCACCAAGTTCTAAATTATTTTTCATGAAGGTAGCTTATAAGAGTTGTGAATTTTTCATCCTTTGCATTTTTGAGAAATAAATATAGTTTCCCTTTTAAATCATTTGACATTTCTTTCTTTCCATCAAAAACATCTATCAAATTTTGTGAATAGAATTTTAGCTTATTCACCATTTCTTCACTATCTTCATTGAATGCATTTTAAAAAATTTCTTCCATTTTTGCAATTTAATGATTCAATTCCTTTGAAGTTGAAACCCTTTGTTCTCCAAAATTGCAATTTTAAAAACTTCAAAATTTCAAATTCCCCTTTTTTAAAAAAATTCAAAAATAAATTTACAAATTTAAATTTTCCAAATTTTCATATCCTTTGAAGTAGCAAAACCTTTTATCTCCCTACTTTGAAAAATTCTTTATATCTTCAAATCTTCAAAAACTTTAAATTTCTAATTTTATTCAAATTTCATATCCTCTAAAAAAATTCTAAATCTTATAAATTCAAATAAAAAAAACTTCAACTTTCAAACTTTCCTCAAATTCAAATTCAAATTCAAATCTCAAATTTAAATGTTTTTTAAAAACTATTTGAAAGAGAAAACCTTATCACTCAAAAATTTAATAAATATTTAAAATTTAAATTTTGAAATAAAATTATATATGGTAGAAAACCTTATAACTCCCACCTATATTTATTTTACTAAAAAATGTTGTAATCCTTTTATCTCCCACTAAATAAATTAAAGTTTCTAAGTTTTAATACTTCACATAATCCTTAACTTAGAACTTTAATTAATTGAAGAAAGGTAATGTTGCTTACCTTACCTTCCACCTAGCATCTTAATACCGAATAACGCTTCACCAATGAATATTTTTTTATTGATAATGGGTTTCTAATAGGTCCCAAAATCCTATTACAAGCCAAACAGGGGAGATCCCAAATGAAACCAAAAATCCTAAAACACTCCAAGCCAAAAAGGAGGACCAGTAATGGTAATATCACAACAAAAAAACCACAAAGAGGAAGAGGAAAAAACCCATAAAATTACCACTGGAAGCGGAAAAACAAAAAACACAAGCAAAAAGGGAACATACTTAAGCCATGAGGACCATCCATGGAAAAACCCAACTATTCTGGAATTGGGAGATAATCCTAGTTATCATTATCATCCTTGGAGCCATCCTCCCCAAGGTTGGCCATATTCTGATTCTTCATCTGGTTGATGAGTTTACCCACTCTCACCAGCATTGATGTGGCCAGGGAGATGATATCATCCAAATCAGTCATCGGGTTGACATCATCAATGGTATGAATAGGGAGTGCACCAAGGGATAGAGCAGTGGTTATCTTTTACATTTTGTGAGCCAACGAGGAAAAATATAAAGGAGTGGAATTTAAAAAAGGAGATATCAAATTTTTTTTACCTTTATCGACCAAATATTTCATGTGAGTTGAGCACCTTCTAGGAGTAGAGACGCCATCAAAAGATGCCAACAATAATTTATATCTTCTTGACTTGCTAGAAGAGCCAGCCATAATGTTAATAAGTTGACCATCAGAAACGCCATCTAGAATAGCCTTGGGTGAGCTCAAGATAGGCTTAGGATTCTAATTCAACTCGAGGCCCCCTACTTCAATTATCATTTACTCAGGGTTCTGGTGGATGTAGTTGAAGATAATAAAGTGCAAACCCTGGTGCTTCAGATAGGTGGACTTCCCTTTACAAATGTTATCGATCAAAATATTCATTGAACATAGAAGGTATTCCAATATATTTATGAGCTTGACATCCTTCAAATAATTGATAAATGCCATGTGGAAATTATGTAGTGGTGATGATGGTTCATCAATCATTAGATATTGCATCATAATAACTAGGACTCTATTTGATAGAGGTGAGAGGTCATCTCAGACAAAGCCATTATTTTTTTGGTAAGAAACTTGCCCTTGTCTCTAAAGAACATTAGTTCACCTACCATGGAATGTTTGTCACAGTGGATAATCTCACCATCATTCGAAAGCCCAGTAATTTCAACCAGGAGATCAATTGTAACAGTGAATATAAGGCCCCTAAGGGATATAGTTCTACTATCCTAAGTCTAAATGAACTCTCTTGATAATTTAGGGTCATGTCCCTAAAATTTCTTCAAAAAAGTTAAGAGTCCATGTGACCCTATAATTTCCTCCACCATCAGGTCAATTTGCAAGGATTCAGGCTTGATGAGGGCCATAAGCACCTTCTTCTCATGGACAGAACTAGGAATAGGGTTGCCCTAGAACTCAAATTGAAATCATTCATCCCACCTATTTTGATTAATTATGTACAAAACCATTGTAAAATTGGAATAACTACAATTTAAAGGAACGATTACCATGAAGCTGATGATGGGCATACCGTCATATTTGGGATGAACAATCAATTAGAGCTATTGATGTAAATTATTGAACTTGGAACAACTAACCACATGAGATTTACCATGCCCAATAATTATTGAGTCGATGAGCCAAGCATTGGGAAAAAAACAAGGCACGATGGTAGAATTTAAAATATGGATTAAACAAAGGATGATAAGTCTTTGGATGAGCACATGTGCATCAAACACTGAGTGAAATCCTTGGGTCAAATCCTTAGTGAATATTGCACTAGACCATGATTAACCATTATATCGACTACTTTATTTCCTTCATGATACACGTGTTGGATTAAGATGCTTTTGAAGTTGTGAAGGTATAGTTTATATTCTTGAATCAAGGAAGTGATATTCCATGAAGGGTTTGAGGTTCCTTTGATATAGTTGATGGTATTGAGGGAATCACCTTCAATGATAAGGTTGTGGACTTGAATTTCCTTAGCATCTTGGATTCCTTGAAAGACAACTCTTGCCTCCATGAAGTTATTTTAATGCTTACCCAAGTTCTCAGCAAAAGAAAGGAAAATTCTAGCATTTTCATCATTGATGATTCCCCCACAATTGGCCCTTTCGATATTATCTTTGGTTTCCCCATAGAAATTAAGTATGAGCCATATTGGAGGGAGAGGAGTCCATACCACCAAGGACCTATCCACCCCTTGACGAGGTTGACTAGGGAGATCAAGGGATATATTAATATAGTTAACCAGATTTAGTTCAGCTTGAGATCTTGGACTATCATTGGAAGGGACTAGATTGGCATTTTTAGTAGCCCTAGATATGATCCTATATAAAACTAATTCAAAATCCTTTATAACCTCCTATAAGACTCTATTGTTCCTCTCAAGTGACACTTGCCAAAGAAAATGAGGAAGAATAAATGACCACCATGATTTGAGATAGGTAAATTTGAAAGGGTTGTGCCACTGGAATGAGAGGTCAGCAATAAAGTTGGGGGTGGCCTAGGTGAGGTCAAAAAAATAAAATGAGAAAAAAACTCAATTAGATAAGGGAAATTCCATGAAAATATGGATATCCAATTTCCAAGCACCCTATAAAAGATGACATTAATTCGGTAGGACCATACCCTAGATCAAAAGGTTATCTAGGTAGGGACCCTCTTTTGGGTAGCCAACAAAAAAAAAGGTAATTTTAGGGATAAGGTACTTCAACCAAATTTGATTGACAGGGAACCATCCAAGGGTGGGATATTCTAATATGGAGTAAGTGGACTTGACAAAGAACAACCCTAACTCACAATGCTACCAAAAGAGAGTATCTTGTATGGGGTGACTTGGAATGACTTGTAGATGGAGCAAATTAGCAATGGATTGACTAGAAACTCTTTGCTTAGGATTGCCTTCGTTCTAAGGTAGGGGTTTCCACTTTGGAATGGGGGATCAAAGGAAATGAAGTTTCTTACCATACTTTTTAACAACTGGTCAGAAATATATTTGAAGACACTTAAATATGAATCATGGATCAATGGTTGTTTAGTTAACCAAGGGTCTTCCCAAAATCTGATTTGAGAGCCATTACCAAGCCACCATCTAATGTCTTTCTGTATGATATGCTTGAGTTGGTTAATGGAGTTCTAGAAGGTAGAACCTTGAGGAGTTGGGTTGTCATAAAGTAAAGAGCTTATCCTAAGATATTTACTCTTTATGATATCCACCCACTGAGCTCTAGAGTTGGAAATGATTTTCCATCCTTGTTTGCTTATCATAGCTAAGTTCATTTTGTGAACTTTCCTAAGCCCTAGTACACCTTTAGCTTTTAGTAGGTACACTTTATCCCAAGCTAAAATAAAGAATTCAAATTTATTCTTCGACCTTGACCAAAGGAAGTGCTTTTGAAGTTGCTCAATTTTATTACACACTTCCATAAGAGCCTTGAACAATGATAGAAAGTAAATGATTATACTCTAGAGGCAGGATCAAACCAATGTGGCTTTACCTACACTACTAATGAGGGCACCCTTCCATCCTACTAGCTTCTTCATTATCCTTTGAATAACACTATTCCACATACAATATGTTGCGTTCCCTTGAAACAAGGGAAGTCTGAGATAGGTTGAAGGAAGATTGGAAATAGCACACTCTAAAATCCAAGTAATTTTAAGCTATCTTTGATTTAGAGTATTGATAAATAAAATACTACTCTTAAGATATTTAAATTTCTGACCTACTGCTTGCTCATAATATCCTAGAATTGATTTGATTACTCTAGCTTCAGGAACACTAGAGTGGTTAGTTAGGATGGTTTCATCCTTAAATTGCTGGTGAGAAATCAAATGGAGGTCAAAAGAAGCTTTAATACCAGAGATGGCTCCAAAATAATAGGCTACTTTAAGGGCCCTTCCTAGGGAATCAAAAATAATAATAAGTAAAAATAGAGATATCATATCCCCCTATCTAATCCCATGACTACTCCTGAAGTATCCAGCTACCACCCCATTGATGATGATTGAAAACCAAGCAGACAAGATACAAGCTCTGATAATATGGACCCATTTGGGGTGAAAGCCAAACCTAGTATGGATAGCAAAGAGAAAGTCCGACGAAACCTTGTTATGTAGTAAATATTCACCAATGAATGTTATGTATCATAATAACTTTTTATTATGGTAGAATTCATAGTGAATATTTGATTATGCTTCTAAAAATTTATTTCTCCAACTGTACAATTTTAAATTTAATGAGGTGCTCGAATCATACCTTGGACGACATTTAATATTTTTTTTAAATAACTCATTGGTTTACCTTACACAATCACTTTGGGTTATATTTAGGTGACACTCTTTTGGAGGTATTCTTCTATTTTTTTTGGAGGTATTGTTATATTTTATTTTGGAGGTACTCTTCTGTTGTCTTCTAGAGGTGATCTTCTATTACCTTTTGGAGGTACTCTTCTCCTACATTCTAGAGGCTCTCTTTTGGAGGAAATATTCTGTTGTTTGATCACACTATTCTTGTTGCTGTGATGTGCTCTCATGATGATATTTTTCTTTTATATTTGACTATGATGTGCTCTCCCTGGTTATGACATGTTATACCTAGATATGACGTGCTCTCCTTAGTATCTATCCATGTAGGTTACTTCATTGCTAGCCATTTTGATTCCTTGGATGTTGGAAAATAATATTCCTTCAATGTTGGTTGCTTAGATTCCTTGAATGTTGGCTACTTAGATTTCTTGAATGTTGTTTGCCTAAATTTTCTAAATATTGATTGCTTAGATTTCTTGAATGTTGGCCGCTTAGGTTTCCTAGATGTTGGCTATTTAGATTCATTTATCCTTTGGAAAATCAAATTATTTTCTCTATTGGTAGCTTAGACTCTTCTATCCACTGGTTGCATTTATTTTCTATCCATTGATCACTTAGATTTTTCTATCCACTGGTTGCTTGGAATTTTCTATTTGCTAGTTTCTTGGATTCTTCTATCTACTAGTTGCTTGGATTTTTCTATTCGATGATCTCTTAAATTCTTAGGATGCTATATGACTTATGTATTGATTCTAATGAAGCTTATATTGAAATGCTTGTGCTCTCTAGTCCACTATAGATTGCCTAAATTGCTTAGGTACTTTCTTTACTTTTGCTTACTTTGATATCTTAATATTGCACCTTGCTTCTTTAATACTTGCTTTCTTGTCTCATTGCTCCCAAAAGTATACATATTATAGCTTTAAAAAATGTGTAGAAAGATTCAATGCTTTTTTGTCTCCTTTATACTTTACTTAGCATATTTATCTAAGTACTCTTATCTCTTTTATCTCTGCACTCTCTTTCAAATTCTAGTCTAAGTACACTATGTGATTCTCCTTCTTTCTAGAGAATACAAATTAATAATAGGGTGACTTGAATGTCCCCTAATGTCCAAATTTATTTTGAGTTAGTTATTAATGTTTTTAGATGAGTCCTTTATCTTCATTGAGTTATGGTTAGACTCTAACATCCAAATCAGGGTGACTTTTATATGCCCCTTCAATATCTACTCCAAAACTTTTAAAACAGAGTTAAAGTCTTCATTAATTTTAAAGTGGACAAACTTTGAAATATGACTCTATCAAAAATGGATAGAGTTAAGCAGTAGCTCTGATACCATTGTTGGCTTTTAAGCCAAACTATCTCAAGTCCCAGTATAATTAAGCCAAAATATCTTAGGTCTTAATATAAATAATCAAGAGTAGAATTAAATATAAGAGCAATCAAAATATATGCCGACCAATATAAGTTATAATAAAATTCACTATAACATCAAATATGAATATAAATGGTCAAAATCATTCATGTACTAGCATGAAAAATACTTACAATAATATTACTCAAAAATATATATACAAGCTTCAATATTATAAATGCTTGCTATGGTGATCGTTTACAGATCATTTTTCCAATACATTGTATGGAGCTTTATCTCCATAATATAGACATAGAAAGGTGACTCTTCAATACTTGACTATTGTACTCCTCACACATCTAAGAGTTATAACCTTTCCTATTATTTACATAAGATAAGACTCTCATGTACTTTGGCTTCTCATATTGCCACTTATATACAAGAATCTTCACTTTATACTTACATGCACATTTAACTCCATGACACTTGCACACTTCTACATGATACTCTTAGGGTTATGCATAAGGGATCAGACCTGAAATGTAATTATAAAAAAAGGTGAATCAGTTTTGAAATCCTGGTGAATCCTGGCCAACTTCATTTAGGAGATATGGTGAATTACCTTTATTTTCACCAAAAATTATAAAATAGTGGTGAATTTGAGAGTTTTAGATGAAAATAGTTGAAAAACAAGGTCTAGAAATAAACCGATCATAAAATAGGGTCCAAATTCTAATTTGGGTGTAAAATAAGATCTGGCTATTAGTTTGGGTGTAAAATAAGGTCTAGCTATTGATATGGGTGAAAAATAAGGTATAGCTATCAGTTTGTGTGTAAAATAAGATTTGACTATCAGTTCAGATGTAAAATAAGGTTCGACTCTCAGTATGGGTGCAAAAGATGATCAGAATCTCGGTCTAGGTGTAAAAATGATCCAAATATTGGTTCAAGTGGAAAACAAGGTCTAAATTTTGATTCGGTTGGAAAAAATTTAGCTCATAGTCTGGGTTTAAAATAATGTTTGGTTCTTGGTCTAGATGCAAAACAAAATCTGACTCTTGGTTCAAGTGCAAAACATGATCTGATTATTGACTTGGGTGCAAAAATAAATCTGACTCTTAGTCCCATTGCAAAATAAGGTTTAAATCTCGGTCCCATTACAAAATATGATTTGGCCTCGTACCAGGTGCAAAATAAGGTTCAACTATTGGTCCAACTGCAAAAATAAATTCAGCTCTCATTATGGGTATAAAACATGATTTGACTCACGATCCTGGTGCAAAAAAAGGTTCAACTCTCAGTACCATTGCAAAAAATATTTTAGCTTTTGAATGGATGTAAAACAAAATCTAGCTCTTGATCTCGATGTAAAACAAGGTGCAACTTTTGGTTCGATTGCAAAATAATATTCGGCTCACGGTCCACGTGCAAAACATGATCCAACTTTGTACTCAATGCAAAATTGTATCCAGATTCAAACCAAGTGCACCAATTTTTATGCTACCACATGTCACGCGATAGGCCAACCACATTGCATGTTGAATGACATGTTGCCACATATCCACCTGCAGTCGTTTCTATTTATATAAGGCATTGAGAGTCAATTTTTTTATTTACATTTTTGCAACTATAAACCAAAGCAAACAAGAGCAACCCTTCTCAAGAGACAATTTTCTAGCAACCTTTCCAATATAATTTCTCATGCTTCTACAACTAGCAATGGCCACCACATCCACCCCTTATGCAAAAATTATATTCAAGAACCTTTCTTTCTTGTTCTGACTTTTCATGGTTAAATGATGTAGGTTTGCAGAACTTGCCTTCTATGCACCAATTCAAGATAGATAAATTTGTTCTACATAGTATCATAGATGGTTATGACCATGACCATGCCACAATTAGTCTACAATAATGGAATAGAAAACTATCGTTTACAATCACACATACAAACATCTAAATATTGATCGGTCTTCCTTTCAAATATGATGTCATCAAAGTTTGTGCTATCTCTAAATGATAGAAATTACCTAGATATGACGTACAATCTCAGTACTGAATTGTTGTTAGGTATAATTCTCGTTTCTTATATCTATATATTGCATAATATTGATTGGAAAAGAAAAGTAAAAAGTGGTCTTATACTGTTCACCCCCCTCTCAGTATAAGCTTGTGTTCTTCAATAAGTCCATCTTAAATCATCAAATAGTTTTTTATATTTTCGCATATTTTCATTTTCTAATTTTTATTTACACCTAAATGTAGACTAGGGTAGCCACCTCAAGGGTAAAATAAAATAATGCCATAATAGGTCACATGCTAGATGCCACTAGTGATTATGAAGATACTGAGTTACACACATCACCGTTATAGAGGCTGCTTAAATGTTTGAGGTATGTTTCTTCTCCTGGGGATTCTCGTGCACCTATGTTTGCAAAAAATATGCAATATGCATCTAGTGAGGTCAACCCTACAACATGTAAGTTTCTCTTTTTAGCTTTTATCTCTATATTTGTTTACTTAAAATTATAATAATTTTTATTAATTTTTCATATGTTTTCAAACTTACGCTCCACCCCACTTGACACCCAAATACATCAGATCTCATCATCTACAAGTAAATGAATGTTTATTTACTTTGAATTAACATGTATTTTATTTTCTATTTTATTTTCTAAATAATTCTAACCATTTTTTTTACTATTTTCGAGCACCTCTCAACAACAAGCAATGAGAGGTAATGTTATGTTACCACCGCATTCACCACAACAACGCGAGCCATAGGTTCAAATAATGAGAGGGCATATGCATGTTGGTGTTGGAAAATAGATTTTTTCATAGATATTGCGGGGGTCAACATCAAGTGAGAATGTGTCTATGTTCCCAACTTTTTCATTGAACACAAATACATAGGCACCAAAAGTTTCAAGTGTGGGATTAGATAATATCCCACTTGATGATTATCTGTTGCAGGGCAATATTTTAGGCTTCAAGGTAACACATGTGCTTCAAGAACCACATGGAGAAGCACAACAAATAGAATCCCCTGCAACTCATAACACTATTTCCTAGATAGTCAGATGAACCTCATCCTCAAATTGAGGATGACATAGTAAATTATGATGAAAATTGTTTAATGGTTGAACAATCTGAAATAACAATAAAAGAGTTGTTGCTTCAATATTAGGAAGTGATGAAGGAGTGGGAATATCGAGCCAAGATCCTCATGAAGGAAATTAGTGCTCGATATAAAATTTTTGATAAAAGAGAACAAGAAAATCTTGTTGGCTTGCTAGATCAGGCTATATTAGGAAAATTATAGTCTATTATTCTGTTGATGATATTCTAAATATTATGATTAGTATAATTGATAATATTAATGCTGAAACCCAAGTATTTTATAACCAATGGTATTTTGATAAGAAAAAATTTACAGTTTTTGAGGCTACAAGGGATGTTGTTGAGGTGAGCAAATGTTTTCTTATGTATTCTATTTCTTTTGCACTCAAATTTTAAAACTCAAAGTTAATTCAAATGTTTTCTTCTATTTTATTATATATATTTTTATAACTCTACTAAAATATATTTTCTTTTTCTTTTTGCAGTCAAATTTTGATAATTAAAAAAAACAAATTAAAAGCATGGAAGTTAATATTGAAGTGACTAAGAAATTCTTGAAAAATGTAGTGTTAATGAAGAAAACAATGCAATCCAAAGTTAAGGATAATAAATTTTAAGAATATATATCAAGGAAAAATTGAACTAGGATCTGAATATCATGCTATAGGAGCAGAAAGTGAAAGAACCACTTCAAACAGTGCTATAAGATCCAACCCAAGAAGAATTTTCTTTGTTGGGAAGTTTTGAGAAAATAGAGGAAGGCCTGGTAAAAACTAGAGCACTACCAGCAAAGGGTGTTGGGAAAAAGAAAAAGGAAAGGAAGTGGCAACTGAAGGAGAAGTTGAGGTAGAAAACCCCCAATATGATGTTTAAAAAACTATGGATTGATTACTAGTTGATTGTATTTTTTATATTGCAGTCAACAATTTTGTACAATGTAATATATTTTTAATCATATTAATGAAAAAGGAATTTACTAATTTTGTGTCTTCTATCATTCAATGGTTATTTCCATTTATAATTTTGTGTTGCTTTTTTAGTTTATGTCGATCAGATAATATATACTAAGTTCATTTCAAACAACAAAGAAGTATTATTGTTGGTTAATAGTTATTTGCAAAGTAAAAAGACCTCAATAGTGCCAATACATCAATATTCATACATTAACAATACTATGATATAAAACATAAGGATTTATCAATGAATCTAGTTGAGACACTATGATATAAAAGTTACAATTTTTAAAAACAACAATGTGATATAAAACACAAAAATTTATGAATAAACAAATTTTGTGAAATCTAATAAATTTGAAACAATATTTTGAAATCTGATATCAAATGAAGTCAAATCTATGAATGTTGTGAAATCTTGGAAAAATTACAATTTAGGTAGTTGAAACAAACACTTCTCAACTTCTCTAGAATCACTATTAAGCATAGCATATATTTGTGTCTCCACTATCTGATCACTGCAACCATCATTATCCTCCTTATCATGCATATTAGTGATACACCTTATGTATGCTAGGGATTTCTAGTATGCAATGCTCTATCATAGGGTAATTTATCCAACTCATACACTGACACATAAATCCTCAAACAATTTTTCAAATTTTTATCTAGCTTGTTACGAAGTTTAGATTTCACAAAATATATTGCACTAAAAACCCTCTCATCTTCCACAGATTCCAAAATAATTGTTTGGCATAATTCATATAAACAAAAGTATTCACTAATTGTATCTTGTAAGACACTACTTGGATACAATTTTTGCCACAAATGTGCAATGGAACCAGGATCATGAATGTTTCTTAAAAGTGATGTTTGCTCAACCATTGTACTTCCAAAATGTGATGTTTGTTGTCTTAAAATTTGTTTGTTGAGAATACCTTTGATTTCAACACCATTTACTTCCACACTTTTATTGAAATGCTTACTAAGTATACCCATATATTTAATAAACAACTCATGTGTGGATTTGTAGTCAATACAAGGACCTCAAAACAAAGGGTTAACCACACCCATGGTCTTAAGCAACTCATCTCTTTGAAACCGATCTCTTATTTCACTTATCAATGGTTCCACTATTTTTAACAATTTAATCTTAGTATTGTGTAAAACAACTTCAAATCGATTAGGTGTTATGGGAACTTGTTCAACATCATCCATAACTATATTAGATCGCATTTCAAAATAATATAAAGGTATCATTTTTTCACAAATTTTAATACAAAGATGATCATTGATGTCAAAATTCAAAAAGCTTTGTGAATCATTCATGTTAGTTAATATTCTCCAACTATCAAACAAGGGATTTGTAAAATTTCCTTTGAATACATATAACCTATCAATAATCATACATATTTATTTTCTCATCCTCATGAAATAAATAATATAGATGGATATTTCTTGTGTAAGTTTAATCAATCTATTCATTTCTTGTAACATTGGAAGAATACCACATAATGTTAAATGTGTTTCCAAGTCATTAAAACGGAATAGCAAATCTTTCACCTTATCAATTGCCCTATGATTTGTATACATAAACCCTATTAATGATTGATATTATTTAAAAACTTTGTGTGTTGGTTGATACAATGAAATCCACCTTGTATCCACATATTTTAATAACGTTTTCCCTTCTATAAATCCCAGTGCAAACTATTGAAACTCTGCAAACCATTTTGGACTACACAAAAAATAAGCATGTATTTCACGAATGAGATCTTCCACTCTGGCAATATTTTCAAAAGTGCTTACTATTTTATATGCAAGATTCACTCTATGAGCCATGCAATGAATGGGTATCATATATGGGGTAACTAATATCTGGAATCAAATGCAAAGACCATTCTTGTGTCCTTGCATTATAGCAACACCGTCAGCTCCAATGTATATTAACTTTGTGTCTATGTCTATATAATTCATTCCTACAATATCTTTTAAACTAGTTACAACAATATTATAGATGTTTTCTACATTAGAAATTTCCACCATATTATGTAATCCTAGAAAATTAGGTTACCTTGATTTTTTAATGTGTACACATGCATGTAAATCCAAGATGTGTTGTCCACAACCATCACCTCATCAATTGAAAATGAAATAAATTTAGCAAGTTTTACTTTCTCCCTTAGGTCCTCCTTATCAACCAATGATATAAATTTTGGAATTTTCCATCCACTTCAATCTAACCAATGGGAACTAGGGAGGTTTTGCACATTAGCTAGTTGAAGTCGGTGCTTATAATCGATTATATCAAACATGGATCTACCCATTTTAAGAATACTATATACAACAACAAACTATAAAATTTTTGAAGCTAAAGTGGTCCTATGAATTTTATGAAATTGGGCTTCAATCGTTCCACCTTTCTCAACAAGAGATTTTTATAGATTGATATGATTATCATATTCTTTTGCATATCTAACATGCATACATTCTGATTCATTCTTCCACCTAACTATTTTCTTAACTGTTCCATCACTTTCTATAACTTTTGAATAAAATTTACCACAATGTTTTTCTATTGTATCTATCTTTATTTGCATCTTATGATCCTTACCTAGTTTCCAACTACAAATTTTGCATCTACATTATTTTTGATCATCATTGTTGTTATCCATCAGTACTGGCTCTATAAAGGAAAATTTTGATGCCCATTCAACCTAAAATGACCTTCCAATAGTCTAGCTAGATAACTTTCTACGTTTAGTTTTAATGCTTGAAGATTCCCCAAAATTTTGTATTGTATTTGATTTATCGCTTTCTTTTTCAATTGGCATGTCATTTTGAGGAATATCTTTAAGTATTTTTTGGATGTCATTGTTAAGAGAATATTTATTAGAAGGCATCTCTTGGTGAGGAATATCTTCAAGTCAAGGCATATCAAGGTCAACAGAGTATTTTGTATACAATAATATTCCTTATCATTTTTAGATTTAATAGAATTTTTTTAACAAATAGAAAATAGATTCATATCTCCATGCAATATTTCTAGAGCCACATACTGAAAATTAAATTTTTAAGGAAGAAAGCATTATTTTAAATAATTTTTAGAATACACAACTAATTGTTTAGTGGGTAAAAACCATTTGTACCTTGAATTTGCATAGATGTCGATGACCCGTTAGATTTCAATATATAGCTAAAATATTTGAGGATACTCTTTTCAGAAAAATATTTGCCTCCCTTCTTTCCATCGCCAGTAGGTGCCATTTTACTTGTAAAAAAAATGTCTTTCATTTTAGAAAACTAATAAAATATTGAATAGATCTTACTATTGTGAGGCCTCAAGATAATATTGTAATTAGAATAAACAGATGGTTGGTTGGTTACATACCAGTTTCTAGGTAATCTTTATCATGATTTGTTAGTGCATACCACCACTCTATTTTCTGGAGATAGCACTTGTCACTATTAAGAGCAAAAATATAATCAATATACTAAATATAATTAGAGGTACAAATGTGGAAAAATATTAGATTATAGTACTGAATGGACTAGAAACTAATAGTATTATTGGAATAGATAGAGGATGTCAATGTCTTAAGGAAAGTTCAACTAGGTAAAAAATCCTTGAAAATAGTCACTCATTGAATAAAGGAAAATAGGGGAAAACATATTCTCCTTGAACTCATATTCTATAAGAATCAAGAAAAACAGAGAATACCAGTATCTTAAGAGAAACAAAGCATTTAACTATTTATAATTTTATGATAGAAAAGCAGATATCAAGAGAAACTAAGAATCAAAGTGTCCTAAGAGAAAGAGAGAATTACATTTCCTTAAGAGAAGGACAAGTAGCTAAAAAATGCAACAAAACATTCACATGTAGAATAGGGCAAAATAGGGGAAAACATGGGAAAAAGAGCATGGACATATTTTCAATAAATGATAGAAAAACAACAAAAGAAAAACCTATAATTAGATGATAGAAAAATAGTTCTTATTACTACAACTACATCAAAACACTCAAATGTGGAATAGAGGAAAACAGGGAAAACAACAAAAAATAAACCTACAAGAAGAGAATAACTACTAAAAAAAAATACCTGTTACTACTACAACTACTTGAAATTATATTCTCTAAAAAGAATTTAGAGAGGTAAAATTTTGTACCTTTATTTTTCACAAGTGATGCATGATATGAATATGTTTCAAATGTAAAATAGGGTTTGGTAGTTGGTTCGGTAGTAGGTACAGTATGAAAATAGGATTTGGTAGTCATTTCGGGTGAAAAATAAGGTTTAGGTTTCTTTTTAGATGTAAAATAAGGTTTGGCTTCTGATCCAGGTGCAAAATAAGGTTCAACTTCTGGTTCGGGTGTAAAACAAGGTTTGGCTCTCGGTTCGAGTGTAAAACAAATTTTAACTCTTGGTTCAGGTGCAAAACACAATCCAGTTCTTGGTATGGGTTCAAAACAATGTTTAAATTACAGTTTGGTTTCAAAATAAGGTCCGAATTATAGTTTGGGTGTAAAAAAAGGTTCAAATTTTGGTCTTGTTTCAAAACAAGGTTTGACTTTGTATTCGGGTGTAAAAAAATGTTCGGCTTTTAGTTTAGATGTAAAAAAGTTTCGAATTTTGGTTTGGGTGTAAAACAAGGTCCGACTCTATCTTCGGGTGCTAAAAAAGGTCCGGCTCATGGTTCAGATGCAAAATAGGGTCTGTTCAATCAGAAGTTGTATCCATATCGATTGGAGTTTGGTGGAATTTTGCAATAGATCAAATGTTTTTTGTTCTTGTCTTTTCTGTTGGAAGAATTTTAATTTTCTCTCATGTTGCTTGATTTTCTAATAATTTGAATGTTTTACATGAAAAAGTATTGTTGACATGTTAATTATATATATTGGTATAATAGGTGAATTTGGCAAGATAATTTAAAATTTTTATAATTTTAAGGTGAAAAGGATCCTCGATTTAGGCGGGAGTGCTAGCGGATTGTTAAAAAAATACGTAATATTATTATCAACGTATGGCGAACTGACCCCTAAATTTTAATGTCTAGGGTCCCTAAAATTCATCAATTTGCATTTTCAAAAATGCTAATATTCACTTATTAACAAATATTCACTGTTGTGCATAACCCTGCTTGCTCTCCTACATGCACTCCTAATACAAGATACTTGAGCACATCCTCACATTATATATTTGTGTTGAGGAATATTACATTATTTGGTACATGCTAATATACCCCTATGGTACCTTCATGGTACAATTAAAAATATGCAATATATTTGAATTTTGTCGATATTTTACCACTAAGTGGACAAATGGGTATTCAAAAATATATTTTGTTTTTGTATGTTGGATGAATTGACTTTGTTTTGAATTTCGTGCCATAGTGGGTATGTGGGTAATTTTATTTTTGACTGTTGGAAGCCAAATATGTACTATTTTTTACCTCTGTTTGAACTTTTGCCATGAAATGGCCAAATGGGTATCCAAATAGGCAACTGTTTTGTTGATATGTTTTGACATGTGAATTGTACATTGTTTATGTCTCGAAGTGTGTGTCAAATTAAATAGTTTAATTTGTAAATGTGATTTATGGATTTTTATTGGATTGCATCATTGAATTGATGACTAATGTATTTTTTTGTGTTTTTTTGTGGATGAACAAGTGAAGATGCTCGAGCCTCGTCATCGTGTACGAAGGATGAAGAGCAATTTTGATGAGCTGATGAACAATGCTAATGATTTGGCATGGTTGGATGCCATATGGTTCAGAGGTGTTTGGGAGTGCAAGAGTATCCATGCCAATAGGGCATATATATCCGCATTGTGTGAGCAATGGGACATAGATAGGAACACCTTTCATTTTCCCACTAGAGAAATGATGATCACATTGGAGGATGTTTATCGAATTTATAAGTTACTGATTGAGGGTGTTCCAGTTAGATCAGCATTGGATACCAGTAAGGATGTTGTGTTGGAGTGGTTCTTTGGTGAGAGGTGGAGGGACATAGATGTCTCGAAGATAGATTATGAGTGGTTATAGCTGAATAATAAGATATCTAATCGCCAGTGTGTGGTGATGATGATGATCTCTACGTATGCATTATCTGATGCTTCTGGGATACTATTCACCTGGAACATGTTGGATCTGATGAGTGACATGGTGGAGCACATGGTTGTGTTTGTGTGGGCACCTGCACTATTGGTCTAGGTGTACAAAGAGTTGCACAATGTTGTACATATTGGGTGGAAGGGTTTGATCTAGACTCCCTTACTATATGTATGGGTATGGGAACACATATCCATTGAGAAACCATCATTATTGCCTCACCCTACCCATGTTGAGGGAAATGAGTATTTACCCTACACTTTGAGGTGGCATACTGATGAGGAGAATGGGATCAAGAGGCCTCCTAAGGTTGATCCTTTGTTGTGGAGGGTCAAGTTTGGAGACTTGATACCTAATGACATTAATTTGAGGCCTTGGTTGGGTGGGGTGACCTAAGAGGAGGAAGGTGAGCATTTATGGGCCATTCATCAAGGTAGATAGCTCATAGAGAGATATACTCGACATGCCAAGTATTTTTAGTTTGATTAGGTAAGGCGGTAGTTTGGGTTACACCAGGATATTCCAGGAGCTCTTGTTGTATATTACAGATGGTGGGGTGATAGGGGAAAGAGTCCTATAGTGCTGCCCTATATTGGTGAGAGTGACCCATATGTGGTTATCCCAAATGTGGATAATGTCGAGACTACACCCGAGTTTGAGGCCTGGTGGGCTATGCAAATTTGGGAGCTTGGCAGAGGTGTTATTGATCGATGGGTGCCACCTAATGGTTGGGTACCTCCACCAGAGAGGACAGTAGGAGGTAGGACTCGACTTAGATCCGAGGAGGTAGCTAGAAGTGAGAGAGAGGTTCCTTTACAACGGTCTTGATGATGCTTGGGTGGTGCATCGAGTATACAAGGAATGGGAGTGGTGGAGGTTCCAGTGATCATTGTGACTGATCCTATGAAGGGTGGGGTGGCCATGGGAGAGGCAGTTGGGGCATCAGAGGAGGGAGGAGGATTTGTGGCTATGGGTGGTGTGGATGACACCATTGATATTGGTGTTTTTGTGGGTATGGAGGAGATTCCCTGTGAGGTCCAGGAGAGGTAGTATGCAGAGGAGGCTCAAGGGCTACGAGATAGAGTTTATAAGTTGGAGGCTAAGCTTCACCTATAGTAGGAGAGGCACAAGGTAGATATGGAGTATATGAGGGCCAATATAATTAGCCAATAGTAGGCATAAAAAGAGTCTTCCTGAGGTATTGAGCGAATGATGGGTCTATTGGCTGTAGAGTCTATGAAGAGGTCATTATGTGAGGCTTATCTGATGATGTATAGGATCACACTTCCTGATTATATCTAGGTGGTGTCTCAGATGAGTCAAGAATTTGAGTGCGGGCATATTATCATCATAGTCAGTGTAGTGATACTTCAATGGAGCAGGTGGGTGTTAGGGTTGAGGTGCGAGATCCACAGGCTATGGTTCAAGATTTAGGGGCCAGAGTAGAGTCAAGAAAAGTTGCGGAGATGCGAGTGAGCTATGAGGGACATGGGGAGACTCCTGGTGGTAGTTAGGTTTATTGATGATTGTAGCCTATGGGTCTTTTGGATGATGGATGATGGGCATGGTCCCAATTTGTAGCCTACGAGTATTTTTGATGGATGATATATATATATGCATTTTGATTTTAGTTGTTATATAAACATGTGTTATTGTTATGGTTTTGAAATGTGTTCTCTTTATGTTTGCATAGATAGCATAGCATGATTTGTAGAAATATATAAGGAATGGATATTCATGTGTATTGTGGTTTAGATCTATTATCACTCTGTAGTGTGAATATGCTATAGAGTAGACTTGCATGATTGTATTTTGAATGCAATGCAAAGTGATATAATGTGAAATATCATTTGTAGTGAATGCATGTAATGTAAATGCAATGATGTGATTTGTGATGTAATGCATGTAATATTTGTAATAAATCTATGTAACATAGATGCATGTATGCATGTATGGGAATGTTAAAATGCGCAAAGGAAGCACTTTTATCATTACATGTACCTATGTGGATTTTATCCATTATGTTATCTCAAAGATATAGGATGGTATAGGGGACATGTAATGGCTTTGACCAATGTAGTTTTGGCAATCAAGTTTCAGACTCCAAAACTATGCAAGTTTATGTGGCAACTCATAACTAATCAGACTGGTTCAAAATCTGTCATGGACCTGTGTGTGTAAATGAGTGAGGTTCATTTATCCATTTTGAGGGAGTTAGAATTGATCCATTGTAGATGCGGCTAAACTAGCTAGCTCATCCATACGTGAATAGTGATTTGTATAAAAGTGGGTAGCTAATGTAATAGATATGTCACCACTTGTAAGACTATTCCACTAGTAGGTAGGCTCTTGGAACCTATTGCTAGCGATGGAAATATCCCATGGTGTTATGTTAAACCTAAGGACCAAAGGCGATGAAGCATAACATGGGTGATATCAATAGGATTTTATTTTTGTTTTTTGCCCCTCATATATTGTTGACCTATTTATTGTGGTGCTCTTTTTTTTTTCTCTATTATTTTTTTCTTTATTTTTTTTATTTTTTATTTTTATTCTACGGGTTTTGGCTTTTGTTTTCTACCCCATTATTTTAATTTTTCTTATGCTTATCCCTTTTTTTATCCCTAGGTTGTATGTTGACCATGCAAGTGATAGGATGAGCAGGGGAGACCGTTCACTAGATGGTGACATCTACTCAAGGTGTCATATTTCCTAGGCTCAAAATTCATTTAATGTGTAACTTGTTGTGAATGGTCCATGAGAGAATATGAACTAGCCTAAAGAACCATAAGAAGAATGTAAAACTTGTTAGCTAGGGGTGACATTTAATTGACTAAGCTATTAAGTAGTCAAAGCGTAGCACAACACCTATGTATACCCTAATCCTAAAAAATGGGAATGGGCATCTAGGTGGTGATGCTAACAAGTGCATGTATTACTCCTATTGAAGGCACATTTTTGGAGGAAGAATGTACAAACTTAAAATGAAATTAACATGAAAAACATATGGATATGTGCAATGGGTGTAATGTAAATGATGCAAGTGGAGAAATGCAATATCTATAAGAGGAAAATCATGACGTGTAGAAGGAGAATTTTGGAAGACTTATTTACAGATGAGTATGGTGTATCATAATAACAAAAAAGCGTGATGCTATAATAATGGTTGCCCTAGTGTGTGTAGTAAGTGTAGAATTGTGATATGTTGGATGCATGTAGTGATGTTGAAAAGAGGAAAGGAATGAAGGTAGAATGTACAAGTAGAAGAAAATAGAAGAAGTAGTCTTTGGCAACCAACAAGATAAATGGGATTACCAAAGTTAGAATATGATAGAAGAAAAGGGGGTAGATTAGTGTAGGTATGTAGCCACTCAAAGCATGACCATACAACTATGCAAGGAAGTAGGAAGAAGAATGATAAGGAAGGAAGAAGATGGGAACTATTGATGGGTGAAATGATATGGGTTAGGTTGAAAATGAGATGGTGAAGTGATGGTACATCTTGGACTTCGATGGGTGGTGTAGTTGGAGATGTGAATGTAGCAAGTTGGCACTTTCAATCTTTCACAAGGTGGTAAAGTTATAAGGATGATATGACGTGGATGACTCATGAGTCGACTATATGGGATGGAATGTTTAGTTGATGGAGTTCGATCACCATGCAACATGTTGTGGACTAGGTTCTCGAATGATTGGTATTATTCAATGTCATGACCTGGTTGGTGATGATAGATACAAAATTGGTTGTCATGGTAGTTGCACGGTTTAGGACATGAGGGGTCTATGGGACAAATTTTTGGTAAGTCAATAAGACCCTGATGCATGAGGTGATAAAATATTTACGATAAAATATTTACGATAATAGAGGTGAACAGGGTCGGATGAAAGGATATCTGATAGTGGAAGTGTAGATCAAGAATCTAATGTGGGTCGAATCTGAGGTTGGGGAATGGATCTACATGGAGGTGATGATGCACAAGCCATGGGAGACCCGCGTGGATGAACATGACAATGGCAATGGTTCATCTATAGCTCAAGAGCATTGATATGGGAAGGAGCTATTGTATATCATAGTTTGGAGGTGATAATATCAGGGAAGGTGATGATAAGGACTCCAATGTGTGTGGAGTGGCATGGTATGCATGGGATAATGGATGAGGTCATGATGATGAGAGGGAGGAGTGGAATGGCCTTGGGGATTGGTAAGCTTGCTGGAAAGGTAAGCCTCATAGTGGTGATAGTGGAATCTAAGAATAGGTGGCATAGGGGATGGTTTTGGCCAACGACATGAATGGGATGGGGGTATGCTTACACGACTAGCTTAGGTAGCTTGAGCCATGCAGGCTTGCAAGGCTTGGGCATAATATGATTCTCCATTGAGGAGTGGGACCAATAGGCATGCAAGATGGACCATATGGGGAGTGTATCCTCTATTAGGAGGGTAGTAGGTTCCTAGAGGGTGGGGGAGAATTAGTTGGTGAATAAGATTTCATAGTATCATCAGGAAAATGAGAAGGGAACCATCATGTTCAGGGATGGGATGTTTCCTTATTTTTGTCAAAAGAGGATAGGGTGACCTGGCTATATCTCGAATGGGGTGAGTAAGATGAATCTCGATGATGAGGTGAAAGACATAATGGTGGAGTGTTATGGTTCAAATGGGAGGAATAGGAAGACCACCTAGTATGATGAGTGACTGGTGGTTGGGCTAGGTCAACCAACGTGATTAGTACAGTCTATGGTGGTGGAGGGTCCTGCATGATGATGTATGTAGATGTTGTCATATCTCATTGTTGATGGTGTGGTTGTAGATGATATAGATCCTGTGAAAAGGAAAATAGATACTAGTAGCATAAAAATGACATATAGAAGAAAGTATATGTAAAATATTTAAAGTGAAAAGACAAGCATTTATCATGATGTGCTTAGTGAGTGATGTGTTTGTGCATAGCGGTGTATACCACTTGTGATAGTGAATACCTATGTGTGTCAAGCGTTAAATGCACGAAGGTACAAAATGTTAATAGGCTCAGGGTCATCGAGGCCTTCAAGATTAGCCAAGTGATAGGCACCTAAAGTATATTTGTGTGTGATGATGAATGGGCCCAGCCAGTTTGGGGTAAAATTGTCTCACTGTTGGTGAGGCTGGCTTGTGATTTGTTTGTTTTCTTTGAGAACCAAATAACCGATTTGGGATTCGTGTTGATGTACCTTACTTTTGTAGGCATGGCGAAGGTGATATTGGTAAAATTGTGTGTGCTTGATGGCATGGATGTGATGTTCATCGAGGATTTCAATATGATCTAAGTGGGATAAACGAGCGGTGTCATCATAAATGAACTCTTTCATGGATACCCTTAGGGAATGTATCTCAAGCTCAAGGGGCATGATGGCTTCTACATTGTATAAAAGTGAAAATGGGGTTGCCCTCGTGGGGGTATGAATGCTAGTACAGTATGCCCACAAGGATATGGGTATTTGATTATGCTAATCATAGTGTGAGTCTGCTATTATTTTGCATAGGATAGAACCAATTGTTTTGTTTGAGGCTTCTTCTTGGCCATTACCCTACGGGTAGTATGGGGTAGAGAAATTGTGTTGAATGTTGAATTTTTTGCAAAGAGCTTGGATGGTTTTGTTTTTAAAGGATTTTCCATTGTCATAAATGATTTGGGAAGGAATTTTGAAGTGACATATGATATGGTATGTTATGAAGGCTGTTATCTTTGCTCCTATAGTTTGGACAAGTGGGATGGCTTCAACCCACTTTGTAAAGTATTCTATAGCAGTGATGATGAACTTATGATTGCTTGAGGAAGCAGGTGTAATTTATCCAATAAGATCTAGGCCCCATTGGGAGAAAGGCCACATGGATTGAATTGGTTGAAGTGCTTGAGATGGAAGATGTGTGAGGTTTGCGTGTTGTTGGAACTTGATGCAATGCTTCATGTATTCACAATAGTCATGTTCATCTTTGGCCAATAGTATCACATGCGAAGGATGCATTTTGTGATTGCCATGCTACTAAATTGGCCACCACAAGTAGCATCATGGATTTCTTGTACAACCTGCTGAGATTCATGCAGTTCTAATAAATGCAAGAGCATGCCATCATAGCTGCAGTGATAGAGGATGTTCCCAGCAATGTGTGGTGTATTGCTCTTTGTTTGAATGCTCGGTGATGAGCATGGGATAAATTGCATGGTAGAAATACCAATTTAATATAATATTTGATCTGCACAAACCATGGGTCATGTGATTTGGTATCGACCACATGAATGCCACCATAATATTTAGGAGATGTGGGTGATATGGTAGATTGAGTGAGTGTATGAATTATTATGGATGTGGTTGTTGATGTTGGATTTTATGGGATTAATGATCTTAAGGAGGCCATTGTATCCGCAAAATGGTTGGAGGATCATGGTGTGGCTTTGATGTCATACCATTCAAATCTATAGAGGAGTTGTTGTGCAATGTACTTGTATTATTGGAGGACTGGACAATTACATTGCCAAATATCTTGCACTTGGTTTACTATTAAAAGGGAATTGCCTATGATGTGGAGGCATTTAATATGCATGGAATGCACATATTTCAATCCAAGGATTAGGGCTTCATATTCTATATTATTTTCCATACAAGGAAAATCAAACTTGAATGAAAAAGGTAGTGTTTTGCCTTCAGGTGTGAAAAATACAATGCCTGCACCCCCAACATGCATGCATCGAGAGCCATAAAAGAATAGTGTCAAGTCGACGGTCATTTCTGATTCTACATATTCTTTGTATTCTATTATGTGAAATATGGAGTCATCTGGGAGCTAAATGTGAAGGGGTTGGTCATCAGACAAGGGAGCTTCTATGAGTTGGTCTGCTATAACCTGTCCTTTGATGGACTTTTGTGAAATGAATTCAAGCTCGAATTTTGTTAGAAGCATGATCCACTTAGTTGTATGAGAATTGTGGTAGATTTTGCTCATCATGTAATGGAGAGTATTGTCTCTAGTAATGATGAAGGTTGTATGGTTGAGCATGTAGTGTCATAGTTTTTGGGTGGTGAATACTACAACTAGGCATAGTTTCTCCATATATCAATATCTAGATTTGTAGCTAACTAATGTGTGACTTATGTAGTAAATGGTTTGCTCTTTTTTGAGCGCGTTATTTTAAGCTAGAAGTGTACCTAGCACAAATCTATAGAAAAAATATATAGGATCAATTTTATATGTGGATGTAGGGGTGACATAACTGGTGGTGAAGTAAGATAAGTTTTGATGTCATCAAAAGCTTACTAGTAGTTATCATCCCATTTGAATTTTATCCCTTTGTAATATAGTTGTGCTATGAATCGATGAATAGAAGTGATTTTTCCCTGGAGACTATGTAATTGTTTCAAGGTGGTAGGCGGAGACATCTTGGTGATGGATTTTAATTTGTTAGGGTCGACTTCAATGCCTCATTGGTTGATAATGAATCCTAGGATTTTGCCCGAGGTAACACCAAAGATGATCTTATTTGGGTTGAGGTAGACATTGTGTTCTAACAAGCGATCAAAAATTTGATGGAGATCTTTGATATGTTTTGAGTGTTTCTTGGATTTAGCGATGAGGTCGTCTACATAGTCTTTCATAATTTTATGCATGTAGTCATGGAAGATGTAGGTCATGGCACACTGATAGGTTGCCCCAATGTTTTTAAGGCCAAATGACATGACCTTGTAGTAGAAGGTCCTCTAGGGGGTTGTGAATGATATCTTGTGTTGATCAGCGGGATTGATTTTGATTTGGTTGTAACCTAAGAATCCATCCATGAGGGATATCATCTTGTGTCCTACAATGGAATAGACGAGGGATTTGATGTTAGGTAAGGGAAAGTTGTCTTTGGGACAAGCTTTATTTAAATAAAAAAAGTTTGTGCAGACGTGAACTTCATCGGATGGCTTGGGTACGAGGACCATGTTAGAGACCCATTCAGGATAGTCTATGGGTACTATGAAGTCTACATCTAAAATCTTTTGGAGCTCAATTTTTACTAGTAATGCAACGGTTGGGTGCATGCTACATAAAGTTTGCATTATTGGTTTGGCATTTTGATTGAGTGTAAGATTGTGGACTACTAGGGCAGGATCGAGTCTCGAAATATCCTTGTATGACCATGTGAAGACTCGGATGTACTTGTAAAGAAAATTTGTGAATAGGACGTGTTCCTCAGGTGAGAGGCTAGTAGCTACTTAAACTATGTGAGGGATTTCAGGATTATCACCTATGTCAACATCAATGGTTTCCTCAACTAGAATGTAGGAACCATCACGCAGTTGCTCTAGAATTGGAATAAGATGGAGGTCATCGATGGCCTCGATAATTTCATATTCATCATCTAAGTAAATGTTTGTATGGTGCACCTATGGTATATGAGGTGGTATGGATGATGAAGGGGTATTCATAGCGTGCAAGACGTGTGGTGAGAGTAGGAAATATTGGGATGCAGGTATAGATGATATGTGGGAAAGATCGGTGAAGTTTGGGTTTGGTGTATCATCTTGTATTTACTTATGTGTGTATCATAGTGGAGAGAAGAGATCCACTTCGACCATATTAATTGATTTTGTGGGGGATGTAGGTGGTGAATATTCTGGTGATGACAACTCAACAACCTGGGAGCATCTTAAAAGGCTTAAAGGAGGGCACATGATGACTGGTGGAGATCGTGGCCGAGTGGCAACTCATTGAAGTTATCAATGTATAAGGGGAATGGAGCTAAGTATGTTGATGATGGTAGTGGGGATGGCATATCATGCTCTAGGTAATGTATGTTTAAAGATAGTTCAAAAAATTGATTTTTCAACTTATCAACACAACATGACGATGTGGTATCAGACATGGAGGGATCTTGAAAGAAATTGTAGGGGATTGTAATGGTGGAGTTAGGTTAGAAGGTATCCTCTAGAATTTCCATATCAATATATTATTCTAAGGTGTGTGTTGTAAGTGGTGGAGGATGCAGGGATAAATCTTGGAGCTTGTCTTCTAACGTGTGGATGGTGGTTGGGCGATAACCTAAGCCATATTTTTCGGTAGGTGATTGGACATGAGGGTTAATGGGTGCACATAAACCTTGCTAATAGTGACCTAACCTAAATCCATGCTAGTGGAAGCACCGAAGGTAGCATAAGGTAAATTAGGTATTAGCCAAGTGATCAATTGTACCACACAAGCTAGATTGTTATGGTGGAGATATTACAGGTGGAAGTGAAGAATAAATTCCAACGTAGACAAAGTTGGTATGATTCTCAAGGGATCCTAATTGTACAACTATTCTGATAGTAAAGACTAAAGCTAAAGGGCAGCCAAAGTATTGGGTGGATTTTATGATAGGTGGGCGTACATGGACATCATGCACATTGTAATCCCCTAGGCTTGAGTTTCTCATAAAAATAGAAATATGTGGTGTCACATGTTTTGGTGAAAGTGGTGGTGAATCCAAATTAGATGATGATGGTGAAGTCTGATAGTCTCTAATAGTAGCACTCGAGTGTAATAATTGATAATATAAGTGAGATGCTCATTGCTCCCACTCATGGCATTCAGCTACGATAGCTGGTATGGGATGATTGGCCTGTGGGAATTGCAAAGGTGGCAGAGTGGATATTGGATGACACAGGGAAGTGAATGACCTAGACCATGGATGAAAAGGAAGAGGAGGTGTGCATGGTGTAGGGAGAATAGGTGCTTCCATAGAAGAGGATGCTTGGTATGAAGTGATGGGGTGAAATATTGGTGGTGATGGTGGTTGCGATATCAAGGGTGATTTTCTAGAGGATGAAGGTTGGGATGGTGATGGTGGCCATAATACGAGAGGTTAAAATGGTATGGTAGCAGGATTAGGCATTATCGATAATTGCACTAAGGATTTTGAGACTGAAGCATGTGTTATTGATGAGGATTGGGGTAATTATGTAGATGTAGGAGAGGATGTCGATTCTCCGATTGACCGATGGGATGAAACCAGGAAGAGTTGCATGGATGAGATGGATTGACTGATGGGAGGAAACTGGGAAGAGTTGCATGGATGAGAATGAAGGTGCAGGTGGGAGGTCTACGATTTTGTAAAATTTAAAGGGGTCCCCATCAGTTGGGACACAATGAACAAGTCCATTTTGGATATACTTAAGGCAATGGTGTAACGTGGAAGGGACACATTGCATATCCCTGATCCATGGGAAACCAAGGAGAATGTTGTACTATATCTCCCCTTGTATTATGTGGAAGAGGATGGAAATAATATGGATACCTACCAGAATAGGTAGTACTATGGATCCTACCGTAGGTCTCATAGAACTGTCGAATGCTCGTAGATTGAGGGAAGATATGGTAAAATGGGTTGGTGATATATGTAAATGGTGTATGACTACCATAGATATGATCCTAATGGATGATCCCATGTCAATGAGGACCCGCTTGTAGGTGATTTCATTGATATTGGATTATATGTAGAGAGGGGGATCTACTACTTATCCTACGAGTTTTGTTATCTCATGGTCGTGGAAGCTAATGGATGGGTGAAGGTATCACAGGATGTTCCCTATAAATTTTAAAAATGTGTTTGTATTATGTGTTTCTAAATATATAGACTGTAAAATATCATTCAAAACCTCGCAGTGGGGATGAGATTGTTGTAAGAGGTCAAATATGGATAATCATGTTGGGGCATTAGGTAATTGATGGGTGAGACTACCATGGATGGTAATCACATTTGGGGTGGAGTTGGTACAATGCTAGGATTTTGGGAAACTCATGGTGATGTAAATTGGGTAGGTGGAGAGACAATAGGTGTGGTTTGATACGATGGGTATCGTTGGTTCCACGTAGTAAGGTTTATCATGCCTACTACTCCATGTGATGGAGGATCATGTTGGACACTGTTCACTTGGTGAGGTGGTCCTGGAGGGTTGGTTGGAGGTCTTTGGGGATTTGTTCCCCTATGGTCCAGTAGAGGATTTTGGAAAATACCTAGGTTTTTTTTTTGGGGGGCCAAAGGGTTTGATACCTAAATGGTACCCCTATCAATTAGGTTTTGCACTTGAGCATGAAAGGATCAACATGACTCAATGTCATGGTTACACTATCTATGGTATGGACAATAGAGCTACTCGTTGTATCCATGAGGCTTGGGCATATTTGGATCTAATGGTCAAATTTTAGGTAGGATAAGATGTCCACCATATTGTAACCTATGAAAGAGGGCTAGTAAGGGTTTGGATAGTCATGTAAGGTTATGTTGTTGACCCTACAGGCATATGCCATGGGACTATTGAGGCCTAGGTGGAGGAGGCACATTTTTTTGGAATACTTAATGTTGTGGAACATAAAGTGGTGGGCTTGGTATTGGTGCTAAGGTAGAAGCTACCACTTGGTTGGTTCATGGAGGTCGAGGATACGATTTATTGGGTGTATTCATGTTAAAACAAAATTTGGAATTGTAGTTAGACTTTGATCTTAACTTAATTTTACCAGATTGGACTTTAATATCTTGTATAACCTTTGCCTGTGAAATGGCTTCCTCAAATGTGTGGCTTTGGTGAAGCTGTAGAGGTAGAAATGTGTTTGTGGCAACTCTTGGAAAAGAGTGTCACTAGCTCTATGGTAGGGAGGCTATGGGTGAGCTCATGGATGATCGCTCTCCATATAGATACAAATTCGGTGATAGGTTCATCATCAGCCTATCGTAAGGCATAGACATTTGAAAAGGTTATCTTCTTCTTGATGTTAATTGAGAAGTATTCTAAGAAGGTGTTTTCTAATTTCTCAAAGGTATAAAGGCTATGTTGTGGTAGCATGTTATACCAATCTAAGGCTTTTCCTACAAGGGAGAGGGAGAAGGTGCACAACATAATGGGGTTGCTACTATGAAGCTGGTAGCAAGCTAAGTGATAGTTACTAACATGCTCTCTAGGGTCATCCTTACCTTTATACTTATCAAACTTTAGGATCTCAAAGTGGTAGGGTTAAGATGGAATAGGGATGGATGGACGAACTAGATTGTTGTAGAGTTCATCGTAGGATGGTTTTTATGGCCCATAGATTATCGTGCGTAGGTTTAACATCTTGAATTCATCTCGTAGGAGTTGAATTTTAGGTGTTAAGGGTGTGGGTGATTGAGCTAGGATTGGTTGATCCTGGGAGTGTAGCGAATAGTGAGGTTTTTATATTCTTCCTCATATTATTAAGGGAATTGTTCCAACTGGTCTTGGTATACTGGGTATTGGGTGGCATACGATGTAGGAGCTAGTGGGACACTAGGCTACATAATAGATGTTTGTTGGGGATAGCAATACTGTGATTGGGATGTGTGTTGTTGTGGTATGGGTTCCTACTGGGTAGGAGCCTGCTGTAATGACTAGGCCATAGGAGGTGATGACCATGAAGGAGGAGGTGTGAAAAATATAATGCCAGTATGTGAGAGTGGAGATATCAGTGCTACTAGTGCTAGGGATGGTTGAGGTAAGGTGTCAAAATTTGGGACCTACCTCTGTCCTAAAGGATGAGCCATGGTGAAGCTAAACTATGTGGAATAGCCTAGGGAAGTGGACGTATGAGCTATGGGTTTTGACTCATAAGTAGGAGGAAGATTAGCAATAGGTTCTTGGAAAGGAGGAGGAGGAGGTATCCTAAAGGTCAATGAAGGTGAAGGTAGAGTGGAATATTGGACAATGTACATTCTAGGAACCTGAGATGTAGGTGGGAATGCAGCAAAAAAAGAGGGGTAAGATTTTGAAGTAGGAGCTTGGGAATAAGAGGCGATGCTTATGTCCCCTCTTGAATAAATTTGGGTTGTCAGTTGTTGTTGTTTCCATTGTGTGGTTTGGGTTTGGAGAGGTTCTTGTGATAGGTCCTCAAGCATTGTAAAAAATGGTTGTGGATATGGTGATGGTTGGGACTCTTGGGAAGAGGATGGGTATGATGTTTGAGGTGGTGTTTGTTGTTCCTATAGAGGAGGTTACTATTGTACAATTTTTAATGTTGGCCTCTGAACACATGTGGTGGAATAGGAGGGATCAAAAATCATTTCTATGATAGTGATGAATGATGTGACCTCTGGGCGAGTGCAGTTCAAGAGGGAGGAGTTATTCTCAAAAAGAGATTGAGATAGACTCTGGAAAAGGGGTGTGCAAAGGTAGGGGAAGTAGGTATGACCTCCTCATAAACAATAAAGAATGGGTGAGGCTATCCTGGTGATGTGTAGATCACATGGTCACAAAATGTGGTTGGGAAATTATGCGAGGATGAGGATGAAAGAAGCGGATAATCCTATGCAAGTGAAGTAGCGAGATATTCACTCAAAGTTGAAATCTCATCATGAGGAATCGTGTGTGTGAACTTTAGATCAGATCTATGAGTAAATCAGATATTTCTATGGTATTCCCCTTCATGATAGAAGGAGTAGGATAAGACTGACTAGAATAAGTGGTAGGTGATTCCTCTATAAGGTGTGCTTGCTCGCGTGCTCGACTGTGGGTGACAACAGGCATGATAGCATGTGCAATATCGTGAGGGTTTAGAACTACGTAGGAATTAATCCTGTAATTATTTATGTACTATGTGAAGGGGTTTAGGAATAACCTTGTGTGGTGTAGACTCAACTATGCCTAATATAAGTGTAACAAAATACAGTATTGTGTATAGCTAAATAGTATGTGGTGTAGTGTGTTGAAACTAGTATGTGATCATGCAAATAATGGTAGATTGGAATCAGTTCTAAATGCTAAAAATAAAAGTGTTTTATTCATTTATGTGTGTTTTGATGTTGGTACTTCCTAGGTAGTATCACAGGTAGTGGAGTGAGTACTCTAGTAAATCAGGAATATCATCGGTATCGAACCTCCTGCAACACCCAAAGATGCACAAAATAGAACAATATCGTAATGTGCAAGTGGTGACCTGTATGGAAGGCACAATAAAATGATATCCTAAAGGGGTGGAACCCACTATGCTAAAGTGAGTTCACTATATCCTCTCATGAGAATAGGTGGTACTATTTGAGACCTGTTATCGACATACCCATGATTTCTCTTCACCCTCAGGTGGGCTTAGTCAATAATGATAGTTACCGTATTCACAAATTATGTTAGCCTTGTGAACAAAGGCATCTAATCCTATCCCATTTCAAAGGTAACAACCGGTGATGAAATCCATAAGCCCAATCTCAAAAGTCGGAGGTTTTTCAGTGATGAGGCCTAGAAAACCACTCTTGTGGGGTTGCTAGGTGTCTAGGGGGGTGAGTTGGTGGAGGGTAAAACACCTACCACACCAATCTCAAGTGATGGATTAGGGATGAAGTCCAATTTCACCACTTGTTTAAGATACCATGTGCATGTGTGTGGGTTTTTGTTTTTCTATCGATGTTATGTAAAACAAGAAATATAACTAATTGCCTTTTCAAATCAAATGCTAGCCCTATATGCATTTTTTGAAAGCAAAATACTAGAATGAAATGCTTTTTGTAAACAAAGAATCTAATATTAGATTCCTTTAGAAAAATAAATTAGTTCTATGTTTTACAAATCCTAGAAACATGCAATACGGGGGTGTGAAGAAAGGGGTTTATGTGACCCTAAATGTGTGTGAAAACAAAATGAAGATTCATGCAAGTATAGACGAGTAATCACAAGGACTTTATACATGCAAATTAGAAAAGAAAAAATGAAAATTTACATGAAATCTTAAAATTTAAAGTTGCTAGAATTTTGACAGGTTTTGTAATTACAACAATACTTAAACTAAATGGAAATGCGAAGAAAGGGGAAATTTGTTACTAGCTCTTGTGCCTTAACTAGTAAACATTTCACACATACCCAAAAATTAGCAAATAGAGCAAATACAAAAGAATACCTAGACTCTGATGTTGTGGGTGGTCTGGTTAGGCCTTGTACTACTCACCCCTACAATTTTGGGGACTTTTGAGGCTGGTAGGTTGACTTCACCACTCGGGGGGTGAATTGAGATCTGGTTCATGGGGTGGGGGGTGAACTGGATTTGGAGACCCCAAATATTTGTTTTAAAGGCCTGAGGTGGTTCCTAAGGCTTTGGATATCTATGTGACAGTTAGATTTAGTACCTAGAAAACATATAAATAGAGGATAATATCATATTTACAAAAACTAGTTAGCCCGACATTAACCATTGTGGTGGTCCCACTGGGCATGCCCGAATGAAATGGCCAAAATATTACATTTGATCTAACATATTAATGACACATGTTATTTAGGAAAATGTATTTTTATTCATGTAAAGAGTGCATAGGTTACAATGGGGGCAAATTCCCATTTATCCTTTCTTTTCATAAACGTTACAATAGGCCCGATGCCTTCTTTTCATGTCCCTCAGTGTAGATGCGCTTGTGTACCACCATGGGGTTGTATTTTGTAGTCATTTCCCTCCTTGGTTCTAGGATAAACCTGCAAAAGGGGTTAGTTCATTAGGGGGCTTGCCTTAGTTAGACCCCATATTAAGAAAGACAACCCGATGGTAAAAAAATATTGAAAATTGAAATAAATTGTGCATAAGGTCATGAAATTGCAAAATGAAGCTTACCTCCTAAATATGAGCTGATTTGGGACTTGTAGAACTAATTCGCCACCCGAGGGGCAAACAAGTGTCATATTCATAGGGTGGGGGGTGAATCAGACTCTGAGTGTTGGTCTATAAAACCCTTCAGTGGAGAGGTTCCTTTGGTGTTGTACTATTGTTTTTTAGGTTTGGATCTGCTTTGCTATGCTTCTGTGCGTATTTTGGCAGAGTTTCTATACTTTGGACATAAGTGGAGAGAGAGATAAATGAGGTTTTGGGCTCACTATTTATAAGAAAACCCAAGGTGTAGGGGGGTAGTTAGGATGACTAAGATCTGGGGTTAGATCCCATGAAGGTTAGGTTAGGGTTTGTGAGGTGGCTTCCTCACATTACCTCTAGGAAATATCTCATCCTCACACATGTGTGAGGAGATATTAGGGTTAACTAGGGTTAGTCAATTCTATTTTAGATGTGGGATTAGGTTAGGTTTTACTAAGAAATATCCTAACTAACCTAGTGCACACACATGTGGGAGGGAGTAATTAGGGATAATTAGGTATTAAGGACCTAATTAACATTTTTAGCCCTAAAAGTGAACTTTTAGTGAAGTCAACATAAAATTAGATTTATGAATTGGCTTAATAATTACTTTTGCCAAGTAATAGCCCCATGGGGGCCTCAATTAAGTGTAATAAGGATTTGTATCACCTTTGGAAGCTTATGGAAGGTATCTCAATGCATGGGAAATATTTTTGATATGATTATGCTAACTTATTTGGGTTTTGGACCTAAAAACTAGCAAAGTGGTATGTGGAAGTCCACATAATGCTATGATAATCTATGGCAATCTATGCATGACTATAGTCGTCTACGCATGACTACAACAATATACGCATGTCTAGGATGATCTACCATAGCCTATGTTTTTCTACTATAGCCTAGGGGTATCTAGGATGACCTATGTGAACCTACAAGTATTCAAAAGGATCTACAAGTACGTAGGTATAACAATATGTGACTTTTAGGTGTCTACAGAATGATTTAGGCCATTCAAATTCATATTTTTTTTTATTATATAACAAGAGGGGTTTTGGAAGGGACCCCAAACCACATAAAAAGGATCACTAAGAGCTCAAGGTCACACCATAAAGATCAAACAAGAAAAACAAATTGAGACAAGCATACACTTAAGAAACACATGGATCAAACTACAACCAAAAGAAGCATACAAAAAATAGGCTAAGACTAATAAAAATATTACAATATAAGTGAAATATTAACTAAGCAAAGCCAAAAACCTGTAACACAACAAACTAGACAAAAATCCACAAAGTGAAAGACAGAGTCCCAATAGAACAGACACTAAGAATGGAGACTGAATCTCTAGAGACTACTTGGGACTCGCATCTTCCATAGGATGATGATACATTTCACATATGTCTTGGATGTAAGCAATCACCACCTAAATGGCACTACACAATGCTTGATGCTTCTCCTTGAGAGAACTTTGGGATGGTGGGAGGTCAGGAGACTTAGGACCCATAGGAGGAGATATTTCCCTATTCCTTCTGAAGAAACAAAGAAATTTATCTTTTTTATCACTAGAAGGCTATTCTTCAAGTTTTTTTAGCTCAATTAATGCATATAAGTTATAAGTAATCCTAGCCTTCAACAAAATCTACTTCGATCTTCATGCATGGTCACCCTTGCTAGCACTAGGGGTCATAGTTGGCCTTCAATTGAAAATAGACTTTCCTTTATTAGAGGAAAATGGGGTCAAAGACTAATCAAAATATGACCCTAAATATTCCTTTGTGTCCCTGGATGATGAAAGGATAGAATCAATAGGTAGAGAGAACTTTTGAAACTTGATCTTAGCAAGTGCCTCCTCCACTAGAATCCCTTTAGATTTAGCCATAAACTCAAAGGTTAGAAAAAATAGCCCTTGGTGGATAGGGTCTAAGCATTTACCTCCTTTGATGTCTATTAATAATTTTTCCAATTAATGGTAAAAGAAAAGGGAGATATTCATGAGGTACTTCATACTGAATTATTTTAGGAACATCATATGGAAACTACACAAGACCCCCCTATTTGAGTCGAAGGTAAAGTAATCCATAATAACCAAAAATAATTGATTCTAAGGTGCCTTAAGAGATTTGGAATCATATCTATTTTGTATCTTTGACAAATATTCCCCTCCTCCCTTAAAAGAATTCCATTCTTTCTTAAGAGAACATTTTTTGCAATTATGACCCGTATCATATATGGGAAGCCCTATCACCCTACCCAATAATTCCACTAAGAATTAAAATTCTAGACCACCAGAATTGACCCATCCTTTCCTCCATGAGTGTACCAAATTCAAAGAGAGACCTCTATGGTATCCATGAAAGGCTTGAAGACAATTCAAAAATCCACCTTTTCGCAAGATTTTTCTCACTTCATCATCAATCTCTAGAACACTCAGTTCAAGAGAGACCTTGAAATCCTTATGCATAAATATTTATCCCATGTTGAAGCACTATAAAGAAGAAATAGGATATTCAAAAAATTCCCCCAATCACACACCGAACCCAAGATAGCCTCACCAAGACTAAATAGCAACCAAAAGGCCTCGAAATGTCTTTGACAATAAATTTCAACAAGATAATGACAAAGTTTCCAAGGGATGCGATACATTTGAAATAATTATTGAAGCATGTTATAGTATCTTAATGATGAAGATGACTAATTTTGAATTTTGTTAGTCGTAAGTATTTTTTTTTGGAATTTGATCTATCATAATTTCTATGTATATGCCTATTTTGTTAGCTTTATTCATCCACCATTGATTCATTACTTTCTTAACCATTTTTCCTTTCTATCCCTATCTCTATACATTTAACTAAGCTTAAATGAGTTAACATTCAGTAAGTTGATGAGGTATACCATCCTACTCTAGAGATTGGGATAAAGCATTTTGACCCATCCAATATGGGGGTTTGGGTTGTGATTAGTAGGTGCTCACCTTTCAAAATCATTACAGACGATAGTCATAGTTTAAGTTTACCTTGATGTCAATTAAGACCCCAACAAGAATATGAAGCATTGGATTATTTGGCATGGATATAGTGTTGGTGTTGTCACAATAGATCTTAATGGAGTAATCAATCTTCATTCCCAAGTCTTCAAAGAGCCTTGCCATCCAAATGGATTGAGTGCAAGCAAATGATGCATCCATTTATTCTACTTCAGTTATAGACAATGCTACAATTTGTTGCTTTTTGCTACTCCAAGAAACCAATTTTCCACCAAAGAAAAATAATAATCTGAAGTACTCTTCCTATCATGAAGGCTCCCTACCCAATCTATATTTGTATAAGCCTAAATATAATAAGAATTAGTAGCATAATAAAATAAACCAAAATATTTTGTACCACACACATACCTAAGGATTCTCTTGGATGCCCATTAATGAGACTCAAGAGGAGAGTGCATGAATATTTCCACCAAGCTAATAGAATACATAATATTTGATCTAGTAGTTGTAAGGTACATCAAGCTACCAACCAAATACCTATAGAGTGTTGCATCCACAAGAAGGGAAGAATCCTCCTTCATCAATTGTAATCCATAATTGTTGGAGAACTAAGTTTGCAATCATTTATATTAAATCTTACATAAATATCTTCAACATACTTATATTTATTAATAGATATAGCTTGAGATAATTGCTTTATTTTCACACCAAGAAAGTATTGCATTTTCTTCAAATCACTCATTTCAAACTCTTCCAACATAGCTTTTTAAAATTATTTCAACAAGGTAGTGAAGCTTCCCATAAAAATTGTGTCATCAACATATAAACATATGATAATAAATTCTAGTTCAAATTCCTTTTTATATAGTGTACTTTTAGTCAAATATTATTTATAGCATTTTTATATCCAAGTAGGAATCAATCCTAGAGTACCAAGCTCTAGGTGCCTACTTAATCCCATAAAGAGCTTTCTTCAACTTGTACACTTTATCTTCATGACCTACAACTATGAATCCTTGTGGCTAATCCACATAAAATTCTTCCTCCAAATATCCATTTAAGAATGTTGATTTTACATCCATTTGATATACAACAAGAATAAAATGGGAAGCTAGTGCAAGAAGAAATCTTATCATTTCCAATATGGCAATTCATACGAAAGTCTCTTCATAGTATATTTCTTCTTTTTGAACATATCCTTTGGCTACCAATCATACCTTGTGTTTAGCTATGCCTCCATCAATATTATACTTTATTTTATAAATTCATTTAACACCAACAATAGTCTTGTCTTTAAGAGGAGAAACAAGCTCCTAAGAATCATTTTTACAATCTATTCAATTTAATTTTCCATAGCCTTTACCTAATATTCATTAGCACATGATTCTTTAAAATTTTATGGCTCAATGTTAGAATAGGATAGAAATGAATACTTTATTACATCCTTGCCTTGTTTTAATTGTAGTCTAGTTACTCTTCTTGTATAGTTCTCATCCAAAATTTGTGTTTGGGGGTGATACTTGCTTAACCTCTTTTTACCAATACTCCCTCTAGATGAACTTGAAGTTGGAGAGACACCATTTGAAATAGGAGAGTTGTATTTTTCTTCACTTTGGGGTTACAAGGCTTTATATTTTCCATTAGAATCTAATTCACCAATTTATAAGGTAACACAAACGTCTTTAGTTTCTTTGCTATATCATCCCCCTTCATCAAAGACCACATTTCTACTAACATGCAACTTGTTAGTAGTGGGATCATAACATTTTTAAGCTTTGGATTCATTAGAATAGCCAACAAAAATATTTGATAGATTTCTCATCAAGTTTTCTTCTCTTTTGTTCAAGAATGTGCACATAACATGTGGAACCAAAAAAAATTAAATGACCAATACTTGGATTCTTACCATGCCAAGTTTCATAGGGAGTAAAGTTTTCTACCAGCTTTTTAGGACTCCAATTTATAATGTAAAAAGTTGTGTGTAGTTGTAGAGGGAGTAAACTACCCTATCGCGTACGATTCTTGGTTGGATCCATTGGGAGCCAAGGTGACCACAAGGGTGTATTAAAACTTGGTAGGACTCTAAGTCCTAGTGGGTTACACAATTGGAATGAATGGATTTGGATGCAAAAAAATAAATGAAATTGATAGAATCACCTTTGGTTTGAATCACTGTTACACTAGAGGAAAACCTGCCAATGGATTAAATAACATATATATTCTTATAATTCAATGGATGCCTACTTACACCCATTTGAATGATTATAAATATCTACCCTATAGTTGTGAGTGAAAGGACACAATGGTCCATAAACATAATGAGTGATTAATAAATGGTTAATGGTTAGGATTAGGATCCTAACATGCCACCCTCCTTAAAAAGAGCTTTATCCTCAAAGATCAAAGTGAGGAGCTTCATCCCTTGTTTTCCAAGTAGCATTTTCTCATGTTCTTGCACTATTTTAATATCATATTTTCATAAGCAGGGATATTGTGAAGGTTGAAGTGTTGGTGAGGGATAGGTAGGAAGAATAGTAGGATCAGAATGATGATAGGGGGAAACCCTTTTTGTGCCTTCTTGGTGACTTGGATAGAAAATAAGTGGGAAACCATTTCCTTGCCTCCTTTGCAAATAATTTTCTCCATTTGATGAGAGCTTACTATTGGAGAAGGATCATATTTTAATCCTTTAAGAGTATATGTTTGATTTTTTATTGTGAATTTCATCCATAATTCTTCAAAATCCCATTGGATTGTCCCTAGTGTTCGTAACCATTGTACTCCTAAGACAATATTGTAACCTCCTAATGGAATTGCATACATTTCATGTTTCATGTTGTAATTGCCCATGGTGAGCTTAATATTTTGGAATTTCCCTTTATAGGTGATCCTTCCTCCATTACCAATCATGATCTCAAAACTATTGCAAGGATGTATAAAATAGTTAGCTTGTTTAGCCACACGTGGGTCGATAAAATTATGGGTATTTTCTGAAGTCAATAAGCAAAATAAGGTTTTTTAATTTGAAGGATCCTAGGACTTTCATAGTTTGGGTAGAAGAATTATCGACGAGTGCATTAAAAGAAATTTCTAGTGGACCTTTAGCACTATCATCGGGTGTATCCATCACTACTACCTCGATCTCATTTGCATTTGTGGTTGAACTACAAGGAATAGCTGCATCCAAAATATATAATTTGGGTGTAATACATTTATGATTGGGTACAAATTTCTCATCACAATGAAAACAAAGGCCTTTTTCTCTTCTTTCCTTCATTTCCTTAGGGCTGATATGTTTAATGGGTAATATTTGGTTAATTTTTGGGGTGGTGTAAGTATTTTGTGATTCTCCCATAGATGGTCTTCCTAGTCAATGTTGGTTATTGAATTTATCTTCTACCATTTGGGCTAATCCCATGGTTTGCATCATGGTAGTGGGATTGAATATTTGTACTTCTAATCAAATTTCTTCCTTCAAGCCACTGATGAAACAATCTTGAAAGAATGAGGTATCTAACCCTTATGTACGATTGGCCAATTTTTCAAATTGAGCTTGGTATTTGTGCACTAAAGTGGTTTGATAGAGCTTGGTAAGGGCTCCTATGAAATTCTTGAATTTACTAGTGCCAAATCGTACTAATAGATTTTCCATGAATTTTAGCCATGTATGGGTGCCATTAGTATTTTGTACCACTAGTACCATTGGATGTCATTATTTTCTAGGTGGAAAGATGCAATGCGAACCTTTTGTGCCTTAGGAATCTGGTAGAGGGAGAAGTATTGGTTGGCCTGATAAATCTAGTTAGTGGGGTCACCTCCTTCAAATTTGGGAAATCTAATTTAGTAGTTTTGGGTAGGATGGACATTTGTGGCCCCCAAGTGGTGCTTGGTATGTTGGTCCTCCGATAGATTGGCCAAATTGGACTAGTGCCATATTTTTTTGTATCATATCAACAAAGTGGTTATGGGCATGAATTTTTAAATCCATTGCTACCATTATATTATCATATTCCTCCCTTCATATAGTACTATTTTTAATTTCATCCTTCCATTGGTGGAACTCCTCTCTTCGTATAGTACTATTTATAATTTCATCCTTCCACTAGCAAAACTTCTGGATGAATTTCTTGAAGGTAATATCCTATGATCTTCTACCATCAGTAATTTTAGGGTTGGGTTGCAAAATGTATGTCTTCTTTGGTAAGAGGAATAAAGGTTTGAAATTTTTTTACAAAAATTATTACTTTAGTTAAAAAATTTGTAAAAATTTTGATAAAATTCTGCCAAAATTTTTATTTATCCAATTGTTTTGGACCTCAATGATCACTTATTTTTGAAATTTGAATTTGAAATTAGGTGGGAGCGGTCATTAACAATCACTTATTTTTGAATTTGAAATTGGGTGGAAGTGGTCGTCAGTGGTAGGTTGTACGGGACACAAGGTGGGGGAGTGGGTAAGGATGAGTGATGAAGAGGGGCACAACACACAAGAGGAGTGTGGGTTAGTAACAAGAAATATGGGTTAGTGGCAAGGAGGCTAACATGCCAGTGGAACAGTTGGAGCATGGAGGGTGCAAAGAGTACAAGGAATAAGGTGGCAGAAGTGGGGTACAGTGGATACAAAAGGTGCAGGGTGACACATGGATACACTACGTGGGTGTAGGATAGACGAGAAGCATAGGTGGTGGAGAGGCCAACTATGTGACCACCACTAGGTGCTCATAATTTCTATGGTGTAGACGATAGCTTATATACCATCCCCTTTCTTCCACAGGGATGAATGTGGGAGAATTGCCACTTCTGCATTGATGGAAGTTGTTGGTCGGTACCTTCATGATATTTTTTTGTGATAGTGGATTTCCTTTACGAGATGAAAAAAATAAAAAATAAAAAACTTAGGTGTAGTTTTTAATTTTTTAAATTCTTTACAGAGTTTTGATTTTCCTTGCTAGAAAAACAATGTCCCTGAAGATTTTATATACTTCCTAGTTGATTTTTTGAGAGTTCCTTTTGTCTTGACATGAGGAAATTTTTTCAAGCGTCTTGTTATAGCCCGATTGTTGTGGGATGAGGTGAAATAGTGGTGTGCATTGGTCGGTGAGACTATATGGTGCTTAGCTTTCGCAGGTGTAGATAGAGAGTGGACGATGCTCAACTTTCATAGGGGTGGTGATGGATTGTATGTCTTAGCATAGGAGGTTGTGTTTTGCAACAAATATAACCCAATAGGTATCCAAATTTGAAGCTTTGATACCAGATGGTAGGACTCTAAGTCCTAGTAGGTTACACAATTGGAATGAATGGATTTGGATGTAGAAAAATAAATGAAATTGATAGAATCACCTTTGGTTTGAATCACTGTTACATTGGAGGAAAACCTGCCAATGGATTAAATAACATATATATTCTTATAATTTTATGGATGCCTACTTACACCCATTTGAATAATTATAAATATCTACCCTATATTTGTGAGTGAAAGGACACAATGGTCCATAAACATAATGAGTGATTAATAAATGGTTAATGGTTAGGATTAGGATCCTAACAAAACAATAGTCAGGACAAATAACGGGTTTACCAGGAATGATTTTAGGACTCGCTCTAAGTTTGAGGTGGAAATATTTAATATGCGACTTAAGAAAACATCTATGTTTGGTCTTTCTATGCTAAACTATGAAAATGAAAGAACAATGCAAAACACACAAGATGCAAGAAGACAATGACTAACCCTAATAATATTTTTTTGATTCAATGATATCTAACCCTAGGTTATAAGAAATAAAATATTTTTTTTATTAAGGGACCAAGGGAATGAACAAATAAGACTAAACCCTAGATACAAAACTATATGCCTTTTACTTTTAAATGCCTAGAAAGCCATCAAATGTTTTTTCTTTTTACTTATAACCAAGGTTTTGGATAGGAATAACAAAAGAAAACAACACACAACCTAAAAGCTTTACTTAGTGCACTTATTTGATTCGGTGTTTGATCCAATTTTTATCTTGTGTCCAAAATATGCAACAACTTCAAATCTACAAAATAGCTTCACAAAAACTCTAGAAAATATGGTCAATGTTTGGGGGTCTACTTAGGTCATTGTAAGACTGAGCTTGGAGGCATAGCAATCAAGCCCCCTACGTCCTTTTAGTTGATCATTCAAAATAAAATGAACTTTGACCTCTTTGGAACAAACACGACGAAATATGATAGCATGGAACAATAAATTGAATGCAAATAGAATGGGTACAATGCTTGAACAAGAATGAAACTCTAGGGTTTGGGAACAAATAATTACCCCAATTTGATGATCTTGTGGAAGAAGCAGGAGAAAATGTGGAAGACCTATCCTATTTGAAGAAGATAAATTTTCATCAAGGCTTTATCCACTTTTAGATCACAAGGAACACACCAATAGCAGAATACTAATGCACCAAGAGCACTAGAAGATTGCACAAGAAACAAAAAGACTTCTTATTTTGCATGTGTAGACACCAAAACCTATCCACGTGTCCTCCATGTATGCTTTCCCACCATATCTACACACTATTCATATATATTTATATTTAATATATATTTAAATATTAATATTTTATATATTTATATAAGTGAATTAATCCCAGCCATTCGATTTCACTTAATCCTATCCATCCATTTACATCAATCCATGCCACACCCTAGATTTAATATCCACCCTATGATATGCTTTTATCTCAACCACATGATTAGTGTTGTTGAAACCCTAGCATGTCCTAGGTTGGATTATTAATAGGAGCCATTTTGATGGCTCAACCCCTAAACCCCTGAGTTTTCCTAGGCAATTCATGCCCTAATATTTCATAACACTTTTTGATCCTAAATATTCCTAATAATCTTTGGGTTCTCCCTCACATCCTCACCTTCTCTTTCGCTCACCGTCACTTTTGCATCCATCATCGACCACCTTGCGCAAACTAGATCTAGTTCTACTACATTCCCTGTAACCCCCCAAGTGCCCACAAGCATTTTCCTTTTTCTATGAGTGCTCATGGGCATTTAAAATTTGCCCTGAGTGCCCACAAGTATTTCTTAAGCATCCATGGGAATTTCCCATTCTTAAAAGTGCCCATGTGTGTTTCCTTGAGTGTCCATAGGCATTTCCTACTATTGCCAAGTGCCCATGAACATTTCCTTGACCCACTGGTACTTCCTATTGCTACCGAGCACCCATGGGTGTTCCAATCCTATATATATTGTACTACTAGCCCTTAAGAAATGCTAGGGCATCATTGCATTGATTTCCTACAACAAATATAATAGATTAGAGAACAACAAACATCACAAGGTAAATCTTTCATTTTGGTTATTATTTTAATATTCTTCATATTTGCATGCAGTTTCATTATTGGATAGCTAGGGTTTTATTTTTTGAGGGTCTCACACAGTGGAGCCCTCACAATTATTACTAACCCTTTGTTATTATTTTTTGTGTGCAAGTTTGGAGATACACAAGTATTGTGCAGTTGCTTAAGCTGGAGTGGCCCAGTATTGGATAACACGAAGCCCACTCACATCTGTTGGGAGAAAGAATGCATTCTGAAGACACCATTAGTGTTTTATCTAGGGTTTTGGAGAACCCTGGCATTGTGTACATTTATATCAAATATTTCAAATATTATTATTGTAACAATGGAGTTTTGAGGCTCCCACCCATTAATATAAAATCATTCATTGTGCAATATTGTATTTTGAGTTCAATTTATATCTTGTTATTTGGTGTTGCATTTTTGTCTCTTGATCATGGTGGGACACACTAAGGGTTTCTTTTTATAATTTTCTTTTCTAATTTATTTGTTATTTTCTATCATCTTGTAGGGTTTTTAGAAGTGTAGATTTCATAGTTTTTTTTGGATCTAGGGTTTCTAGAAACTTACAAGAAGTTGCAAAAGGTGTGTGAACGACTGAAAGTGTTCGAGGGACATCTATAAACACCTAGATGCATTCCAAAAATGCCCAAGTGTGTTTAAAAAATTCCCAAGGGCATTTTACATAGATTTGGAGTAGAAGCGTAGGCTATTTTGTAAGTTTATAGTTAAAACCCTAACTTTTTGTTTACGTATTCTGGCAATATTACGTTTTTTTAGATTTCTAAGTTAAAAAGAACATCATTAATTAATCTAGGAAAACATCCATACTATCTTGCATCTTAGTTTTTAGAATAATTATTTGCATCCATCCACACTTTTTGTTTGAAGTTTCTGATTTTATGTTGTATTCACAAATTGAAAAATATTGCATTCTAATTTCATGTGAATTGAAAAATTGCATAATTAGTTTACATTATAGGGTTAGGGATTTATATTTTTGTAGGTATAAGTAGGAACATTATTCAAATACCAAAATTATCCCCGTACTTGGGTGATTTTATACGGAGGAGTAGACAAACCCCCCAGTTGTATAGAGTGGGCCTTAAGTGGTGTACTCTATATATTTTGGAAAAAATGGTATTCTGGGTATTGGATTCTGATTTAGACTATCGAAAGTAGTTATATTTCTAACATTGTATGTACACAATAGCAAATCAGAAATTTTAAAAAGAATCACACACTTCATGCTTCACATTTAATAGTAGTGGCTGGATTTCATGACCAGCCATTGCTTGAAATTTTGTGATGGTGGCTTTCATCTCCATACACCAATATTTGCCCTTAGAAACCTCAGGTCACCCTCGAGGAAACTTGCTAGATTTCATCACCAGCAAGAATCTTGTTACCCTAGATTAGCCATAGTTTTTACCTTTCTTTGATTAATTCATATTAGCACATTTGAAACACACAAGATCAAAATTTAAAAGAATGAATTCACATTAAAAGGAGATAATCAATGAATGAGGTAAGACACATGTGTTAAACAAACTTAGCATTGATTTTTTATTTTTCTTGTGAAATTTAAATTTTATGTTTCATTTTACTATATAATCTATATTTTAATTTAAATGCTTATGGTATTAACTAGAAAATAAAAGAAAACATTAAATCAAGATAATTCAATGGAACCTTCATCCACCTTCCCCACCACTTCTATGGTATATTCTCTGAATGTGACACAAGCAGATCTATCTACAGGTCCCTCACATTCCTTGTCACCTGCAGCCTTTCATATGGCTATTCTTCAAGTATATTCAACCTCACCAACCATTTATCACCACATTACCCACATAGATGTGGCATGAATATAAGCTCTCATGAAGTCTTCTAACTATGTCTTAGAGTTAGTTCCCATATCACCTAGACAAGATCCTACTTTATAGTAGGAACTTTTTTATTCCTAGCCACCATCCAACTTCACTTAGGTGTACATCAACACTCTCTTATAGGCATCAGTTGCACCTTCCCACCATTTCTCCATTTCCTAATCATCATGTGCTCCTAGCACTTCATACACATCTACCTATACCAACCCCTGGTACGAAGCACAAGTTAATACTAATTCAAAGATACCCATCTCATCCAATAAAGTCACAATACCAATTGCCACTTGTCCCCCATCCACATTAGCCATTCCATATTCATCCATGCCTTCCAATGATGATGTGGAAATTAATGAAGCATGGGTACATTTGAAAAAATTGCTTAAGAAGTGATAGAGAACTCAATAGTAAGTTTAGGTGAACCCTAAACCTCAACCAATTTCCAATCAGCCCACCTTCATCACCCAAAGACCCTCTTGGGTACCACAATATTCTATGGTTTCCATTCCAAAACCTCCATCTACCCATACCTATTTTATTTTCATGAGTCAAACCATCCGTAGTTCTCATACATCATATCATTTTCTTCATTCACAATCATTTCTTCACCAACCTCATCATCATCAAATTCACTCCATGCCCCCCAATTCATCACACCTCCAAAAACACACTCAATCTCATCCATTCATCAATCCATTCACCATATATCAATTCACTCAACAAGTAAACCAAGGCTTACAAACATATTATCAACACACTAAAATGTTATAGCAAATTCTAACTCAAATCACTAAAATTGAGTTGTAGTTGAGTCATCATCAGTGTCAAAAACCATAGCAATTACAACATTTAGTTTTACAATCCACATCTCAGGTTATGATACCTATACCACAATTTCAAAATCCAACATAATTGAACAAATGTATCAAGTATCCTACTAAGCCCCCTCGTGACTACATAGTGCTTTCAGAATCTTATTCAACCATTTTTTAAAGGCTTTATTAAGCACAAAATATTTCACTTCAAAAAATCAAACCAAGTGATATTAACAAGCCACATGGAAAGAATTATAAGAAGCACTTGTTCTATGCCTACCTCAACAAATGGGCCATGACATCAACAATTGTCATGTGTTTAAAGATGTCCAATATCTTATTGATCTAAAAGTCTTTCCCACAAATGGTCAATCCAACCCATATGATCAAGACATTGGTATCAATTCAATAATTAAGCATACTAGGGATTCTAAGTATATCACATCCTCCTAGTCACTCACATAATCAATCATAAAGCAAATCGAGGATGCTTAAGGTAGTGCACCTTTCTTAAAAAAAATTAAAATTAAAAAAACTCCAAAGGTACTTAATCCCTTTGGTCACATCTCAATTAAAAAAATATCCAAAGGTACTTAATCCCTTTTGTCACATCTCATTTTTCAAAAAACCCCAAAGGTACTCAATCCCTTTGGTCACATCTCAATTACAAAAGGCTCCAAAGGTACCAAATCCCTTTGGTCACATCTCAATTTCAAAAAGCTCCAAAGGTACTTAATCCCTTTGGTCACATCTCAATTTCAAAAATCTCCAAAGGTACTTAATCCCTTTGGTCACATATCAATTTCAAAAAGCTCCAAAGGTACTTAATCCCTTTGGTCACATCTCAATTTTTAAAAAGCCCCAAAGGAACTATTTCCTTTGGTCACATCTCAATTACAAAAGGCTCCAAAGGTACCAAATTCCTTTGGTCACATCTCAATTTCAAAAAGCCCCAAAGGTACTTAATCCCTTTGGTCACATCTCAATTACAAAAGGCTCCAAAGGTACCAAATCCCTTTGGTCACATCTCAATTTCAAAAATCCCCAAAGGTCCCTAACACTTTTGGTCATATTTCAATTTCAAAATCTCCAAAGGTACTTAATCCCTTTGGTCATAAGCTTATCAGGCTAGGGAGATTCGAAGATCCCGAACCACTTAATATTATACACTTGAACACATTCCATGCTTACTGTGATTTACATATATGTATATATACATGGCTGATACACAAAAACACCACATTTCATTCCAAAAATATTGCATTTCATTTGCATACATTGCATTCCCAAAACATTGCACTTCATTTGCATACATTTCATGCCAACACACTTCAAATTGCATTTCATGCACTCACATCCACATTTCACATTTCATATTAGGATCATTTATTAAGTTTAAGATTTTAATTGGTCCAATAAAATCATGTTGCCTTAATTAGGGGCACCTTCAAAACATTAGCCACACCATTCCACTAAGCCAAAATTATCATTTACAAAGCAACATTTCCATAAAGTCCTAGGTGTTTTTGATCACTCAGCCACTCCTAATGTGTAAAGCAACCTCAAAAATACATGTCAAGTTCCTTTTAGGACCACTACACATCTTCATTAATAAAATATTGAGTTTTGGAAATTGACTCCAAAATATTCTTGAACCAAATACAATTCCACATCTTAAAAACATCGTGTGTCAAAGAGGGATAACACCATACTTGGTTTGAACCTCAAAGTGAAAAGGGTCATCCTTGCTAGTCCCATAATGCAACATAGTCCACCAAAACAATGGTTTTCACCACTATCACAAATTCTAAAATAAAAGAAAGAGTAGGGAAAAATCCCTAAAAACTCTAAATATTTTACATCACACACCACTAATCATTGGGTTGTAAGGATCATACTACATTTTCAGTCATATGGTTAGTGATTGACTATAATAGCTTACATTTAATTTATCAATCTGATGGTAAATCAAGGTTAGATTTAAAGAGTAGGAATCCATTATAGATTGTACCGTGGTGATCAATACTAATATTAGCTCATATTTATTTCTAGTTTCAGGTGTTTGTAGAAAAGCAAATAAACAAAAATTAAATTGTGCAAGTATGAGATTAAAATGTAATTTCTAAAATATGCAATAAATATGATAATTAATTATTAATGAAATGAATTTATATATTTTTGAGAATCACTAATAGTAATTACCTACTAATGAGTTGATCTATTGGTGAGGATCCTCGTGAAACTAGTTTTATTTATCTATTTTGACTTCATATTATATGAAAATGTAATTTACTTTATTTTATATTCTAAGGTTAATTAACTATTTTCTAACCTATTTTAGGGCGAGAGCTTAGGGACTGGCTATAGGAGTGGGCCCTACCTCCTAGAAGACAATGTAAGTCTTCTCCCCTAGTTTACTTTATCGCAGTAACTAAGATACATAATTACTACTAACATCAATCTATTCTATGAATGTAGGAATATACAATTACAACTACATAAAAGAAATTTAAGTAGTGAACACAAATGACACAGTTACCATGTGCAAAGAATAGAGTGCTACTTTTATTGCTAAAAATTCAAATGCACATGCTGGTGCAATTCTTTAGAAATTGTACTTAGATATTTCTCCATTAAAATTTTTGACATTAGCCCTTTTCAAAGGTCTTCATATGTAACATATATTATGACTTGTACAATTTTGAATAAACTCTTCCACGTATTTTGCCATGTGGAGTTTGTGGACTTATGATGCAACAATTATATACTAACCAAAATAATCTAAACTAATACAATTCCTATTCCTGATTGGACTCGATAAGCATCTGGAATGGTCCAAGTGGCACTACGTAAGCTAAATTAACAAAGAAACACTAACTTTGACATTTCATAAGATATACAATATAACCATATGTCCTTTATTTCAATAAAAGGCACTAACAATCTTGCGTCTAAATCTAATAAACCTAAAAATAGTTGGATTACACAACTTTATTGAATAAAGTAATAACAACTTTATTAATCACAATATTCCTTGTGAAGAATACGTGATAAATCAAATATTATGCTGACTGGAAATACTTGGCTATCATGTGAAAACATCATGGTGTCACTGATGTGGCACGTAGCGTCAGTCAACAGACTTAGTCATCCTTCGATAACTGCTAGTAAAAATATCCTTTGATAACATAATTTAGTAGCTACCTTCTGTAACGTACTTTAGTAACTATCTTCCGTAACATGCTTCAACTACCATAATTTGTAACATGCTTTAGCTACCATATTTTGTAATAGTGATCGTCTATTGCTCTATCACCGTGCCTTAAGCTTCCTTCATACTTTGTTCTTACGTCCATCTTCTCACATCCAAGGTGTATCCCAAAGCTTGCGCTTGCTACATCGTTCATCTATGGAACATTCTTCAACACCTTGCATGCATAATTACTCATAACTCGGACATATTTTACATAAAATAAACACATTTATCAGATTAACTGCATTCATCTTTTTATTGACAAATTATAGAAAAATACAACAATAACTTACATAAAACATAATATAATCATCAATTAAACATAAGAATGAAACATTTCATTACAGAAATATATGCCAAATATCCTCTCATCATTTTCTTCTAAACTAAAATCTATACATGTCCTCATACATATGGAGAAATAAGACAAACAAAATATGATGATTTTTATACATATATCAAATGTCACCATCCAAATTTTTGCAAATAAATGAAAGATTAAATTTTATCAAAATTCATACTGTCTTTCCATATTGTCTTTTCAGAAAATCATTTACAATTCACAAAACATGACATCATAACTATTTAAGAATGAACAAATAGATATTGGACATAATTTCCAGAAAAGAATCATTAGTTCTGAGAAATGAAGATTTCCAAAATTACGTAAAATGAACGTTTCCAAAGATACATAAAACACAAGCCAACATGTTACACAATTCTAATCAAATATATGCAACTGAGGATAAAACATTCCAGATAATAATACAATTATACAAAACTTATCAAAAAACAATAATTTTGGAATTCTTTATCACAAAAATCATAAAAATGATGTATCGTTTATACTGATTTTTTTTTAGAGAACAGTTCTTGTAAAAGCATGTTATCAGAATGGTTCTTTAACAAAAATATATATTCTCCAAATTATTTTCTACAATTTCATATAAAAACATCAAATATTATCTGTACATGCTATTTTGAAAACATGAAATATTTATATACAACATCATCAATATCAAAATATTTACGTACATTAGTAAAATAATTACAGAGAAAACAATAAACATTCTACAGATAATAGTAGTAATATATCAATATAAAAGTTTGAATAAAATAATTTAATAATTTTTTTCTTGCAGTTCATCTAACTTGTGCTCGTCGGGTAGATATTCGTGATGATGGTGGTCTCAGCTATGGTAACCTGCGTTCTTGCTTCACCCGCTTTACTTACTCCTTGACCCTCTGTTCATCAATTGGTGTTTCAACCATGACTATCTTAATGTGCACAACTTCCTGAGAATCCTCCTTCTACTCTACAACCTATGTTTGATAAGGTGGGAGTTCCTCAACCGATGCAACAATATTATTTATTACTACATTAATTTTTGGAGGCATCCCGATGTTTAAGATAAGATTCCCTAGTGCGGTTCCTATCTTGGTGGGAGAAACCAATTTCTTAGGTTGATTTTGCTATGTTAAAATGATAATCTGCTAGGAAATTTCTTCTTCGAGAAACTTAGAAAAGTCAAAGGGTTTATTGGCATAGACTGCTTTGCTAAAATTCATAGATTTCTTTAATTTTTTATCAAAGGTGGAGCTTTTATTCGGGGAAGCATCGATAGGTGGTGGTTGGTTGACAAAACCAATGGGTTTTGTTATCCTATCCATTGGAAACTATTTAATCATGTCTATCTGGAGGGCAAGGGCTTGTTGAATCAATTTAGAATATTTTGTGAAATCCTCTTGCAACTTGTCAATTTTTATCTGTAAGACAGTGTTTTGTGCCCAAAGGTGGGACAAGATTTCGACAGTCAACTTAGGTGTAGGTAAATCAGACTCATGCCCTAGTGTATCCCTTTTCTCATGAGTTTTGATAGTCTTTTTTTGATGCCTAATTTTTGGCTAGGTTGGTTTAATGGTTTTAGCAGGTCAACATTTATGTTTTGGACTGTCAGGTTCTTCCTCCTAACTATCAAACTCATGTTCTTCTTCAGTCAAATTATCTTCCTCAAACTCATTCTCAGTGGATTCAGAGTACTCTAATAGGTTAGATTCTTCATGAGCTTCATGAGATTTCTTAAAACTATTAACTTAATTAGGCCGTGATGTGCAAGTAGGTGCAATTTGGGTTTTTCTTGAGGATTTTTAGGCTTAACTCGTAAAACTGTAGACTTTAATGATTGAAACAAGAAGTAAGGTAGATTGATAACACAATCACTATTTTCAAGAAACTTCAAATTCATTAACATACGAAGATGGTAGGCTGCGTAGGTGGACATACGTCCTTCTAGGGTAAAAAACTTAATAATTAGGATGACTACTTCCTGCCACATGATGGGGAGTGAAGAAGTAGCCACACCCTTAATCCAACCCTCCTTATCTTAGATAATAGTACATTTCTCACCAAATTTAGCTACTAGTTGGGTGAAACTTTTAGAGGGGATTTTTTAGTATGGTAAACCTACTTTTAGTAGATCTAGTACCTCAAAAATTAAGCTAGGGTTAAGGTCAAATTGAAATCTCCAACTCGGGTGGTCATCCTATTAGGGTCATAATTTAGGATAAACTATTTAGCCACCCCCTGGTCATGCCCTCTAAATTTTGTGAGAGCCTCCCACCATCTGGATTTTTGGAATAACTCGGTTATAGAATCACTAGGATTATGTGTTTCAACCAAGGATGGTTCACTATGTTTTTGAAACATAGAGTGAGGCATAGTGGAGTTTAGGGTTTTTAGGGTAGAAAGGGGTAGGTAGAGTTTTTTTATTTATTTAGAAATTTTCAATATTTTATAAACCGAAAACCCTGCAAATATTCCAATAGCAAAAGAAAACTTGTTTTACAATTCTGTAAAGTATTTTATTATTCTCAGAAATGAAAATGTAAAAACAAAATCAAAGTAATTTTTTCATAAACTTGTTTAATGGTTAACCCAAAAAAATTATCGACAAAACCATTCTTAATCCCATCCTAATATTCTGCATACTTTCTACATTTTTATTTTAATATCCCTTTACTTTATGTGCAGTAGAATGATAAAGAAAAAAAATGATTTTGCGACAACTAAATAGTAAACAGTGTTTTACCTATCACTTTCGATGTTAATTTGCCACCTTTCCTACGTTGTCAAAGAAATTATCCTTCTGCCCATGCAAATCTTCAAAATTATGAAGCTCGCCTTCGCTTAATAAAAAAATTCAACAATTTTTATCGAAAAAACCAAGAAATTTTACTTAGGGTCAAGTTACAGAGGGTCGTTGATGATTTTGAGTGGCTTTCTATGGAAGATATGATTTAGACTGGTTTTCCTCTACATGGCTACATGCAGATATTATGCATCATTGATTATTTCTAACAAATGGTGGAGACTTATCTAAATTCTATCGACAACGGGGACCATTTGCCCTAAAATCAATGACAAAGGAAATGCTTTTGGTTTGATAAATCATCGTCCATCGATTTGGTTTTAATCAATGATATATGGCTTAGATCCGTGTCACTGGTACATAATTCATCAGTTAAAGACACACATCAGCAATTGTCTCCCTCCTACCAATATCATGGCAAAACTTCTAGACCCGTCATGTTTTTCCTTCTTCCATCGCAACCCTTCATTCAAATTTTAATCAATGGCTAGCATTGTCCATCCGCATTGTCTCTTGTGATTGGTGAAGAGAATCCACCTATCCTACAATGGTATGGGTCCTAGGGTGGTCGGTTTTCTCTTGGCACCAAACCTACCCGCCACCTTGCATGGTGCTTATAGAATATTATTACTGATGAAGTCTACAGATGGTGCTTACAGAAGATTATTACTGATTGTATCACCCTAAAATTGGTGCAGTTAAACCCTTAGTAAAAAGATAAAAATTTGAATTTTAACCCCAAAATCGCCCGTTAACCGCTCCCCTTGTTTTTCGTGCTATTTTTAGGATTTATTTTAACCATTGGATGATATCGTCGACGATCAGAAGAAATCATCCTAGATCTGACGAATTCATCTGGAAGAGAACATCCAGACAATTTTGTCCTAAAACTAAATTTTCATAATTAGATTTTGTTCAACAGCTTCTCTAACTTGGGTAGAAAGTGTGTCTGCGTTGTTAGAGTCTCCCCCATTGGAGATATCCCAAATTGGGGTGATCTCCAACCTTCTAACCTCTCCCTAATCCTATATAAACTGGGATTTTCTTAGTTTATCCCCCTGGCTGACTGATTTCCCTAAAACTTTAGTTTCTTATGCATTAGAACACCCTCGCACCATCATTTGCATTCTGTATTTCAAGTTTTTCTTGCAGGAATTTACTATTTTTTAGCTGGAGCAAGCTCGGATCATCTCAGGCGATTCTAGATGATTTCGGATGATCCTGTCGTAGATCGGTGATGATCTCGTACGATTGGAGGCGATATCGACTATAGTCCATATTGGGGGAAATCAGAGCCCAGAGTTTGCATTTCTTTATCTTCTCTCTTCATTTCTTTATGCATTAACTTATTTTATTCTATTTATGCATCCTGGAGTTCACCTCATTTAGCATAGATGCATGATAAAGTTAAAATAAATTATTAAAGTAATGCATTTCCTTTAATCATTATCTGGATCTATCATTTAGGTAAATTTACTGTCATTTCTATCATTTCCCCTTGCCTTTACAGTTGCATTTTGGGTCCTTGGTATCTATTTCTGTGATTGCAGGTTTTTGACAAAATTGTCTGATGAATTCGTCAGATATACGATGATCTCATCTAATCTCAGACGATCGACTATGATTTGAGATGATTTTGTGCAATTGCAGATGATTATGTAAGATTTGAGATGATCTGGACTTCTACAAACCTCCAAATCTTCATCAGACATTCAAAATCAAGTATATTCTATCTTATTTAGCATACTTTTTGTGTTTAGCACTTATTCATGTTTTTTGTATCCATATAAATCAGCATTGGCATATAGAATAGCTTAGATTCATCTTGGCAAAACCTAGGATATGAATGATTAAAGTACAAAATGAACACATCAAACCCATTCTCAACCTAGGCATGGAAACTGCCACTCAAAGTTTCCTGGTGAAACCACCATCCATCAAAATTTCACCCTTATATCCCCCTCCTCGAGAGGCACGACATTCATAGGGCCTCTCAGTCCAAGGTAGTGTACCATCCTTCTCGCATCCCCATTTCAAGCGTGAATCCTATAGCCTGAAGGTAAGGATGTGAAAATTTTGGAGCGATACATTTTGGTGAACCCAACGTGAAAACTAAAAACCTTTTGAAAACAATCCAAAAAATAAAATAAAATAAAAAATAACTGCATTTAGAGTCATTAGACAAAAAAGTAAGATTACATATCATATTTAGATGGTAGATTATAATAAAATACGAGTTGTCACCATTAATGTTGAAAATCAATTAACAACCATAGATATTACTTCTGTGCTTAGAGTACCTCAAACAAATAGGGTTCAACCTTTGTGGGACAAACTTGATAGGATATTGGGTATCATTGGATCTAGATCAACCAAACTTAGGCAAATCAAGAGGTTTGTCCTAGATAGAATCCTGGATCCTGATCAGGTGACTTTGTACCATGAACTTCAGATAGCTTGCCATAGGTGGTTAGTAGATAAAAGAGCACTTGTGTCTTTCGAGTTGTACACCTTTGAGGAATACCTTGAGAACGCAGTTGTAGTACATAAATTTCTATCTCGTATAGAGGATCAAGAGGTCGTTCTTACAGATAGAAAAATATGGAATAGAGTTCCTAGAGCTGTGTTATATCGAGAGTATTGCCATGAAATCTATTTTTACAAGTTCGAGTATGAAGCAGATAATATCACCATAGCACACTTTGTCAAATTCTTGAAAAACAATTTCCAATTTGAAGAGGAGCATTTCATGACTCCTGATGAACTTGATCCTATTAACGATATCCATAAACTATTTATAGAAAATTAAGCTATTCTTTTATTATTATTATTTCTTGCATTTAGTATGTTGTTTGTTGTCTTTATAATATTATTATAAAAAAAAACATAAAAAAACAAAAACAAAACAAAAATTATTACAAAAATTAAAACATTTTTTTTTAAGTGTTATAGTAGGTATATAATTAAACTATATACCTCCCAAACTTGTCACAATTTATATATATATATATATATATATATATATATATATATATATATATATATATATATATATCAATATATATTTGCTGAAATCTAAGTTTAAGCATAATGACTAGACTTAGGAATGGAAAACAGACTGAAGTAGAAGAAGATTGGTTAGGAAAACCATCAAATAACCTAGATTTCCTTCTTGAAGACCCAATTCAGGAAGAAGGAACCCTAGACCAACAAGAAGAAGAGTTTTCTGAAGGAAATGAAAAAAGAGAAACTGTTAGAGAGGAAGGATCCTCATCCCCTAAAATATCTCTGGGAGGAGCTGTTACTTTAGATAACATGGAACATTTTTGGAAGTTCCTCAATACTAATATTGGCACTCTTAATAGAGCAGTCTATATGGACAAGGATCAAATTAGTGACACTCAAGCAACCCTAGAAGAAATATATCACATGCGCACTAATCCCTTGTCCTTCATTGATAAAGAAAGTGATCAAGCTGGACCATCCAATTTGGATATGGCCACTATAATCTAGAACATGCAAAAACAACAGGTTACCCAACCACCTAGAGTACCTGTTACCAAGCCTAGAGTTATCCCCACACAAAAGAAACCTTCATTCATTGCTCTATTTTGCCAAATTATTGATCAACATACCTCAAATAAAAAAAATCCCAAAACAAAACCAAACACCAATTTCCAACAATCTAGGATACAACATAATGCTACTACAAATCTTCTTCATAATACTCTTCCTACCAACCATTTGCATAATAGAAATATAGCATCTAATCCTTATGTCACACCATCATACGCTCAAAAACCACCAAACCAATATGGTGGACAAACTAGTAATCTGGAAGCCATGGTGAAACAATTAGTCTCCTGCATGGACCAGATAGATCCCTACCATCCCTCGTACAATTATTGAGAGATGTGTAGTCAGCCTCTAGATCCTATAGTTGTAGCACAACCATATCCTAAACACTTTCCTATGCCTGTCCTACCTATATACAAAGGAACCAAAGATCCCATAGAGCATCTTCGTATGTTTAGGATAGCATGTCATGATATATCACATGATGACTTGTTATTACTAAAAATGTTTCCAAAAAGTTTAGGAGGAATTGTATTGGAGTGGTATTATCAATTACCCACTCATTCTTTGAGGAATTTCAAAGAAACAGCCAAGTCTTTTTTTCATCGATTTAGTGCCTACATCAAAATGCATGTAACCATTAAATATTTGTACAACTTAAAACAAGACAAAGATGAATGTTTTGCTGATTTCCTAGCTCGGTGGAGACATTTGATAGGAAAATTATACTTTGTGTTACCTTATCGAGAAATGCTGGATATCTTTATCAATAATTTACAAGAAAAACTATCCTATGAGTTATCAACTGCTACCTTGACCACCTTCGATCAAGCTATAGACTTAGCTCGAAGAGTGGAAGATGCTCTCATTAGGAGAAGTTAGCTTAAAAAGAAATATGATGAGAAAAAATCCAGAAATAAATATAAAAATAAACAAGTTGTGGGTGGAGTCATTGATAGTAGAAATATTGCTACTATTAATGTTGTGAAGACAACGGAGAAGTTTATACTGAAACCTCCTAATAAACCACCTTGAGAATTTACTAGGTTAAATCAATATCTATCAACCATTCTACCGCAATTATTAGAACGAGGTTTGATCCAATTACCAGCTATCCGAGAACCTGATCCAACTATACCCAGATACAGATCTGATTTACACTATGATTTCCATAGAGGACATGGACACACTACCAACTCTTGTAAAATATTAAAACATAAAATACAAGACTTAATTGATAACAATGAGATGGAGGTGCAAGCCTTTCAACCTAAACAAAATCCTCCTAATAATGCTCAAAAGAACATCCCCCAAAATTAGAATCAGAATGCCAACCAATCATTGGACATATTTCAACATCCTTTACCCAAGCATGGTAAAGAGGTGGCTAATCAAATTGAGCATCATAATTTTCCCCCTCCTACCCGATATGTAGGGACTATTAGTGGACACTCACCTGCTCATGATCTGCAAATCTTTGACACAACTTTATCCATGGTTATGACCAGACCTCTATATAATATTCGGACACCTGATCTTAGTGATACAAAATACGAGACTAAAAGTGACATGGAAATCACCTCAAATCATTCAAATAGTTCTGAAGATGAATTAGATGTGTAGACACCAAAACGGCACCAATCCGATTACGTGACAGTGCTTTGGTTATGTCCCGTTTGCTTTCTTCTGGTCGTCCACCTTCGACACCTTTCTTTTGTTTTATGTATTGTCCAGACAGAAGTTGGTCATTTTTAAGGCAATCTTCCTATGAAGTTTGTCGCCAAAGTCAGAAGGAAGTAAGGCTTGGGTGTCAGACACGCCAAGGCCAAAAGAAAGCCTAAGGCTTGGGTGTCATGATTTCGCGACGTCGCGAAATCGCGACACGCCAAGGCCAAAAGAAAGCCTAAGGCTTGGGTGTCGCGATTTCGCGATGTCACGAAATCGCGACACGCCAAGGCCAAAAGGAAGCCTAAGGCCTGGACGTCGTGAAATCGTGACGTCGTGATATCGTGACATGCCAAGGCCAAAAGGAAGCCTAAGGCCTGGGTGTCGCGATATCGCGACACGCCAAGGCCAAAAGGAAGCCTAAGGCCTGGGTGTCGCGATATCGTGACGTCACGATATCGCGACACGCCAAGGCCAAAAGGAAGCCTAAGGCCTGGGTGTCGCGATATCGCGACGTCGCGATATCGCGACATGCCAGGGCCAAAAGGAAGCCTAAGGCCTGGGTGTCGCGATATCGCGACGTCGCGATATCGCGACATGCCAGGGCCAAAAGGAAGCCTGAGGCCTGGGTGTCATGAAATCGTGACGTCACGATATCGCGATGTCGTGATAGACTCCCGTCTTTGTGCCTGGGCAGACATTAACCAATAAAGGCAGAATTTAAACAGATAAAAGCGGACATCAAACAGATAAAAGCGGACATCAAATAGATAAAAGTGGACATCAAACGAATAAACGTGGACATTAAACAAATAAGCATTAAACGTTTGAAGGTGGACATTAAACAATCGGAAGTGGAAGTCAGTCAAGTGCATGGGCCGTTAGAGGACTGTCACAGAGGCATTCATGAAAGCCCGAGTCATGGAGGACTTTCCTCTCTCGTGGGAAGACATGACCGCCACATGGCACCTATGACCAACACATGGCGCTTATGCACGCCTATCCAAAGAGACCCCCTGGGTCTATAAAATGGTGGACTTTTCCACCCAAAAAAGGAAGAGAGCAGAAAAGAAACGTTTGGAGCAGCGAAGCCCTGCCAGTTTACCGCCAGACGTTTTAGCATTGATTTACGTCATCCGCATCCGTGATCTCTTCTGCAAGGGAGGTCATCGGGTGTTCATGGAGAACGTGAATCCGGATCCCTGGATCCATCCACTCGTCGACAAAGCTCAGTGTTCTATTTTTATTTCTTTTGCATTATGATCTCGGGATTTTAATTGCAAGCATATCAACATGCAGATTTTGATTTTAAGCATGCATTCATCGGATTTTATTTCATTCAAAAATGATGCAGACCTAGTTGACTTTATATGTATTATGACGTAATTATTTTATTACGTTTATGTTATGTTTTCCACGCTGCATGACTAAACCGTATTTTCTTTTATGTCGCTGTTTTATTTGTTTTAAAGATCGAATGTTTTATTTTTACACAGGTGCTACTAACGGATCTGTTGTTTCTTTGAACGCAGGAGAAGCAGCAGCGATTGAAGATTCACCAACACAAGCGGCGGTGACAGTTTGGCCCGCCCATTCTACATGTGGGCACGCGGAAGGAGAACTACTAAAGACAGATTGTAACCGAAACATGCTAATCTTCCTAGCCCTTAAAAGGGAAGGAGAGAGATTGTAACCGAATCCGGAATCATATTAATAAAAAAAAAAGGGTTGTGCTCCTGTTTCTCATTTTATGTTAATTTTGATTCGATTACGTTCATCTTATTTTGTGCATGTTCATTTGGTATCAAGTTAGTATTGTTTTTCTTTCGGAATCTCGTGCTTTCAATGGCGATCACGGTGGGACCCTGTTCCCTGCATTTTTGAGATCAAGAAACTGATCGAAATTTATGTTTTTATGCTTGCAGGTACTGGGCCGAAAATCAGAAAAAGCTGATTTGGGCGGGAAAGACAGTCGATTTGGGCGAAAAAGAGGTAACGGTTTCTAACTGTCCCTGTCATTTTCTGTTGTGATATTTCTATTTTCTGTCATGTTTGCCTTCTTAGGGAAAGAGGTTGTTGCCTGTTTTATTTTTAAATAAAAAGAACCACACACACTTCACGTGGTAAAATTAAACCAAGGAGCTGGTCGTAAAACCCCAGCCCTTGATCAAGACCATCGGTGGATTTCATCACCACCTTGGCTTGATTTTGCATTCATTACCCCGATTGTCACTGTTGTTAGGCGTAAATCCTGACGAAAGCTGACCGAGTGTTGCTGGGGTGATTCCCAGTGCACGAGGATAAGTCTTCTATGGTAGGTGCCATTAACAGGACAATCCCCCTTTCGTACCGCCTACGTACCATGTACCATCTGCTCTCACGTACCTATAGTCTCCCTCTCGTAAGGGCGGGTATATAGAGAGGTTGGTATATCGGCCTGGTTGGTATATTGAAGGGGCGACCATTTTGGGAGTTATATGAGCCTTCACTATGCATTTAAACGTTCTTCAAAAACATTCAAAAACAAAAACAAAATCATCAAAACACACTAAAACCAGTCTAGGACACACCATTAATCTTTAAAAGAGATAATCACCGTTTGTGTATGTGTGTGTTCATTTTTGCTTAGTGTAAAAAAAAAAAAAAAAATCATAAACAAAAAGATAAAAATCTGTTTAGCTAGTAGAAAAGCACCACAATGGTGTACACCCGTAGCCAAGCCCAATCAAGGGCAGAAGCTCCGGAAGGTACACAAGAAGCAGGCACAAGTCGCCTTCGCTTTAGTCCTGAAGACTTGGTCATACCGCCTTGGCGGTCTGGGCCACAAGAGAATCCACATCATTCCATGTCTAGGTGGAATTATAGGGACACCCCTCTAGGGGATACGCCCATTCAGAATAGCCCCTTTCGGGAAGAACCTTTACGTGTGACACTCAACGCAAATAGAAAACCACCTTTTGAGGCTAGATATGAGTGGCCACAGCACGATGAAGCGCTAGAGAGGCACAGTGTCCATGAAGAGAGACAACGTGAATACGACATCTCTCCTTTGCCTCCCATTAGAACTGAAAGACAAAACCCGGAGCGCAGGGCTCTCCACACGGGGCGAGCTAACTCGCCCGCCCCTTTCACACCCATGAAAGGGAGAACGAGGAAGATCATCGCATTCCTCGAGAGCAACATACAACACGGGAGCCTTGCGCTTCCGCACCTGCTAGATATCATGATCACCCATTAAGGCCGGAGCCTCAAGTAAATGCCGCTAATCTCGACAGAGGGAAGCGCCACATAGGAGTCCCGGATCCTCAGAACCAAGATAGATACATCGAAAAGGTGACTAGGCCTCCTAGAATCAAAACAATAGAGCAAATTGACTTATCATTTGCTAGACATGCCACCCGCCAAGCGCAAATCAAGCAGCTTGAGCAGGATCAACAACAGCTAGAACAATTATATCACCTTAATAAAGAGCGCATTCGATGCCAAAAAAATGAGCTGCTCCGCACCACTGTGCCTGAAAAGGTTCAGACCCCCCAAACGTAGAGGGCAGAAAGGTACGAGAGGCACAACCTCATAGTGCATGATAGGTCCCCAAGACCTCGCCAAGAGGTGCCTTTAAGACACCCGAGACATGAGCGGGAGGCCACTCCCAGGAATGACGATGGGCACCCTTCGCGGGTGCCCACCCCTGTTCATCGAGCTCGCCCAATAACTCCTCGAGAAGATTATGAGGAGTATGAACAAGAAGAACGGGCCGAAATGCCCTATCAAGGCGGAGGAGGTGCTATCCAGCCACCCCTCCATAGGCCCCCAGTTGCCCGTAACACACAACGGGAATGAGTTACGGAGGAAGAGATTAAATCTTTCGATGCATACAAAGCGCTATTAGAGCGTTTGGAGTCTGTGGAGACTAAAGCTTCTGGGCATCAAAAGCCCACGTTACGTCAACTCCGCAGTCATCCAGTGCATCCGTCAGTGCCCACACCTCTTTACCCCGAACATTTCAAGTTGCCTCAGTTGGCAGTTTTTAAAGGTGAAGAGGATGCTCAAGAGCATGTCACAAGATTCCTGAGCCAATGCTTTGGCATTCAGGATAATGATGCATTGTTGCTTAGGACATTCATAACCACATTCGTGGGCCCTACCTCGGATTGGTTCACACAGTTATCGAAGCACAACATAAATAACCTAGATCAATTAGTAGATGCGTTTCTTGAATGCTTTGCCTTCAACACCAAGAAGAAGGCATCACTGAGTGATCTGGCCAGCCTCAGGCAATATGAGGAAGAAACAATGGCAGCGTATGGGAATCGATGGAGGGCTTTGCTTTCTAAGCTACCCTACCTTCCCCCTATGTCTGACCTCACACGAGATGTTTGCACGAAGTTGCTTGAAATCGATCTCTGGGCTATTGCAGTTGCAACAATACGCCAGCCTAGAAGAAGCTTTGGCGCAAGCCAGAGTTATAGAAGAGATCAAAATAGGGGAGGGCGCAATCGCCAAGCCTAAAAAGAAAGAGTGGAACAAAAACACCAAGACAGGGAATGCGCAACAAAAACCCGCTGAGGTTAATCAAGTCACGATAAATGTCCCCAAGCCTGTGCAAGAAATACAGCCTCAAAAGGCTAATTATCAGGCAGTGCCTCCTAATTATGAAAGAGAAAATAAAAGACAGGAGCAAAATCAGCAGCGTCACCCTAGGCGACAATTCACCCCTTATACGGAGTCCAGGGACTCCTTATTTGACCGCTTGTCAGCGGAAAATCTAATCACCCTTCCAGAAATCCAAAACATAGATCCTAACGCTCCCAAGCCTAAGGGATACAAGGAGGATTTATATTGTAGGTTCCACAGGCGAAGGGGACATGACCTAAACGCATGTTGGAAATTCAAGGGACTGATACAAGATTTGATTGATAATCAAACATTGGCAGTGGACAACCCCATAGCGCCAAATAATCAGTAGATGGGGGTATTCAAGGACCCTTTGCCTGCCCACGAGGCATAGGCAAAACCTCTTTAGGTTAATGAGGTGTGACAGAATCTCCCCATGCAAGGATATGTGGGAATGATCAGCATAGTAACTAGGAATAGGAAATACCCAGGAGCTGCCCCAGAGGCAGCTACAAGAGAAGTTCCTTCAACGTCGCAACCTCAACAACCTACTATGCAATTGCCTCCGCCTAGACCCGAGGTCACGATACGGACCAAACTCACGCAGAGTTTGTGGACCACATCGGCTAGGCTTTCCATTTATGAGCTTATACAAGCAGTCAGCGCCCCATCGAGAAGCTCTCATGGAAATTTCGAAAGCCATCGAATTACTGACCTCACGAAGCAAATTCCTTCAATAACTTCGTAGGACATGTAAAACGATGTACGGAGCCAGTCATTACCTTCAGAGAGGATGAAGTTAAAATAGTACCGAATGACATGGCAGATCCACCCCTGCACGTTATCGTGCGGGTCAACGGGATCCCGTACAAGAGAGTGTTGGTAGATACTGGCTCATCCAGTAACATCATTACCACTGCAACATTAAAACATCTGAAGCTGCCAACCTCTCATATCACGGCTTCAACATACACACTACGAGCATTCAACGATGCAATATGCTCGACAGTCGGCACAATTGTTCTACCCGTCCAGGTAGGACAAAAGACGATACCCACATTGTGCCACATTTTGGAAGGCGAGATGGCATACAACATACTGCTAGGGCGACCATGGATCAGGGACATGAAGTGTGTCCCTTCGATAGCTCACCAATGTCTGAAGTATGCATTTGAAGGAGAAATACATGTAGTCCCGATGGACTTAGAACCCTTCAAATATTGCAATGCAGTGCATTTGATGCCGCAATCGACCCTCCCATCGACGCACTTGGATTTCCAGTTAAATCCATCTAGACAGGGTCCGATGCCGCAGGCACCACGGATGACTAATCCATCGAAACCCCAGCCAGGTGCATCTACATCATCTGCTCCTTCATTACCAATGCCACCTGTCATGGCTAAACAGAAGGACAAAGGAAAAAAGATCTTGGAAGAGGCTCAACCCCTAGAAGAGGTGTTGCCAACGATATCAACTATCTCAATAGAAGAAATACCTAGCACAATGGAAGCTGAGGTTCATAATCCACCCAACATGGAATGGACTCAGGAAGGCCTTCCATTTCCTCCCTCTCAATCGTCAACAATTACTGTTGAAATGGCCAGTACGGGCCTGGGAGAATATCTAGTGCAAAATGTTGTAGCAACGCCCATGCTAGAAATAGTACAGGACATGGGGAGACCTCGCCTTCCCATAGGGACAATTGTTCCTTTAGGTTACCCACCAAACCAGACAAATTTTGTGTATGGGGGCCTTGATCATGGTGTTGAACCATGCAAGCAAAAGGACGAGGACGAAGAGCCTTTTGCCAAAAATATCAATTATTTGTCGAACCTGGACTTCGCTCTGAGATATCTAGGCCAATGCAATTGGCACGGATACGGGTTAGGCAGGTATGAGCAAGGGGTGCGTGTCCTTTGCCAGCCAAGATATCAAATGCCTTATGATAAGTCGGGAGTAGGGTTCAACCACCCCCTGCCCTTAGACATCTTGGTGGAAAACATGCAAGGCCTAGGAATAGGCGACAAGGGTGGATTGGCATCAGATCCTTATGCCAACCCGAACACAACGTACACATTGGGAGATTACCTCCCATGGTCAACAACCACCCTTGGTAACAACAATAACCCTTCTCTCGTTGATAGAGAGAGGTGAGAGTTCGGATACTAACTTCCAAGGAGAACATAAACGAGTGTCCCAGATATCTTTTCGAAATTGTTCCCTTTAGAGGTTCCGATTGAACCAGTGCAATGTCAAGCGAATCAGGTCCCCCCACTGAGTGTGGAACAACCACAATGGGATCAGATTAATTTGCTCGAACAAGATGAGCATAGTATGGCACAGACAACTATCGGGGCTAATGAGGGCCTTTGGATCACCGACAATGATTACATAGACGAAACTGAGATGGACTACCTTAATCATGCGCGACGGCACAATCACCCTGTAACCCATGAACAACTGATGGCACAACTAGGCATAAGGTTAGGGCATGAATGGTACATAGACCCAGCAGGGTGGGACCAAGTGTTGGATCAATGGCTCCAAGTTCACGACGAGCACCGTCCACCCCGTGACCCTATAATGACATCAGTGCTGAGGGAAGACCCCGTCTTCCTATCAACACATAGGGCCGATCCGTTCATGCCCGTCCCTACAGAGCCAGATCCAGAGCATAGGGAGCATCCAGAATGTTCGAGTTATCACACCCATGGTAATGGAGACCAAATTCATTTCATCCACATGATCTCCATTGATTTGACCGCACCCATCCGCAATCCGGCCGATCCAGCACGGTCATTGCATCTAGACACAGATGCCATCAACTGGGATCGCGTCAATTCACCTATCTCCCCATCAGAGTATTGGCCTTTCGGTAAGATGCCTCATTTTACCCCAGGGACAACTCAGGATATTTTTCAAGCTGAAGAGGGACCCGAGGTTCCAAACGTAGATTTAAACTCAGCTAATGATATCCATTTGATCCCGACTCCACATCAGTTGGAGGACGGATCCCACATGTCAGTCGAGGAGACAACTGACGTAGACATCGGCTTAGACCCAATGAATCCACAGATTATCAAGCTGGGGGTAAGCTTATCCCCCGAAGAGCAAGCCGACTACATTGCCCTTCTCAAAGAGAAGAAGGAGGTTTTTGCATGGTCATACAGAGACATGTCGGGGCTAGATCCGTAGCTAGTCACGCATAATCTAACGCTTGACCCGACAATCAAGCCAATTAAGCAAAAACTACGTAAGATGCACCCAACAGTGGCCTTGATGGTCAAAGATGAATTGCAAAAGCTGTTGGATGCACAGTTTGTCATCTGCGTGGATTATCCGCCATGGCTGTCCAACATGGTGCCTATCAAAAATCCCGACGGGAGGATTCGCATATGCACTAATTTTTGAGATCTAAACAAAGCGAGTCCTAAGGATGATTTCCCCTTGCCAAGCATCGACGCATTGGTAGACGCTACAGCAGGTCACGAAATGCTATCCCTCATGGATGGTTTCTCAGGATACAATCAGATTCGCATCAATCCTGAGGATCAACTCAAAACGGCGTTCACAACGCCTTGGGGGACATTTTGTTATAAGGTCATGCCTTTTGGCCTTAAAAATGCTGGCGCCACCTACCAACGTGCCATGACGTACATCTTCCATGATTACATGCATAAAACTTTGGAAGATTACATGGATGATTTGTTAGCCAAGTCTCTTTTGTGCTCAGATCATCTCGGTGACTTAAGCAAGATCCTCGATCGCCTCATAGAGCATAAGGTCAGACTGAATCCCAAGAAGTGCGTATTCGACGTCACATCTGGAAAACTCTTGGGTTTTATAGTCTCAAAGCGAGGCATCGAGGTGGACCCAAAGAAAGTCAAGGCAATCCTTGAAATGGCTCCCCCAACTACTATTAAGCAGCTCAGAAGTCTGCAAGGAAAGGTCGCGTCGATTAAGCGCTTCATAGCATGGTTATCCGACAAGTGTCGACCCATGAACAAATTATTGCACAAGGGGGTTACATTTCACCGGGATGACGAGTGCCGATCGACCTTTGATGAAATCAAACGATACTTGGCTTCGTCGCCGATATTGGCACCACCTAGACCAGGAGTGTCATTCTACTTATACATCTCAGCCTGCGAGGTGGCACTTGGGTGCCATGCTAGCCCAGAAGAATGAACTTCACAAAGAACAGGCTACTTACTATCTTAGCCGCACCCTGGTCAGTTATGAACTTAACTATGCATACGTTGAGAAACTCTGCTTGGCAGTGGTGTTTGCTACCAAGAGGCTATGCCACTACATGCTGAGCAACACTACGTATGTTGTGTCTAAGGAGAATCCATTGCGATACATGATGAGTCGTACTTATCATAGTAGTCGCACGACGAAATGGATCATGTTGTTGACGAAATTTGACATAGAGTTTATTGGACAAAAATCTATCAAAGGACAGGTCATAGCCGATCAACTAGCAGAGGCTCCTCTTGAAGACGATCAGCCTCTAGTCATAGAACTACCTGATGATGGGGTCTTCCATGTCTCAGAATCGCCAGATTCTGATGAGCCTGAGTCACAGGCCGACATAACCTTATTTTTTGATGGTTCTAAATGTGAGCAAGGTGGTGGTGCGGGAATAGTATTCTTCACACCGTAGGGCGCTCCAATGCCCCTGTCATTTAAATTAAATTTCCCATGCACCAACAATAATGCAGAGTATGAAGCCTTGCTCATAGGTCTTCAGACAACAATCGCCATGAACATCAAATGACTAAACATCTTTGGTGATTCGTTGTTAATCGTCAATCAAGTCAAAGGGGTATACCAATGCAAATGCCCAGTTCTGTAGGCTTATAAAGCCCTTGTGGACAAATTCTTGGCAAAACTTGAATGGTATGACATCGAGGCACTCCCTCGGTCATCGAATCATTTTGCGGACACAATGGCCTCCTTGGGGTCACTAATCCCGCAAGACCTTTTCGGTGATATGACAACCATTCAAGTCAAAACCTTATCGCAATCCACGATGGAGCGTGCAAGCTCTGACTTGACGTCAAGAATCCACATGATCCAGATTGAACCATCCTCGGATAAGTTCTCTCGAATCCGCGATCATCTGAAACATGCCAACTGGGGGTCCTTGTTCTCCCCTACTCCCATTAATAGCAACACAACGTTGTTCTTACAAGTTCTATCCCGCTCAGCATTTGTTAGGGAGGAACTTCAAAAGGGATTGGCTGTTCATACTGTCGAGGTTTTCGATCAACAGGACTGGTATTTACCCATTAGAGACTACCTCAAGTTAGGTAATCTCCCGCTTGGATTGACGCATGCCGCAAAATGAACATTCAAGCAGAAAGCGGCTAAGTATGTCTTGATAGGAGACATTTTGTATCGTCGCAGCTATGAAGGGATCCTCCTTCGTTGCTTGGACCAGACAAGAGTCCACTTGGGCGATCGCCCAAGCGCACGATGGTACATGTGGTGGCCACTTCAGTGGTATGGCCATTGCAAAGCGCATTCTTCGCATGGGCTATTATTGGCCATCTTTAGAGCGAGATTGTTGCGCATATGTCAAGAAGTGCATGAAGTGTCAACATCATGCCAATTTGATGCACGTACCTTCCCAGGCCTTGCAGACAGTCCAGTCTGCTTGGCCATTTTCGCAGTGGGGCTTCGATCTAATTGGAAAGATCTCCCCTGCGTCGTCAGGCCATCACACGTTTATCATAACGGCCACAGAGTATTTTACCAAGTGGGTGGAAGCAATTCCGCTGACCTCTACGATAGGACCCCGCATTGTGGAGTTCATTTTGCATAACATCATATGTCATTTTGGTATTCCATCCAAAATAATCTCGGATAATGGGCCATCATTCAAGAACAAAGACGTGCGTGCTTTGACCACAAAGTACAAAATTCAGCATAGTTTTTTGACACCCTATTATCCGCAGGCAAATGGGCAAGCAGAGGCGTCAAACAAAATGCTAGTTGCCATCCTTAAAAAGATGGTCGTAGACAGTCATAAGGATTGGCACATCCAAATTCCACTTGCCCTTTGGGCTTATCGCACTAGCATTCGGACGCCAACTGGGGCCACTCCGTTTTTGCTCGTGTATGGCTCCAAGGCAGTAATGCCTCTCGAGTTGGAAATTCCTTCCCTACGCATATCAATGTAGGAGTTCATCGATGATGATGCTGCACGGCAGGCCCGGTTAGACCAACTTACGTTGCTTGACGAATGATGCGTTAATGCTCTCGAGCACTTACGTATCTATCAAGAGCGGCTTAAGAAAGCTTACAACATGAAAGTTCACCTAAGGGACTTTCGGGTTGGTGATTTGGTTTTGAAGGAAAACCAACAGAACTCTAATTTGCCGTCCCACCTAAGGGACAAGTTCACGGCAAATTGGTTAGGTCCATATGTCATTGATAGCAAAATAGGACCCGGGACGTACCGGCTAGCCTCTCTTGACGGAATCAAGGAAACAGAACCCTTGAATATCAGTCATTTGCGACCATTCTATATCTAAGAGAGCCATATCCCAAAAATGCTCCAAGGATTCCTGAAATCGCTTGGTCAATCCCAAAAATGCTCCAAGGATTCCTGAAATCGCTTGGTCAATCACAAAAATGCTCCAAGGATTCATGAAATCGCTTGGTCAATCCCAAAAATGCTCCAAGGATTCCTACAATCGCTTGGTCAATCCCAAAAATGCTCCAAGGATTCCTAAAATCGCTTGGTCAATCCCAAAAAATGCTCCAAGGATTCATAAAATCGCTTGGTCAATCCCAAAAATGCTCCAAGGATTCACGCAATCACTTGGTCAAACCAAAAAGCTCCAAGGATTCATGCAATCGCTTGGTCAATCCCAAAAATCTCCAAGGATTCCCGCAATCGCTTGGTCAAACCAAAAAGCTCCAAGGATTCCAGCAATCGCTTGGTCAAACCAAAAAGCTCCAAGGATTCCCGCAATCGCTTGGTCACCCCAAAAAGGCCCCAAAGGATTCTCGAAATCCCTTGGTCACCATAAAAAAAAAAAATTCAAAAAAAACAACAAAAATTTGCATCTCATTTCAATGCATGCTCAAATTCATCAATAGAGAGCTTTTCTCACATCTCATCTTCATAATCAAAATCAATCCATCAAAAATACAAAAATATGTAGTTGCATTAAGCATCACACCAATACACATTTGTGGTCGTACAGGTCAAAGGCACCATAGACTGTAATTATTCTGCTAATCCATCTTGTTCCATACTTTTCCATTTTACAAAACAAACAAACAAACACCATTAACTGTTGTTTACCACAATAGAGTCAGTGGTCTCGTAATGTATCAAGAGTTTTCGTCTTTCAGTCGGCATTGTGCTTTCTAGCCACGTACTGTACCAAGTCAGAGAGATTTTACGAAGGTAGAGTTCTACTTGAAATATGCCTTGTTACGTAACATCCCATCACAAGCTAAAACACTAAAACAATTCTTGAGTTGTACGAACGAAAGATGAAACCTGCACGAGTAATCTAGGTCACCATAAGCGAAATGGTTATCTTGCTTATCCCCCTATGTAAATGACCCAAAGAATGTTGAGAGTTGGCAAAAGGACAAGCATCCTCCCTACCCAATTCCCCAAGAATCCCAAAATTTGCAAACGTCAAAACTCAAAAATTTGACATCCCACAGTGCACACATCAAAAGGCACATACAATAGTGATTCTCATCACTCCATATCCCAATCCCTTGCTCAAAAGAAAAATATATAAAAATAAACAATGATTTTTATCACTACAATCGAGCAAGTATCCCAATACAATTGAAGAAAAGAAGGGAGTCGAACTTGAATCCCTGGAACTCTCGGCATTTCGACAGGTCATGAGGTAAGCCTCAGTACCAGTTTGGTTGACAGCCTATTGGTCACTGGCGGTAAACCTCCCGCATGACGATATATCTGTCACATTAACTTGTGTACAGATCAATGTTTGCATGTGGATGAGCTAGCTTATGGTATCCTAGAAACAACGCAGATTAATCTGACTAAATACAATAAAGGAGTTAGTGGAGCTAATTAGGTGATCCTTAGTACAGGTTTGGTTGACAGCCTATCTGGCACTGGCGGTATCCTGATGAATACCACATAAATGAACTCAATTGCACACACAGGGATGTGAAATAACTTGGTCAAAAACAAGTCCGATTCATACCTTGTTCAAAAGTCTTGTAAGATAAAGTACAAGTCATGGCTAGTGAGTTAAAACCGTTCGATTCTCGAGAAAACCTTAGCTACATTTCTAAACCAACTGCGCTACTTTTCATCTTTGCCATACCATCAAAAAATACAAAAAAAGAAAAACCACATGTATACATACAAAGTCATTCATCACAGCAATCGCCTAAAAACAAATAACAGAGTTCTAAACAGTCTATGGTACCATAGCCAAACATCACAAATTCCATTCATCCATTTCATTTCTTCATATCACATATGAATCAACAACATGCGCATTTATCATACCATATGCATACGTCACCATAAACATGCATCCATCAACATCAATCATTGTGCATAACATAAAATCATGACATATACACAAAGCAAGAAAATCAAAACAACAAAAACATCACAAAAATGCAACACAAAAGAGCAATAAAAATTGTCGGATACAAGTGCTCTTGCACTTAACATCTTGGCATAGAAAAACTGATGTCGGGGTTTACATTGTCCCTATCCTACTCCCTAAGCAGGCTACCATAGCCGGACCGCTCCACGGGAGGACGGATGTTGGCCAATTTCACCCCAAACGACGTCACAAAAGGGTCAACACCCACTCAAAAACAATAAAAAACAACAAACCAACAAACACTCAAAAACAACAAAACAAAAAAAACAAAAAAAACAACAAAAAAATAAATGCAACACAAACAAACAACAATAAACATTGCCAGACACAAGTGCTCTTGCACTTAACCTCTTGGCATAGCAAAATCGATGTCGGGGCTCAAATTGTCACTCTCCTACTTCCCCAAGAAGGCTACCATAGCCGGACCGCTCCACGGGAAGATGGACTTTCGACACTTTCACCCCATTATGGCATCACCAAAAGGGTTTTTACCCAACAACAATAATCCAAAAGTCAGAAAACTGCTTGCACATTCAACGGACAAACATTTGAAGGCACCCTAACCTAAGTCACCTCGGGTCAAGCGACTCATCGCTTTTCTCATGGCGGTCATTCCCTCATCGATTCGTCGCTTGAGGGGGTAGTCACACTTAGTCACCAATCAACAAACACACACCCAATCAGGGCATTGGCATGCATTCAAAGAATCATTGACAAAGACAATCACGCTCCTGCTTGGGGCAGTAAACAAGCAACAATCACAAATTGATCAAACGCGATCAAACGCTTGGCATTCCCGAAGCATGAACTCAAGGTTCCCCCATGGATAAAAGGTTGCGCCCTTTGCCTATTCATGACTGATCAATGTCTAAGTTCAAGTCACACCTCACCAAAATAGGTTAATACTTGAAATCAAATTCCTTAGCTCGTCAAAAGCAAGGATTCAAGAATGCATCCCCTTTCCATGCTTGGGGCATCACAAGTTGGTTAGGTTACTAAGAAATCCTAATCACTAGTGCTTTGGTTATCTATTTTTGCTCAGCACTGCGTCACCCGCAGCGCTTTCCAAAAAGGGGCATCTGTAGACACCAAAACAGCACCAATCCGATTACGTGACAGTGCTTTGGTTATGTCCCATTTGCTTTCTTCTGGCCGTCCGCCTTCGACACCTTTCTTTTGTTTTATGTATTGTCCAGATAGAAGTTGGTCATTTTTAAGGCAATCTTCCTATGAAGTTTGTCGCCAAAGTCAAAAGAAAGCCTAAGGCTTGGGTGTCAAATCCACACCCCAACCAAAACCTAAGGCTTGGGTGTCACGATTTCACGACGTCGCGAAATCGCGACACGCCAAGGCCAAAAGAAAGCCTAAGGCTTGGGTGTCGCGATTTCACGACGTCGCAAATCCGCAAAACGATTCCGATATCCCTACGTTACCCCAAACCGATGTCACGATATCACGACGTCGCGATATCATGACACGCCAAGGCCAAAAGGAAGCCTAAGCCAGGTGTCACGATATCGCACGCTCCATATCTCCAGCCAGCAAAGGAAGCCTAAGGCCTGGTGTCACGATATCCCCTCGCGATATCGCGACACGCCAGGGCCAAAAGGAAGCCTAAGGCCTGGGTGTCGCGATATCGTGACACGCCAGGGCCAAAAGGAAGCCTGAGGCCTAGGTGTCGCGAAATCGCGACGTCGCGATATCGCGACAGACTCCCGTCTTTGCGCCTGGGCAGACATTAACCAATAAAGGCGGACTTTAAACCAATAAAAGTGGACATCAAACAGATAAAAGTGGACATCAAACAGATAAACGTGGACATCAAACAAATAAACGTGGACATTAAACAAATAAGCATTAAACGTTTGAAGGTGGACTTTAAACAACTGGAAGTGGAAGTCAGTCAAGTGCGTGGGCCGTTAGAGGACTGTCACAGAGGCATTCATGAAAGCCCGAGTCATGGAGGACTTTCCTCTCTCGTGGGAAGACATGACCGCCACATGGCACCTATGACCAACACATGGCGCTTATGCACGCCTATCCAAAGAGACCCCTTGGGTCTATAAAATGGTGGACTTTTCCACCCAAAAAAGAGGAGAGCAGAAAAGAAACGTTTGGAGCAGCGAAGCCCTACCAGTTTACCGCCAGACGTTTTAGCATTGATTTACGTCATCCGCATCCGTGATCTCTTCTGCAAGGGAGGTCATCGGGTGTTCATGGAGAACGTGAATCCGGATCCCTGGATCCATCCACTCGTCGACAAAGCTCAGTGTTCTGTTTTTATTTCTTTTGCATTATGATCTCGGGATTTTAATTGCAAGCATATCAACATGCAGATTTTGATTTTAAGCATGCATTCATCGGATTTTATTTCATTCAAAAATGATGCAGACCTAGTTGACTTTATATGTATTATGACGTAATTATTTTATTACGTTTATGTTATGTTTTCCATGCTGCAGCTAAACCGTATTTTCTTTTATGTCGCTGTTTTATTTGTTTTAAAGATCGAATGTTTTATTTTTACACAGGTGCTACTAACGGATCTGTTGTTTCTTTGAACGTAGGAGAAGCAGCAGCGATTGAAGATTCACCAACACAAGCGGCGATGACAGTTTGGCCCGCCCATTCTACATGTGGGCACGCGGAAGGAGAACTACTAAAGACAGATTGTAACCGAAACATGCTAATCTTCCTAGCCCTTAAAAGGGAAGGAGAGAGATTGTAACCGAATCCGGAATCATATTAATAAAAAGGGTTGTGCTCCTGTTTCTCATTTTATGTTAATTTTGATTCGATTACGTTCATCTTATTTTGTGCATGTTCATTTGGTATCAAGTTAGTATTGTTTTTCTTTCGGAATCTCGTGTTTTCAAGATGCTATTCAACCTATCACAAATTCTATGGTTCTAGAAGAACCATTTCCAATAAGAGTCACTACTAGACCATCATCTCACCAATTACTTTCTAATGAACAAGCCATAAACTCTAGACCAAGACCCATTCATCATCCACAAAATAATATTGTAGGTACCATCGAAGCTGTTACTCGACAACAGGCTCAAAACTCTCAACAAGATCAAACTCAGAATGATGGATTAGATCCATTTGTTTTGAAAGTTCGTAATAAAGGGAATCATGAGCCTAATGTTCAACCTAAACCTCCTTATAATATTAATGAACAATTATCAAATACTAAAACTAGAATTTCACTTTTGGACCTTTTAAAATCTTCTCCTACACATAGGAATGAATTAATGCTCACATTAAGCCAAATGATGGTACCACAAAATATTCAACCTGAAGCCATGGCCAATACTATCATAACTTGAGAATTTGATTGTATTGACTTTCGAGATAGAGATATACCACAACATAGTTTAAATAATGATAACCCTTATATAATACTACCCTAATTGGAGATGTAACAGTTAAACGAGTCTTAATTGATAATGGTTCATCTTTAAACATTTGCACTTTTAACTTCTACCAAAGATTTGGGTTTGGAAGTGATGAAATGAAAATAACTGATATGATCATAAAAACCTTCAATGACGAAACACAAGAAACATGTGGAGTTATTACTATCCCCTTGCAAGTTGGTCCAAGAACCTTAGACACGACCATGTTTATTGTACATTGCCCTGCATCATACAATATACTCTTGGGTCACCCTTGGATCAATGCGATGTGAGCTGTTCCCTCAACTTTACATTAGTGTGTTAAATTCAAATTTAAGAATCATTTGGTTACCATTCATGGTGATCCTAGACCCTTTGATATGTGTGCTTTGGCAAAACCTTTCGGAGTTCAATTTTACCCTACTTTATCATCCACACATCCTAATTCTCATTATCCGTCTAAACATGTGAAACACACACCCATAACATCATCTACCTTTTCTCCATCAACTCCACCTCTACATATAGTTCAACCATCTTTCGAACAAACCACATTAGGACCTCAAAAAGATCCTAAACCCACAACCAATGTTTCTTATTTTACTCCTATAACTTCCATACCTATAGACCCATCCATCGACATCTCTACAACATCTACACCTACTAGAGGCATATTTTCCGCATCTCAAGATGTCAAAACTGTTCCTTCTACCTCTTACGCTGTTACTTATCTAAAATTCTTATATCAGAAAAAACAAACATTGCTATGCAAGATTCCCTTATTTTAAATAAATTGCCACCCTCTCCTCATACCTTGGGCCTCCCACAGCCTATGGGAAGTATTTACCAAGTCGGGAGCTGTGATTTTATTTATAAGGGATATGACTAGGGAAGAATACCTAGAAATATCAAGACACATTATGATGGATATGCTCGATGTTATTTTGCTAATGAGTATATTAAAGCTAAGCCTATAATGCTTAAATTATGATATAAAGGGAAAGGTTTGGGACCTTTCCAAAATGGTATGAAAGAACCTTTTGAGGTAGAACCATGGCCCGCCCAATGTGGTGTGGGCCTATTTCCTAGTAAAGGTCAGCCCTTCCCATTTGAGGATGATGACCATCTCATATCTTACCAATATTATTTGGATAAACATGATGCCTTGCATTTAATGAATAAGCCATTTACATGTCATATGCTATCTATAGCCTACCCTGAGATGATCGTCGAATCCGACGATGAGTTGGAGGGAGACATCTTCCATGATGTCTCCGTTGCAGAATTATTACATAACAAATTTTATTTCGATGGCTCCATACCTAGTATAGCCCAGCTTGAGGCCACGACTCCTCAAGATGAATTATCCAAGCTAACCTTGGAACAATTACAAGAATTGGGCGTTTCACCCACCCCACCTAATTTTGAGAGAGATCTACACATGGAAGTAGATAATGTCATAAAAATTAACATTGGAACCGAATATAATCCTCACATAACCAACATTGGATCAGAATTGAGTCAAGAAAAATAGGATAAATACATTGTATTTATTAAAGAATATGAAGATGTATTTGCTTGGACATATGAATATATGCCAGGATTAGACCCTTCTGTAGTTATGCATCACCTAGTAGTCCATCCGGATGCTAAACCTGTTAAACAAAAACTTTGAAAAATGCATCCTAAAGTAGCCTTACTAGTCAAAGGGGAATTATAAAAACTCCTGAAGGTTATTTTTATACAAGCCATTTATTATGTTGAATGGATCTTGAATGTAGTTCCAATAACTAAGAAAGAAGCTACCAAAGTTAGGGTGTGCACAAAATTTAGAGATATTTATGGTGCATGCCCTAAAGATGATTTTCCTCTTCCCAACATGGATCAGATCATTGATTTTACTGCTGGGAGTGGAATGATATTCTTAATGGATGGATTTTCTAGTTATAATCAGATCAGGATAGCTCCTGAAGATCAGACTAAAACAATATTTATTACCCCTTGGGGGACCTTTTGTTGGAAAGTGATGCCATTCGGTTTGAAGAATGCAGGTGCAACATATCAATGAGCCATGACTTATATCTTTCACGATATGATGCATGATATTCTACATGATTATGTAGATGATATTATAGCTCGTTCCATCAAAGAAGATAATTATTTAGATGACTTGAGAAAAGTATTTGATCGGTTAAGGGAATATCTTATCCGATTGAATCCAACCAAATGTATATTCGAAGTTAAGTCCGATAAATTATTGGGGGTTATAGTTTATTTACGTGGCATTGAAATTGACCCTATCAAGATCGTGGCTATCACTGATATGCCCGCACCCATAAATATATCTAAATTATAGAGTCTACAAGGTAAGCTTCAAGCTATCCATTGCTTCATCGATAAGTTGGTGGATAAAACAGGACCCTTTCTTAAGCTTCTTAAGAAAGATGTTTCTTTTCATTGGGATGACGAATGTTAGGAAGCATTTGAACTCCTCAAACAATATCTCCTTAACCCACCTGTGCTTTCACCACCTAGACCTGATCACCCATTTATCTTGTATATTTCTACTTCATATTTTGCCTTAGGAGCTATGTTAGCTCAACTTGACGATGAGAAAAGAGAGCATGCTAATTATTACATTAGCTGAACCTTAATCAGTTATGAAACCCGATACACAGCATTAGAGAAATTATGTCTGGCAGTCATATTTTCTACACATAAACTATGCCATTATATGCTCAGTCAAAAAATGTATGTTATTGCTAAATTCAATCCTTTGTGATATCTCATGAGTCGACCTTATTTATCTAGTTGCATAGCAAAGTGGGTTCTTGTGCTAAGTAAGTTTGAATTCACGTTTATAGTATAGAAGTCTGTTAAGGGTCAAATCATAGCAGATCAATTAGCTATTGCACCTTTAGAGTCTACCCATCCCCTCATCATTGAGTTTCCTGATGAATGCCTTAAAATAAAGGTAGACCATCCAGAGAAATGGTCCCTATACTTTGACGGATCCTGATGCATGAGTGGGGCTGGTGCAAGTATTATTTTAATATCTCCCCATAAACATCTTATACCTCTGTGCTTTAAATTAATGTTTGCTTGTATTAATAACACTGCTGAATATGAGGCTCTAATCCTTGGATTACGAGCTATCTGGGCACTGAAAATTAAAAATCTATTAGTTTTCGATGATTCTCAACTTGTCATAAATCAAATCAATGATGTTTATCAAACCAGAGATGATAAATTACATCCATATAAAGCATATGTCTTACAATTATTATCCCTATTTGATCAAGTTACCTTGGAAGCTATTCCTCAAACTAGCAATCGTGCGGCTGATGCTATGGCTGTAGCTGCATCTCTTTTGCCCTTGGAGTTAGATGACGAATATGCTACCATAATTATTCGTCGACTCCAGGAACCCGATTCAAATAAATCATGCTTAGAACCTTTGGATGTGTTTCTAATCAACGAAAATACTCCTGAACCTTGGTACACTGATATATTTAATTTTCTTCAAAATGATACCTTCCCTAAAGGTTGTAATAACAACCAGTGCCGGTTATTACGTAGATGCGCAAGTCACTTTGTAATTATTCACAATATGTTGTATAGAAAATCTTTTGAAGGCATCCTATTGAGATGTTTGAATCTAGAAGAATCTAGATCAGCTTTGAGTGAAGGGGACATTTTAGTGGTAGCGCCATTGCTAAGAAGCTCCTTAGGATAGGATATTTTTTGCCTACCATGGAGAATGATGCACATGATTACGTGTACCATTGCGAAAAGTGCCAGAAACATGCTGAACTTGTCCATGTGCTTGCATAAGAGCTATAGGCTATTTCATATCCTTGGTCCTTTTCAAAATGGGGCTTAGACATCATTGGAAAAATCAACCCTGTGTCATCTGATGGACACAAATTCATCATAACCGCCATCGAGTATTTCACGAAGTGGGTTGAAGCTATGCCCTTAGCTTCTTGCATTGGAGCCAAAGTTTCCAAATTTATTTTTAATCAAATTATTTGTAGGTTCGAAATTCCTGCAAATCTCATCTCAGATAATGGAACTTGTTTCAAAAATAAAGATGTCAAAAAATTATGTCAAAAATATAAAATTCAACATCGTTGGTCCACTCCCTATTATCCTTAGGGTAATGGCCAAGCAGAAGCATCTAATAAAAAATTAATTAAAATCCTCAAAATATTGGTCAATAAATCTGGCCGAGATTGGCACATTCAACTATATCCTGCTTTGTGGGCTTATCGAACTAGCGTTCGCACTCCCACGGGCACTTCAACTTTTGTTTTGGTTTATGGCACTGAGGCAGTTTTTTCCTTTGAATTAGAAGTTCCTTCTTTGGATCTACTACTTCAAGATACTAAAGTAGGAGATGAATATCGTGCTGGTAGATTTAGTCAGCTGGAACTCCTAGATGAGAAGTGCATCAATTCTTTGGAACATCTTCGTGCCTACCAAAACAAGCTCAAGCGAGCATACCTCAAGAAAGTTCATCATTGATCATTTGAGATTGGTGACCTTGTCTTAAAAGAAAATAAAAAAATACTAATGCAACTAAAGACCTTAAAGGTAAATTTGAGCCCAACTGGTTTCGACCGTATATCATCACTGCTAAATTTGGATCGGAAGCATACCGATTAGCTACCTTAGATGGTAAAGATCTTAAAGAACCTATGAACATTATGCATCTTAAATGCTATTATGCATAAATCTGGTCATTTCATCATTGTATATATTGTTATTTTGCATATTGTTTCATTTTTTTCATCCATATAAAAATTTCAAAAAATAGTAATAGTATTTATTCTTTCCATTCATAAATTAAAATCAAAATATAAAACTTCAAAATCATCAAAATCTTCAAAAACATCTTTTATTTTCGTACTTGTCAATTCTTGAAGTGTTGTAGTCATATTTTCAATTATTTTGGATAAATTAGCATTTATTTGGAATCCCACACTTTCACATTCACATGAATAAATATCTTGATTTTATTTGGTATGATTATTAATCTCTCTTATATTAAAGTCCACATTTGAATTAAATAAATTTTTGAGCATAGAGAACTGATCTTGTTATTTACTTGAACCAAGCATATCTTTTCACATTAAAATGATTTCATTGCAAATTCGATATGATGCTACATAGTAGAAATGGTTTCTTGAGTGAAAAGTTTCCCTTGCTATCCTATCATGCACATGGTCTAGAATCTTTGAGAATTGACAAAAGGACAAGCTCACCCCTGCCCAGAATAAAAATCCCTTGCTCTACAGCCAATCCGAGCAAGTATCCCTAGCATAGGAAGAAAAAGAAAAGTCAAATAAAATGAGAAAAATAAAAATATCATTTTGTACCATCACAACAATATTTCAGCATTATCTTAGTATCAAGCAAAAATACAAAAAAAAAAAGACGAAAATAAAATGCAAAAGCAAAAACAATAAAATCCCTTTCCCTACTCCTTGAAAATAAAAGAAGGATGAATGATCTTGAATCCATGGAATTCTCAATTATTTAAAAATTGTGAGGTAAGCCCCATAACAGGCGGTTTGTGTCCAACCCGCTTGGCCTTGGGTAATCCCTAGCGTGGTGATATGTCTTTCACATTAGCGACCTTATTTTGTATAGACGTATGTCAGCTTATGGATTAGCTAGCTCTTGATGACCTGACTTACATAGTAGTATGGTACGGTTACATGCATATAAATCATGGTCAACAAACACTCAGTTGGTTAATTCAAATTACTTGTATCAAATTATCTTGCTCAAAATTGGTAAATGAACAATACAATTGCACACACATTTGTATTTGAGAGATTTTGTATCATCATGATAAATCAAGATTAGTAATGAACTCACATTTGCACATGAGGGTTCCTTATAAATCTACATTTTGCCTTTGAGATAATTTAAAATTTCTCTGCAATTCTTTTTCGAATCATTTCATCTTCTTATTTAAGAACATTTGCTCAGCATAAAAACAATTAAATATATTTCTTTTCAAAAACCAAAATTTTCTTTCACATCTTCAAAAACCTAGTAAATACAGTCATGTTTATATGTTTATATATTTTTCTGTTTATCTCAAAATCCAAAATCAAGTTTGCAATAAAACTATTATATCAATTTCCCTTTTGGATTTCGTGATGATGGTATAAGTATATACCTATAATTCTATGCCTAGCGCAAACCATTGTTCTAATTTTATTTTCCCATTCATTTTAATAAAAACATATGGCTTACATCATTATGTTACACAATTGTGCTTTAAAAAGAACGCAAATTTTTCTATTTCATTTCATTATGTCAACATTCAATTTTGCAATGATGGTATAATTCCTAGGGAATTATTCAAAATTTTATCACACTTAGGAATTTATGCCTAGCACAAATCATATTTCTTTTAATATCTCATGCATAATATTTTTTATGAAAATCTAAAAACAAATCATCACCATCCTCATTTTTTTCATCATCACAACACAAAGTCTTAAGACAGTCTCTTAAGCACTCTTTTACTTTTAGCAATATTTCTATACTAGGATTAGCTTGACGACCTAGCGAGCGATGACTCCATGAAATGGTCTATAACAGCAACAATGTCCTTTGAAATTATTGTTAGAAGTCCCTTTTATTTTGCATCAAAACACACCACCAAAACAACCAATTTGTTCACATCAGATTATTTCATTTAAATTTTATGGCATGACATAAAATTATAATTTCTTTCCAATGACATAATTACATGAATAATCAATCAAACAAATCCAAAATTAAAGCATCATACAACATATACACAAGTCATATCATCAAAAAATCATATATATATATATATATATATATATATCAACAAATTCTATACATCATATTTCAACTGGATTGGTATGCCACAATCTATACCCTGGCATACTCAATCCTCTCAAAAAATGTATGCAATCTAGTCTATGGCAGCTAGTCTCGAGAAGCCCTCGAGCTCTCAGCCTCATCTCCTCTCCCACCCTAGCATGGAGGAGGTGGTCCCATAGAGGTCTGGGTAGTGTCTCGGGTCCTCATCGTCGATCATGAGGAAGTCCTCGATGATCCCACCCTAATTGGCTCTGCAATGCCAGCTGGTAGCTGCAACCTCTGGCCCTCTAGAACCAGCTAGTAGTATACTCCTTGGTAGAACATGGTTTGATCCATAGACCATGCTAACACCTGCATGCTTGCCCCTCCGCTCTGAGCCCTAAGCTGTATAGCCTCATCCTATAGTGTTTGCACTTGAGCTTGAATGCGGGCAACCTCAACCCAAAGAGCCACCGTCTCGGTGCTCTCCCCTACCTCGACATCCTTGCACTTATCGAGAAATGGTGGCCTCTCCCCCTGCTGAGAATGGAATCCCCCCTCCCTCCTCCCTGTCTGTTGCGGTATCTATGGAGCCTATGGCATCCTTTGGCATCTCTCCTATGAAGACCGTCATTGCTCTCTCCCACCGTGACCTCGCACTGCCTTAATAGTAGCCTGGCATTGCCTCCCCATCCATCGCACAATCGTGTGCACCAGACCTTGTGCCCTCATCATCCGAGGAGGGCATATGCCTTTGTACCAGGCATTGTATCCATCAGTGACCCCAACGTCATCCCCATCCACTGGCTGTATGGGGGCATCATCCGCATCTTGACTCCAAAATTGTTGCATATCTAGAGCCCCGCTCAGTGTAGTACTATCCCAAATAGTTTAGGAGTACTCATAATCCCTAAGAGATGGGATCCCCTGCTATAGACTTAATTGTCACAAAAATTGGTCATAGCGATGGAGCTCTACCTCTCCCTGCTCTATCCTCAGCCAACAGACTTGTCTGATGTGAGCCAGCTCCTGCCCATCCTCTGCCCACCCTAGATGCTCTCTCCATGGCCTCTAGGTGATCTAGTCTGGGATGAGGTCATCTAGAAACATCCATGACATTGAAAGATATATCCATCGTTGTGACCCTCTTTGTAGCCACCAATAGAAAACCCAGGGTCTCTCCCGATCAACCCTTATCAGTGGAAGCCCTACCAGCCTCTGCACCATAATGTGCTCCCAACACCAAACCTGTAGTAGTGATTTCAAAACCAGACATCAGCCTCCCTTGTATACGACCCCGTGTAGGAACCTATACAAGTGGTATAGCATAAAGCTGCCCAATGCAAATTTGTACGCGTGGTCTCTCATGTCGTAGACCACATCTGAAAGGATCCAGGGTAATTTGCACCTACTCTAGTGGCACAATAGTAAGCCACCCACTATCCCGGCCAAAAATTGAGTCAACCTAGATGCCCCAGGCATATACCTTAGAGACTCGATGTTCACTTCGCCCTTCTCCAAGGTGAAGCTTAGGTCTTTACACAGCCTCATCATAGCCTGGCCCTGACTGGCCGTAGAAGTCATAAATCGTCCTTGTATGGGGATCCTCAAGATCCATCATACATCCTCTAGTGTGAAAGCCATCTCTCCTATCAGTAATCGAAAGCAAGATGACCCCAGATACCATCTCTCTACTAGGGCTATCAGTAGCCCCATGTCTGTTGGTACTTGTGGCATATCTACCACATGCTGTAGTCCGACTTGTGCCAGTCGGTATCGCTTCGCCTGGTCAAGAATAGCCATGTCATCTTTCAGCCCCCCGTATTTCCATTTCTGACTCTTTAGTAATCCCCTCTGCAAAATAAACAATAAAAAAATAAAATTCATTAATAAACCAATTATTAAAATCAATTACATGCAATTCAAACAAGCTTAATTTCATAAAAATAATGATATCATCCACTATTGGATGATATCATCCTAAATTGGGTAAAATAATCCTTTATAGGATGAAATCGTCTTCTATTTCTCAACTTGGGGATCACCCCTTGTTGGATAGGATCGCCCCTAGTTCATCGATTTCACCCTCAGACGAAATCGATGATCTAGAGATGATTTCGATGAAATGGGGACGATTTTGTCCCGATGTCATCGACAGCCTAAAAATGGCCACGATGCCCCAAAACAGTCAAAATTTAAATAAAAAATTACACAAATCAAATTACAAACATAATTCACTAGGTTTAGATCCTTACCCATAGCCCACGTCGGACCTCTGTTGATCTGTGCGTGGTTTCAACCATTTTGTCTGTAGAGCTCTAAAACAGTAAAAATGAATTAGGGTTTTACCCTATTTTTCTTAATTTTATTTAAAAACAACATTTTAATTTTGCTTTTTTGTGCTTTTACCTCAAATGTTCGATTTGGGTAAAAACACGGAGGGGGCACCATAGTAAGCAGTTGTACGATTCGACCTAGAATCGTCACCTATAAAATTGAGTAAATTTTTGCTTTATTGTAAAACGAGAACTCGTATTTAACGCATTTTCTTCAAAAAATTCACTAAAGATGGGGCAAAATGTAGCACCCTAAAATTAGCACAGTTAAACCCTTAGTAAAAAGATAAAAATTTGAATTTTAACCCTAAAACCGCTCGTTACCCGCTCCCCTTGTTTTTCATGCCATTTTTGGGATTTGTTTTGATCGTTGGACAATATCGTCGATGATCAGATGAAATCGTCCCAGATCTGATGAATTCGTCTGGAAGAGAACGTCCAGACAATTTTGTTCCAAAACTGAATTTTCATAATTAGCTTATGTTCAACAGCTTAACTTGGTCAGAAAGCGTGTCTGTGCGGTTAGATTTTCCCCCATTGGAGATCTCCCAAATTGGGGTGATCTCCAACCTCCTAACCTCTCCCTAATCCTATATAAACTAGGATTTTCTTAGTTTATCCCCTTGGCTGACTGATTTCCCTACAAATTTAGTTTCTTGTGCATTAGAACACCCTCGCACCATCGTTTGCATTCTGTATTTCAAGTTTTTCTTACAGGAATTTACTATTTTTCAGCTAGAGCAAGCTTGGATCGTCTCAGGCGATTCCAGATGATTTCGGATGATCTTGTCACAGATTAGCAATGATCTCGTATGATTGGAGGAAATCTCAACTGCAGTCCAGATTGGGGGCAATCAGATCCTGGAGTTTGCATTTCTTTATCTTCTCTCTTCATTTCTTTATGCATTAACTTATTTTATTCTATTTCTGCATCCTAGAGTTCACCTCATTTAGTATAGATGCATTATAAAGTTAAAATAAATTATTAAAGTAATGCATTTCATTTAATCGTTATCTGGATCTATCATTTAGGAAAATTTACTATCATTTCTATCATTTCCCCTTGCTTTTGTAGTTGCATTTTAGGTCCTTAGTATCTGTTTCTATGATTGTAGGTTTCTAACAAAATCGTCTGATGAATTTGTCAGATATACGATGATCTCGTCTAATCTCAGATGACCGACTATGATTTGAGATGAATCTGTGCAATTGCAGATGATTATATAATATTTGAGATGATCTGGACTTCTACAAACCTCAGAATCTTCATCAAACATCCAAAATCAGGTATATTATGTCTTATTTAGCATACTTTCTATGTTTAACACTTATTCATGTTTTCTGTATCCATATAAATCAACATTGGCATATAGAATAGCTTAGATTCATCTTGGCCAAACCTAGGATATGAATTATTAAAGTACAAAATGAACACATCAAACCCATTCTCAACCTAGGCGTGGAAACTGCCACTCAAAAGTTTCCTGGTGAACCCACCATCCATCGAAAATTCACCCTTATATCCCCCTCCCCGAGAGGCGCGACCTTCACAAGGCCTCTTAGTCCGAGGTATTGTCCCATACTTCTCGCATCCCCATTTAGGGCACGGATCCTATAGCTTGAAGGTAAGGATGCAAAAAATTTGGAGCGATACACTGATGATACCTACAAAAATTGTTTATAGAAGACGTTTATAGAAAAATTCTATAGAAGACATCTACGGAAGACATCTACAAAAGATATCTACATAAGTCATCTACATAATACTTCTATGGAAGACTTCTATGGAAGACATCTATAGAAGATATTTACAGAAGACTTCTACAGAAGACCTATGGGAGACTTTTATGGGATTAGAGTTTTAAAAAAATACTTCACCTATTTCTCCCCCGCAAACTGTATTTTGAACTTCGTATACTTCTTATTTATTCCTCCTCCAAAATGTAATTTTGGCTATATAGTCAAAAAAAGAAGGGTATTTTATTTATATCGATGAATAATATAATAATAAGTTTTATTATATGGGGGTTTATTATAATTTTTGTGATTGTGCTTCCTGAATTTCATTAACGAGTATCCAAGTGAGAAAAAATATGATTAAAAAGCTTGATATCAGTCATCAATGTATACAAAAATAGATATCTATCAAATACTTAGGATATTTTCAATCATTTAGAAAATATGGAATAGATATTCTAATATTGGGATGGCTTTTTCTAAAAGATATAAAGTTTGATAGATACAAGCCATGTTTTTGTAGGGAAAAATGCACCAAAGTACTTTCATGAGAATTTGCTTCTGACTTTTGCTTGCTTATGATATTCTAGAGTTATTTCTCAAAGACTTCAAACATTCTAGTGACTTTTAAACAACTTCATTTACTCACTTCACAAATCAATGTGGTGTTAAAGTCATCCTAGTGTTTTCAAGCTTCTTTAGGACCAACTATGTGTGCAGTGAATATTCATTTCCCATTATGAGTAAGGATTGAGTAACAACAAAGGTTACCTATGCCAAAAATCTAGCTTATCTATGAGCATTCATAGGTCTTGTCCAGACTTAGTGCTATTTATGTAAGGATACTTTAATGAAGAGTACCCCATGGTGTTCAAGATACTAAGAATTCTAGGGATTCAAGCTCTTTTGCCCTTCTTTTTTTTTTAGGATACTTGCTCATTTTGTAAGGAGCAAGGGATTTTTATTGCTTTTTGGGGTTCTTGCCTATTTTATGAGAAGCAAGAAGATACTTTTTGGGATACTTGCTTGATTAGATGAGGATCAAGGGATTTTTTTTGAAGGAGTAGGAACTTTGGGGAGTCGGATTCCCAACCACTCTATCAAAGTCCTGATGGGAATTTTGATCCTATCCTTACTATTCTTCTCCTTTTCCTTTTTTTTTTAGGGATGAAGGGTAAGCTTGTCCTTTTGTAAATTTAGTAGTACTCTATACCATGCACATATATGGATAAGCAAGGGAAACTATTCACTTATGACAATAGTAACACATGAGTTAATCTCTCCACATCTCAAAAGATTTTTATATGTTCAAATGTGCATAGTCCAAGAAAAATTTTGATTGACTAGGAATAAATTATAACATCAAAATATTGCTTGGATTTCAATGAAAATTTCTCAAAACACTAATGTTGTTTGAGTAATTGAAAAACATCCAGATTTTATCTAGCAAACAAAGTATTTATGCAACATATGATAGTCATTTCCTACAAGATTTTTAAAGAATTACCTTTTTAAGCTACTTTTGAAACATGGAGACTAAAAATTGGTGAGAATAAGATAGAAATGTTGTAGATGTAGAAACTTCATGATGAAACAAAGGAAGCATAATATTTTTTTTTTAAGTGAGAGAGAAATTATTATTTAATAGTGGCTGATTGCAGTTCAAAAATGCACTGCAATTCAGCTTGCTTCTTAAGGTGGTGTATGAATTCCTCCTTAGATAATGGCTTTTTATAAAGTTTAAGCCTGTGGTCATTTAATAGTAGTTTCCTTGTTGAATCATCATAGGCTTAAGCTTGGCTATGCCATTTCTGAATATTTCTTTGATTTCATAGGGTACTAACCATATGGTCCTCAATTTACCTTGAAAGTCTTGGTAACGAGAATCAAACAATGAAGCCCAATATCCTGATTTGAATGTGCATGGTACAATGTGTTTATCATGTCATTTCTTTAATTTTTGTTGGGTTATTTCAGTCCTATGTAATGCCTCTACTCTCCTTTCATCCATAATGTTTAACTTTTCCAATCTATCTTTCTACACTTTATCCAAATTCACATCAAGTTATATAGTTGTGCGAAGAGTTTCTATATCAAATTCTATGGGTATGATAGCTTATTTTCCATAGACCATTTCATAAGATGATAATCATGTGGTGGTTTTCAAATTTGTATTATATGCCCATAAAACTTCTTTTAATCTCTCAGCCCAATCACCCCTATTAACAATTATGGTTTTTGTAATGATCTTTTCATGTTCTTTGTTTGTAACTTCTACTTGTCCATTGGCTTGAGGGTGATATGGTGAGGTTTTATTATATTTTATTTGATAGGTGTCAGAAAAATTTCCAATAAATTTGGAGATAAATTGGATTCCATGATCTGAAACTAACTCTCTAGGTGCTCCAAAGCATTGCATAATGTTTTCATAAAGGAAATCAACAACTGGTTCAGCTTGCGCTCGTGGTAAAGCTTTGACTTTAGCCCACTTAGTAACGTAATCTATACACACAAGTATATTTTTATTACCTTTTATTGGAGGGTCTATTAGTCCAACAAAGTCAATTATCCATTTCTCAAATGGTTCAAATACTACTTGTAATACAAAAGACATTTCCATCGAATGAGTAGGCTTACTAGCTCTTTGACAAGCGTCACATCTATTAAAAATTTTATGGACATCTCTATTCATGGTAGGAAAAAAGTAATCAATGAAGAACACAAGCTTATAATGGGAGGGGGGTGAATAGTATAAGACCACTTTTTACTTTTCTTTCCCATATAGTATTAATCAATATAATCGATGGCAATATCAATATAAATAACCAAAGCAATGCACAAATCATCACACATAATAAAGACACCAATTTTAACGTGGTTCACCCAATGTGGGCTACCTCCATAGATAAAATATTTCTTCTAAATATTTCTCAAATAATCTCATGGGAATCCTTTCCCTTTTACAATGTTTATGGACCTCTATCCAAAGGATATGGTGATCCCCTAAATATCAAGTTCATGGATATATTCCATAGGAGAAATCTTTCCCCTTCTTGCTCTAGTTAATAATCTTCTAGAATACGTTGTCTATCTGCTGCACTGACTGGTGGATCTCTCTCCACTTGAAGACTCCTCACTTAGAAGATCTATCTTCAATTGTCCTTGCTGCTGGATCTCTATCCACTGAGACTCTATCCTCTATACTTTGTCACCTCCAAATCTCTAGAAATAGGCTCACTCAAAACCTTCTCAAATCTGCTCAATAGGTTCACTCAAAACCTGCTCAAATATACTCAATAGGTCCACTCATAACCTACTCAAATTTTCTCAACAGGTCCACTCAGAACCTGCTCAAATCTGCTCAACAATTCTACTCAGAACCTGCTCAAATTTGCTCAATAAGTCCACTCAGAACCTGCTCAAATTTGCTCAATAGGTCCACTCAGAACCTGCTCAAATTTGCTCAATAGGTCCACTCAGAACCTGCTCAAATTTGCTCAATAGGTCCACTCAGAACCTGCTCAAATCTGCTCAATAGGTCCACTCAGAACCTGCTCAAATATGCTCAATAGGTCCACTCAGAACCTGATCAAATTTGCTTAATAGGTCCACTTAGAAATTTTCCACATCTCTAGGACTTGCTCAAATCTACATTGCAAGCTTCCACAAAAGCTCACACAAAAATAGTCCACAAGCCTTCTCAAAGACTTGTCTCAAATCTGCTTAACAATTCCACATAGAACTTGTTCAATCACATAGAATCATAAAGATAATTTTTAGAGACTCAATATGTTCTATACTCAATGCTCAATCAATATCTCAACTCAATCTCATAGAAACATAAAGAGAATTGTTAGAGACTCAATATGTTCTATACTCAAATCTCAATCTTCAACTCAAATCAATCTCATAGAAGCATAAAGATAATTGTTAGAGACTCAATATGTTCTATTCTCAAATCTCAATCTCAACTCAAATCAATCTCATAGAAGCATAAAGAGAATTTTTAGAGACTCAATATGTTCTATTCTCAAATCTCAATATCAACTCAAATCAATATCATAGAAGCATAAAGAGAATTGTTAGATAATCAATATTTTCTATCCTCAAATCTCAATCTCAACTCAAATCATAATATAGAATAGTTTGTTTCATGGAACTTGAACAACCACTTCACACAATCATTTGACTAGTCTCAATCAACTCTACTCAACCAATCACCTCAAGGATCAATCCTTTCTCACAAACCCTAGTCCAAGCATGTATCAACCAACTCAAAATGTTTCCAACAATGATCAACAACAAATCTCACATAACAATGATACTCATGTAATTTTCTAACTCAAGTTCAAGTTCTTTGTACAACCAATGGGCTTCAACAACAATTCTTATAAACAAGGTTTAATTACAACTCTCAATTTAGAAAACCTTGAAGCATTAACCAACAACTCTCGAAAATTAAACCACAATAAATCCTTTTCACTCCAAAGATATTTTTAGAAATCAACCATCATAATCAATCAATAGGAGAATGTGCCCATAAATTTTATGAATATGAAGAAGCCTCTTTGGAAATCTGCCATAATCACAATATTCTTTTGCCAATCTTCACAAGGGTTAGAAGATCACAAAATAATCAACATTACTCAACTTAACAATTATATTCACTATGGTTTTTAATTATAAAACCTTCTTAAGAATTAATGCACAAATTCCTTATCACTCCTGAAACCACTTGTACCATAAAATAAAATAAATCAAATCATTGCATAACCTTGTCACTCCACAAACCACTTATACCATAAAATAAATCAAATATTTATATCCTTCCTTTCAACACTTTTGCACTCAAAAATAATTACAAAGATTTCTTAGGCAATATCTCACATTAATCAGATATCAAACCTTATTAAAACATTAAAGCTTGCTCAACTTTATATCTCCCACAAAAATCATAATCAAGCCTTAATAAAATATTAAAGCTTTCTCAACCTTCTATCTCCCACAAAAATCATAATCAAACCTTAGAAAGCAAATATTTTAATTAAAATATTTACCCCTGCAAATATCAGAGTCGGAGTGCATACCTCAAAGGAGCCTTCGAAGGGCCTTGGCATTTCGAACCTCTGCCCACCATGTTGCCAAGCGACAACTAGGCCGCGTGAGCTAACACTGCCCACGTGAGTTCCTTGGGAACTCTATTCCTTAAGCCACATGCACTTTCCTCACAAGGCACCAAAACTTTGATTGTCCATGACTTGACTGCCCACGTCACACTCCATGAAATATGTTGTGCAATAAATTTAAATTTAAACTAAACCTTTAAAATTAAATTTCTCCATCACCGGGGCACCTTTTTCGATGAAACAAAAGGCCAACTTGGGTTTTAAGAAAAACCCATTTCAAATCTGCCATCCATTGGTTTTAAATAAAACCTTTTCTTGCCTTCCTTGGTTTTCATAAAAACCTTTTGCTAAGCTTCCCTTGAAGCTCTTTTTGGAACCAAATGCCATGCATCCCTTCTAGAACCTTTGATCAAAACCTTTGCTTCTCATGAAGCTCTTTGTGGAGCAAAATCATAGTGCTTACTTACATAGGTCCTTTTGAAATCAATGATAACTTTTATCTTAGGGACTCAAAATGTCCAACAATCAATTTGAAGTATTTTACTAACCGTCATTTGGGTGGCATAATGGCCTCCACAGGGTTCTTCATGTGCTGCCCGAATGATGTCATATGCATCATCTTCTTGCACACATCTCCTAATTACTTGGTCAGGACATATTATAAACAAGACTCCATGAATCCACATATAAGGAGTGATTTGACATATTAACCTTCTACGCTCCTACGATATATAGTTTTTAAGCATTTTTCCTAGTTACTAAGTAAAAATAGAAATAGCAAACAAATGTTCATCTGGGAAATTATCAAGAATTAACTCGTCATCATCAAATATTTGCATACGAGATATGTGATCTGCGATGACGTTATATTTTCTTGCCTTATCTATAATCGTGATATTGAACTCTTGTAGCAAAAGAAGCCATCTAACCACTCTACCTCCTACTGTCACTTTTTTCATTAAGTATTTAAATACCGAGTGATCAGTGTGAACGAATACTTCATACCTTGTTATGTAATGTTTAAATTTATTAATGGCATGGACTGCAGCTAAAACTTCTTTTTCAGTAACAGTGTAATTAATCTTGGCTCCATGCAAATTTTTACTTACATAATAGATAGCATAAGGTATTTTATTCTCAACTTGTTGAAATACTGCTCCTATTGCGTAACCTAAAGCATTGAAATGTATATGAAATGGTAATTTCCAATTTGGTCCTCTTAGAATTGGAGCAGTAATCAATTTATCTTTTATAACTTCAAAGTCTTCTTGACATGTTTTAGTCCAATTGAATTCACTTTATTTAGTTAAGAGCTTAAGCATGGGAGCAATAATTTTACTGAAGTCTTTAATGAACCTACGGTAGTATCCTTCATGTCCTAGGAAACTACTCACCTCTATTTGTGGTTTTAGAGGTTGAAGGGTTTGAATAACTTGTATTTTTATAGGATCTACTTTAACACCTTCTTCTGATATGTAATATCCTAGAATAATCCCTCCTCTCATAATCTTGAAACACTTTTCATGACTCAAGGAGAGGTTTTGCTCTTGACATCTAATAAAAAAAAATTGCAAGCTTGACAAGGTTTCTTCAAAGGTATTACCGTATACTGTGAAGTCATCCATATAGACTTCTACACACTCATTTATTAAATCAGAAAATATAGCTAAAAATACTCTTTGAAAAGTAGAAAGTGCATTGCATAATCCAAAAGGTAAGAATTTATAAGCATAGGTACCTACTGGACATGTGAAGGTTGTCTTTTCCTAATCTTCCTCTGTTATGGAAACTTGATTATAGCCACTAAACCCATATAGAAAGCAAAAATATTTTTTTCTCCAGCCAATGTATCAAGAACTTGATCAATTAATGGCAAGGGAAAATAATTTTTTTTGTTACCTTGTTTAATTCCCTATAATCCATGCAAATCCTCCATTTGCCATTATTTTTAGGGACTATCACAAGAGGCGACACCCATTGATTGTCGAAAATTGGATATATAAATCTTGCCTTCAAGAGTTTAATGATTTCTTCCTGAACCATGTCTTTCATAGTTGGATTCAATATTCTTTGAGGTTGTCTTACTGGATAACATCCTTCTTGGATAAAAATACGATGGGTATAAACATTTGGATGTATCCCTTTCATATCCTCGTAGTTCTATGCAAATGTCAATTGATATTCCTTAAGCACATTTATTAATTGTGATTCTTGTATACTTGTGAGCTCATCACTAATATTCAAAGTTTTTCCCACTGTGATATCTATTTTCTTACATTTTTCTATGTTTGCATCTATCCCCATTATCTCATGTTCAAGAATATTTAAGTAAGATTCATATGGTATCATTTGTTGAGACTGACTTGTGCTTGCTTAATTAATAACCATGGTAGATTTAGATGAACAACCATTGTCTTGACTTTGATCCTTGCTTTGATTTCCTAACAATAATGGTAATGGTCCCTTGATCTCTTTTTGAAGATGTTCACTCAAAACATTAATTTATAAGGTTTGGATTTCATAGAAATCATGAGGGAATTCATACCATAATTATTTTGGAAACTCTGTTGGACATTTTGAGTCCATAGAGTTGTCATTGATGTCAAGGCATGAAGTTGTCATCGATGTCAAGGAGTGAACCATCGTTGATGCCAATAGGTTAAAATGAGCAATGCAAGAGGTTGACAAAATAATATTATGTGAAGCAAAATGAAAGGTTTTTTATTAAAACCATGGTGGCACAAAAGGTTTTTATTAAAAACCATGATGGCATAAAAGGTTTTTATTAAAACCATGTGGGCAAAAATAAAGGTGTTTATAAAGACCCAAGGAGGCCTTTTTAATTCCAATTTAAAAATCCAAGGAAGAAGAATTAAATATTTAAATTCAAATGAATTTAAATTTTATAAATAAATATTAATTTATTTACTTAGGGCTCAACCCTAAAGTCATAGCGTCAACATATGAAGTCAAACACCATCTGCAAAGCATTGGAGGAAACCAAAGGTAATATAAATATTGCCTCACCCAAGGCAAAACATGAGGTAATTTGAAGATCCGCAATCGAGAGATATTCATTGTAGTTTCATGGAAGGAAGAAGAGGAGATAGTGCATTGACATCATCCTAAATTTCGGGTGGTTTAAGAAGGACAAGAAAATCACAATTAACCACCATACAATGGCTAGTGCAGTTGGTAGTGTTTGGTATTAGTGACGGAGAGGTCATGGGTTCGAAACCCAATGACATCAGGTGAATAAATATTTTTGCATTTGTTTTTGTGACACTAGAAGGATGTTATTAAGCACGCGGGTGCTTAAGCTCCCACGTGAGCGCTTAGCTCACGCGACAGCCAAGGCCATGACTAAGTCGTAAAGGGAGGTAGCATCTTGGCTTCGAATCCCACAAAGGGGTAAGGTATTAATTTTTTATTAATTTAAATTGCCTAAGTTTGTGTGAGAATATTAGGAGGGATAAGGTGATGATTAAAAGTGGATTATTTACTTTTAAGCTAAAGTGATTTTTGGGCATGATAAAAGGTATTTTTGATAAAGTAAAACTAAGGTAATTAATTTTTATCTTAGAAGAATAAATTGCATTATTTTATAAATTACTTTATTTGATAAGTGCAATTTGAGAAAGGATTTATAAGTAGTAATTGAGGTATACTTTATTAAAGAGTTTTTTGATGAAAATTATGATATTGGAATTTATTATTGAGATGGAGCAATAAGGTGTATTTGAGATTTGAGTTGTCATTGTATTTTGTGAAAAGTGTTAGGGTGATAATTCTTGTCATCTAACCCTTTGTACTTGGCAAAGAAAGTTGTGATATTTGATCTAGGTTTTTAAGGTCATCCTCCATCAAAGAAAAAGGTATGGGCATATTCTTCTTTGGTTGAGTTGATTGGTTGGTTTTCTGAAAAATAACTTTGGAGTGAAAAGGACTTGGTTAAGTTTCCTTATTGGTTTGATGAGTTGATGAGTTTTCTAAAATGAAGATAAATGCTATGAACCTTGTTTTATTAGCATTGTTGTTGAAGTGATTGATTGAGTAAGGGTTTTGGCAAAATATTATGAGTATCATTGTTATGTGAAGTTTGCAAAGTGAGACTAGCATTGTTGTTGAAGCAATTAGCTTGGTGATGAACTTGAACTAGAATTTGCAAAAGATCATGAGTATCATTGTTATGTGATATTGGGTGATAAGCATTGTTGGAAATATTTTGAGTGAGTGTTCATATGCTTGGACTAGGGTTTGTGAGCAAGGATCATTTCATTGAGTGATTGATTGAGTAGATTTGGTTAAGCCTAGTAAAGTGAATGTGTGAAGTGATTATTCAAGTTCTGTGAAACAAATTATTCTATATTATGAATAGATTTGAGAAATTATTGAGATTCTTGTAAGTGTGAAGCATATTGAGTCTCTAAAAATTCTCTATATGTTTCTAAAAGAGTGATTGAAATTAATTGAGTATTGAAGTGAATGTGAAGCATATTGAGTATAAAAATTCTCTTTATGTTTCTATGAGATTGGAAAAGTTCTAGTGTGGACTTGTTGAGCATATTTGATGCAAGTCTTTGAGAAGACTTGTGGACATATTTGTGTGAGCTTTTGTGGAAGCTTACAATACATATTGAGGTCAGATTTGGATAAGTCCTAGTGAGGACTTATTGAGAATATTTAGACAAGTTCTAGAGAGAACTTGTGGATAAATTAGTGTTAGCTTTTATGGAAGCTTACAAGGCAGATTTGAAACAAGTCTTTGAGAAGACTTGTGAGCAGATTTGATTGATTGATTTGTTCAAATATTCTATTAAGGTTTGGGCTAGATCCAATAGAGTTTATTTGAGATTGATTCAAGATTTATGTTAAGGCTTGAGGACAAATATTGAGGATAGATTTGTGCTAGATCGAAGGATTGTGTTTGGTACAGATCAGAGGATAGATATTGAGGATAATTTTTTTCTAGACCGACAGACTATATTTAGTGTATATTTGAGGACAGAATTTGGTGTATATTTGAGGATAGGTTTGTACCATACCAGAGACAAATATTAAGTAGATTTGTGGTATGCCAAAGGACTATATTTAGTACATATTTGAGACATACATTTTAAGGTGATAGAGTATAGAGGATGATAGTATCCAATCGATAGATATCCATTAGCCAGGGTAGTGAGGACAAGTGTCTTCAGTGGATAGAGATCCATTAGCCATAGCAATGGGGGCAACAATTCTTCTAGAAGATCACCAGTCAGAGCTAAGGAGAAAGAAGTTATCATGTGGATAGAGATCCATGAACTTGATTAGGGGATTGGTGTCTCCTTTGGACAAAAGTCCATAAAAATTGTAATAGAGAAAGGATTTCCAAGAGATTGTTTGAGAAAATTTTAGTAAAATATTTTCTCCATGGAGTAGCCCACATTGGGTGAACCACGTTAAATTGGTGTCTCTATTGTGTGTGATGATTTGTGCATTTATTTGGTTATTACTATTTATATTGCCATTGATTATATTGAATAATACTATTTGGGAAAGAAAAGTAAAAAAAGGTCTTATACTGTTCACCCCCATCTTAGTATAAGCTTGTGTTCTTCAATTGGTATTAGAGTTGGTTCCTTCAAAAAAGGTTTAACAACTTGAAGGAATATCTTACAAGAAAAAGAATGGCAAATAAAGGCAAAGGCAAAACCATGAGACACAGGAAGAAAAGAACACACATGGTCATCAAAGAAAAGAAATATGAATTTGATATTGTTGTTTTGGGAGGAAAAATAGAAATAGATTCGAGAGATGAATCAAGTAGTGAAGAAAATATCAGATTGATAAAGTTTTGTACCAGATGTAGGAATACAAGTCACCTTGTAGCTTATTTTCCATAAGAAGGTGAAGAATTTTTTGTTTGTGGTCAACTCGGTCATGATGCAAGTTATTACAATGGGTTTAGTAGCAATGAAGATGAATATGATACTATCAAAATTGAAGTCCTAGAGATTGGTTCAGAAAAGGATAACAGGGACAATAAACACATGTCTAAAGAAGAAAATCTACTTTCAGTAATAGAAGAAAATACTCCTATTGAAGACCAAATAAAAGAGATAAATTTAGAAAAAGAGAAGGAGAAATCTACTCTCAAGGAACTTGTTAAGTTGAAAAAAGAGAACTTAGAATTAAAGGCTCAAATACAATAGGATGAGAAATGTAAGACAAAGCTTCTACAAGATCTCTCTGACTTGAAATTTAAGGTTGAAACTGTAAGGAAAGCTGAAAAAGATATGGCTGAATAATCAAAGGTAAAAGAGCAAGAATGTAAAAGAATTAGTGTTGATATCAAAGAAATAAAAAGGGAGAACTTAGGATTAAGGGTTCAAGCTCAATAATATGAGAAAGCAAAAGCAAAGTGTTTACAAGAGCTTACTAGCTTCAAAATTAAGGTTGAAGAAGCAAGAAAAATGGAAGAAGGTATGACTAAAGAATTAAAGAAAAAATATCTAGAATGTGAAAAATTAGAACATGAGATAGTTTCACTAAGGATGGAAGTAAAAAGATCCAAGGACAAGCTACACAAGGTTGAAAAAAATTCAAAGACTTTGGACATGATTATCAATGCACAAAGATCATTAGTCACCAAAATAGGACTTAGTTTTGAAAAATAACAAGGGAAATAGGAAGCAAAAATACGAGAGTAAAACTCAAGTACCAGAGAAGAAGAAGCATCAAAATAAGAAAGTAAAAGAGAGAGTGAGACTTCTAAGGATAAGTTGGACAATAGAAATTTCAACAAGGAAAGTAACAATGCACAAATAAGGAATAGATGGAACAAAAATTAGAATAGATTAAGAGAGACTAAGAGACCAATGAAGTCAAGACAAGGAAAGTTCAATGGAAGATGTTTCTCATGTCATAGGTTTGGGCACATGGCTTCACAGTACTGGACACATGAAGGAAAAGAATATGGGAACAAAAAATTCATATGTTTGGTAAATGCATGGTGATGAATGGTAGTATTAAAAAATAGTTAAAGCAATGGTAGAGCACTTTTAAAAGTGATGCATTACAAACAATTGGGGATACATCGAAATATACAATACTTTGGACTGTATGGCCAAAAAGGAATAAAATAATATTTAAAGGAAAGGAAAGTAGTTTAGAGGTAATGAAAAGAAAGATTTTTTTAGCCATAGAGGATTCTAATCCAACCATATCAACTCACCCAATCCCTAATCTTGAGGTAGATAGCCTTAATAGATGGATTCAAGTCATAAATTGGAATTATGATGGTGGGTATAGGAGAAACAAAAGGAAGGTAAAGGATATAAAGTGGAAACCACTAGAAGTAGATTTGGTTAAATTGAATTTTGATGGAGAATATAAAATAAATCCAAGACCAACAGGAGGAGGAGGAATAATTAAAAAAAAATAAGAGTGAGATTTTGTAACATTATTTTTTTAGTAGTGGATTTAAAACAGATAATAAATTTGAAGCTTGGGTGACTTTGAAAGGGTTAAAATATGCATACAAATGAAATAGGACAAAGTATGGATGGAAGGCAATTCATTAATAGTAATAAATGTAATTTTAACAAAAGTAAAGGTGTAGCACCCTAAAATTGGCGCAGTAAACCTTAGCAAATAATTAAAATTACCTTAGTAATAATTCAAATTCAAATTTTCAACCCCGAACCGCCTGTTAAACCGCTTTCCTCATTTTTCATGCCATTTTTAGGATTTGTTGTGACCGTTGGACGATATCGTCGCCGATCAGACGATATCGCCTCAGATCGGACGATTTCGTCTGGACTAGAACGTCCAGACGATTTCGTCCCAAAACTAATTTTTCATAATTAGCTTCTGTTTCAACGGCGTCTCTAACCTGGGCAAAAGCGTGTCTGCGCGGTTAGAGACTTCCCCCATTGGAGATCTCCCAAATTGGGATGATCTCCAACCTCCCAACCTCCTTCCTATGCCTATTTAATCTTAGGCCCTCCCCTTGACATTCCCCTGGCTGAATTTTCCTGTAACACGAGTTCTATTTGCATTAGACCATCTTAAATCACCATTTGCCTTCGTATTTTTCCAAGTTTGTTTGCAGGAACTTCATTGTTTTTCAGCCGGAGCAAGCTCAGATCGTCACAGATGATCCTGTACGATCTCGGACGATCACGCCCCAATTCGAGATGATTTCGACTGCAGTCAACATTGGGGGCAATCAGTGCCCTGCGTTTGCATTCTTTCTCCACTATCTACTTGTTTTGCTTTGCATTAGTTAGACTTATTACTATTTTGCATCCTGGAGTTCACCCATATAGTTTTAATGCATAATAAAATCATAATTTGTCATTGAATCATTGTAATGCACTCATATTTTTATTTATAATTATCAGTTTAATATTATTGTTGTCATTCTACATCATTGCCCTCTGTTGGAATAGTTGCATTTCTGGTATTTTGTATCTATTTCTCTGATTGCAGGTCTCTGACGAATTCGTCAGATCTCAGACGATCTTGTCTGATCGTAGACGATCTTGTCATATCAGAGGCGATCTTGACTGCTTCAAAAATTAGAACCTCCATCAGACATCCGGATCAGATATGGCTTTTCTCATCTAGCTTATTCTCTATGTTTTCTATTCAAATCTATTTTTTGTATTCATTTAAATCTGCATTTCATATAGAAAAGTTTAGATTCATTTGGCCAAACCTAGGATTTGAATGATTAAAGATAAAATTGAACACATCAAACACATTCCCAACCTAGGCGTGGAAACTGCCATTCAAAAGTTTCCTGGTGAACCCACCATCCATCAAAAAATCACCTTAATACCCCTCCCCCGAGAGGCGGGACCTTCAAAGGGCCTCTCAGTCCGAGGTATTGTCCCATCCTTCTCGCATCCCCCTTTCGGGCGTGGATCCTTTAGCCTGAAGGTAAGGGTGCGGAAAATTTGGAACGATACATTTTGGTGAACCCGACGTGAAACTAAAACCTTTTGAAAACAAAACAAAAACAAAAAAACATAGATGCATTTAAAATCATTAGAAAACTACTAAGTTGCATATCATGTTTAGATGGTAGCTCCTAAGAAAAGACTAGCAGTTACTATAAATGTTGAAAACCAATTAGCAGCCATAGAAATTAATTATGTGCTTAGTGTGCCTGAAACAGATAGAAACCAACTTTTGTGGGACGAACTTGATAGGAGACTAGGTATCATTTCATCTAGGTCAACAGAGCTTAAACAAATCAAGAGGCTTGTCCTAGATAGAATCCTGGATCCTCATCAACTCATTTTTTATCATGAACTTCAGAGAGCTTGCCATAGGTGGTTAGCAGATAGAAGAGCCCTTGTGTCTTCTGAGTTGTATACCTTCGAGGAATTCCTCGAGAATGCAGCTATAGTACACCAATTCTTAGCTCATATAGAGGATCAAGAAGCTGATCTTACGGATAGAAAAAGATGGAATAGAGTTCCTAGAGCTGTGTTATATCGAGAGTATTGCCACGAGCTTTACTTCTACAAACCAGAGTCTGAAACAGATAATATCACCATAGCACACTTTGTTGACTTCTTGAAAAACAATTTTCAATTTGAAGAAGAACATTTCATGACTCCTGAAGAACTTGAGCCCATTAATGATATTTATAAATTGTTTATAGAAAACTAGATCATTGCTTTCATTATTATTATTTCTTGTGTTTTGTGTGTTGTTTGTTATCTTTATAATATTGTTATAAAAAAACAAGAAAAACCAAAAAACATAACAAAACCAAAACATTTTATTTTAAATACTATAGTAGGTATATAATTAAAATATATACCTCTTAAGCTTTGAAAAAAATATATATATATATATATATATATATATATATATATATATTTGCTGAAATCTAAGTTTAAGCACAATGACTAGACTTAGGAATGGTAAACAAACTGAAGAAGAAGAAGAAGAAGATTGGTTAGGAAAGAAAACAAAAAAATTAAATGCCCTTCCTGAGGATCCAATTCCAGAAGGAGAAACTCTAGAACAGCCAGAAGATGAGCTGGTTGAAGAAAATGAACAACAAGAAAATGTTAGAGAGGAAGGATCCTCATCCCCTAGAATGGCTCCAGATGGAACTATTACTTTTGATAACATAGATCATTTCTGGAAATTCTTCAATAATAATATTGGTGCTCTTAATATGGCAGTTCGTATTGATAGGGGACAAATTAGTGAAACTCAAGCAATCCTAGAAGAAGGATTTAACATGCACACTAATCCCTTGTCCTTCGTTGATCAAGAAAGTGATAAAGCTGGACCATCCAATATGGATATGGCCACTATAATTCAGAACATGCAAAAACAACAGGTTACCCAACCTCCTAAGGAACCTCGTTATTGAGCCTAAAATCATTCCCACACAAAAGAGACCTTCATTCACTGCTTTATTTCGCCAAACTATTGATCAATATGCTTCAAATCGACAAAAACCTAAAATGAAGCCAAACACCAATTTTCAACAATCTGGGATACAACATAATACAACTTCAAAACTTCTTCATAACACCCTTCCTACCAACAATTTACACAATAGCAATATAGCATCTAATCTTCATGTCCCTCCATCATATGCTCACCAATCCCATATTAATACCCTACCGAACCAATATGGTGGGCAAACCAGTAATCTGGAAGCCATGGTGAAACAGTTAGCTTCCCGCATGGACCAGATGGATCCCTACCGTCCCTCGTACAATTATCGAGAGATGTGTAGTCAGCCTTTGGATCCCATAGTTGTAGCACAACCATACCCTAAACACTTTCCCATGCCCGTCCTGCCTATATATAAAGGAACTGAAGATCCCATAGAGCATCTTCGCATGTTTAGGATAGCATGTCATGATATATCACATGATGACTTGTTATTACTAAAAATGTTCCCAAAAATTTTAGGAGGAATGGCATTAGAGTGGTACTACCAATTGCCCACTCATTCTTTGAGAAATTTTGAAGAGACCGCTGAATCTTTTGTGCATCAATTTAGTGCCTATATCGAAAGGCATGTAACCATTAAAGATTTGTACAACTTAAAACAAGACAAAGATGAATGTTTTGCTGATTTCTTAGCTAGATGGAGGCAGTTGACAGGAAAACTGCACTTTGTGCTACCTTATAGGGAAATGTTGGACATTTTTATTAATAATTTGCAAGAACAAATATCTTATGAGTTATCAACTGCTACCTTAACCACCTTCGATCAGGCTATAGACTTAGCTCGAAGAGTAGAAGATGCTCTCATTAGGAGAGGCCAGCTTAGGAAGAAAGATGATGAGAAAACATCCAGAAATCAATATAAAAACAAACAAGTTGTAGGTGACGGAGTCACTGACAATAGAAATGTTGCTAATATCAATACAACGAAGACAACAAAAAAATTTATATTGAAACCTCCTGATAAACCTCCTCGAGAGTTTACTAGATTGAATCAACCATTATCAACTATTCTACCCCAATTACTCGAAAGAGGTTTGATTCAATTACCTAATATCCGGGAACCTGATCCAACCATACCCGGATACAGAGCCGATTTACACTGTGATTTCCATAGAGGGCCTGGACACTCTACCAACTCTTGTAAAAGGTTAAAACATAAAATACAAGATCTGATTGATAATAATGAGATGGAGGTGCAAGCCTTCCAACCTAAACAAAATGCTCCTAATAATGCTCAAAAGAACATTCCCCAAAATCAAAATCAAAATGCTAATCAATCATTAGATATATTTCAACATCCTTTACCAAAACATGGTAAAGAGGTGGCCAATCAAATTGAGCATCATAATGTCCCTCCTCCTACCCGATATGTAGGAACTATTAGCGGACATTTACCTAATCATGATTTACAAAAATTTGACACAACTTTATCCATGGTCACGACCAGGCCCCTACATAATATTCAAACACCGGATCTCAGTGATGTAGAATCGGATACTGAAAGTGAAATAGACATCACCTCAAATCAATCGAATAGTTCTGAAAATGAATCAGATCCTATTCAACCTATCACAGATTCTATGGTTCCGGAAGAACCATTTCCTAGAAGAGTTACTACTCGACCCTCTTCTAATCAGTTCCTTCCTAATGAACAAGCTATAAATGCTAGACCAAGACCTATTCATCATCCTCAATATAACATTGTAGGTACCATCGGAGTCGTTACCAGACAACAAGCTCAAAATTTTCAACAAGAACCAAATCAGAACGATGGATCAACCCCATTTGTTTTGAAAAATCCCAATAAAGGGAATCATGCTCCTAATGTTCAATCTAAACCTCCTTATAATATTAATGAGCAATTATCCAATACTACAGCCAGAATTTCCCTTTTGGATTTATTAAGATCTTCTCCTACCCATAGAGATGAATTGATGCTTACATTAAGCCAAATGATGGTACCACAAAACATTCAACCTGAAGCCATGGCCAATACTATCATCACTAGAGAAGTCGATTGTATTGACTTTCGGGATAAAGATATACCACAACATAGTTTACATAAGGATAACCCCTTATATATTACTGCCCTAATAGGAGATGTAGCAGTCAAAAGGGTCTTGATTGATAATGGTTCATCTCTAAATATTTGCACTTTTGACTTCTACCAAAGATTTGGGTTTAGAAGTGATGAAATGAAGAAAACTCGACATGATCATAAAAGCTTTCAATGACGAAACACAAGAAACGTGTGGAGTTATCACCATCCCATTGCAAGTTGGTCCGAGAACCTTAGATACGACCGTGTTTATTGTACATTGCCCCGCATCATACAATATACTCTTGGGTCATCCTTGGATCAATGCAATGCGGGCTGTCCCATCAACTTTACACCAATGTGTTAAATTCGAATTTAAAAATCAGTTGGTCACTATCCATGGTGATCCTAGACCCTTTGATATGTGTGCTTTGGCAGAACCTCGTTGGAGTTCAATTTTGCCCTCGCTCTGTCATCCACACATCCTAATTCTTATTTTTCATCTAAACCATGAAACACACACCCATAACTTCATCTATTTCTCCTCCATTAATTTCACCCTCATAAAAAACCCAACAATCTTCTAAACAAACCACACTAGAACCTCAAAAAGATCTTAAATCCACAACCAATCCTTCATGTTCCATCCCTATAATTTCAAAACCTATAGACCCATCTATTAACACCTCCACATTATCTACATCTATCATACCTTCCACATCTAAAGATATAGGGAATGATCCTTCTACATCTTATGCTCTTTCCGATGAACTCTTACCCGATTTATCTAAAATTCTTATATCAGAAAAAACAAATGCTTCTATGCAAAATTCCATTATCTTAAGTAATTTGCCGCCATCTCCTCGTACTTTGGGCCTCCCACAACCTATGGGAAGTACTTACCAAGTCGGGAGTTGTGCCTTCATTTATAAGGGATATGACTGGGGAAGAATACCCAGGAACATCAAAACTCATCATGAGGGATATGCTCGATGTTATTTTACTAATGAGTATATTAAAGCTAAACCTATAATGCTTAAAATGGGATATAAAGGGAAAGGCTTGGGACCTCTCCAAGATGGTATGAAAGAACCCTTTGAGGTAGAACCATGGCCCGCCCGATGTGGTGTGGGCCTATTTCCTAGTAAGGGTCAACCCTTCCCTTTTGAAGATGATGATCAACTCATATGTTATCAAGATTATTTGGATGGGCGTGATGATTTGCCTCTAAAAAATCAGCCATTTACATGCAATATGCTATCCATAGCTTATCCTGAAATGATTGTTGAATCCGATGATGAGTTGGAAGGAGATATTTTCCATGATGTCTCCGTTGAAGAGATGTTACACAATGGTTTTTATTTTGATGGTTCTATACCTACTATAGCCCAACTTGAGGCCACGACTCCTCAAGATGAATTATCCAAGTTAACCTTAAAAGAATTACAAGAATTGGGCGTTTCACCCGCCCCACCTAATTTTGAAAGAGATCTACACATGGAAGTAGAAAACGTCATTAAAGTTAACATTGGAACTGAGGATAATCCCCACATAATCAATATTGGATCAGAATTAAGTCAAGAAAAACAAGAGCAATACATTGCATTCCTTAAAGAATATGAAGATGTCTTCGCTTGGACATATGAAGATATGCCAGGTTTAGACCCTTTTGTAGTCATGCATCACCTAGTAGTCCATCCGGATGCTAAACCTGTTAAACAGAAACTTAGAAAAATGCATCCTAAAATGGCCTTACTAGTCAAAGGAGAACTAGAAAAACTGTTGAAGGTTATTTTTATACAAGAACTTAGTCAGCTAGAACTCCTAGATGAAAAGTGCATCAATGCTTTGGAGCATCTTCGTGCCTACCAAAACAAGCTTAAAAGATCATATGCTAAGAAAGTTCGTCATCGATCCTTTGAGGTCGACGACCTTGTTTTAAAAGAAAATCAAAAAAATACTAATGCAACTAAAGACCTTAAAGGTAAATTTGAACCCAACTGGCTTGGACCATATATTATCACTGCTAAATTTGAATCGGGAGCATACAAATTATCTACCTTAGATGGTAAAGAACTTAAAGAACCCATGAACATTTTGCATCTTAAACGTTACTATGCATAAAAATTGGTCATTTCATCATTGTATATATTTGTTTAAAATATTTCAAAAAACCACTATCTTGTATTTCTTTCAATTTATAAACTTAAAAATATAAAAACACCAAAAACATCCAAATCATCAAAATCTTCAAAAACATCTTTTATTTTTGTACTTCTCAAATTGTGAAGTATTGCAGTTATATTTTCAAATTATTTTGGATAAATTAGCATTTATTTGGAATCCCGCACTTTCACATTCACATGAATAAATATCTTGATTTATTTGGCATGATTACTAATCTCTCTTATATCAAAGTCCACAAAATTCAATTAAATAAAGTTTTGAGCACAGAGAATTGATCTTGTTATTTACTTAAACCAAGCATATCCTTTCACAATAAAATGATTATATTTGTAATGTCCATGCTATGCTACATAGTAGAAGTGGTTTCTTGAGCGAAAAGTTTCCCCTGCTATCCTATCATGCACATGGTCTAGAATCTTTGAGAATTGACAAAAGGACAAGCTCACCCCTACCCAGAATAAAAATCCCTTGCTCTACAGCTAATCCGAGCAAGTATCCCTAGCATAGGAAGAAAAGAAAAGTTCAAGAAAAAAGAGAAAAAGAAAAAGGTTATTTCAGCATTATCTCAAATATCAAAGCAAAAGATACGAAAAAAAAAGAAAAATACAAAAAAGAAAGAAAAAAGCAAAGAAAGCAAAACAAGCAAAAGCAAAAGCAATAAAATCCCTTTCCCTACCCATTGAAAAGAAAAGAAGGGTTGATGAGCTTGAATCCCTGGAATTCTCAATTATTCGAAAACTGTGAGGTAAGCCCCATAACAGGTGGTTTGTGCCCAACCCGCTTGGCCTTGGGTAACTCCTAGCGTGGTGATATGTTTGTCACATTAGCGGCCTTCTTTTATACGGACCTATGTCCGCTTATGGATTAGCTAGCTCTTGATAACCCGACTTACATAGTAGTCTGGTACGGTTATATGCATCTAAATCATGGTTAATGAACACTTATTTGGTTAATTCAAATCACTTGTATCAAATTATCTTGCTCAAAACTGGTAAATGCACAAAGCAATTGCACACACATTTGTATTTGAGAGATTTTGTGTATCATTATGATAAATCAAGATCGGAAATGAACTCACATACGCACATGGGATTCCTTATAAATCTAACTTTTGTCTTTAAGATACTTTGAAATATTTTTGCAAATTGTCTGGAATAATTTCATTTTCTTCTCTGAGAACAGTTGTTTAGTATAAAGACAACTACATGCATTACCAAAAAAATCAAAATCATTTAAAAAAAAAACATGCAATAAAGTTACATTTATATATAACTTTTGACTTTCGCGACGATGGTATAGTTCCAAAACCAAAATTGGAATTTTATGCCTAGCACAAGTCCTCATCTTCATATTTTCTGTTTATTTTCAAAAATTAAAAATCAACCATGCAATAAAACTATTATTTTCTTCTTTGGATTTCGCGATGATGGTATAAGTCTATACCTATATATTCTATGCCTAGCGCAAACCATCGTTCTAATTTTATTTCCCATTTATTTCAAATCATAAAAAACATATGACTTAAATCATTATGTTACACAATTATGCTTTAAAAGAACGAACATTGTTACTATTTCATGTCATTATGTCAAAATTCAATTTTGCAACCATGGTATAAATTCTAAGGAATTGTTCAAAATTTTATCACACTTAGGAATTTATGCCTAGCAAAAATCATTTTAAAATATTTCATGCATACTATTTTTATGAAAATCTGAAAACAAATCATCAAACCATCATCATCATTTGCATCATCACAACACAAAGTCTTAAGACAGTCTCTTAAGCACTCTTTTACTTTTAACAATATTTCTATACTAGGATTAGCTTGACGACCGAGTGAGCGGCGACTCCATGAAATGGTCTATAATAGCGACAATGTCCTTTGAAATTATTGTTAGAAGTCCCTTTTATTTTTATCAAATTATCCCACAAACAACCAATTTGTTTACATCAGATTATTTCATTTAAATTTTAAAAGCATGACATTCAAACCATAATATTTCCAAACGACATAATTACATGAATCATCAAATCAATCACACCAAAACATTAAAGCATCATACAAACACATAAGACAAGTCATATGATCAAAAATATCTCATCTATATATATATCAACAATATATACATCATCTCAAAACTGGATCGGTATGCCACAATCTGTACCTCGGCATACTCAATCCTCTATCAAAAATAATAAACACTATGTATCAATCCATGTAGTGCAGTCTGTAGCAGCTAGCCTCGAGAACCCCTCGAGCTCTCAGCCTCATCTCCTCCCCTACCCTGAGGTGGACGAGGTGGCCCCATCGTAGTCCGTGTGGTGCTATGAGTCCTGGACTCTGATCGTGATGATGTCCTCGATGACCTCATCACGACAGGCTCCGCAATGGGGGCCGACAGTGGTAACCTCTCGCCCTCCGGCACCATATGGTAGTATAGCGTCCGATAGAATGTGATCCGGGCAATAGCCCATGCTAGGTCCTGAGTGCTCGCCCCTCTGCTCTGTGCTCTGAGGCGTGCGACCTCATCTCCGAGCTGTGTGGCCTCCTCTCGATGTCGTGCAGCCTCATCCTGCAAGGACTGCACCTGAGCCTAGAGACGAACAATCTCCGCCTGGAGAGTAGCCATCTCGCTACTCTCTCCTACCTCGACACCCTTGCCCTTATCGGGCGATGGTGGCCTCTCTCTCCATGGAGAAGGGGGTCTCTCCTCCCTCCTCTCCCACTGCCGTGGCCTCTGCTGAGCCCGTGGCCTCCTCTGCTCTCTCCCGCCGTGACCCTGTGCCGCCTCAATGGCCGCCTGGCGCCGCCTCCCCATCCGATGCACAACTGCATGAATCGGACCCTGAGCCCTCGTCATCCGAGGAGGGCGGATGCCTACGTACCAGGCATCATAGCCGTCAGCAACCCCAGCGTCATCACCATCCACTGGCTGGATGGGGGCATCGTCCGCGTCCTCACTCCAGAAGCGCTGCATATCTGGAGCCCCGCTGACTGTAGTGTTATCCCGGATGGTCCGAGAAAACTCGTAGTCCCCGAGAGATGGGATCCCCTATCGTAGACCGAACCTGCCTCAAAACTCGGTCATAGCGGTGGAGCTCCACCTCTCCCCTCTCCATCCTCAGCCAGGAGGTTCGCCTAACGTGAGCCAGCTCCGTCCATCCTCGGCCCACCCTGGATGATCTCTCCAAGGCCTCCAGGTGATCTGGTCGGAGACAAGGTCATCAAGTAGTCTTCGGGACATTGGCGGATCTATCCGTCGTTGTGACCCTCTCCGGAGCCACCAGTAGAAAACTCGGGGCCTCTCCCCATCAATCCCTATCAGTGGGAGCCCTACCGGCCTCCGCACCATGATGTGCTCCCAGCACCAAACCTGTAGTAGTGATGTCATGACTAGACATCGACCGCCCTTGTATACGACCCCATGCAGGATCCTATACAATCGACATAGTACAAAGCTCCCCCAAGCAAACCTGTACCCATGGTCTCTCATGTCGTAGACCACATCTGTGAGTAGCCATGGTAGTCTGCATCCACTCTGATGGCATAGCAACAGACCACCTACCACCCCAGCCAAAACTTGTGTCAGTCTAGATGCCCTAGGCATCTGGCGTAGCGACTCGATGTTCACTCCGCCCTTCTCCAGGGCGAAGCTCGGATCTTCGCACAGTCACATCATCGCGTGGCCCTGATTGGCCATGGGAGTTATTAGCCATCCTTGTATGGGGATCCTCAAAATCCTCCATACATCCTCCAATGTGGGAGTCATCTCCCCTATCGGTAACCGAAAACAAGAACCCGGATACCACCTCTCTGCTAGGGCTGTCAATAGCCCCATATCTGTAGAAACTTGTGGCATATCTGCCACGTGCTGCAAGCCGACTTGAGCCAACTGATCTCGCTCTGCCTGAGATAGAGTGGCCAAGTCATCCTTCAGCCCATCGTATTTCCATTCCTAGCTCTTTAGTAATCCTCTCTGCAACATAAACAACAAAACAATAAAAATCATTAATAAAACAGTGATTAAAAATGCAAGTAAAATAAGTTCACTTTCATACAAATGATGATATCATCCACTATTGGATGATATCGTCCAAAATTTGAGCAAATTCATCTCCGATTTTGCAAGAGGGAATCGTCCCTTATTGGACGAAATCGTCCCCATATCGTCGATTTTGCCCTTGGACGAAATCGGCGATATCGAGACGATTTCGATGAAATTGAGACGATTTCGTCCCGACGACGTCGACGGCCCAAAAATGGCCGTGATGCTCAACAATCATTCAAAATTAATCTAAAAAGCATGAAATTCAAAATTAAAGCATTCTAAATTAAGTTTGGACCCTTACCCGTAGCCCGCGTCGGACCTCTGTCGATCTGTGCGTTGTCTCGACCATCTTGTCTCGCAGAGCTCTAGAAACCAGGAAAATGAACAGTAACAATGAATTAGGGTTTTACCCTATTTTTCTTAATTTTATTCAAAAACACTTAACAACATTTTAACATTTTGCTTTTCCACGTTTTTACCTCAAACGTTCGATTTGGGTAAAAACACGGAGGGGGCACCATAGTAAGCTGTCGTACGATTCGACCTAGAATCGTCGCCTAAAAATGGGAATAATTTTTGCTTTCTCGTAGATCGAGAAGAACTCATCTTTAACGCATTTTCTTTGAAAAATTCGCTAAAGAGGGGGCAAAATGTAGCACCCTAAAATTGGCAACGCAAACCACCTTAGCCTAAAATAATTAAAATTACCTTAGTAATAATTCAAATTTAAATTTTCAACCCCGAACCGCATTTAAACCGCTTTCCTCATTTTCCATGCCATTTTTAGGATTTGTTGTGACCGTTGGACGATATCGTCGCCGATCAGACGATATCGCCTCAGATCGGACGATTTCGTCTGGACTAGAACGTCCAGACGATTTCGTCCCAAAACTGATTTTTCATAATTAGCTTCTGTTTCAACGGCGTCTCTAACCAGGGCAAAAGCGTGTCTGCGCGGTTAGAGACTTCCCCGTTGGAGATCTCCCAAATTGGGATGATCTCCAACCTCCCAACCTCCTTCCTATGCCTATTTAATCTTAGGCCCTCCCCTTGACATTCCCCTGGCTGAATTTTCTTGTAACACGAGTTCTATTTGCATTAGACCATCTTAAATCACCATTTGCCTTCGTATTTTTCCAAGTTTGTTTGCAGGAACTTCATTGTTTTTCAGTCGGAGCAAGCTCAGATCGTCGCAGACGATCCTGTACGATCTCGGACGATCACGCCCCAATTCGAGACGATTTCGATTGCAGTCAACATTGGGGGCAATCAGTGCCTTGAGTTTGCATTCTTTCTCCACTATCTACTGTTTTGCTTTGCATTAGTTAGACTTATTACTATTTTGCATCCTGGGAGTTCACCCATATAGTTTTAATGCATAATAAAATCATAATTTGTCATTAAATCATTGTAATGCACTCATATTTTTATTTATAATTATCAGTTTAATATTATTGTTGTCATTCTACATCATTGCCCTCTGTTGGAATAGTTGCATTTTCTGTATTTTGTATCTATTTCTCTGATTGCAGGTCTCTGACGAATTCGTCAGATCTCAGACGATCTTGTCTGATCGTAGACGATCCTGTCATATCAGAGGCGATCTTGACTGCTTCAAAAATTAGAACCTCCATCAGACATCCGGATCAGATATGGCTTTTCTCATCTAGCTTATTCTCTGTGTTTTCTGTTCAAATATATTTTTTGTATTCATTTAAATCTGCATTTCATATAGAACAGTTTAGATTCATTTGGCCAAACCTAGGATTTGAATGATTAAAGATAAAATTGAACACATCAAACACATTCCCAACCTAGGCGTGGAAACTGCCATTCAAAAGTTTCCTGGTGAACCCACCATCCATCGAAAAATCACCTTAATACCCCTCCCCCGAGAGGCGGGACCTTCAAAGGGCCTCTCAGTCCGAGGTATTGTCCCATCCTTCTCGCATCCCCCTTTCGGGCGCGGATCCTTTAGCCTGAAGGTAAGGGTGCGGAAAATTTGGAACGATACAAAAGGCTCCATGGAACATAAAAGAGATCATTGTGGAAATACAAGTTCTTGCTACAAAGTTTGAAGAAATTAGGTTTAGACATATGTTAAAGGAAGAGAACAAATATGCACATAGGCTAACCAATAGATGGGATTTAATAGAGGATCATGAAGTTAAATTATATTTTCCATGGTTAGAGGAAGTAGTAACTTTAGCTAAAGTTAAGAAAAATATTTAAGAAGCAAATTCAAAATAATATTCCAGAGTATTACAAATATTTTAGGAGATTCATTTATAGATCAATGCATTAGAGGAAACTAATAGTCCAGATTTAGTAAAGCATTCTATGATTTTGTGAAGTAAATAGAAGTTTTGAATGTTGAAGCAAAAAAATATGATATCAGATGGATTTCATGGATGAATAGATTATATGAGTTGTTGGTTAGATCATGAGACAAAGCATGGATTGAAATTTTCAATTTGTCAAGACTCCTAAACTATTTATTAATAATACCATAATGACTAGTAAAAATATCATTATAATATGACTGAGATTTATTTTATAACTCATTAGAATGATAAAATATTTTTTAATTGATTATTTTTTGATGTAAAAAGTATTATATTAAAGAAGTAATAGATTACATTTTTACAAACAAAAAAATAGACAGATAAACATGCTACGTGGCCAACGCCATCAACCAAAAAACCACCTTGTAATATTTTTTAATTTATTATTTTAGATTAAAATGAATTCCACTTCTATTATATAATGATTCATAGTTTAGTTATTGTACATATATTCCTTGATAAGATTTAATTATGAATTTTCAACTTTTTGAGACTGTTAAACTATTTATTATAGTTCTTGTGGTTGCATTTATAATTCAAAAAGAAAACTAAAATACCAAAGTTGGTAAAATAGACTATGATAACATGGAGTTTTAAAAATATTACTCTACTAAGATGCAATGTGTAAACAATAGAGGTGGATGGTGAGTAGAAAATGGTGTTCTTAAAAACGGTTATTTTCCTTCCATTTAATTTTATCAATCTGAGAGTTCGTAAACTTGTTGAGTACCTATGCACAGTATATGCTTGTAGTATTTGGGAGATGAGTCTTATATATCACTTGGTTTTGTGGGGGTGTGTTGTTCATGTAGTTTTAGATTTTACCAAACCATTCAAATTAAAATATATAAAATAAAATACTAAAAAAAATTGTAGAAAGTAAATTACTGAAATCAAATTACTATTATCAAACACATGATTGAAAGGAAAATTATTGAAACCAAACATACAACTTGAAAGGAAATTGTAAAAAAGAAACACACTGTTAAATAATGTAGGAAATAAATTGACACATTAGATAATAAAGAAAGAATGAAATAAATAGGGGAGTATTACTGCCTGGAGTGGGCCCAAGCTCTCGCGGATATTTTCCCAACTTGCTAATTAACACTCACTCTAAATACATGCAAATGAGAACACTCTAAATTTATTGATAACTATGCAATATAGAATAACACACTTTGCAATTTAAAAATTGAAATTCGGACTAAGGATTCACTATGATCAATGTTACAAAAGTAGTTATCGTATTTTAATCATGCAACGTGATTCGTTATGACTGGTGTGCACAATTGCAATCGATGTTTAATAAAATAGTAGCTATGTCTAATTTTAAATTGTGAAATATAAACATAACTCTCCCTAAGGTTATAACAATTTATTTTTATTATTCGTGCGGTCTTTCGATCAACCAGTCAACATGTAAAATAAATACTCTTTATTCCCATCGGATATAAGCACCTATTAACCTATCATCAGGATATAGGCACCTTCCAACCTGTCATAGAAATATAGGCACCGAATATCAATGTCTTTTACCTTGCTAAATATTATTCACTTTTCCTATCACCAGGAGACAGGTGCTTGTTCTATCATTGGAAGACAAGCACCTTTCGACCTATTTCCAGAATATAGGTACTTGTTTTATCACAAAAATATAGGTATTTTCTCTTTCACCATAAGATAGGCACCTTCTAAGTTTCTAACCTATTATCAGGATACAAGCATCGTACCTTACAAAAATTAGGCACTCACTTCTAGCTTCACCATATCCTTTGGGACATACATTATTCCTTAAACACATTCAATTATTGTACAATACCAGGTCCATGTGGGACCTCGACTAAAAAGTGTGCAAAAGTAACAAAAATCTACAATCTACACACATTTCCCACTAAAAATACCGATCAAGCATAATACATCAATTTTATTTAAATATATGCAATAATTACATAAAAATACAATTCTAATGTTAATAATATTAACCTCGTTAAAACATGCATAAAAATGAGTATTTTTTATGCTCATCATCCCCCCATACCTAAGGATTTTCATGCCCTCGTTGCATCTACTGTAGGTAATCCCCTATTTCAAAAACAATCTTCCAATACATCATGTTCCAGTGTCTCCTTTCCTGAGTTGTGGCCTTATCTTTCTCTTTATCTCATTTGCATCGGCCACATTTCTTGGGTTGGTTGGGACCTACCTTTGTTTCTGGTTTCCTCTTCTATCAACCACTTTTATTTGTGTCCTTTATTTTAAACCCTATGAATGTAATGGCATCATGTTCAAGGATTGGTTTGGCTTACTACCATAAGAAATGATGTGTAGGGAGCCATATCGTTGTTTCAATTATTGGATTCTCCCATAGTTGGAATCATGACATGTAAACTACTTGATATTTTGATAGACGTGCCACCTTTGGGTCAAGTATTTCTCTATCTATTTCATCCTCATCATCATAATATTGTAGAGGTTGAGGTACTCTAATTAGTGATGGAATCATGGGCTTCTTGCCAAATATCCCCATCTACTAGAAATATTTCATCATTCGTGATGGACGTCTACTAAAAAAACCATACTAACATTGATACTTGAATCCTTGACCATCTGCTTATGTTCCCATTGTTCTTTCTTGCTCTTCTTTAGATCCTCCTTGAGCTCTATGAACTTCTATCAATGATCAAAAAAATCTTCTAGTGATGCAGCCCACTCTTCATCAGATTTGGGATCATGTTGTACTTTATTCTTTCTCTTCGATGGTTGCTTTGCCTTAGCCTTCTACCTTAGCTTCTTTGTGGGTTATGCAACCTCTACATTCGATGGTGGAGGACTGATATCAAGTACCACTTCCCTCATTGGAGGTGGTATTTATTGAACTTTTGGTGGTTCTATCTCCAACAAGTGTTCATCGGTGCATCAATAAGTGGTTTGACCTCTGGTTGATTTTCAGACTAGCCAATAATGGTTTGGTCAACCATTTGTTGACCAACTAACTGGGCATCTATTAAAGGCTCATCTAACTTAATTATTGATTATGCCACATCATCCTGCTTAGCTAACCCCCCAACTAATTGGGTATTGTTATCATATGTAGGTGCCTCCCTAGTTTATTAGGTAACATCTATGTGTGTCGTTGACTCCCCAGCTGACTAGGTCTTCTCTAAGTAGTCAACTTCAAGTTGACTAGCTGACTTGGTAGCCTCCTCCTCTTCACTATCTGATATCTCAAAAAAGAGGGGCCCACTCTATAAAACAAGGCTCCTCTATTCCTAGTAAGCAGCTACTACAGGGGCTTCTGATTGGTCCTCTATGTCAAACACTTGGGCATCTGATGCCCTCCTAGCATTTGAATGATACATCCTCATGGATTTGACTTTCTCCTTTGAATTAATAGAGGAAATTTCTAGGTTCATGGCCCAGTCGATCTGCACAGCAACATCAACCCTATCCTCCTTTGTAGTAAGTAATTGTTGTAATTGCTACACTGTATGCTCTAGTTGTTGCACTTTTTTCATTAACTATTACTCAATGTGTTTCATTTCCTATTACTCAATAGTGGTAGCCTAGTGAAATTCATAAAATTTTATTTAAACTATATTAAATTTCTCTTCCCAACTGGAGGCTTGCACTTTGAATTCCCTCAATTGACCCTGAAGGTCATCCTATGAAGAGTGATCGTAGGGCACTTCACCAGATACCAAGCCCTGCAACACCTGGAAGGTTAGTTTGTCCTCCATGATATGATCTTATTTGTACTTCAATGAATTGTAGTCAACCAATTTTTCTACCACCACCTCACTTCTAGTCATGGGTGGTGATGTTTCCCTAATTAGGCTTGATTCGGTATGCTCTACCATTCCTACTAAACGAATATGTTGGGATATAGGTGCTTTTGTGGCATCATCCTGACTATTTCCATGTTGTTCACTGGATGACTCAATTGTAACTTCCTCTATTGCAATCATCGATGGTAGTAGTGCACCCCTCTATACCTCAATATATTTAATTATGGCTAAAATCAGCTCATGATGTCCCAATGCTACCTTTGTTCCCACTTGGTATCTTCTAGCCTCATCCCATAGGGCATTCATTAAATAGTATGGAATATTAATGTGGTCTCCATGAAGTAGGTGATTCAAAAATTGTAGGTGATTAGCATTTAGTCAAGAGTAATTACTTGTGAAAGTGACAAACATGGTTAATTGCTTGAACACCTACCGCCATAGCTCAAGGACATATTATTTTGGCAACCTTGATCACGTCAACCGCATCATGATTTATCCAAAGAATATTTGAGCTCAACGCTCAATACTGTCACCCTCGTATGTTTGCTCTCATATGCATGGGAGGCCAGTGACTACTACTATGTATTCTTTTATTACTGGTATTACCATTTCTTATATTTGCACAACTCCATCGTTAATCAAAGTCATAAATTCTCACACTACCTCAAGGTCTTGGTCTTGGATGACCAGGCGACAATAATCCATCCATTCTACCACTTTGAATTGTTCTCGGATAAAACATGTAATGCTCGAGAGATTTGTAGGCTCATACTTCTTTAGTGCATGATTGTGTGAAGGTCCTCCCATGCTGTTTGTTCTATTTTTATGGCCTCTCTGGTTGCAAAAATTGGTGCCTTTATCCAATTTAAGCATGTTGAAGCATGTGACTGCATCTATGCATATAGGGTACCTCTCTTCTCGTAATCAATAGTAGTTACAAAATCTATGCAATTAATCCTTAATTTGTGTGTCAAGGTACAGTTGGATATAGGTACAATCACCCCCATGCCCGATTGGTACCACATGGCAAATTGCAGGTTTGGGGTTGCATGATTAGTCAATAGAATCATGGGGCATGTGCTAGCACGTTACACAAAAATATATTTTTATGATAACTATGCACGTACATAACAAAAAAATTAGTACATACCTGGGTGGTTTTTCATGAAATATTATGTACAGATGTCTGGTGGTGCAACTTTGATTGATTAAAACATGATGACGGTGTATCAGGGTGAATCAATGACTTTCATTTTTTTGTGCAAGGTCATCTTGTCAAAGTAATATTATTGGGTACTGCATATTTATTAAGTTCAAGGTCTCATGTGGAAAATAAAGGAAAACATGATTATCTTTTTTATTTATCGTGATATGACACACGTCCCCCTTGGAAAAATATATGTTATGTTATTTGTGTCTTAGGATTATGCATATTTATTTTACCAATAGGAATATATAGACTCTATCGATCAAAGATTAAGAAGCAAATGGAATTCATTGTCAAAAATAAAATAAAAAAGTGGCATACTTTGCTCCATGGAAAGTTGTCTTCATTGTATGCACATGGATATTGGCACCTTTTTTGCTCATAATACAGACACACTCTTTTATTTTTTGGAATACGGGAACCTTTTTCCTAGTAGAAAGTTAGTGTCTGCTGCATTGACCCGAATATAGGTGCTTTCTTCCTGGTAGAAAGTTAGTGTTTGTTGCATTGAATACATGCGCTCTCTATAGAAAGTTAGCGTCCACTACATTGACCCGTATATATGTGCTTTCGTACTGGTAGGAAGTAAACACCTGTACACGAGCTCGGATATCGACACTGCCTTACTAGTGGTAATTTGGTGCTTCTCTGCTCTTCTACACTTCTAGAAAGTGGAAAAATATAAGGTAATGTGGCTTCATGCTTGATAGGTCCAATTTGACCTAGATGTCTACAAATTGCATCTAATTCCATGTTTCCTACAAAAATAAACACACAAAAGTAAAAGGAAAACAAGGATTATGGTTTCATTCTTGAAAGGCCCAGTTGGCCCGGATGCCTAAAGATCACATCTGATTCCACGTAATCCTGCAAAATAGAAAAATAAATAAAAATAAAAATATATGCTAAGCATTAGAAAAATAATATAATAATAATATCTTTATTACATCGAATGCAAAAGCATTCGTCAAACTTGTTGAAATATTTTTTGAAAAATAGGGTTTCTCCCATACCTACTTTTGAGTCGATCACGCAGATTGGAGGTGCATGGTATGGTCGTAAGCGGTGGCCATTAACTATGAAAATTATACCATTATTGTCAATGGTTTTAACATGGATAGCTCTATTTTTAATCACTTCCACTACTTTGTACGGATCCATCCACCTCTGCATCAATTTTCCTTTGCGCTCTTAGAACCAAGAATCATATACTAGTGCCAAATCTCCTTTGAATATTTTTGATCGAATGTGGTGATCATGCCACATAGCCCTCTTTGTGCACTGCAATGCATCTTGTTGGTATTTTTTCAATGGATTTAATTGATGAATTCATTCTTATTGTGCAGCGTCTAAGCTTAAATTCAGTTTTGCAGCAATCCGCAGAGTTTTTATTTTAAATTCAATTGGCATCATTGCAATTTTTTCATACACCAATTGAAATCATGTGAATCCCATAGTTGTTTTCTAGGTAGTGCAATATGCCCATACTGCTTTTGGTAGCCATTTTTCTCAATCCTTCTTGTGTTGTTGCACTGTCTTGGTGAGAATGTTTTCCAACTCTTGATTTGTAACTTCCACTTACCCATTAGCTTGTGAATGGTGGGGGGTGATTTTATTGTGCCAAATTTCATACTTTTGTATCAGTTCTTGAATTATTTTTGAGGTGAAATGTGCTCCCTAATAAGTGGTAATCTCCTTGGGAACATCAAACCTGGTGAAAATGAATTTGTACAAAAACTACACCACATTATCTTCCTTTGCATTTCATAGTGCCTGCACTTCAACCCACTTAGTAATATAATCAATACATACTAAAATATACCTTTTACCATTATATTATGGATTAATTGGTCCCATAAAATCCATCCCTCATTTATCAAATGGTTTGATATGCACATGGGGCTGAAGAGGCATTTCATATCGTAGAGTCGGTCTACCTATTCTCTGACATTGATCACAATGGTTGACATGTTTTATTGCATCTTTAAATAATGAGGGCCAATAATACCTTGTTTGCAAAATTTTAATTGCAAAATTTTATCTTTTCCAGGTTTGTCTACTATAGTCAAATCAAATTTTTGTTGAAGTAAAAGTCATCTAATAATTCTACCACTTATCGTTGGCTTGTTCATCATATACCTGATGGTTGTATTATTCGTATGCACAAATACTTTATAGCCCGTGATATAATGGTAAAATTTATTTATAGCATCTATAACTGCAAGAAATTCCTTTTCAATGATAGTGTAGTTTAATTCAACATCTTTTAGATTTTTACTAACATAGTAAATGGTATAAAATTCATCTTCAGTTTCCTACCCAAGTGCTGCCCCTATAGCATTTTTGGATGCATCCGCATAAATGTAAAATTGGAGGTTCCAATTTGGACCTATCAGCATGGGAGTAGTTGTCAATTTTTCTTTCAAGGTTTGAAATGCTTGTTCACATTCATTTATCCAAACAAACTCGACATATTTAGTCAATAACGTGTTCAAAGGTCTGGTGATTTTACTAAAGTCTTGTATAAATCACCTATAGTATCCAGTAGAGCCTAAGAAACTATGGACATCTCTCATTGTTTTTGGGGTAGGTAATTTTTTGATAGCTTCTATTTTCTATTTATCTACCTTGATCCCTTTAGTGGAGATATGGTGTCCTAACACTATCCCTTGCATTAACATAAAATATTTTTCATTACTTAGGGATAGGTTTTTTTTATAATGCTAGAGTACTTTTTCCAGATTAATTGTAGCTTCTTCAAATATTTCACCGTAAACGATGAAATAATCCATATAGACCTCTATAGTCTCTCCTACCATATCTAAAAATATACTGAGGATAACTCTCTAAAATATTGTAGGTGCATTGCACAACACAAATGGTAAGACTCAATAAGCAAAAGTACCCCAAGGACAGGTAAAGGTAGTCTCATCCTATTCCTCGTCCCCTATTTGGATTTGATTATAGCCATTGAATCCATCGAGGAACAAAAAGTATTTTTATCCTATCAGGGTATTAAGGACTTGGTCTATAAAATATAGGGGTAAATGGTCTTTTCTAGTGGCTTTGTTTAACATTTTGTAATCCACACAAATCCACCACTTGCCATTTATATTGAGCACTACCACCAAAGGTGAGATCCATTGACTATCCAAAATGGGATAGATGTATCCAACAGATAAAAGTTTTTTTTAGTTCATATTTTACTATTTCTTTCATTGTTTTATTCATCCTCCTTTGAGGTTGCCTTACTAGTTGGCAACAACACCAAAATGGTGAGCAAAAAATGGTGTTCCTAAAAATTATAATTTTTCTTCTATTTAATTTTATCAATCCAGGAGTTCATAAACTTGTTGAGTACCTATGCATAGTATTTGGGAGATGAGTCCTATATATCACTTGGTTTGATGGGGGTGTGTTGTTCGTGTGGTTTCATATTTTACCAAACCATTCAAATTAAAATGCAGAAAATAAAATACTTAAAAAGAAACTGTAGGAAGTAAATTATTGATATCAAATTACTATTATCAAACACATGACTAAAAGGAAACTAAAACCAAACACACAACTTGAAAGGAAATTACAAAAAAGAAACACACTATTAAAATGTAGTAGGAAATAAACTCACACAGTAGAAAATAAAGAAAGCAAGAAATAAATAGGGGAGGATTACTACCTAGAGTGGGCCCAAGATCCTACAGACGTCTACCTAGCTTGCTAATTAAAACTCACTCTGAATATGCACAAATGAGAACACTCTTAACTTTATTGATAACTATGCAGTACAAAATAACACACTTCGTAATTCAAATATTGAAATTCAGACTGAGGATCATTTGCTTTAGGAATGACCTATGTTTTATACAAAATGTAACCATCCCCTATTACAAAAATAATTGTTCTATTTTAATCACACGATGTGATTCGCTATGGTTGGTGCCCGCAATTGCAATTTACATCTAATAAAAGAGAGGACATGTCTAATTTTAAATTGTGAAATATAAACATAGCACTCCCTAAGTTTATAAATATTTATTTCTATGGATAGCAAAAAATAGATGTGATTGAACTATAGACGATATTTTGATGGCAGAGGCAGAGGGTGGCGATGGTGACGGTGGGATTCGACCTTCTATATTGGTGGACGAAAGATCTAGACCAGGTAAGAATGGTGTTGCTGATGGTGAAGCGGGTTTTCATGGGAAGCCCCCTGAGGACCCTCGAGATAAGGAGCCTCCCAAAAAAAGACTTGCTAAGGGCCCCATCCCCAATAAGGAACCTATTATTAGGAGCCTTGGTGGTCCTTCATATGCACAGGTCATCTCCAATGGGGTGATCGCTCAAAAAACCTTAGATATCCACCTAAATCTTGTTGAAACGAATATCGTCATCCCTGAAGAGGTTTTCTCCAGCTATGTTTCAATGGCATCTTATTCCCTAATCAGCAAGTTTGTTGGAGGATGCCCAGATATGGAAGCAATAAGGTGTTAGGTCTTCTCCAAATGGAAAACCTCAGGAAACATGGAGATTGTAGCCCTCTCTAGAGGGTTTTTTGCCATAAAGCTATGCAACCATGATGATGCAAGTTGAATCCTAATAGGGGGCCTTGGTTCCTAGGTAGGAGGAGATTATTTCTTAGGCGGTGAGCAATGGATCTTAATTCCAATACCCAGAGTATCAACTTTGCACCCATCTGGGTCTACATCCCAGATTTTCCTTTCCACCTATGGTACGAGGACGTCCTAAGAGCTATTGCCAGAATTTTTGGTGAACTGGTGGCTATCAATTCTACAACCAAAGCATGCTCCATAATGGTCCATGCCTACATCTGTGTGAATTCCAATCTCGAGATCGAGCTACCCACATTTGTAAAATTTATTTTAGGATTCTTAAAATGGCACCAACCTCTAGAATATGAAAACAATCTAGCATTCTATGTCCAGTACCACATGCAAGGCCACCTTAGAAACCAATGCCCTCTTCTCAGAGCCAAACCTTCAAAGCAAACTGAGGATGTTGACTCTTTCTTTTCAAGAGCTCCTCCAAGATCCCAAAATTGGTTCCATCCTCTTCCATCAAGGAATCATCATCCCAATAATTTCAACTCTTTCCTAGGAAGAACAAAACATCTACACAAGCAAAATAGCTCTCAAGTCAAAGGATGAATGGTTCCTCAAAATACAAAGGGAAAAACAATTTTGATCCTCCTCCGACCTCGGAGACTGATCGGGTATGTCTCTCACTCGAATCTAACCCTATTTTATTTGAGGGTAATATGGACCCCCCTACGACTGATCCCCCTCTCCCTCTTCACTCTGACCCTCCCTAGGCCATTTTGGTAGAGATAGTTCCATCTAAGTCCCCATCTAAATCTGGTCCATTCCACCCCTCACTATAAGCTTTTAAACTAGCATCCATTTATTCTGATGACAAGGACAAGGAAAGTCTTGTACCATCCCAGTCCCTCCCAAAGAGCTTCAACCCCAAGCAAACTCAAAGCAAAAAATCACTCATTGACGATGGAAGTGACAGAAAGAGAGGAAGGTCATCCATTACTGAGCAAATGAGGAAAGAGATCAAATAGGATATAGAAAATGGCTTCCAAGCCACATTGCTTTCTAACTATCTCAACCTGATAAGAGACAAACCAAAGAAATCCAAACCTCCCACTCAGTAGGTGAAGGGAGGCAAAAATCCCTCAAAAAGTTTTAAATGAATATTCTCACTTGGAATGTGAGAGGGCTCAATGGTGCCCCCAAGAAATAGCTAGCTGCAAATCTAAGAAAATATTACAACCCCACAATTCTCATCTTGCAAGAAACCAAAGTAGATGAGATCTCTTCCCCCAAAGTTGCCAAAGAAATATGGAATAAAAGTGAATTCATATTCACTCCTACCCAAGGAACGTCCGAAGGGTTTTTATGCATGTGGGATCCAACTAAATTTGAAGGAAGGTTGATTTCCTCCTCAAGCAGGATCATCAACATGCTTTTTCACTGCAAAACCAGCAACAACACATGGATCCTTTCCAATGTCTATGCTCCTAATAACCCTCTCAAAAGAGCCTTGTTGTGGAACTCAATTAGCCAAATGCGAAACTCGTTCAATACCATCCCCTGGATCCTTGCAAGAGACTTCAATAGCACCCTATTCCCATTTGACAAGAAATGAGGTAACACCTTGCTTACCAGAAGCATGGAGGAACTTGGGGAGTTCATAGATGCAAACAAACTCATGGATGTTCAACTAAAGGGAGCAAAGTTCACCTAGAGTAACAAAAGGTCTGGAAATAATCTTATCCAGGTCAAATTGGATAGGGTTCTACTTTCAAGAGATCTATCCCTATTTTTTGGGATGCAACCCTCAAATCCCTCCCTAAAATTGGCTCTGATCATAGTCCCCTTCTGTTTGAATGCACCAAATATCCCTCATTCAAGAGCCCCTTTCACTTCGAGACGATGTGGTTCCACCATCAAAATTTTATGAACCAAGTCTCTTAGTGGTGGTAACATCCCTTAAAGGGTTCCCCTTCTGGGTAACTATACCAAAAATTTAGATTCATTAAGGAAAATATTAAGGCTTGGAACAAAGAAACCTTTGGAAACATTTTTGAAAACAAGCGGATAATCAAAGAGAAACTAGAAATCATAGAACAAAAAATCTAGGAACGCAACCAAGATATCAACATCAAAGCTGAAGAGAGCAAGCTTCTAGCTAAGTTTCACATCCTGGCCAAAGAGAAAATATATTGGAGGTAAAAATTGAGAGCCCTTTGGCTCAAGGATGGTGACTCGAATACCAAATTCTTTCATGCATATACCCTGAGAAATAGAAGCTCCAACAAAATATCAGAGCTCACCTATAGTGATGGAAGGATGACAAGGGAAATCTTTGAGATCAGGAATGAATCTGTCAATTTCTTTCAGTCCCAAGTTTATATAGGATAGCAGCTACTATATCCAAATTGGATGGTCCAGCTTGATCACTCTCTTGATCAATAAAGGACAAGGGATTAGTGTGTGTGTGAAATACTTCTTCTAGAGTTGCTTGAGTGTCATTAATTCGATCCTTGTCCATATGGGCTGCTTTATCAAAAATGCCAATATTAGTGTTAATGAACTTCCAAAATTGTTCTATGTTTTCAAAAGTGATAGCTCCTCCCGGAGACATTTTAGGGGATGAGGATCCTTCCTCTCTAACATTTTCTTCTTGTTCATTTCCTATAGCAAGCTCTTCTTCTTGCTAGTCTAGGGTTCCTTCTTCTTGAACTTGGTCCTCAGGAGGGACATTTTGGTCAGTTAATGGTCTTCCTAACAAATCTTCATCTTCTTCGATTTGTTTTCCATTCCTAAGTCTAGGCATTGTGCTAAACTTAGGTTTTAGCAAATATATATATATATATATATATATATATATATGCGGTAGGGTTGAGAGGTATATATTTTAACTATATACCTACTATAATACTTTAAAAGGAAAATGTTTTATTTTTATTTGTTTTTTTTTTTTTTTGTGTGATTATACTATTATTTTGCGAGAATAAAAATAACAAATAGCATGCTAGTTGCAAGAAATAACAATAGTAAAAAGAATGACTTAGTTTTCTATGAATAGTTTATGGATATCATTGATAGGGTCAAGTTCATCAAGAGTCATGAAATTCTCCTCTTCAAATTGGAAGTGGTTTTTCAAGAATTTGACAAAATGTGCTATGGTAATATGATCTACTTCAGACTCTGACATGTAAAAAAATAAATTTCATGGCAATACTCTCGATACAACACAGCTCTAGGAACTCTATTCCATATTTTTCTATCCATAAGAATGACTTCTTGATCCTCTATATGAGATAGAAATTTATGCACTACAACTGTGTTCTCAAGGTATTCCTCAAAGGTGTATAATTCAAAAGACACAAGTGCTCTTTTATATGCTAACCACCTATGGCAAGCTCTCTGAAGTTCTTGATACAGAGTCACCTGATCAGGATCCAGGATTCTATCTAGGATAAACCTCTTAATTTGCCTAAGTTCTACAGATCTAGATTCAATAATACCTAATCTCCTATCAAGTTCATCCCACAAATATTGGGCTCTATTTGTTTGAGGTACTCTAAGCACAAAATTAATCTCTATGGCCGTTAATTGATTTTCAACATTTATGGTGACAGCTCGTCTTCTATTATAATCTACCATCTAAGTATGATATGCAAATTTAATGGTTGTCTAATGATTCTAGATGTTCTTAATAATGTGTTTTTTTTTGGATTGTTTTCAAAAGGTGTTTTAGTTTCACATCGGGTTCACCAAAATGTATCGCTCCAAATTTTTTGCACCCTTACCTTTAGGCTAAAGGATCCTTTCCTAGAAGGGGGATGCGAGAAGGATGGGACAATACCTCGGACGGAGAGGCCCTTTGAAGGTCGCACCTCTCGGGGGAGGGGTATAAGGGTGAATTTTTGACGGATGGTGGGGTTCACCAAGAAAATTTGAGTGGCAGTTTCCATACCTAGGTTGAGAATGGGTTTGATGTGTTCATTTTATGTTCAATCATTCAGATTCCTAGGTTGGCCAAAATGAATCTAAGCTATTCTATATGAAATTTCTAGTTTATATGAAGACAACAAACATAAATGAATCCTAAATACAGAAAATATCTAAAATAGAGAAGAGTGTACCTGATTTCTGATGTTTGATGAAGATTCTGAAGCTTGTAGGAGTCCATATCATCCTGGATATGACAGGATCTTCTGTAATTGTACAGAATCATCCAGATCACAAGAGATCATCTAAGATCAGCCAAGATCTTTAGTGACCTGACGAATTCATGAAAAACCTGCAATCATGAAAATAGACACAAAAAACCAAAAATACAATTGCAAGAATGATATAAAATGATAGAAATAAGAATATAAATGCTTTAAATGATAAATCCAGATATCAAATAAAATGGGATGCAATGTTTTAATAATTTATTTTGAATTTTATCATGCAAATATGCTAAATGATGTGAACTCCAAGATGCATAATAGAAGTGAATTAATCTAATGCACAATTAAATAAGAAAAGAGATAGAAAATGGAAACTCAAGACTCTGATTGCCCCTAATCTGAACTGTAGTCAAAATCATCTGAAATCGTACGAGATCATCGTCGATCTTAACAGGATCATCCAAAACTGTGGTTGAATCATCTGCAATGATCCGAGCTTCCTCCAGCTGAAACATAGTGAGATCCTGCAATAAAACTTGAAAACACAAGTGCAAATTATGGGGGATAGGATGTTCTAACACAACAAAAACCAAAGTTGCAGGGAAATGATCAACCAGGCAGCCAGGGGGATAAAATGGGAAAATCCCAAGTTTATATAGGATTAGGGGGAAGATAGGAGGTTGGGGATCATCCCAATCTAGGAGATCTCCAATGTAGGAATCTCCAACCGCACAGACACGCTTCTGCCCGAGTTGGAGAGGTTGTTGTAGCACCCTAAAATTGGCACGGTTAAACCATCAGTAAAAGATAAAAAAATTGAATTTTAACCCCGAAACCGCCCGTTAACCGCTCACCTCATTTTTCATGCCATTTTTAGAAGTTGTTTTGACCGTTGGACGATATCGTCGCCGATCTGACGATATCGTCCCAAATCGGACGAATTCGTCTGGAACAGAACGTCCAGACGATTTCATCCCAAAACCAAATTTTCATAATTAGCTTCTATTTCAACAACCTCTCCAACTCGGGTAGAAGCGTGTCTATGCGGTTGGAGATTCCTACATTGGAGATCTCCCAGATTGGGATGATCCCCAACCTCCTAACCTCCCCTAATCCTATATAAACTTGGGATTTTCCCAGTTTATCCCCTTGGATGATCATTTCCCTACAACTTTAGTTTTTGCTATGTTAGAACATCCTATCCCCCATCATTTGCACTTGTGTTTTCAAGTTTTATTGTAGGATCTCACTATGTTTCAGCCAGAGGAAGCTCGGATCATCGTAGGTGATTCAACCACAATTTTGGATGATCCTATCGAGATCGACGATGATCTCGTACGATTGCAGATGATTTTGACTATAGTTCAGATTGGGGGCAATCAGAGCCCTGAGTTTGCATTCTCTATCTCTTTTTCTTATTTAATTATGCATTAGATTAATTCACTTATATTCTGCATCTTGGAGTTCACCTCATTTAGCATATTTGCATGATAAAATTCAAAATAAATTATTAAAACATTGCATCCCATTTGATTTGATATCTCGGATTTATCATTTAAGCATTTATATTCTTATTTCTATCATTTTGTATCATTCTTGCAATTGTATTTTTGGTTTTTGGTGTCTATTTTCATGATTGCAGGTTTCTTATGAATTCATCAGGTCGTTGATGATCTTGGCTGATCTCAGATGATCTCCTATGATCTGGATGATTATGTACAATTACAGATGATCCTATCATATCCGGGATGATCTGGACTCCTACAAGCTTCAGAATCTTCATCAGACATCAGAAATCAGGTGCACTCTTCTCCATTTTAGATATTTTCTATATTTAGGATTCATTTATGTTTGTTGTCTTCATATAAACCAGAAATTTCATATAGAATAGCTTAGATTCATTTTGGCCAACCTAGGAATCTGAATGATTGAACATAAAATGAACACATCAAACCCATTCTCAACCTAGGCATGGAAACGCCACTCAAAGTTTCCTGGTGAACCCCACCATCCATCAAAAATTCACCCTTATACCCCTCCCCCGAGAGGCGCGACCTTCAAAGGGCCTCTCCATCCGAGGTATTGTCCCATCCTTCTCGCATCCCCCTTTCGGGCATGGATCCTTTAGCTTGAAGGTAAGGGTGCGAAAAATTTGGGTGATACATTTTGGTGAACCCGACGTGAAACTAAAACACCTTTTGAAAACAATCCAAAAAAAAACACATTATTAAGAACATCTAGAATCATTAGAAAACCATTAAATTTGCATATCATACTTAGATGGTAGATTATAATAGAAGACGAGTTGTCACCATAAATGTTGAAAATCAATTAACGGCCATAGAGATTACTTCTATGCTTAGAGTACCTCAAACAAATAGAGCCCAATATTTGTGGGATGAACTTGATAGGAGATTAGGTATTATTGAATCCAGATCTATAGAACTTAGGCAAATTAAGAGGTTTGTCCTAGATAGAATCCTGGATCCTGATCAGGTGACTTTGTATCATGAACTTCAGAGAGCTTGCCATAGGTGGTTAGCAGATAAAAGAGCACTTGTGTCTTCAGAATTATACACCTTTGAGGAATACCTTGAGAACGCAGTTGTAGTGCATAAATTTCTATCTCATATAGAGGATCAAGAAGTCATTCTTACGGATAGAAAGATATGGAATAGAGTTCCTAGAGTTATGTTGTATCGAGAGTATTGCCATGAACTTTATTTTTACATGTCAGGGTCTGAAGTAGATCATATTACCATAGCACACTTTGTCAAATTCTTGAAAAACCACTTCCAATTTGAAGAGGAGCATTTCATGACTCCTGATGAACTTGACCCTATCAATGATATCCATAAACTATTCATAGAAAACTAAGTCATTCTTTTTACTATTGTTATTTCTTGCAACTAGCATGTTGTTTGTTATTTTTATTCTCGCAAAATAATAATATAATCAAACAAAACAAAAAAAAACAAAACATTTTCCTTTTAAAGTATTATAGTAGGTATATAGTTAAAATATATACCTCTCAACCCTACCACATATATATATAAGTATATATATTTTCTAAAACCTAAGTTTAGCACAATGCCTAGACTTAGGAATGGAAAACAAACCGAAGAAGATGAAGATTGGTTAGGAAGACCATTAACTGACCAAAATGTCCCTCCTGAGGACCAAGTTCCAGAAGAAGGAACCCTAGACCAGCAAGAAGAAGAGCTTGTTGTAGGAAATGAACAAGAAGAAACTATTAGAGAGGAAGGATCCTCATCCCCTAAAATGTCTCCGGGAGGAGCTATCACTTTTGAAAACATGGAACAATTTTGGAAGTTCATTAACACTAATATTGGTGTTTTTAATAGAGCAGCCCATATGGACAAGGATCGAATTAGTGACACTCAAGCAACTCTAGAAGAAGTATTTCAAACACGCACTAATCCCTTGTCCTTTATTGATCAAGAGAGTGATCAAGTTGGACCATCCAATTTGGATATAGTAGTTGTGATCCAGAACATGCAACAACAACAGGTTACCCAACCATCTAAAGTGCTTGTTAACAAGCCTAGGGTCATTCCCGCACAAAAGAAACCATCATTTACTACTCTATTTCGCCAAGCTCTTGATCAACATACCTCAAATCAACAAAAACCCAAAACAAAACCAAACACCAATTACCAACAATCTAGGGTACAACATAATACTATTACAAATCCCCTTCATAATACTCTTCCTACCAACACTTTGCATAATAGCAATATAGCATCTAATCCTTATGTCACACCATCATACACTCATAGATCCCATACCTATGTCCCACCGAACCAATATGGTGGACAAACTAGTAATCTTGAAACCATGGTGAAACAACTAGTTTCCCGCATGGACCAGATAGATCCCTACCGTCCCTCGTACAACTATCGAGAGATGTGTAGTCAGCCTTTAGATCCTATAGTCGTAGCACAACCGTATCCTAAACATTTTCCTATGCCTGTTCTTCCCATATATAAAGGAACCGAAGATCCCATAGAGCATCTTCGTATGTTTAGGATAGCATGTCATGATATATCACATGATGACTTGTTATTACTAAAAATGTTCCCGAAAATCTTGGGAGGAATGGCATTAGAGTGGTATTATCAATTACCCACTAATTCTTTGAGGAATTTCAAAGAAACTGCCGAGTCTTTTGTTCATCAATTTAGTGCCTACATCGAAAGACATGTGACCATTAAAGATTTGTATAACTTAAAACAGGACAAAGATGAATGCTTTGCTGATTTCCTAGCTAGGTGGAGACAGTTGATAGGAAAATTGCACTTTGTGTTACCTTATAGGGAGATGTTGGACATCTTTATTAATAATTTGCAAGAGCAACTATCTTACGAATTATCAATTGCTACCTTGACCACCTTCGATCAGGCTATAGACTTAGCCCGAAGAGTGGAAGATGCTCTCATTAGGAGAGGCCAGCTTAAAAAGAAAGACGATGAGAAAACATCCAAAAATCAATATAAGAATAAACAAGTTGTGGGTGATGGAGTCACCGATAGCAAAAATATTGCTAATGTTAATGCTGCAAAGACAACGGAGAAGTTTGTACTGAAACCTCCTGATAGACCTCCTCGAGAATTTACTAGGTTAAATCAACCTTTATCAACTATTCTACCATAATTATTAGAATGAGGTTTGATTCAATTACCAAATATCCGGGAACCTGATCCAACTATACCCGGATACAGAGCAGATTTACACTGTGACTTCCATAGAGGACCTGGACACACTACCAACTCTTGTAAAATATTAAAACATAAAATACAGGACTTGATTGATAACAATGAGATGGAGGTGCAAGCCTTTCAACCTAAGCAAAATCCTCCTAATAATGTTCAAAAGAACACCCCACAAAACCAGAATCAGAATGCCAATCAGTCATTAGACATCTTTCAACATCCCTTACCAAAACATGGTAAGGAGGTGGCTAATCAAATTGAACATCATAATGTCCCTCCTCCTGCCCGATATGTAGGAACTATTAGTGGGCATTTACCTGCTCATGATCTGGAAATATTTGACACAACTTTATCCATGGTTACAACCAGGCCTCTATATAATATTTAGATACCTGATCTTAGTGATACAGAATATGAGACTAAGAGTGATATGGAAATCACATCAAATCAATCGAATAGTTCTGAAGATGAATCGGATACTATTCACCCTATCACAAGTTATATGGTTCCAGAAGAACCATTTCCAAGAAGAGTCACTACTAGACCATCGTCTCACCGATTACTTTCTAATGAGCTAGCTATAAATGCTAGACCAAGACCCATTCATCATCCACAGAATAATATTGTGGGTACCATCGGAGTTGTTACTAGACAACAGGCTCAAAATTATCAACAAGATCAAATTCAGAATGGTGGATCAACTCCATTTGTTTTGAAGGTTCCTAATAAAGGGAATCATGCACCTAATGTTCAACCTAAACCTCCTTATAATATTAATGAACAATTATCAAATATTACAGCTAGAATTTCCCTCTTGGACCTTTTAAGATCTTCTCCTACACATAGAGATGAATTAATGCTCACATTAAGCCAGATGATGGTACCACAAGACATTCAACCTGAAGCCATGGCCAATACTATAATAACTCATGAAGTTGATTGTATTGACTTCCGGGATAGAGACATACCTCAACATAGTTTACATAAAGATAACCCCTTGTATATTACTACTTTAATTGGAGATGTAGCAGTCAAACGAGTTTTGATTGATAATGGTTCATCTTTAAATATCTGCACTTTTGACTTCTACCAAATATTTGGGTTTAGAAGTGAGGAAATGAAAAGAACTGATATGATCATAAAAGCTTTCAATGACGAAACACAAGAAACGTGTGGAGTTATTACCATTCCATTGCAGGTTGGTCCAAGAACCTTGGATACGACTGTGTTTATTGTACATTGCCCTGCATCGTACAATATACTCTTGGGTCATCCTTGGATCAACGCGATGCGAGTTGTTCCCTCAACCTTACATCAATGTGTTAAGTTCGAATTTAAGAATCAGTTGGTTACCATTCATGGTGATCCAAGACCCTTTGATATGTGTGCTTTGGCAGAACCTATTGGAGTTCAATTTTGCCCTGCTCTGTCATCCACACATCCTAATTCTCATTATCCATCTAAACATGTGAAACTTACACCCACAAAGTCATCTACTTCTTCTCCATCAGTTGCACCTTCACATATAGCTCAACCATATTCTGAACAAACCGCATTAGGACCTAAGAAAGATCCTAATCCCACAACCAATGTCTCTTGTTCTACTCCTATAACTTCCATACCTTTAATAGACCCATCTATCGACTCCTCTACACCGTCTACATCCACCAAATTCATATTTTCCACATCAGAAGACGTAGGGAATGTTCCTTCTACCTCTTATGCTCTTACTGACGAACTCTTACCCGATCTATCTAAAATCCTTATATCAGAAGAAACGAATGCTTCTATGCAAGATTCCCTTATTTTAAATAATTTGCCACCATCTCCTCATACCTTGGGCCTCCCACAGCCTATGGGAAGTATTTACCAAGTCGGGAGTTGTGCCTTTATTTATAAGGGATATGACTGGGGTAGAATACCCAGAAACATCAGAACTCATTATGATGGATATGCTCGATGTTATTTTACTAATGAATATATTAAAGCCAAACCTATAATGCTTAAATTGGGATATAAAGGGAAAGGTTTGGGACCTTTCCAGAATGGTATGAAAGAACCTTTTGAGGTAGAAGCGTGGCCCGCCCGATGTGGTGTGGGCCTATTTCCTAGTAAGGGTCAGCCATTCCCATTTGAGGATGATGACCAACTTATATGTTACCAAGATTATTTAGATGAACGTGATGCCTTGCATTTAATAAATAAGACATTCACATGTAATATGCTATCTATAGCTTATCCTGAGATGATCGCTGAATCCGACGATGAGTTGGAGGAGATATCTTTCATGATGTCTCCATTGAGGAATTATTACATAATGGATTTTATTTTGATGGCTCTATACCTAGTATAGCCCAGCTTGAGGCCATGACTCCTCAAGATGAATTATCCAAGCTAACCTTGGAAGAATTACAAGAATTGGGCGTTTCACCCGCCCCACCTAATTTTGAGAGAGATCTACACATGGAAGTAGAAAATGTCATAAAAATTAACATTGGAACCGAGGATAACCCCCACATAATCAACATTGGATCAGAATTGAGTCAAGAAAAATAGGATAAATACATTGCATTTCTTAAAGAATATGAAGATGTCTTTGCTTGGACATATGAAGATATGCCAAGATTAGACCCTTCTATAGTTATGCATCACCTAGTAGTGCACCCGGATGCTAAACCTATTAAACAGAAACTTAGAAAAATGCATCCTAAAGTGGCCTTACTAGTCAAAGGGGAGTTAGAAAAACTCCTGAATGTTATTTTTATACAAGCCATTGATTATGCTGAATGGATCTCGAATGTAGTTCCAGTAACTAAGAAAGAAGCTACTAAGGTTAGGGTTTGTACAGACTTTAGAGATATTAATGTTGCATGCCCTAAAGATGATTTTCCCCTTCCCAATATGGATCAGATCATTGATTTTACTGCTGGGAGTGGAATGATATCCTTAATGGATGGATTTTTTGGTTATAATCAGATCAGGATAGCTCCTGAAGATCGGGCTAAAACAACCTTTATTACCCCTTGGGGGACTTTCTATTGGAAAGTGATGCCATTCGGGTTGAAGAATGCAGGTGCAACCTATCAATGAGCCATGACTTATATCTTTCATGATATGATGCATGATATACTACACGATTATGTAGATGACATTATAGCTCGTTCTACTGAAGAAGATGACCATTTAGATGACTTGAGAAAAGTATTTGATCGGTTAAGGGAATATCTTATCCGATTGAATCCAGCCAAATGTATATTCGGAGTTAAGTCGGGTAAATTATTGGGGGTTATAGTTTCTTTACGTGGCATCAAAATTGACCCTCTCAAGATTACGACTATCAACGATATGCCCGCACCTACAAATATATCTGAATTACGGAGTCTACAAGGTAAGCTTCAAGCTATCCGTCGCTTCATCGATAAGCTGGCGGATAAAACTGGACCCTTTCTTAAGCTTCTTAAGAAGGATGTCTCTTTCCATTGGGATGATGAATGTCAGGAAGCATTTGAACTCCTCAAACAATATCTTCTTAACCCACCTATACTTTCACCACCTAAACCTGATCGCCCATTTATCTTGTATATTTTTGCTTCAGATTTTGCTTTAGGAGCTATGTTAGCTCAACTTGATGATGAGAAAAGAGAGCGTGCTAATTATTACATTAGCAGAACATTAATTAGTTATGAAACCCGCTACACAACATTAGAGAAGTTATGTCTAGCAATCATATTTTCTACACATAGAAACTATGCCATTATATGCTCAATCAAAAACATACGTTATTGCTAAATCCGATCCCTTACGGTATCTCATGAGTCGACCTTATTTATCTGGTCACACAACAAAGTGGGTTCTTGCGCTAAGCGAGTTTGAACTCATGTTTATAGGACAGAAGTCTGTTAAGGGTCAAATCATAGCAGATCAATTAGTTGTTGCACCCTTAGAATCCACCCATCCCCTCGTCATTGAGTTTCCTGATGAATGCCTTAAACTAGAGGCAGATCATTCAGAGCAATGGTCCTTATACTTTGATGGAGCCCGATGCATGAGTGGGGCTAGTGCAGGTATTATTTTGATATCTCCATAGAAACATCTCATACCTCTATCCTTTAAATTAACGTTTGCTATACTAATAACACTGCTGAATATGAGGCTCTCATCCTTGGATTACGAGCAGCCCTGGCACTAAAAATTAAAAATCTATTAGTTTTCGATGATTCTCAACTTGTTATAAATCAAATTAATGATGTTTATCAGACTAGAGATGATAAATTGTGCCCATATAAAGCATATGTATTACAATTAATATCTTTATTTGATCAAATTACCTTGGAAGCTATTCCTAGAACTAGCAATCATGCGGTTGACGCCATGGCCACAGCTGCATCTCTTTTACCCTTGGAGTTAGATGACGAATATGCTACCATCATTATTCATCGACTCCAGGAACCCGCTTCAATTAAATCATGCTTGGAACCTTTGGACGTGTTTCTAATCAATGAAACTACTCCTAAACTTTGGTACACTGATATCCTCAATTTTCTTCAAAATGGGACCTTCCCTGAAGGTTTTAATAGAAACCAACTCGGTTATTACGTAGACGAGCAAGTCGCTTCATCATAATTGGCAATACCTTATATAGGAGATCTTTTGAAGGTATCCTACTGAGATGTTTGAATCTAGAAGAGTCTAGATCAGCTTTGAGTGAAGCCCATGATGGATCTTGTGGGGGACACTTTAGTGGTAGCGCCATTGCTAAGAAGCTCCTTAGGATAGGATATTTTTGGCCTACCATGGAGAATGATGCACATGATTACGTGTGCCATTGTGACAAGTGCCAGAAACATGCTGACCTTGTCCATGCGCCTGCACAAGAACTACAGGCTATTTCATCTCCTTGGCCCTTTTCAAAATGGGGCTTAGACATCATCAAAAAAATCAATCCTGTGTCATCTGATGGACACAAATTCATCATAACCACCATCGAGTATTTTACGAAGTGGGTTGAAGCTATGCCCTTAGCTTCTTGCACTAGAACTCAAGTTTCCAAATTTATTTTTAATCAAATTATTTGTAGGTTCGAAATTCTTGCAAATCTCATCTCAGATAATGGAACTTGTTTCAAAAATAAATATGTAAAGAAACTATGTCAAAAATATAAAATTCAACATCGTTGGTCCACTCCCTATTATCCTCAGGGTAATGGCCAAGGAAGCATCTAATAAAACATTAATTAAAATCCTCAAAATATTGGTCAATAAATCTGGCCGTGATTGGCACATTCAATTATATCCTGCTTTGTGGGCTTATCGAACTAGCATTCGTACTCCCACGGGCACTTCACCTTTTGTTTTGGTTTATGGCACTGAAGCTATTTTTCCCTTTGAATTAGAAGTTCCTTCTTTGGCTCTGCTACTTCAAGATACTGAAGTAGGAGATGAATATCATGCTGGCAGATTTAGTCAGCTGGAACTCCTAGATGAGAAGCGCATTAATGCTTTGGAGCATCTTCGTGCCTACCAGAACAAGCTCAAACGAGCATATCTCAAGAAAGTTCATCATCGATCCTTTGAGATCGATGACCTCATCTTAAAAGAAAATAAAAAAAATACTAATGCAACTAAAGACCTTAAAGGTAAATTTGAGCCTAACTGGCTTGGGCCATATATTATCACTACTAAATTTGGATCGGGAGCATACAGATTAGCTACCTTAGATGGTAAAGATCTTAAAGAACCTATGAACATTATGCATCTTAAGCGCTATTATGCATAAATCTGGTAATTTCATCACTGTATATATTATACATATTGTCTTATTTTAGTAATTCATATAAAAATTTCAAAAATAGTAATATTATGTATTATCTTAATTCATAAATTAAAATCAAAATATAAAAAAAAAAACATCAAAATCCTCAAAAACATCTTCTATTTTTGCACTTGTCAATTCTTGAAGTATTGCAGTTATATTTTTAGTTATTTTGGATAAATTAGCATTTATTTGGAATCCCTCACTTTCACACTCACAAGAATAAATATCTTGATCTTATTTGGTATGATTATTAATCTCTCTTATATCGAAGTCCACAGTTGAATTAAATAAAGTTTTGAGCATAGAGAACTGATCTTGTTATTTACTTGAACCAAGTACACCTTTTCACATTAAAATGATTTCATTGCAAATTCAAAATGATGCTACATAGTAGAAGTGGTCTCTTGAGTGAAAAGTCTCCCCTACTATCCTATCATGCACATGGTCTAGAATCTTTGAGAATTGACAAAAGGACAAGCTCACCCCTGCCAGAATAAAAATCCCTTGCTCTACAACCAATCCGAGCAAGTATCCCTAGTATAGAAGAAAAAAAAAAAAAAGGAAAGTCAAGAAAAATCATGAGAAAAAGAAGCATTATTTCAGTATCATTTTGTACCACCTCAACAATATTTCAGCATTATCTCAGTGTCAAGCAAAAATACAAAAAAAAAAGAGAAAAGAAAAGAAAAAGCAAAAAGCAATAAATCCCTTCCCCTACCCTTTGAAAGAAAAGAAGGGTGAATGAGCTTGAATCCCTGGAATTCTCAATTATTCAAAAACTATGAGGTAAGCCCCATAACAAGTGGTTTGTGCCCAACCCGCTTGGCCTTGGGTAACTCCTAGCGTGGTGATATGTCTGTCACATTAGCGACCTTCTTTTGTACAGACCTATGTCCGCTCATGGATCAGCTAGCTCTTGATGACCCGACTTACATAGTAGTCTAGTACGGTTACATGCATATAAATCATGGTCAACGAACACTCATTTGGTTAATTCAAATTACTTGTATCAAATTATCTTGCTCAAAATTGGTAAATGAACAATACAATTGCACACACATTTGTGTTTGAGAGATTTTGTATCATTATGATAGATCAAGATCGGCAATGAACTCACATATGCACATGGGGTTCCTTATAAATCTAAATTTTGTCTTTGAGATAATTTAAAATATTTATGCAAATCTTCTGGAATAATTTGATTTTCTTACTTGAGAATATTGGCTTAGCGTAAAAACAATTAAATACATTTTTTCAAAAATCCAAAATTTCTTTCAAAGCATGTTCAAAAATCTAGCAATAAAGTCACATTTATATATTTTTGACTTTCGCAACGATGGTATAGTTCCTAAACCTAAATTGGAATTTATGCCTAGTGCAAGTCCTCATTTTTATTTTTTATCTCAAAATCAAAAATCAACTATGCAATAAAACTATTACATCAATTTCTTCTTTGGATTTCGTGATGATGGTATAAGTCTATACCTAAAATTCTATGCCTAGCGCAAGCCATCGTTCTAATTTTATCTCCCATTTATTTAATCCATAAAAGCATATGGCTTAAATCATTATGTTACACAATTGTGCTTTAAAAAGAACGAAAACTTTTCTATTTCATTTCATTATGTCAACATTCAGTTTTGCGACGATGGTATAATTCCTAGGCAATTGTTCAAATTTCTATCACACTTAGGAATTTTATGCCTAGAAAAAATCATATTTTTAATATTTCATGCATAATATTTTCATGGAAATCTGAAAACAAATCATCACCATCATCATTTTTCATCATCACAACACAAAGTCTTAAGAAAGTCTCTTAAGCACCCTTTTACTTTTAGCAATATTTCTCTCATAACGGGATTAGCTTGATGACCTAGCGAGCGGCGACTCCATGAAATGGTCATGTAACAATGACAATGTCCTTTGAAATTATTGTTAGAAGTCACTTTATTTTTCATCAAATCATACCACAACAACCAATTTGTTTACATCAGATTATTTCATTTAAATTTTATAGCATGACATAAAATTATAATATTTTCAATGACATAATTACATGAATAATCAAACAACAAATATTAAAGCATCATAAAACATATGCACAAGTCATATCACAAAAAGATACATATATATATATATATATATATATAAAATATATATATATATCAAGAAGTCTATACATCATATCAAAATGGATTGGTATGCCACAATCTATACCCTGGCATACTCAATCCTCTCAAAAATATATGGTCTATGTACAATGAGCAGCTAGTCTCGAGAAGCCCTCAAGCTCTCAACCTCATCTCCTCTCCCACCCTGAGGTGGAGGAGGTGGTCCCATCGAAGTCCATGCTATATCGTGGGTCCTCGACGTCGATCGTGATGATGTCCTCGATGACCCCATCCTGATCGGCTCCATAATGTTGGCTGGCAACGGTATCCTCTGCTCCTCTAGAACCACATGATAGTACAACCCCTAGTAGAACATGGTCTATGCAACAGCCCATGCCAGCTCTAGAATGCTCGCCCCTCCACTTCGAGCCCTGAGCCATGTAGCCTCATCCTGAAGAGTCTGCACCTGAGCTCGTAGGTGAGCATTCTCCACCTAGAGAGCCACCATCTCGTTACTCTCCCCCACCTCGACACCCTTGCCCTTATCGAGTGATGGTGGCCTATCCCTCTACTGAGAAGGGAGTCTCTCCCTCCTCTCCGACTATTGTTATCTCTCCAAAGCCTATGGTACTCTCCAACATCTCTCCTGAGGAGGCCATCATTGATCCCTCCCTCTATGACCCCTCACTGCATCGATGGTAGCCTAGCACCGCCTCTCCATCCATTGCACTACAGCGTGCATCAGACCCTATGCCCTCATCATTCGAGGAGGGTGGATGCCTGCATACCAGGCATCATACCCATCTGCTACCCTCACATCATCCCCATCCACTAGCTGAATGGGGGCATCATCAACATCCTGACTCCAGAACCATTGCATGTCTAGAGCCCCGCTCAATGTGGTATTATCCCACATAGTCTAGGAGTACTCATAATCCCTAAGAGAAGGGATCCCCTACTGTAGACCGAACTACCTCAAAACTTGGTCATAGCGATGGAGCTCTACCTCTCCCCGCTCTGTCCTCAACCAGATGACTCACCTGATGTGAGCCAACTCCTATCCATCCTCTACCCACCCTGGATGCTCTCTCCATGGTCTCCAGGTGATCTGATCTAGGGTGAGGTCATCTAGCAACCTCTGGGACATCGATAGATCTATCCACCATTGTGACCCTCTCTAGAGCCACCAATAGAAAACCTAGGGTCTCTCCCGATCAACTCCTATCAGTGGAAGCCCTACCGGCCTTCGCACCGCAATGTGCTCCCAGCACCAAACCTATAGTAGCGATGTCAGCACTAGACATCGACCTCCCTTGTATACGACCCCGTAAAGGATCCTATACAAGTGGCATAATACAAAGCTACCCCAAGAAAACCTGTATCCATGGTCTCTCATGTCGTAGACCACATCTGAGAGGAGCCACGGTAACTTGCATCCACTCTGGTGGCATAGAAGAAGGCCACCCACCACCCCTACCAAAACTTGGGTCAATCGAGATGCCCTAGGCATCTACCTCAAAGCCTCGATGTTCACTCCGCCCTTCTCCAGGGTGAAGCTTGGGTCACTGCACAATCTCATCATGGCATGGCCCTGATTGGTCGAAGGAGTCATGAACCGCCCATGTATGGGGATCCTCAAGATCCTCCATACATCCTCTAGAGTGGGAGTCATCTCCCCTATCGGTAGTCGAAAGTAGGATGACTCCGGATACCATCTCTCTGCTAGGGCTGTCAGTAGCCCCATGTCTATAGGAATTTGTGGCATCTCTGCCACATGCTGTAGTCCGACCTCTGCTAGTCTATCTCGCTCGACCTGATCGAGCATGGCTAAGTCATCCCTGAGACCCCTGTATTTCCACTCTCGACTCTTTAGCAATCCCCTCTACAAAATAAACAATAAAACAACAAAAATCATTAATACATAATCATTAAAATCAATTTCATCTCATAAAAAAATGATATCGCCCATTATTGGATGATATCATACCAAATTTAGTTAAATCATCCTTAATAGGATGAAATCATCTCCGATTCTTCAATTTGGGGATCGCCCCTTATTGGATGGGATCGCCCCTATTTCTTCGATTTCGTCCTCAGACGAAATCGGTGATATAGGGACGATTTCGACAAAATTGGGACGATTTCATCCCGACGTCATCGACGGCCTAAAAATGGCCACGATGCCCAAAAACAATTAAAATTCAAGTAAAAAATTAAACAAATCAAGCTAAAAACATAGTACACTAGGTTTAGATCCTTACCCACAACCCACATCGGACCTCTGTCGATCTGTGTGTCATTTCCACCATTTCTCCTATAGAGCTCTAAAACAACGAAAGTGAACAATAAAAATGAATTAGGGTTTTACCCTATTTTTCTTATTTTTATTTAAAAACAACATTTTTTTAATTTTTGCTTTTTCGCGCTTTTACCTCAAACGTTCGATTTGGGTAAAAACTCGGAGGGGGCACCATAGCAAACAGTTGTACGATTCGACCTAGAATCATCATCTAAAAAATGGAATAAATTTTTGCTTTCTCGTAAAGCATGAAGAACTCATCTTTAACGCATTTTCTTCAAAAAATATGCTAAAGAGGGGGCAAAATGTAGCACCCTAAAATTGGCGTAGTTAAACCATCAATAAAAGATAAAAAAATTGAATTTTAACCCCAAACCACCCATTAACCGCTCACCTCATTTTTCATGCCATTTTTAGAAGTTGTTTTGACCATTGGACGATATCATCGTCGATCTGACGATATCATCCCAAATCGGATGAATTCATCTAGAACAGAACGTCCAGACGATTTCATCCCAAAACCAAATTTTCATAATTAGCTTCTATTTCAACAACCTCTCCAACTCGGGCAGAAGCGTGTCTACGTGGTTGGAGATTCCTACATTGGAGATCTCCCAGATTGGGATGATCCCCAACCTCCTAACCTCCCCTAATCCTATATAAACTTGGGATTTTCCCAGTTTATCCCCTCTGATCATTTCCCTACAACTTTAGTTTTTGTTGTGTTAGAACATCCTATCCCCCATCATTTGCACTTGTGTTTTCAAGTTTTATTGCAGGATCTCACTGTGTTTCAGCCAGAGGAAGCTCGGATCATCGCAGGTGATTCAACCACAATTTTGGATGATCCTATCGAGATCGACGATGATCTCGTACGATTGTAGATGATTTTGACTGTAGTTCAGATTGGGGGCAATCAGAGCCCTGAGTTTGCATTCTCTATCTCTTTTTCTTATTTAATTGTGCATTAGATTAATTCACTTATATTCTACATCTTGAAGTTCACCTCATTTAGCATATTTGCATGATAAAATTCAAAATAAATTATTAAAACATTGCATCCCATTTGATTTGATATCTGGATTTATCATTTAAGCATTTATATTCTTATTTCTATCATTTTGTATCATTCTTGCAATTGTATTTTTGGTTTTTGGTGTCTGTTTTCATGATTGCAGGTTTTTGATGAATTCATCAGGTCATTGATGATCTTGGCTGATCTCAGATGATCTCCTATGATCTGGATGATTCTGTACAATTACAGATGATCCTGTCATATCCGAGATGATCTGGACTCCTACAAGCTTCAGAATCTTCATCAGACATCAGAAATCAGGTGCACTCTTCTCCATTTTAGATATTTTCTGTATTTAGGATTCATTTATGTTTGTTGTCTTCATATAAACCAAAAATTTCATATAGAATAGCTTAGATTCATTTTGGCCAACCTAGGAATCTGAATGATTGAACATAAAATGAACACATCAAACCCATTCTCAACCTAGGCGTGGAAACTGCCACTCAAAGTTTCCTGGTGAACCCCACCATCCATCAAAAATTCACCCTTATACCCCTCCCCGAGAGGCGTGACCTTCAAAGGGCCTCTCCATCCGAGGTATTGTCCCATCCTTCTCGCATCCCCCTTCTGGGCATGGATCCTTTAGCCTGAAGGTAAGGGTGCAAAAAATTTGGGCGATACACAGAAGCTCCAACAAAATATCAAAGCTCACCTACAGTGATGGAAGGATGACAAGGGAAATCTTTGAGATCATGAATGAATCTGTTAATTTCTTTCAGTCCCTTCTGGGCTCATCCTCTCCTGGCTCCCTACGGGCTATAAAAGCTCTCTTGAGCAATATTCCCCACTCCATCTCCTCATCCACTAACAAAATGCTCATTAGCCCTCTCTCCATTGAAGAGATCAAAGGATCTTTGTTCTCTATGCAACTTGAAAAGGCCTCCAAATGAGATGGGTTCCCTTCATGCTTCTTCCAAGCGTTTTGGGACCTGATTGGGCCCAAAGTGTGTGTAGTAGTCAAAGACCTCCAATCCTCCAAGGCCATTCCTCGAGGGATCAACTCAACCTTCATTGCCTTGGTTCCCAAAGTGCCGGCTTGCAAAGCTCTATCTGACTTTCACCCCATCAACCTCTACAATGTTCTCTACAAGATCCTAACCAAAGCCTTAGCAAACAGGCTCAAGGAGATCCTTCCCCTTATCATTGATCCCTACCAAGGTAGCTCTATCAAAGGAAGGATCATAACAGATGGAGTGATAACCATCCATGAGGCCCTGCACTCTACCACCTTGGCCAAGAAATCAACTTTCCTACTAAAACTAGACATGAACAAGGCCTTTGATAGGGTCAGCTGGGAGTTTCTCATTGATGTCCTCCTCAAATTTGGCTTCCACCCGACATGGGTTGATCTCATCAAAAGATGCATATCCTCTTCGTGGTTCTCCATCTTAGTCAATGGGTCCCCTGTTGGGTTCTTCCCTAGCTCTAGAGGTTTGAGACAAGGAGATCCTTTGTCCCCAATCCTATTCATCATCCTAGTTGAGGCTTTAGGGAGGTCCATTGCAAGTGTCGGTAGGAGAGGCCTTATTTTTGGGATCAAAACTGCTTCTAGTCTTAACCCTGTTACTCACCAGTAGTTTGTCAATGATACCATTTTGTCCACTTTAGCTTCATTTGCTCAAGCCAAGGCCATTAAACACATCCTCCACCTTTATGAGAATGTTGTAGGTTAGAAGATCAACCTCCTCAAAAGCAAAAAAAAATCATCAACACTCCCCATACCTGGCAAATCAAAATTGCACGGATCCTTGGATGCTCCCTGGAGGCTCTCCCCACTTCCTACCTTGGGCTCCCCCTATTCTCTAGAAACCCCACTGCTCCCATGTGGAATAATGTCATTGAAATAATTCAAAAAAAAAATACCTCTTGAAAAGGTCACCTCCTTTCCCAGGAAGCCAAAGCCACCCTTACTTTGGCCTATCTTCAGAGCATCCCAGTGTACTTCCTATATATCTTTAGAATCCTAGCCTCTGTGAGTTCTAGGATTCAACAAATACAAAAGAGATTTATCTGGTCTAAGAGTGAGGATAAGAAGAGAATCCCCTTGGTGGCTTGGGACTTGGTTTACCATAGCAGAAGCAAAGGAGGCATTGGACTCAGGAAAGTCACTCAAATGAATCTCGCTCTCCTAGCCAAGCATGCATGGAAGATTTACACCAACAATAGTGCAGATTGGGTCGAGATAGTCAAGAAGAAATATATGTAGAACCACCAGTTCTTGAATGATCAGGGGCCTCAAAATGGTTCAGCATTTTGGAAGTCCATCACCTAGACCAGAAGTCTCATCTAGAAAGGTAGCAGATGGATTCTAGGTAACGGGAACACCATCGACTTTTGGCATGATAGGTGGCTTCAAGAGGAACCTCTGAGTGAAAATAGGGAGCTGGTGGTCCTAAAACCATCCACTGACGCCATCCTAGGGAGAAAGGTTGCAAACTTTATCACCAATCACAATGGAGGACCCTAAATGGAGAACCATTGACATGGCCAACTTCCCTAATCAAGCTGTTGCCCTATCTAGCTTGCTCAATGCAATCACCATTCCAATGGGAGAAGCGAAATATAGGCCCATCTGGAGGGGAACTAATGAAGGGTCATTTTTTGTAAAGTCAGCCTACACCTTCCAAGAGAAGGCCTAGGTTACAACCATCCCTTTCAACCTCGTCTGGAAGAAGAAAATCATCCCCAAAATAAGTTTCTTTTCTTGGACTGCTATCCAAAATAAGATCCTCATGCTCAAAAATCTGGCCAAAAGAGGATTCATGATCCCCAACCATTGCTACCTGTGCCTTTCAAGCTGGGAATCTACAAATCACATCTTCACCAACTGTGCTTTTTCCTTCACAACCCTTGGCCACTTGCTCAATTCCTTCCACATCCAGTGGGTCCAACCCAATTCAATCATTGACCTTTTCTCCCAGTGGCCAAACCCTTTCAACAATCCTAGGCTTCAATCTCTCTGGTCCTTCTGCCTCCATCACTTCATTTGGTAAATCTGGCTAGAGTGCAACAACAGGGCCTTTTCATCCTCCTCCAGGGACCCCCTATCTGTGGCTTCCAAATCCATTGCCTATGCTATTGAAAACATCCAGCTCATCCCCTGCTCCATGGCCCCTTCCTAGGCTCTTGAATGTGCCCTTTTCAAATCTCTTGGTATACCTAAAGAGGATCCTGGAGCTCAACCAAGGCCCAATCCCAGAGCCAATCTCAAGTGGATGTCACCTTCGGAAGGGTGGATCAAGCTGAATTTTTATGGGGCTTCTAAAGGAAATCCTAGCAATGTTGGGGCAGGAGGGGTCATCAGAGACCATAATGGCAACCTGATCCTTGCATTTGCAGAGTTCCTCGGGCCTCAATCTAACAATTTTGTGAAAGCCATGGCTTTGTGGAGGGGGCTTGTCCTGCTCCAAGAGGACCCCAGAAAGGTAATCATAGAGGGCGATTCCTTAAATATAATCAACTACATGATGAATGACAAGACTCCTTCCTAGAAAGTCTTCAACACCATCCAAGAATCTAGGAAGATCTTTCAAAGTCATCCGTAGACGACTATCCACCATAACTACAGGGAGGCTAATCAGCTAGCCGATCTCATGGCCAACCTGGCAGCATCCTCCAACAACCTCAAATTTTGGAGAGATAACTTTCCCCAAGACATCACCAATGCAACAAGCCATGAAAAGGCTAATATTCAAAATGGCAAGTCCCAATGAACTGAATTTTGAAACTAAGCTTATCACAGGAGCTTTCCTCGCCATTGTTGGATTTCTGAGATCTTCTCCACAAAATATGGGTAATTTTCACGAGTGGATCGGGTATGCCATCAGGTTTGAGCTCATGGGTGGCAAAACATGGGAAAACCTTCACACTCCCCACTTGGTTGATTTATGGCATTGCCCAAACCTCAAGGCCAACGGCATGCGTGCACCAACAAAGTCATCGTGTTCCAAGTTATCAGATCTCGACATCATTTTTGCTATGTGGCTAATCGCAAGAAGCTGGGAAGGCATTTTCCCCCTACCTCGCTAATCATGGCGAGTTTCTCTAGATTTTTCTTCCATCCCAAGTTATCCGTTGTTTTTCCCAACACCCCCCATTCCCCTCATAGTGTGTTTTCTAGAAGCTTCCTAGGTTTCTTGCACGTGTTTCGATCTTCCAAATATTAAGCGAATCGATGTCAATCTTTCCATATTTTGAAATGATTGTCTGCTCCTTCCTAATAACTCCCAAGGCTTGAGCCATGCCTTCTCCCATCGCATTATCGTCTAACCTGACTTCATCATTTTTAGCTCTCTCCACTTGATCCACTCCCTTTTAACTAGCAAAGGCTCCAACCCATCTGCTCGTGCTCCCTCCATTGCCACCCCTACCTCGGCTTTGCAAAAATTTTGCTTCGGCTCCCTCCACCTCTCGTCTCCCTACTTCCACCCCTTTTCCCCTACTAAGAGCATGGCTTTCATCGAACCAGCTTAGTTGAACCTCAACCCCATAGCCTAGATTTTCATGGATGCCAAAGGATTCACTCCTTTCTTGTAAAAATTCTTTGGGGCCGAGGACCAAATCACCAAGGATTTCATCACCTCTTAGAACCAGGGTGAGGTCACCATCCAAGGAGTTCACTTCAAGGTGATGATTGAAATGCTAGCAAAAATCATCGACCTCCCACTGACAGGTCACTTCATCCACCATGATAAGCACAACTGGGAAGAGGAGACGGATCAGTTCCTAGACAAAGGTAAGAGTTTGGGTTGGGACAAATGCATCCTTCACGTTTCTTCCCTCTTGACTCCTTGGAATGTTGCAATTGTCCCCATTATGCAGTATGTGACATACGATGACCCGGAGAAGCCTCCGCGAAGCTTCTACCTCACCTTCATCAACCACCTCAAAGACGGCAAGGCAATTTGTATCCCTGATTACCTCATGTACTCCCTCTCTCTAACCCTTAAAAAATATTAGAAGTCAAATGGAAAGCCGCTTCACCAAGGGCTCTTACCTATCATCTTCAAGCATGCCCTAGCCAACTGGCCCCCTATCCACAATGTCAAGCCTGTGTCTGCCAGTCCCCCAACGAGGTCCCCTCTTCTCCCAGTCATCCTGTTGACTCCCTTGTCGGCCCTGGTCTGGTCGGGGGCCACTCCAAGTCTTCCCCCTTCAGGAGTGCTAGGCGAAGCGAGCAGAAGAAGCGCATGGCTGCGTCAAATACTCCTCCGATGGCCAGATCCTTAGACCAGGCTCAAAAGGCCAAAAGTGGAGCCTTCCTCCTCCTCTACTCATGTCATATCCAAATCTAAGAGTGACAAGGAGGACCCGTGCTCCCAGATGTTGTTGGAGCTAGTGGCTTCGACCATAGGCACATCTATCAAGTACCTGGAGGAGGCCTCCAAGATTCTGTCTCGATATGTTGCAAGGAAGAAGGATGACACCAAAAATTGACAAGTGTGGGACCCTCCCTCTTGGTTGTTGACTTGCAAGATGGATTTGTTTCTTCACTAGTGGATCTAGATTAACAGCTCCTTTTGGGTTTGACAGTGTTTAGGCGGGACTTTTGAAGCTGATACAACTGGTTTTTGGGTTATGCCTTTGTCTGATGGGAAACTATTTATTTTTAATTTCTGTTTCAAGTGGTTTTCCCTCTGGGTCTTAGAGGGTTTTGTGATGGTCGTTAGTACCTCTATGAAAATTTTGTCCCTACGTATGGCTATACAACCCTGAATGTAATAATATTTTGGGTTCCTTTCAAAACCCGTAATGTAAATACAACTCAAATTATCAAAAAAAAAGAAGTATTTCTATTATTTGCACGGTCTTCTAGTTAACCGATCAACACACAAAATAAATATGCTTTATTCCCGTCAAATATAGGTGCCTATCAACCTGTCATCAAGATATAGGTGCCTTCCAACCTATGGTCGGAATACATGTGTCGAATATTGATGCCTTTCGCCTTGTTGAATATTAGTCACTTTTCCTATCATTAGGAGATAAGCACTTGTTTTGTCGCTGGAAGACAAGCATCTTTCGACCTATTGTCGAGATACAGACACTTGTTTTATTTCCAGAAGATAGGCGCTTTCCCTTTCGCCAGAATATAGGCACCTTTCGACCTGTTACCGGGATACAAGCATTGTACCTTAGCAAATTAGGCGCTCACTTCTAGCTCCTCCATATCTTTCGGGACATACATCATTACTTAAACACATTCAATTATTGTACAGTACCAGGTCCATCTAAGACCTCAACTAAAAAATGTGTAAAAGTAACAAAAATTTGCAATCTACACACATTTGCCAATAAAAACACCAGTCAAGCATAATACGTCAATTTCCATTAAATATATGCAATAATTACATAAAAAGACGATTCTAGTGTTAATAATGTCGCACTATACCCCATTAAAACATTCACAAAAATGAGCATTTCTAATTCTTATCAGTGGAGTTTTAGTATTGTGAAGGCTACTACAGGAAAATATCAAGAAGAAAGATGTTAGATTCTAGAATATTTGTATTTACAAAGAAAAATGAAAAAAAATCATAAAATAAAAATTAAGAATTCAATTTTTTTTTTTTATAAAAAAAATATGTAGGTATCTAGTTATTTTTTTTATTAGGTAGAGAAGGGGTTTTAAGGATACCCAAACTTGAGGGTTTTGAGAGGATCCCACAACCATTACAACAAGCTCCAAAAGGGTTACCCAACAACAAGCTCCAAAAGGAGAAATACAGTTTACACCCAAAAGGGTAACCCACCAACGAGGAGCAAAGACCAAAAAAACCAGCCACCAACCCTCCTACGTAAAGTACAATAATAAAGTCCTAGAGGATATGAACTAAATGCCCTAGATGGGGAACAACACCACACTCGTATAACGGGAGTAAACTAAAACCAGGAGTAGATCACTCCACCCAATGAAGGATCTGAGGCTTACACTTGCAATAGTTTGAAAGAGAAAGTAAAAAACTATGAGCCACCTAAATCGAAGCAAGAGCCGCAAAACAAGAACAACCGCTCTTAGGTACAAGAAAAAGGAGATAGCAACATTTTGCACCGCACTTGAGAGGGAGAAGGGTAAGATCCTAAAAAAAAAGCCTTAGAACCTTGGGATCAAACACACCACCATTGTTGGAACTGGAGAAAGAGATCTCTATAGACCACCAAAGCTAGGAAACCCACTAGAGACATGGGGCCATAAGTCGAAAACCACCGCAGCATAACAACCCACTTTCACCCCAACTGGTTTGGGTTGGTATTTGACCCTGTCTCCCCAAAATAGCCAGATACAACAAGAAATTACTAAACCTAGAATAAAGTGGCACAAACCAACCACGGATCCACTACTGGTAGAGAACCCTAGCAATAGAGCCATCCAAGCACCATCCAACCAGAGCAGCCAAGCCATTGGAGTCGAAGCTAGCCAAGGGAACACCGTCAGATTTCCATAGCCAAACACCATACCAAGCTCACCCCAACGGGTTTGGGTCGATAGATGGCCCTTTCCTCTCCTTGGAAAGCCAGAAAAAACATGAAACTACCAAACCCAAAAGAAATGCTACACAATCCAACCAAGTCCCCAAAACTAGCAAACAACCCAAGAAACGCAACCACCCAACACTCCCACCAACCAGAGCGAGAGCCAACCAAGGGGTCAACAACCAAAATTTTCTACTACATTATAATGACCTAGGATCATCCCTACAGGTTTGGGTCAGCATTCGGCCCTCTGCTCCAGATAAGAGTGATAATACCAAACCCATAAGAGAGTAGAACATACCAACAAGACCTCCAACAAGCAAAACACCCTGGTCACAAACCACAACAGAGAATAAGCATGACTAGCAACTAGATTTAGAATGGGAGAAAGGAGGCCTTCCGCTCAAAGGGTTCCAGAGCCTCCAAGTCGGAGCGAGAGTGAAACCCTCGCGGAGGAAGCCCTCATAGAGGAAACCATCACGGGCCCTCTCTGCCATGGTGAGGCTCAAGCCCTCTCTACCATGGTCATAGGTATCTAGTTATAACCACTCAATTGAAATGAGAATTAAATTTATTTGTAAACTCTTAAATTCTAAAAATATTTTTTTTATAACATATTAAATTAATTTAATGCACACAAAATAAATAAGTAAAAGAGGTATGTAAATAGTATAAATGTCCTTTGAAAGTGACAAAACCAAACCTTAAGTAATTATCAAGCACTATGTTAAATCTTATAAATACTTGGGCCTAAAAAAACTCCCAAGATATATATTTTTTTAAAGCGAAAAACCCTTTGCAAGGCCGCCTTGGTCTAAGAAACCACAACTTGTCGAAGTCATCAAGAATTCGTGTTCGGCCCTGCCCGCACCAACATTATCAATTGGATTTTGGGTACCTAATTCAACTTTTTGGTAAGGTGGAGATTTGAACCTGAGACATCCCTTGGAAAATTACCCTCTCCTCTCCAACCCACCCACAACACTTCGATACTCCCAAGATATCAGTACATTGAATAATTTAATCCTTTAACTAAATAACCACATCCAAATTGGAAAAAAAAATTAAGAATAATTATTTAAAAGCTCGATAATATAAATAAAATAGATCAAATCTCCAACCTTAAGTCATGGGAGAGATGGTTTGTTTTATTTATTGTTATCATTTTTATAAAAAAATATTGTGTAAAAAACTTTTATAATTTCACGTAATCTTAACCGCGTGAAAATAGAAATGAGACAATTCGATTATTATCAACTAATTTATTTAGTTTATAAAATAATTGAAACTTTCTTTATCATATTACCGTGATTTGGCTCCAACTCCCACATGACATTTCTTTCTCCATTCGCATTTAGTTTGTTCAACTAAATTGAATAGACACGAGGACTAGTTAGATTCCTTTCAAGTACCTTTCATAAGCAAATAATACAAAACTCAAAACAATATAAATAAATACTTACTGATTGAGATGAGTCGTGCATATATATCTTTCATACGACTGGAGTATGCTTTCATATAATAAGTAATACCTTATAACAATATACATATTTATTTATTAAGATTAGATGTTTAAATATTTTAAAATAATTTTTTTTAATTGAATTGAATTAATATTATATATTTTTAATAATAGTTATAGGTTTGAAATAAGTTTTATTAGTATTATATCTTAATTATATAATAATATTAAAATAATTTAATAATTATATATATATATATATATATATATAATTTAATAAACAAAATTCTTTAAATAAACTAAACTAATATCATTTAAACCTTTTATAATAATAAATTATTTTATTAAATATATAATATTATAATAAATAATTATTAATATATTATTTAATAAAATTATACTTCAAATTTTTTACCAACAATTTATATTTTTACTCATTCAAGATTATATAACTTGTTAAGATTTTTACTTTTAGTTTACACTTTGAAAACTTTCTTTAAACATTATTTGAATAATTTTTTTTATTATTTTATTTAAATTAAAATTGTATGTTTTATTTTAATAAAAGTTGCATAACATTAAAAAAAAATTAAACTTGCAAATAACCCAAAATGGGAAGCCCAACTTATGATTATACTTTTGCAACTTCACATATTGACAAGGCAAAATATATCTTGATTTTTAAATGGCATGAAGTGTATAGACTGTCGTTTTGAATAAAATGTGAAAAGGGCATGAGCAACTTGGTTCCCATTTGTCTTCTAGTCCTTATCTCTTGCACTATGTCAATAATTTTAAAAGATGTTAAACGTGTCTCCTCCTTTATTTTTATTAAGAATAATGAAGTTGGTCTTGACTTTTGTCCACCTTCAATATATTAGTCTACTTCGATGGTCCCTCACCCTCCACATGATTAAATGAAAAACTATATGCAGACTATTATTGCACAATATATTCCGATTCTCATTTGTCTTATATTGAAAGCATTATTTTGTTTTCAAAGCCTTGAATCGTGAGCCTCAAGTAAAGCCTTTGACATCACTCTTGGTGATGCATGCACATTGCTAGCTTTTTTTTTTTTTTTCGGGGAAGGTGAGGCGTATCATTTACAGTGGTTTAATTATTGGATGTCACTTTTGTTATTAATTACAAAATTATTTGATATTATATAGGTGGTATTTGACAGCACTTTTGTTATATAACTAGGTGATGCATGCACCTTAATAGTTTTTTTTTAAAGATTAGCCTCACCTACTTAGTAATTTGAGAGAAAAACTATACAATTTGATAATTATTTCTATTTGAATTAGAAATTGGCATGGTAGGTATCATTGTCATCCTTTTAACAATGTTAAAAGTCAATGGTGCTTTTACGCGTGCAAGATTCTTAACTTTAGCAATCAACCACTCTCTGCGTGGAATAAAAAAGTTTGAATGGTTCAAGGAAACCTATTCATATTTTTTTAATTAGTTATTATTATGTAATGCAGGTATATTAGTTAAACGTGTAATAAATAATTTTTTAAAACCCGAAACATTTGTGTACTAAATAATTTTTTAAAGCCCAAAACATTACGTTTTCCCGAAACTAAGTAAGTTTATTTTAAAATCTAAAAATAAAAAGTTATATAAAAAATAATAAATATTTGTGGAAGAACATGATACATTGTTTCTAGGAAACTTTTTAAAGCACCTTTCAAATGATTTTGGAAGATAGAAAAAGAATTTTAGTTCAGTTTTACATAGTATTCCTCGTATCTCCCGTTGAAATCGTCCGAGCGTTGGGTCGGCACTTCCCTTCTCCTTCTTGTTGTTAGACTCGGTAACATTTGATATACATACCGTGTAGGATGGATAAAAGATGATGAGTTCTAGATGACAATTTTACTTTGTTTAGGGGTTGCGTATTTGATGGAGATGGCATCATTAATTGAATTAAGTAGACATGAAGTTGTTTTAGATTAACGAAGGTTAAAATTACAACTATAAAGTCCTTGGCCAAGCCAATTGGAATGAAAGGCCTTTTTTTTAGTTTGGCTTTTTATTTTCCCTTTTCTTTCTTATATTAATAAGTTTTTTAAAATTTAAAATTATTATTTATTTATAGATTATTTGAAATAAAAATGATTTTATTTATAGTATATTGTAATTATATAAATATATTATAAAAAAATTTATTTGAAAAGAAGGGTTTTAAAAGGGGTTTCAAACTTTTTACAAAAGAGAAGTTAATAGAGCCCATGGCCAAGCCCAAGAGACCCTCATGAAAAGTGCCATCAAAACAAGAACATCAAACTACTTTTACAATCCAACCAACTAGCAAAAAGGAAGATCCACCACAGGACAGGATCTTTGAAACCTAATAAAGGGATAGAACGATAGGACCATGATCCGATATTGACAAGACACAATAAAAAACTACCAAAAAATACAACATTAAGCTTTGGGAGATGATTTTTCAAAGTCCCCCATGTCCTTTTTAGAAGTTCCCAGTTTACCTCGCTAAAGGCACGTCATACCTTGGATCTCTTCTACGAACGTAATTTCCATTTGGAGAGTCCTAATTAGGGCCTGATGTTTCTCCTCTAGCTTACTAAGAAAGGATATGAGTTTATTGGGAGCATCAAGCACGGACGTGGGTGAATCCCTTTTAACTTCAATCGAATCCTTCGAAATCTTTTTCTTCTTCTTCGTTGGAGATTGATCTTGGAATCTGCAATCTCCATGTTGACAAGGGAGGTTTCAACTTTGATAGATTTAGTGAACGGATGTTTGGATCACCTAGAACGCCCTCCTCTAATTCCTCTGAGCGATACCAAGACACCACTAGATCTCTTGACTTCTTTCTTCCAAAGAATCCTCATAATTAGACTTCGAGGAGTCGTTGGAAGAAAAATTAGAGTAAACTAGGGGAGAATCAAATACGGGAGGCACTTTCTGAATCTCAATTTGGGGTAGGGTCTCATCCACTACCACCCCTTTGGTCATAGACACATTTTAAAATCAATAAAGCTAGGCCCTAGTGGGTAGGGTTCGACCCTTTCCCACCCCTAACATTCGTAATGGACTTTTCCAGAGAATTAAATAGGAATGACATTATGTTCATAAGTCGCTTTTACCTCATGTGGTTAAGAAACATTACATGAAAACTACGTAGCACATCCTTGTTGGAATCCATCTTGAAATAATCTATGATCACCACAATAACCCAGTTCTACGGGGTCTTGAGGGCCTTGGAGCTATAACCGTTCTGCAACTTTGAAAAGTACTCATCCTCATCAAGAAAGAAGCTTAGTTCCCTAATCAAGGAGTGCTTTTTCCTATTATGGTAGACATCATCCACAAGGAGTCTCGTCACCTCCCCAACCAAGGACACTATTACTTCGAACTCCAATCTGCCAACCCTAATCCAATATTTCCTCCAAGAGTGAACTATTTGCGTATAAAGCCCTCTATGATGACCATGGAAAGATTGAATGCAATCTAGCAAACCTCCTCTATGCAAAATATTTTTTATGTCATCATCCACCTCTAGGGAGTTTGATTCTAGCAGAATATGTTGTACTTTTTGCATGTTTCGATGACCCATCTTCTGAATCCAATTAAAGTAGGAATTGGCTTTAATTCCTTCGATCTTGTAGAGATTAGTTTTGCAAGCAGTCTCCCTCAATGTATTTAAAGAATAATTGGAGTCTTTTGGACCCTGATAGGCTTTTTCTAAGAGATTTTGAAAAACATTCCAGGCTTCATGGTGCCATAGATTAAGAGGACGACCAAGAGGATCTGTAAGTAAAGGTAGGATCACGTTCCAAGACACAACTTGTTTATGGGGGTGATGAAGTATCCCACCATCTAATATTAAGATATTAAAATTTCCATCTTCACACTTTTTCAAAAAATGATTAAAAGATATTGCCAACCGAAGGTTCCACAAGCTATGAAAGCAATTCATTTCCTAAGCGTAAAAAGCTAAGTTGTCATCCTGCCACTTTGTACTATGTAATCTTGAAACTTGATGGAATAATGGTCTTATCCATGAATAATCATGATTACTGGGAGCAGCTCGAGTTATCCAAAGACAAGTGGATCTCACCCAATTATCTTGACCCATGCATGAGAGGCAAATGATGATGTGGCCTACCACCTCAATACAAGGCATGCCAACAGATAGCCAACTTCTTCATCTCATCCTTCCATACCAATCCAATACCTTAAACGAGTTTCCCAAAATCTCACACCCAATTATTTAGTCTGACAAAAATATATGAGAATACCTCTGGTAAAGTTTTTTGTGCTAAACCCCCAGAATTTAAATTTGAATTTGAAAAGATGTAACACTATTCCTAAAATATCACACCCAATTGTTTTAGTCTGTCAAAATCGATTGAGAATACCTCTGCTAGAATTTTTGGTGTTAAACCCCCAAAAATTAAATTTTAATTTGAAAAGAAGCAGCACAACAACCACAAGCAGACCTAAAGTAGACCCAAAATTTTGATGGATTCAAACAATTTTAAGATGCCACCAATCATATTTACACACCATCAAAGAGAAAGAGTCAAGAATTAACCCCGTCCATCAACCTTAATAGATCTTGAGGATAATTTGATCTCCAAATAGAGAGACCTTATTGAGATAGGCCTATGTTTACCATTAAGTATGTCAACTTATTTCCTTCTTTGAAGATGTGTTGGATTAGGACCTCCTCTCTGAAATGAAAAATTCTTATAGCCTTAGAAATCAAGTTTGCAATATTCTAGCTTGGCATCTTAGCAAATTTAATCAAATTGACAAGATTCAGAGAGTCTTCCTCTACTACAACCTTCTTTGAGACCATAGATTATAATAACCAAAGACCTTGGAGAAATACCCTAGCCTATGCAAAATGGGAGGTCTTGAAAGACGGGAACTCTGCATAGGCTAAAACCAACTCACATCTTTCATTCCTAAAAACACCATCGACCCTTGCTAAACTAATATTACCTTTTGAAGCTCCATAAAAGTTAGCTTGATCCAACCAATAAGGGGTGGGGACCATTGAACCAGATCTATTTGATTTGGGGGGAGGTCTGACCAGTCTAGAGATCTAGGAGAAGCCAATATTTAGTTCTAGATCCGCTTCAGCCAAAATCCCTCCACTCAAATCTGATTGATAGTTGGACACATTTTCAACAACATCCCAAATTAGCTTAGAAAAAATCACAACATCCCTCTTGACATTCTGAAATGCCCTTTGATTCCTCTCCCACCAAAGACCCCAAAATAGGTGGGGTAAAACAAATCTCCAAAGATATTTTAGTCTCAAAGATTTAAACAAAGGCACCCATTGAGAACAAACATTGACCAAAAGGTTTGGAAGGACCCAACATACCCCCAAGGATTGGATTACTCATCTTAAGACTTTAGAAAATAAGGGGCACTAAAAGAATAAATGCATTGTAGTTTCTTCACATGATTCACAAAGATAACATCTATTAGGTAAGATCATCCCTCATTTTCTTAAATTCTCAATTGTTAGAGTTTTGTTCTGGATGGCCAACCAATAGAAGATATTAACTTTTGGAGTAAGATGCTTAAACCATACCTTACAAGGAGGGAGCCAAATGGGAGAACAAGAATCAAGAAGGGCATACGTCGACTTAACCAAAAAAGAACCATCACTTTTCCCTTTCCACACAATAACATCCTTCAAGTCATGGGCCTTTAAAATCTAAAACTTTAGAGCCTTAAAAATAAATTCCTATGCCAACTTAACTTCTTTGCTGCAGTTAGTGGTTGATATAGCCTTCCAATATTTCCTACCATTGGCAACTTCAATAAAATCAACAACCTTAATCCTTCCCAAGTTCCTAGAAAGAGGTTCAACCATCACTAGATTGGGATCTTGAGAAAGGGGGCCATCCATCAGCCAAGAATCCTCCCAAAAGTCTATAGATTTACCATTACCCAAAATCCACCTGCTAACTTTTACTAAGGTCTTTTTGGATTTTGACAAGTTTTGATAGAAAAGGAAGCCCATAGATGGGAGAGGATCAGATAAAATACTTTTAGATTGATTTAAACACTTTTCAGCAATAATATGGATCCACTCCACATATTCCCTCTTAATGACTTTCCACCCCTATTTCACCACCAAGGCTTCGTTCATTGGGCGCAGGTCTCTAAGGCCCAAACCCTCATAAGCTTTCCTACTGCGGATCTTATTCCAGTAGATGAGGTGTAATTTCCTATGATCTTTAGAACTAGCCTAGAGAAGGGCTTTTTGAATGTGTTCTAGCTTAGATAAAACCTTTAGGGGAGTCCAAAAATTGACATAAAGTAGATATGAATACTCTGCAACAAAGTCTTATTAAGGAGTGTCTTTCCTACTTGGCTCAAAGAGCACCTTTATAGCTAGCCAACTACTTTTGTTATCTCTCCACAATAGGATCCCAAAAACTCTCCAGCATTATACCAGTGAACAAAGGTAGATCAAGATATACAACTAGAACTCAACAATATCACAACCAAGAATATTTGTAATCTTTCTTTGCCTGGCCAAAGGGGTATTCAAAAAGTACAATTTACTTTTTAAGTAGTTTATCCTTTGACATGTTGCTCTCTCAACCAAATTTAGGATCTTCTTCATCTCTCTAGCCTGGACCATCGATGACAAGGAGAGAAGGGTATCATTAGTGAACTAATGATGAGATATTGTATCAATCGAGAGGGACGATTGGATCTAGCATTATAATATAATTTGGATGAGTTTAATGGTAATATTTTGAAACTCTAAATAAGAGGTTCAAGGTTCAAATCCAATAGGGGCTAGAGTTGTACACCATAGTTTGGTAACTAAAGTGAATTTAACACTGGTTAGAGTTGTACACCATACTTTAGTAATTAGAATTTGGTTAGATAAACATATGTTGGGTAAATAAAATCTTCTATGAGGATTGTCTTATATCACTTATGGTCCACATGCACGATAAAATATACTTTACCATTACCTTTACTCTTTCTCTCTTTATATATAGTTTGACAAGATTAGAACATGGGTCTCTTATGGCTTGACAAAATTAGAACATATATCTCTTTCGTGAAAATTAAAGAATTTAATCGAGTTATATTTCAATGAACTTATAATTACTATTAAATAATATGAAAGATTAAAATAAACTTAAAATTACTATTTATTTATAAAAAATATTTAGAAATTTATATATTGATTTTGTTTATAATAAATGTTAGCTTTTGATGAGTATATGACATAGGAAATGCAACCACAAGATGTAAGATAAGCAATCTAAGATTACTATATGATAATAACACTATAATATGTAGGAAAATAAAGAGATAAAATTTTGTAATAACTCAAAAATATGCTATTAATGAAATCTCATGAAAATAGTACAATGCAGTATAATGGAGGACATGAACACTCCATAAATTGTTTTAAGGAACTACATTGTACTCCTCTACCAATCTATACTATGCACTCTCTATATTCTCTACTCCCTTATTTCACTCACTATAAGGCCTATATATAGGAAGATAAGTTCCTTGGCCCTTACTCTACCTTTGACTCTATCCTATGACTTATGTACATATGGACTACATGCACATTTATATCATTGCACATTCTAAAACTTGTGTATTTATCAATTTGCTTGAAGTAACTACTTTACTCTAAAGTAAACTACTACTCTAGTTATGTACCCAAGGTGGTACATTAGCATGTACCCAATAATATAATATACTCTAACATCCCCCTGTATTACATTATTTGGGTATTTAGTCTTCAATATGGATCTACATCTTGGTTCTGGAATTTGAGCTCTTCTCTCTTGCTTCCTTCATTGTCTTCTTTGTCTTAATTTGGATGAGTATCTTCATCTTGTTCACATTCTTCTTCTTCTGATTTTGTATTTATGTTGTCTCTTCCTGTCTTTTTTATTTTATTGGTTTTTTTTGTTTCAAAGTATTTAGAAGAGCCTTTGGTCTTGTAGTCTTCTAGATATCCTTGATGTACTAGTGATCTTACAATATTGCAAGTCATATGTGGATCAGAATTGCTTCCTTTTCTATTCGTCGATTTTTTGTATGGCCTATTTCTTTGATCTTCAAAAATGTCAAGCTTGAACTCATTGTTAGTGGATGCTTCTAAAATAAGAACTTGGAAGAAATAATCTAATCTGAATATTAGTCTCTCCTCAAATATTTTATAGTACTTGTCTTTGTAGTAATAGGAGTAAGATGAATGAGATTTTCCTCCATAATATTTATAGGGATGGAAACTCCAAAATTTTACCTTCTCATGACCAAATTGGCTGCAATAGGAGCATAGTAAAAGTATCCCAACTCCTTTGTTGTATGTTTTAGGAATATCATGTTTATCTATTTTCTTGGTGAAATAGTTAAACCATGTGTGTACAATTGAAGCTATTCCATATTTACTTCTTTTATAAATTTGTATGAGATATAATTCATCAATATGTGTTTCTACCTTTTGAATATGATCTTCAATATCTTCATTAGTATAATTATCATAAAATCCCTTTACTATCTCACTAGAATATAATCCTGAAGAATCTATGTTAACCAAACTATTAATTTGTGATTTTTCATAAATATTTTTAAATTCCATTGATTCTTCTCTTCCATTTTTATCTTCCTTATTATCCAATGAATTATCTAAATTATCAATAATTCTTTCCATTTAATCAAGTGTATTTCTAAGCCATTTCCTTCTTTTCTAATTACATTATTTAATGTGTTCTTTGGAGTGGACATCCTTATAGCTCCCTAGTTTAGAGTATGTGAACTAATTTGATAAAACCTTTTTAAGACTTAGGTTTTGTAGGATCCTTATGTATCCCTAGTGATTAGAATATACTCTAATATTGATAAAGTGCTTAGCAACTATTAGTTCACCTTTTGAGTTGATTTTATAATATTTTGGGAATGATAATAATCAACTTCTATTTCACCTTATTTCTCCTATTGAACTATGCACTTATCAATTTTATGGAGTTATCTATGATTGGATTTCTTTTATCCCTTTAATGTGACTATGCGACAAGCACAAGCAATAAAGTCCAACTCTTTCAAGCAAACAATTATTTTAATTCTCTATCCTTAAATTTCCAATGGTTCAATTTTCTAAATTCCAATTAATTAAAGTTTGATGTAGCACTCCTTATATCTCCCTAATTTAGAATTGTAGAAATTTATGATATTTGCATTAATAATAATTTGGTTTACCAAGTAGAAAACCTTATATATCCTATGATATTAACTATAAATATTAATGTTCTTGTATTTCAACTAATGTGTTTTGAAATACTATTTAAGGATATAAACTCCTTTTAACTTGCTTTCAATTTTACTAAGTTTGATTTTGCTTCTATCTTCAATGATAAATTATAATAATTTCAACATTATATACTACTCCTTATCACTCCTTAATGAAATCAAATATTAATCTAAGTTGAAACTATACCTTTGTAATACTTTTCTTTGACTTCTATCTCCAAGGCGAGCTTTGTATATTTGTGGCTTATGACAGTAAGATTGTTGGTTAATGGACATCCTTTTTAATGTGCCTTTGACTCCTCATTCCAACCCTTAACGGTGTGCCTTGAATTCTCTCTACGTGGACACCTAGATGCTAAATTTGAGCTCTTCTTTTCTTTTAAATTTTGAGAGTTGATTGGCATTGGTCTAGACTTTGGCGTGCTACTATTGGGTGTTGGAATTTCTTCTTATGATACAAGCATCCAATGCTAGTCTTTGAACGATGCTCTTCTACGATGATCTCTTGCTCCCTTTAATTATCTTTGACTATTGTGCTCAAGTTTCACTAGAGATATACTTCTTCTCTCTGCAGTCTTTCCAGTTGCATCTATTAATATGCACTATTTCTTGAACCAAGTGCCAAGTGGCACTTTTATGTTGCTCAATACCTCTCCCTAGGTAAAAGTACCATATTATTATCCCTGCAAGATGTAACTCCACTTTGTGCAGGTTTGAAATATGTTAGCTAAGGAATTGAGCATTGAAGATGCTCATTTTATGAGCGTTGAGGTAATAATATGGATGGTACTCCTCTTGAGCACTCGTTGATATCTCTTGCAAGCGTTAGAATAGTTGCTACCTCTTCCTTCTTATGTGTCAAGTGAAACAATTTGTCTTACTCCTTTAGGGTAAATGTAGGCGCTCTTTTGTATGCACTCAATCTACTAAAATGTATCTTATTCCCTTGATGCTCTTTCAATTCTATTGCAATTTAAATCAAGCCTTTTCTAGTGTGAATCCAACTCATTCTTGCTCTTCAATGTAAGGTGCTTCTTCCTTCATGAAATTGGCTCTAGTAATGGTGTATCCAAGGTGTTTCACTATTGTAATATTATCTGACGATATTATCCCAATGATGATGGTACTATCTGACCATTCATTTCCAATGATGGTGGCTTTTGAGTGCTTGCTACAGTGGATGGTAGCTTGCTTTAGCGAAGGTAATTCTTCCAAGCTTGCTTGATGGTAATATTTATCCTTGCACTTCAATTTTTGGCCATGTATGCTATGCAACCTATGTGATATCCTTGTTCTTTCTTGAACTCATTGTCACAGTGTTATATTATGTATACTTTATTGAATCAATGCAGGTTTGTTACCTGTGCACTATGTAGGCGCTGAATTTGGTTGTGTTGGCACTATGATGGGTGTCTTTGGATACCTCTAATGGAAGGATATTGAGACCTTGGATGGATATTTATTTTGATGTCAGAGCTCCTTCTTTAGACTGTGTAAAATGCCCACTTTAATGGCTGAAATATAAGTAATATAATCTCCTTTCTAGTACACCTTTGTCTTGATGATGCGGCCTCTTATAGACTGTAATAGGCTCATTGTAGTAGTGTCCTTAGACACTCTATATTTTGCACTTGATTTTCTATGTAGAGTAGGGTGCAATGATGTAGATAAATTTACCTTGACATGCACCAAAAACTTGAGACTTTTATGGTCTCCTTTTGAATATTTCTCGCTTATTTGATAAGTCGGTTTTATTCTCCAATCTATGGGAGTTCTATTGCTCTGGTGGATTCTCCTTGCCACAAAATACTACAATTTTTGTATGATCAATAGTGTCTATATACATTTTATTCTTACCCTATTTTGTGCACTAAAACTTCCTTCTTTCTTAATGCACTTTAAAGAACTTAAGGGTAACCAATATAATGCACTAATAATTCTGCAACTTTCACTTAAGAGTAATGTCTTCTTTGCTTTAATTAGATAATAGGAAGAAGATATTTTATTTATTTTGAAATATATCTAAATCCTATTTTAATGTGCATTTATTAACCTATTAAGAAACTATATTTTGCACTCATTTGAATACTTTAATATGCAACCTTCTCTTTGCAACTTTTAAACCCTAATAAGGTGCCTAATGGAACTTGATAATGAACCAAATAATTAAATTTCAACTAATAAACCTTCTTGCACCCAAGTTGCTTACCTTAATGATATTTGTAGATGAAGGATTGTAAGGTTATTATATTCACCTTATTTCTACCTTTTAATAGATGAACTTTCAACTCTTCTTTGCTATCCAAAATAGCTTATCAACACACCAAATTTGTAGCTTTTTACCTCTTCTAACTTGCTTCTTGAAATTGTAGTTTTGTGGCTCCTTCTATACTTAAGGATGTATCTTGGAAATATGAAACTTAGTAGCTATTGATGTTGTCCTAATTTATGCTATTTTTCAGTTAATTATTTCACTAAAATGTTGTCCTTGAACCTCAAAATTTTTGTAGGGAACTCCTCCAAATCGTAGCTAAGATTTTCCATGAAGAACCCTTCGGTTTTCTATTGTAGAAACCACCAGATCTCCTTTCTCTAAATGAGCCTTCTAGCCTTCAAAGGTAATCTTTAAACCATTTAGGTTTGGTAGTAATGTCTACCTCCTTTCTACTTCAACCCCCTTGTCTAATTTTGACTTTAATCTAGGCCTTCTTCTCAAGAATCTAAAAGTCTTGAGGTCTTCACTAATATCCTCAAAAATTTGGCAAGCTTCTTGCCAAATATATCTCCGTTTGGGCTTGTTATCGTATGGCAACAATTGTACCAAAAACTTTCTGTATTAGGAACTTCTCATTGGTGGTAAATTTTTCCAATGAATTCTAGGAACTCCTTCAGTGGCCTTCTTCGAATCTCCTTCAATGAGGCTCCCCAAGCCTTCTCCTTGTTTCTCCTTGAGACCTCTTCTCTAGGGTCTTCATTTTCATAGATTATCTGATATTTTTCAATGAGACATTTCTTTCAACCTTTTACTATGGAAGTGTTGCAATGAGATATCCCTCAGATCTCTAAAATTTACTGCTTCTGGAATAGGATTTTTTCTAGTCCTTCTCTATAACTTATCTTCTTGAATTGGAAGTTCTTCAATAGGATATCTTGTAGATCTCTTCATCTTCTCAGGATGATTTCTTCTACTCCTTCAAGGTGAAGTATTCAATATTTAATTGAGATCACCAACCTCCAATATTCACCTAGACTCTTCTCTTTGAGTCTCTTCTTCCTCGAATCTACAACAAGGATCCTATGGCCTTTTTTTCGCTTATGCAATTTGTAGGTCTGCAATATCTACCAATGGGACATTTTATTCAAGCCTTAAAATCTTTGATATTTTATTTGTTTCTTTTGGTACTAGATTTATTCTAAAGATATTCTTCCTAGCTCTATGTAGGAGCCTTCTCAGCTTTCTTTGAATATCCTTTTCTTGCAGCAAAGTATTAGGACTGTAATGGAAGAAATTCTAGATCTACAGAAGATCATTTTTTACTAGTTGATTTATCAATCTAGTGGAATTAATGTTGAGTCCTAGTCTTCACGAGTTTTTATACAACCTTGTGGAAAGACTCTAGCCAAATGCAATCTCAAAAATTCTAAAAATAAGATTTTTGGATTCCTCTCAATCTCACTTGTGGATCTTCCTATTTCCTATCGATCTATCATGTGCTTTGATACCACTGTTAGCTTTTGATGAGTATATGATATAGAAAATGCAACCACAAGATGTAAGATAAGTAATCTAATATTATTGTATGATAATGGTGTTAGATTTTGATGAGTATATAATATAGGAAATGCAACCACAAGATGCAAAATAAGAAATTTATGATATCTATATGATAATGGAACTATAATATGCAAGAAAATAAAGAGATAAATTTCTACAATAACTTAGAAATATACCATTAGTGAAAGTTTACAAAAATAGTATAATGTAATATAATGGAGGACATGAACACTCCACAAACTATTTTTAAAGGAACTACATTGTACTCCTCTACCAATATATACTATGCACTCTATATTCTCTCCTCTTTATTTCACTCACTATAAGACCTTTATATAGGAAGGTAGGTTCCTTGGACCTTACTCTACCTTTAACTCTATCTTATGACTCATGTACATGTGGACTACATGCACATTTATATTATTTCACATTCTGACACTTGTACATTTATTACATGTTGAAGTAACTACTTAACTTTACTCTCAAGTAAAATCCTACTCTAACACCCCCTTGTATTACATTATTTGGGTATTGAGGACTTTAGTATTCAATATGGATCTTCATCTTTAGATGTTCTTCAACTTGATCTGGTCCTTTGTATTATATTTAATTCACCTAACATTGTATGCCTCCTTGATCTAGTTCCTCTTCTTCTTCTTTATTCTTGTCTTTGGAGTCAGTTATTGCACTTTTGTAGGTGGATGTACTATCATACGATTCTTGCAAAAGTATCTTCTCTTTACCTTTGTCCTTTTTATCATTTTTTAGGTTTTGTATAAAAGCTTCTGAACAAACACTTAAGGCATCATGATAATATATTGAGTTAGTAGAACTTGAAGTATCAATATTGCATGAGGATTGAAATATCTTCTCTAGGTATGATTCATCCATTTCTATTTTCTTTTTAAGTGATTCTATCAATATTTTTGTTCTACATTCTCATCTTTGTAACATTTGAATGTAAGTAATACCATATATAATATGCTACCAAAGTATAAAGGAATTTGAATGTCACTCTTTTCATTATCAATTACTTCTGTGAGTTGAGCATGTAGATAATATTCCATGGTTTCAAACTTATCTTTTAAAGCTTCACTATGAATCACTTTTGAAGTAAGGTTTAAGTCTCCTTCAAAAATTTTAAGCAAATTTTTTATTTCAATTTTTATGACACTTGCCATTTCCTTTCTAATAGTGTTGTCCATATCATTGTTCACTGTATTCTTTGAGGTAGATGTCTTCCTTAGTTTTATTAAATTTATTTTAGCTTTTTAGTATATTAAGAATTATTTTGATAGAGCCTTTTGAAGTTGGCTTCCTTATGTCTCCCTAGTGATTCTAATCTTGGTAATAGTTCACATTTCGAGTTGATTTGGTAATGTTTTGGGAATTATAATAATCTATTATTTCACCTTCTTTCTTCTATTTAACTATTCACTTATCAATTTGATGGATTTCTGTATGGTTGGATTTATTTTGTCTTTTTAATGTATCTATGAGATAAGTATAATCAATGAATTCCAATTATTTTGACTATTTAATGAACTTTCTTCTTCAACCTTTAATAGTTTAATTTTCTAAATTCCAATAAACCAAGGTTTGATGTGGTATACATTATAACTCTCTAATTTGGAATTTTAGAAAATAATAATATTTACAAATTAATATTCCAATTTACCAAGGTTGAAAACCTTATGTCTCCTACTTGGTTATTTGCAAATATCTCAATGTTTGAATATCAAGCAATTTATAATATCTTCTACCTTTGCTAAAATTGCTTTCTTAATTCTAAGGTTGATATTTCAATGAAATAATAATCAAATTTCAACCTTATACTAAACACCTTATAACTCCTAAATTAAAGGAAAGTAAGTATTAAATGATATATGTCTTTTACCTCCCTTCAATGTATAGCGAGCGAGTTGATTGGCCTGCAGTGAGGCTTCTAAGTTCAAGTGATGATATTTACTATGGGATACAAGGATTCAATGCTCTCTTTCAAATAACACTAGTATTCTCCTCACAACTTGAGCATTCAATGCTCTACTTCCTTTCGAACGACACTAGTCTTCACCTTACAACTCTGTTGGCAATTTTGGGTTTGAGATCCTAGCTTCTTGTCTATGAGTTGTCATTGATGTCAAAAGGAAATGGCATTAATGTTAAGAGGATGTGTTGGCTTCAAAGGTGGAAGATTCCAAGAGAATATTTTTAAGAGAATCCGGAGAGATTCCATTGGCAAGGGTTTTTCATTAAAACCAAACCGGTTTTTATTAAAACCAAGTTGGATAGGGTTTTTATTAAAACCAATGGAGGTTCTCTTTATTATTTATTTAATTATTATTTAAAACCCTTCAAGGTTTTAATTAATTAATTATTTAATTAATTAAGGGAGAAATTATTTTTAATTTATTAAAAATACTTAAAGGTTTTTAAACCTTTTTTTATTCTTAATTTATTAAAATTATTTAAGGGTTTTTAAACCCTTTTTGAAAAGACTTTTGATTAATTTCGAAATGGTCTTTATTTCCGCCGACGTCAAGGTGTCTTCGAAGAGACTATTTATTCTCCAACTCCTAAGGTTGGAAGGCTAATTAATTCGAAATTCCCCGAATGCAATTTGCGGTGTTTGTGCTCTGTATTCGCTACGATCGAAGGAAGACTTAGAAGCACGTGCGGTTGAAAAGTCTTCGGGAGTTTTTTCGAGGGTGAAGTGGAGGGAAGTTCACTTGTGAACTTCGTAGCCCGCGTGGGCTAGTGGCAGCGAAGGCTGTTGTTGGGCGTTGCATTGGTGGAGGTCACCGTTTCGAGTCTCGCGGGGGTGCTTTGCTAGAGTAACACACGTTTTTATTAAAACGTCTTTATGCCACGAAATTCGGAGTTTCTTGGACAGCGATTTATAAGGTGTGATTAAATTTTATGAGTTTTGGCTTTTGTGATTAGCATTGAATAAAAGCTTAGGAGAAATAAGGGCATATTTCTTTGGATGTATTTTTAAGATTATTCTTTGCTATGCTAAAATTAAAAATGGAGGTATAAGGTGTGAGTCTCTGATTGTTGATTTATTGGCATGTTATGGTGGTTGTGTTTAAAGAAGTGGAGCTAAAAGGTGTAATAAAGGAAGTTTATATTATTGCTCATTTCTTTTTATTCTAACCCTAACTTGGTTGGAAGTTTGAGAGTTGTGTGTGGTGACAGATTGAAGGTTCAATTATCTTCTACTCCAATAAGGTATGGGCACATTCTTCTTATGAGTATGATTGGTGTATGTTTTCTGAAATAAGGTTGGAGTGAAAAGGTATTCTACTAGGTATCCTTTGGCTAGGTGTAAATCCTATTTTCTGGTTTGTTGAAGACTACTTATGCATTGTTATCCTTAAGGAGAGTTTTTGGTGAATGCATAATTTCTGGTTTGAGATAGTGGAAGCTTTGTGCACTAGGGTTTATATTTGTGAGTCTAGCTACTTGCATTGAGTTGGTGGAACCCTTGGTTGGCTGTTTTGAGTTTGATGGTTGAGTTGCTTCCATAGAGGTTGTTTGATCAAGTTATTGCTTTACTTGATTCATGATATTGGGCTTACTCCATTGAGTTGATTTGAGCAAGTTATTCTTTGCATTTGGTGATATTGTGTTGGTGGCTGTTTTGTTCAAATATCTTTGGAGGGAAAAGGATTTCTACTTGTTTCCTTTTCTTGTGATGATTGGTTGAATGCTTCAAGGTTGATGTTGAGTTGAATGGTGTTGTTTGATTAAGCCTTGTTGATAAGCATTGTTGTTGAAGCCCTATTTGGTTGTGAAAGAGTATTTGGTTGTGAAAGATTGATTGGTTGAGAAAAGTTATTTGGTTGTGGAAAGAACATGAGTATCATTGTTATATGAGATCTTGCATGGTTGGCAATTGTTGGGTTGTGTTTCATGTTCTTGATAAATGCAAACTTCATTCTATCTTATTCTTTTCAGATATTGAGTTGAGTTTGATTTGAGATTGAGATTGAGCTGAGTTGATTTGAGTTGAGTTTTGAGATTGGGATTTGAGTATAGAACATATTGAGTCTCTAACAATTCTCTTTATGCTTCTATGAGTTTGAAAAATCACATTGGGTCTCTAACAATTCACTTTGTGATTTCCTACTAAGAAAGTTTTTCTTGGTGAGCTTGCTGAGTTTTTGGACAGGTTCCAGTGGGGACTTGTGAGCAGTTTTTGGACAGGTTCCGGTGGGGACTTGTGAGCAGTTTTTGGACAGGTTTCAGTGGGGACTTGTGAGCAGTTTTGGACAGGTTTCGGTGGGGACTTGTGAGCAGATTTGGACAGGTCCTAGCAGAGGACTTGTGAGCTGAGTTTGATAGTTCTATCAGAGAACTTGAGGACAGAGGTGCATTGGTTCTATGAGAAGAACCTGAGGACAGATTTGGCAAGTCTTTGAGAAGGCTTGTATGTAGAGGATTGATTTGTTCAAGAGTTGGACAGATCTGACAGACAGAGGAAGACTTGTACTAGACCGACTGACTGTGTTTGGTACAGGTTGTTGAGCTGTTGTGGACGTGATCATAGAAGGCAGAGGTCTCTTAGGCTAAGCATTGAGGATAGGAGGTCTTCGGTGGAAAGGAGTTCCACATGTCGGCAAGAGGTAGAGGCAGTTGATCTTCTGAGGGATCATTTCCAGAGCAGAGGGGAAGGTATCTCCTTTGAGGAGAGGCTCATAAATTCTGATTGGGGGAAGGTATCTCCTTTGAGCAGAGGCTCATAAATTCTGATTGGGGGAAGGTATCTCCTTTGGGCTGAGGCTCATAAACATTGTAATTGGGAAGGATTCCCAAAGAACTTTGAGATAACTTTTAGAGAAAAGTTTTGTGGATGTAGCCCAACCATTCGGGTGAACCACGTTAAAATTGGTGTCACTTTGTGGATGATATTGTGCATTGCTTTGATATTGCTTTGGGTATATTGCTTTACTATTTTGAAGTATAAAGGAAAAAGTAAAAAGAGGTCTTATACTGTTCACCCCCCTCTCAGTATAAGCTTGTGTTCTTCAATTGGTATCAGAGCAGGTGCCTTCGGAAAGTTTAACAACTTGAAGGAAAAGCTAGTAAAGAACACAATGGATCATTCAAGTGGCAATGCAACACCTATTCTTGATGGGTCAGATTTTGGTCTTTGGAGTGCAAGGATGAAGGTTCATCTAATGGCACTTGGGAATGAGGTTTGGGAAGTGATTGAAGATGAGTACACTATTCCTGAACATGGTCCTAATACTAAAGAAGAAAGGCTCCTACATCACAACAATTCAAAAGCAATGAATGCAATCCTGAAAGGCTTACGGAAAGCAGATCTCACCAAAGTGATTCACCGCAAGACAACTAGTGAAATGTGGAAACAGTTGAAGGTGGTTCATACAGGTGATACAAATGTCAGAAAGGCCAAGTTGAGACACTTCAAAGGTATGTTTGAACAACTCAAGATGAATGATGATGAAAATATTAGTGACTACATGCTTCGTATGGATGAGGTTGTTAACTCCATGAAAGACTTAGGTCTTGAGCTTGCTGAAAATGATGTTTGTGATAAGATTTTAAGATCTCTTCCTAATAGATTTAGTGAAAATATTTCTGCTATTGAGGAAGCTAAAGATTTGGATAAGTTGAAAAAGGATGAGCTCCATAGTATACTTGCAGCATTTGAGTTGAGAACTCAAGTGAAGGTTGATGTCAAGAAAGAGGCAGCTTTCAAGGCTACCAAGAAATCCAAGGGTAAACAACTTCAAGATAGTGATGAGTCTTCTAGTGATGAAGAGGCATATTACAGCAAGAAAGGCAAGTTCTCTAGAAAGCACAAAAGTATGAAAAATATAAGATGTTTCAATTGTGGAAAGTTTGGTCATTATGCTACTAACTGTACTGTTCCCAAGAATGAAAGTGATGAAGATAAACAGGATTCTAAGAGCAAGGATTCTGAAAAGCACAAGCATCACAGGAAAAACAAAGATGAGCACAACAATCAAGGAAAGAGGTATTCTCACAAGCACAAGAAGAGTTTCTACCTAGACAAAGCAAGTAAGTGTTCTAGTAGTGATAGTGAAAGTTCTTCAAGTGATAATGAAAATGAGATGTTGTTCATATCAGAAAAAGAGGAAGAACCGAAACATAGATTCATTATCATGAAATGTCTTAGATGTGGAAATTTTGGTCACCTTGAGGATGATTGCACAAATAATGATTTGGTTTCTAGTATGTATGAGGATGCTTCAAAAAACTATAAGGAAGATGCATGTATGGTTTTTGAAAAGGGTAGCACCTCTAGTGATAAGAAATCTGAAAAAGGCTTTGATGATTCAAAAAGCAAACAAATAGAGGAAGATATAGAGGAAGGTGAAGTAGATCTTGAAGGTGAACTTATTAGTGCTCTTAGTGCTTTGAAAAAGGAAAGAAAGAAGAATGCTAGACTCAAGGATAAGTTAGATGAATGTTGTATGGAGAGAGATGATCTTATAGAAAGTCTTGACTTCTCTATAGCTAAGACACAAGAACTCAAGGATGAGTTAGAGTCTAAGGTTCTTGAGTATAGTGAGTTAGAACAGAAAATGGCTTCTTTGAAAGAGGAAACTAAAGAGTACAAGGATAAGCTTTACAGGTTTCAAGATAGCTCCAAAAAGGTTAAGTCACTCATCAAAGGTCAAAGAAAGACAACAGATAAAATAGGCCTTGGTTTTGTTAAGCCACACAAGGAACAAGTTGGAGAGTCTAGTAAGAGACTCCAAAAGGAAGAGAGTTCTGATGAGGAAAGTATTTTAGAAAAAGAGTCCTTGAGTGATAGATGCACAGAATTAGAAAACAGGAAACAGAAAAAGGGGAGAAAGTTTACAGGACCTAGGAAGTCAAATCTAGGAAAGTTTAATGGCAGATGTTTTGCTTGTCACAGGTTTGGTCACATGGCTTCACATTGCATGGCTCAAGTGAAGGAGGTAAATGACAGTTTCAGAAGTGCTAATTTCTTTCAAGGGTATTGCTACTCTTGTAAACAGTTTGGGCATAAGGCAATTTATTGCAAGGCTAATAACAGGAATAGGGTTAGTCAGAATAGGTGGATTCAAAGAATAGGTATGCCTCAAAGAAATAACATTGTTACTTGTTATAAGTGCAACAATGAAGGTCACATAGCTAGACAGTGTAGAGCTGAACTTCCAAGGTACAAGAACAGAAATAGTGGTATGAATAGGTCCAAGGATCAAGGCATGGTTAAGAACAGGAACAGTGACAAGAACAGGAATAGGAATATGGACAAAGAGTTCAAGAGAAGGCATGGTAAGGCAGTTATAGACACTGATGATGATCAGTGCCTAATGGGAGTTTTACTCCCACCCCAAAATTAAACACCTCAACAGGAGGTGGGGGAGGGACTAAGCTAAGAGGCTCATTCTTAGTCCCGAGCCCCAAAGGTGACCCTTTGCCATTGATGACAAAGGGGGAGAGATTTGAGTAAGGGGGAGAGCCTCAAGACAGGGGGAGCTATTTATGTTGAGTTTCTGTGTTGTTGAGAAGCATGGTTTGCCATCAATGACAAAGGGGGAGATTGTTGGCAATTTTGGGTTTGAGATCCTAGCTTCTTGTCTATGAGTTGTCATTGATGTCAAAAGGAAATGGCATTAATGTTAAGAGGATGTGTTGGCTTCAAAGGTGGAAGATTCCAAGAGAATATTTTTAAGAGAATCCGGAGAGATTCCATTGGCAAGGGTTTTTCATTAAAACCAAACCGGTTTTTATTAAAACCAAGTTGGATAGGGTTTTTATTAAAACCAATGGAGGTTCTCTTTATTATTTATTTAATTATTATTTAAAACCCTTCAAGGTTTTAATTAATTAATTATTTAATTAATTAAGGGAGAAATTATTTTTAATTTATTAAAAATACTTAAAGGTTTTTAAACCTTTTTTTATTCTTAATTTATTAAAATTATTTAAGGGTTTTTAAACCCTTTTTGAAAAGACTTTTGATTAATTTCGAAATGGTCTTTATTTTCGCCGACGTCAAGGTGTCTTCGAAGAGACTATTTATTCTCCAACTCCTAAGGTTGGAAGGCTAATTAATTCGAAATTCCTCGAATGCAATTTGCGGTGTTTGTGCTCTGTATTCGCTACGATCGAAGGAAGACTTAGAAGCACGTGCGGTTGAAAAGTCTTCGGGAGTTTTTTCGAGGGTGAAGTGGAGGGAAGTTCACTTGTGAACTTCATAGCCCGCGTGGGCTAGTGGCAGCGAAGGCTGCTGTTGGGCGCTGCATTGGCGGAGGTCACCGTTTCGAGTCTCGCGGGGGTGCTTTGCTAGAGTAACACACGTTTTTATTAAAACGTCTTTATGCCACGAAATTCGAGTTTCTTGGACAGCGATTTATAAGGTGTGATTAAATTTTATGAGTTTTGGCTTTTGTGATTAGCATTGAATAAAATCTTAGGAGAAATAAGGGCATATTTCTTTGGATGTATTTTTAAGATTATTCTTTGCTATGCTAAAATTAAAAATGGAGGTATAAGGTGTGAGTCCGTGATTGTTGATTTATTGGCATGTTATGGTGGTTGTGTTTAAAGAAGTGGAGCTAAAAGGTGTAATAAAGGAAGTTTATATTATTGCTCATTTCTTTTTATTCTAACCCTAACTTGGTTGGAAGTTTGAGAGTTGTGTGTGGTGACAACTTGAAGGTTCAATTATCTTCTACTCCAATAAGGTATGGGCACATTCTTCTTATGAGTATGATTGGTGTATGTTTTCTGAAATAAGGTTGGAGTGAAAAGGTATTCTACTAGGTATCCTTTGGCTAGGTGTAAATCCTATTTTCTGGTTTGTTGAAGACTACTTATGCATTGTTATCCTTAAGGAGAGTTTTTGGTGAATGCATAATTTCTGGTTTGAGATAGTGGAAGCTTTGTGCACTAGGGTTTATATTTGTGAGTCTAGCTACTTGCATTGAGTTGGTGGAACCCTTGGTTGGCTGTTTTGAGTTTGATGGTTGAGTTGCTTCCATAGAGGTTGTTTGATCAAGTTATTGCTTTACTTGATTCATGATATTGGGCTTACTCCATTGAGTTGATTTGAGCAAGTTATTCTTTGCATTTGGTGATATTGTGTTGGTGGCTGTTTTGTTCAAATATCTTTGGAGGGAAAAGGATTTCTACTTGTTTCCTTTTCTTGTGATGATTGGTTGAATGCTTCAAGGTTGATGTTGAGTTGAATGGTGTTGTTTGATTAAGCCTTGTTGATAAGCATTGTTGTTGAAGCCCTATTTGGTTGTGAAAGAGTATTTGGTTGTGAAAGATTGATTGGTTGAGAAAAGTTATTTGGTTGTGGAAAGAACATGAGTATCATTGTTATATGAGATCTTGCATGGTTGGCAATTGTTGGGTTGTGTTTCATGTTCTTGATAAATGCAAACTTCATTCTATCTTATTCTTTTCAGATATTGAGTTGAGTTTTCAGATTTGAGATTGAGATTGAGCTGAGTTGATTTGAGTTGAGTTTTGAGATTGGGATTTGAGTATAGAACATATTGAGTCTCTAACAATTCTCTTTATGCTTCTATGAGTTTGACAAATCACATTGGGTCTCTAACAATTCACTTTGTGATTTCCTACTAAGAAAGTTTTTCTTGGTGAGCTTGCTGAGTTTTTGGACAGGTTCCAGTGGGGACTTGTGAGCAGTTTTTGGACAGGTTCCGGTGGGGACTTGTGAGCAGTTTTGGACAGGTTTCGGTGGGGACTTGTGAGCAGTTTTGGACAGGTTTCGGTGGGGACTTGTGAGCAATTTTGGACAGGTTCCGGTGGGGACTTGTGAGCAGATTTGGACAGGTCCTAGCAGAGGACTTGTGAGCTGAGTTTGATAGTTCTATCAGAGAACTTGAGGACAGAGGTGCATTGGTTCTATGAGAAGAACCTGAGGATCAGATTTGGCAAGTCTTTGAGAAGGCTTGTATGCAGAGGATTGATTTGTTCAAGAGTTGGATAGATCCGACAGACAAAGGAAGACTTGTACTAGACCGACTGACTGTGTTTGGTACAGATTGTTGAGCTGCTGTGGACGTGATCATAGAAGGCAGAGGTCTCTTAGGCTAAGCATTGAGGACAGGAGGTCTTCGGTGGAAAGGAGTTCCACGTTCTGGCAAGAGGTAGAGGCAGTTGATCTTCTGAGGGATCATTTCCAGAGCAGAGGGGAAGGTATCTCCTTTGAGCAGAGGCTCATAAATTTTGATTGGGGGAAGGTATCTCCTTTGAGCAGAGGCTCATAAATTCTGATTGGGGGAAGGTATCTCCTTTGGGCCGAGGCTCATAAACATTGTAATTGGGAAGGATTCCCAAAGAACTTTGAGATAACTTTTAGAGAAAAGTTTTGTGGACGTAGCTCGACCCATTCGGGTGAACCACGTTAAAATTGGTGTCACTTTGTGGATGATATTGTGCATTGCTTTGATATTGCTTTGGGTATATTGCTTTACTATTTTGAAGTATAAAGGAAAAAGTAAAAAGAGGTCTTATACTGTTCACCCCCCCCTCTCAGTATAAGCTTGTGTTCTTCAAACTCAAGCATTCAATGGTGCTAGTATATAGTAGTCTCTTGCTGCATTTTAAATTCAATCGTGATGCTTTACTATGTGCTTTCACTTTGATACTAGCTAAATATATTCACTTAAATATGTATGCCTTATGACTTGGGCTATTAATAGTGATACATCCTTTCTTGGGATGTAATTTTCTTTACACATTACTATACCTTATTCCATATTGATGCTCTTGACACTTGGTGCATATGTTACTCAAATATGTATGTGGAAAATATATGTTATAATCTCTTCGAAATTTAGTTGATGAGGCTTCAATGTTATCTTTTTGAATGAAATGATTACTATGCCTTCAACCTTCAAAATACGCCTTCAACGCTTCCAAGATGAGCGTTACATCTATTCTGAGTTCTTTCTCCCTAAACAGATGTCAAAAGAATTATGAAATACCTTCTTTCAAAATTCCAAGTTGCACTTGCATGTGAGGATTCCTTCAATGTCTTTTTAACCTTCTATACTTATTCCTAGTGGGTGCAAGCTGTTAAATCTTGGCTTCAATGATTTTCTTCTTCTTACCAATGAGTGCAAGCTATGCTTTTATAGCAAGCAATGATGATATTCTCCACAAGGTTAGCTCTAGCTATGGTTATTCCATGGTGCTCCAATGCTTCCATTTTGGATGATGATTTATCTCCAATAAATGGTCATTCTTGGATACTTTTATTGCTAAATTTCTAGCTTGAAATTTATCCCCAATTGATGGTAGCTCTTGAGAGCTTTAGCTGGTACTTCGACCATGATATGGTGTGGTAATACACCATTCATTTTTGCTGTAACTTCCTTATTTTTGTTGCAATGAGCTATCCTTTAGCGTTGTTCCTTCTACGTTGATGTACAATAGATTATAGCCACTTTAAGTATATCTTGCTATGTTATCCTTCTTATGTGGATATATGCTAGATAATGGACTCCTTACATTGGATTTGATGTTGTAGGTATGCTATGGATAATTGGACCTTATGTAGATCTTGTATGCTACAGATTGGTGTTATTGTAGGCACTTGATCTGTTGACAAATTTAGTGTCTTCTAACACCTTAATGATTTGAATACCAAGCCTTATGAATGGATCTTCACTCAAGCACCTTGGGTTGTGCTTCCCTTACCAACAAAAAATATTGATCCCTTTAATTGGATTGTTTCTTATACACCTTAGCTAGTGCTAATGGCAAATTTTGAGCCCCTATGGGATGACTCCTCTTCAATTACTTTTGCTAGTGCTAATGGCCACCGCTTATAGATAGGATGATAGGATCATTTTACTTCAACCTCATTATCAAATTTTGACTTCAATCAAGGCCTTCTTCTCAAGAATTTGAAAGTCTTGAGGTCTTCACCAATCTCCTCTAAAATTTGGTAAACTTATTGCCAAATCCTTCTCCCTTGGGCTTGTTGTTGAATGGCGATAATTGTCCCAAGTTCTTCCTTTATTAGGAACTTCTCCTTGGTGGTAAATTTCTCCAATGAGTTCTCCTAGGAACTCCTTTAATGGCCTTATCTGAATATCCTTCAATGAGGCTCTCCAAGCCTTCCCCTTCTTTCTCCTTGAGACATCTTTTCTAGGGTCTTCTATCTTGCAACTTCTCTGGTCTTTTCAATGAGATGTTTTCTTCAATATTCAAACTATGGAAATTTGGCAATGTGATCTTCCTATCGAATCTCTGAAATTCGATGCTTCAGGAACAAGACTTTTGCTAGTATTTCTCTTTCTCTTCCAAAACTGGAAGTTCTTCAATGGGACCTCTTGTAGGTCTCTTCAATTTCTCAAGCTGATTTCTTCTACTCCTTCAAGGTGAAGTCTTCAATATTCAATGGAGATCACCAATATCCTATCTTCATTGGGACTCTTCTCTGGAGTCTCTTCAATCTACTACTTGCAGTCTTCAATGGAGAACACCAACCTCCAATCTTATCTTGGAATCTTCTATGGAGTCTCTTACTTGAATCTGCAATAAGGTTTCTATGGCCTTTTCTTCTTCTGCACTCTGCAGGTCTGCAATCTCTAGAAATGGGACCTTTTATTTATACCTCTAAATATTTGTTCTTTCATTTTTTTCTTTTGGTACTAGATTGATTCTAAAGAAGATATTCTTCCTTGATATTTTGTAGGAAGCTTCCCAACTTTCTTTGAATATTTTTTTTCTTGCAACAAAGTATTAGGATTGTAATAGAAGAAACTCTAAATCTAGAGATAATCAATATTCACTAGTTGATTTGTCAATTTAGTGGTATTAATATTGAGTCTTAGTCTTCACGAGTTTTTTTGCGACCCTGTGGAAAGACTCTAGACAAATGCAATCTCAAAAATTTTAAAAATGAGATTTTTGGATTCCTCTCAATCTCACTTGTGGATCTCCCTATTTCCTATCTATCTATCATGTGCTTTGATACCATTGTTAGATTTTGATGAGTATATGATATAGGAAATGCAACCACAAGATGCAACATAAGCAATATATTATATCTATATGATAATAACACTATAATATGCAGGAAAATAAAGAGATAAAATTTTGTAATAACTCAAAAATATACCATTAATGAAAGCTTACAAAAATAGTACAATGTAGTATAATGGAGGACATGAACACTCCACAAATTTTTTTTAAAGTAACTACATTGTACTCCTCTACCAATCTATACTATGCACTCTCTATATTCTCTCCTCTTTATTTCACTCACTATAAGACCTTTATATAGGAATATATGTTTCTTAGCCCTTACTCTACATTTGACTCTATCCTATGACTCATGTACATATGGACTATAGGCACATTTACATCATTGTGCATTCTGACACTTGTGCAGTTATTACATGTTGAAGTAACTACTTAACTTTATTGTAAAGTAAACTTCTACTCTAGAAATGCACCAAAGGTGGCACATTGATATATACTCAATAATGTAATATATTCTCTAAAAAATGGCACTATAATATGCTAGATAATAAAGAGATAAACTTCTGCAATAACTCAATAATATGCCATTAATGAAATATCATTAAAATAGTACAATGCAGTATAATGAAGGACATGAACACTCCATAAAATATTTTAACATTGCACTCCTCTACTAATCTATACTAAGCACTCTCTATATTCTCTACTCCATCATTTCTCTCACTATAAGACCTATATATAGGAAGATAAGTTCCTTGGCCCTTACTCTACCTTTGACTCTATCCTATGACTTATGTACATATGGACTACATGCACATTTACATCATTGCACATTCTAACACTTGTGCATTTATTACATTGCTTGAAGTAACTACTTTACTTTACTCTAAAGTAAACTCCTACTCTAGTTATGTACCCAAGGTGGTGCATTAGCATGTACCCAATAATGTAATATACTCTATCAATAAATATAAAACTTTTTTTTAAATTAAAGGTGAAAATAGGGATAGAAAAGATACCAAATCCCTCAAGAAAATTGGAAAAGATAAGCCCAAAGGCAATGAAATGCAACAAAATTAGTCAAAAGATACAACATAAAAACAACATAGGAAACAATAAAATATAGTATAGAAGTTGTTGAAATATGCAAAAAGCAACACTACAAACAATGCTTAAACAAAATAAAATGCAAGATAACACAAGTTTACACAATAGAATGAATTCTTTATTGATGGGGGGAGCCTAGAAACTCCATTGTTACAAGATTGGATCCTTGAATCCTTTTTGATACAATAATACAATAATTTAGGGTTCTCCGAAACCCTAAGAAGTAAGGTTTTGGGGTTTTCAATCGCATCTTGATCTCAATAAGGTTGAGTGAGCTTTTCAGATATCCAAGGTTGGGCCACTCCAGATGCTAATATAATGCTCCATATCTGCATACAATGACACAAAAAATAGTTAGTAGTATATGAGAGGGCTCCACAACATGAGGCCCTCTGTAAGCAATAATAAAAATACTAAGTGCTATAAATAAAATGGACAGAAATAGAAACACATGCAATGAAATAAATAAATTTAGGGTTGATCTGTTTTACCTTCTCGTTGTCTTCTAATACATGATGTCTAATGCAGGTGGCTGGTGAGGCGATGTCATAGCATCACTCGAAGGCTAGGGAGACTTTAGGAATGGGATCGTAAAACACCTATGGGGACCTGGTGACTACAGGAAATGCTCATGGGCATGTAGGATTGATGAGGAGGTGCTTGTGGGCGCTTGGCGATTGATGGGAAATTTTGCAAAAGTAGATCGGGTGAGGACGTAGGTTGTAGTGGTGGATATGGCGAGTGAGGGAGGTGAAATACGATGAATGGAATGGGGTTAGGGCACCAAAGGCTTGATATAAGACTCAAGCACTTAGGGAACTCAGGGAACTTAGAATCAAGAATCAAGAACTCAGGGTATCAAAAATCTAGGCTTAGCAACTCAAAAACTTAGGGGTTGAGCCATAATTTGGCTCCTATTTATAATCCAACCTAGGGCATACTTAGGGTTTCAATGACACTAATCGTGTGGCTAAGATTAAAGCATATCCAAGGATAGATAATAAATCTAGCGTGTGGCATAGATTGATGTAAATGGATGGTTGATATTAAATGAAATTGGATGGTTGGGATTAATTCATTTAAATAAATACATTTTTTTAAATATATATTAAAAATATAATATAAAATATTATATTTAAAAATATATAAAATAAATATATATAAATAAATGTGAATAATGATTGAAAATGGCAAGAAAATAGGAATAGTGGGCAAATTGGCTAGGATTTGGTGTCTATAGATGCCCCTTTTTGTACTACATTACGTGAAACACAATGCAGTGCAAAAACACGAGACACCTATTTTGGCCAGGTGCAGAAGCAACTTCTCTCTCTTGTTGGAATAAGATCTTAAAGATAAAATAATAAAAGAATTTATAGTTTTGTGTAGCTTACCCCCTCAATTGGTGAATGAGATTACGAATGAATCTCACAAACCAATTGAAAATTTATGCAAATGAATGATGGATTATGTGATACCGTTTTTGCCCCAACGGTGGGAAGGGGGTTGGTGTAAAATGTGATATGATGCATTTGTTTTTACCTCAAAATATGAATATTTTTGTAAAAAATGTGGGGTGATGAGGATGATATGAATGATGTAAAAGTTGATATCATTTTTGCCCCAACGGTGGGAAGGGGTTTTTACCAAGTGTAGATGCCATGATCATGTAAGATGTATCCCATTGTGGGAAATTCATAACCAAAAATGGTTTTCCCTAAATTTGGGGTGATTCGATGCTATTGAAACACTTTGCCTATTCGGCGTCATTGATAGGCAAAATGATAATGCAAAAAGAAAAAAAATCAACTTCAGATGGCCTGCTAGTGATTGTTTGGATAATTCCTATAATTCGAACCAATCATCCTAGCTATTACCTATCTCTAAGGTGTTAATGAGATTGTGAATGATGAAATTTGAGTTTTGTCCATTTTTTAAGCCTCACGAACTAGGCCATCAATGATAGAGGTTCTTCAAATTGTTCTTGGCAATGTTTCACTCTAAAGATGAGAAAATACCAAATATAATTGTAATTTTGAGCAAGGAGATAAGTGATTATGATCATGATAAAGTGTCCTTATTTTAGGTTATTTATCTTACCGAATTGCATGGACCCAAATAGTTGTAATTGTCAAGTGTGTAGAACAAACCACTAGATACAAGATTCACTTGCTTGTTATGTGAGCTTGTCAAATATGTAAATGATGATGTGAAATGATATGGAGATGATGTATGAATGATGACATGAATTATGATGGTCATTTTATGAAGATTTTCTAAGTAAGGCGTTACTTGTTATGCAAAGTTTTTGTTGATTTTTTTGAATTATTAAAAAATATTTTGTGTTGTGCTGCAGCTTAGAGTTTTGGAGGCTCATCACTGTTTTTCACCTTACATCCTCGATATGAGAAAGGCGATTATAGGGGATGAGTGGGAGCTACTCAAGGATGTGGGGATAGCAGAGGTAGCCTGACTGAATATGGTTAGGATGGATGAGGGGTACCTCTCTACCTTGGAAGAGAGGTGGGATGATGATAGGGGGATGTTTTAGCTCCCCATGGGTGAGGTGACTATGCCCTTGGAGGATGTATACCGCATCATGAAGGTACCAGTAGAGGGTCTTCGGATTGAGGTTGGCCTCAATCAAAATATCGAGATGATCAGGATATTTGGGGATGCCTAGGAGGGGGTGAAGGTGGAGAGCGAAGTAATCCCCTATTTGTCTATGTACGTGGACAAGTAATTAGATCCCCTTCAATATTTAGTGATGTTCATGTTGGCTAACATTGTGGCCCCAAAAAACATTGGGTGCAGGTTCCCTTAGAACCTATGGGTGGTGAGTATATGCTCACCATGAGGCAGGTGTATGCATGGGCTCCTGCCTTATTGATGTAGGTGTATCGGGAGCTTTATGAGGTGATGAGGTAAGGGAAAAAGGGGTTGTGTTGTAGCATACTACTATAATTATGGGGATGGGAGCACTTCAGAGTTGATCGACTGGAGGGGCTACTTGTGGAGGAGTTTGGTAGGGAGCAGCCCTACACTAGATGATGGGCTTTGGCGGAGGAGGTGTAGTCAAGTCATCCCGTGAGGAAAATTTAGTGGTACATGGACTTATGGGTGGGATGACATCTGCCCAAGTGGTATGGAGGCCATAGTTGGGTGCTCAATGGACTGAAGAACATAAACTTATACTAAGATGGGGGGTGAACAATATAGTGCCCTCTTTTTACTTTCTTTCCAAACCAATATCAATTAGTATCCTTAATTGCAATAACCAAATATAGCATTGTGCATTAATAACATATATAACAATAGTAAACAAGTGCACAAATCACCACACACAATTGAGACACAAGATTTAACGTGGTTCCCCTAATGTGGGGTACTCCACAAGATAATATCCTTATAATAGTTCACACATAAATAAGGATCCTTACCCCAATACAAATGATTACTTTGATATGATCAAAGCTAGGCAATACACTGATCTGATCAAGTAGGCAATCCACTAATCTACTTTAGCAAGCTCACCAAGAACTTGCCCAAAACTGCTCTAGCAAGCTCACTAAGAACTTGCCCAAAATCTGCTCTAGCAAGCTCACTAAGAACTTGCCCAAAAATGCTTCAGCAATCTCACCAAGAACTTGCCCAAAAATGCTCTAGCAAGCTCACTAAGAACTTGCCCAAAACTGCTCTAGCGAACTTGCCCAAAATTTGCTCAACAAGCTCACCAAGAACTTGCTCAAAATATGCTCAACAAGCTCACTAAGAACTTGCTCAAAATATGCTCAACAAGCTCACCAAGAACTTGCTCAAGATCTGCTCAACAAGCTCACCAAGAACTTGCTCAAATTTGCTCAACAAGCTCACTAAGAACTTTCTCAAAATATGCTCAACAAGCTCACCAAGAACTTTCTCAAAATCTACTCAACAAGCTCACCAAGAACTTGCTCAAATGTACTCAATAAGCTCACTAAGAACTTGCTCAAAATTTGCTCAACAAGCTCATCAAGAACTTGCTCAAATATTATTCCAAATCTGTCCATAAATTTGTCCCAAAAGGCTTCTCAAAGGCTCAATCAATCATACACAAAAACTACCACAATATATCCATAAATCTGTCCCAAAATCCTTATCAAAGGCTCAATAAATCATACACAAAAACTACCACAAATCTATCAAGAAATCTATCCCAAAAGCCTTCTCAAGGCTCAACCAATCATGCTCAAGTAGCACTCCAATCTCATCCACAAATCTATGAAGGCAAGGCTCAATGATGAACTCAATAGTGAAAGGCAATGCACTCCATAATGGATGACAACAATGATCCACAATGATATCAACTCAATGAGGATGTATACCGCATCCTCAAGGTAATGGTAGAGGATCTCCAAGTTGAAGTTGGCCTCAAGCGGAAGACCGAGATGATCAAGATATTTTGGGATGCCTGGGAGAGAGTGAATGTGGAGAGTGGAGGGATCCCATATTTTTCTATGTATGTGTACAAGTAATTATATCCCCTTAGAGCTTTGGTGATGTTCATGTTGGCCAACATTGTGGCCCGGAACAACACTAGGTGTAGGTTCCCTTGGAACCTGATAAGGGTGGTGAGTGATATGCTCATCATGAGGTAGGTGTATGCATGGGCTCCTACCTTATTGGTGTAGGTGTACTGAGAGCTTTATGAGGTGATGAGGTAGGGGCAGACGGGGTTGGGTTGCAACCTACTACTGTAATGCTGGGGATGGGAGCACTTTAGAGTTGCTCGACTGGAGGGGCTACCTATGGAGGATTTTGGTAGGGAGTAGCCCTACACTAGACGATGGGCTTTGGTGGAGGAGGTGTAGTCGAGTCATCCTGTGAGGACAAGTTAGTGGTACAGGGACTTATGGGTGGGATGACATCTACCCAAGTGGTATGGAGGCTATGGTTGGGTGCTCAGTGGATTGAAGAACACAAGCTTATACTGAGAGGGGGGTGAACAATATAACACCCTCTTTTTACTTTCTTTCCAAACTAATATCAATTAGTGTCCTTAATTACAATAACCAAATATAGCAATGTGCATTAATGACATAGATAGCAATAGTAAACAAGTGTACAAATAACCACACACAATTGAGACATAAGATTTAACGTGGTTCCCCCAATGTGGGGTACTCCACAAGATAATATCCTTGTAATAGTTCACACATAAATAAGGATCCTTATCCCAATACAAATGATTACTTTAATATAATCAAAGCTAGGCAATACACTAATCTGCTCAAGTAGGCAATCCACTGATATGCTTCAGCAAGCTCACTAGGAACTTGCCCAAAACTGCTCTAGCAAGCTCACTAAGAACTTGCCCAAAATATGCTCTAGCAAGCTCACTAAGAACTTTCCCAAAACTACTTCAGCAAGCTCACCAAGAACTTGCCCAAAACTTCTCTAGCAAGCTCACTAAGAACTTGCCCAAAACTGCTTTAGCAAGCTCACTAAGAACTTGCCCAAAATCTATTCAACAAGCTCACCAAGAACTTGCTCAAAATATGCTCAACAAGCTCACTAAGAACTTTCTCAAAATCTACTCAACAAGCTCACCAAGAACTTGTTCAAAATATGCTCAACAAGATCACCAAGAACTTGCTCAAATTTTCTCAACAAGATCACTAAGAACTTGCTCAAAATATGCTCAACAAGCTCACCAAGAACTTGCTCAAAATCTGCTCAACAAGCTCACCAAGAACTTGCTCAAATATGCTCAACAAGCTCACTAAGAACTTGCTCAAAATCTGCTCAACAAGCTCACCAAGAACTTGCTCAAATATTTTCCCAAATTTATCCACAAATATGTTCTAAAAGCCTTCTCAAAGGCTCAATAAATCATACACAAAAACTACCACAAATCTGTCCCAAAAGCCTTCTCAAAGGCTCAATCAATCATACACAAAAAATACCACAAATCTGTCTAAAAATCTGTCCCAAAATCCTTCTCAAGGCTCAACCAATCATGCTCAAGTAGCACTCCAATCTCATCCACAAATCTATGAAGGCAAGGCTCAATGATGAACTCAATAGTGAAAGGCAATGCACTCCACAATGGATGATGACAATGATCCACAATGATCTCAAATCAAATCAATCTCAACTTAACTCAAGTCTTATAGAAGCATAAAGAGAATTGTTAGAGACTCAATATGTTCTAATCTCAAAGCTCAATCTCAACTCAAATCAGAATTATAGAATAGTTTGTTTCATGGAACTTGAACAATCACATCACTCAATCACTTGACTAGGCTCAATCAACTCAACTCAACCAATCACCACAAGGGATAACTCTTTCTCACAAAAACCTAGTCCAAGCATGTATCAACCAACTCAAATGTTTTCAACAATGCTCAACCACAAATCTCACATAACAATGATACTCATGTTCTCTTCTAACTCAAGTTCTTTGCATAACCAATGGGCTTCAACAACTATGCTTATAAAACAAGGTTTAAACACAAATCTCAAACCAGAAAACCTTGAAGCATTCAACCAACCACTTTTGAAAAGGAAACCACAATCAATAATTTTCTCTCCAATGATATTTCAAAAATCAACCACCATAAACAAAGTCAATGGAGAATATTGCTCATACCTTTTGATACCTTATTGGATGTCCACTAAATTTACCACACTCAACAAACTTATTTTTCAACTTTCAACAAGGGTTAGAGATAATGATTAATATCACAACAATAATATCCAAATAACACCTTATCACTCCTACTCAATAATATACAACATGTCCCCTCATGAAATAATTAATCACCTTTGAAAAAGAACCAAAACAACCTTCACTTTTGAAACCCTTTACAAAAATAGAAATATCTCTTTACATACACCTTATTTCTCCCTCTAAGTAAGTTAATAAAATAGCCCTCGAAATAAGATTTCCAACAATATATAATATGATATACTTTCAAAAGGAGAAACACCAAAAATCTCTATTTTTCTAAACATGCATCACAACCCTTATTCCTCCTAGGGCAACTTTAGAAAAATAAAATATATTAAAAAAAATTATTAACTTGCCTCTGTCCCTGACGGGATTCGATCTTGTGACATCTCCTTGCTTAGAAATTTAACCACGGCTAGCCTACCATTGGGCCACATTCCCTCACGTGTACAAAGGGACACGAACAAAAACTTATATCATAAACTTCTACACCCATCAAAAAAATTAACAACTCTTCGAGCGCTTCAACAAAGCAAATAACCACAACGGGACTCGATCGTAGGACCTCCTACATAACACACAACACACGAACCGCTAGGCAAAATATGCCTATGTGTCTTATTAAACTCTGTGAACAATTTTTCAATAGATCAAAGTCATACTTCTCTCTCTTTTCGCAATTCGTTCCCCAATCAAAGGCATTTGAAAAATAAGCGTTGGGGGTCTAATGAAGTCTAAGCTTTTGTTGGCATATATATATATATATATATATATATATATATATATATATATATATATATATATATATATATATATATATATATATATGCCTTTCCTATTTCTTTAGATGTCGACACTATAAATTAATATAGCCTTTCCTCCTTTCTTTAGTCGGTGCTAAAATTAATATATTTAATTTTAAAATTTAAACTAAATATTTAAAAATAAATATCTCCATCACCGGGGCACCTTTTTCGATGAAACGAAAAGCCAATCTGGGTTTTAAGAAAAATCCATTTCAAATCTGCCATCCATGGTTTTAAATAAAACCTTTTATTTTTCCTACCTTGGTTTTCACAAAAACCCTATATATATCCATGCTCTCCAAAATATCATAAATGCTTATTTATGAAATGCTTTGGCCACCAAAACTCAATGTGATCCATGTGACATCAGTGACAACATAAAATAACTCAAATTTACATGGATTGGAGATAGAGAGCATCTACAGTGAGTATAGTAGGGTAAGTGGATGATCAAGAGGTACAAGAGTGAGACAAAGTACTTCCAATTTACCTGAGTACTCCACCAATTTGGTCTAAGGCATGATGTTCCCGATGAGTCGATGTAGTATAGGAGGCATCAGGAGGAGGCGGGGATACCATGCATAGAACCATGAAGGACAACCTTGGAGGATGATGAGGAGGTGGACATCCTAGATGTGGAGGATGTGGGGACGATCACAGAGTACAATGTATGGTTTGCAATGCAGCCACCATGAGTACCACCTCGAGGAGTGGTTGATGGGGGTGGCAGTCGAGAGGCCAAGGATGAGGCTACCCAAGGGACTCAGGATGAGGGTTCCCCATAGATGCAATGTGTGTGGAACCAGGATGCTCGCAAGAGGTAGCGATGTCTTCATTTTGATAGTCGAAGGCAAAAGGTGAAGGGTGTGATACAACAGATACCCATGGTTGAGGGAGATGGCAGACAATACAAAGAAAGGAGGAGTGGGCACAACTAGAGTAGCATGTGGTGAAGCAGGATGTAAATATTGCAGCTCTCCAGGTAGAGCTAGTAGAGCGGGAGTGGTGACACGAGGTCGACATATGATGCCTTCACTCTCGGCATAGATATATAGGTAGTAGAGTATAGGTTGATGGAACATCATATTCCACTTCCAGATCCTCCAACCTCATCTACATTTGAGGGTGCTAGGCATAGTAAATATACATCTAGGGCTCCTACTAGATCACAGACTCCTGCTAGGTTGTAGGGATCTTCTTGGAGTATGTAGATAGTGCTTAGATATAATTTTTGTATATGAGCCTTGGTGCTCTGCTCTATTTAGTATTTTTTGTATTCATTGATATATATATATATATATATATATATATATACATGGTTTTTACCTTTTGTGTTATATTTTTGTGTGAATGCTTTTTGTGGAATACTTTTGTGGAATGCATGTTTATATTTATGATTGATGCATATGATATGTTATGGATGACTTAATGCAAGATGGAATGTATGGATGATTAATACAAGATGGCATGTGTTAATGCTCATTTATGGTTTAGATATTTATTTTGGCTATTTTCTAGCATTGTTGTTTAATCAGGGGCACCAAACTTGGTGGCATATAGGGTGAATGACTCATGAAGTGACATGGATGTTGACATGGAAGAATATATGGATGTTGATATAGAAGAAGATATCGATGATGTTTGTTTTGCAGATACTCAAACATCCTAGTGGCATCAAACAAACTCACTAAAACTACCTAGTCCTTCTAGGACCAAATGTGTGTGTAGTGAATTCATTTACCAAATCAAGAGTAAGGTAACGATCCTAGACAATCAAGAACCATTGTGTGTACAAGTGAGTTCACTAAATCATCTTCAGTAAATTGCGTAAAGTTGTTATGAATGAAACCAAGAAGATAGCTTGTCCATATGAGTGGTCAGAGATCTCTTTTAAAAGAGACATGTCACCATGCATGAGCGTACTCCACTGTCAGTCAAACGTCTATAGCTCCAGTGGAGGCTAACTCCATAGTCCATGACTTTTTTTTTTATCTCTTAAGTTTTGGGGATGACTACCTAACCGTCTAACTAGAAATGTAGGACAATCCTTAAAACTCTATTGATAAGTGGTGTGTGATAAAAATATTTAGATTTTTTGTTAGGGATTTTTACCGACTCTTTATTTTATTTTTAGAATTGTGATAGTGGTGATAACCACTACTTTTATGGACTATGTTGCATAATCATACTAGCAAGGATGACCCTTTTCACCTCGAGGTTTATACCAAGTATGGTGTTATTCCTCTTTGATACAAGATGTTTTTAAGATGTGAAAGTTGTTCTTGGTTCAAGAATGTTGTTGGAATCAATTCCCATAACTCTAGATTTGTTTTAGTGAAAATGTGCAATGGTCCTAAGAAGAACTTGACATGTTTTTTGGAGGTTTCTTAAAACACTAGGAGTGGTTGAGTGACCGAAAACACCTAAGAGTTTGTGAATGTGGCTTGTGCTGATGACAATTTGACTTTGTGGAATTTTGTGGATGATATTTGTGAAGGTGCCCCTGATTAAGGCAACATGACTTTTTGTTGGACCAATTTAAGACCTTGAACTTAATAAATGATCCCTATATGAAGTGCAAAATGTGGATGTGAATGCAATGTATGATGTGCAATTTTGTAAAATGTAATGTGAAATGTGGATGAATGCATTATTTTTCGAGTGTGAATGCAAGTAAAATACAATGCTATGAATGAAGTGTATGCAAATATTTTTGTGTATTAGTCATGTATATATATATATATATAATTGAATCATGTCATGCATAGAAGAGGACCCCTAGATGAGGAAGAGCTAAGACCAGTCTCAAAAATCAATAAAAATGGATATTGCTCCATTAAGCTTACAAATGGGTACCATGCTTGAGAACCAGTCAGGATATTCTATGATGTCATCTAACTCTTTTGACTTATCCTCATCTATTTCTGCCTAGAAAACCTTAGGATTCGAAGGTGAAGGTGAAGGCGAAGGTGGGGGGAAGGAGGAATGTAATTGGTGGAAGCCCTTAACAGTTCCTTTAGTAGGACAAATTCGGAAAATGTTGGAGGTGAGGAAATCTGGTCCATATCAATAAGGCTTATATCAATTGGAATTGGTTTAGTCGGATCATATGGATTGTGGAGTGGGGTGAATAAATCAACAAGATTTATGTTGACTTATGGGAAAGGTGGACAAGATGATATGGAATGGATTGAACCTAGGTATCGGTGCTAGGAGCTTGGTTAACCTGAATATTAGTAAGCAACACAAAACATTTTTTATTAAATGGTGTATTTACATATGTAATGCAAAGAAAACATTTTTTTATTTTTTATTTTTTGAATTTTTTTTGGTAGTGGTGAAAACCACTATTTTGAATTATGTACATATGTTACAAGTTGGCTTATGGAATGGCGTAATGGAATAGAGGTGGTGATTCACCGATAGGGGCGGCTCGCTCTTATGGATGCTATTTTCAAACTTGTGGTTAACCAGCTACTTAATGAGATGACTGGTCGGGGTGGACGAATAATGGGTGTATTTTATGGATTTCAATGACTAGGTATATGAATGGGTGATGATGGATTAGGGATACTTGGATGGTTGGCAATGTAAAATGTTGTGAAACACTTGCTTGAGTTTGTTGCCTTTGTTGATTATTTTACTGACCTCTAGTGACCACATGAATGGCCCCTACAAACCCTTGGTATTTTTGAATATGGTTGACTTGGTTAGGAGGAGTTTTAGTGTTTACTCCCTCTATATTTGATTGCACCTCCTCATGGTGAGGAAGTGGTGTATGAAATATACCAAGGTCTTGGTTTTGTTGAGCAAGGGAACTATTAACTTTAATTGCCCCTAAGTCAATGAGGTCTTGGACTACATTTTTAAACATATGGTAATTGTTGATGTCATGCCCATTTTACCTATGATAGGGGTAAAATAAGTATTCCTGGTAATTTTTACCATGCTTGGTGGGATCATCCGGTCTAATGTCAAGAAAAACAAGTTTATTTGTCTCATACAACCTTCTAAATAGAGAGGCATATGACTCATCTAGTGGGGTGTATTGGCGATTTTGTCAGATTGACTATCGTCGAGGATGGTTTTCCATAAGTGGCACTGTATTTTTTGAACTGTTAGAGCTTGGGTTATTGAGGGGACCACATGATAGGAAATTTGTTGTGGTACTTGTTGCATAGGTTATTGTTGTTGAGCCATTACCGGTTGGCTCATGACCACTTGATTGACTTGATTGGATTGGTTGGCTGGGGTAGCTTGTGTTTATTTTTATTGGCCCAAATAATTAATATTGTATTGGCCCTTGTTTTGCCATTATTTCTTCTTGGGCTTAATGATTCCTTCTTGTATTTTGATGTCCCAATGACACTAGTCTGAGCTAAAGCTTCTTAAATTTTTTGATAAGTTCTTAGTTGGAACATCCAAGATATGGGTTTTAAGCAACTCTTGGTGAATAGCTTAATTAGCTCGTCCATTGGTAGGGTGAATGACAATTTTGTGATGATAACCCTCCAACGGTTTCTGAAATCATAAATAGATTCATCATCTTGTTGTCTTAAGGCATATACATCGGATAATGATATCTTATTTTTAACATTTAGGATGAAGCGGTCAAATAATTGCTCAATAAATTGATCAAAAGTATAGATACTATGGCTTTGCAATTGATTGTACCATTATATGGCATCCCCTCCTAATGTTTGAGGAAAATTTCAAAGCATGAGAGCATTATCGTCTTGAATTCTGAAGCATGCATGAACAAAGGTGCTCACATGTTCTTTGGGATCCTCGGTTCCCTTAAACTTGTCAAACTTGGGTATCGTAAAGTCTGCAGGATATGGCGGGGTTGGTATCAAAGGATGAATTGGTTGTTTGATCAATTAGCGTAAGGTTGGTTTCTAAATTGAAAAGCCATGAGTGAATTGCATCAATTGATCTATTTGTTTTTGCATGGCCTCAATTCGATGGTCTTCCTTAGGAATGTGAAAAACCTGAATTACCTGATGGGTTTGTGGTGGTATAGAAATATGTTGTGGAGTGACTGAATGATGAGGAAGTTGGTATTGATGATGAGGTGAATTGGATGGAATATTATGAATGGGATATTGTTTATGAAAAGGCAAGGAATTATGGAATGATGTTGATGGATGAAAGGTATGGCTAGGCTGGAAAATGGGAATAGGTTGGGTAATGGTATGAGTTGATGGGGGAATCGGGATAGAGACCACCAAAGATTGAGGCACCCATGATGGACCCTAGTTGACAAGGGGAGTCTGAGTAGAGTTATGTAAAGGCATAGGGTTAACTTGTACTTATTATTGAGCATTTTGATGTTGTCTAAGTAATTTTTTTAGGTGTTCCCATGCTTCACTAATATCTCTATTATAGGCTAAGGGTATGGAGGTAGATGGTATGGTAGATGTGGATGGAGATTTAGTATAGACTGGATCTTTCTATAAAGCAGAATCTTGTCTAGACGAGTTGGGTATGGACTCTAAGATATAATTAGAAGACTTCATGAAGGCTTCTAATTTTGCCATGTTTATATGGGTGATGTGGTGGTTGATGGTAGGGGAGTTTGAATCCTCTTGGGGCATGACCATATGATAGGATGTGGAAGGTAAATAATGTGATGGACCTACAGATAAATCTTCTTGTGTCACATTCAGGGTATCTACCACTGAAGTTGTGGGGAAGGTGGATGAAGGTTCCATTAATTTTTCTTGACTTATTGCTTTCTTTTGATTTCTAGTTAATACCATAAGCAAAGTAAATCAAGATGCAAATTAGAATACCAAATGTAAAAACTGGAATGCTTAAGGAAACAAACAATGCTAAGGCTCAACCAATGTGGCTTACCTCGTTCATTAATTATCTCCTTTTAATGTGTTCATTTTATGTATCAGTTTTGTGTGTTTTGATTTTCTAATCTTTATTAATGAAACAAAGGTGAAAAACTATGGCTAAGGTAGGGCAACGAGATTCTTGTTGGTGATGAAATCCAACAAGTTTAATTGGGGATATTCCTAGGTTTTCTAAGGGCAGATATTGGTGTATGGATATGAATGCCACCATCACCAAATCTCAAGCAATGGTTGGTGATGAAATCCAACCACTACTATTTTGCATGAATCGTGCTATATGTGGATTCTTTTTAAGGTTTATGTTTTTTATAGTGTACAAACAATGTCAAAAACAATTAATTTTGTAAACCTAAATCATAAGCCAACAAAATATTACCAAGTTCTCCAAAGGGTGTGAAGTACATCGCTTAAGACCCCCTGTCTAAGTAACAACTAGAGGGTTCGTCCACCCCTCTGCCCAGAATCACCCAACTGGTAGGGATACTTTTTACAATCTAATATTGTTCCAACTTAGATATACAAAAGAAAATGTCTTTAACCCTAAGATGCAATACTAGATTATGCAAGTTTCAGTTCAAATGTAGACAAAATGCAGCAGTTTGCACCCAAAAAATAAAAACCCTAATTCGAATGTGTAAATAAATGCAGATCTAAAAATGCAAACTAATATGCCTTCATTTTCCATATTTCTTAATGATGATTCAAAATATACCTAAAATACGTAAGATAGAAAACTAGGGTTTTAAGCAGTCGACTTACTAGAAAGTCTACATTTTTGCTCCTAACTCTCCATAAATACCTCTAGGCACTTCTGAACGTTGTTGAGATGTCTGTGGGCACTTTTGGATGGCTTGAAATGCCTCTGGGTATTTTTGGATTGCCTTCAAACATTGTTGGGTGCTTTGCACACCTTCTGCAAAATTCTACAGACTTTACAAACCCTAGATTCAACAAACTATGAATCCATGCTACTGAAAAACCTGCAAGATGACAGGAAATAGAAAACAAATTAGTAAAAAAATCATAAATAGTAACCCTTAGGGGGTCCCACCGTGATCGCCATTTGAAATATGCAAAACACAACACTACAAAAAATACATTGAACAAAATAAAATGCAAGATAACACAAGTTTACACAATAGAATGAATTCTTTATTGACGGGGGGAGCCTAGAAACTCCATTGTTACAAGATTGGATCCTTGAATCATTTTTGATACAATAATACAAAAATTTAGGGTTCTCTAAAACCCTAAGAAGCAAGGTTGTGGTGTCTTCAATCGCGTCTTGATCCCAATAAGGTTGAGTAAGCTTTTCACATATCCAAGGTTGGGCCACTCCAGATGTTGATGTAATGCTCCAGATCTACACACAATGACACAAAAAATAGTTAGTAGTATATGAGAGGGATCCACAGTGTGAGACCCTATGTAAGCAATAATAAAAATACTAAGTGTTGTAAATAAAATGGATAGAAATAGAAACACATGCAATGAAATAAATAAATTTAGGGTTGATCTATTTTACCTTCTCATTGTCTTCTGATGCATGATGTCTAATGTAGGTGGTTGGTGCGGCGATGCCCTAGCGTTGTCTAGAGGTTAGGGGGACTTCAAAAATGGGAGCATAAAACACCCACAGGTACCTTGTGACTGCAAGAAATGCTCGTGGGAACCTTGGGCTGATGAGGAGGCACCCATGGGCACTTGGAACTGATGAGGAGGTACCCGTGGGTGCCTGGCAGCTGATGGAGAATTTTGCAGAAGTAGATTAGGCAAGGATGCAAGTTGCTGCGATAGATATGGTGAGCGAGGGAGGTGAAATGTAATGAATAGAATGGGGTTAGGGCACCAAAGGCTTGATATAAGACTCAAGCACTTAGGGAACTTAGGGAACTTAGAATCAGGAATCAGGAACTCAGGGCATCAAAAATCCAGGCTTAGCAAACTCAAAAACTTAGGGGTTGAGCCATAAAATGACTCCTATTTATAATCTAACCTAGGGCATACTTAGGGTTTCAATGACACTAATTGTGTGGTTGAGATTAAAGCATATCCAAGGGTAGATAATAAATCTAGGGTGTGGCACAGATTGATGTAAATGGATGGTCGAGATTAAATGAAATTGGATGGCTAGGATTAATTCACTTAAATAAATATATTTTTATTAAATATATATTAAAATATAATATAAAATATTATATTTAAATATATATAAATAAATATGAATAATGATCAAAAATGACGAGAAAATAGGAATAGTGGGCAAATTGGCTAGGATTTGGTGATAGAAATGGCGGTAAGGCGAAGATGGAAGGCAAATGGCTAGGATTTGATGTCTACAGTTGCCACTCGGAGAAACTCCATTCAAAATCAAGAGGTTGGATGATCCTGATTGTTCTGCTTCATTTTGGATAGGATAACAACAACTTCCATGTCTTCATCCTTCTTCTTTATCTGAACCACTAGAAGATACAACATAAAAACAACACAGGAAACAAAAAAAAATCAGTATGGAAGTTACAACTTAGAGAAACTACATTCAAAATCAAGAGGTTGGATGATCTTGATTGTTCTGCTTCATTTTGGACAAGATAACAACTTCCATGTCTTCATCCTTCTTCTTTATCTAAACCACTATCTTTAGTTCCTCCCAAGTGTCCTTCATCCTCTTCTCATTGAATTTCCACATTACTAGAGCTGAATTGATTATCCAGGCCTAAAGCTGAAAGCACATGAGGTGGATACGAGTCCACCCATATGTCTCCTTCATAGTTGTTTACTCCTAGATTAGCCAAATAATCAACAACTTTATTCCCTTCCCTGAAAGTATGAATGATTTTCACCTCTTGAAAAGATTGAAGCAATATTTTACTATCCCTTATGATTCCTTCCACGGTCCAGCTTGGTTCTCCCTTTCCAAGCAAATAGTTAATGATGTTAAGGGAGTCCCCCTCCACTACTATCTTAGGAATGTCAAGCTGAGCCAGGAGCTTGATACCAGTTATCATCGCCTTAGCTTCAGCCACATGACTGGTTTGGGTCCCGTAATTCTCTGAGTAAGCTCCTATCATCTCTCCTTTTGAATTTCTTATCACACCACCTCCCACAGATTTTCTTGGGTTACCTTTAGAGGCCCCATCAAAGTTAAGTTTCACCCATCCCTCCTCAGGTTTCTTCCATTTGGTATTCTTTTGTATGTCCTCCATCGACTTGTGGCCATCTCCGATATTTACTTCTAATTTCCAATTATTAGCTATCTCCTTCTCTGTTCCTTGCTCAACCCCTTCCTCATGCTTACTTGTTGTCAAGTTCTCCTAGATCACATTCTTAATTCTAAAAAGATATATTTCTCATCCTTATAATCATCTCTAAAAATCTTGTTATTGTACTCCAACCAGATACCCCAAAATAAATGAGCTAGGGATATATTCCATAAACAAGTGAGTTTGGAACTTTTGAAGGGGGTGTGCCATTGTTCAACAAAACTAAGGATAGATTGAGGGACCACCCAAGAGCATTCAAAGGCTTGAAGCATCAAATGAAGAACCTTCCTTGAGAAAGAACAATGGATAAAGAGGTGTGAAATGGATTCTTCATCAACTTTGTACAAAGGACACATGTTTGAAAAATAAAAGCCTCTTCTTTTGAGATTATCTATTATTAAAATTTTATTTTGAAGGACTAACCAAAGAAAGAATGTTACTTTAGGAGTTAAGTCTTTCATCCAAACTCTATTGATTGGGAATCTAAGAAGCTCCTCATCCCTTGTTAGTAGATAACCTGACCTAGCTGAGTATAGTACTCTTCTATGAAAGTAGGGGCCCAAATGAGGGTGTCTTGAGTGGGGCTTATAGGGATGTAATAAGAGAGGAGAAGTTTTTTGATGAAATGATACCTGGTATTGAGTTTCCTAATTAGCATCATGAATAGAGATATATTTCCATCTTCTCAATAGCCCTTCTCCTTCTAAATAATCACTTACCCAAATATCAAATCTTAACTTTAGGGGTTCCATGATCTACCTGCATTCCCTCCAAGCACAAAGGGGCTTGTCATCTATCTAGGTGTCCTCCCTCCTAGAAGAAGATGGAATTTCTAATCCCTAATTTCTATTTTAATCCTTTCAATAATAGAGGCCTTATTTTAATTAATCCATTCCAGAAAGTTAAACCAAAAGGTGGATTTTCACATCTAAAGAAGGGGTTGAAGGATTCTAAATACTTATCTTTGATGATCTTGACCCTATAGGTTCCACTTTATTTTATTAACCTCCAATCAAGCTTGGTCATAAGAGCTTCATTAAAGTTTTTCATTCTCTTGATGCCCATCCCTCCTTTCTTAGGACTACACACTTTATTCCAAGCCACTAGAGGAAGTCTTTGATGTTCCTCAACCCTTGACCACAAGAAATGTCTTTGAATTTTCTCAAGAATGTTAGAATATTTCAGAGGATTTTAAACATCGAGAGGTAATACACTAGTAAGGACTGAAGAGTAGATTTCAAGAGTTACATTTTACTAGCCTAAGATAGGAGAGCCCCCTTCCACCCCACTAATTTGCATTGAAATATTTCTATCAATGCATTCCATAGTTCATCTCTAGATCTTCCTTTAAATAATGGTAAGCCTAAATAAGTTGAGGGAAAGTCCATGCAATTTCACAACCAAAGATCCTAGCAATTATTTTATCTAGAAGACGGAGTGTTGACAAAAAATAGTTTGCTCTTGTTAAAGTTGATGCTTTGATTTTATGCTTGTTCATACTCCTGGAGCACCTTCTTTATGTTCTTGGATTCTCTTAATGAAGCCTCCCCTACAATTATAGTATCATCCACAAATTGATGGTGAGTAACCGGCTCTACTATTTGTTGGCCTAATTCCTTTAATCTACGCTAAAATTTTAGCTGAGTCAATGGCCCTACCAAGCACCTCTACCATTACAATGAAGAGGTAAGGGGAGAGAGGGTCCCCTTGCCTTATTCCTCTTTGATTGGGAAAGAAACCCTTGCTTGGCCATTCACAATGACTGAGAACATAGGAGTAGATATACATCAAGTAACCCATTTCTCCATTCTAAGTTGAAGCCAAAATATTCCAGGACCTTATCCAAAAAGGCCCATGACACCCTATCATAGGCCTTACTCATGTCCAACTTTAAAAGCATACATGTTGATCCTATTTGATCCATGGAGTGTAGTACTTCATGAATTATTATATCACCATCCAAAATATGTCTATTTTTCAAAAACCTACCTTATATTTGAGAAATAATCTTGGGGGGAGGATTTTCAATGTATTGGCTAAGGTCTTTGTAAGAATTTTGTAGAATATGTTAGAAAGACTAATCAACATTAAGTACTTGAATATATTAGCTCCTTATTTTTTTGGAATGAGGACTAGAAAGGTAGAGTTCCATTCCTTTGGCAAGGTGTTATAATCTTGGAGCTCCCTCAAAGTTTCCTCTATATCTTGTTGAACGATATGCCATAATTCTTGAAAAAATATTGGAGGAAAACCATCTAGGCTAGGAGTTTTCCCTTGGTGTATTTCTAAAACCACTTTTTTATTTCATCATATGAGAAGGGTTGTGTTAATAAGTCATTCATTTCAACTATAATCAACCTAGGAATATTTGAAAGAATAGAGTGAGAGACTTCTACATTTCCAGCATAGTTATCTTTGAATTATCTAAAAGGAACATATTTTATCTCATCTTATCTTTGGATCAAGGAACCATCCTCTAATCTTATCTCCCTAATTTTTTTTGAGCTTCTATGTTTGAGAGTGGAAATGTGGAAGGACTTTGTTTTTTGGTCCCCCTCTCTTAACCAAAGGGCTCTAGATTTCTACCTCAAGAAAACTTCCTCCTTTTCCAAAAAATTGTGATATTCACTAAGCAAAGCATTCTCTCTCTCTCCTCAAGGTGTTGAGATCTCCCTTGGGTTTGGATCATATTATCCAAGTCTTGGATCTAAGCCAATAACTCATTTTCCTAATTGAAGACATTCCCAAAGGCCTCTCTATTCCAAGATCTTTTATTTCTCTTAAGGATATTTAATTTTTTTTCCACTACAAATATTTTGGTCCCTCTAATGTCAACATTCCACCAATCCTTTACTTTTTCCTTAAATTAGGGGTGTTGAAGCCATATTAAATCAAATCTAAAAGGAGGGTTTTTCGGTCTAGAGCCAATGACCATATCTAGGGTCAATGGGATATGATTGGAGGTAACCTTAGGGAGGGTTGATAGAACTAAATTGCTAAAATTTGTATACCAATATTGTGAGGCTAGTATCATATGCAATATTATCTAAATTAGCCTCTCACGTATCCTCCTGTTGGACCAAGTGTATTTACTTCCCTTGAGTTAAATATCAATTAAGCATATCTCTACAATAAAATCTGCTACATCCTCCATACCATCATTGTATATCTAAGAACCTCCTCTCTTCTCGCTAGGTATTAGGGGGTGTTAAAATCCCTAACTACTACCCATGGGAGGGAGAAATGCATCTCTTTTATATCCCTCCATAACCTCCTTCTTGTAATTAAATTAGGAGCATATATATTTGTAATGATCTAGCTATATTCTAAATTTTTGTCATAAAGAAAAGAATTGAAACATACCTATTTGTTTTTTGGATGCATGTTCCTTCAACTATGCTTGGATCCCAAATTGCCCACACACCACCTGAAGCACCATCAATTGCACTTGTTGTTGCTTCTGCTTGTCTCCGCATATTATTTTTAATTCTCAACATGTTGTTTGAGTCTACCTTTATCTCCTGAAAGAGTAGAATATCTAGACTATTCATTTTTCTTAAGCTCTTAATAACTCTTTGCTTATTGGGGGTATTCATCCCCCTTACATTCTAGCATATGATCTTCATTTGGTGATGTGAATGGGGTTGCAATCTCCACTTAATTTCAACATGTTTTGGGTTTCATTGGTAATATCTTTCGATGTTTCTTTATCTTTTAGGTCTACGTTCGAATATCTTCCCACTTTGGTTACGTCACCTAGATATAAATTCTTCCTAGCATTACATATTTTTCTCATCATAGGGGTTTCCTCTTTGCTATCTTCCTCTATAGATTTATCTTTGTACTGAGTTGCTTCTTCCTATTTTATTTTATCCTTGACTATGTTTTGATTCTCTCTCATACCTCCAGCCATCTAAATTTATATCCCCTATTTTATCTTCATTCCCACTTCCCTTATGTTATCTCTTTAACTCACTTATCTAATGTAGCTTCCTTTGCTCTTTGTGTGACGTACCTTCTTATAATAGAGGGTTCTCCCATTGCTCAAAGTTTTTCTTAGTTTTAATATTTATATTTATCTTATCTTCTATTTATTATTCCTGGAAACCCTTATCATTTTAAGGTTTTTTTGGATCACCTAGTCAACATCTGTTAAACTTTTTTAATGAACTCTTTTATCTGTACCTAGCAAGGGTTCCTTTAGATTTTCCATGTTAGGTTCAATATTGTTGTTTGTGTATGCTTCTAATACATTGAATTTGTTTTGAAAGTTTCCAAAATGTTAACTCTCCACTCTTTTCTTTTGGGGTTTCTTAGACTTTAGCATTTGATATTTTATTTGGGAGCTATTATTCCTTTTTCTCCATACTTTTATAAATATATTTACCTCAAGATAAGATTTCCTTGTATGACCGAGTGTCTTACATATGGAACATGAAATTAAAGGATTTTTAGATTCAGTCTCTTGGTCTCACGTTCTAATGTCTAAGACTAACCTTATTTAGGATACCAATAGTTTTCCTAGGCTAAATTTACATAGAACCTTATGTGAATCAATATCATTCTTCCTTTGGTAGTTGGATCCACCACTATGGGAGTATCGATGGCCCTTGCAATCCCAACCAAGATGCATGTATCCCGAGAATCAAGCGGTAATGCTAGTAGTCTTACCCAAATAGGGATCATATATATGACTTCTATATATGGATCAAAAGTGTAATCCCATTTTTAAGAGATATATCCCTTTAACGAAAAAACTAAGGTCCCCAAAGCATGACATGAATTAAATCTTTAGGATTCTAAAAAGAAAACAACACAAAGTTATTTGGCATTGACACCACCTCTAGTTGATTTATGGGTTTCTATTTCTATAGTGCCAATTTTCTTAGGAAGTCCTTATCCAATCTTAGCCCTTCAAATATCTCAACAAATCTATTTTATCTTTTCTCTATTGATATCATAGCCAAATAATGGGGAATACATATCAAAATTCTTTCTCCCTCCTTAACGGGGAAAATAATATTTTTTTCTTTCTAGTTATCAGGGACCTAAACTATGTTCCTCCATGATCTCCTCCTAATGTTAGTTTGACCCCCTTGAGAGGCCCCTCCAAGCATATATAGGGTTTTCCATCTCCTACCATAGCAAGATTTGAAAAATCCCTCAGACCATTATATCTTCCATGACGTCCCCCAACTAGATCTAAGTTCTTTTCTGAAGCACCCGTGCAATCCACCAAATTCGTCTCCCTTGACTAGTCCATGATAAGCTCCAAGATAGTCAACTTGTAACCTGAACCAACTCCCTCCATTATTCACTCAGAAACAACACTCTAACAACAGTATCCTACCATCAAGACCATAGTCATTGCTCCCCTCGACAGGAACCTTACCACATAATAGTAGCTTGTCATTGAGACCGTTGTCATTGCACCCGTCAACCAGAACTCTACCACATAACAATATCCTATAGTCGATACCTTAACCATTGCACTCCTCAACAAAAACCCTAACACAAATTAGTATCCTGCCACCGAAACCGTAATCACTCACACAACTCAACAAAAACCCTACCACAAAATAATATCTTATCGTCGAAATCATAACTGCTGTACCCTCACCAAAAACCTTACCATATAATAATATCCGATCTTTTAAATATAAAAGAATTTACATTAACTTAATCAATTAAATTCAACACTGCCTAAGTGATTGCCGTAACATTATTAAAGTCAATGGTGCGTTAATCGTGCAAGATTCTTTACTTTCGCAATCAACTAATCTCCGCGTGGAATAAAAGAATTTGAATGGTTCAAGGAAACCTATTCATATCTTATCTTTTTAATTAGTTATTTTTACGTAATGCATGTACATTAGCCAAATGTGTTTAAAAAGGTTTATTTTAAAATCTAAGAAAATAAAAAATTATATAAAAATAATAAATAATGTTTTTAAAATTATATTTTATTTATAGTATTTAAAGATATTTTATGTTGTTGGTGTTTCATCTTAATAACTGAATCAGGAGCAAACCCATATTATTTTTATTGAGTAAATACTTCTTATACATATACATATCCGCCATAAGAATTGAACCCAGGTCACATCACCGATAATGCAAGTAGCGTCCGGTAGACCACATCACACATATTCCTATTGTTATGTCCTCTGGAAATGTAGCCCTTAGTTATGCTACCATTGTACTTGACATTACTTCAACTAAAAAATATATATTTATAAAATTAAAATTTAATCGATTAAAAATAATGGTGAAATTTAATTTTTTTGTTTGAAATAATGCAAAGTATAACCGGTGACACAAATAGGACCACATTTACAAGGGACAAAGCAATAGGGGGCCTCCCTTCATGTGATTGAAGTCACCGAAATGAAAGGCCAATGAAATTTATTGTGACATTATATACAACAAGGTGGAATAGGTGTGGAATAGATTTGGTGGAAGTAATCCCTCTAGTTTGAACCTTTCGTTTGAAAATTACTAAAAAAATAGTGTGATTGTAACCAACTCTCTATCAATAATAATAATTTTTTTATATATTTGATAATAATATTTAATATATATATTAAATAATATATATAAGGTGGAGGTAGTAGACCGATTAGTTTTTGTTAAGTGTTTGCTAACTTGTGGTCTACGGTTCTAATCTCAAGCCCTCCCAAATCCCCTCACTTAAAATAGCTTTTCAGGTTCGACGGCCCGTAGGAATACTATTACGGATTCCCTTCTTAAATAAAAATAATAATAATAAATTTATAAAAAAGATAATTATTGTAATTATAACAATACAACTCAATGGTTTTCTAATCCAAGCCCTCCGGAGTCCTCGTCATTTGAAATAGCTTTTCAAGTTCGAGTCGGCCCGTAGGAAGACCACCGTTCTAATCTCAAGCCCTCCGAAGTCCCCTCACTTAAAATAGCTTTTAGGTTTGAGTCGGCCCGTAGGAATAACTATTACCGATCCCCTTCTTAAATAAAAATAATAATAATAAATTTATAAAAAATATTATTATTGTAATTATAACAATACAACTCAATGGTTTTCTAATCTCAAGCCCTCCGGAGTCCCCATCACTTGAAATAGCTTTTCAGGTTCGCGTAGGAATAATATGACTGGTAATAAAGAATAATATGACAAAAACTATTACCGATTACCTTGTATACAAAAAATAATAATAATAAATTTATTAAAAAATATATTTTTGTAATTATAACAATACAACTCAATGGTTTAGGCTTTGGCTCTTCTTAGAAAGGTTTAAGATTCAAATAGTGATGTGGGTGAATATGTAAGAGAATGGATGCGTGTTCATAATTTTTTTTTTTAAGTTATATTATATAATTTTTTAAATAATAAAATTCCAAGTTTAATTTATGTTCATTATTGTAATTTTATATAAATAAGAATGATTGTAATTTTATGTATATTTTAAATTTTAAAAATATAACTAGTGCTTAATTTTATATAAATAAGAATGATTGTAATTTTATGTATATTTTAAATTTAAAAAATATAACTAGTGTTTTAAAAAGCATGTTAGTTTAGTTGATCAAATTCTACAGTTTTTTCAGAGAACTTTTACAAATTACATCAAGGGGTTTGAACACAAAGACCACCTAAAAAACAACCATCATCTTAACTACTAGAACAACTGCCTGTCGGCAACTCTACATCTTTCAAAAAGGATCGTGTGACTTTTTTAACTGAAACTATTGAAAAAATAATATATTATATTATGTATAATATAATGAAAGATCACACGTGTGAATTTATATAGACAATTGAAATTTGCATACCTATAACCATTTAAAATTCATGATACATTGTTTCTAGGAGACTTTTTAAACCACCTTTAAAATGTTTGTGGAGGATAGAAAAAGAATTTTAGTTCAATTTTACATAGTATTCCGTTGAAGTCGTCCTAGCATTGGGTCAGCACTTCCTTTCTCCTCGTGGTTGTTACACTTAGTAAAATTTGATATACATGCCGTGTAGGATGGATAAAAGATTATGAGTTGTAGATGACAATTTTACTTTGTCTGGGGGTTGTGAATTTGATGGGGATGGCATCATTAATTAAATTAAGTAGAAGTTGTTTTAGATTAATGAAGGTCAAAATTACAACTAAAGCCAATTGGAATGAAAGGCCTTTTTTTAGTTTGGCTTCTTATTTTTCCTTTCCTTTCTCTAATTAATAAGATTTTTAAAATTTATAATTATTATTTATTTATAGATTATATGAAATAAAAATGATTTTATTTATAATATATTATAGTCATATATGATATTATAATTTAGATGAGTTTAATGATAAGATTTTGAAACTCTAAATAAGAAGTTCAAGGTCCAAATCCAATAGAGGCTAGAGTTATACACCATAGTTTGGTAACTAGAGTGAATTTAACACGGGTTAGATTTGTACACCATAGCTTCATGATTAGAATTTGGTTAGATTAACATATGTTGAGTAAATAACATTTTTTATGAGAATCGTCTTATATCACTTATGGTCCATATGCACGATGAGATCTACTTTACCTTTACTCTTACTCTTTATATATGGCTTGATAAGATTAGAACATGGGTCTCTTATGGCATGACAAAATTGGACATAGATCTCTTTCTTAAAAATTAAAGAATTTAATTAGTTGAGTTATATTTCAAAGAACTTATAATTACTATTAAATAATATGAAGTTTTAAAATAAACTTAAATTTATTATTTATTTATAAAAATTATTTAGAAAATAATATATTGATTTTGTTTATAATAAATATAAAACAATTTACATTAGTTTAATCAATTAAATTCCTCCACTTTTAAGGAGACCTAAATTCGAATCTTGTCAAGTGATGCAATTTAGGGAGAGAAATATAATGAAAGATGTTCTTCTTAGCAGCATATACTGGAATTTTTTAAACACCTGAAAATTAAGATAACAAAAAGAAACCACTAAATTACTTGCATTTTTGCTAACTAAAGGCTTGAATTCAATTGAATATATCAAATTACAATATTGGCATAAGTTTTGATAAAACAATATGAAGCTACAACCCTAGAGAAAAAAAATCCCAAAGCAAGACCATTTCTCTCTCTCTTTAAATGCTAATTGGTTGAAAATTACAAATTTTACACATAACTCATAAAAATCACCCAAACACATGTTAGAAAGCAAGAAACACTTCCAATTGGTTTTTTTGACTGATTTTGGGTGTGAAACACTCCCAATTGGTTTTTTTGACTGATTTTGGGTGTGAAACTAGGTTGGTCGCACCTCTCTAGGGTAGTTTTCTTTAGTCTTGAGCCCAAGACTCTAGTTTGTTTTTTTTCTTAAGACCAATGAACTCTCTTTTGCTTAATAAATTCTCTTTAGCTAAAATCAAACTTTGGATGTTTTAATGAATAACATATGGCTATTCTAATTGAAATAACTCTAGCTATTCTAACTAAAATAATTCATAAAACCGTGCTCTTATCTAAATGCTTGATTTTTTTTTTTTTTGTAGCAAAATAACTGAACGCAAAAAAAAGATAAACACAGAGAAAGAAGATTGCCAAAATTACTCTTTGTATTAAGATATTGATACAATATTACAACGACTTTTGAATTACCCCAAGTATGTTAGGGGTAATGTTACAATGCTCTTTCTCTCTATGAGATACAATGCTTTGGTGATATGATGGGGGTCTTCCAAATCTTCCACAAGGATGTGCATTCTTCATTCTTCAGCTACAACTCCAAGGGGTGAGTGGGCTTCTAGTATCCAATGCAGGGACCACTCCAGCTTCAACAACTACTCCAAGATACCTGCTTCTTACACACACATGAAAAAGCAAACATGGTTTTAGTAGCACCTGTATACAAATATAGAAAGCATATAATAAAACCCTCGACTAATAAGTTGCAGAAAATACATAAATAGGAAACAAATGCCTTGCTGCAAATAGAATTACTAATCGTGATCAATCATATCTTATTTTCTTTTAGCTCTGAGAAATTGTGGATGTGCGATGGAGACTAGTGAACCACGCACGAGTGGTGCAGGAACCGTGCAAGTGCAATTCTGATTGCGTAACTGTGAATGGGTAGTTCAGACTAAATGACAAATTACTTCAAAAGTTGACCTCTAGACTTCAAATTTCTCTTCTCTTCAGCATGCGGGTGAACTCCTGATCCTATTTCGATAGCCTAACGGTATGTGTATTCAGCCTCCTTTGGTTGATGCAGTGAAGGTGCCTTTATAGGCTCCTTAGGATTTTTGGAGAGAAATGAGAGATGGCAAGCCAGGATTGCCAAGTGGCAATCCAGGGCTGCCAAATGGAGGAGGCAGTTAGAGTGAGTAACCCAGGATGTCTCACTTAACTAGGGTGATGTGATTGCAAGTGGAGTGAGATGTAAAGGTTATCCCATGTGAAGGGATAAAGGGGGACAAGGGTGCATGAGTGTTAGGATCCCACATTCTAACATTACTTATTACTTATTATTTATTACTTTAATTATATATTTCATTATTATTGAAAAGTCATGGTTGAAAAAGTCTATATATATATGATATGAGAGGAATCCATATCAAATCATCCATGAAGAAGAATATATAATTGTTTATTGAATGCATTGGAGGGACCTTCCTACCAGTGAAATAGTGATTCTTTATAAAAGTGATTATTTTAATTTAGATGCTATTTTAATTATTTATTTATTAAAATTGTGCTAGAACCTTCAAGGTTCTACCATTTGGTATCAGAGCCATGTTGGACCTAGCCATGTTTGACCCAGTCAAGTTGGGTGCACTGATCAAAATCAAGGAAATTAAAAGCGACATCATAGACTTTAGAAGATGGATTGAACAAGATTACAATAAAAAAAGCATGGAACTTCTTGACAATATTTTGAGCGATATCGAGTATCTAATAAATACCAAAGTGGAAGCTAAGGAATATGATAAAGATGAGGAATATGTAGAAAACAAGGACAATGAGCAAGAAATACCCAAAATACCTGATCCCACCAATGTCATCAATAGGGTTGATATACCAAAAGTGATTTATGCACCAAGAAAGGATGAGGTAGACATACCCAAATTGATCAATGTCAACCAGACATGCACTTTACAAGACCTACACACACCTTCCTCACCAATAGTGAGTTATCACCACATTACCAGACCTATTTTAAACCAACGCAGAGTGACTACACACTCCTCCGTTGGCTCTACCAAGGAACCACAAAAGGATATGAAAGCATTACCATCACTTTTGATGCATCATTCTAAAGTGTTTGAGGAACCCCAATGGTTGCCCTCCCATCATCATCATGATTCTCCTAAGGAAGATTCTACTATTTTTCCTAGAAGCCCATTATTAACACTTCAACCTTCAAGATATCTATGCCTTCGAAAAAGTGATATTAAGATAGTACAAGAACTTGCACAAATTCAACTGGGAAAACAAGCAACGAAGCTCCTTACTTTGATATTTGAGGAAAAAGCTCTTTTTAAGGAGGGTGGCATGTTAGAATCCCACATCCTAACATTACTTATTAATTATTATTTATTACTTTAATTATATATTTCATTATTATTGAAAAGTCAATGATTGAAAAATTTTATATTTATGATATGAGAGAAATCCATATCAAATCATCCATGAGGAAGAATATATACTTGTTTATTGAATGCATTGGAGGGACCTTCCTACCAGTGAAACAATGATTCTTTATAAAAGTGATTCTTTTAATTTAGATGTTATTTTAATTATTTCTTTATTAAAATTGTGCTAGAACCTTCAAGGTTCTACCAATGAGATGTGGCAAGGTGGGGTAGTGAGGTGGCTAGGACACATATCCTAGGCTAATTTTCCAAATTTAATAAATCTAGAAAATAAGATAATGCACAGAATTTTATATACCTAAGTCTAAACTTAGGCATATAATTTTACTGTGTAGGATTTGATGTGGGTTGCCAAATGTGATTTTATGGATGCCTAGGTTTTGGTGTCTACAGATACCCCTTTTTGTACTGCATTGTGTGAAACACCATGTGGTGCAAAAACCAATGACACCCATCGTTAATGGATGGATGGACTCAAATATTCTCGACACACAAGAATGAATGATTTTTTGAAATTTTTTGAGTTGTTTGATTACTCCCTCAATTGGCGAATGGGTAAAGGATGAAACCCACGAGCCAATTGACATGATGTGGATGATGAACGAATGTGGATGGATGAATGATGTGGATTGTGAATGCAAATGCATGACATTTTGATCAACTTGATGCCCCAAGTTTGGGATTGTTTGTGTTGTTGCAAATTTGCTTTCAGTTCAATGAGGCATAAAATACTATGACAAAATATTTGACCACGTTTGGAGTTCTAGTGCCCTTGTGACTTTAGCAATTCCTACCAAATTATGGATTTTGGAACTATTCATTCTGGGAATTCGATAATCAAGTAATTTTTGATTATTACTAAATTGTGTTTGATTGGTTTTTGCTTTTGTACCCAATGAAAGGGGATTAAAGGTAACCTTGTGCAAATTTGATTGAACACAGCCAAGCTCAATGATTGAGGTATCTAGCCGATTTAATGCCATGGTGATTTGATGTTGAATATTTTTATTGAGTTTCCTTATGGTGAGTTACCCATCTAACCAGATTGCATGGAATGCCAGTCACTGCAACCACTAGATGTATAGGGTAATCCACTAGATACGAAGTTCACTAGCTAATGTGATGATGATGATGATGATGGTGATGTTGATGGATGATTTTAATTTTTGTGAAGGGGTGATTTTTTTGGTGATTTTTTTTGCTTCTGAATCACCCCTGTGCAGTTTCACCTCCCTGTAACCACGTATCCATAGTTGGCTTCACCAACCACGGGTGTGTATTTTTACGTGCTCCACAAACCACGGACATACGGTTTATACTGTAAAAAGTAGCTTTATATAGGGGAGGGGCCATTGTAAATTTCATTATTGTAGTTTGAATTTGTTGAGCGGTTTGATAAGAGTGAGTGAGGAATGGATGTTGGTGAGGCAAGTGAAGCTGGCACGGGTGCAGGTGTGGGGGTTGGAGGCTTAGCTAGAGTGGAAGCCGGAGTCTACTACGCCAAGGTAGGTGTCCTAAACTCTTAGCTTAGGTTTTTATTTGTTTTTGTGTTTTTGTTTGTTGCTTGTGTTATTTTTATTTTTTTTGCAACCATTAAGAGGGGCTAGAAAAAATTTGTGTTTTAATTTTTTTATTTGCAACCACTAAGAGGGGTTGGAATTTTTTTTGAGTGTTTTAATTTTTTTGTTTGCAACCACTAAGAGGGGCTAGAAAAAATTTTGTTTGTTTTTTGTTTTGAATGCATGAATGAGGAAGGTTGAAACTTTTTTTTTTTTTTGAAATGCAATGTATGCTAAATGAGATGCAATGTTTTTGTGTTTTTCTTGCAATGTATGTACAATGATGTGCAATATTTTTTGTGTTTTTTTTTTTTTTGAAATGCAATGTATGCTAAATGAGATGCAATATTTTTGTGTTTCTCATGTTTGAAATACAATACCTAAGAGTGAGTTTTTTTTCAAAGGGGCACTGATGTGATCTTGGTTTGTGCTTTCAGGTTAAGTTTATTATTGCTCAACATTGATGACCTTGCACTATATCCAAAGTTCGGAAAGATCTCATGGCTGATGATTGGAAGTTTTTTGAGGCTATGGATCTGGATGGATGTGGACGAGTGGATACTATTTGGGTTGATGAGGAGCTGCTATCTACTTTGGTGGAGAGATGGGACCCTAATAGGGGTTCATTTTAGCTTTCGATAGGGGAGATAACCATCACCTTAGAGGATGTGTACCACATCTTCCATGTTCCTATTGAGGATCTACCAATGGACCATGATAGGAAAGAGGACCTTAGACCAATTTATGGGGATGAGGGGGATGTAGATTATAGGAAGGGTGACATTTCTTATCTGCAACTCTACAATGATCATAAGTTGGGTGCACTACAAACTTTTCTTATGTACATATTTGGAAATATGTTGTTGCCTAACAGTATGAGCTCAAGGTTCCCTTGGAACTAGGTATCTATTGTACTTCAATTGGTAGCAGAGCCTCAGATCTATGCATGGGATTCCACTCTTCTATGTCAGTTGTACTAAAAAATCTATGAGGTGAAGAGTGTTAGGATTCTACTCCTAACATCCATATTATTTACAATTATATTTAATCACTATTTCTTAATCAATCATTAACATAGGTTGTGACCTTTGATCACACCTTCTAAAAACATAGAAATAGGCATTGCATTAGGTATAGTTGATCATCAAAGAAAATAAAATTTAATTCATTGTTTGGGTCTTCCAAACAATTCAACCGTGATTCTAAAACAAAGGTGATTCTTTCATTAATTCTGCATTCATTGTTCTCATTTTGACTAACAGAGAAGTAGTATCATAACATCTAGATCAGAGCCTTTCATTCGCCTTCTATTGTCATAATTTTTTTCTCCAAGCCAAAACAAGCCCTACATTCATCTTCCATTGCCATATTTTGACGACACCCTCACATCAGAAAGTAAGTCTCCAAGTTATAGGGACGTTAAAATACTACTAACAAGATCTGAGGACGTCAAATAAATAGGTGAAAAATGATATTTTCGATGGCTAAACACTTCAACGCATCACAAGTCCGTAAAACACTTCAATGCAGTTTAAAACTATCAACAACATATCTCTTCTGAAGAATCTCTCTTGAAGCAGAGATTGAAGAAAACAACGAAAAATTCAAGCACTCACAAGTATTCAGAGACAAAGCTCTAAGGCACTGTTGAAATTAAATAAATAAATAAATAAATATATATATATATATATAAATAAATAAATATATATATATATATATATATATATATATATATATATATATAAATTAAATAAATTATACATTGATATTGACGTTTTTAAATTATATTTTACATAGTGATTTTCGTAGATAAATTTTTTACTGCATCAAGTTATAAACCGACGAGTTTAATAATATTCTCTCAGTGCATTCAATAATTCTGTCAAAATAATTTTGCTTGGTGATGATTGCTCATTTTTGGCATCATTGTACGCACTCCCAGCAAATATTACTGACTCCTCATTTGTCCTATTTTGGATTTCGAGCATCCATAATAACAAGCATACACCAACGCCATATTTCATCCTCACCGCAGGATTAGGTGCAATCCTAAAATCAATAGCTCAATCACACTTGCAATTTGTTTTGCACAAAACCTGTCTGTTATAGTCTATGCGTAATCTAATTAATTATAATAGATGATGAATTATAGGCAACAATCGCACGAAATTACAAGGGTGAATCACTAGCAATTAAGCAAAATTTACGGGGAGAACAGGAAAAACATGTAGGTTAATCTCTGGAAGAATTTGAAGGCACACTATCAATTAAAACATGAATTAAAACTGTATAAATTGACAAGGACGATTCTCCATATATGCAATATTGAAGAGAAAAGTTGATCAGAGTCGAAAGTGGTGAAGATATCCATGTTTTGTCATGCACAATAATAGTCTGGCGATGCCTAAGCAAAAATTTGGCAAAAAATATAAAATAAAACTATATTATAAGGTTTAATATCATAATAAAATTATTACGACACTAGGAAATAGAGTTTAATGACAACGAACAGGTCAAAAAAATCCTTATTGCTCCGATAGAGATCGATCAAAACAAACATTGATTTGATCTAAATTCGAACCATGCATAATTGATGGTAAAAATCTTCATTCACGTCACGTAGAGACAATTTTAACGTCGCCTGTAACTCTTGATAGAAAAATTAATTTTTTTTTAAAGGTCTCTAAGGTTTCGAGCACCAACAAGGGAATTTCGATAATGGAAAAGCATCGCCTACCGAGCCCCTTGTCCCCCTTGCCTATCATGCTGTCATGCTCCTTGTCCTCTGTGCCACCCTGCCTTCCTCCCCCATCACCATTGTGCCGCCCACCTCCACCATTGTGCCGCCCACATCCACCGTGCTGCTTGCCCCTTTACGTCACCCCGAACACCGCCCAATATTGGTTGACCCGCCTTTGTGGTTACCAACCGAAGGGTTGGCAAATTACAAACAAAATTTTTAAATTTTTTTTGTTACAAAAAAATTAAAAATTAAGTGACAATATTTTACAAATTTTGCAAAATTGACAAAAACTTGCAACCTTTATAATAATTTTTTGCAAAAAAAATAGCAAATTATCCTTATTATCAAGGTGCCCTTATAAATCACAAAATATGCCAAAATAGATGACAGAAGAAGGTCACAATATATTAACCTCGAGAAGATCTATCACGAGATTTGCCAAATCAAGGAACAAAATTCCCAGGAAAATTTAGCCACCAGGCAGGAAGTTGAGCATAGGATGTCAGCAATGGACCTGAACATGGATACCTTCAAGAAAAGTATGGCACTCGTTCAAACAAGCCAAACCACCGAAGTGCCAACACATCCAATACCACTAGGGGGGCCACAAACATCTATCCTGCCCCGAACAACTAAGTTGGATTTTCCCAAATTTGAAGGAGGCGATCCCACTAACTGGATTTACCGAGAAAAACAATATTTTTCTCTAAACCATATTCTAGAGGTACAAAAAGTTCACATTGCATATTTTCACCTCGAAAATGAAGCTATTCAGTGGTACCAATGGTTTGAAAAGACTAATGGCACACCTACTTGGTTAGACTTTACACAAAATCTATTGGTACGGTTTGGCCCTAGTAAGCTCAAAAATTTTACAGGAGCCCTTACCAAATTATGTCAAACCACTTCGGTGTGAGAGTACCAAGCTCAATTCGAGAAATTAGCCAATTGCACAACTGGGCTAGACACCTCATTTTTTTAGGATTATTTCATCAATGGATTAAAGGAAGAGATTTGGCTAGAGGTACAAATGTTCAACCCTAGTACCATGATGCAGACTATTGGATTGGCCAAATTAGCCGAAGATAAAATCAACAACCAATGTCGACTCGAAAACATATCTACAAAAGACTCACAAAATACTTCCACCAACCAAAAACTAACTAAAGTCATGCCAATTAAATGCATTAGCCCTGAATAAATGAAGGAAAGAAGAGCAAAAGGCCTTTGTTTTCATTGTGATGAGAAATTCATCCCGAATCACAAATGTATTATATAAAAAATTTATATTATGGATGCATATATCCCTTGTCAATCAACACATGATGAAGAGGAAATCAAGGTCAAACTAGTGGAAGATATACCTAAAGATAACCCTCGAGGTCCATTAGAAATTTCCTTCAACGCCCTCACCAGAAATTCGTCCCCCAAACTATGAAAGTCCCCAGATCCTTTAAACAATAAAATATTATTATGCTTATTGACTCCGAAAGTACACATAATTTCATCGACCCACGTGTGGCAAAACAAACTGACTGCTTTATCCATCCTTGTAATAATTTTGAAGTCATGATCGGTAATGGGGAAGAATTTCTTGTAAAGGGAAATGCTATAATATTAAGCTCACCTTGGGAAATTACACAATGAAACATGACATGTATGCAATTCCATTAGGAGGTTGTGATATTTTTTTAGGTGTACAATGGATATGAATTCAATGGGACTTTGACGACTTATGGATGAATTTCACACAAAAGGATCAAACATATACTCTTAAAGGGATAAAATCTGGCCCTTCTCCACTAGCAAGCTCTCATCGCATGGAGAAAGTTGTTCGTAGAGGAGGCAAGAAAATGGTTGCCCATTTATTTTCTCTCCAAGCCATGACAAAGCCACCAACACTTCAACCTTCCCAATATCCTTGCTTACAAAACAATGATATTAAAATAGTGTAAGAACATAAGCACATACTACTAGGGAAATAGAGGATGAAGCTTCTCACTTCGAGATTTGAGGACAAAGCTCCTTTTAAGGAGGGTGGCATGTTAGGATTCTACTCCTAACATCCATATTATTTATAATTATATTTAATCACTATTTCTTAATAAATCATTAACATAGGTTGTGACCTTTGATCACACCTTATAAAAGCATAGAAATAGGCATTACATTAGGTATAGTTGATCATCAAAGAAAATACAATTCAATTCATTGTTCGGGTCTTCCAAATAATTCAATCGTAATCCTAAAATAAATGTGATTCTTTCATTAGTTTTGCAACTCATTATTCTCATTTTGACTAAGAGAGGACCTATATCATAACAAAGAGATGAAAGTGAAAGGGCCTCAGTTGTAGTTTGGTGCTTCAGATTTGGTCATGGGATCACATCAGAGTTGGATGCCTAGAGGGTTTGCCTTGTGTGTGGGATCAATCACTTCCTTGCGCTCTTTGTTGGTGATTCAATGAATAATATTATCCCACTCATCCTATTTGTAGTGTTGAGACATACCGAGATAGCTTGAGTGGATTGAGGAGTAGTGACATATGTTAGTGGCCTTGGAGAGGTCTAAATTGGAAAAATGATGTTGCTCAGCTTCATCGGGTGAGATGAGGCAAGTGGATGGTCGGGAGCCATGCACAAGAGATGGATTTTATCTAGTTCTCTCGAGTTATGAGGCAGTTTGGTATGGTTTAAGGAGTTCCAGATGCTCCATGATGCACATGCGATAGGGATATGAGCTTAGTCTTCCCTTGAATTTTGATATTTGGATAGTGGATGATGTAGCGGATGATGTAGTAGTTGATATCCCTAATTCAGATGATGCGAGGATGACTACAAACTATGACTCATGGTTTGTAGCACAACCTATATGAAGGCCAAGTTAGGCTATGGATGACTTGACTAGTGGTGACGAGAAGGATGCTGGTGAGCAGGTTCTTGGGCGGTAGAAGCACCATCGGGGTATGGGGTAGGAGGCAGTCTGATGTGGGCATACAACAAATAGATTTTGGATCTAGGTTTGGTAGATATGGAGGTGGCAGAGGTGATGGAGGTGGATATGGAGGTGATGGAGATAGAGATGGAGATAATGGAGGTGATGCAGAGCAGGATCTTCCTCCACACTGTAGCGACGAGGAATGGGGGATTCTCCAAGCTGAGCGAGATAACTTGGATGGGACTATAAAGTCCCATGTTGTCGAGATTGCCATACTTCAAAGTGAGGCTACTCATCTTCAAAAATAGAATGACAATTTGTGATGGGATATTATAGGGCTACGGAGTGGACCTAGTGACAGTGGGGATGCTACTATGATCACGATGCTTCAGGAAGAGATAGCTTAGAGAGAGGCATGCAAGGGTCAGGATTTAGCTACTGCTTAGAGTCAGGCTATATATATGGATATGCTAGAGTATAGTCTATGATAGAATCATATTCCATTACCTCTATATCCTTCATCATCAACATCAGGCTCTAGCAAGCGGAGTGAGTCTAGGCCTAGTGGTTCACAATATCGGGATCCTAACTTCCATGTTCCATCTAGCTCTTAGGGATCAACCTAGGGGCCTCGTAGGAGCCATGGTGGTGCTAGCTAGTAGCACTTATTACCTCTTTTTATATTTTTCTATTTTATGCTTGTGAGCCTCAGTGCTCGGATGTATACAACTTACGGGTATTTTGTACTTATGCGGTTCACACACACACACACACACACACACACACACATATATATATATATATATATATATATATATACATGGTTTTTATTATGATATTTTGTGTGCACTTATTTGTTTTATTTGATGTATGGATGCATGTGAAATGATGTAGTGTTTGATGTAATGATGATTAATGCTATGTTCTAATGATCATTTGGTAGTTATAGAATTTTGCTTGATCAACATTATTCTTGTTGTTTAATCAGGGGCATAGATATATGGTATTGACATGGATTATTATGTGTAATGATGAAGATGGTATGGTGTGATTGGGTTGATGAATTTAGGGCATTCTTATAAAGACTCAAACATCTTCGTGACTTCAAATAAACTTGTTTATGTATCTCATAGGTCTTCATGATGCTAAGGTTGGCCTAGTGTTTTCAAATTTCTCAAGGACCAACTGTGTGTGTCATGAATGTTCGTTTCTCATTATGAGTGAGGGGTGACTAATAAATTGGTAACTTATGACAATAATCTAGCTTGTCCAAGAGCATCCATAGGTTTTTATAAAATAAGGTCACTAATGTGACAGACGTGATGCCATGCCTAAGGATATCCCATTGCCAGACAGGATTCATTCAGCCCATTGCTATAATGAGGATCACCCCACGATTTTCAAGATACTAAGAGTTATAGGGATGCAAGTTCCTTCAATAATTTTATTTCATTGGATTTTGGGGATTTTATTTTTGAGTTTGCTCATTTTTGTGATGGAGCAACATGTATTTTTATTGCTTTTTGGATACTTTCTCATTTTGAGAAGCAAGGGAACTTTATTGCTTTTACATATTGTTTGACTTTGAATTGAGTTTGCTCAAACACTAGGAGTGGATGAGTGATTGAAAACATTTGGAATTCTTATTGATTGATGTTGTATGTGATGTTTTGCTATACCTCCATTGCAAGATTTTGAAGATTAAAATATGCACATAAAATGGTCAGTGGTCGCATTATCATTATTATACAGTATCTATCCTACTTTATGTGAGCCTATTAATCATCAAAATATTATAAGAAAGGTTGCAAATTATTGTTGTTGATGGATTTATGAGTGAAGTTTGATATGAGGTGCCCCTGATTAAGGCAAAAAGTATAGTAGACCAGTGATTGTCAAAATTGACCAAATAATCGCTATTTTGATGAATGTTATGAAAAAATACCTAAAATGCATGTATATATTGTAGGTGGAATGTATGGATGGATGTATGATAATGCAATGTGTATGAAAATATTTTTTGTTTTTTGACTTTTGTTGTTTTTCTATTTTTTTTAGCCATGTATATATAATGCTTTTTAGGTTGGCTCAAGTTGTTCTCATGGAAGGAGCAAACGAACAATGGGTTTATATATAGGAATTTTTTTGATGTAGTGTGCATCTTGGTCATCAATGGGCACTATTGGAGCCACATCCTCGAAATCATTAGAGGTGATATATAGGACATCAAATTCCCCCCCAAGTCTTCCTCATAGTCATCATTGAAAATATAATGATCATGTTGATGTATTATCTCATTTCAAAAATATCTCATGTAAATGAGGCATAAAGTTAGGTTCTAGATACTCATCATCAATGTGTTCGCTCTCCTCATTCTCCTCTTCAGATCTTTGGAAGCCCATGTAATCTCATTATCTCTTTGAAAAATAACGATGCAATACGTGTAGCATCATTGATATTTTAGCATGGAATGAAGTGTGCCATATTAGAGAAATGGTCAACAAAAACAACTATTAAATTATAGTACTTTTTTTTCTAGGTAAACCAAGTAAAAAATCCATACTTACATGTTCCCATGGACTTTTTGAATACAAAATTCATACTTACATGTTCCCATGGCCTTTTTGGAATTGGTAAAGGTTGACATAATCTGGTATTTTGGCTACTTCCTTTTATATGTTGACATATTATACACCCTTGCACAAATTTTTGTACATCTACATGTATGTGTGGTTAATAGTAGCTTCCAACCAACTGTCCCAATGTCTTGTCAATGCCAAAATGCCCCATTAGTCCTCCACTATTTTTTTCTCGAATTAGGTTCTCCCTCATAAAAATTCATGGAATAAACATTTTTTGTCCTTTAAATAGCAACCTATATTGGATGAAGTAATCCAACCATGGTGTCCTATCAATCCCCGTTAAGTTTTTACATGTATCCCATGCCTCTCTGAAGTCCTCTTCTTACTTGTATATGTTAGTTTTTGATACTAAATACTTAATGAAAAATAACCACAAGATAAGCTCACGAAAATAATATTTGATATAGAATGGAGATCTCAAATACTCCATACTTCATACATTCTTGCACTACATTGTGTCTTGCTTACTCTCACTCATAGACACCTATATATAATAGAATGTGACTCTTCATATGGAGGAATCTTGGACTTCACTCTTCTTGAATATTCCTATTCTATGGACTCATGTGCACATGGACTATTATGCATATTTACATTATTGAATACTTTACACACTCTAACAATACTTGTGCATTTATTACATTGCATAAAGTAAATAATCACACTCTTAAGACACACTCCTAATTTAAATATGTATCCACGGTGGTACATTAACATGTACTAAATAATATAATATGTTCTAATAGCATAAACCATGCATAACATCAAATATCTTCTACACTTGATTTAGCCAAAACAAAACATCGTCTACTAAGTACATCGACAACTCTATTATAAGTTCAACTTCTATGCTTGAGTACAAAAGAGTAAATTTGCAAGTATTTTACCCATCTAAAGTGTTATTAATTTAACTTCCCATGAAAATTAATAAATTGAAATGCATGGTCATCAATAAATGACATAAACTCTTTGGGCAAAAGGTAATACCTCCACTTTTTAAGAAATCGCACTATGGATTAAAACTCTCGATCATAAAAAAAGTACTTCTTTGCTTCACTCAAATTTTCACTAAATTAAGCTATCTATTTACCTTCTTAGCTAAGGACACCTCCAATGGTTGTACCACTTGCATTGCAATCTACTTGAAACATTTTGATAAACAACAAGGCTAATACATGTTGTTCCATGACTTTTTGCTTTAGCAATTGAAAGCTCTTCTTGGTTGCCATAGTCCACTTAAATTTTACCTTTGTGCCCTTTATTGTATTGGTAATTGGTGGACATAACTCATTGAATTTTCTTATGAAATTTCCATAAAAACTTGTCAATCCATAAAAGCTTATTGCTTAAAAAATGGTCTTAGGGGAAGGCCACTCAACTATGAATCGAACCTTTTTTGGATCCATCTTCAAACCCTCTTTGGATATCACAAACCCAAAATAAATTAACATATTTTTCATGAAGCTATACTTATTTATATTCACAAATAACTTCTCCTATTTAAGCCTTTGAAATACCATTCTCAAATGAGACAAGTGATCAAACCCATTTTTTCTAAAAATAAAAATATCATCAAGATGTACTATCAAAAAATTAGTAAGAAAGGGTATTCATATATCATTCATTAAATTCATGAAGGTGCTAGGAGTATGTTTCAACCCAAATGGCATGAACAACCATTCATAAAGACCATATTGGGTTTTAAAAGTGGTCTTCCATTCATTCCTTCCCTAATTCTTATTTTATGGTTTCCACTATTGAGACCTGTCTTTGAAAAATATTTTAATATGCTTAAGAGATCCATGATATCATCTATTCAGGATAATAGGAATCTATACTTGATTTTTATATTTTTTATGGCTCTAGAATTTGTGTATATCCTCTAACTTTCCTCTTTCTTCGATAAAAAAACCACCAGTACTACACAAGGAATTAAACTCTATCTTATCAATCCTTTGTCCAAAAGTTCTTAGAATTGCTTCTTGACTTCTTAATTCTCCATGGGAGTCATGTGATAGGTGACCTTTTTTTACAAGCTTACTTCTAGGATAAGATCTACATGATGGCTTATACTTTGTATGGGTGGCAACCCATATGACAAATATTTAGATAATATGTCTTCAAAATTAGCAAGTATATCTCTTACCTCTAGTGGCATTTCATCTTCTTTAATATTTGTATCAACTTCTATTGGCTTACCTATGCTTGCATAATATTCTCCCTTTATTACATCCTTCAAAAATCACTTACTGGTGAGGATGCACACTTCAGGACAGTCATCAAAATCTTTACCTTTTTACTTCAAAGGGCTAAGAACATACTACTTACAATCCTTGGAGATGCTTATAGTGTTCAATATACCATCGTACATGGTATTTTAGTTAAATTGTTATGGTCTCCCAAGAAAAACATGACATGCATCCATAGGCATGATGTCACACAATACCGAATATTTGTAAGAGCCAATTTGGAAATCCACCATACATTGCTCACTCACCAATACATTGTGCCCCTTTTGTAACCATGATACTCTATAAGGATTTGGATGTTCCTTTCATTGCAAACCAAGTTTGTCAACCATCTCCTTGGACACTAAATTGTTTGTACTCTTATCCACTACAACCTTACAATATTTACCACCAAAATTTGCATACAGTTAAAAACAAACTTTATATTTGGGTTGGTTCCTTCTCTTCTTTGGATGGTTTTAATAATACTCTTTTCATGAGTAATAAATCACCTTGCTCTAGCTTCTTCATTCTTTATGGGAAAGACAATATTTATTTATCTACATGGACAATATGGTTGTAGGATTATTTCCATGTCTAATAATATGCTATGTTTGAGGGCACTCATAAGATCTATGTCCATATTCCAAGAACTTATAACACTTTTCAAAAAAACCATGTCCTTGTCTTCTACCAAATCCACCTCATCCTCTTGATGATTCACCCTTTTCTTGGGTACTTTGGCTAAAACTACTCATTTGTGAGAATCTCTCCTCTCCATCATGAGCTTGCTACCCTCTTCCTCTTGAAGATCATCCTCTTCCTCTTGAACTATTTTGTTTCTTGTGGGCCAATTTCTCTTTAGCTTTGAGTGCATATTGATATGCTTTTTTAACTATTTAAATCCAAATCACACCAATTTCATCTTGTATGGATAACCTTAGTCTATTTATGTATCTTACCATCTTCTACTCATAATATTTAATATATCTTGCTCTTATAGTTAATTTATATAAATCTTCCATATACTCCACCCCCAACTCCTTTTGCTTGAGATTTTGAAGTTTTCTAAACAACCCAATTTGATAATTAGTAAGCAAAAACTTAGATTTTAATTTGGAAACAAACCTATCCCAAGTTTGAATTTTTCCTTTGCCCTTTTTTTGCCTCTCCGTTTGGACATGATCCCACTAGATCGAGGCACATATTTTCAACTATATGCATGCAAATTTGACCCACTTTGGGTCCACCATAGATTCGTAATATTTTTTTTCCATATCTATTATGCAATCTATCAACTCTTTTGGATTTAAAATTCCATTAGAATTGGGAGTATCTAACTTTAGCTTACCTCCAATTCTAAATATTACCCAAATAAAACTTTACTACAGTTCTTCTCCTTGCTTTTCAACTTAAACTTCTAGATGGCCAGTCTCTTCCTCTTCACCGCCACTAACATTTTCAATATGAACACCTCTCCTTTGTGTAGTCTCAATTTCCTCTAATCTAGATATGATTATCATCAACACCTTAGATATGTATGCTTTTTGGGGCATAAGACCATGAAATCTTCCTCTCTCTTCTCCTCTAGCACATATTATAGACCTCTTATACCTACTTTGATACAACTATGATGAATTTAAGGGAGATAAATCTATTAAAAAATGCTCTTCTTGGAAGCATGTATGGAAGTCTTTAAACACCTAAAAATTGAGACAATAGAAAGAAACAAGTAAATTACTTGCATTTTCACTAACCAAAGGCTTGCATTTCAATAGAATATATCAAGTTACAATATTGATATGAATTTTGATGAAAAAAATGAACCTATTGAAGAGAAATAAAGATCCCCTATAAATTAAATGTAAAAAAGTAGTAATCACAAAATCAAAAGAAGAAGATAATAGAAACACACATAACACAATATTTATCCTGGAAACCCTTAATCGGGAAAAACCAACACAATTTTATCTTCTTATTGCATTAACTTCACCGTCTCCAATACAATAATTTACACCTTCTGTCATGTTATATTTTTTATCTCAAACCCTAATGCAAGTGTGATATAAATAACAAACGCACAAGCACAAATTTTATAATTTAGAAAAAATGCCAGCCTAAATTCTACTACTCGATCTATGACCTAATAATAAACGATCTAGATTTACAAAGGGAAAAACACATCTATATTTGGCTTTAGGGGTGCTGCCCCTGAAACCCTCACTAATGGGGGATCCATAAACTATCATTGCACCCCTGGAACCCCCTGGCGGACACAAGTAGGGGGGAAATTGCCCCCCTACACCTCCCTTCATGGAGTGGGTCCAAGTGCAGCTAAAAACAAGACCTCTAAATTACCAATACCTTTTAGAGTTAACATCTAGTACCTTTCAGAGTTAACCCCTCCTGAATAACATGGAAAATATTCAATATAACTCCAACAACTATAGACCCATAGAAAAAAGTCCCAAAGTAATACCATTTCTCTTTTTTAACTATGAATTTGTTGAAAATTACTAATTTTACACAACTCATAATAATCACCCAAATGCATGTCATAAAAGAATTAAACATTTTCGATTGATATTTTTAATTGATTTGGGTGTGAAACTAGGGTGGCCACACCTCCCTTGGCTAGTTTTATTTAGTTTTGAGACCAAGAATTTGGTTATTTTTTGTCTTAAGATAAACAAACTATCTCTTTTGATTTTGCATTAAATTCTCACAAGCTAAACTCAAACTTTGGCTATCCCAACTGAAATAATGCATTAATTTTTTTATTTTTTGATTAAAAACTCTGACTGTTCTAACTGAAATAACTCTAGTTGTTCTAACTAAAATAACTGATAACATCATGCACGCCCATGCCTAAATTCTCAAAATCCCTTATTTTTTAAAACTAATTTATTTTTGGTTGATGTAGAATTGCCCATACGCCCCTCTTGCATCACCAAGAAATACATGTGTAATAGCCAAACTATAATAATACCACTATGTGGTTATGATAATATATGGGAGGAATGCATTCCAATCCCATATAACCTCTCTCTCCCATTTATTTGGGTTTAAGTATTTATTCTTTCTATAACATGATTTTTATATTCATCAATATTTGGATTTAATTTTTCAATGAAAATTTGTTTGTGTCATTTTTTTAATAAATTATATGTAGCTTCTATTAGGGGCCACTCCCTTCAAAGTACCAAAATATTAAATTTTTTGTTAGGTCAATTAAACCATATTTGGCATACCTTTTTATCACAAATAATTCTTTATTTTTCTATCAAATATGTAGACACCAAAATCTAGCCACTTGTCATCCATCCATAGCTTCCCACCACATTTACCCATTATTTATATATATTTGTTTAATATATATTTAAATAATAATATTTTATATATTTTATTTATATATATTTAATAAATATATGATATTTATATGAATTAATCCCAACCATCCATCATGATTTAATCCCAACCATTCACCTACCTTAATCCATGCCACCTACCTAGATTTAATCTCCACCCTCCATCATGTTTTAATCTTGACCATACAAATTGTGTCATTGAAATCCTAATGTGCCCTAGGAGAGATTATAAAGAGGAGTCATTTTGACGACTCAACCCCTAAGTCTTTGGCTGCAAGAAGTTCACTAAGTTTTCCCTAAGTCTTGAGTTCTCTAAGCACTTGTGCCCTAAGTTCTCAAGCACCCAAGCCTCCTCACCACTTTTCATCTTCCATCACTTATCATTGCCTTTTGCATCCATTGCCGCCCACATTACATGAACCAAATCTGCTTCTACAGATTTTGTTTCAAATCCCTGAGCACCTCTGGGCCTCTCCTATCACTATTGGGCACCTTTGGACATCTTCCTTCCATCATCGAGTGCCTATGGGTGCCTCCTTCCATCACCGAGTACCTACAGGAATTTACAACCTTAGTTATGCAATATAGCAATCCCTCAAGTATTGCTAGGGCATCTGCACGCCAAATCCTACAACAACGATGAAGAACAAAGATCAATAAATTAGTGTGACAAGGTAATTTATTTATTGTAAGTATTTTTTATTCTTTAGATCTATTTATAGCCTCATTTTTGCAACTAGGGTTAGTAATTTTCTTATTGAGGGCCTCACATAGTGGATCCCTCAAAAATATTATTGATTTTTTGTTGTTGTTTATTGTTTGTAGGTTTAGGGATCAAGTTCATTGGAAGCTACTAAAGCACTTGAGTGGTCTGGCCTATGGATATCTGAAGCCCACTCACCTTACTATTGAGATCAAGTCGAGCATGAAGACACCACCCTTGTTTGTTATCTAGGGTTTAAGAGAACCCTAGCATATTGAAATCATCATATTGGATAATAAATAATTGAGGTACACTTGATTGTAATATCAAATATTTACCTAAAAATAAGAATAAAAGTTTATTTTTGTGCAATAATCTATATTTATTTTGCTTTGTTCATTTATTTATTTAAGTATATTATTTTGTGTTGTTCAATTTTGCATCTACAAATGATGATCACGATGGGACCCATAATGGGTTCTTTATGCTAATTATCTTATCATTAATTTATTGTTTTTTATCTTCTGTCTTGCAAGTTTTTCAAAAAAATAGGTCACACAAATTTTGTAGAACCAATTCTTGAGGATTTGCAAAAGTTACAGAAGGTGTGCAGATGCCCCGTGATGCTCATGGGACATTCAGGAAGCACCCAGGTGCATTTCATAGGCACCCAGGTGTATTTCACAAAGAAGAGGAACAATACGTAGGCTTATCTGTAAGTCTATTGTAAAACCCTAGCTTCTCTATTTTACGTATTTTCATATTTTTACAGATTTATGACTAAAAAGAACATCATTAACAATATGGTAAAAATGAACATTTTAATCTACATTTCTAGGCATTAGAATAGTTCTTTGCATCCATTTTTGCATCCACATTCAATCATAAATCACACATTTCCATTTAAGGGTTTCACTATTTTCTGGTGTGCTGCAATTGCATCTCTGTTTTCATGTGAATGATTAATTGCATAAAATAGTTTACATTCTAGGGTTAGGGAATTCTTATTTTGATGGTATAAGTAGGAAAAGCATTATAATAATTGAAAGTACCCTTGCATTTGGTGATTCAAGGTAGAAGAGTAGATGAACCCTCATTTTTTAGAGAGTGGTCTTAAGCAGTGTACTCTACTTCTTTTGGGAAAATCAATATTTCTTGTGTTGGATTCTAATTTAGACTAGTGAAATTAGTCATTCCTGACATTGTATGTACACCTTAATAAATTGAATTTTTTTAAAGAAATCACACGCATCACATTTTATTTTTAACAGTAATGGTTGGATTTCATCACCAACCATTGCTTGATATCTGGTGACGATGGGTTTCATCTCCATCCACCAATATTTACCCCTAGACACCATAGGTTACCCCCGAGAAAACTTGCTGGATTTCATCACTAATAAGAATATCATTGGCCATCCTAGCCATAGTGTTCACCCATTTTAATTCAAATTAGTGCATTGAAACACACAAAACCAAAAAAGAAAAAAAAGAAACATTAACACGAGATAATCAAAGAACCAGGTAAGACACATTTTTGTTGCATAAACATAGGATTGGATTGCTTATTTGATTTTATGAGTTTTTCATTCCGTTTTTCATTTTCAGCATATTTTATATTTGGTTCACTAGTTTATGGTATGAAGAGCACAAGCTTATATTGAGAGGAGGGTGAACAGTCTAAGACCACTTTTTACTTTTATTTCCCAAATAGTATTATCCAATATAATCAATGGAAATATCAATAGCAATAACCAAAGCAATGCACAAATCATCACACACAATAGAGACACCAATTTAATGTGGTTCACCCAATATGGTCTACTCCACGAAAAAAATATTTCACTAATATTTTCTCAACAAATATATTTGGGAATCCTTCCCTATTACAATATTTATGGACCTCTGTCCAAAGGAGACACCAATCCCCTAATAAAGTTCATGGATCTCTATCCACAAGAGAACTCCACCTTTGCTCTAGCAGGTGATCTTCTAGAAGAAATGCTACCTCCACTACACTAGCTTATGGATCTCTATCCACTGAAGACTCCTATCCTTACTCAGAAGACCTATCCCCACTGACCTGGCTAATGGACCTCTATCCATGGGATATTATCGTATTCTATACTCTATCACTTCCAAAGCTTACTCTCAACTTTATCTCAAATTTGCACTAAACACAGTCCTTCGGTCTAGTACAAATCTGCTCAATCTCTATATCTAGTTTGGCATAAACCTATCCTTAAATATGCACCAAACTCTATCCTCAAATCTACACTAAATATAGTCCTTCGATCTAGTACAAACCTATCCTCAATATCTATCCTCAAGCCTTAACACAAAGCTTGACTTAATCACAAATCAACTTTGCTAGATCTGCCCCAAACCTTAACTTAAGGTTTGAATAAATCAATCAATTATGCTCACAAGTCTTCTCAAGGACTTGTCTCAAATCTGCCTTGTAAGATTCCACAAAATCTCACACCAATCTGTCCACAAGTCCTCTCTAGAACTTGTCCAATCTGCTCAACAATATTTGCCCTCAAATATGTATTGTAAGCTTCCATAAAAGCTCATACCAATCTATCCACAAGTCTTCTCTAAGACTTACCTCAAATCTGATCAAAAAGTTCTCACTAGAACTTGTCCAATCTCATAGAAACATATAGAGAATTATTAGAGACTCAATATTTTTCTTACTCAATCACTTTCAATATCTCTTTTTATCACACAAACATATAGATAATTGTTAGAGACTCAATATATTTCACACTCATAAACACTCAACCTCTTTCTCAAATCAATTTAGAATATGGAACAATTTGTTTCACATAACTTGAACTATCACTTCAACACATCCACTTGACTAGGCTTAACCAACTCCACTCAATCAATCACTCAATGTGATACATACCAAACCTAGTCTATCGGCTAGGTTTTTCAAGTGAAAATAATTTATATTTATTAGGTTAGATTTTTTATTGAAAATCATCTATCTTTTTATTCAAAATTTCATCTACGCTATTCGCACAAATGCCTGTATGGCGAGGGAGTGCCCACCTAGAGTGGCGATCCATTTCTTTATAGTTATTAATTTTTTGATTTAGTGTAAAGATCTGATTGTGATATTATATCTAAATTTAAACAGTGGTCTGTGTGATTTCAATAGAATAAGAAATAGCATTTCAAGTGGTATCAAATTCATTGATACTCGAGCTTGTGGCAGTGTTCCTCACGTCACAATTCATCGCTGTCTGGCGCTGTATTTACAGTTTTTTTTTTAGCTCATCGTGAAAACCAAGAGGTATGGTTCTATCGCACATTGTCGAAAGTTCATCAAGAAAAAAAAAAAAATCCAGATTCATGTTCGAAGAAAATGAGCAGTCACCACGTCGCCAGTTACTGAGCACTCCACGTGATTGCCAAAGCTGTGTGTACCTATCAAATAATATTTTTTTTCCTTCCCACTGTGGGTCAACCAAAATACAATCATCGAAGCTACGTTTCAACTTCGTTGCAGAAGCTTTTGGAAATCCTCCCAAAAATCACTGCAGAATTGCCGTAGAAACCACTGCGTACAAACTCCAAAGTCTTCGGCCAATCAAAACACGTTATTAAAATGCAGCTCTTAAGAAAACCTAAGGTTCACAACAACTTTATAATTTTTTTTATTTTTCTACAGGGAATTGTTCCACATTTGTTGTGGGGGGAAAAAGTGTGGTTTAAAAGACGTAGTTCAGGTCTATTGAAGCATGACTTTGGTCACATTAGGGGCTTCTCTCACATGTCATCGTTGGTTCCTCCGGTCTTTTCATGTCCTACATGTACTGTGTGTTCTTCGTGTCTTGTGTGTGTCACATTTCGTGTGTCATGCTGTCTTTGGTCTCATGGCCATTATCGTGTCTTTCCATCCCCTATCTCGGGTCTCATGGTCCTTCTCACTGTGTTGGTCGTGTGTCGAGTTGTTGTTTTGAGTTTCATATGAGTTGTCCTCCTTGCATCCCGCATCGTGTCTATTGTACTTAGTATCCGTGTCACCTGTGTGTTTGTTCTGCGTTCATCTTTCCAAGTTGTCCTGTCATATTGGATGTATTGTCTAGGTTCATGTCCAGTCCCTCAAAATTTGTCCTTCGTGTTTGGTTTCATGTCCAGTTACATGGTCCTATCATGCTATCTTGTAGAGTCCTACTTCGAAAAGAGTCGCGTTCGCTGTTGTGTGTCACGGTGTTGTGTATCGATTCCTCTTCATTTCTCGTGTCTAGACTATCGTCGTGTAACTATCTCCACGTCGTCAGGATTATCAAAAGTTGCTATCAAGAAAGTGTAACCAGAAGTTGTCCAAAGTTGCAAAAGTCATCCGAAATTGCTATCAAGAAATTGTAACCAAAAGTTTTCCAAAGTTGTAAAAGTGGTCCCAAAACATTCAAATCTGCGTCGTAGTTGGAGCAAATATTTGAAGCGGAAAACAAACAATTTTTGGCACAAAATAACAATTTTTTGCAAAAATTTGAAGCTCAAAGGCTCCTAAGCAAGAAATTTTGGAAGGTGCATGAGAAGAAGTTAGAATAAAGTATCTGGTGGATGATTAACAAGCTCAGAAACTCCCAACATCAATGCAAGAAGAGCTCGTCGAGTCCAAGGTACAAAAAATTCTCCTTCTCCTTATGGAATTGGTAGTTTTAATCTGAGTCATCCAGCAATTAGCCCAATGGCATCCAATTCCTCTCCATATTCTGCACATGAAAATGTCACCCAAGTTGAAAGTAATCATTCAGTGATCAGTGATGAGGTGTTAAAAGAGTTAATAGTAAATCTTCAGATGATGACTACCAGCTTCAACGCATCTAGGAAACCGCCCCAACCAAATCCTTCTAGTTATGATCATTGGAGTTGGATGTCTACTATGATGACTATACACACCATAGAGGTCAAAATAGTCAATCCCCGAATCACAATGGTCACCAAAATATTGAGTATGGGGGTAATGAAGAAAATAGGGAGCAACAAGGTTTTAATAGACCTTATCAAAATAATAACCAGAGACAGAGGAGTAATAAGGAATTAGATAGAAATAATGTTCACTCCCAACCAAGAGGTCCAAATGGAATCGATTATCCACGCGTTGACATACCTACCTTTGAAGGCCAGGATCCACGTGTTGCGGGCCAAACAAGGTTAACTTTTTCCTACTTTTGTCACATGCCCATGCATTTAATTTATCAACCTAGGGAGCTTCGTAAACTTGCGAAGGGTCTGAATAAGATTGCTTACAATACCACTTGAGATGAGTCCACTAGTTCTACTATTGGGGGTGTTTCAAATGATTGTCAATCATTCACGCACTCCTCAATAATTTACGTAAACAAATGATTAAATCTATAGAAAAAATATCCACACATTCATGAAATGAACCTACTAAAAATATTGGAAATATCGATGCGATAAACAATATTATAAAATAGTAAACTAATCTAGAAAAGAATATAGAAAAAGTAGGGGAAGAAATACTGGCTTGGAGTGGGCCCAGGCTCCAGTAGCTTCCTCCCAACTGAACACGCACTTAGAACTCTTAGAACTGTATTCCAATTATCAAAGTATTACAAAAATATTCTATCTCCTCTCTCTGTATATCTTATTTCTATCTATCTATTTCTATATATTTTCTATATATCTTCAGAGAGGTCTGTGTGTGTTTATATAGCACACCCACAAAAATTTTGTTACAAAAGAAGTTGTAACATACAATTCATCCTAGATTAAACTAAGACAGTCTGGTAAATGTAATTGACATCTACTAAAGCTAGCATTCGGTTCTATTGGTGGCGTGTTCGCTGATTGGGTTGTGCTTCACCTGGCATTGGTAGGATGTTCTCATACATTGGTGCAATCCCCAATTTAGCTCTACTTGACATAGAGTTGGAACTGCACCAATTGCTTTTGTCCACGTCGTTCTTGTCTGGTCAACAGGCGAAGAAAAGGGGTGCCTTCCCTATGCGGAAGGTGCCTGAGTATATCGGGTGCCTTCTCCATGTGGAAGGTACCTTGTTGCCATGGACGCCTTCCTGGGAGAGGAAGGCGCTTATATTATGTTGGCGCCTTCTTGTCGGTGCCTTCCTTATGGGAGGAAGGTTCTTGCATTCTAATGGCGCCTTCCCGTCAGTGCCTTCCTTATGGGAGGAAGGTGCTGCTTCTCCTTTGGCGCATTCCTGGAAGAGGAAGGCGCTGACCTTCTATTGGCGCCTTCCTGGGAGAGGAAGGTGCTTGTATTTCCTTGGTGCCTTCTTGGAAGAGGAAGGTGCCTACTTTCGCTTGGTGCCTTCCTGGAAGAGGAAGGCACCTACTTGCGTTTGGCACCTTCCTGGAAGAGGAAGGCACCTACTCCCGTTTGGCACCTTCCTGGAAGAGGAAGGCGCCTATCTTTTTTGCATTGAACCCAAAAGAAACAAAGTGCCAGGTCCATAAAGAGACATTGACTATACAAATCTAACTAAATCAACTACAATTCCACAAAAACATACTAAAAACACATAAATTAGATAACACACATAATTTCATCAAATATCTATATATTCATTTAAAAAGTACGCAATCCTTATTATACAACCGCATAATGATCAAGAAAATGTTTAAAAAATATGAGCATTTCTGGTGCTCATCATCCCCCACGCCTAACGTATGCCACGCCCTCATGGTATCAAAATTGTAGGTAGCCTTGTTGACCCTTCATCATTGCCTTCCTGGAGTATTCGGCTGTACCTATGGCCCGAGTCTGTATCTTCTGTGTGCTGGCATCTGAAGGTGTGGCTCTCCTTTTCCTACACGAAACTAAGGGTGTGACTGTCGACTATCCTTTCCTCATTCTGGTCGCTACTGGCAGTGATCTAGATAGCATCGTCTCTGCTGACTGGAATGCAGCTTTGGTAGCTTTCCAGAGGTCAGTTTTTGGAGGTCTGACCACTTCCAGAGGGATATCTAAATTATCCCTCCTAGAATGTACTACTTGGGCTTTGTATAATTTGGCTACTTCAGGATCAAGCCCTACATTCTCCTTTGCAATGGAAATGACCTCAAATTCGAGGCCATATACCCCCCATCATTCCAGATACCTCCTCATCATGGAGGTCCATCCCCGGGATGACACGTAAATATCCCAGAACTGGCTGTCCTCTATCGGGTTGACGCAGATACCAGTGTCCCCCTACATCCTCGAGGTTGCCTTTTGGGTCTCCTTGGTAGCCATCATCTCTTTGAGTAGCTATTCAAATTATTTTTTCATCTCCGTGAATGGCTACATATCCCATTCGTCCTATTCTGGCTTGGCAAAGGTCACCTTTGCCTTGTTTTGAGCCGACCTGGGCCCTTTTCTTTTGGCCTCTGCAGATAATGCGGTAGCTCTAATAGGGGTTTTCCCTTTCTCCCTGGTGGATGTCTCCTCACTCTGAGGGGCCTGCTCTGGAGCGTTCTCTTCATTCTATGTGGCTGTCCCTAGGGGTGCTCCTTCTTTCTGCTGTCTACCCTGTGTCGACCCTTCAGGCTCTTCTCCTCCTTCCTCAGGTCTGGGGAGTTCCTCCTTATCCTTTGGTATTGTCTGCTACTGGAGGCCCTTGTCCTGCTCTGTAATACTCAGGATGATGATAGGGGGTATTGTGGGACTTCTCTCCCCTTCACTCCAAAAAATAGAGGAATTCTCCCCTACCTCCGGGCTGCTCTGTCGGGCGTCCGATCAAATTTATCTTGAAGAAAATACTCGTTCGGCAGATGTGGGAGAATTCATCGGGACTTCTTTTGCCCAATCAGTTTGGGTTGATGCATCCCTTCTTTCCGTTCACCTATCCTAAAGTAGCTGGTTTTCATCCTGTAACTGCCAGGCCAGATGCTCAAGCTGGGTGATCTGCCCGTATCTTTCTTTTAACTCCCCTGCATGCTTGTTCTAGTAGTCCTCCAAAATTTGCTGGGTCATCCAACAATTGGTTTGCCATTCGAGCGCTTCCTCCAAGGTCACGTCGACCTGGTCATTATTACCAAAAGTCCCTACATCTTGTGGGCTCTAGTTTATCAATTCTCAAAGGGTTTGGGCTGCAATGTCTACTTCCGGGTTGCTCTGTTCTTATTCTATCGAGAGGAGGAGTTGTCGTAGGCGTTTCTTCCTGGGGACTGGTTCTATCAACTGGAACTCATCCTTGCCGCTAATAAGCGGTGCTCCTTCCTCCTCACACTTGGGAACTGGGGAATACCCTCCTTCCTCTATGTTTTTGGGCACTGGTGACTGCCCTATTTCCTCTATGAAATAGGGAAATTCCAATTTCGTGACACTCATCATTTCTTCTGCAGGGCTTCTCTCTTCTTGCCCTATTTCGGCAACAACATCCTGTCACCTTTCTTGGCTGCCATTTTCCTCTGTGTCAGGGTTCTACCTCTGCACCTCTACATGGTAGACTAGTGTCGATATCAGCCCATGGTGGGCTAAGGCATACGGTGCCCCCTTTTGGTATCGAGCCACTTCGTCCTTCAGAGCATTCACAAGGTAGAAGGGCACGTTCAACTTCCTTCCATGCACCAGATGATTGAGAAACTACAAATGATTAACGTGTAAATGGGTATATTTCTTGGTGCATGTGAAGAATCGAGAAACCTACTCGAATATATTCCTTAGATTCATGGGAAGGCTATTTTTGGGTAGCCCCTCCTTGTCTATCTGCACATTCTCCCTTGGTAGCAACACCTCAGCGTACGGCTTCAACAGTCTGCCCTTGTATACACATTCCCCTGTGAGGGGCAATCCAGTCGCCTATGAGATGAATTCGGGGGTGACTAGAATTTCTACCCCTCGCACCTAAGCCACATCACCCCTCAAGGAGGTGACGAACTCCTTGGCTACCTCCATATCTTGGCCCTGACTGACTAGGGTACAGTATTCGAGCCATCCCTCGGCCTTGAACTGTGTCTTCACCGCCCCTCTGATTCTGTCCGTATCACCTAGTTCATTCTTCTTCACTGCGTGATTCTTAGACCTTCCTCCCATGGTGCCTTCCCTTACTACTACTATTTTTTTCTATCCTTCCTTCCTCAGGAAGGCACCTTCTTATAGGGAAGGTGCCTAACCCTAGCAGTTATGGAAGGTGCCATATCATTGGCACACGGTTTCAGCTATAGGGGGATATGATCTTTATGATGGCGATATCTTTTTTGGTACTACATATTTTATAAATAATTATATAAAAAATTGAATTAACATGCGCATACCTGATTCGGTGTTTTAGGCATTGTGAAGGCCGCTGATTTGTTGATTTGTGACACGGGGGAGAGGTATGGTCATCTAGTGCTGCTCATTCATGTGATGCTTCATTTTGCTTGAGGCATCCGGGAGGTGTAAGTGCTGGCTGTACGTGGAAGGCATTCTTTGGTACCTTCCCCATGTGGAAGGCATTGTTGTGGCACCTTCTCGATGTTGTTGGTGCTCTCTGAATGGATGCGCCTTTCGGTGGTGGAAGGCACCTCTGATTGGATGCACCTTCTGGTGGTGGAAGGTGCCTTCTTGATAATGGCACCTTCCTGCTATGGAAGGTGCTTCTGAATGGGTGCACCTTTTGGTGGTGGAAGGCGCCTTGCTCTGCATTCGCCTTCTTGATGTGGAAGGCGCCTTGCTCTGCATTCGCCTTCTTGATGTGGAAGGCGCCTTGCTATGCATTCACCTTCTTGATGTGGAAGGCACCTTGGTCTGTATGCACCTTCCCAATGTGGAAGGCACCTCTAGCTAGATGCGCCTTCCTGATGAGGAAAGCACCTCGATGTGCATGTGTCTTCCCGATGTGGAAGGCGCCTCGGTCTTGTATGCGCATTCCCGATGTGGAAGGCGCCTCTGGATTTTTTTTTTTTTTTATGGCGCCTTCTAGCGACGGAAGGCGCCTCTATATATATATTTTTATGTGTGCCTTCTTTATAAGGAAGGCGCCTTATTTTGGCTGGGCGCATTATTTATAAGGAAGGTGCCTTATTCTGGTAGGACACCTTATTTATAAGGAAGACACCTTATTCTGGAAGGACGCCTTCTTGATGTGGAAGGTGCCTTATTTTGACTGGGCGCATTATTTATAAGGAAGGTGCCTTATTCTGGCAAGGTGCCTTCTTTATAAGGAAGGCACCTTATTATAGCAGGGCACCTTCTTGATGTGGAAGGTGCCTTATTATGACTGGGTGCCTTATTTATAAGGAAGGTGCCTTATTCTGGTAGGGCACCTTCTTGATAAGGAATGCACCTTCTTCTCGGCAATCATGTTGCGATTGATTGGGAAAGGGTGATCAAGCCTTCTTAGCCTTGCTTCATTCTACCTCAGCTTCTACCTACGAGTGCTGGTGTTAGAATGCTGAGTCGAATCAGGCCTGGTTTCCCAGATACCTATTCCTCGTGCTGTCAGGTCCTCCACCTGCAAAAAGCAAACAAAAAAAATGAAAAAAATAAAGGTAGTTAGACGCATTTCATGCCTGTTAGGCTCTAGGTTAGGATGCCTACAGCTTGCATGCGAGCGTCATCCCTGCAAAACACACTTGTAAGAAAAAACTAAATTAACTATTTTTGGTGAGCATCTCTATGCCCACCATTTCGCCTGTTGAGTTTTTGGTCTAACAAGACGGGGTCTCCCCCACGTCTATCCTAGATTCCACCTGCAAGGTTTCAGATGTGCTATAGGGGCGTAGTTGGTGGCCATTAACCGTTAACATGGTGTTGCTACCGTTGATTGTTCTAACGTGCACTACCCCATTCCTAATGAGCCGTACCACCTCGTACGGCCCCATCCATATTTGCATTAATTTACCTTTTCTTTCCTGGAATCGAGAATCGTATAACCACACCCATTCTCCTTCTTGGAACTACTTCAGTTTAATGTGGTGATCATGCCATCACTTTCTTTGCTTCTGTATGATTTTTGTTCTCTACAGAGCATCCATTCAGATTTCATCCAGCTGATTGAGCTACCGAATCCTTTCTTCTTGAGCATCATACAAGCTCAAGTTCAACTCTGAAGCCATTCTTAGCGTCTTGATTTCAAATTCAATGGGTATCATTGCACTCTTCCCATAAACCAGTTGGAAGGGTGTGAAGCATATGGTGGATTTCCACGTGGTATTATATGCCCAAATTGCCTTCGACAACTATGTAGCCCAATATTTTTTGTGTTGCTACACGGTCTTCGTTAGGATGTTCTCTATTTCCCTGTTTGTCACTTCCACTTGCCCATTTTCCTGTAGATGGTAGGGTGTAGTTTTATTGTGCCAAACTCTGTATTGCTCCATCAGCTCCTTGATCAATCTGGAGGTAAATTGAGGCCCCTGGTCTGTTGTTATCTCTCTAGGGACCCCAAATCGTGTAAAAATGTGAGAAAATAGGAAATCAGTGATCGTTCTTTCTTTTGAGTCTCTTAACGCTTGAAATTCAACCCATTTGGTGACATAATCTGTACAGACCAAAATAAACCTCCTCCCTATTGAAGGTGGGTTAATTGGTCCCACGAAGTCCATGCCCCATTTATCAAAAGATTCTAGGTGTACCTAAGGTTGGAGGGGCATTTCGTCTCGATGGGTTGGTCTGCCCATTATTTGGCATTCATCGCACTTGCTGGTGTACACAGCCACATCCTTAAATAGAGTGGGCCAAAATACCCAGCCTGTAGGATTTTGTAGGCAGTTTGTTTCCCTGTAAAGTGTCCTCTGCATGGTTCGTTGTGACATGCTTTGAGTACTTCTGAGAACTCCCGCTCTGCTATGCATCTCATTATAATATGGTCATGTCCTCTTTTGAATAGGAGGCCATCAACCCATATGAATGATGCACTTTTATCTATGACCACCTGCTTTTCTTGAAAAGATAGAGCAGGTGAGGTTCTTTCGGTGGCCAAGTAGTTGGCTATATCTGCATACCATGGGACTTGCTCACTAATGGTGAACAAATGCTCGTCCAAAAATTGATCTTCCACTACTGCATGGTCTACTGGTATCAATCTGGATAGAAAATATGCTACGACATTGTCCTTGCCTGGTTTATCGACTATTGTGATGTCAAATTCCTACAATAATAGGAGCCACCTGATGATTCTTCCACCAATGGCCGACTTGCTCATCAAGTATCTAATAGCCACATGGTCCATGTGGAAAATTACCTTATACCTGATGATATAATGGCAGAATTTTTTTATGGTGTGTACCACCGCAAGGAACTCCTCCATCATCGTGTAGTTGAGCTCGACTCCTGCCAAGTTTTTGCTGACATAATAGATGGTGTAAAATTCTTTGCCATCCTTCTATCCGAGGACTGCTCCAATCGCATTGTTGGATGCATCATAGTAGATATGAAATGGTATAGCCCAATTTGGTCCTCTTAGAACCGATGTGGATATCAGTTTTTATTTGAGCAATTGAAACACTTCCTCGCATCCTCGCAAAGATTCTTCCATCCAGTTGAACTCCACATCCTTAGATAATAGAGTGTGCAGTGGTTTCACAATTTTGCTGAACTTGGTGATAAATCGTTGGTAGTACCCGACTGATCCAAGAAAACTCCTTACCTCTCTCTGCGTTCTGGGGCTAGGTAGGTCCCTGATGACCTCAATTTTTATTTTATCAACCTTTATTCCTTATGCGGAGAGGTGGTGTCCTAGTACGATGCCTTCTTGCATCATCATGAAACATTTCTCATTGCTCAGGGACAAATTGTTTTCCTTGCTTCTTTTGAGCACTCTTTTCAAATTCGTCATTGCTTCATCAAATATTTCTCCATAGATAGTGAAGTCGTCCATGTATACTTCGACCGCGTCTCCCATCATGTTTGAGAATATGCTAAGCAACACCCTTTGAAAGGTGGCAGGTGCGTTGCACAATCCGAAAAGTAATACCCGATAGGCAAACGTTCCCCATGGGTAGGTGAACGTTGTCTTATCCTGATCCTCTTCTCCTATCTAGATCTGGTTGTATCCACTGTATCCATCCAGAAAGGAGAAATACTTCTTCCCCGAGAGTGTATCCAAGACTTGATCAATGAACGGGAGCAAGAAGTGGTCCTTCTTGGTCACCTTGTTCAATGCTCTGTAATCCACATAGATTCACCATTTTCCATTATTTTTAGTGACTACTACTAATAGTGATACCCACTTACTATCAAAAATAGGATAGATGAATCCAGCGGTCAAGAGCTTTTGCAGTTCTTCCTTGACAATGTCATTCATTATCAGATTCATTCTTCTCTGTGGCTTCCTGCTTGGGGTTGTTTGATCATCGAGGTATATCCGATGGGTATAGATTTTTGGTTGATGCCCTGCATATCTGGGTAATCCCAAGAAAATGCCTATTGGTGTCTAACCAAAAGCTCTTCTACTTTCGTCAATTGGGTGGGAGTCAACCCACTATTGACATTCAACGTTCTTCCTAGCCCAACGTGTATCTACTGAATGTGGTGGTCTTGGGCACCCACCAATGGTGATCTAGGTACGGGGATGGAGGACTCCCCATGGAGGAACTCCACAATAGTGCCATCCTTGTATTATTTTGCCAACTCATCCAACGTCATCGCTGATTAGAGCATGGATAGCTCAATATTTTCATGATCAGTCAATATGGGTTCTCCTACCGAGTCAACGAAATGATCTGGGGGTGAAATGGTCAATATTTTAATGTTCTTCCCATCAGAGATGGTCATCAACCCATATCGAAAGCTGATGTAGGCGTCAGTTGTTGCTAGCCATGGTCTTCCCAGGATGAGCGGGTAATCGCCCAACCTAGTCTTATATTGCAGGACTAAAAATTCGACTGGGTATTCCCATGCGCTGACTGTTATTATTACATCTTCCAACATTCCTTCCAGTGCCATGGTCGATCGATCGACCAGCTACAACACTATCATAGTGGGTTTTAGGTTCATGATCTGTAGCCTCTACATGGTCTCTAGAGGAATTATGTTTATGGCTACTCCGATATTGACCAACGTATTGGACATGGAATGTCCCTTGATTTTTATAGTCAACACCGGGTTGCCTGGGTCTGCATACTTCGGATGACACATTTTGCCCATCATAAAATCTGCCAATTGACCCATGAAATTGATAGTCTGGGTTACTTTTCATCTGGGCTTCCTTAGACACATCTCTCTTATCGCCTTGGTATATATCGATACATCTCGGATGGCTTGAAATAATGGAATTGTCACGATGAGGTTCTTCAATATAGACAAGATATCGAACTCCGACTATGTTAATTTTCTCTATTCTTGTAGTCGGTTGGAAAATGGAGCCTTTACTCTCTCGTGTGTTTCTTCTATCACCTCTTCTACAAGAGGTGTTTCTACTTCTTCCTCCTCTTCTACCAGTGGAAGCGTTCTTACTCCTAGCTGTCTACCAAAACTAAGCTGAATATGGTACATCAGATACATCTCACCCTCCACGTTGTATGCTAGCTGATTTACCTTGTTATTTAGATTTGTCGTCAGTTGTGCGGGTAGCTGTGCAGGTCTTATTGTTGGTAATACCGATAAGTTTTGTTGGGGGTGAGCTAGTGCTACGTTCTATGGAGCCTTATTCCATGAAGTGTTGCCTCTCCACTGTTGCCTAGGATATAGATATGGAATCCATGGCTGCTAGTTCGGGAATGCTGCTGGGGATGCATTAGACTAGGGTGATGGCCCCCACCACCCCATGTTAGGTGGTTGAGGTGGACCTTGGTGCATGTATGGTCCTCCTCCATATGATGGAATTCTAGTTGGCATATTCCCCATAGGGGGTTATGTCCAACTCTTCAGATTGCCTATAAAATAGGCATACGTGCTTTCAGCTTCCTCTTGATTACTAGGTAGTTGTGGGCACAATCAGGTTTTATGGTTCAACGTACACATAGTGCATACTCTGACTTTGTTCTCTGGGCATGCATTCTTTACATGCTTTTCTCTACATTTTGGATAGAAATAAGCCAGTGCTGCTTCATTTTCTTACTTCTTCTCTAACAACAGTGTATCCATCTGTAATGCTAGAGACGAGAGCATTTCACTCTTTAAATCTTCCAGCATGTTACCTATTTTTGTCTTCGTGACTGAAGCAGTCGCTTTCATGGTTCTATAAGTGGTCTTGCCTCTCCTCCTTGAGTAGTTACGACATAGTTGTCGGATGTCTTCCATCATGTACTGATAGACATCACCTCCAAAAAACATATTAATATCCTCCAGTGATTCATTGGCAAGTCCTCTCAAAAATATGCTTTTGAAGGACTTATCAGATAGTCTCGTCTAAGGAGATTGTTGAAGGTTGAAGTTGAATCTCTCACAGTATTCCTCGAGAGACTCATTTTCTTTCTACATAATGCTCAGGACCTCCTCTCTGGAGTCTCTTGCTCTCCCGAAATCTTGGTATTGTTCTAAAAAGAGCCTCTTCATTTGATCCCAAGTGGCAATGTGTTTGTATCCCAGAACGATGAACCACCAAAGAGCTGCATCGTCCAACATGGAAGGAAAGAGTTTCAGCTTCTGCGTATCAGATTTGTAGTCCACAGACCTGCATAAAACATTAAACTTGAATAAAAATAGGTCAGGGTCCTCAGCTGGGTATCCTCTTAAGGTCAAAATGTGAGCAGGGAATATGTTTTTCATTTTGGTATCTCCTACTCCTTCCTCAATCGGGAAACTAAATCCAGATGAGACTTCTTCGTTGTCAGCCATTTTTTCAGGAAATGTGGTCTCAAATGTAGTGTTTATGGCCTTATGGTCATTTAAGACTTTTTGAGTCAAGGCTCTGAGGTTTTCCGGTGCTATCGTCCGATCTTCTACAACTTTACACAATAGGGCTTCCTCTAAGGGTGTCCTATTAAACAAGGGATGTATGATAATTCGTTCTTCCCCACGTTGATGGGATGAGGAGGAACTTTGCACAAAGTGTGGATCTTCACCCCAATGTATTTCTGGTCGGTCAGGTGAGTCTAATTCAAATTTAGAATGCTCAGCTGACTCAGGTTCTGATGGATTGGTTCTTATAAACCAACCGTCCGGTCCTCTTATTCTTAAAGAACTCATACAAGGTCAGACAGAAGGTTTCCAGGTGTTGTAAATAATCTAGTTGAGATGCTTCCTTGGAAATGGTGCAAAAATGTTGCGGGCCAAACAAGGTTAACTTTTTCCTACTTTTGTCACATGCTCGTGCATTTAATTTATCAACCCAGGGAGCTTCGTAAACTTGTGAAGGGTCTGAATAAGATTGCTTACAATACCACTTGAGATGAGTCCACTAGTTCTACTATTTGGGGTGTTTCAAATGGTTGTCAATCATTCACGCACTCCTCAATAATTTACGTAAACAAACGATTAAATTTACAAAAAAAATGTCCACACATTCCTGAAATGAACCTACTGCAAATACTGGAAATATCGATGCGATAAACAATCTTATAAAATAGTAAACTAATCTAGAAAAGAATACAAGAAAAGTAGGGGAAGAAATACTGGCTTGGAGTGGGCCCAGGCTCCAGCAGCTTCCTCCCAACTGAACACGCACTTAGAAATCTTAGAACTATATTCCAATTATCAAAGTATTACAAAAATATTCTATCTCATCTCTCTGTATATCTTATTTCTATCTATCTATTTCTATATATTTTCTATATATCTTAAGAGAGGTCTGCATGTGTTTATATAGCACACCCGAAGAACTTCTATTACAAAAGAAGTTGTAACAGTCGATTCATCCTAGACTAAACTAAGACAGTCTGGTAAATGTAATCGATGTCTACTAAAGCTGGCATTCGGTTCTATTGGTGGCATGTTCGCTGATTGGGTTGTGCTTCACTTGGCATTGGTAGGATGTTCTCATACGTTGGTGCGATCCCCAATTTAGCTCTACTTGACGTAGAGTTGGAACTACACCAGTTGCTTTTGTCCACGTCATGCTTGTCTGGTCAATGGGCGAAGAACAAGGGCGCCTTCCCTATGCGAAAGGTGCCTGAGTATATCGGGTTCCTTCTCCATGTGGAAGGTACCTTATTGCCGTGGGTGCCTTCTTGGAAGAGGAAGGCACTTATCTTCTATTGGTGCCTTCCTGTCGGTTCCTTCCTTATGGGAGGAAGGTGCTTGCCTTCTAGTGGCACCTTCCCATCAGTGCCTTCCTTATGGGAGGAAGGCGCTGCTTCTCCTTTGGCACCTTCCTGGAAGAGGAAGGTGCTAACCTTCTATTGGCACCTTCCTGGGAGAGGAAGGCGCTTGTCTTTCCTTGGTGCCTTCCTAGAAGAGGAAGGTGCCTGCCTTCGCTTGGTGCCTTCCTGGAAGAGGAAGGCACCTACTTATGTTTGGTGCCTTCCTGGAAGAGGAAGGCACCTACTCCTATTTGGTGCCTTCTTGGAAGAGGAAGGCGCCTATATTTTTTGCATTGAACCTGAATGAAACAAAGTTCCAGGTCTATAAAGAGACCTTGACCGATCCAAATCTAACTAAATCAACTGCAATTCCACAAAAACACACTGAAAACACATAAATTAGATAACACGCATCATTTCATCAAATATCTATATAATCATTTATAAAAGTATGCAATCCTTATTATACAACCACATAATGATCAAGAAAATGTGTACAAAATATGAGCATTTCTGGTGCTCATCACCATGCGGGTGGATTGCAAAAATGGAAGGCATCTTAGAATTATACAAATTCTAGGATGGGGACAAAGTCCCTTTTACTGCAACCAAATTCGATACTGAAGATTACTAGTGGTTTACATGGTATAAATGTGAGGATCCCCAATATGCTTTATATTGGGATTTTTAGAAAAGCCTTTCTTCACAGATTCAACAAAGGTCCCACAGGTTCATACACAGTACGATTGTTGTCATTTAAGCAAACAAGATCAGTAGGGGACTATATTTTAGAATTCACTAGTATGCTTCACTATGCACAAGACCTACAATAGGACATGGTAGTAGCTACATTTTGAAATGGATTAAAAGCACATATTAAAGTTGAAGTAGACCTACACAATCCATCCAAGTTGGATGAGTGTATAAGGATTGATGATTTGGCAGAGACGAAGGCGCACGTAGGCCCATCCACATGACGTGATTCATATGGGTGACCTCCATTTCACAAAAAATATTTTTGCATAAATGATCAACCGTCACGGTAATTCTGCTACAAATGTCACACTCAGCATCAAAAAGACCAAGCATGTACACCATGACAAAAATTTTAGATTGAATATGCTGACAAGGAAGAAGAAGAAATAGATGAGTATGACCCACATGAGGATATCCCAATTGAGGACTAAAATTTACACAACGAAGTTGTCGCTGAGGAGGATACTATGACTATTTTAGTACATGCTCTCATGGGGTTATCTTCTCACCATACAATCAAGGTGGCCGGTTTCATTCAAAAATAGAGGGTGATAGTATTAATTGATTTCAAAAGTACTCACAACTTCATTGATGCAAAACTTGCAAGGACATTGGGGTTGCATGTCTTCTCTTCTATCAAGATCAGTTTCAAGTCAGAACCACAAGCAGGAAAATTTCTCAATGTCTAGGTAAGACATCTTTAGTTTCATTACAAATGGATACGTATACTTGGCAAGGTCCTCTTTTTGTTATGGAATTAGGAAATTCGAAAGTTATTTTAGGCATTGCATGGATGGAACAATTGGAAACCATAGTGGGTTTTAACCACAAACATCGCTTTGTCGAATGGCAAGCCAATGGGAGGACTATTCGTCTTCAAGGACTATCCACACCTCCATCAAAATTTGTAAGTTCACATAGCATGGAAAATATATTAAGAAAATATGGTGGGGGATTCATAGCCCGAATCAATTACATAGAGAAATTAGACCAAGATATTCCTAAAATCAAAGAAGATGATCTCCAAATCATTGTGGCTAACTATGAGGAGGTTTTTCAAGAACCAAAAGGATTACCTCCCAAAATATCTCATGACCATGCCATACATATAGTGCTTGGTAGTCTTCCACCCAATGGTCATCCGTATCGATATCCCCAACCCCAAAAAACAAAAATTAAAAATATTTTCCAAGAGCTATTAGACCATGGCATCATCCGTCATAGTACGAGCCCTTACTCCTCACCAGTAGTCTTAGCTCGTCGAAAAGACAATTCTTGGCATATGTGTCCTGATTTTTGTCCTCTCAAAAAAATCACGATCAAAGATAAATTTCCTATCCCTATCATTGATGATTTACTAGATGAATTACATGGTGCCAAATTATTTACCAAATTAGACTTACATTTAGGGTTTCACCAAATCTAAGTTAGGGAAGAAGATATCCCCAAAATATCTTTTCAAACTCATGAAGGTCATTATGAATTCTTGGTCATGTCCTTTGGTCTCACTAATGCACCATCTACATTCTAAAGTCTCATGAACCAGGTGTTTTGTCCATTCCTATGAAAATTTGTTCTAGTCATCTTTGATGACATAATCATATATAGTAAATCATGGAAAGATCATTTAGTACATGTGGACAGAGTTCTCTGTATCCTACGCAAAGAAAAGTCATTTGTCAAATGATATAAATGCTCCTTTGGTATTCAAGAAGTTGAGTACCTCAGTCATATAGTATCTCATGAAGGTGTTAAGGTAGATCCCAATAATATTAAGGCAATACAAGATTGGCCCTTGTCTAAAACCATAAAGAAACTTCATGGTTTTTTGGGTCTCACAGGATATTATCGCAAATTTGTGTGTGACTATGGTAAAATTGCGGGTCCTCTTATGGCTCTCACCAAGAAGGATGCTTTTCAATGGTTAGTAGTAGCTGCTAAAGCCTTCGAGGCTCTCAAGGAGGCAATGTGTACTACTCCAATTTTGGCCACCCCAGACTTTCAAAAACCATTTGTCATTGAATGTGTTGCCTCAGGAACAAGTACTGGTGCAATAATCATGCAGGAGGGTCATCCCTTGGCATTTGAAAGTAAACAAATTTCAAGAAATTTTTTGGGTAGATCCACCTATGAAAAAGAAATGTTGGCTATTTTACATGTAGTGGAAAAATGGAGGCATTACTTAATCAATAGCCGTTTTATTATTAAAACCGATCACAATAGTCTCAAAAATTTTCTAGAACAAAGGTTCTCGTATCCCGAATAAAATAAGTGGTTGACTAAATTATTGGGATATGATTTTGTGATTGAATATAAGAAAGGGAAATAAAATGTGGTAACAGATGCCTTATCTAGAAAATACGAAGATGAAGTAGTTATTAATGCCATTTTAGGACCATGTTCATAGTGGGTGTCTCAGTTGCAGGCAGAATGGTTGTCCAATAGTGAAAAAACTCAAATAATTCAGGAATTATCTATGGGTTCCTCTAAATACCCTCTTTTCACATATGATGACCAAATATTATGTAAGAAAAATTGCATTTACATCCCTCACAATTCAACAATCAAAGTACATATTCTAGAGGAGTCACATGCTTCTCCTTCAGCAGAACATTCAGGGTTTTTGAAAACTTACATGCGGGTTAAAAAATCCTTTTGTTGGAAAGGATTAAAAGTAGAGGTTAAGCAATGGGTAGATGAATGTGAAGTGTGCCAATGCAATAAGGGAGAAACAATCAAATCACCAAGATTACTTCAACCATTACCTATTTTGGATCACCAGTGGGAACATATTTCCATGGATTTTATTGAAGGTCTTCCTAATTCGGAAGGTAAAATAGTAATTTTTGTGGTAGTTGACCGCCTTTGCAAATATGCTCATTTTCAGGCTTTACAACATCCATTTTCAGCAAGCAAAGTGGCCAAGGTATTTATGGATTCAATTTTTAAATTACATGGAATGCCCAAAAATATTGTAAGTGATTATGATCCCATATTTACCAGAAATTTTTGGAGAGAATTATTTCGACTTAGTGGTACCAAATTAAATATGTCTTCTACATACCATCCAAAAATAGATGGTCAAACGGAGGTAGTTAACAAATGTTTGGGTACCTACTTAATATGTTTTGTTTAGGATAAACAATAACAATGGAGTCAATGGTTGTCATTAGAAGAATGGTGGTACAATACTTCTTACTATTCTTCCACTAAGATGTCTCCTTTTGAAGCATTATACAGAAAAAATCCACCAACAATAGCTGATTATGTACTAGGATCTTCCAAAGTGGTCCAAGCCAACGATTGGTTATAGAAGAGACAAGCAATGCTCACTATCTTGAAAGATAATTTGGTCCAAGCACAAAATTGTATGAAGCAGCAACAAGACAAGCAAAATTCAGAAAGAACATTCAATATTGATGATAGGGTATTCTTACGTGTTTAGCACTACAAGTAGTTATCATTGAAGCTCAAATCCAGTTAGAAATTGGCACCACGATTCTATGGTCCTTATAGAATTGTGCATCACATTGGTGAGGTAGCATATCAACTGGAGTTACCCCAATCCTCTCGCATACATCCAGTATTTCATGTCTCCTATCTCAAAAAAGTGATTGGCCAAAAAGTGCATTCTCAGTTGAGATTACCAGTGCTCGATGAAGAAGGGCGTATTTATCTACAACCAGAAAAAGTGCTACAAACTATAACATGCAGACTCAGATTTCATCACATCTAGGAATTTCTCATCAAGTGGTAGGATTTACCTGAAGAAGATGCAACCTAGGAATCTAAAAGTATTTTCTAGTCATTTCCAGCTTTGAGGACAAAGATTTTCGATGAGGGGAGTCATGCTACATACCAAACCTAGCCTGTCAGCTAGGTTTTCCAAGTGAAAATAATTCATATTTATTAGGTTATATTTTTTATTGAAAATCATCTATATTTTTATTCAAAATTTCATCTGCGCTATTCGCATAATTGCCTGTATGGTGAGGGAGTGCCCACCTCAAGTGGTGATCCATTTATTTATAGTTCTTAAGTTTTTGATTTAGTGTGGAGATCTGATTGTGATATTATATCTGAATTTAAATAGTGGTCTGTGTTATTTCAAGAGAATAAGAAATAGCGTTTCACAATGAAACAATCCTTGCTCATAAACCCTAGTCCAAACATATGAACACTCACTCAATTATTTCCAACCAATATCACATAACAATGATACTCATGTTATTTTACAAACCGTAGTTCAAGATAGTTCACAACTTCACATAACAATGATACTCATGTTCTTTGCACAAACCCTAGTTCAAGCATATGAAAACTTTACTCAATATTTCCAACAATGCTTATCAAACAAGGTTTCTAGAATCAAATTTCATTCTAGAAAAAACAAAATCAACAATGCTTATCAAACAACCCTTTTCACTTAAAATTAGCATTCACAATATCCAACAAACACTCACTAGGAAGATGTGCCCATACATTTTTATTTGATGAAGAAAATGACCTCAAAACCTGTCTTAAACACAATTTTCTTCTTTGCCAATTTCAATGGTTAGATGAAAAAATATCACACTAACACTCTCAAAAATATTTCTCAATTAAAAAAATAATCAAACTCAAATACACCTTATTACTCCTTCTTTTAAATTAGCAATCATCAAAGCATACATACAAATAATTACTCAATTACTCCTTATAATATCCAATCTTTGATTTAACAATCTTCAAAAATCAAACCCACAAAAAATAATATTGACTATCCTTTTATCTCCCTCAAATACTCAATAACCAAATTAAAAAAAACTTTATAACCCTTCAAAAATTTATTTTTTATTCAACCTTAGCAAATCCAAAATACCTCATGCAACCTTGGCAAATATTAATAATGCATACCTTTATCTCAAGCAAAAGGCCTCGACAGGTTTCGAACGTGAGACCACTCCTAGACGAGTGCCTTATCAAGGCGCTAGCCTACCGCATGGGCTATGAGCCTCCACACAAAGGGGAAGGCTTAAGCCTTCCTCTTATTCCATTCCAATCGGTGTGGCATAAAATAGAACACCCTTCTTTCCTTGCAAAATGAACATGGCAGGTTTCGAACCTTGCTCTCTTAGCTTGTCGTAAGTCTTAGCGCCACCCACTGTTGCCAACTGTTCTACACAATGCTATGTGAGGACAAAGGAGCCCCACTCCTATTTGTCCTATCCTATACCGTTGAAAGATTTTTAAAACATGTAAACCTTACACTTCCTTGCGCACGAATTTTGGAGCTTCGATTAAATCATTAAAATGCATGGGGGGTTTTTGGCTAAGGTTCTTGCCTTCTTTTATACACGAAGGTCAATGCCTTAGAGACGTCGGTGCCTTATTCAAATTTTGAATTCGAATAAATAATTACCTTTATAACCCAACCTTAGGGTTATTTTAATTAACATAAATTAATTTTATAATTAATCTATAATTAACTTAATAACTTTAGAAGTTAATTAAATTAATTAATAAATTAATTTATAATGAAATTATTTAAATTAATTTATAATTAATTTAAATCTCCCCTTTTAATATTATAATAAAATATGATAATATTATTTCACTTGGGCCTCTTCATTGCTATTTAAAACTCATATGACCACCTGGAACTGGATCTGACCAATTGGAGGCAGATTTTATTTTTGCACTGATTACATAACTGCTTCTTCTTGTACTGCTTACTGAAACTGACTTATGACATCAATGAAAACTCACTCTTGACATCAATGACAACTCAAATACTCAAAATATCCAACATGGTATTAACAAGAAATCAAGCTAAAATAATGAATCAAATATCCACCAATCAAACCACTTCAGCAATGGAGTGTTCACAATCACTTTCCACCACCACTTCCATGATCAATCCCCCTAGTGTGATACAAGTAAGTAATTCAGATTTATTTGTAGGTCCCTCACACACTATGCCATACACATCATTTCATATGGACATACCCCAAATAGAGTCATCATCACCAACCATTGACCATCACATCACCCACATAGACATGACACAAGTGGAAGCTCTTATGAAATTCGATAACTATGTCTTAGAGTCAGTCCCCAACTCACATAGACATGTTCCTTCTTTATAGCAGAAACCTATCTCCTCCTAACCTTTAAGCTTTACCCAGGTGTACAATAACCCTCTTTTTGAGGTATCTACTACACCTTATCAATATTTGTCCATGCCCCAATCATCATATGTCCAAAGCATGTCCATACCATCCTCATATACCTCAGTTTATGGTAACCCCTTGTATGAAGCACATGCTAATGCTGCTTTGCAAGTGCCCACATCCATACCATCTAGTGTCTCCCATCAAGTTGCAATTCCTATTGCAACTTACCTTGCACCTACATCATCAATACCATCCAAATCTGGTCTATTAACCACTAATTTGTAAATACATGAGATATGGGAACATCTCAAAAAATTGCTTAAGAAGCGGTAGAATGATCAACAACAAGTTCAGGTGAACCCTAAGCCTCAACTAGGGAGAATGAGGCATAGATTTTACATATATAGGATCCTTAGTAAGGATATGTTCATCAACAACCCTGGGCTGATTTTTGTAAAAGGTTTTGGATCAACCTGTAAAACCTGGTATTAATGCTATAGTATCTTATCTACCAAAAAATAAAAACCCTAAGCCTCAACCTATTTCCACTCAACCCATTTTTGTTAGCCAAGGTCCATCTTGGGTACCATAATATTTTGTGGTTTCCATTCCAACACCGTCGCCAACCCATACCCATCCTATCACCATTGGTGAAACTATCCAAAGACCTCATACATCATCTTCATATCTCCATTCACCATCATTACTGCATCAACCACATCATCATCAACATCAATCTACTCTACCAAGTCATCATCACCTCATCACACCTCAACATATTTCCACCTCACCATCACAAAATCATCAAGTAATTCAAGGTTTCCACATTCCTAGGGAGGACCCTCGAATCTAGGCTATGCAACAACAAATTGATAGTTTGATGCAACATACTCATGGCATGATAAACCAGAAGCCTACCTTACACCAAATAATCAATCAACCAATTCATTCTTTGGTACCATCACTGCCATATCTGATAGATTTTACAATATCAAAGTTTGATAAATTTAAAGGGATGGAGAACCCTAAAGAGCACGTGAGTTTATTTTTTCATTATTGTTTTAAAATTCAAAGTAATGACGCTCTAATGCTTAGGAACTTCCCTCAAACATTAGGGAAATATACTATAGAATGGTATAACCATTTTTCCAACCATAGTATTTATACTTTTAAGCAATTGGTGGACCAATTGCTTAAAATATTCTCCCTCAATATAAGAAAGTCTCATTATCCGATATCTATAATCTAAAACAATATGATGATGAGTCTATTTATGACTTTGGTAACCATTGAAGGGCTGCTATCACCAAATTGCCATTTGGTTTACCAACAGAAGAGCTGACCTAAGTGTTCACTAAGAGTTGTTTAAAACCCATATCTTGGCTATTGCAATTACAACAACATAGTTTATTTTATGAAGCTCTTGTACAGGCTAGCACAATTGAGGAGATAAAAATCCAAGGAGTGCTTAAGCCTAAGAAGAAAGAATGGCAAAACAAGGGCCAATATAGAGGAAATTATTTTGGCCAATCAAAATCCAATCAAGCCAATCCGACCAATTCCAATCAAGTAAATCAAGTGGTCATGAGCCAACCAGTAATGGCTCAACAACAACCCATGCAATAGAAAACATGATAAATTGAATATAATACGATTCCATCAACTACTCAATCAATTCAAAACACAATGCCAACTGTGGACAACCGATCACGTTGACAATCTGTTCAAAAACCCCATCAATATACCCCATTGGTTGAATCTTATGCCTCCATTTTTCAAAGGTTATATGACACAAATCAAATTCCCTTGCCTAAAGTCAGACCTGATGATCTCGCTAAATGTGGTAAACACTATAGGGAGTATTTATTTTATCCTTATCATAGATAGAATATGTATGAAATTAATAACTGCCATCAATTCAAATATAGAATACAATACCTTATTGAGTTAGGAGCTATAAAACTTGATAGTCCTCTAGCTCAACAAAATCAAAATCTTAGGATATTTCAACCACTTCCTCATCATGAGGAGGCATAACCTACAACAAGAGGGTCAAATACCAATGTTCCTCCTAATAAAGTTAATCACATTCAACAATACCAAGGTTTTGTGGGTGCTATTCATGTAGTAACCCAAGGTCAACATCAACGTTCCAATCAACAACAGTCTAGTCATTCACCCATACCTCCACAGGCAAGTGTGTCTCAACCTACCACATCATCATCTCCCATCCAATTTTTTTCCAATCCCTCTAAGAAAATACATATTCTAGCCCATCCATCTCAACCCATTCATCATTCCAATCGTCCATCTAGGCCAATCATCTCATTGAGCACCCGATTAACAACAAGCTTAAAAATGGCTTTAGTAAAATTATCTATATACGAGCTAATCCAACAATATTCCCCACATCATGAAGCATTAATGGATATTCTAAAATCCATTGAAATTCAATCTCAAGATGCTAATTATTTTAACAATTTAATGGGGAATATTCAAACATGTATGGATCCTTCCATCACTTTCTATGATTTTGAAATCAAACCAATTTCATCAGAATCAGTGGATCCTCCATTATACATCATGGGTCAAATTGATAGGAAGCATTTAAAAAAAAAATTAATTGATACCAGCTCCTCCATAAACATCATCACAATATATGCCCTTCAACATCTCAAGCTTCCACCAAACCACATCACCAAATCCTCATTCACCCTAAAAGCATTTAATGATGCTCTCTGTTCCATAGTTGGCACTATTTTTTTGCCCATAGAAGTGGGGGTCAAAACATTGCATACTATGTTCCAAATCTTGGAAGGGTTCATGGTGTATAATTTACTCCTTGGATGCCCTTGGATGAGGAAAATGAGATGTGTCCCATCTATATTACATCAATGTCGTAAATATGTACATGAGGGACAAGTACATTGCATACCAATGAATGTTGAACTGTTTAAGTATTGCAATTTTATCTCAAACCCCTATGAGTCCATGCTTCCTTCCACTCATCTATTCCTTACTTCATTAGCCAATTCATCATCCACCCCATCCACATCATCATCTAAATCCTCTATTCTTGAGGAGCTTCCCATCACCAATTCTCATCAAGCCTCCACTCCCATACCCCCATTTTCATCACCATTGAAGACATGCACATGTGGTCAAACCCAATCAACATTAGCCACATCATCAACATCATCACATTCCATAATCACTCCTTCCAAATCATCATCACCCACTCAACCAAATCCATCTCCATCCACATCAGCCAATGTCTCACAAGTCAAAATGATGGATTGTGAGATACCATCAGCCAACCATGAGTCAATTCCATCCACATCATCCCAAGTTGAGATCCACCTCACTAATATTGGTATTGGTGAATATGTGGTCTAAGATATTACAGTCACACCACTCAATATTCAAAGTGCTAAGGACTACAGTCACCCACGTGACCCACCCTTATCTATAGGAGCGATATATAACATGGGTTCAGTGCCTAATAGGATTAATTTTGTGTATGGAGGACTTGATTCATTGTCCAATCTAGTTACCCTAGATGAATCCAAATCACCCACACCAATAAATACACAACATATGTCAGGTTTTCCATCTTGGTATTTCCACATTGTTAATTGGCAAGGACATGGCCTAGGATGATATGAAGAGGGATTGCATGAGATTATCGATGTTTCATATCGAGAAATGCATGACCATTTAGGTTTAGGTTATCATTCAATTTCATCCACCTCTTCTCTTGAAAAAACTTTTCAAAGCTTAAATCTAAATTTAGGGGAAGATATCCATCTCATAGATGACTCTGAAGATGAAGTCTATGAAGAATTTGACCTCATGTCAATTTTTGATGAATCTAAAGAGGAATCAGGCCCCATCATTCCATACACTAAATAGGATGAGTTTTACCTTAGAACGTTCTCCATCCATCAACCCATATTTCACTTTCTTCTTCCACAAGAGCGAGCTGACCCAACCAGTGAACCACCACCTCCATTCCATTAATCCAAATCATCAACCTTTTTGTTTGTAATATATGTACATAAAAAAATAATTAAAAATAAAAATAAATCAAATTTTTTTTTCAAAAATTAAAAAAAAATCAAAAATAAGGTAGGGATTTGGTGGAGGAGGGGGTCTTGGGATTGGATAGGGCTCAGATGAAAGGAGAAAAGAAAGGATTGGAAATAGTTGATTGCTTCATTCCTTATCTCCTAGATGTTGGAAGTGACAAAACCATCACTCTTAACCAATTATTTGATTCTATTGGAGCTACGATCCTTGAGAATTGTAGAATGAAAAAATTTAGTGTTCGCATATCCTTATTTTAGCCATAAGACTTTGGATTTTTACCTCCAAAATATCTCCTCCTTAGCAAGGATGTTGTGATAGTCAGCCAAGAGTTGTCTTTCTTCATCCTTGATTCTACTGTCCATGGTCCCTTGCTAAATTTTGTTTACGATGATCTACAATATGTATTTTATAGATTGCTTATTTTTGAATATGTTACCAAATATCTCCTTGTTATAAACTTTGAGGTTGTTCTTAATAAAGCATAGTTTTTTGGCAATTTGAGTGATGGGCGGTCCTGAAAAGGGATGGTTCCACCACTCATTAATGTGCTCCCTGAGGTCAGGATGATGGGTCCACATGGCTTCAAATCTAAAAGAGTTTTAAAGCTAGGAGTTTGATTAAACCCTTCAAAGACCAAGGGGTTATGATCAGATCCAATTTTGGGTAGGGACTAGAGAGTAGCATCCCCAAACTAGTGGACAACTTCCTTGGATAATAAGAATATATCAAGCCTAATCTGAATATGTTGAGTTCCAATCCTTTTGTTGCTCTAGGTGAATTAGGATCCCTTCCACTAAACATTCATGTGTTCATTAAAGTTCATAAACTCATTGAAGTCTTCATAGTTATTGGTGGAAATGATGGTTCCTCCTCTTTTATATGACAGGTAGAGAGGGGAGTTGGAGTCTCCAACAAGGATCCAAGGATGGCTTGAGAAAATGTTTCTCATTTGGATGAGGGTGTCCCAAAGACCATTATGCCCCTAGAGAGAATTAGGGGCATAAATATTGGATAGGACCCAATTGACCTTGTATTATTTATTGTAGATAGAAAATTTATGATCATGTTTGAGGATGAAAAGAGTATTCCTTCAATCTTGATGGGATCCCATAGGCATAACAGTCCTCCAACAGAACCACGGACTAGGATGGCAATAAACTCACTATTTTTCTAGATATATCTTATTGTTTTCTCAATGCTACTTCCATCAAGTTTGGTTTCTTGAATCATGAGAATGGTGGGTTTGATTTCTTTCCTCAAGGTAGCAACTAGTCTTTTCTTAGCTCGACCATTGAGACCTCTCACATTCCATGAGAGGACTTTCATTTTTTATTCTTGTTAGATGATTTTTTCCCCACTCTACCTTGCTATGAGGGGGTTTTGGTTATTTTTGCTTCATCCTTAAACTTCTTAGTTAGGGATGGTAAAATAGTTATTTTAATGCCATTCATAATTTTATACTCAATGCTTTACCTTATTTGGTCATTGATAGATGATTGCCCCCTCTTCTTATCACTTCCAACATTAATGGGGGCTTTTTTATAGCTTCTGGTGTGCTTGGGACTGAGTGCTAAAGGAAAGGGGAACCCTTGGACTTAGAGGGGCTTGGAACGTCAAAATTAGCATGTTGAGGGTTAGTAGAGGTAGGGGGTTCAAGGTGGGAGTGACATGGTGGGGGACGAGTATAGGCAAGGGTTTCGAGGATGGATTAGTGAGGGGGGTAGAAGAGGATTGATATTTAGATATGGATGGAGGTGTAAGGTCATTAGGATTAGTATGGGAAATTAGATCTGGGAAATATAGGGTAATCCTAGGTCAAATGGGTTAAGATCATTCAAATAAGATAGAATGTCAAAATGGTTGGGGAAAGTGAAGAGGGAGCATACCTGGTCCTAAGAGCACTCGTGAGAGGGAGACACAATTTGATTGCCTTTAGAGGGAGGGTTGGAGGGTTTCTTGTGAGTAGCATGAGATCTCTAAGTAGGCATGCCACTAGTCTGGTCACTCTTGGCTAGAATGGAGATGAAATTAGGAGGCCCAAAATCCTATTTCTTGGGACAACCGAAATCCTTCTTGGAGATATTTTTTGGAGGCTTGAGAGTGGGGCACTCAGCCTTGAGGTGATATTGAGTATGGAATTCAATATAGAAAGCTGATTTGTTTTCATACTCGAAATATCAGCACCTACGGTAAGAGCAAGATCTCCATTTTCATGTTCGTAGAGTGCACAAAATTTTAACAAAACTCTGCTAAAATTTTATTCGATATTGTTGTGTTTTTATTTGACATTTTGTAGGTGATAAAATTTGCACCCCTTTCCCTCTAGGAAAATGGATCCATAATTAGAAGGAGGATGTTTTTTTGAAACCTACACCTTGGTGTGAGAGGTATCTGGTGATATACCTCCTTTGGTGATGGTTAAAATATTTTGGGTTCACCAAGAAGTATTTGAGACTACTTCTACATCCAGCCAAAGGGTGTTGTTTAGATGTATTATTTTTAGTTTAAAAACACCTAAGTTTGGTCCAGAATTCAACTAGGAGCTAAGCTATATGTGTTTTCAATTTTCCTTGAAGACAAAAAAAAAATATTTAAGCTATGATGCACCTTTTTTAAACTTTTTTCTTAATATTTTTTGTATTCTTTTCACAAAGATCTAAGAAACATAATACCTCTAACACTGAAACAAAAAATTTGAAACCGAAACAAATAGGATAGAATGCTTACCTGACCTGGATGGCTGTGCAAAGTGAATTCGTAGTTTATTCTATGAATTCATGGTCTGTATGAGAATTTATGGTCTATAAGTGAATTCATGGATATGAGCACGAATTTGCTGAAAACCTACAACTAGAACACTAAAAGTTAAAATTAACATTCAGGGATCTACTTAGGCCACTATATGGTTGATCTTAGCGACACAAAAGTCAAATCCCTTTGGTCCTTTTAGAAAACCATGCATAAAAAAATGGAAATTACTGATCTATTGTGAATAAATGAAATAGTTGAAAGGAAATAATAGAAACAGTGTAGAAAACAAAATACTATTGAAATCAATATGACCAAGATGTAATATGCAAATGGTAATAGATTTGGAGGCAAATATTTACCCCCAAACCTATAGATGTGCAAATTCATGGCCTAAAAGCGAATTCATGGCCTGTAAGTGAATTTGTGGATCTGCTTGTAAATTTTCTAGATGTGCAAAATGTGAAGTACAAATACAAAAAATGAAATGAAGATGTCAAAACAAATGCAAAATAACTTGGTCACAATGAGAATGTCACTAATTTGATCATTTGTGGTTGAAGTAGCAATGGTGGTAAGATGGATCCAAACAACAATAGGAGTTCGAAAAATGTTCTTCAGTCAACAAGAACCTATTGCAGCATTCAATTTGTATAATCTCTCAGTCCTTAATTTCTCTCAACTCAATTGCTCATTACCTCATTAGTCTACCAAATTCTCCATTAGCCTCCTTTTGGGAGGTAGAGTGCTTATTTTAAAACTATGATTGACATAGGATAACCAAAAGTTTTGACATTTGAGGTGGTAAATTGGGGAAATTAGGCAAATGGGGAAAATTCCCAATCTGGGTGAATTCATGGGCTAAAATTAGAGCTCGTGAATTCACGAAAGATGAGTAATCAACCAAATTTAAGATGGGACAAAATTATCATTCGAGTAAGTATGCAGTGGGCTATCTCAAAAAATTCATGAGCTAAATTTAGAAGCTATAAATTTGTGAGAAATAGAGTAAAAATGGAATGTAGGTTGGTACGTGCAAGAAAAATGGTGGGGCTCGATGAGGGTATGGATTATGTGTGCTAGGGGAGTGAAATAATTATGGCCTAGGATAAAAATTCCTTGTATTCGATATAAAGAAGCCAAAGGGAGAAGCTGCATGCATTAGAGTTTCAAGTTCTTGGTGCCATAATGCTTCTCCACTCTGGAGTGTGTGTGGGACGCCTCTTAGGGAATTTTTTGTTGTTTTCATCGACTTTACTCCACCGTTTTGTGGATTGAACATCTTTTATTATGGATGGATATTAGTCAAAAGCTCTAACTTCTACTGAATCTATAGAAGGGATCAATTGCGCTAAAGGTGAATAAGCAATCATCAAAGTTCATTCCCAAAGTTTATCACAAGGTAAACTTTCTCCTTTAGATGTTGTTATCTTGATGAGTGAGTTTAATACTAATTGTTCTTGGTTGGAAAGCCATACACTGGTAGGGTATTTTCTAGATCATATCTCTAGCAAGACCCTTCTTCGAAACTGGGTCCAACAAGCTTGGCATGACATCAAGTTTAATGGTATCCAAAACCTCACCAAAGGTTTTTATTTATTTATTTTGTTGATCCTGCTCAGGCCAAAGTGGTCCTTAGTCATGGGCCTTGGTCTATTCGTAGCTCCATGTTGATTTTTTAGCCCTAGATCAAGGATTTTTTTGTCACTAATTATGTTTCCTTGTGGGTTCCAATTTGGGTTGAATTCCCTAGTCTTCCTCTGCCGCTTTGGCCTTATTATCAGAATCTTGTACCCCCCATTGGTGAATTTATCTATTGTGAAACAGATAAATTTTATGCCTCACACCCTCAAAAGTATTTTTATGTCAAAGTCAATATTTCTAAAGATCTTAGGGAGATTGTTGATATTCAAGTTGGTGATTATAGGTTCAAGCAACGTGTTGTCTACATAAACGTGCCTAACACATGTTACCGTTGCCAATAAGCTACCCATAAGATAAAATATTATTATTTAATGGTGGACAATATTAAAGTTAAAGAGATGACTGTGGCTCCTTTTACTACTAGATTTGTCCCTGGTTCCAAAGGGGGGCAAGATGAATGGAAGGTAGTCCAGAAGAAGGGTAAGAATGGTAAAAATACAAACCCTACGACTGCTCCCAGTAGCTCACCTCAACCCCTTGTGTCTTCTGTGATAGCTGGGCATGGTGTTGTGATGAAGCAACATACCACACAATTGATGAAACCCAATTCTAGGGCTTCAAATATGGTTGCTAATGTACCACCGACTAGTGCTTCCTTTGTCAAAATTATTACTTCTTTTGCTCCTACTTAGTCTTAATATTCTCTAGTTTTGCATATCAATATGCACTCTTCATCAAGCTTAATAAAACCTGAATGAGCTTATATCAATGGTTAAAGATATCGTATCCTACTGCAGGGAGAATCCTTTGTTCATTAGGACAAAAGGTATCAAACGAAGTTTTTGAAAGTAGGTCAAGAGCATTTTATTAGTAATATTTATGATTCTCTTTCAAAACTTGGAGACGTTGAAGATGTAGTTGAACATATGAGTCTTGTTCTATCTTTATGATTTTTTTATCATGGAATGTTAGAGGGCTGACAGACCCAATCCATAAATACTTGGTCCAGGATGAGATTGCTTCATACTCTAGATTTTATGGTAATCATGACTTTCTTTATCTTCAAGAGATTAAGATTTCTAACTTTATTCTGCAATGTACTTGCCCTTTTCTTTGGCCAGGTTGCTTTTTTTATGCCATAAATAATTCCCCTGGTAGAGGGGGAGCTATCATTATTTTGGTATCTGGGTGGAAATATAATATTGTCTCATGGGGTGTGGACGCTTCCAATCATACATTTTGGGTTTTACTTAAGGTTGGTGGGATATTTTTGGCAATATTAATGTCTATGCCTATAATAATACTTAGGAGCACTGTAGCCTCTGGCGGTGGTGTGCTTTTTCTTTACCACCTATTATTTGGATTATGTAAAGAGATTTTAATATAACTAAAAATCCTATAGACAAGATAGGAAAACTTCCCATGCGGTAGGCTACTGGGGAAAGAGATACTTGGTACTTCTTGAGAAATAAATTGGGTTTGTCAGACCCTAATTCTTGTTTTTCTCCTCAAGATTTTCTTAAAAATTTGTGGTATACGTTGTCCAATTTCTAGGCTGGCCATGCAAGAATTTTGAGAAGGCTGGATAGAGCCATGCTTTCAAATCATGTGCAGTTTTTCTTTCATAGGATAAATGCTTCAACTTTGTTTGTGGAAACCATTCTTGGTACTACTAATTCTGACCATTCGCCCATAATATTTAATGTGCTGATGAAATCCCTGCCTCAGAGACACTACAAGTCATAATTATTTTTCAATACTTCCTTTCTTCAGCACCCTTCCATGGTTTGTCATATCCATAGAGTTTGGAATCTAGTTTCAAGACCTACTAGTGAGTTGAATTGGATAGAATGGTGGAATGATGTAATTTTTTGTACAACTATCTTGCTACATACTTTGGGGAAAAAGGTGTCACAGTTTAGAAGATATTCCAATGTTGTCCTTCATGATGAGATTTCCAAAGCTTCTCTTAGGCTTGAGGCTTATCCATTTAATCCTAAATTTCAGTATCATGTTGCACAACTAAGGCATGAAATTAAACTTGCTAAACTTTATGAGGCTCGGGGAGATCGAATTAAATCTCGTATTCATTGGCTTAAATTTGGTGATAGGGTCACCAAAGAATTTTTTCAAAGGCTTCACCCTCCCAGACAAGCTACTTAATTCAAGTCCAATCAAGATAATGGAATAAGGCTTACCTCTCTTCTTGAGATGATTAATGCTTTTGTCAAGCACTATACTAATGTTTTTGCCACTCAATATTATTCCCTTGAGTGGGAGCAAGCACTGGCAACTTGTATGGTAGTTGTACCAGTTAAGGTTTCAAAGTCTCAAAGAGCAGGGTGTGATAAACTACTCTCCCTTATAGGTCTGGAGGATGCATTATCTCAAATATAAAATGATAAAGCACCAAGTCTGGATGGCTTTCCATGTGAGTTTTACAAGGGTCTTTGGGTCTTAGTTGGTATTGATCTACATAAAGTTTATCTGGAGGCTCTTCGAGTAGGCTCTTTGGGAGCAATTATTAATAGGTGCAATATCAAATTTATACCCAAGCAAGGGGACCCAGAGTTGATTACTAATTGGAGGCCTATTACTTTGTTGAATGTTAGTTACAAGATCATTGCCAAAGCTTTGGCTCTTCACCTTAGGCCTCTTCTTCCTTTGATAGTCAAATCAGAGCAAACTAGCTTTATTCAAGGAAGGTACATCCTTGATAATGTTCTGGCTATCTGTAAGGGCATGGAATAGGCCCGAATGTCAAACTAGAACATGCTTTTTTATTAAGATTGATTTGAAAAATCTTATGACCACATTGAATGGAGATTCATTCTTGCCATGCTCAAAGCTTTAGGATTTGGGCCAGTTTTCATTCAAAATATTACTATGCTATTCAGAGATGCTTTAGCTATTCTCAATATAAAAAATTCATAGTCTAAAGTAGTGGGCCTATTTAGGTTTATTTAGCAAGGATGCCCTATTGATCCTTCTTTATATGTGCTTGTTACTGAAGCCTTTGGCTATATTTTAGCTACTCAAGCTTCTACAGGTCTTATTAAAAGAATTGCTCTTCTGAATGATCTGTTGAAAATTTTGAGTGATAAGTTATAATTGATGTCAAGAGTGAGTGGTCATTGATGTCAAACTTTCAACACCAATCAATGGTCGTTTCAATTGGCAGTATCTATTTTGGTTTCAGTTTCAAGAACCAATTCCAGGAAGTCAGATGATGTTCAAAGTGCAATAAAAAGACCAAATAAATAATATTATAATATTATTTTATATGCAAAGGAAGTTTAAAATTAATTATAAATTAATTTACTTAACTTATAAAGTTATTTAAATTAATTATTAATTATAAATTAATTTAAGCTAAGGTTAAATAACCCTAAGGTGGGTTATCAAAATTAAAATTCAAAATTTGATTTTGAATAACAAAGCACCGACGTGAGGAGAAATTAAAATGTGTATATAAGGGGGGAACTCACACCCTACCAAATCTTACCATGCATTCGAATATTATTGCGAGATTTAAGAATTGTGAGCCTTACGAATTGCGCTGCATCCAAAGCAAATAAAGAGAGTGCAAGGTTTGTGAGAAATAGACAACGAGTGGAGGCATAAGAGGAAGGAACTCCTCCTTCCTTCATGTGGGTACTAATAGCCCATGCGGTGGGCTACCAATAACTAAGGCACTTAGGCTTGAGGAGACGACAAATCGAATCTCGTCGAAACATCTTTTTGGGGAAGAAAAAGGTATGTGTTAATATTGGGTGCCGAAAATTTCAGGAATATAGTTTGGGCATTTAAAAATTAATTTTTGCATATTTTAAATTGGTTCTAAGGTTGCTAAAGGAGTTATAAGGATTTTTGCAAAATTAAAATTTTAATGTTGTTTGATCAAATGTTTTGAAAATATTGTAAGGTGTTTGTTTGATATTTTCATGGTGTTGGATATTATTTTAAGTTGGAGTTTATAAGGTGTATCAAAGAAAATATCTTTATGTATGGTATGATGAGTGTTATTTTAAAAGGGAGCAATAAGGTATAAATTGAGTTGTGATTGTTTTATGTCCAAGGAATATTTTTGGAAAGTGTTGAAGTAATATTGTTGTGTCTAACCATTGGAATTGGAAAGAAGAAAATTGTGATTGAGACAAGTTTTCTAGAGGTACTTCTACATCCAACAAAAGGTATGGGCATATTTTTCCTAGTGAGTGATTATTGAAAATTGTAAATGGAAAGTTGGAGTGAAAAGGATTTTTTGGTTAGCATTGTTGAGAGTGTTTTGAATTAATGCTTCAATGTTTTCTGGAATTAAGAGTTGTTGATAAAACCTTGTTTCTTAAGCATTGTTGTTGAAGTGTTTGAGTTAAGTGAAGAACTTGTACTAGGGTTTGCAAAGAATATGAGTATAATTGTTATGTGAATATTGTATTATAAACATTGTTGTTGAAGTGATTTGTTGAGTGAAGAACTTGAACTAGGGTTTGGAAAGAACATGAGTATCATTGTTACGTGAGGTTGGTTGATAAAGCATTGTTGGAAATATTTGAGTGAGTATTCATATGCTTGGACTAGGGTTTGTGAGTAAGGATCATTTCATTGAGTGATTGGTTAAGTAAAGTTGGTTGAGCCTAGTCAAGTGAATTTGTGAAGTGATTGTTCAAGTTCTATGAAACAAATTATTCTATATTCCGAATTGATTTGAGAAATAGGTTGAGAGTTGATGAGTGTGAAGCATATTGAGTCTCTAACAATTCTTTGTATGTTTCTAAGAGAGTGATTGAAAGTGATTGAGCATTGTGATGAATGTAGAGCATATTGAGTGTCTAACAATTATCTTTATATTTCTATGAGATTGGACAAGTTCTAGTGTGGACTTGTTGAGCAAATTTGAGGTAAGTCTTTGAGAAGACTTGTGGACAAATTTGGGTGAGATTTTGTGGAAGCTTACAATACAGATTGAGAGTAGATTTGGATAAGTTCTAGCGAGGAATTATTAGGAAGATTTGATAAGTTCTAGAGAGGACTTGTGGATATATTGGTGTTAGATTTTGTGGAAGCTTACAAGGTAGATTTGAGACAAGTCTTTGAGAAGACTTGAATGCAAAGTTGATTGATTTGTTTAAACCTTGAGTTAATATTTGGGGTAGATCCAACAGAGTTTATTTGAGATTGATTCAAGCTTTGTGTTAAGGCTTGAGGAAATATATTGAGGAGAGATTTGTACTAGACCAAAGGAATGTGTTTAGTGCAAGATCAGAGGACAAATATTGAGGATAGATTTGTGCTAGACGAAGGACTGTGTTTAGTACAAGATCAAAGGACAGATTTGTTCTAGACTGAAGGATTGTGTTTAGTACAGATTCAAGGACAAAGTTTAGTGCAGATTTGTGATAGAGATTTGAAGATGATAGAGTATATAGGACGATAGTCTCCAGTGGATAGAGATCCATTAGCCAGGGTAGTGAGGACAGGTGTCTTCAGTGGATAGACATCCATTAGCTAGAGTAGTGGGGTAATATTTCTTCTAGAAAATCACCAGTCAGAGCTTTGGATAAAGGAGTTCTCCTATGGATAGAGATCCATGAACTTGATTAGGGGATTGGTATCTCCTTTGGACAGAGATCCATAAACATTGTAATAGGGAAAGGATTCCAAAGAGATTGATTAAGAAAATTTTAGTGAAATATTTTCTCTGTGGAGTAGCCCACATTGGGTGAACTACATAAAATTAGTGTCCCTATTGTGTGTGGTGATTTGAGAATTGCTTCGATTACCACTATTGATATTTCTATCTATATATTGCATAATATTGATTGGGAAATAAAAGTAAAAAGTGGTCTTATACGATTCACCCCCCTCTCAGTATAAGCTTGTGTTCTTCATGATTGGGGATAACTTATTAATGGTCACTTTGATGATGACTCCTTTATTACTATAATGGAAGAGGATCAATCTATTTATAATTCTCTATTTTATCTGAAAACCTTTTGCATAGCCTCTGGTTCTAGCATACAATGGATGAAGACCTCCTGCTTCAGACAGTCTCCCTTGCCTAAGTCATATTGTCTTCAAGGGTATCATTGGAATTGGATCCCTCCTGGATAGGTTTTTAAGTTTCTTGGTATTCATTTTGCATTTCGAGGATCCCCTACTCAGATTTGGAATTATGTGCTTCAAAGAGTTAAAAAGAAACTTGATTTTTGGCTTACTAAGAAGCTATCATTAGTAGGTAAATTTCAGATTTGCTCTAAAGTTTTAGCTTCAAATCATGTTTATTATTCCTCTTGTTGGGTTCCTTCACAGGCTTGCTATAAGAATCTTGAGAAACTCCTTTGATATTTTATTTGGAATAATTCTTTTGAAACAAAGGGATTTCATAGAGTTTCCTAGGATGTTTGCTGTCTTCCAAAATAATATGGTGAAATGGGTCTGCTGGACTGTAGATGACAAGGTATTGCTTTTTGTGCTAAGTGAGTGATCAGGGCTCTAAGGGGAGTTGAAGCTTGGAAAGTTCTATTTCAATATTTCATTTCCTCTGGTCTTCCATTAAACCATAGAACATGGAGAGGGTTGGATTTTCCCTCTCTCATTGTTGCTCTAGTTTTTGTTAAGACTTCTGGATCCTTTGTTATTAAAAGTATATGGAAAGCTTAGCAACGACTCACTCCTTGGATCTATTGGAGAGGATATGGCTTTCATAAAAGCTTATCCATAAATTCTATGAGTATTTTGTGGTCCCCCATGTTTCCTAATAAAGGTTCTCCCTTATCTCGGGTGCAATGGATTCATGCTCTGCGATTATTCAAAAAGGGTATTGTTATAATAGCTAATTTCTTTTCTTGCCAGACTAGGGATTGGATCCCATGTAATGAGGTCAAAGGCACATTCAGGCTAAATTGTGTAGACAAAGGTACATATGATGTTGTTATCTCTCTTACCCCTTTTTCTATGTTGTATAATATTGGTGTGCGCTTGAAACATCCTTGGTGGTTAGACTGGAGATGGCATGTTGAAACTCCTTTGGTTAATTATAAGGCTCGTTTGGGGTATAAATGGTTATCTCCTCATATTCCTTTGGTGCCTAAGCTCAATCAACATTGGGAATTATTTTCTATAAGGACTTGATGGAATTATAGATTTTAGAATGTTTGGGTTACTTATGTTGAGCCCAAGCAATCTTTTGTTTTGTGTGGAGCTTGTTGTGTCAAGGCCTTACCTTGGGGGAACGTTTGAAGCACCTTGGAATTTATGATCCCAAATGCTCTTTTTGTGGTGTTCCCGAGTCTTGTATTCACCTAGTTTGTAATTTTAGAAGAACTAGGTAAGCTTGGGGATGGGTTCTTTATTTTTTTTCCCCATTTATAGCTGCAAGAGTTTCTTGGCCCCAAGCTCTTCTTGGGGACTATTTTACTTTGGTGCTCCCACTTTTTAAAGTGTGGAAGGTTTTTAGGATTAGCCTACTCTTTCATAATTGGAAGGCCCATAACATTTTTTTTTTTAAACAGTGTAAACCTTCTATCACATTTACTCCTGTTGACAAATTAGAAGTTTTTAATGTTATATGGCTACAGATATGTACTCAATACAACAAAGTTACTATGGATTTGGATCATCTACATGTTCTTCTGGTGCACTGGGCCAATGCTCCATGTACATTAAATCGAATCTCTGCAGAGCACTCTTCTTAGGAGTATTTTCAATCTCACTCTCACCATCACCTCCATAATATGCAAGAAGTGCTCTCATAGATAGGCACTGGTCCCAGTCCTCACTAGTCAGGACGCATCCTAATGTTGACATTGCTTGTTCATCCCAATAGGATGGGGTGTGGGATGATGTTCAAATAGTTTTTCCTACGCAAGTTTTTTGTTGGAGTGATGCAGATACTAAAGGCCTTAATCGTGATGTAGAGGGGTGGATTCCCATCTCATAATCACTAGCAGTTTATGCAGGATAACACACCAGGGCACATTACTATGATATGTTTTTTTGATGTAATTATCATGATTGGTAAACTTGTGTTTTATTTGTGGCTTTGTTCACTAACCCTTGTCTATGAGGGTTAGTTTTATTCCCCATAGGGTGTGTTAACCCATCCACTTTTTTTTATTGTAAAGCCTGTTATCTTAAATTAATATAAATCTATTTTTTCATCAAAAAAAAATTCCTTGTCTACATTTTTCCCCCTCTTTGGCATATTTATGAGCAAGAAATGCATCAAAGAAATATCTAGATGCTTGAGCATAAATGACAATGGCTAATTTTGGAAAAAAAAGGGATGGGTGGTTTAAGATGAATGGTTCATGTGGGAGTATGATTAGATTTTTTTTTGGCATGCAAATCGATGCATTAAAAGTTGATGGATTTTTCGGTTAGGGTACCCCCTCGAGTTTCATGAGGAATACCATATTCCTAATGGAACTCAAAATGACTGACGCAAAAGAAAATTTTAAAAAATGACAAAAAATGGGTGGATTAAAATGGGAGGGTGGGGGTAAAAACCTAATTCATTTTTATTTTGCAATTTCCTAGTTTTTAGCTCTAGATAAAATGGCTCTTCCCACTCATAAAGAAAAATTCATGTGTAGAGGTAGCAATGGGGTGGCCATGAGGATCCAGGTAAGTATAAAATCACTTATTTTACTTAAATCTATGTTTTTATTTTTATTTTCATTAATTTTATTTGGATTTCACACCTAATTTTTATCTTGCGATCATTGAGGTTAATTTGTGGCCACATGATGAATTTGTGTCCCATGAATTTGACTCACTAGGGTTTCATAAATTTATAAAACCCTAGAAAATTTACATGGCACTATCAGGATAGCAAATTCATAGTGTCCCCGACAAATTCAAAGGGAAATTACAAATTTGCATTTTTTTTTTCTTATTTTATAATTTTGCATTGATTTTGATGATTTGATGATTATGATGAGCTGATGATGTTGTATGTTGATGTTTTTGGCTATAGTATGGTACTCTCAAGGGCTAGGAGTAGATTTTTTAGGATTTCAAGGGTAGAGTGAGGGATCTCACTCAGGCGGAGAGGGATTTGATAGAGTAGGTGGGGCTTCTCTAGGTAACAAAGTTGCCCAAGGTGGATATAGACTATTTTCTATTGATGGAATTGGTGGAGAGGTGGTACCCAAAATTATCTATATTCTAGTTATTTATAGATAATATGACTATCACATTAGAGGACATGTGGAAAATTATCAAGATTCTAATCAAAGGATAGGTAGTATATCAATCTTTGGTATAAGAGATGACCTTAGAGTGGCTGACCGAGAATCTAAACTATCTGGTCAACCAAAGTGGCATCAGTGTGCAGGGGATGGTAGGAATACAGGATATCTCTACATTCATAGCTATCCTAAGTGGCGTAGTTTCTATATTATTAGCCTATCATATGAGCAGACAATATCTACCATGGGCTCTACCAGGAGTTATAGCTGAGATGAGGGATATCGAGATGTGGTTTGCATGGGTCCCTTTTGTGTTGTGTTGTTTTTATAGGATATATATAATGTCATGTAAAAATTAAATAGCTATATTATCCTCACCACCCTACTCTAGGTGTGGAGTTGGGAGCATTTGGTAGTGCAGAGACCCGATGGATTGCCACAATAGTAGTTACATGTGGAGTGGTCAGTTGTGCATCGATGGGCTCTCTTGAGGAGAAGGTGTTCAATAGATGGTGGATTGGATATGTATAAGTAGGTAGTGGATGGGTTGATTCCACAATGGGTGATATGGAGATCTTGGCAGATGCATCCATATTAGGATGAGGATAGTGTAGAGTTGACTCATATGCAGTGAATATAGTGGCTACCATAAAATAAGGGAGACTTGGAGCTATACCATTTTGATCAGGTGCAGTGGTAGTTTAGATTGGTATAGAGGATACAAAAGTTGGGCAACATTTGGTTTTGGTGGGTGATGAGAGATCCACCAAATGTGGGTGGTGATCCTGATGTCACATAGTTTAGGAAGACTGATGAGGATGACCCTCTTTTGGTGGATCCTAGGGTAGATGATGTAGGGGTGGAGGCTAGATATGAGAAGTGGTATCAAGATATCAGGCCTGAGAGGATTAGTCCTGAGTGACCATGACCTGCATAAGCAATGGTAGATCATAGAATGTAGGTAAGGTGCCTAGATTGAGAGAGGGGGAGGCACCTAGATAGAGATAGGATGAGGTGCCTAGAATGAGATAAGGGGAGGCACCTAGATAGAGATAGAAGGATACCCCTTAGTAGCCACATGATGAGATAGAGGTGGTTGGTGAGGTAGAGATAGTTTATGTCGATAGGGAGGGAGGTGGAGGGGAGAGTCAGTGAGTGGTGGAGTTAGAGGTGAAGGTAGACACTCTAAGGGTGTATATAGCAACTCAGGTAGAGAACATATGATCACTAGATACTTAAGTGCAGGAGCTTCAAGCTCAAGGGTAGCAATCAGTGAGAGTAGCACCCTCCATGAGTATCGAAGGTTAGTGACTATTGGATAATATTCTAGTAGCACAATGACAAGAGGGATTTTACCAAGATATCTACTATCAAGCCATTCTAGAGGGGCAAAATGTGGCTATGCAAGAGTCACCGAGGAGTCAAAGTAATTCATGATCAAGATCAAAGATAGTGACTCGGTTTGTGAACATACACCTACCATGACCACCACTAGATATGGGTGAGGGTTAGGTATTTAGGGGTTAGGTGATGACATGTCATATTTTAATTTTTATGACATGTTTCCTTGATGAATTTGTATGCCAATATTTTTTATTGTGGCATACCAGTCCGATGCTATGTATATGTGACTCTAGAGATATATACCATACTAAATTTTTGGTATTATTGCTTGTGTTATTCATTTTGTGAATGTTTTTGTTGTTTTTGATATTTTATTGGTGATGCATATTGTAAATGATAATATATGATAATGCATATAATCATGTTGGTTTTAATGCATACTTGTCATGCTAGTCAAAATGTGGTTTGTGGAAAGATGAAGCATGGAGATAAACAATGATGAATAAGAAATGATGGAAGATAATATGCAGAGGCAATAATCAAAATGTATTAAGCATGTCCTTACAACGTAAGTTGTCTAGCAATAACCTACGAGGATGTGCATTTGTGGATGATCAAAATGGAGGCTGCCCCTCACGTGTGGTCATGAAACAAATATTGTATGAGGTATATTGTGATGCTAAAGTCGAAGGTACAAAACCTAAAATGATCAAATTTTATGGTCAAAATGGTGATTTTGAAGAAAAATGGATTGTGAAAATGGTCCATACATCAAAGAATCAAGGATATGAAAGGAAGGTAAATGACTAGTCATGAAAGATGCAATTTTTCCTATATGGTTTAAGCAATGATGAAAATAGATTATGCAAATATGAATGGTCATGAAATGCAATGCTAATTATTGATTTGACATCAATTATCTATGATAATAGTAATACATATCCTAACGAAGGTATTATGACATTAGCCAATCAAGGCTCATCAAAAATCTTAGTTATCCTTGTAATGAAATCAAGCCTATCAAGAACCAGTGTGTGATTTGTGAGTTCATTTCCCATATTGAGCTTTATTATGAACCCCAATCAAGCGTCTGTAGCCTTGGTGGAGATTAGCCCCATAGTCTAGTAATAGGATCTTCAAGCTTTAGGGAATCATATTCTAAACCACTCAAATCAAGTCCTTATGAGAATTAAACCCTATACTTACTACTTGAGACCCATTATTATTATGTTTTTATGAAAATAGTTGGAGCTTTTGGGAATCATATTCTCAACCACTCGAATTGAGTCCTAATGAGAATTTTACTCTATCCTTACTACTCATTCTTTTGTTTTTTATATCTATTTTTTTGTATAATATGTTTATTTCATTGTTGGACCATGTGCATAATAGTAAAAGCAAGAAAACCATTTAATTCAAGGTTTAATCCAATTATGGTGTCATATATTCTAGATGCAATATTTTATTAATAAATGTGACATGTATTTTGGTTCTAAAGTGGCGGAGTTAGTTCTTAAAACTCAAAATTTTATTAGTGACCATTGTATTTTGGTTTAAGAAAAATTTTAATCTAATTCAAACATTAAGATTTTGTTAAAATATGAATCATGTGATTGGCTCAATATGGAGTTTTAATCAATCAAGGAGAATAAGATTACCTATGAACAAGATAGCATTTTATTAAGACTATAGTAGATATGGTGTGACCATATGTCATACATAATTGAGCTAATAAAATGCAATATGCAAGCTATGAAATGCATAATTATGGCTATGTAATGTAATATAGAAACAATAATTATGCACAATGGATTATATACATGATTAATTGTGTCAGATGTTCTATGTAAAATATGTACAATGATTTATGCATAGTATATTTTGAGGTGCATTATATTCATTGGCTCTTTAAGTTCTTTTCCTTCTAATGTGGGTAAACGGTATGCACTAAATTCAAAATTCTTGATTATAACAAAAGTTCCTAACCAATTGGGTTTAAATTTTCCTTTTAAATCCTTGCGAGCATTAGTATTTTTATGATTTTTTTTAAGAACAAGATCACCAAACTTGAAAGAGCGGTTACAAAATTTCTTGGAATAAGATCTCTTGAATTTTTCTTGGTAAGTGTGAAGGTGATCTAAGGTATTGATGCACTTTTTATCTAGTAGTTACAACTAACTCAAGCATCCTGAATGATACTCATCTCCTACCTCAATGTCTTATAACAAGATTTCAAGAGAAGGAAATTTGAGTTTAAAAAGGAATATGACTTCTGCACTGTAAACCAAGACAAAAGGAGGACCCGTAGGGGTCACACACTGGTTCTGTAAGGCCATAAGATAGGATATAGCTAAATATGCCAATCTCGACCAGACTTTTTAACCAACCTTTTAAATATTTTTATTAAAGTTTTATTGGATGCTTCTACTTGTCCATTACCTTGTGGTTTTTACAGGGTAGACCATCTATGTTGGAGCTTATACTTTGCATAATTTTTGTGTATGTATTTATTTTTCAAGCAAGTGATATTATCAAAAAATATAGTTGAAAGGATCCCAAATCTACATATGATTTGGTTAAAAATGAATTTGGATACTTGGACCCCTGTGTAGGAGGCTAATGATATATCTTTAACCCACTTGGTGAAGTATTCAGTCACCATTATAATGAACTTGTGGCCATCCTAAGAGATAGGGTTGAACTTCCCTATAATGTCAAGGCTCCACATAGAAAAGGGCTAAGGAGAGGAAAGGGCACAAAGTTACTTGGAAGGAGCATGGATGAGGTTAGCAAGATGTTGGAATTTGTCATATCAATGTAAAAAATCATTTGCATCCTTCTCCATGGAAGGCCAATAGTAGCCCATTTGTAGGAGCTTCTTGGAAATAGTGTTGCCACTAAAATCACCTCCAAACAATCCTTCGTATACTTATCCTAGAGCAATCTTGGAGTCATTAGCATAAAGACACCTTAAAACAATTCCTTTAAAAGAACATCGATATAAGGTGTTACCCAGGGTAACAAAATGGGTGGCTTTCTTGCATAAGAGACTACATTGATTATAGTCCAAGCCATAAATAATTGAGCCATTTTGGAGAAAGTTTTGAATATCTATGTACCATAGATCAGATGGCGTATCTTCAATAGGAAATACATCTAATGGTATAAGACAAGATTTAGATGAAGTGGGTTTTTAGAGTTGTTAGATGATTATGGTAGCATGATCATATTCTAGCTCCAAGAGAATTAACGAGGTAGTTGTTGCTATAACATCAGTAGAATGATTATTGAAATGTGTAATGGACTTGATAGTGAGTTTCTCAAACAAAGACAACAATTTGAAGATAAAATCCTTATAGAGGTAAAGCATCTCGTCATGAGTTTGATAAACATTGTTTATTTGATTCCCCACAAGTTGGAAATCCCAAAAGATAGATAATACCTTAATATGTAATGCTAAGGTTACATGTAGACCTAGAATCAAAGCTTCATATTCTACCATGTTGTTGGTGCAAGCAAATTGAAGTTTGAATGATAAAGAAATAAATTGCTTTTATGGAGACACCAATATGATGCCTACACCAGCACCACTCATACATAAATATTTGTCAAAGAATAAATACCATGACTTAGAGTGATATACCTCTAGGTTAAGACATTCATAAGATAATTCCACTACAAGAGGGTGAGTGGATTGGAGAGGAGCTGCAGTGAGTTGATTGGCTATAAATTATCCTTTGATGGATTTTTGGCCGATGAATGTCAGATAAAACTCACTAAGGGAAAGAACCCATTTTGTGGCTTCTCTTGATAGGTAAGATCTACTCATTAAGTAATGTAGTGGATCGAATTGAGCAATGATGAAAGTCTTTTGAGTAAGCATGTAATGACATAGCTTTTGTGTAGAGAACACAACCATGAGATAAATATTTTCAAGGGGGGTGTAGCGAGTTTCATAACTCACTAAGGTTCTACTAATGTAGTATATGGCTTGCTCTCTCTTGTCATAATCATGTTGAGTGAGCAACATCCCCAAGGTGTACGCCATAGCTAAGATGTAAAGGATGAAAGGTTGGTCTGGCATGGGTAGAATAAGTATTGGTGGTGTAAGGAGATAGTGCTTTAGAGATTCAAAAGCCTTTTTTCACTCATCATACCAACAAAAGGGGGTACTTTTATTAAGAAGTTCAAGAAAAGGTTGACATTTGTCTACTAGTTGAGCGATGAATTGACGAATGGCTTGGATTTTACCCTATAAACTATGAAGTTTAGTGATGTTAGAAGGTGGTGGCATATCTATGATGGCTGATATTTTAGTGGGATCTATCTCAATATCCCATATAGATACGATAAACCCTAATAATTTTCTAGATGTTTCTCTAAAGACTCATTTTTTGGGTTTCAGATAGACTATATTATTAAAGCCTATTGAATATCCCTCTCAAATCAGGCATATGATACTTGGGCTTGATGGAATATCCTATAATATCATTCACATAATATTATAAAATTTAATGTATAATATTGTGGAATATATAGGTCATAGCACGTTGATATGTGGTGCTTGCATTATTTAATCCAAAAGGTATCACTTTCCAACAAAAAGTGCCCCATGGTGTAATGAATGTAGTCTTAGCCTGATATTCTGGTGTAATGTGGATTTGATTGTAACCTGAGAAGCCATCTATAAGGGAAAACATCCTAATCCTGACTATGAAATAAACTATTTAATCCATGTTAGGGAGGGAAAATTATATTTAGTATAAGCAACATTGATGTCCCTAAATTTTGTGCATATTTTGATATTTCTTTCCTTTCTAGATATGGGAACTATGTTGGAAATCCAATCAAAGTAATCAATAGCTTGGATAAATTCCACATATAAGAGCTTTTGGAGATCTACCTTAACCAAAAGGGCAACTTTGGGATGCATTTTCCTAAGTTTTTGTTTGATAGATTTCGTATTAGGGTGAACCACTAGGTGATGTGTGACAATAGATGCATCTAGACTAGACATGTCTACGTAGGTCCAAGAAAATATGTTTGGATACTCTTGAAAGAAATTTGTGAACTTGGATTATTTCTCCTCATCCAAGGTAGATCCTATATTAAGATTGTATAGATTGGCATAAGTTCCAACATTGATATTTAAAGTTTCTTTGATTAAGATATGGGAATATATTTCAAAATTTGGAGGAGCAGGTGAAACACCCATTTGCTATAGTTCTTATAAAGATAAATATACACTCTTGTTGTGAAGAAGATTCTTGAACATATCCCACACATGGTATATACCCAAAAAAATAGAAACCGTTATTTACAATATCATCGTGCATGATTTCACAAAAGATATACCCTTCCACACATTCGTTTGGGGCTATGATAAATTTTAGATGTACCAATGATAACATATTGCAACAAATATTAGAGGGAGAAGGGGATCCTTCATCTTACTTAGTCCATTCTAAGTTTTGATGACTTTCCAAATATTCAGCATAAGTGATCAAATGGTCATCATCATCGAAAAGTAAAGGTTGGTTATTTGTAGGGATGTAGCCAATGGCACATCTTGGAAGCCAAGAGTCATTTTCAATTGGTTCTCGTATGCCATTTTTTAGATAATTCAAACCTTTACCTAAATAGCCCATGCTACATAGAATTTTATTGGAAATTGGGTATTGATCATACAAGTAGCAATGGGTGAAGGTATCTTCCTCTATAATTAGATTTTTTCCATTGATAGTTTCATATGTGGTATATATAGTAGAAATAAAACTACAACTACCAACATGATAGACATCTTATTTCCTATATGAGGAGATGGTGGTAGTTGAGAAAGGGTGAGAGAATATTGGGTGACAAAATTCTCTAATCTAGGTTATGGTGATGTAATGGAAAAACTGGTGAGTGATTGGTCCATAAGAGAATAAGATGTGGAAGGTGATGGGTTAGTTGTAGAAGAAGGATGAGGTGCATTAGAAGGCTATGAATACTGGTTAGAAGTGGGAGGATGAGATGAAGAAGGTTTTTTTGATGTAGATGAAGAAGGATTATGGGTAGAAGACGATGATGATTTTAAATATGGATAAAATAGAGCATCAGATGGCTCAACCATTTTAGCATACTCAAATGGCCTTGGGTTACCATGAATGGTGACTAGTTGATTTTTAAATTTAAACTTTAGAAACTGATGTAATGTGGATGGAATTGCCCTCATAGCATGAATCCATGGATGCCCCAGAAGGATTTTGTATGATGCAGTACAAGGTACTACATAAACACATGTATCAAGAATCCTAGGTCCAACCTGCAGTGGGATGGATATCATATAATAGGCTTCTTGGGATTCATCATTGAAGGATTTTATGATCAAGTTTGACTTTATTAGGTCTTAATATTTGAACCTAAACTTTTTAAAGAATTCATATGTACAAATGTTGAGCAAATACCCATTATCTATTAATACCTATTTAATAAGAACCTCTCCAATCAATGCTATGATGTATAGAAGGTTGTCACTGTAAACTGTGAGGAGGGATATCCTTATCATAAAATTCTATGTAATCAACCTTATGAGATGCCACAACATTAATTGTATAGGAGGGGTTAATATCTAGAGATACCATCATTTGGCTCAAGGAGTTCATTAATTCTTCCCTATGAATGGGAGAAGATCGAAGAATCTCTAGGAGAGAAATTTTTGTGGCTATATGAGCAAGTTGGTGCTTTATGTCAAAATTCAAATCTTGTTTAGACTTGGTCACACTGTTGTCCTTTTGTGACACCCTCAAAACAAAAGGAGGCCTAGAAAGGCCACTTGGTCATGGTGAAGGTGATTTGGGTGGGTTTTTTGATTATGTAGCTTGCTGTGTGGGTTTTGATTGGGCCTATTTATGAGTTGAGGCTCTAATGATTCTAGTTGGGTCATTGGATAGTGGAAGAAGCTAGATAAAAATAGGAGGAAAATATGGAAAATGTTGAATAGGATGGAATCTATGATGTGTTGGTTGCTCTAGTGGAAGTAGATGATGAATAGGTGGTTGAATTGGTTAAATATTTACATATGGACCCTCAGGAACAAAAATATCTATGATGGGAATCATGGGATCAGATTCCTCCTTTGAGCTATTAGAGGTAATTAAAATAGTATCGGATTGGGTGTCTGACTCACCTTCAAAATATTCAAAAGATAAATATTATTGAACTTCATCTTGATCTTTCTTGATTATAGCAACAAAATTTGTAGGTACAAGCGTGTTTGATGGAGGTTTTGGTTTTGGTACACTACTAATCATGCCTACATAATAATTTAGGAGAGGCATATTTTAATAGTTTACTTATTGTATCTTTTGCTTATCATGATTAGGTAGTGGACATTGAAATATCTCCAAATATTGATTTGTAGTCTGTGCCTTCTATGCAGAAGATTGAGTGGTTGTAGGTAGGTCAGAAGCCATGGTTGGACCCTCAATGACTAACTAACCATTCTCAATTAAGTCTTGTACTACATATTTCAATATTTTGCAAGAATTTTTCAAATGGCCATCAACCCTATGAAAGTCATAGTGTTGTCTAGATTTATACCACTCAGTAGTGGTATCAGGTTGTCGAATCTTGGGTAACTCTATCATGCCTATGTCCAATAATTGTTTTAGGACCATTGAAAATGGTTGGTTTAGCTTGGTTAAGTTGTGTGGTGGGGTTTTTTTAGGAGCTTTTAGTACCATTTTATTCAAAATACTGGCAACATTAAAATTTGGTGAAGGTCTAGCATCTGTGACTTTGTCTCCAACCACATGTTTATTTTTATATTGACTTTTAGAGGTTTTATCTTCTTCTTTTATTTTTAGTTGGCCTCTTCTAATGAGATCCTCCTCCAATATTCCTGCTAAATAGATGGATTGATCAAAATAAGTTACTATAGTAGTTGCTAAATAATAGGAAAGTAGCTCTTGTAAAATTTGTAATCAATATCTCCAACATTTCCCTAGGAGGTAATGTAGTGCAACTTCCCTACGAGCTTTCACCATCGTGCTAGGAATTAGAAAAATATTTTCTCTTTTCCTTGTATTAAGTTGTAGAGATATTTAATTGTCACATGCCTCTCAATATAGGCCTAAAATTGATACATAAATAGCTCAGTTGTTTCCTCAAAATTTCTCATGTGTGGACAGTTGGTAATACCACTCTAGGGCCATGCCCCCAAGGCTTTTTGGGAATATCTTCAATAATAACATGTCATCATAAGCAATATCATGAAATTCTATTATGAACATCCTTATATGTTCAATGGGATCCTCATTCCCCTTGTATATGGGTAGAACATGCATGGGGAAGTGTTTGGGGAATGACCTAGAGGTAAAAATAGGATCCAATGGTTGGTTGCATATTTCTATGTAACTATAAGTAGGATGATATGGGTTGATGTGATCCAATATTATGGCCAACTATTTCACTATTGCTTCTAAATTTTGATTTTGAGCAGTGTGAACAATTCGTGCTACTATATTTCCATGAGGAAGATAGTAGTTTTATTGAGAGGTGTGATTTGGATACACATTAGGAATAGGATTGGTAAAACAAGTATTACCTTGCAAATATGGATATGTCATGTTAAAGGAAGAATGTGGAAGTGTCTGTGACTGAATGTATGATGTAGAATAATATGGAAGGGAGGTTTGTCGAGAAGTTAATTGAGATATAAAATATGAAAAATGAAGAGGTTGCGACAAAGTAGATGTTGATAAATTGAAATATGGAGGAGGTTGATTTCCATCAGTCACAAGAACTTGCAAAAATCCCCCATCATTAAGGGTTGTGGTAGTAGCATACAAGAATTGATGCTGATTAGGTGGAATAGGATTATACGATGGGTTTATATAAGTGGTGTGATGTGGTTGAGATAAGTTGTATGAAGCCCTAACCAAGGGTGCATTTGGGTCATGATGAGAAAGAAAAGGGTGAATATCAAAAGGTTCACCCTTCTCTTTGTGAGCTTCCTCTTCTATGGATTTACCAAAGGTCTCATGATTAGCCTTTATGAATTCCCAAAAGTGTTCATTAGAGCTAAATTGGATGGTTCCATCCTTGTTTGATTTAGGATCTAGGTCAACTTATTCTTTGTTTTTTCAGTTTCTGTAGCCTCATCATTAGGATTTTCTATATCAATTTGGTCCTCTAGAGGACCTTCAATTTATTTACCACTTCTCAAGGTCATGATAATGTATTGAAAGGAATACAAAAAAAGAATTATTTAGAGGACAATATTACACAAGAGATTTTCCCTTATTTTTTTGTTTAGGACTAAGATTGATCAGTATTTTTTAAGTACCCAAATTCTTTAATGCATGAGTTTTATGTCGGGTTCACCAAAGAATGTAGGAAACAAAATTTGCACCCCTTTCCCTCTAGGCAAATGGATCCATGCTTAGAAGGGGGATGGACGTTTGAAACCTACACCTTAATGCGAGGGGTACCTGGTGATGTACCTCCTTTGGTGATGGTTGAACAGTTTTGGGTTCACCAAAAAGTATTTTAGACTACTTCTAAGTCTAACCAAAGGGTGTTGTTTAGATGTCTTCTTTTCAGTTTACAAACACCTAATTTTGGTCTAGAATTCAACTAGGAGATAATCTTATATGTATTTTTAATTTTTCTTGAAGGTAAAAAAACAATATTTAAGATATGATGCACCTTTTTTAAACTTTTTTATTAATATGTTTTGTGTTTTTAAATTCTTTTCATAGAGATATAAGAAACAAAACATCTCTAACACTAAAATAGAAAATCTAAAACTGAAACAAATAGGACAAAATGCTTACCTGACTCGAATGGCTATGCAGAGTGAATTCACGACGTGGATCCAAATTTTTTGCACCCCTTTCCTTTAGGCTAATGGATTTGCACCTAAAAGGAGGAGGGAAAATGATGTGCCTACATCTCGAATGAGAAACACTTGAGTTGTGCTCTCCTTGGTGTTTGTCGATGAATCAGGTGGGGTTCACCAGGAAACACTTTAATGGTGGTTTCCATGCCTAGGAAGGGTGAGTGTTTGATGAATTGTTTGATTTACACACACCTAGGGTTTAGCAAAATTTAGCTATACCTAACTATATGCACTTCAAATTTATATGAAAGCAACAATATACAATTTAACAAGAAAGTTTGTAAATTTAACTAAGATGCAGTGACTCTTGTAAATACTGAAAGCAAAATATGAAGTCTATGCTAACAAGTGTATATTTTTCTTTTGTGTTTTAAAACTAGTGTAATTGATGCAAAAGCAATATGACTAGGTTTATGTTTTATCTTTTTATTTCTTTTCCTTTCATGAAAAATACTACTAAAATATAATAATACAAAAGTAAATTAGGGAAACCTAAAAGGAATTCAGAATTAGACCCTTACTTGATATGGATGTTTGCTATCAGATGGATTCATATTTTTTAGAGAAAATTCAGATCTATCAGAGTGAATTTGGATCTATCAGAGCAAATTAGGATCTCCAAAAACAAATTTGAAAACATAGAGCAGTTATCCGAATTTGTTCAAATCCTGCAATTTCACAATAGTTAACTAAAATTTATGATTAGTGGTGAGGGATCTACTTAAGCCATTACATCAGTGACATGGTAGTCATATCCCCTCAGTTCCTTAAATAAACTGTAAGAAATACAAGTGATTTCTAGATATAATGCATAGAACATATGTATTTTATAGGAAAGATAGTAAGCAGTATAAAATGCAGCAAGGAATAGATCTTATAATGGCTAAAATGCAAAGCATAAATTACTGTAATAAACCTGAGGCTAGGATTTTCCCCCAGCATATGTATGCGTGATTTTGGATATTTTTAGTGAATTCAAAAGGCTCTGAATTCATTCAAAAACCTACAATAGACAAATTTAGAAACCTGCAATGGTATGATTTAGAAAATTATAGAGCAATTTTGGAAGCCCTTCAATGAATTTGAAAGGCTCTGAATTAGTTCAAAACCTACAACATGATAAATATTTGCAAAGAATCAAAACACATGGATCAGTGGTACTCATTGTCATCTCAGCTAGCCTCTAGAATGATGATGGGATGGCGAGATCTCTTCAGAAAACCTACAATAATAAAATGAAAAGCTCTTCTCCACTCCAAGATCCTATAAAAATCATCATTAGGTGCTAGCCTATACTATTTAATCAACTGAGACAGATAAGAGAAAATGCGAGGATAAATATAGGGGAAATTTAGAAATTTTCCAATATGGATGAATTAAAATGGTTCCAAATTCATGAAAAATCTGATATTACCTAGATTGGAGGTAAAATACAAACAACATGCTAATTTTAGGTGCATGTTTGATTTACCTCAATTCATATGGTTTCAAATTTTCCAAAATAATTTGAATTTATGAAAAAGGGGAAAAGGATAGGATCAGGTTTTAACAAGCATGGAAATTGAGGTAGATAGCTGAAGGGGGGAAGCTACATTGCTGATTAGGGAAAACATTTTTGCTAGGGAGTCTAGGAATTTTGAAGTGTGTCAAAATTCCATGGCTACACACGGTCTATTCTTCAAATTCATGGATTGTATGTGAATTCATCGTCTGCAAGCAAATCCTTGGATCTGAGCTTAAATTTGTTGAAAAGTTACAACTAATCAGATAGAACACTACAAATTGAAATCAAAATTCAAGGATCTTCTCAGGCCATTGTATGGTTGATCTTAGCATTGCGGTAGTCACATCCCCTTGGTCATTTTAGCAAACTGTGTATAAACAAATGTAAATTATTGATATATTACAAATAAATAAAATAGTTGAAAGGAAATAATAGAAACAATGCATAAAGATTCTATTATAATGACCAAGATGCAATATACAAATGAACAATATATTTGGAGCTATATATTTACCCCCAAGCCTGTAGATGTATGAATTCATGAACTGCAAGTGAATTCATGGCATGTAAGTGAATTCATGGCCTGTAAGTGAATTCACAAATTTGTTCACGAATTCGCTAGATGTGCAAAATATGAAGTACAAATGCAAAAAATAAAATGATATGTCAAAACAAATGCAAAATAGCTTGCTCACAATGAGAATGTTGCCAATTTGATCATATATGGTTTAAGTAGCCATGGTGGCAAGATGGATCCAAGTAGCAGTAGGAGTTCCAAAAATGTTCTTTAGTCAACAAGAACCTATTTCATCATTCAACCTACAATAATATCTCAATCTTTAATTTATCTTAACTCAATTGGTCATTATCTCATTAGTCTACCAAATTATCCATTAGCCTCTTTTTTGGAGGTAAAGAGCTCATTTTAAAACTTTTATTGATGCAGGATAACTAGAAGTTGTGAGATATGAGGTGCCAAATCGGGGAAGTTAGGCAGATTGGGAAAATTCCCAATCTAGGTAAATTCATGGGCTAAAATTAGAGCCTGCAATTTTGTGGAAGATGTAGAATCAATTAGATTTAGGATAGGCCAAAATGGCCATTTGGGTAAGTAGGCAGTGGGCTATCTTAGTAAATTTGTGGGCTAAATTTAGGGGTCATGAATTCATAAGAAATGGGGTAAAATGGAATGTAGTGTGGCATGTGTGAGAAAAATGGTGGGGCTCAATGAGGGTATGGATTACATGTGCTAGGGGAGTGGAATATTTATGGTCTAGGATCAAAATTCCTTGTCTACACATTGTTCTTATGGGTTTAGCATTAGAGGAGCTTGAAGGAATCAACCATGGAGGATTTTTGTTTTGTTCAATAACATTTGTTTTGTAGCCACATCAACAATAGATATTCAATAGTGCATTAGATATATAGAAAGAATTTTGAAATAAATCCATGAAGGCTCAGATTCAAGATCAAAATCCTTTGCTAGATAATAGTCTCAACCACCTAGGGTAGTTAACCAGAGTCTCAACCACCTATGGTAGTTGACTAGAAGCACAACCACCTAGAGCAATTTTCCAAAAGAACAATTGCCCAAGGCAACCACCATGGGTAGTTCCCTAGAGAGCCAACCACCATGGGTAGTTGAGATTTAAGGCTAGAAATAGCTCTAGATCAACCCAAGATTGTATAGAAAGGTATATTAGAGATCCTTGTCAAGTTTTGTAAGCATTTTATATAGTTTTGTATATTTTTTATTTGATTTTGTAAGTTTTATAATGTTTTAGTCACTTTTTGTAATCTTCTTTCACAGTTTGGACCTCATCCCAAAAGGCCCTACATATACTTTTGATGTTGTTATTGTGAGATTGTGTGTAGGTATTGGATACACATGGAATATCAGGAGGTCAAGCAATGCATATTCTAAACCCTCCCATTACCTGATGTGTGTTCAAAGAGATAACTTACCACACCATAGATTTCACTTGTAAAATAAAACCCTTCATTTTGGGAGGTCGATTGTAACTGAAAGAACCTATTTTAGAAGAGAAAGTTTATCAATATCAAACCTATTGTAAATATATTATTTTTATTGCACTTTTTCTACTTTAAATTTTATGGTGTATTTCCTCTTTCACATAGCATGAAGAATACTTACAATAATAAATTTCTCAAAAGTTGTATACAAGCTTTATTATCAATGCTTGCTATGTGGTGATTGCTATAGACCATTTTCCCTTACATTGTATGTAAATTTATCTCCATAATATAGACATAGTAATGTGACTCTTCAATACTTGTATATTGTATTCCTCACATATATGGTAGATGCAACCTTTCCTATTGTTTACCTTTGGCTTCTCAACTTGCCACTTGTATATTAGACTCTTCACTCTCTTCTTACATGCATACTTGACTCTATGATAATTACACTCTTCTACATGACTCTTAGTCTCCTACATGCACTTCTAATACAAGACACTTGTGCACACCCTCACATTACATATTTACATACTTACATACATGAAACTCGTACACATTCTCTCAATATACACTTGCATTCTTACTTACATGACACTTGTGAATATTCTACACATGGACACTTACATAAATATAAGTCACTTTTCTAAACTATAGACTCAACCATAATCTATTACATATTTACATTTGTACCATGAAGGTACCATGGGGGTAAATTTACATGTACCAAATAATGTAATATTCTTCAACACATATTCCTATTTATTCCTAGGGTAAATTGAAATATCATTTAAAAATATAACAATAAAATGATGGACATTTTTCAATACACCATTCATCAAAATCATGAAAATTATAGGGGCATTGGTCAAACCAAATAGAACCATAGTAATTTATCATGACTTTGGTTTTGAAGGTAGACTCATGGATATCAGAATTCTTAATACCTAATTAGTGGTATCTTGATTCAAATTAATTTTAGAGAGTACTATGGCCTCATGCATTTGATTAAATAAATCATTAATCCAATGTTAGAGATACTAATTTTACATAATGGACTTACTGATTTGCTTGTAATTTATACACAATATTATAAATCCATTCTTATTTCTTTCAAATATTGTAGGTACACTCCAAGGTGATACCGTAGGTCTTATTGATTTATTTTCCAAAAAAACTTGTAGTTGAATATTCAATTTGTACAATCTATATGTGGCCATTACATATGGTTCCTTTGATATGGGTTTAGTCCTACCACATATTTAATAGAAAAATATACCTCCATAGTAGTATTTCATCCTAGCAACACCTTAAGAAAGTTATCAACAAACTCTCATAAAATGTTATGAGATTCTAGACTTAATCCTTTATTTTCATATTGATCATCTTGGATCATTATAGTATATAATTGACATAATTTTATCATGTTTTATTTAAGCTATATAGTTGATATCACCCTAATATATGGTGGTTGATTCACACCTTAGATCATAACCATATTTTCCTCATCACTTAGGCAATGAAATGCTTTGGAATGATAGTCTAATTTGATCTATATCTATATCTACCTTGATTGCATCACCAACATAATTACATTTTTGAATACCCTTTGAATTTGATCTCAATTTTTCTACCATTCCCCTTATGGACTATAAATTGCTATAAGCTATTTCAACTATCCAATGATCTACCAATTTATATACTATCATACCATTCTTGTCCACCAATGTATAATTAGCAAAATATGGTGAATCTCTAGGGTCTATGATAATTATAACTAGATGGTATACAATTATACCTAAATATTTAATGACCATGGTTAGATATTCAAATTTATACATATTGTAACAATATAAATCCTATGTTGAGGTGGATATTTGATTATTTTCTATATAAATGGTTGATATCCTCCTCCTCTTATATTTTATTTAGATTAGGAATAGTCTCTTGCAAAGTAAGGTCTACCATAAATAAAATACCTTGAAGAGGGTCTTATACAATATGAACTCTAGAATAGTTTTTTGATCCATGTTGATATTTCCCACACTAAAATATGGGTTCCTATTTTAAAGTAGGTCATAATCTATGAGGAAAACCACTCACAAAAACCCCTTAAAAGCTCCACCTTTAAACTAATTCTACTATTTTCTAGAGAAAACTTAGAGTGTTTCTACCTTCCAAACTACATCGTAGGTGGTGCTTTAGTAGGAATTAGTTTTTTAGAAAAAAATATGAAAAAATCTATTATATCATTGAAAATAAGGTTTTCCCTTCACTTCTAGAGGTCTACCAAGCCCATCCTCAACTACTAGATCTTGTATTTATCTAGGCTTTATTACAAATGGTAGACTCATTTCTTTTCCCACTTCATTCTATAGAAGGTCACAATCCTATAAGAAATATACTAACCTATATCATCTCAACTTAAATAGAGGTAATAGCACCTAAAATATCTACACAAGTTTACTTGCACTCTATTTTAGACTTATTTCTCTTCTATAGATGTAAAAATGGTTAGTTTTTTATACTCTAATACTTAATATAAATCATCATAGGAAAATAATCATAGGATATAATGTAATGAATTTGCAATATAATGAATCAAATAATATCTTAGAATATAATATAAAATAGAATAACTCATATAAATACTCACATAAACATGTGCACAATATTGCACATGAAAAATACTAAAAATGTTGTTGAATAGAGGTCTACTAATGCAAGTATAAATATTTGAACATTTGATTTACCTTCATGATATTACAATTCTTAGTCACAAATGTATAGTTGTATGTGACTCTTCATATGTTGTACTCTTCTTAATAACTCTTTATTTTCCTATTCTAAGGACACATGTGCACACTTACATAATAGAAACTTGTGTACATATACACTCATAACACTTGCACACATATTTACATGACACTTGTGCATTTCCTGCACATTATTACATTACATAAAATATTAACTCACTCACTAATCTAGGACACAACCCTAATCTAATATTTACAATGATGTACCAAGGTAGTACATTGGCATGTACCAAATAATGTAATATTCTCTAACACCCCCTGTATTACATTATTTGGTTATTGAATACTTTATCTTCAATACAGTCATCAACCTTCATGTGACTTTGTAATAGATTTTATATTGGCTTAGTTACTTCTTCTTGATTGTCTTCATCCTTTTATTTAATTTGTAGATGGCTTTGTAGTGCAATATGTTACTATCCTCTCATATTTTTCATAATATTAAATTTTATATTTACCCAATGTATTTGATAATAGAAATACTCATGATTCTCATTTCCTTTGTAATCTGTCTCTCTGAATATTCAACAGTGTTATTTTAAACTAAAATAAGATCTTGAGAGAATCTAATTGAGTCTAAAGCATATTTTCATTTTTTAATTCACCCCATAGCATCTATATCATTTTTATTCTTAATGAGATACTTATTAACTCCATTTATATATTTGAACTCAATTAACATTTTTCTTTCTACTAGCTTAGTCACTAAAATGATATTAGTTGTAAATCCAGGAACATACATGATATCATGTAACACAAAGTATGAGAATTGTGTACTAGGTGTTACACATCCACTTCCATGAAAAAGATAGCTCTTACCATCTAAAATTTTAAAACTAAAATTCTCTTTGACCTCTAAAAAATCAAACCATTATAAATTGTTTGTCATGTTATAAATAGCATCAAAATCTATGTACCGAAGGTCTTTTTATTTTTGAACCACATGTTTATCTCTATTTGAAGTTATATTGCATTGTTAATAAGAGTTATGAAGAATGTTAAATGTATTTTGATCTTGAATCTTTCCATAATGTCTTTTATGTTGATAAGTCCCTCTTGATAATTTTTCCATTAATCTGAATCAATTTCCTTTGGTGTATTCTACCTTATGTCTCCCTAGGATTTGAATGATAAATTATTTCTAAGTTTCTAATTTTTCAAAAAACTATGATGTTGGATTCCTTATGGCTCCATAATGATTTAGAAACTAGAAAATAATAATTTTGTAAATATAATATTTCTAAATTTGATGTAGACTTCCTTATCTCTCCAAAATTAAATGATTTGCAAAAATTCCATAAGCTTTGAATTTTAAAAAGTAAATAAAGTAATAATGTTTTTCAAATATTAAATGACTTTAAAAAACTTCAAATTAATTTATATCTATAACTACTTATCACTCCAAAAGCTTAAAGAAGCAATTAAGATAACTTCTACTTATTACTTAAGAACTTTAAAGATGCATCTAAGTTATTAATATTCTATTAGTAACCTTATTTCTCCTATTAAATTCATTAAACCTTAGAAATATCAATAATTAAACTCACAAAACCTTATCTCTCCTTCAACCTTGGAAAAAATCCATAGATTAAAAAAATCAATTCTTAACTCTAATTACCTCTCCACTGTGCACAACGATTTCTCAGGAAATCTTTTCTTTGACCTGACTTGGTGCACAACAGGGTTTAAATTTCTCTGGTGCTCAACCATTTCTCTACACTTCTTTTGTGCCTCAAATTATTTGGAAATTTTATGCAAGAGTGGCCTCTTGAGGATTTTCAACAACCATTATTCTTTCGCCCTTTGGTTTAACATCCTTTAACATGGTATTCCAATGTTTTACATGGTGTTTGCTCACTTTTAGACTATAACACTTACTGGTGCTCAATTGCACAAATGTTTTTTATTGCACTTCTCTAAGCCATTAAAAATTTAGTCTTCCTTTGACTCTTCATTTTCTCCTATACTACATTACTTTAATTTTCTCAGTTCTATATTGATTGGTTTTTCAAACTCTTGCTAGATATCGCTTGGCTTTTCAAAGTCTAGTTCAACGTTGTTTGGATTATCCAATATTGGGTTAATGTTGCTTGGCCTATCCAAGATTATATTGACATCACTTGGTCTGCCTAAGCTTAGCTCACTCAACTCAACATTGCCTGCCCTATCCAAGTTAGGCTCTACATCACCTAGTTTGTCCAAGTTTGATTCTACGTCACTTGATTTGTCTAGGTTATTTCCTTCTTAATTTTACTATGTAGCATGCTTTGTGATATTTAGGTGATCTACTACTCCTTATTGATTCATGATATTTTAGTGGTCCACGATGAGGTGCTATCCTTATTGTATGATTGCACTAACCTTTGCTAAATGGTGGATCCTTAGTGATGCTATCTCTTGCTTGACCTGGTGACTCCTGAGTGGTGCTAACTCTTTCTATGATCACCTTGAAATGCTTACTACCCTATATATTATAATTTGAACCTTATATTTCTTCTCTTATTTTGTGTAGGTGTAAGTATATATGTTATTGCTTGCTAGTGCAGGATGTTCTTTTGAGATAAAAAAACTTGAAAATAAACTTTCTTTTGCTGTAATCATAAATATCTTAAATATATTCTTAACATGCAATGTGCTTTACCATTTTTACCTTTATAGACAAAACCTTACTTTGAATCCATATTTTATTTAATATTTCCTCTAGATTCTTTCTATGTATAGCTCCTTTGCAATTTGATTACTCCCTCTGTGCTTATTTTAATTCTGAGCATTAAAATTTGTTGGTCTAATTTCTACCTTTGATAATTAGAATTTTGATTTCTTCAACCTTTGGCTCTTCAAGCTTATTTCTTCTCCAATATTAATTCATCACTATAATGGACTATGTAGTACTTCATTTTTCTACCTTTAAAAGTTTGTTTTCCTTTAACTCAGACTATCCTCAAGACTTCTTGTTGTCTTAAAGTCTGATATAACTTTCAAAAATTTTGTGAGATACTTGCCTTCCAAAAATGTTGTCTTCAAGTCTTGCAACCTTCAAGTTTTCTTACTCTCTTTAAGTCTTCTTGCAACCTTCAAGTTTTCTTCCTTAGTTTCTATATATGTAGAGTAAGCTTTATCAATGATCTATTTTATTTCTAAGGATCAATATATCAAGGACCTTCTTTCTCAGGTCTCCTTAATCCACCTTCAATGGGACCCCTTATAATAGGTCTCATTTATCTAATTCTTTCTTCTATAGGACCTCTTTCCTTGGGTCTTCTATATCTATCAATATCAAGGTCTATCTTCAAGACCTAAATCTATACTATAGACTACCTTCTATTTTGAATAGGTTCCTTGGAATAGGTAAACTCAATCTATCTTGTCAAGATCTATTTCTAATGATCTAAAATATACTTATCTACAACTTGAACCAATACTTGCATGAGGAAAGCTCACGATATTCAAGCAATCAAAGATGAAAGTCTTCTCTATCTATTGTAGGAAGTTTCTCAAATTCTAAAGATTAATTTTTCACTCCAACAAATATCTTAGATAACTTTTTCTAGCATAAATTTTAGAATCTAATACACTCAAATTACTGAAGTAGAATGAAAAATTTCTCTTAGTTGGTTCTCTTCTCAAAATGTGAAACTTATTCTTCACTGGTTATCCTTCAACTTAGTGGAAATAATCTTAGCTTCATTGTTTTTCCTTCAACCTGGTGGAAATAATTATCTTTGAAGAACACAAGCTTATACTGAGAGGGGGGGTGAACAGTATAAGACCACTTTTTACTTTTGCTTCAAAACAACTTTCAAATCAGTATTATGCAGTGTATAGATAGCAGTATTAAAAGCAGTAATCAAAGCAATGCACAAAACACCATCCACAAAAGAGACACAACAATTTACGTGGTTCACCCAATGCGGGCTACTCCACGGATAAAATTTCTCTCTAAATTTTATCAACTCACAATCTGGGAATACCTTTCCCGATTACAATATTTATGGGCATCAACCCAAAGGAGATACCTTCCCCTAGCTCTGCTCTTTAGTGGTGATCCTCTAGAAGACCTCTACCTCCTCTCGCCCTTAGCAAGTGGAACTCTATCCACAGAAGACACCTGTCTTCCCTGCTGCAGTTGGAGATCTCTGTCCTCAACTCTATCACCGCAAAGCTGGTCCTCGAATATGCACTAAACACAGTCCTTCGGTCTAGCACAAATGTCCTCTATATTTTTCTTTGATCTGCACCAAACATAGTCCTTCGGTCTAGCACAAGTCTGTCCTCTTCCTCTTTCTCTGGTCTGCACCAAACACAGTCCTTCGATCTGGCACAAGTCTGTCCTCAAATCTCTTTCTGTTCTGTTACAGCCGCACTTGGTTGAAGCCAACTTTTGCACTGAACGCGCAAACACAGCAGCACTCGATCGAACATCAACTTATGCACCTCTACGCAATCATAGCAACACAGTCTTCGCACACTCTGCTTCTCGACGATCGAACTTCTCCCCGCACTCTATCTGCGAATATCGCACTTCGAACGCACACTTCGATCGATGCCAATTCTCTTCAAATAGCCCTCCTTTTATACTAACATAATCAAGATCTAAACCTTGGTCTTAGTCGGCTGTTATGCAAATGCAAACCCTAACTCCATCGACTGCACGCCCTAATCTCTGTCAGCCCAATTTTAACTCTATCGACTTCAACCGCCTCTGTGGTTCAGTAGCTTCTATCGTGAAACCACAACATGTCGTGATATCATGACATTTTTGCAGCCATACACTTTCGTTTGGCTATTGTCGTGATATCATGACACTTTTGCTTTTGTCTGCCTTGACAACGTCCTTGTCACGAAATCATGACACTTCTATCTTTGTTGACGTCATCTTCACTCCTATCATGAAATCGTGACACTTTAGTCTTCATTGCCTTCTTCTCTGCTTTTGTCATGAAATCATGACACATCTGCTTCTACTGACGTCATCTTCAACTCTATCATGAAATCATGACCCTTTTGACTTCATGGCCTTCTTCTCTGCTTGCACTAGCAAAAACGGAACATGTCATGAAATCGTGACACTTTCGCTGCCTTGAGCTTCTCTCTGCCTTACACCCATGAAACTGGAACATGTCACGAAATCATGATGCTTTCACCTTCGAGCTCTTCCTTCTTGAATTCATCATGAAATCATGACGCTTCTTCTGTTGAAGACTTGCTAACTGTTTCTGTCATGAAATCATGACACTTTCTCCAACTGAATGTTGCCATCTCAACCTGTCACGAAATCGTGACACTTTCTGCATTCACAAGCTTTCTCTTCAACCTGTCATGAAATCGTGACACTTTCTGCATCCGTACAACTTCTTTGTAGCCTGTCGTGAAATCGTGACGCTTCTCATTTCAGACTCTTCCCTTTGCTGTGTGTCGCGAAATCATGATAGTTCTCTCTTCGAGCTTTTCAGCATGTCACAAAATCATGACAGTCCTCACCTCGACCTCTGCAGCATGTCACGAAATCGTGACATTTTTCATGTAACTTTCTCTCTCTTCTAACTTGTCATGAAATCGTGACAATTCACACTTTGGACTCTCTTTTCTGCATCATGTCACGAAATCGCGACACTTTTTCGTCCGTACAACCTTCCTGGCAATGTGTCGCGAAATCGTGACACTTTTCCTTCTCTGCCTTCCTGCACTTTTTGAGTCATGAAAATGCGACATGTCGCGAAATCGTGACACTTTCCATCTTGCTCTCCTTCTCTGCCAACATGTCGTGAAATCGCGACAGTTTTTCCAGCTTCTTCTCTTTCTTCCAGCATGTCACGAAATCGTGACAGTTTTGCCAAAACTTTCTCTCTCCTCAAACATGTCACGAAATCGTGACAGTTTTTCTAGTCGGTTGCATACTTTTTCTTACTTGTCTTTTTCTTGAAATTTTGCAAATGGGCCACAAAGAACTTCTTGGAAACTCACTGATCATGCTCTGAATAACATTTCAACAAAAAAAATTCCTTGACATCAAATCAAATTGCTTCAAGAACTTCTTGACATCAATGACAACATCTACACTTGAGCAAAGGCAATGTACCCAAGGTACCCAAAATTGCCAACAATCTCCCCCTTTGTCATTGATGGCAAACCTTTCATCGAAACACACCTTAAGAGCCAAAACTGAAACCAACCGTGCCAACAACTGAGAATCTCCCTTTGAAGTTTTGCTCCCCCGAACTTGAAGCTTTCCTCTTCACATTGAAGCTCTCCCCCTTACTCATATCTCTCCCCATCCCCCCTTTGTCATCAATGGCAAAGGGTCACCTTTGGGGCTCGGGACTAAGAATGAGCCTCTTAGCTTAGTCCCTCCCCCACCTCCTGATGAGGTGATTAAAATAGGGGTGGGAGTGAAACTCCCATTAGGCACTGATCATCATCAGCGTCTATAACTTCCTTGCCGGGCCTTCTCTTGAACTTTTTGTCCATATTTCTATTCTTGTCACTGTTCTTGTTCTTGTTCTCATCCCTGTTCTTGTCCACGCCTTGATCCTTGGACCTATTTATACCACTATTCCTGTTCTTGTTCCTGTACTTTGGAAGATCAGCTCTGCACTGTCTAGCTATGTGACCGTCATTGTTGCACTTATAACAAGTAACACTGTTATTTCTATTCGGCATACCTATTCTTTGAATCCGCCTGTTATGACTAACCGTGTTCCTGTAATTAGTCATGCAAAAAATTGCCTTATGCCCAAACTATTTACAAGAGTAGCAATACCCTTGAAAGAAATTGCCACCTCTGAAACTGTCATTTACTTTCCTTACTTGAGTCATGCAATGTACAGCCATGTGACCAAACCTGTGACATGCAAAACATCTGTCATGAAATTTTCTTTTATTCGACCTCTTGGGTCCCAAAAACTTCTTCTCAATCTGAATTTTGTTTTCTATTTCTGCGCATCTATCACTCACGGACTCATGATCTGAAGTACTTTCTTCATCAGAACTCTCTTCCTTTTGAAATCTCTTGCTAGATTCCCCAACCTGTTTCTTGTGCGGCTCAACAAAACCGAGACCTGTTTTATCTGTTGGTTTTCTTTGACCTTTGATGAGAGACTTAACCCTTTTGGAGCTATCTTGAAACCTGTACAACTTATCCTTGTACTCTTTAGTTTCTACTTCCAGAGAAGCCATTTTCTGTTCCAACTCATTATACTCAAGAATCTTAGACTCTAACTCATCCTTGAGTTCCTGTGTTTTAGCTATAGAGAAGTCAAGACTTTCTATAAGATCGTCTCTCTCCATACAACATTCATCTAACTTATCCTTGAGTCTATCATTCTTCTTTCTTTCCTTTTTCAAAACACTAAGAGCATTATTAAGTTCACTTTCAAGATCTTTTATTTGTTTGCTTTCTGAATCCTCAAGGCCTTTTCCAGATTTCTTATCACTAGAGGTGCTACCTTTTTCAAAAACCATACAAGCATCTTCTTGATAGTTTTCTGAAGCATCCTTATACATACTGGAAACCAAATCATTATTTGTACAATCATCCTCAAGGTGACCAAAATTTCCACATCTAAGACATTTCATAATAATGAATCTATGTTTCGGTTCTTCCTCTTTTTCTGATATGAACAACATCTCATTTTCCTCATCACTTGAAGAGCTTTCACTATCACTGCTAGAACACTTACTTGCTTTGTCTAGGTAGAAACTCTTCTTGTTCTTGTGTGAATACCTCTTTCCTTGATTGTTGTGCTCATATTTGTTCTTTCTGTAATACCTGTGCTTTTCAGAATCCTTGCTCTTAACATCCTGTATATCTTCATCACTTTCATTCTTGGAAACAGTACAGTCAGTAGCATAATGACCAAACTTTCCACAGTTGAAACATCTTATATTTTTCTTGCTTTTGTGCTTTCTAGAGAACTTGCCTTTCTTGTTGTAATATGCCTCTTCATCACTAGAAGACTCATCACTCTCTTGAATCTGTTTGCCCTTTGATTTCTTGGTAGCTTTGAAAGCTGCCTCTTTCTTGACATCAACTTTCACTTGAGTTCTCAACTCAAATGCTGCAAGAATACTATGGAGCTCATCCTTTTTCAACTTATCTAAATCTTTAGCTTCCTCAATAGCAGAAATATTTTCACTAAATCTATTAGGAAGAGATCTTAAAATCTTATCACACACATCATTTTCAGCAAGCTCAAGACCTAAGTCTTTCATGGAGTTAACAACCTCATCCATACGAAGCATGTAGTCACTAATTTTTTCATCATCATTCATCTTGAGTTGTTCAAACATACCTTTGAAGTGTCTCAACTTGGCCTTTCGGACATTTACATCACCTGTGTGAACCACCTGCAGTTGTTTCCACATTTCACTAGTTGTCTTGCAGTGAATCACCTTGGTAAGATCTGCCTTCTGTAAACCCTTCAAGATTGCATTCATTGCTTTTGAATTGTTGTGATGTAGGAGCCTGTCTTCTTTAGTATAAGGACCATTTTTAGGAATAGTGTACCCATCTTCAATCACTTCCCAAACCTCATTACCAAGTGCCATTAGATAAACCTTCATTCTTGCACTCCACAGACCAAAATCTGATCCATCAAGAATAGGTGTTGCATTGCCACTTGAATAATCCATTGTGTTCTTAACCAGTTCTTCCTTCAAGCTGTTAAACCTTTCCGAAGGAACCCGCTCTGATACCAATTGAAGAACACAAGCTTATACTGAGAGGGGGGGTGAACAGTATAAGACCACTTTTTACTTTTGCTTCAAAACAACTTTCAAATCAGTATTATGCAGTGTATAGATAGCGATATTAAAAGCGATAATCAAAGCAATGCACAAAACACCATCCACAAAAGAGACACAACAATTTACGTGGTTCACCCAATGCGGGCTACTCCATGGATAAAATTTCTCTCTAAATTTTATCAACTCACAATCTGGGAATACCTTTCCCGATTACAATATTTATGGGCATCAACCCAAAGGAGATACCTTCCCCTAGCTCTGCTCTTTAGTGGTGATCCTCTAGAAGACCTCTACCTCCTCTGCCCTTAGCAAGTGGAACTCTATCCATAGAAGACACCTGTCTTCCCTGCTCTGGCTGGAGATCTCTGTCCTCAACTCTATCACCGCAAAGCTGGTCCTCGAATATGCACTAAACACAGTCCTTCGATCTAGCACAAATGTCCTCTATATTTTTCTCTGATCTGCACCAAACACAGTCCTTCGATCTGGCACAAGTTTGTCCTCTTCCTCTTTCTATGGTCTGCACCAAACATAGTCCTTCGATCTAGCACAAGTCTGTCCTCAAATCTCTTTCTATTCTATTATAGCCGCACTTGGTCGAAACCAACTTTTGCACTAAACACGCAAACACAACAACACTCGATCGAACATCAACTTATGCACCTCTACGCAATCACAGCAGCACGATCTTCGCACACTCTACTTCTCGATGATCGAACTTCTCCCCTGCACTCTATCTATGAATATCGCACTTCGAACGCACACTTCGATCGATACCAAATCTCTTCAAACAACCCTCCTTTTATACTAACATAATCAAGATCTAAACCTTGGTCTTAGTCAGCTGTTATGCAAATGCAAACCCTAACTCCATCAATTGCATGCCCTAATCTCGTCGGCCCAATTTTAACTCTGTCAGCTTCAACCGCCTCTGTGGTTTAGTAGCTTCTACCGTGAAACCACATGTCATGATATCGTGACATTTTTGTAGCCATACACTTTCGTTTGGCTATTGTCACGATATCGCGACACTTTTGCTTTTGTCTGCCTTGACAACGTCCTTGTCACGAAATCGTGACACTTCTGTCTTTGCTGACGTCATCTTCACTCCTATCATGAAATCGTGACACTTTAGTCTTCATTGCCTTCTTCTCTGCTTTTGTCATAAAATCGTGACACATCTGCTTCTACTGACGTCATCTTCAACTCTGTCACGAAATCGTGACCCTTTTGACTTCATGGCCTTCTTCTCTGCTTGCACTAGCAAAAATGGAACATGTCATGAAATCGTGACACTTTTGCTGCCTTGAGCTTCTCTCTGCCTTACACCCACGAAACTGGAACATGTCACGAAATCATGACGCTTTCGCCTTCGAGCTCTTCCTTCTTGAATTCATCACGAAATCGTGACGCTTCTTCTGTTGAAGACTTGCTAACTATTTCTGTCATGAAATCGTGACACTTTCTCCAACTGAATGTTGCCATCTCAACCTGTCGTGAAATCGTGACACTTTCTGCATTCGCAAGCTTTCTCTTCAACCTATCACGAAATCGTGACACTTTTTGCATCCGTACAACTTCTTTGTAGCCTGTCGTGAAATCGTGACGCTTCTCATTTCAGACTCTTCCCCTTTGCTACATGTCGCGAAATCATGACAGTTCTCTCTTCGAGCTTTTCAGCATGTCACAAAATCGTGACAGTCCTCACCTCGACCTCTGCAGCATGTCACGAAATCATGACATTTTTCATGTAACTTTCTCTCTCTTCTAACTTGTCACGAAATCGTGATAGTTCACACTGCGGACTCTCTTTTCTGCATTATGTCGCGAAATCGTGACACCTTTTCATCCGTACAACCTTCCTGGCAATGTGTCGTGAAATCACGACACTTTTTCTTTTCTGCCTTCCCGAAAATGTGACATGTCACGAAATCGTGACACTTTCCATCTTGCTCTCCTTCTCTGCCAACATGTCGCGAAATCATGACAGTTTTGCTAGCTTCTTCTCTTTCTTCCAGCATGTCGCGAAATCATGACAGTTTTGCCAAAACTTTCTCTCTCCTCAAACATGTCGCGAAATCGTGACAGTTTTGCCAAAACTTTCTCTCTCCTCAAACATGTCACGAAATCGTGACAGTTTTTCCAGCCGACTGCATACTTTTTCTTACTTGTCTTTTTCTTGAACTTTTGCAAATGGGCTACTAAGAACTTCTTGGAAACTCACTGATCATGCTCTGAATAACCTTCAACAAAACAAATTCCTTGACATCAAATCAAATTGCTTCAAGAACTTCTTGACATCAATGACAACATCTACACTTGAGCAAAGGCAATGTACCCAAGGTACCCAAAATTGCCAACAATCTTCACTAGTTTTTCCTACCCAGTCGTAATATCCTTAACTTCAACTTTCAAATCCTATGCAAGCAACCTTATTTGGATTTGATACTACTGTTAGATTTTGATACTCTAATACTTAATATAAATCACCACAAGAAAATAATCACAGTATCTAATGTAATGAAGTTGCAATATAATAAATCAAATAATATCTCAAAATATAATATCAAATAGAATAACTCATAAGAATACTCACATAAACATGTGCACAATATTGCACATGAAAAATACTAAAAATTCTATTGAATAGAGGTCTACTAATGCAAGCATAACACTTTGCACGTTTGATTCACCTTCATGATATTACAATGCTTAGTCACAAATATATAGTTGTATGTGAATCTTCATATGTTGCATTCTTGACCTTCAATATTCTTAATAACTCTTTATTTTCCTATTCTAAGGACACATCTACACACTTACATAATAGACACTTGTGCACATCTACACTCATAACACATGCACACATATTTACATGATACTTGTGTATTTTATGCACTTCATTACATTACATAAAATATTAACTCACTCACTAATCTAGGATACAACCCTGATCTAATATTTACAATGATGTACCTAGATGGTACATTGGCATGTACCAAATAATGTAATATTCTATAACAAAAATCCTATACATACTTTTGGATGTAAACTTGAAATATGTATTTGTATCTAAATTTTCATTCTAAATGCTCCTAGGTGAATTATGTTTTATCGTATCCCATGATTAATTCTTCATTTATCCACTAGAATGTTAAACCTTACCTTATCTTTGCTAGAGCTTAAATCACTCTAAACTATTTTTACATGTATACTAACTATTATCATGCAATATTCACCTCTATAGTAGGTGAGAATTTAGGTGGCTAAATATTTATTAAATTTATAAAATTTCGTTCTTTTCCACCCTTCCCTTTGGTACTTTTTGTAACTCACTGTATAGGTATTTCTCAAGTAGATAATTGTGTACCTCTCTATAGTTGCATGCTTTTTTTATGTTCTATAGGAAAACAACCCAACATATTTTTTTCATATTCTACATGGATTCCAAACATGATACATACAATTTTATGGTGGTTCTCTATAATAATAAGAGGAAGCATGATCACAACATTGATTCTAAGGATTTAGTTGGTAGAGATAATTGGTGGTTTTTCCCTCTCAAGAGTTTGCTCCCTCTTGGTAGAGATAATCTGTTGCATTCTCTTCCTTGGAAACATATCCACAATTAAGTTGTTAAACATTCATTAATTAAATATATATATCAATAATTTGGATTGAATACTAAAATACCACATATGATGCTCCATTCCAAGCAACAAAAAAAATATTTTTTGTAAACTTTTAAGTCAAATTCAACTAGTAAAGTAAAACTTAATTTAATATAGTCATTAGTTGGATATCATTCTAGGTTTATTTGATCTGCTCAACACAAGAAAAATAGCATCCATAATCAATACCATATTACAATATCCAAGGTCTAGTACCAAAAAGTTGAATATTGTGTGAGACTAGATTCTATACATTTTTTTTTTAAATGGACCATCCTTATAGAAAGTGTTTCTTCTAATAATGAAATTTGAACATTGTAGTACCTAGTCATCACATAATATAACCTTAGTGGCTTAGTGTACCACATCTAAGATAAGTAATGTTCAATTTTTTTTATAATATTCCATAGGTCTAGTTGGATCTTAGAATAAGGAATTACCTTAGTTCTACTAATTTTGTGAATAAATAACATATTTTGTTTAGAACTATCCTAAATTTGATTTAATCCCAAGAATAAATTTCTCTTATAGATAAACAATAATATTTGCTACATCACACTTCTTTCTTAATTATTTTTATAGAAGATTTGTGAAATTTAGTATTATAGTAAATGTATATTAATAAGGTGTTAGAAATCAAACACTTAGTGTTGAGCAAGATTAAAAAATGGTGCAATATTCCAATGGGTTAAGTAAGATATTGAGTAGGAAAAAGCTAAGCAAGGTCTCAATATCCAAAAAAAATGAAATAACTTAAACTTAATCAAGAGAATAACATTACTTTTGATGGATAAATTCTTATGGCAATTTATTATCTAAATACATAGTTAATACAATACATAATATATGGAGAAGTACGATTTATATTTTTGTTCAAAGTATTCATCCATTTTTATATTACACTAAGAGACTGCAAATCTTGCACAAAGGTTCTCTATGAAATCTATGAAAAAACCTAAATTAAATAGAAATAAATATGTTCATCTTTAAAAAATTAAAATCAAAGAGATAATCTACACCATAATATTATTTTTGGATTTTTTTAATTTCATTGGAAATAAATGAAAATATGCTTTCACTATAATTTAAATTCAATAATATTTTATTAGATATAAATAAGCCTAATCAACTTGCATAAAAATTTTCTTTAATAACAAAAATAATATATCAATCTAAAATTAATCAACTAAATAACTTTCAATTTTCTATTATAATCAAATTATTGAAAATACTTTTCTATAAAATGTCACAAAAAGGAGTTCATCGGATCCCATCCACTAGGGGTTGGTGAAATTAATTTTTTACCATGTTGTCAAAGTTAGAGGATTATTGAGGGAAGAGATTATAAAATTTTTGGCTAACTGGGTGGTGATTCCTCTTAATGTTGAGTCCCCTGATTCATCTCAATCTAAGCAAATTAATTCCTAGAATCAGGAGGTCATCCCCACAACCCTTGCCTTGGCTTCGAGGGATAAGACCTTGGAAAATCCTAATGGTATGAAAGATTATTTCCTTAATGGTTTTTGGGGTAATGAGGAGAGAACCAAGCACTCCAAACACTTGGTGCTTACATTGGAAAGCACTGCTAAGGCACCGCTTTGCATTGATGAGTCTAAGTCTAATGACTTTACCCCATCCAAAAAGAAATTCAAACTTTCCTTTGGGTCAGCCAAAAAAATAAAAGGTATAATCATTCATTAAAAAGACCCTCCTAGCATGCCAAAGTCCTTCAAAACTATTTTATTGAACTTGTAGAATTTTCTTGTTAACTCCATGCATGTGACCATATATTGCATCAAAGAAATTAAAGTTATGATGGGTTGGGAACATTTGGACTTGAAGGACCAGGATCCAAATAAGAGAGAAACGGGTGTAAGTGGCTTAAAGGATTGAGTATTAGGATCCTCATTTACTTTTTGGTGTCTATGGTACTAGATTGTGTCCTTATTTGGATCCTCCTCTACATGGGAGTTAGTTTCTTTGGTGTTCTCAATTGTTGCTGCTCTCTTCCCATTGATCATTATGTGGGTCAACCGAGGGAGTTTTCAACTTCTTGGTGGTGGGTCTTTTGGTGTACCCTATTTTATCCTCTATATTATTTGGGTTATTCCATGGTAAGGTAGCTTGTTCCTCTTTGTAAAAGGTTCAGGATCCCTTTCAAAACCCCTTATTTCACCTAATAAAAAAAAGTCACAAGCTTAACTATTAATATGAGGTTAGAGCTCAATTTAAAAAAAACATTGACCCTTGAGGATACCCTTTCTAAATTACATTCTAATTTTTAGGTATTATTTTTATTATAGAATATATAACTTGGGTATCACCTATTAGAGGGGCCTAAACCTCCCAACCACCTAGTAGGCCCTTCCAAAAATACTTTAATTAAGATTTAATGTACTGATTGTTTGCACAAAATATCATATTTCTATGTCTCTAAATGGTTACTATTTTTAGCAAAAAACAATGTATTGCACTCATGGGGATATGGGGAAATATTCTATGGAGGATTCTATCTTAACTTACAAAAATATCAATGGAATAACATAACTTCAATACTCCATGACATTGATGAAGAAGCTCCACTCCTTTTAATTGACTTCAATGGATGGGAAAACTCTATAACATATAACAAGAGAATTCAACACTGCTCGTAGGGTTAATCCCAGTTCCATTACCTTGGAATGAACAACATGAAATCTACCACTTCACCATGAAAATACCATACTTCCTATTTTAAATGATACCCCATGACTCAATGATATACACAATTGTGTATCCAATTGTAAAGTAAAAACGAACAACACCAAAAAAGCAGTTTACAAAAGCAAATAACACAATGTATACATAAAATGATAGATCTGATTTATCATGACTCAAGGAATCTAGATCTCCAAATTGTACAATAGATTTACCTCAAATTTGAGGTTACGATACACTTTATTGCTTTTGATACAATATTATAATGTGAGGGTTAAAAAACCTCATTCTAAAAAAATAAATGGTATCTTCGGTTCATCTTCACTCCAAAAAAGTTGTGAGTGGGCTTTGGCATCCCTACAGTACCACTCTAGCTACAATAGTTGTTAATGTAAATATGTCTTCTACAACCTACAAACATATCACAACACAATGAAGTTAATATTATATGCGAGGGCTCCACTATGTGAGACCCTCTAAATAAGAAATCTACAAACCCTAGGTGTTGTAATCATGAAATGTAAGTAAAACATAGAAAACATAAGTTGTAAAGCAAATAATAACTTGTTCCTTATCATAGTAATACCTATGATACTCATATATATCTCTACTTCTATGATATGATGACACATGAATTATTGGAAGCATTCGAGGGATTATCGGTGGTAAATTGGTTGAGGGGAAATGACCCAGAGCATTCAAAAATGGCTATGAACACCTTGCAACATTATTGTAATGCTCAATAGTGTTCAAGAAATATCCTAGGGTGTTCGAGGATTTTGGGGAGGTGTACTATAGAATCAAATATGGTTCGTAGGGGTTTTGGTGATAGAAATGGAGGATGAAACGGTGGCAAGGAGGGAGGATGTTAGTGAGATCCTAGGGTTTTGGGTAATAATGGATGTGAAGGCTCTAATGATATGTAACCTTAGAAATCAACCAATTGATCACTTCCTTCATTGCTTAACCTCATTCGCAAAAGTGGATAACCTTTTATAACTTACCTTCAACATGTTATGGTTTCGATGATACCAATAAGCGGTCGAGATTAAAACATGATTAATGCCTAAGATTATAACTTTGATATGTGATAAAAATAAAGTTAAGTGGATGGATGAGATTAAGACATGATGGATGGCTTAGATTTATTCATATATATAATATAAATATAAATATATAAAATATTTATATTTATATAAATATATAAATATATATATATATATAAATAAATATTGAATGGTTGTGATTGTATTGTGCATGGATGACAAGTGGCTAGGATTTGGTGTCTATAGATACCCCTTTTTGTATCATATTGCGTGAAACACAATATGATGCACAAATAAGAGACACCTAGTTTTATGAAGTAGCTTCTTTCCATTGGTGCACAAGAAGATCTTGAAGATAGAAATTTGTTGTTGTAACTTACCCCCTCAATTGGTGAATGAGTGGAGAATGAATCTCATGAGCCAATTGATATAATTATGAGTGATAATGTGGATATGAATGTGGGTGAATGATGTGTTCTATTTTTTCCCCAACAAATGAAAGAATTTTTGATGATGTGGATGATATGAATTATGTAAAAAATGTGAGTGACATAGATGATGATGTAATTATTGATTCTACTCTTTCCCTAACAAAAAAGGGTTTTTTGCCAATTGTGGGTGATATGAAAATGTAGGTGGATAATGTATTCTATTTTTACCCCAATATATGAAAGGGTTTTTATAATGTGGATGATATGAATTATGTAAATGATGTATCCCAATGTGGTAAATCAAAATCAACTTTGGTTACCCCAATTTTGGGGTGATCCAGTGCTTTTGAAAAATATACCTTTTTGGCATCATTAAAATATGAAATGATGACAATGCAGAACATCATGAACCAATCAACCTAAAATCAAGTGATTGGTAGGAGAGAAATTCCTAGTGACATTGAGAAATTCCTACATGTGAAAGAGAATTATGTAGTGATAATTATCCATGTTGGGGACCCCATAGAAAATGACATCAATGACAACTTTGAAGAAAATTAATTTGAGCATAGTCTCACTCAAAAAATGAGGGACCAAAAAGATGTTTTCAAATAGGAGGATGTTGGATGTTAATATGGACAAGTTTCCTTATGGTGATCTACTCATACTACCAAATTACATGGATAACCAATTACTACAACCGCTAGATGAATAGAGTAAACCACTAGATACGAGGTTCACTTGGATGATGTGAATGATATAAAGGAATGTGAATGGTGTATGGATTGTGAATAGTGTAATGAGTGATTTTTTATTTTACCCCAATAGAAAAAGGAGATTTTGATTGCATGATATGAATGATGTAAATGAATGTGGATGAACAAGCATACTTACGATGATCTACCCATCCTACCGAGTTGCATGGATAACCAATTGTTGCAACCTCCAAGTGAATAGAGTAAACCACTAGATATGAGGTTCACTTGAAAATGTGTGTGAAATTGGCAAATGTTGGATGGAAATGTAATGATAAATGAATTTTATGATTTTGAATGACTATGTATGAATAAAAATGCATTGATGAGTGAAATGTATGATTTTGTGAAATTTGGAACGTTTTTGAAGCAATTTTGGATAATTTCATGACTTTTGGTTGCAAATAATATTTAATCACCCAAATAAATCCAAATTATCACAAAATCTGATGAAATTATGTGATGGATGATGGGGATAATGAATATGGTAGTTTTGTGAAATTGTAGATCGTTTTGAGGTGTTTTGTATGTGATTTAAGCATTTTTGTGACTATTGGTCACAATAAAAAATGAAGCATCAAAATCGATTTGTATCTTCACAAAACATAATGGAATGATGTAATGGATGCATGGATGGAATTTGAGGGGATTTTGTGGGTTTTGCTATAGTTTGATCTCATTTGATTCCTTTTGTAATATTCTAAAGCCAAACATTAGCCAACATTGATATCATACACAGACACATAAGAGCATTTGCCACTCTACAAATGTTGGGCAGTGTTTGAGTGTGCCAAGCAGACACCCATGGGTATTTGAGTGTGCCAAAATCAGCTATAAAATGGCTATAAATGTAAAATTGGATTCATTATAATGTTCAAGAGTTCTAGAAGCTACATCTAAATAGGAGTGAGTGAGTGTGAAGGAGTGTGGAGTGAAGTGATGGCGATGGATTGTATGTGGTAGCATACATGGAGGTGTAGGTTACTGAGGTAAGTGCCTTTGGCACTCTTGTTTGGATATTTTCAATGTTTTTTTTGCAATGAATGTGCTAGTAGTGTATTTGTTTTTGTGTTGTGCTACAATTGAGGATCTTGGAGGCTCGAAATCGATTCTCACCTATCATACCAAGGGTGAGAAATGCCTTGTAGAAGGCCCATTGGGATAAGTTGGAGCAGATAGGATTGGTGGAGTGTGCTCTGATAGAGGTGATGAGGGCTTATGAGGGGTACCTATCTACATTAGAAGAGAGGTGGAATACATATAAGGGGACCTTCCAACTATCGACAAGGGAAGTGACAGTTACACTGGAATATGTATACCACATCTTTCGAGTTCCAGTAGAGGGGTTTCATGTCCAAGTTAGGCATGATAAAGAGTATGAGCTGAGGTATATTTTTGGAGATGCATGGAGGGATGTGAGTGTGAGGGGTGGAGGAATAAGGTATTTGGACATGTATGCAAAGAAGGATTTTGAGGTATTGCCCACCTTAATCATGTTATCATTGGCCAACATATTGTGCCTAACAATATTGACTATCGATTTCCATGGAATATGATTAGGCTAGTGTATGATATAATCGATGAGCCTTGGGTATATGCATGAGGGCCTATGATACTAGTGTAGATGTATCTAGAGCTGTGTGAGATGCTGAGGCAAGGGTGGAAGGGGTTAGGTTGTAGTGTATAGTGTTGGGACTGGGAGCACTTTAGTGTGGCTCATCTCATGGGCTTACATTGCATGGAGTAGGATAGGGATTAGCCCTATGCATTAAGATGACAAGTGGATGAGGAGGTAAAACTAAGTCATCCTGGTTGTAGTGGCTAGGAGTATAGAGATCTATGGGTAGGATTTATGCTAGATCAGGTGTGCTGGAGACAATGGCAAGGTGTTAGGTGACCTAGTGATGGAGAGCAACTATGATGGGTTTGATAGGCTAAATGGTTGGTTGGAAAACATGGGAGTGAGGTGGAGTTGATCCAGTTCTCATGGGTATTGCAATAGTTTGGGTTGATTTAGGGAGCATTTGAGTCTTACGTGCTCTATATGTGTCGATCTAATGAGTTGAGCCTACCTTGTGTGGAGGAGTGGTGGATAAATTATGAATATGATGAGGAGATAGATCTCCCAAATGTGGATGATGTTGGGACCACCACGGAGTATGATGCATGTTTTTTTAGGGTACCTAGGAATATATATTTAGGAATATATTATTATATTGTATAAGGGTTGGCATGGGACACACATAACCCAAGGTTGATTGTATTATAATATAATATTATATTAGTAGTAGGTTCCCCAATGTAGAATAAGAAGATGGATATATATAGAAGATATATTTATCATTGTAATAATCATGGAGAATAATCTTATGTAATTGTCTTTGCCTATGAAGTGGCTTATGGGACTTTGTCCTCCTTGAGTGGCTCTCTCATCTTGGGAAATATTGTGGAGTTATTCCTTCCTTAAGGATTATTATTGGTGTTTTCCTACCTTTATCTATCTCTCTCTCATTTGTGGGTTGTTATTATGGATAATTTCTTTTGGATGAATGATTTGATATTTCTACATAATAGTGAATGATTTATGTTAATGATAATAAATTTATGTAACATGGTTCACTTCATAGCTTCCATGGGTACCAAATCAAGTGGTTGAGTAAGTTAGTGGGGATGAGGAGGAGGCAAATGAGGCTCCCTGATATTAGAGATGTTGTCGGTATAGTAGTTGAGGAAGGTAGGTGAGGTATGTAGCAGAACATCCTCTAGAGATTGGAGGTGATGATGGTGGTAGGGATGATATAGATGAGGTTTTGGAGAGGTCTTTAGGTTAGAGTGAGGAGTGGGTGAGGCTCAAGGCTAAGTTGGACCAGATCTACTAGATGGTGGTAGAGCAATATGGAGAGATAGCTTGATTGCAGATGGACCTGGAGGCACGGGTGGCGATAGGCAAGGAGGATACGATAGTGAGGCTCCAAGTAGAGATGTTATAGAGGGACTCTAATTAGAGGTATGATGTATTATGCCTTTGATATCGAGAGAGGTATATCCAATATTTGGAGGATTGACTCATGCAACACACATTGGGTTACCAAATCGACCTTCTTCCTTCGTAGTGGGTTTTGTTAGGCATAGTGACTCTAGGCATAGCAACTCTAGATCTAGGGCTTCTTTATGGTCATAGGGATATACCTATAGGTGTTAGCTAGTTCTTAGATGCATTTTTTACATGAGCCTTGGTTCTCCATTATATATAGCCTTCGAGAGTTCATTGTACATGTAATTATATATATATATATATATATGCACGGATGTTACTTTTGTGTTATAAATTTGTGTGGATTTTTGTGTGAATGTATATGTATGTGATGTGATGTGATTAAATGTAATGATGATGTGTATGAATGCAATTTAAGTAATGTTCTAATGATCATTCATAGTTTAGATTTTTACTTGACCATATTGATCATTGTTGTTTAATTAAGGGCACCAAAATGGTGGTGTATGAAATGGAAGACTCATGTAATGATGTGGTAATGAAATGGATGTTGTGTTGACTTATGGATGGCTAATATGAAATTGTTTTATAGAGACTCAAACATACTAGTGATTTCTAATAAACTTACAAGTTTTGTCTAATTTCTCTAAGAGCAGATGTGTGTGCAATGGATGTTCACTTACTAATCATGAGTATGGTAGCGACTCAAGCCAATCAAGAATCAATGTGTGTGCAAGTGAGTTCATTAACCCATATTAAGTAAATTGAGATGAAACCTATCATGGAATAGACTAGGAAGCTAGCTCATCCTTATGTGTGATCAGAGGTCTCTTCAAGAGAGATGTGTTTCCAGACATGAGCATACTCCACTACTAGTTAAGTGTCTATAACCCTGATGGATTTTAGCTCTATAGTCCAATGATCTAATATTTAAGCTTAGGGGATTCAGACTACCTAACTACCTGGATGGAAATGTATTTCTATCCTTATGACTTAAGGATATGTGGTGTGTGATTTGTAAAAGAGTTAGAGATTTGGGGAATCGAATTCTCAACCGAAGTGTGATGAGAATTTTACCCTATCCTTACTACTAATTCTTTTATTTGGGAGTTTTGATAGTGGTAAAAACCACTGGTTTTGATTTTGTACTATGTGCATAATGGGACAAGCAAATATAATATTTTTTTGCTTCGTGTTTCAACCCAATCATGGTGTTATCCCTATTTGACACAAGATATTTTTATATGTGCAATATGTGTTTGGTTCAAGAGTGTTAGATTCAATTCCTAGAATTTAATATTTTCTTAATGAAAATGTGACTTGGTCCTATAGAAAACTTGACATGCATTGGAGGTTGCTTGAAACACTAGGAGTGGTTGAGTGACCAAAAATGCCTAGGCATAATGCAAAATTTTAGTGCAAATGATGCTTGTACGTATGATATGGTGTAATGAGATGGATGTGAACTTGAGGGTACCCCTTATTAAGGCAACAAGACTTGTTGAAGCAATTATTGTTTAAACTTAACAAATGACCCCTAGTATGGTGGATGAAATACATCAAAAAAATAATGAATGTGATTGTGTAAAATGCATGTGTGAAATGCAATGTAATGTGTATAGATTATGTTCTTGTGTATTAGCCATTACATATATATATACACACATAAAATTCTAAAGGCATAGAACGCTCTCAAGTGGATAATTTTTAGTGGTTCGAGATCTTCTACTCCCTCTAGATTGGAAAGTCTATAAGTTCATTGACCCACTTTTTGGGTGATAATGTATGGACCTAACCAATTAGCTGTAAATTTATCATGAAGATGTGGTAATGCATTGGTGTTTTGTTGATTCTCTTTAAGGACAATATCTCTTATTTGGAATTCACGTAGATGGAATTTGGCATTGTAAACACACTTTAAATGATATTGGTATACTCGTAGTTGCTCCAAGGCATTGATTTACCTTTTATCAAGAAGCGTGATTTGATCAAGATGTGCTAGCAGTATCGTCATCTACATGTAGACACCAAAATCTAGCCACTTGTCATCCATATTTTTCCATATATTTACCCATTATTTATATATTTATCTATATTTGTTTAATATATGTTCAAATAATACTATTTTATTTATATATATTTAATAAATATATGTATATTTATATAAATTAATCCCAGCCATCCATCATGATTTAATCCTATCCATTCACCCACCTTAATCCATGTCACCTACCCAGATTTAATCTCCACCCTCCATCACGTTTTAATATTGATCACACAAATTGTATCATTGAAACCCTAATGTACCCTAGGAGAGATTATAAAGAGGAGTCATTTTGATGACTCAACCCCTAAATTTTTTGAGTCTTGAGTTCCCCAAGTTTTAAAAATCCCTAGGTCCTCAAGCATCCATGCATCCTCACCTTTGCTCTCGCTTACCATCACTTTCGCATCCACCATCTTCCACCTCACACAAACCATATTTGCTTATGCAAACTCTGCTTCTTCCAAGCAACTATGGGTGTCTCCTATTCATCCCCAACACCTCTGGATGTCTTACACCATCACTAAATGCCTTTGGGAACCTTCTTTCCATCACTGAGTACCCTTGTGTGCCTCCTTCTATCACCGATAACCTGTGGATGTTCACAACCCTAGTTTTATAGTCTAGCAATCCCTCGAGTGTCGTTAGGGCATCTACGTACCAAATCCTACAACAAAAATGAAGAACAAAGATCAGTGAATTAATTTGATAAGGTAATTTATTTATTGTATTTATTATTTATTCTTTAGATATGTTTATAGCTCCATTTTTGCAACTAGGGTTAGTAATTTTCTTATCGAGGGCCTCACGTAGTGGAGCTCTCATAGATATTATTGAATTTTTGTTATTTTTTACTATTTATAGGTTTAGAGATCAATTTTATTGGAATTTTCTGAAGCATTGAGTGGTTTGGCCTATGGATATCTGAAGCCCACTCACCTTACTATTGAGATCAAGTCGAGCGTGAAGACACCACCCTTGTTTGTTAGCTAGGATTTTAGAGAACCCTGGCATATTGAAATAATTGTATTGGATAATAAAGCATTGTAAAACCCTATTTGGGATGCACTTGGTTGTAATATCAGAGATCCACCCAAAAATAAGAATAAAATTTTATTTCTATGCAATCATTTGTATTTATTCTACTTTATCTATTCATTTATTTAAGAATGTTGTTTGGTGTTGTTCAATTTTGCATCTACAAATGGTGATCATGGTGGGACCCACAATGGGTTATTTATGTTGATTATATTGTCATTAATTTGCTATTTTTTGTCTTTTATCTTGCAAGTTTTTCAAAAAATTAGGTCGCATGAATTTTGCAAAACCAATTTTTGAGGAGTCGCATAAGTTGCAAAAGGTGTGCAGATGCCCTACGATGCTCGTGGGACATTTAAGAAGAATCCAAGTGTGTTTCATAGGTACCCAAGTGAATTTCACAAAGAAGAGTAACAATACATAGGTTTATATGTAATTCTACTATAAGACCCTAGCTTCTTTATTTTACATATTTTCATGTTTTTACAGATTTATGGCTAAAAAGAACATCATTAACAATATGGTAAAAACAAACATTTTAATATACATTTATAGGAATTAAAATAATTCTTTGCATTCATTTTTGCATCCACATTCAATCATAAATCACATATTTCCATTTAAGGGTTTTACTATTTTTTTGTGTGTTGCAATTGCATCTCTGTTTTCATTTGAATGATTAATTGCATAAGACAATTTACATTCTAGGTCCAGGTCTAAGTAGGAACAACATAGGAATAATTGAAATTAACCCCACATTTGGTTATTAAATGTGGAAGAGTAGATGAACCCTCATCTATTTAGAGAGCGGTCTTAAGCGGTGTACTCTACTTCTTTTGGGAAAATTAATATTTCTTGTGTTGGCTTCTAATTTAGACTAGTGAAATTAGTCATTTCTAACATTGTATGTACACCTTAATAAACTAAAAACTTTTAAAAGGAATCACACACACAACACATTTTATTTTTAACAGTAATGGTTGGATTTCATCACCAACCATTTCTTGAGATCTGGTGACGATGGGTTTCATCTCCATCCACCAATATCTGCCCCTACACACCATAGGTTACCCCCGAGCAAACTTGCTGGATTTCATCACCAGTAAGAATCTTGTTGTCCATCCTAACCATAGTGTTCACCCATTTTAATTTAGATTAGTGCATTGAAACACACAAAACCACATAAAAAAAGAGAAACATTAACACAAGATAATCAAAGATCTAGGTAAAACATATTTTTGTTGCATAAACATAGGATTGTATTGCATATTTTATTTTGTGAGTTTTTCATTCCGCATTTCATTTTCAGCATATTTTATATTTGGTTCATTAGTTTATGGTGTTAACAAGAAATTAAACTAAAATAATGAATCAAATATCCACCAACCAAACCACTTCAATAATGGAGTTTTCGTCATAACCTTCCACCACCACTTCCATGATCAATCCCCATAGTGTGATACAAGTAAGTCATTTATATTTATCTACATGTCCCTCACACATTGTTTCATCAACATCATTTCATATGGCCATGCCCCAAATTGAGTCATCACCACCAAACATTGACCATCACATCACCCACATAGACATGGCACAAGTGGAAGCTCTTATAAAATCTGCTAACTATGTCTTAGAGTTAGTCACCAACTCACCTAGATATGATCCTTCTTTACAATAAGAACCTATATTCTACCAGCCCTCAAGCTTTACCTAGGTGTATAATAACCCTCTTTCTGAGGTATATACTGTACCTTATCAAAATTTGTCCATAACCCAATCATCATGTGTCCAAAGCATGTCCATTCCATCCTCATATACTTTAGTTTATGGTAACCCCTTGTATGAAGCACATGTTAATGCTACTTCACAAGTGCCCATATCCATACCATATAATGTCTCCCATCAAGTTGTAATTCCTATTGCAACTTACCCCCACCTACCTCATCAATTCCATCCACATCTATTCCATCAACCACTAATATGGAAATACATGAGATATAGGAACGTCTCAACAAATTTCTTAAGAAGCGATAGAACACTCAAAAACAAGTTCAGGTAAACCCTAAGCCTCAACCTGTTTCCACTTAACCCATTTTTGTTATCCAAGGTCCATCTTGGGTACCATAATATTCTATGGTTTTCATTCCAACACTACCACCAACCCATATCTATTCTATTCCCATTGACCAACCTATCCAAATCCCCCATACATCATCTCCATATCTTCATTCACCATAATTCCTTCATCAACCACATCATCATCAACATCAATCTACTCCACCAAGTCATCATCACCTCATCACACCTCAACATCTTTCCACCTCACCATCATAAAATCATCAAGTGATTCAGGTTTTTCACATTCTTGGGGAGGACCCTCGAATCCAAGCTATGCAGCAACATATTGATAGTTTTATGCAACATACTCCTGGCATGATAAATCATAAGCCTACCTTACACCAACTAATCTATCAACCAATTCATCCTTTGGTACCATCACTACCATATCTGAAAAATTTCACAATACCAAAGTTTAATAAATTTAAAGGGATAGAGAACCCTAAATAGCACATGAGTTCATTTGTTCATTCTTATTTTATAATTCAAAGCAATTATGCTCTATTTATTAGGACCTTCCCTCAAAAATTAGGGGGAGATGTTGTAGAATGGTATAACCATTTGCCCAATCATAGTATTTATAATTTTGAACAATTTGTGGACTAATTTCTTGAAATATTCTCTCTCAATATTAGAAATAAAGTCTCATTATCCGATATCTATAATCTAAAATAATATTATGATGATTCTATCTATGAATTTGGTAATCGTTGGAAGGCCATTATCACCAAATTGCCATTTTCATTACCAATGGAAGAGCTAACCTGATTGTTCACTAAGATTTTCTTAACACCCATATCTTTGTTATTATTATTGCAACACCATAGATTATTTTATGAAGCTCTTACCTAGGCTAGCACAATTGAGGAGATAAAAATCCAAGGAGTGCTCAAGCCTAAGAATAAATAATGGTAAAACAAGGGCCAATAAAAAGGAAATTACTCTAGCCAATCAAAATCCAATCAGGCCAATCTGGCCAATTCCAATAAAGTAAATCAAGTGGTCATGAGCCAGCTAGTAGTGGCTCAACAAAAACCCATGCAACAACAACCATGACAAATTGAATATCATGTAGTTCCCTCAAATACTCAATCAAGTCAAAACATAGTGCCAATTATGGACAACCGATCACATCAATAATCTATTTGAAAACCCCATCAATATACCCCATTGGCTAAATCTTATACCTCCATTTTTTGTAGGTTATATGACACAAATCAACTTCCCTTGCCTGAGGTCAGACCTGATGATCCTTCTAAATGTGGTAAAAACTATAGGGAGCATTTGTTTTGTCCTTATCATAGACAAAATGGGCATGATATTAATAACTGCCATCAATTCAAAGATAGAATACAAGACCTTATTGAGTTAGGAGCTATCAAACTTGATAGTCCTCTAGCTCAACAAAATCAAAATATTGAATCTTTCAAACACCACTTCCTCATCATGAGGAGGCACAACCAACAATAGGAGGGTCAAATACCAAGATTCCTCCTAATCAGGTTAATCATGTTCAATAGTACCAAGGTTTTGTGGGTGCTATTCATGTAGTAATCCAAGGTCAACAAAAATGCTCTAATCAAAAAAATTCTCAACAAAAATGTAGTCATCCATCCATACCTCCACAGGTAAGTGTGTCTCAACCTACCACATCATCATCTCCCATCTAATTTTCCACCAATCCCTCTTAGCAAATCCATATTCCAGCCCATCCATACCAACCCATTCATCATTTCAATCGTCCATATAGGCCAATCATATCATTAAGAAACCGGTTAACTACAAGCTTAAAAATGGCTTCAACCAAACTATCTATATATGAGATAATCTAACAATCTCCTCCACATCATTAAAAATTAATGGATATTCTAAAATCCATTGAACTTCAATCTCAATATGCTAATGCTTTTAACAAATTTATGGGGAATATTCAAGCATGTATGGATCCCTCCATTACTTTATATGATTTTAAAATCAAACCAATATCATCAGAATTAGTGGATCCTCCATTACATATCATGGCTCAAATTGATAGTAAGCCTTTCAAAAGAGTTTTAATTGATACCGGCTTCTCCATAAATATCATCATAACATTTGCCCTTCAATCTCTCAAGATTCCACCAGACCACATCACAAAATTTTCATTCACCTTGAAAGCATTTCACGATGCTATTTATTCCATAGTTGACACTATTGTTTTACCCATAGAAGTGGGGGTCAAAATATTGCATACTATATTCCACATATTGGACGGGTCCATGGCGTATAATGTACTCCTTGGATGCCCTTGGATGAGGGAAATGTGATGTGTTCCTTCCATATTACATCAATGCTTGAAATATATACATGAGGGACAAGTGCATTGCATACCAACATATGTTGAACCACTTAAGTATTGTAATTTTATATTAAACCCCTATGAGTCCATGATTTCTTACACTCACCTATTCCTCACTTCATCAACCAATTAATCAACCACCCCATATACATCATCATCTAAAGCCCCTATTCTGGAGGAGCTTCCAATAACCAATTCACATTAAACATCCACTTCCATATCCCCATCTTCATCACCATTGACTACATGCACATGTGGTCAAAATAAATCAACATTAGCCACATCATCAACATCATCACATTCCATAATCACTCCTAAATCATCACCATCCACTCAACCAAATTCATCTTCGTCCATATCAGCCAATGTCTCACAAGTCAAAATGATAGATTGTGAGATACCATCAAATAACCATGAGTCAATTCCATCTACGTCCAGTTCACCCACATCGTCCCAAGTTGTGGTCCACCTCACTAATCCTGGTATTGGTGAATATGTGGTCCAAGATATTACAGTCACAACTCTCAACATTCAAAGTGTTAAGGATTACGATCACCCACATGACCCACCCTTATCTATAGGAGTGGTATATAACATGGGTTCAGTGCCTAATAGCATTAATTTTGTGTATGGAGGACTTGATTCATCATCCAATATAGTTACCCCAGATGAACCCAAATCACCCACATCAACCAATATACAACAGATGTCAGGTTTTCTATCCCAATATTTCCACATTATTAATTTGTAAGGACATGGCCTAGGATGGTATGAACAGGGAGTGCATGATATTATCGATGTTTCATATTGAGAAATGCATAACCGTTCAGGTTTAGGTTATCATCCACTTTCATCCACCTCTTCTCTTGAACACAATTTTCAAAGCTTAAATCTAAATTTAGGAGAAGATATCCATATCATAGATGACTTTGAAGATGAATTCTATGAAGAATTTGACCTCATGTCAATTATTTTTGATGAATCTAAAGAGGAATCAGACCCAATCATTCCACACACTAAACATGATGAGTTTTACCTCAGAACGTTCCCCATCCATCAACCCATATTTCGTTTGCTTCTTACATAAGAACAATTCGATCCAACTGGTGAACCACCACCTCCATTCCATTAGTCCATCACTAGACATTTTTTTTGTAACATATGTACAAAAAAAAAAAAACAATTTTTTTTCAAAAATTCAAAAAAACATAAACAAACAAAAAAAAAATATTTTACATTTACAAGGCATTTATTTGTGTTGCTTACTATTTTCTAGGTTTAATAGAGTCCTAACATTGGTTATAGATAACATGATCCATTCCATTCACCTTTGCCACCCATCCATTTTCCCTTTAAGTCAACATGAATATTGTTGACTTATTTACCCCACTCTGTAATCCATACGATTTGGTAAAACCAATTTCTATTGATATGCGTATTATTGATATGGACCGGATTTCCTCATCACCATCATTTTTTGAGTTTATACTATCCGAGAAATTGTTAAGGGCTTCAACCAACTACATTCCTCTGTTACCCCCACCTTCACCATCACCCCCACCTTCACCTTCACCTTCACCTTTAGATATTGAGGTTTTCCAGGCAGACATAGACGAGGATAAGTTAGAAGAGTTTTATGACCTCATAGACAACATTCATCTAATACCACCTCCCCATAAAATTGAGGAAGGTTCTCACATGTCTATTGAAGATACTATCGATGTGAACCTTTGTTCAAATGCAGATAATCCTTAAATTGTCAAACTTGGCAAAAACTTATCCAAATATGAACAAGATCAATTAATTTATTTACTCAAGAGTAAGAAATTATTTTTTGCATGGTCCTATAAAGACATGCCTAGTATTGACTCTAATTTGGTTGTCCACAATATCACCTTAAACTTTGATGCTAAGTCGGTCAAACAAAAAATTATAAGGATGTATCCTACCATTGCTATCTTGGTCAAATAAGAGCTTCAAAAGATATTAGATGTGGGTTTCAATATCCCCATTGACTATCCTAAGTGGCTCTCAAACATGGTACCTGTTCGTAAGACTAACAGGATGATATACATTTGCACTTATTTTTGAGATCTTGATAAAGCATGTCCTAAGGATGATTTTCCTCTCCCAAACATTAATACTCTTGTCGACACCTACGCTAGCCATGAAATGCTTTTTCTCATGTATGGTTTTTTAGGATACAACCAAATTTGATTAAATCCTGATGACCAACATAAAACATCATTCACTACACCTTGGGGGAATTTTTGTTACAAGGTGATACCCTTTGGCCTAAAAAAAATAGGTGTCAATTATCAACATGCCATGACATACATCTTCCATGATTACATGCATAATATCTTCAAATATTATGGATGATCTCTTGGAAAAATCTAAAACTCGACTTCTAGAGCATAATGTAAGGTTGAAACCCAAGAAGTGTGTCTTTGGTTTTACCTCTAGCAAATTACTATGGTTCATTGTCTCCAAGAGAGGCATTGAGGTGGACCAAACAAATTCAAGGCCATCATGGAGATGCCTCTCCCAAAAAATTTAAATAAATTACATAGTTTACAAGAAAATATTCAATAAATCCATCATTTTATTGCGTAAATTGCTAATAAATGTAGGTCATTTAATCACCTGCTACAAAAGGGGGTGTCATTTTCATAGATAGATGAATGTTAGAAAGACTTTGATGACATTAAGTAATACTTGGATTCTCCACCAGTCTTAGCTCCTCCTCGTCCGAGGGTCCCTTTTCATCTGTATGTTTAAGCAATAGACTTTGCATTAGGAATAATGCTTGCACAAAAGAATGAAAATAATCAAGAGCAAGTTGTCTATTACATTAGTCAAATATTGGTAAGCTATGAAACCATATACACTTGCATGGAAAATTTATTCTTAGCCATGGTTTTTACCACTAAGAAACTTTGACATTACATGATTAGTCACACCACATATGTTATAGCTAGAGAAAATCCTCTATGTTATATGATGTCTTACACTTATAATAACACCCATACTGCTAAATGGATAATTCTTCTCACTAAATTCGATCTTTAGTTCATAAGCTAAAAATCCATTAAAGGTCAAGTCATAGCCGATCAACTTGTGGAAGCTCCACTACCTAGTGATCATCCTTTGATTATTGAGCTCCTAGATGATTTAGTATTCGCTATCATTGATCAAGAAGAAGATGTCATTTCAGAGGAAGACATAAATATCACACTATTCTTTTATGGTTCTAAGTGCAAAACATATCAAGGTACTAGAGTCGTGTTTCATACACCCTAGGGGGTGCCTATCCCCTTATCATTCAAACTAGAATTTGAATGCACAAAAAACAATGCAGAGTATGAAGCCTTAATATTAGGTCTTCAAGAAGATATAGCTATGGGTATTAAGCGTATTAGGATATTTGGTGATTCTCAACTTGTTATCAAATAGGTAACAAGAGAATACCAATGTAAAGAGCCTACCATTAAGCTTTACCATGAAGTAGCAATGAAATTTCTCTCTAAGTTTGATTGGTATGAAATTGATAGTTTACCATGCTTGACTAATAGATTTGCAGATGCAATGACCTCTCTTGGATCATTGATTCCAAATAATACCTTAGGAGAGGTACAACCCCTTATAATTACAATGATCTCTAAATCTGCAATTTTTTGTGCTGAATATAAGGATAAAAAATATGTTTGATTTATCCATTTGGAGTCATGTGAGCCTTGGTCGAGCCAAATAATAGCCTTTCTCAAATTTGGAATACTCCCATTAGATATGTCATGGACTGCTAAACGCACCTTCAAGAAAAAGGCAACTCGTTTTACTCTCTTGGAGGACGTGTTGTATAGATATGGTTATGATGGAATCCTCCTTCGTTGTCTTGAGTTTGCTAAGGCACAAAGAGCCATAGTTGAAGCTCATGATGGTACTTGTGGTGGTCATTTTAGTGGAATAGCCATTGTAAAGCATATTCTATACATGGGTTATTATTGGCCCACAATGGAATGTTATTATTGCACATATGTCAAACATTGTAAGCAATGTCAAGAACATGCTAATTTAACTCATGTACCATCACAAGCATTATAGCCTATTCAAAGTCTTTGGCTCTTTTCACAATGGGGTCTATATTTAATTGGCAAAATATCACCTTCTTCCTTGAGAAAACATACATTCATCATTACTAATACGATAGGACCTAAGATTGTGGAGTCTATACTTCATCATATCATTTGTTGTTTTGGTATTCCCTCAAAAATCATCTCTGAAAATGGTAAGTATTTCAAGAACAAGGATGTTTGAGCACTTTACAAGAAATATAACATCCAACATAGTTTCTCGACTCCTTATTACCCACAAGAAAATGGACAAGCTAAGGCTACCAATAAGACCTTAATTGCTATTCTCAAGAAACTTGTTAAATAAAATTATAGAGATTGAAATACAAAAATTCCCTTGGTATTATGAGTTTATTGAATAAGCATTCACACACCTACTAGGGAAATACCATTTTCATTGGTCTATGAAGCTGATGCAATCATGTCTCTTGAGATTGAGATCCCCTCATTATGAATTTCATTGCAAGAATTCATAGATGACAACACTACTAGACAAGCACATCTTGACCAACTAACACTTCTTGATGAAAGGTGAGTCTATGCTTTAGAGAATTTATGAGTATATCAAGACCGACTTAAACATGCTTATAACACCAAAGTTCATCTACATGAATTCCAAGTAAGAGTTCTAGTCCCTAAAGAGAATCAACAAAACACCAATGCATTGTTGCATATTCATGATAAATTCATGGCTAATTGGTTAGGTCCATACATTGTTACTCAAAAAGTTGGTAAAGGTACTTATAGGCTTTCTAGTCTAGCGGGAGTTGAAGAACCCCAACCACTTAATGTTATACACTTGAGGGCATTCTATTCATAATGTGTATATATATATATATATATATATATATATATATATATATATATATATATATATATATATACATGGCTATTACACAAAAATAACATTGCATTGCACACATCTCATTTCACATATTGCATTTCATACACACATTTGCATAAACTCATTTCATACAATTGCATTTCATACATTGCATTCGCACCATCATTTTCACACATTTCATATTTTATATTAGGGATCATTTATTCAGTTTAGATATAAATTGGTCAAATAAAGTCATGTTGCCTTAATCAGGGGCACCTTCAACCATCATCCATTTCATTGCACCATTCCATAAATCCAAATTGTCATTAGCAAAGTTGCATACCCATAATTCCTAGGTATTTTTGGTCACTTAGCCACTCCTAGTATTTTAAGAAAACCATAAATACATGTCAAAATTTCTTTAGGACCAAGACACAATTTTCATTAAGAAAATCTTGAGTTCTGGGAATTGACTCCAAAACATTCTTGAACTTCACATCTTAAAAATACCTTGTGTCAAATAGGGATAACACCATACTTGGGTTGAATCTCGAAGTGAAAAGAGCAGTCCTTGTTTGTCCCATCATACAACATAGTCCACAAAAATAGTGGTTTTCACCACTATCATAATTTCAAAATAAAAATAAAGAGTAGGGAAAAATCCCTAACACACCACTGATCCTCAAGTTGTAAGGATAGTACTACATTTCTAATAAGACAGTTAGGTAGTCATCCCTAAAGTATAAAGGTCAAATCATTGGACTATGGAGCTAGTTTCCATCAAAGCTATAGATACTTGATTGGTAGTGGAGTATGCTCATGCATGGTGACACGTCTCTTTTAAAATAGACATCTGATCGCACATAAACATGAAATAGCTTCTTGGTCTCATCCATACCATGTCACACCCAATTTACTCAAGATGAGGTTGTATTGCCCAAATTTTTTGCACCCTTACCTTCAGGCTAAAGGATTCGTGCCCAAAAGGGGGATGCAAGAATGATGGGACAATACCTCGGACGGAGAGGCCCTTTGAAGGTCACGCCTCTCGGGGAGGGGTATAAGGGTGAATTTTCGACGGATGGTGGGGTTCACCAGGAAACTTTGAGTGGCAGTTTCCACGCCTAGGTTGAGAATGGGTTTGATGTGTTCATTTTATGTTCAATCATTCAGATTCCTAGGTTGGCCAAAATGAATCTAAGCTATTCTATATGAAATTTCTGGTTTATATGAAGACAACAAACATAAATGAATCCTAAATACAAAAAATATCTAAAATGGAGAAGAGTGCACCTAATTTTTGATGTCTGATGAAGATTCTAAAGCTTGTAGGAGTCCAGATTATCACGGATATGACAGGATCGTCTGTAATTGTACAAAATCATCCAGATCATAGGAGATCATCTGAGATCAGCCAAGATCGTCAGCGACCTGATGAATTCATCAGACGAATTAGTCAGAAACCTATAATCATGAAAACAGACACCAAAAACAAAAAATACAATTGCAAGAATGATACAAAATGATAGAAATAAGAATATAAATGCTTAAATGATAAATCCATATATCAAATCAAATGGGATGCAATTTTTTAATAATTTATTTTGAATTTTATCATGCAAATATACTAAATGAGGTGAAATCCAAGATGCAAAACATAAGTGGATTAATCTAATGCACAATTAAATAAGAAAAAGAGATAGAGAATGCAAAATCAGGGCTCTGATTTCCCCCAATATGAACTGCAGTCAAAATCGTCTGCAATCGTACAAGATCGTCTCCGATCTCGACAGGATCGTCCGAAATTGTGGTTGAATTACCTGCGACAATCCGAGCTTCCTCCGACTAAAACACAGTGAGATATTGCAATAAAAATTGAAAACACAAGTGCAAATGATGGGGGATAGGATGTTCTAACATAGCAAAAACTAAAGTTGCAAGGAAATGATCAGCTAGGGGGATAAACTGGGAAAATCCCAAGTTTATATAGGATTAGGGGGAGGTTAGGAGGTTGGGGATCATCCCAATCTGGGAGATCTCCAACGTAGGAATCTCCAACCACGCAGACACGCTTCTGCCCAAGTTGGAGAGGTTGTTGAAATAGAAGCTAATTATGAAAATTTGTTTTTGGGATGAAATCATCTGGATGTTCTATTCCAGACGAATTCGTCCGATTTGGGACGATATCGTCAGATCTGCGATGATATCGTCAGATCTACGATGATATCGTCCAACGGTCAAAACAACTTCTAAAAATGGTATGAAAAATGAGGTGAGCGGTTAACGGGCAATTTCGGGGTTAAAATTCAATTTTTTTAATCTTTTACTAATGGTTTAACTGCGCCAATTTTAGGGTGCTACATTTTACCCCCTCTTTAGCATATTTTTTGAAAAAAATATGTTAAAGACGAGTTCTTCACGCTTTATGAGAAAGAAAAAATTTATTCCATTTTTTAGATGACGATTCTAGGTCGAATCGTACAATTGTTTGCTATGGTGCCCCCTCCGAGTTTTTACCCAAATCAAACGTTTGAGGTAAAAGCGCGAAAAAGCAAAAATTAAAAAATGTTTTTTTTAAATAAAAATAAGAAAAATAGGGTAAAACCCTAATTCATTTTTACTGTTCACTTTCGTTGTTTCAGAGCTCTCAGGCAAAATGGTGGAAACGACACACAGATTGACAGAGGTTCGGCGCGGGTTGCGGGTAAGGATCTAAACCTAGTGTACTATATTTTTAGCTTGATTTGTTTAATTTTTTACTTAAATTTTAATTGTTTTTGGGCATCGTGGCTGTTTTTAGGCCGTCGATGACGTCGGGATGAAATCATCTCAATTTCGCCGAAATTGTCCCTATATCGTCGATTTCGTCTGAGGACGAAATCGAAGAAATAGGGGTGATCTCGTCCAATAAGGGGCGATCCCCAAATTGAAGAATCAGAGATGATTTCATCCTATTAAGGATGATTTAACTAAATTTGGTACGATATCGTCCAATAATGGGTGATATCATTTTTTTATGAGATGAAATTGATTTTAATGATTATGTATTAATAATTTTTGTTGTTTTATTGTTTATTTTGCAAGGGGGATTGCTAAAGAGTTGAGAGTGGAAATACGGGGGTCTCAGGGATGAATTAGCCACGCTCGATCAGGCCAAGCGAGATAGACTAGCAGAGGTCAGACTGCAGTATGTGGCAGAGATGCCACAAATTCCTACAGACATGGGGCTACTGATAGCCCTAGCAGAGAGATGGTATCCGAAGTCGTCCTACTTCTGGCTACCGACAGGGGAGATGACTCCCACTCTAGAGGATGTATGGAGGATCTTGAGGATCCCCATACATGGGCGGTTCATGACTCCTTCGGCCAATCAAGGCCATGCCATGATGAGATTGTGCAGTGCCCCAAGCTTCGCCCTGGAGAAGGGCAGAGTGAACATCGAGGGTTTGATGCAGATGCCTAGGGCGTCTCGATTAACCTAGGTTTTTGTAGGGGTGGTGGGTGGCCTTCTATGCCACCATAGCGGATGCAGGTTATCGTGGCTCCTCTCAGATGTGGTCTATGACATGAGAGACCATGAATATAGGTTTTCTTGGGGTAGCTTTGTATTATGTCGCTTGTATAGGATCCTTTATAGGGTCGTATACAAGGGAGGTCGATGTCTGGTGCTGACATCGTTGCTATAGGTTTGGTGCTAGGAGCACATTGCGGTGCAAAGGCCGGTAGGGCTTCCATTGACAAGATTTGACCGGGAAAGACCTCGGGTTTTCTATTAGTGGCTTTAGAGAGGGTCACAACGACAGATAGATCTATCGATGTTTCAGAGGTAGCTAGACGACCTCACCCTAGATCAGATCACCTGGAGACCATGGAGAGAGAATCCAGGGTGGGTAGAGGATGGAAAGGAGTTGGCTCTCATCAGGCGAGTCATCTGGTTGAGGACAGAGCGGGGAGAGGTAGAGCTCCACCGCTATGACCAAGTTTTGAGGTAGTTCGGTCTATAGTAGGGGATCCATTCTCTTAGGGATTATGAGTACTCCCAAACTATGCGGGATAATACCACATTGAGCGGGGCTTTAGACATGCAACGGTTCTGGATTCAAGATGTTGATTATACCCCCATTCAACCAGTGGATGGGGATGACATGGGGGTAGCAGACGGGTATGATGCCTAGTATGCAGGCATCCACCCTCCTTAGATGACGAGGGCATAGGGTCCAATGCACGCTGTAGTGAAACGGATGGAGAGGCGCACGCCAGGCTACCATTGGTGTAGTGAGGGGTCACGGAGGGAGGGATCAATGATGACCTCCTCAGGAGAGATATCGGAGAGTACCACAGGCTCCGAAGAGACAACAACAGTCGGAGAGGAGGGAGAGACTCCCTTCTCAATAGAGGGATAGGCCACCATCACCCGATAAGGGCAAGGGTGTTGAGGTGGGGGAGAGCAGCGAGATGGCAACTCTCCGAGCAAAGAATTCCCGCCTACGAGCTCAGGTGTAGACTCTTCAGGTTGAGGCGACACGTCTCAGGGATCAGATCAGAGGGGCAAGCATTCTAGAGCTAGCGTAGGTTGTTACGTAGACCGCGTTCTACTAGGGGTTGTACTATAATGTGGTTCCAGAGGAGCAAAGGATACTGCTTCCAGCCAGCATTGTGGAGCAAAGGATACTGCTTCCAGCCAGCATTGGGGTTGTATATATATATATATGTTATTTTTGTGATATGACTTGTGCATATGTTTTATGATGCTTTAATATTTTTTGTTTGACTATTCATGTAATTATGTCATTGAAAATATTATAATTTTATGTCATGCTATAAAATTAAATGAAATAATATGATGTAAACAAATTGGTTGTTGTGGTATGATTTGATGAAAAATAAAGTGAATTTTAACAATAATTTCAAAGGATATTGTCGTTGTTACATGACCATTTCATGGAGTCGCCGCTCGCTAGGTCATCAAGCTAATCTCGGTATGAGAGAAATATTGCTAAAAGTAAAAGGGTGCTTAAGAGACTTTCTTAAGACTTTGTGTTGTGATGATGAAAAATGATGATGGTGATGATTTTTTTCAGATTTCCATGAAAATATTATGCATAAAATAAAAAATATGATTTTTGCTAGACATAAAATTCCTAAGTGTGATAGAAATTTGAACAATTGCCTAGGAATTATACCATCGTCACAAAACTGAATGTTGACATAATGAAATGAAATAGAAAAGTTTTCTTTTTTTTTAAAGCACAATTGTGTAACATAATGATTTAAGCCATATGCTTTTATGGATTAAATAAATGGGAGATAAAATTAGAACGATGTCTTGCGCTAGGCATAGAATTTTAGGTATAGACTTATACCATCATCGCGAAATCCAAAGAAGAAATTGATGTAATAGTTTTATTGCATAGTTGATTTTTTATTTTGAGATAAAAAATATAAAAATGAGGACTTGCACTAGGTATAAGTTCCAATTTAGGTTTAGGAACTATACCATCGTTGCGAAAGTCAAAAATATATAAATGTGACTTTATTGCTAGATTTTTGAACATGCTTTGAAAGAAATTTTGGATTTTTGAAAAAATGTATTTAATTGTTTTTATGCTAAGCCAATATTCTCAAGTAAGAAAATCAAATTATTCCAAAAGATTTGCATAAATATTTTAAATTATCTCAAAGACAAAATTTAGATTTATAAGGAACCCCATGTGCATATGTGAGTTCATTGCCGATCTTGATCTATCATAATGATACAAAATCTGTCAAACACAAATGTGTGTGTAATTGTATTGTTCATTTACCAATTTTGAGCAAGATAATTTGATATAAGGAATTTGAATTAACCAAATGAGTGTTCGTTGACCATGAATTATATGCATGTAACCGTACCAGACTACTATGTAAGTCGGGTCATCAACATCTAGCTGATCCATGAGTGGACATAGGTCTGTACAAAAGAAGGTTACTAATGTGACAAACACATCACCACACTAGGAGTTACCCAAGGCCAAACAGGTTGGGCACAAACCACCTTTTATGGGGCTTACCTTATAGTTTTCGAATAATTGAGAATTCCAGGGATTCAAGCTCATTCACCCTTCTTTTATTTCAAAGGTTAGGGGAAGGGATTTATTGCTTTTTGATTTTTCTTTTCTTTTTCTCTTTTTTTTTGTTTTTTGTATTTTTGCTTGACATTGAGATAATGCTGAAATATTGCTGAGGTGGTACAAAATGATACTGAAACAATGCTTCTTTTTCTCATGATTTTTCTTGACTTTCTTTTTTTTTTTTTTTTTTGAGGGATACTTGCTCGGATTGGCTGTAGAGCAAGGGATTTTTATTCTGGGCAGGGGTGAGCTTGTCCTTTTGTCAATTCTCAAAGATTCTAGACCATGTGCATGATAGGATAGCAGAGGAGACTTTTCACTCAAGAGACCACTTCTACTGTGTAGCATCGCTTTGAATTTGCAACGAAATCATTTTAATGTGAAAGGGTGTACTTTGTTCAAGTAAATAACAAGATCAGTTCTCTATGCTCAAAAATTTATTTAATTCAACTGTGGACTTCGATATAAGAGAGATTAATAATCATACCAAATAATATCAAGATATTTATTCTTGTGAGTGTGAAAGTGAGGGATTCCAAATAAATGCTAATTTATCCAAAATAACTGAAAATATAACTACAATACTTCAAGAATTGACAGGTGCAAAAATAGAAGATGTTTTTGAGGATTTTGATGATTTTGATTTTTTTATATTTTGATTTTAATTTATGAATTAAGATAATACATAATATTACTGTTTTTGAAATTTTTATATGAATTACTAAAATAAGACAATATGTATAATATATACAGTGACAAAATTACCATATTTATGCATAATAGCGCTTAAGATGCATAATGTTCATAGGTTATTTAAGATCTTTACCATCAAAGGTAGTTAATATGTATGCTCCCGATCCAAATTTAGTAGTGATAATATATGGCCCAATCCAGTTAGGCTCAAATTTACCTTTAAGGTCTTTAGTTGCATTAGTATTTTTTTTATTTTCTTTTAAGACGAGGTCACCGATCTCAAAGGATCGATTATGAACTTTCTTGAGATATGCTCGTTTGAGCTTGTTCTGGTAGGCACAAAGATGCTCCAAAGCATTAATGCGCTTCTCATCTAGGAGTTCCAACTGACTAAATCTGCCAGCATGATATTCATCTCCTACTTCAGTATCTTGAAGTAGCAGAGCCAAATAAGGAACTTCTAATTCAAAGGGAAAAACAACTTCAACGCCATAAACCAAAACAAAAGGCGAAGTTCCCGTGGGAGTACGAATGCTATTTCAATAAGCCCACAAAGCAGGATATAATTGAATGTGCCAATCACGGCCAGATTTATTGAACAGTATTTTGAGGATTTTAATTAATGTTTTATTAGATGCTTCTGCTTGGCCATTACCCTGAGGATAATAGGGAGTGGACCAACGATGTTGAATTTTATATTTTTGACATAGTTTCTTTACATATTTATTTTTGAAACAAGTTCCATTATCCGAGATGAGATTTGCAAGAATTCCGAACCTACAAATAATTTGATTAAAAATAAATTTGGAAACTTGAGTTCTAGTGCAAGAAGCTAAGGGAATAGCTTCAACCCACTTCGTAAAATACTCGATGGCGGTTATGATGAATTTGTGTCCACCAGATGACACAAGATTGATTTTTTCGATGATGTCTAAGCCCCATTTTGAAAATGGCCAAGGAGATGAAATAGCATGTAGTTCTTGTGCAGGCGCATGGACAAGGTCAGCATGTTTCTAGCACTTGTCACAATGGCGCACGTAATCATGTGCATCATTCTCCATGGTAGACCAAAAATATCCTATCCTAAGGAGCTTCTTAGCAATGGCACTACCACTAAAGTGTCCCCCACAAGATCCATCACGGGCTTCACTCAAAGTTGATCTAGACTCTTCTAGATTCAAACATCTCAGTAGGATACATTTAAAATATCTCCTATATAAGGTATTTCCAATTATGACGAAGTGACTTGCTCATCTACGTAATAACCGGCGTTGGTTTCTATTAAAACCTTCAGGGAAGGTCCCATTTTGAAGAAAATTGAGGATATCAGTGTACCAAAGTTCAGGAGTAGTTTCATTTATTAGAAACACGTCCAAAGGTTCCAAGCATGATTTAATTGAAGTGGGTTCTTGGAGTCGATGAATAATGATGGTAGCATATTTGTCATCTAACTCCAAGGGTAAAAGAGATGCAGCTACGGCCATGGCGTCAGCCACACGATTGCTAGTTCTAGGAATAGCTTCCAAGGTAATTTGATCAAATAAAGATATTAATTGTAATACATATGCTTTATATGGGTGCAATTTATCATCTCTAGTCTGATAAACATCATTAATTTGATTTATAACAAGTTGAGAATCATCGAAAACTAATAGATTTTTAATTTTCAATGCCAGGGCTGCTCGTAATCCAAGGATGAGAGCCTCATATTCAGCAGTGTTATTAGTACAGGCAAACATTAATTTAAAGGATAGAGGTATGAGATGTTTCTATGGAGATATCAAAATAATACCTACACTAGCCCCACTCATGCATCGAGATTCGTCAAAGTATAAGGACCATTGCTTTGAATAATCTGCCTCTAGTTTAAGGCATTCATCAGGAAACTCAATGATGAGGGGATGGGTGGATTCTAAGGGTGCAACAACTAATTGATCTGCTATGATTTGACCCTTAACATACTTCTATCCTATAAACATGAGTTCAAACTCTCTTAGCACAAGAACCCACTTTGTTGTGCGACCAGATAAATAAGGTCAACTCATGAGATATCGTAAGGGATCGGATTTAGCAATAACATATGTTTTCTGACTGAGCATATAATGGCGTAGTTTTTGTGTAGAAAATACGACTGCTAGACATAACTTCTCTAATGTTGTGTAGCGGGTTTCATAACTAATTAATGTTCTGCTAATGTAATAATTAGCACACTCTCTTTTCTCATCATCAAGTTGAGCTAACATAGCTCCTAAAGCAAAATCTGAAGAAAAAATATACAATATAAATGGGCGATTAGGTTTAGGTGGTGAAAGTACATGTGGGTTAAGAAGATATTGTTTGAGGAGTTCAAATGCTTCCTAAAATTTGTCGTCCCAATGGAAAGAGACATCCTTCTTAAGAAGCTTAAGAAAGGGTCCAGTTTTATCCTCCAGCTTATCGATGAAGCGACGGATAGCTTGAAGCTTACCTTGTAGACTCCGTAATTCAGATATATTTGTAGGTGTGGGCATATCAGTGATAGCCGTAATCTTGAGAGGGTCAATTTCGATGCCATTTAAAGAAAATATAACCCCAAATAATTTACCTGACTTAAATCTGAATATACATTTGGCTAGATTCAATCGGATAAGATATTCCCTTAACCGATCAAATACTTTTCTCAAGTCATCTAAATGGTCATATTCTTCAGTATAATGAGCTATAATGTCATCTACATAATCATGTATTATATCATTTATCATATCATGAAATATATAAGTCATGGCTCATTGATAGGTTGCACCTGCATTATTCAACCCGAATGGCATCACTTTCCAACAGAAAGTCCCCCAAGGGGTAATAAAGGTTGTTTTAGCCTGATCTTTAGGAGTTATCCTGATCTGATTATAACCAAAAAAATCCATCCATTAAGGATATCATTCCACTCCCAGTAGTAAAATCAATGATCTGATCCATATTGGGAAGGGGAAAATCGTATTTAGGGCATGCAACATTAATATCTCTAAAGTCTGTACAAACCTTAATCTTAGTAGTTTCTTTCTTAGTTACTGGAACTACATTCGAGATCCATTCAACATAATCAATGTCTTGTATAAAAATAACATTCAAGAGTTTTTCTAACTCCCCTTTGACTAGTAAGGCCACTTTAGGATGCATTTTTCTAAGTTTTTGTTGAACAGGTTTAGCATCCGGGTGCACTACTAGGTGATGCATAACTACAGAAGGGTCTAATCCTGGCATATCTTCATATGTCCAAGCAAAGACATCTTCATATTCTTTAAGAAATGCAATGTATTTATCCTATTTTTCTGATCCAATGTTGATTATGTGGGGGTTATCCTCGGTTCCAATGTTAATTTTTATGACATTTTCTACTTCCATGTGTAGATCTCTCTCAAAATTAGGTGGGGTGGGTGAAACACCCAATTCTTGTAATTCTTCCAAGGTTAGCTTGGATAATTCATCTTGAGGAGTCATGGCCTCAAGCTGGGCTATACTAGGTATAGAGCCATCAAAATAAAATCCATTATGTAATAATTCCTCAACGGAGACATCATGAAAGATATCTCCCTCCAACTCATCGTCGAATTTAGCGATCATCTCAGGATAAGCTATAGATAGCATATTACATGTGAATGTCTTATTTATTAAATGCAAGGCATCATGTGCATCTAAATAATCTTGGTAACATATAAGTTGGGCATCATCCTCAAATGGGAATGGCTGACACTTACTAGGAAATAGGCCCACACCACATCGGGCGGGCCATGCTTCTACCTCAAAAGGTTCTTTCATACCATTCTGGAAAGGTCCCAAAAATTTCCCTTTATATCCCAACTTAAGCATTATAGGTTTGGCTTTAATATATTCATTAGTAAAATAACATCGAGCATATCCATCATAATGAGTTATGATGTTTCTGGGTATTCTACCCCATTCATATCCCTTATAAATAAAGGCACAGCTCCCGACTTGGTAAATATTTCCCATAGGCTGTGGGAGGCCCAAGGTATAAGGAGATAGCGATAAATTATTTAAAATAAGGGAATATTGCATAGAAGCATTCATTTCTTCTGATATAAGGATTTTAGATAGATCGGGTAAGAGCTCGTCAGTGAGAGCATAAGAGGTAGAAGGAACATTCCCTACATCTTATGATGCGGAAAATATAATTTTTGTGGATGTAGATGGTGTAGAGGAGTCGATAGATGGGTCTATTAAAGGTATGGAAGTTATAGGAGTAGAACAAGAGACATTGGTTGTGGGATTAGGATATTTCTTAGGTCCTAATACGGTTTGTTCAGAAGATGGTTGAGTTATATGTGGAGGTGCAACTAATGGAGAAGAAGTAGATGATGTTGTGGGTGTGATTTTGGCACGTTTATATGGATAATGAGAATTAGGATGTATGGATGATAGGGCAGGGCAAAATTGAACTCCAATAGGTTCTACAAAAGCACACATATCAAAGGGTCTTGGATCACCATGAATGGTAACCAACTAATTCTTAAATTTGAACTTAACACATTGATGTAAGGTTGAGGGAACAACTCACATTGCGTTGATCCAAGGACGACCCAAGAGTATATTGTATGATGCAGGGCAATGTACAATGAACACAGTTGTATCCAAGGTTCTTGGACCAACCTGCAATGGAATGGTAATAACTCCACACGTTTCTTGTGTTTCGTCATTGAAATATTTTATGATCATATTAGTTCTTTTCATTTCATCACTTCTAAACCCAAATCTTTGGTAGAAGTCAAAAGTGCAGATATTTAAAGATGAACCATTATCAATCAAAACTCGTTTGACTGCTACATCTCCAATTAGAGCAGTAATATACAAGGGGTTATCTTTATGTAAACTATGTTGAGGTATGTCTCTATCTCAGAAGTCAATACAATCAACTTCATGAGTTATTATAGTATTGGCCATGGCTTCAGGTTGAATTTCTTATGGTACCATCATCTAGTTTAATGTGAGCATTAATTCATTTCTATGTGTAGGAGAAGATCTTAAAAGATCCAAGAGGGAAATCTAGCTGTAATATTTGATAATTTTTCATTAATATTATAATGAGGTTTAGGTTGAACATTAGGTGAATGATTCCCTTTATTAGGAACCTTCAAAACAAATGGATTTGATCCACCATTCTGAATTTGATCTTGTTGATAATTTTGAGCCTGTTGTCTAGTAACAACTTCGATGGTACCCACAATATTATTATGCGGATGATGAGTGGGTCTTTGTATAGTGTTTATAGCTAGCTTATTAGAAAGTAATCGGTAAGACGATGGTCTAGTAGTGAATCTTCTTGGAAATGGTTCTTCTGGAACCATATAACTTGTGATAGGGTGAATAGTATCCGATTCATCTTCAGAACTATTCGATTTATTTTATGTGATTTCCATATCACTCTCAGTATCGTATTCTGTATCACTAAGATCAGGTATCTGAATATTATATAGAGGCCTGGTTGTAACCACGAATAAATTTGTGTCAAATATTTCCAGATCATGAGCAGGTAAATGCCCACTAATAGTTCCTACATATCGAACAGGAGGAGGGATATTATGATGTTCAATTTGATTAGCCATCTCCTTACCATGTTTTGGTAAGGGATGTTGAAATATGTCTAATGACTGATTGGCATTCTGATTCTGATTTTGTGGGGTGTTATTTTGAACATTATTATGAGGATTTTGCTTAGGTTGAAAGGCTTGCACCTCCATATCATTGTTATCAATCAAGTCCTATATTTTATGTTTTAATCTTTTACAAGAGTTGGTAGTGTGTCCAGGTCCTCTATGGAAGTCACAGTGTAAATCTGCTCTGTATCCGGGTATAGTTGGATTAGGTTCCGATATATTTGGTAACCGAATCAAACATCGTTCTAATAATTACGGTAGAATAGTTGATAAATGTTGATTTAACCTAGTAAATTCTTGAGGAGGTCTATCAGGAGGTTTCAGTACAAACTTCTTCGCTGTCTTTGTAGCATTAACATTAGCAATATTTTTGCTATCGGTGACTACATCACCCATAACTTGTTTATTCTTATATTTATTTTTGGATGTTTTCTCATCGTTTTTCTTTTTAAGCTTGCCTCTCCTAATGAGAGAATATTCCACTCTTCGGGCTAAGTCTATAGCCTGATCGAAGGTGGTCAAGGTAGCAGTTGATAATTCGTAAGATAGTTGTTCTTGCAAATTATTAATAAATATGTCCAACATCTCCCTATAAGGTAACACAAAGTGCAATTTTCCTATCAACTGTCTCCACCTAGCTAGGAAATCAGCAAAGCATTCATCTTTGTCCTGTTTTAAGTTATACAAATATTTAATGGTCACATGTCTTTCGATGTAGGCACTAAATTGATGAACAAAAGACTCGGCAGTTTCTTTGAAATTCCTCAAATAATTAGTGGGTAATTGATAATACCACTCTAATGCCATTCCTCCAAAGCTTTTCGAGAACATTTTTAGTAATAACAAGTCATCACGTGATATATCATGACATGCTATCCTAAACATACGAATATGCTCTATGGGATCTTCGGTTCCTTTATATATGGGAAGAATAGGCATAGGAAAATGTTTAGGATACGGAGGTGCTACGACTATAGGATCTAAAGGCTGACTACACATCTCTCGATAGTTGTATGAGGGACGGTAGGGATCTATCTGGTCCATGCGGGAAACTAGTTGTTTCACCATGGTTTCAAGATTACTAGTTTGTCCACCATATTGGTTCGGTGGGACATAGGTATGGGATCTATGAGTGTATGATAGTGTGACATAAGGATTAGATGCTATATTGCTATTATGCAAAGTGTTGGTAGGAAGAGTATTATGAAGGGGATTTGTAATAGTATTATGTTGTACCCCAGATTTTTGGTAATTGGTGTTTGGTTTTGTTTTGGGTTTTTGTTGATTTGAGGTATTTTGATCAAGATCTTGGCAAAATAGAGTAGTAAATAATGGTTTCTTTTGTGCGGGAATGACCCTAGGCTTGTTAACAGGCACTTTAGATGGTTAGGTAACCTGTTGTTGTTGTATGTTCTGAATCACAGCTGCCATATCCAAATTGGATGGTCCAACTTGATCACTCTCTTGATCAATAAAGGACAAGGGATTAGTGCGTGTTTGAAATACTTCTTCTAGAGTTTCTTGAGTGTCACTAATTTGATCCTTGTCCATATGGGCTGCTTTATTAAAAACACCAATATTAGTGTTAATGAACTTCCAGAATTGTTCCATGTTTTCAAAAGTGATAGCTCCTCCCGGAGACATTTTAGGGGATGAGGATCCTTCCTCTCTAACAGTTTCTTCTTGTTCATTTCCTACATCAAGCTCTTCTTCTTGCTGGTCTAGGGTTCCTTCTTCCGAAACTTGGTCCTCAGGAGGGACATTTTGGTCAGTTAATGGTCTTCCTAACCAATCTTCATCTTCTTTGGTTTTTTTTCCATTCCTAAGTCTAGGAATTGTGCTAAACTTAGGTTTTAGCAAATATATATACTTATATATATATATATGCGATAGGGTTGAGAGGTATATATTTTAACTATATACCTACTATAATACTTTAAAAGGAAAATGTTTTTTTTTTTTTTTTTTTTTGTGATTATATTATTATTTTGCGAGAATAAAAATAACAAACAACATGCTAGTTGCAAGAAATAACAATAGTAAAAAGAATTACTTAGTTTTCTATGAATAGTTTATGGATATCATTGATAGGGTCAAGTTCATTAGGAGTCATGAAATGCTCCTCTTCAAATTGGAAGTGGTTTTTCAAGAATTTAACAAAGTGTGCTATGGTAATATGATATACTTCAGACTCTGACATGTAAAAATAAAGTTCATGACAATACTCTCGATACAACACAGCTCTAGGAACTCTATTCCATCTCTTTCTATTTGTAAGAAGGACTTCTTGATCCTCTATACGAGATAGAAATTTATGCACTACAACTACATTATCAAGGTATTCCCCAAAGGTGTATAATTTAGAAGACACAAGTGCTATTTTATCTGCTAACCACCTATGGCAAGCTCTCTGAAGTTCATGATACAAAGTCACCTGATCAGGATCCAGGATTCTATCTAGGACAAACCTCTTAATTTGCCTAAGTTCTACAGATCCGGATTCAATAATACCCAATCTCCTATCAAGTTCGTACCACAAATATTGGGCTCCATTTGTTTGAGGTACTCTAAGCACAGAAGTAATCTCTATGGTCGTTAATTGATTTTCAACATTTATGGTGACAACTCGTCTTTTATCATGATCTACCATCTAAGTATGATGCAAATTTAACGGTTGTCTAATGATTCTAGATGTTCTTAATAATGTGCTTTTTTTTTCGGATTGTTTTCAAAAGGTGTTTTAGTTTCACGTCGGGTTCACCAAAATGTATCGCCCAAATTTTTCACACCCTTACCTTCAGGTTAAAGGATCCGTGCCCAAAATGGGGATGTGAGAAGGATGGGACAATACCTCGGATGGAGAGGTCCTTTGAAGGTCGCGCCTCTTGGGGGAGGGATATAAGGGTGAATTTTCGACGGATGGTGGGGTTCACCAGGAAAATTTGAGTGGCAGTTTCCATGCCTAGGTTGAGAATGGGTTTGATGTGTTCATTCATTGTTCAATAATTCAGATTCCTAGGTTGGCCAAAATGAATCTAAGTTATTATCTATGAAATTTCTGGTTTATATGAAGACAACAAACATAAATGAATTCTAAATACAGAAAATATCTAAAATGGAGAAGAGTGCACCTGATTTCTGATGTCTGATGAAGATTCTAAAGCTTGTAGGAGTCCAGATCGTCCTGGATATGACATGATCATCTGTAATTATACAGAATCATCCAGATCATAAGAGATAATCTGAGATCAGCCAAGATCATCAGTGACTTGATGAATTCGTTAGATGAATTCGTTAGAAACCTGCAATCATGAAAATAGACACCAAAAACCAAAAATACAATTGCAAGAATGATACAAAATGATAGAAATAAGAATATAAATGCTTAAATGATAAATCCAGATATCAAATCAAATGGGATGCAATATTTTAATAATTTATTTTGAATTTTATCATGCAAATATGCTAAATGAGGTGAACTCCAAGATGCAGAACATAAGTGAATTAATCTAATGCATAATTAAATAAGAAAAAGAGATAGAGAATGCAAAATCAGGGCTATGATTGCCCCCAATCTAAACTGCAATCAAAATCATCTGCAATCGTATGAGATCGTCGTCGATCTCGATAGGATCGTCCAAAATTGTGGTTGAATCACCTGCAATGATCCAAGATTCCTCCGGCTAAAACACAGTGAGATCCTACAATAAAAATTGAAAACACAAGTGCAAATGATGGGGGATAGGATGTTCTAACACAACAAAAACTAAAGTTGCAGGGAAATGATCAGCTAGGGGGATAAACTGGGAAAATCCCAAGTTTATATAATATTAGGGGGAGGTTAGGAGGTTGGGGATCATCCCAATCTGGGATATCTCCAACGTAGGAATCTCCAACTGCACGGACATGCTTCTTCCTGAGTTGGAGAGGTTGTTGAAATATAAGCTAATTATGAAAATTTGGTTTTGGGATGAAATCATCTGGACGTTCTGTTCCAGACGAATTCATTCGATTTGGGACGATATCGTCAGATCGGCGATGATATCGTCCAACGGTAAAAACAACTTCTAAAAATGGCACAAAAAATGAGGTGAGCGGTTAACGGGAAGTTTCAAGGTTAAAATTCAATTTTTTTTATCTTTTACTGATGGTTTAACTGTGCCAATTTTAGGGTGCTATAGAGGTAATGAACTAACTTGATGAGTGTCATTAATTCTTCATCATTTAATCATTATGTGTCAATATAGGGCGGTGTCCAAGGCTATATACGAAAGCAGGGGTTAACAAACTGATTTTTAGTTCATATAGATCATAGCCTTATTCATGGAACAGTTAGTGTTTTGGGGGTGTCAAGTGTCCCTTTTAACCTCCTAGAAACTAAAACTGAGTATCTACTTATCCTTGCATAATTAAAATTCACACAGTTGTAGGAAAAGCAAATATGAACTATTGCAAAATTGAAAATGACAGAATTTAATTGATAGAATTTAAAATAACAAAATTGAAATCACAGAAATAACTATAACAACAATGAAACTTTTTCAGAATTAAAAATTCACACATGCAGAAAATGAAACCTAAGACAATGATGAAATTCAAAGGTTGGTAAGAAAATATTGCAAATCTGTAGCAAACTGAATTAACCAAAAATTCTCTAATGCAAACTGGAAATACAGACTGGAAATATTGAAGTTGAAACATAAAATGTTATGCTATAAAATCTATTCTAGATGAGTTACCTACCATGAATTCAAATTCCACATTATCTTAATTACTAACCATGCAAAAATTGTCAGATCTCCACTGACCTGCTATAGCCATAAATAGCAGAATTTTGTCAGGTAAAAACCCTCCTCTGGACCTGCAAGTGGCCCTTGCTTCCTAAACCAAAAGAGGAGAAATAAATTTATTCTAAACTATTAAGTCCTCACACTCAACGTAAAATTGAACATAAATAAATCAAAAATGATGCACCTTTATTTCATTCCAGCAACATAACAATAGTGCAAGGAAAGACTTGCAGACTACTATACTACTGTAATATACAATTACAATATCTAAAACTTCTATTACTTATTTCCTTTCTCCTCTCCCCTCTCTCAGATGAGAGCACTTTATTTATAAAAATAAGGTACATTAAAGATAAGGTTTAATGTTTTTACATAGGACTGTTACAACTGTTTCAATTCTATTCTTCCACAAATGTAGGGTTTTGACCCTTCAGGCCCTCTCCACTCAAGCTGCTGGCTTCCACCAGTGAGGGACAGGTGTAATAATGGATAAGGATCGTCCTAAAATGATTGTAGTCACATTTTACCTCCTTTTTATGTTGATTAAATATGCATTCAGTCAGTTTTAAACCCTTTGCACTTATTCTAGAGCAACTCTAGAATATCAAGCAGTAGAACAAGGTTGTTATATCTGGCAACAGAAGCACATGTGACCAATTGTGGTGGCGGATATGGTTTCTCTAAGCACCTAGATGACTAATTCCACTTTTTTTTTGAGCTGGAGTGGAAAAATTCCATGCCATGTTGTATATGTACAGTCGGATGGAATTTGTATGGAAAAGTCCAGTTTCCTGCACAGCCAACTGTTGATAGAGTTCTTGGCACCTTAAAGTAATTAAAAAAAATGGTAAAATGATGAAATACACTTATGGAAGAAACATAAATCTTATGAATGAAGTACCTAAATATTGTAATACCTAAATTAACATAGAATATACTGAAATAAACAACCAAAACAGAATATAAAACATGAAAAAATTAGTCAAAACAGATTATATACACTTTCATCATTTTAACATGTAAATACCATCACATAATGCATAATATCCTATAATTAACATAAAATCACATCACAAATAGTTCCATATGAGTCTTAAAAGTTTATAAAATAATTCTTTAAATGAGGCAATCTCTTACCTCATCATTCTCCCCCTAGCCTATTCTAATGCATGTCCTCATGCATTCTACTCTGCAATAATGGCAAAAAGGTCCAGATCCAGATATCGTTCATCATACTTCCATAGTCTGCTTCCAATCTGGTAATATCCCTTATGCATCTGAATTTATCTGAGCCACTCCTGGAATTGGTCTTCTGGCTGAGCATCGTTGTCAAAGAAGTATGGAAAGGAGTTATGAGAGTAGGCATCCTGTACCTGAGTCCAATCCATCATTCTTTATCCTCAAGTATAGTTTGAATTACACCCGTAGCACTTCCTTGAGACCAGATCAAGTTATTAGGTGAGATAGGTTCTCTTTTTTATAATGATATGGGCAGTTCACCCCATCTATTTCTACAGGTTGACAATGCATCAGCAAAGGAGGTTGCACAAAATGTTTGGAACCCATCTATACATGCTTGAAGATTTCCCAGGTACATTCTCCTTACTTTTTCATTCCTGATGAGAGCATAATGTTGATTTGTAGAGGTCCTGTGATTCAGGTGCACAAGCCTGATCAATAAAATAGCTTGAGTCTCTAAAGACTTACTAATTCTCTTTTGCTATTCCCAATAGAGCTAGTTCTGCAGTACTAACTGAAAGGCTCTGAGTTGAATTTCACCAATAAATATGTGAGGAAGAAATAGAACTTTAGTTGGTAAAAAGAAGTTATGAAGGAATAATTCATACACCAGATTTTGATCTTCAACAGAGCTCTACCACAAAGCCTCTAAAAATTCCCTTAGTGTCTCAAAAGTATGGGTAAAACCAGAGGTAATCCTCATGGTCTACCACTGGAGGTATTTTTCCTTCAGAATTAGGCTATAAAACCTAGCAGGCCTTCGTTCTAATTAGAATGATTAACCGACTCTGTTTCCAGAGCAGGCTTCATTTATTCTTTTGACAACTTCTCTGGAACTAAATGCATGTGTTTATGCTAATTAAAGATTTTATGCATCAGATAATACATATTTACAATATTAAAATGGAAAAAGACACATGCATTAACTTTTCTATCCATATTTTGTACAAATGCTAATTGCAGTTGTTTTTGCATTAACTTTTACAAGGTGCAACAAGACAAAAGGAAAAACATAAGTGAAATAGATGTGATGGAATGATCTGAATGAACCAGAGGTGAGTTCGACCCGATGGAATGAGGAATAGTGAATGGAATGATGATGAAATTATGACAAATAATGGATAAGATGATGATGGAAATGAGACAAACATGCCGGGCAACCCAGTTTTCATGTAAACCTAATTCAGATGTGCCTTGCAGAGGTTTTTACAATATGAATTTTTATTATTTATTTATTTCTTTGGTGACATTACTTGATTGAGTTGGTATTGGAAGCAATGGTTACTTCCAACACCATTACATCCATGTTTCCCACTTGGTTGAGAAACTCCTCCTTGGTTAACAGCTTATGATATACACGGAGACGATGACCATTAACCACCAACTTTCTTCTTGAATAATCAATTGGTGAAGGATGCACAAATCCATTGGCAAACACCTCCTCAATATCATAAGGTCCGAGCCATCGGGTCTGCAACTTGCCAGGAAAGTCTTCATACCGAGAGTCAAACAACAAAGCCCAATCACCTTGTTGAAATTTCCATTGTTGAACATGACTATCATGCCACAGTTTGCATTGTGCCTGGATCACCTCAGTCTGGTGTAATGCATCTCTCCATAACTCATCCAATGCATTGAGCTGCAGGATTCGATTTATTTGAGCCTATGATAAATCAATACCAACTTCCAAAGCAGTTCAAAGAGTTAGAAATTAAAATTCAATAGGTAAAAGGGGTTTTTTTCCATAAAACAATTCATAAGGGGTAAATCCAGTAGTGGACTTCCAGGTGGTGTTATAGGCACAAATTGCTTCAGGTAACTTCTCCACCCAATTCCTTCTATGGGCTAATATGGTTTTGGTCAAGATCCTCTCTAACTCCCTATTTGTCACTTCCACTTGTCCATTAGCTTGTGGATGGTAAGGTGAGGATTTTTGGTGTTTGATTTCATACATCTTGGTGAAGGCTTCAACAAATTTTGAGGTAAACCGAGGTCCCTGATCAATGGTGATAGATTGTGGGGATCCAAATCATAGAAATATTTGTGAATATAGGAAATCAACAACTTTTTCCTCTCGGGCATGCTTAAAAGCACGGGCTTCTACCCACTTGGTTACATAATCAGTACATACCAAGATATGCACTTTCCCTTGGGAAGGTGGATCAATGGGTCCTACAAAATCTAGCCCCCACATCTCAAATGGTTCTATACCTAATTGAGGTTGTAAAGGCATTTCACTAGTAAAAGTAGGCTTACCCATCCTTTGGCATGCATCACAATTTTTTACATACCTTTTGACATCTTTGTGCAAGGATGGCCAGTAGTAACCAGTACCCAAAATATTCTGAATGGTATTCTTCACTGAATAATTCCCTCCTGATGGTTCATCATGACATGCTCGCAGGATGTCGTATACCTTGTCCTTGCGAATACACCTACGCAAAACATGGTCAGGACTGCATTTAAATAATAAACCTCCTATCCATTCAAAAGAAGAACTTTGCTTGATCAACTGTTTCTTTTATTTAGGAGTAAAGTGAATAGGAATCTTCCCTGTAGCTAAATAATTAGCTATATCTGCAAACCATGGAGATTGTACAGAAATAGCAAACAATTTCTCATCAGGAAATGCATCCTCAACCAATTCCTCCGTATCTACATTTGGCAATCTTGAAAAAAAATCTGCCACTACATTAGACTTCCCTGGTTTATTAACTATAGTAATATCAAATTATTGTAGTCGTATTTAACCAGTGAATAATTCATGCACTAACCAAAGGTTTATTCATTAAATACTTTATAGCAACATGGTCTTTGTCGATGAATATAGGATATCCTGTAATATAGTGTCAAAATTTGTTAATAGCATACACCACAACTAAAAATTCCTTTTCGGTTGTGGTATAATTCTTTTCAGCTCCTGTAAAATTTTTACTAATGTAGTATATGGCATAATGTTGTCCACCTTCAATCTGTCCTAATGCATCTCCAATAGCAGTATTGGAAGCATCAATTTGAATGTGAAAGGGTAACTCCAAATTAGGACCTCTCATAATAGGTGGAGTTGTTAATTTTTCCTTCAAATCTTCAAAGGACTGTTGACACCTAGCAGACCAAACAAATTCAGAATCCTTTGTTAAAAATGCAAACATTGGATTAGCAATAGTACTAAAATTGGCAATAAATCTACGATAAAAGCCAATATGTCCTAAGAAACTATGCACATCAGTTTAAGTTTTTGGGGGAGGAAGGATTTTGATAACCTCTACCTTCTTAGGATCAACTTTAATTCCACAAGCAGAAATATGATGTCCAAGAACAATTCCTTCCTCCATCATCAAGAAACATTTCTCAGGATTTAGATACAAATGATATGTTTCATAGCGTATTAAAAAATTTTCAAGTTGTTCTAAATTATATTTGAATGTATCTCCAAACACTGTGAAGTCATAAATCTCTACACTTTCATTTGTTAGATAAAAAAAATAGCCAAAAAATCTCTCTGAAATGTTGCTAGTTCATTACACAAACCGAAGGGTAATACTCTGTAAGAAAAAGTGCCCCAAGGACATGTGAAAGTTGTCTTTTCCTGGTCCTTTGGTGTGACTTGAATCTGATTATAACCACTAAAACCATCTAGGAAACAAAAAAAATTCTTACCAACAAGGGTGTCCAATACTTGGTTTATAAATGGTAATGGAAAGTGATCTTTATGTGTGGCATTATTCAATTCCCTGTAGTCCACACATGCTCTCATATTTCCATTTTTCTTTGGAACAATAACCAATGGTGAAACCCACCTACTGTTTGAAATTGGATAAATGAATCCTACATCCAATAGTTTTTTTATTTCTTCCTTAACAATATCCTTCAGAGTGGGATTCAGATGCCTTTGTGGTTGTCTTACTAGTTTGAAATATTCTATGTATATCCTATGTGTACACACATCAGGGTGAATACCAATCATATCCTTATAACTCCAAGCAAAATCCTGAACATGTCTTTGTAAAACAACAAATAATTTGGCTTCTTGCTCATTAGTCAGCCAACTATTAATGTTCACAAGTTTCCCTGGCTGTATTTCAATCTGCTTAATCCCTAGATAAATAGAATTGATAGCCTCATATTTTTTTATTAAAGCATTTAAGGGACAATGATGTGGTTGCAGAGTATGAAATACTCTTGATTCTGGTGTAAATGTGATACCTGATGGGATCATTTGCATAGGACAGGTGAAAGAAGTTAGAATATGATGATGCCAACCATGTGGCAGTGTGAAGGAGATTTTTTGTAGTGGAATAGATGACAAATGTTCAGCAATTTGTTCTTCATATTTCCATAACAAACGATGGACAATAATTTTATCATCCCTAAGGCCTTCTTTGTGCAATGTTTTCACCAAAATTGTTTCATGTTCAAATATTTCTCTTTCTGGTGCATTAAGTTCTTCAATATGTTCCTTTACTATGACTGTGGCCAAGGTGACAATGGCTTCTTGTTCTTCATCAGACTCAGGGTACCATATTTGTCCATAAAATTTTGTTGAAGGTTGGTTTGGTGGATACAAGGAAATATTTTTTAGGTCTACACCATTTGAAATGGTCATCTCACCTGACCTACAGTCTATAAATGCAGTTGCAGTGGTAAGCCAAGGTTGTCCTAGAATAATAGGATAGCCATTAGCTGAATTTCTAGGTTGCAGTACTAAGAAATCTATAGGATATTCCCAATAAGATACTTGAATGGCATCATCCTCTAGAATTCCCTCTAGTTTAGCAACTGACCTATCTGCCATTTCCAAAACTATGGTAGTGGGACTAAGATTATGGAGCTGCAATTTGTTCATGGTTTCTTTAGTCATTAAATTGATTGCAACACCTAAATCAATAAGCACATTTGGAATTTGAACCAACCCAACAGTAATTGTCACTATTGGACTCCCTGAATCACTATACTTAGGAGGTACTAGTTTTCCCGAGAGTAGGTTAGCCAACTTACCTTCTACCTACATAGTTTTTGGAAATGCTTTCTTCTTCCTACTAGGCTTTCTAATGCACAGATCTTGAATAGTTTTCCTAATCAGAGGTACTTCCTTTATTGCTTGAAATAGAGGAAGTGAGATAGACATTTTCCTCAATTATGTGATTAATTTTGATTCAGGGGCTATTATAGTGTGGTCAAACCTTTCAGGATAGGGCAGGTCTGTTATGACAGGTTCAGTTTTCCCTTGTACATTTTCTGTTTTTCCTTCTTTTTGCCTTTTTTGTGGTTTTTTTGGACTTGGTAGTTCTTGTTTTCCATAAATTTCTTCAACAATGGGTGGTCCAAGGCTAGGTAAAACCTTCCCTGAATGCAATTGGATGTTACTACATTTAAGGATATGGGCTGCAATAGTCTCTTAGACTCAGCTCCATAAATAGATGCTTGTCTGTTGTTATTGGGGTTAGCCATAGGCTGAGCTGGAAGTGGAGGTTGCTTAACTGGCTGTGTTTGCTGTGGTTGAACTCTTCCCTAAAAATTTTTATTAGGGGCTGGCAACAAGTGTTGGTTTGGTGGTTGATACATTTGCTGCCCTTGATAGGATGGGCATTGTTGCCTCCATATTTGCCCTCACTGATTTGGTACCCAAGATGGATTAACTGGATGCCATGGTTGTTTCCAACCAGAATGTGACCAATATTTAAGAGCTACCCAAGTTTGATTCCAAGGTTGAGGATGAGGTTCTGTGTACCCCCATGGCATATTCCAAGGATTTTGTCCCCAATTTGAAGAAAAGCGAGGGGTATTTTGGTTTTGTATGAAGTTGCCTCCTGGCCTTTGCCCAATAGCATGAAGTTATTCAACTTAGTTTTCTATAGCACTCCTAAGATGGGGCAAAATGTGACATTTATCAATTTTATGCTCCTTTGAGCAAATGCCACAGATTACCAAGATTGAGGTCTTGTCCAAAGGATAATCTTGCAGAGCATGCTTGTTTCCCCACCTAGGACAATAGATAGACAGGTGTGGTGAAGAATTGGCTCTTGTATTCCTTTCTCCTAAAGCAGTTTTTAGTTGAACAAGTATATCGGTTTTCATATTAGCCATTTCTTCCATCAATTCTTTGATGTCTACATTATTAAGACTTTTCTTCTTCCTTCTATCCCTAGTTCTAGAATAATTTGTGCACAAATCTATAATGTCAGTAATCTTAGGTTGGTGTACATCTCCTTTTCCCATTATATCTAGCAATTCCTTGGATTCATCTTGTAATCCCCTTAGAAAGATAGATTTTAACAATTCTCCTACAGGACTAGCTCTTTTCTGGATAAAAGCAAATATATCAACATAATATTCCAAATTTTGATCTTCTTCTTGTTTAATTCAAAATAACTCATCCTTTCTATTACGTACCCTGCAATACTCCTAATATTTATCTAAAAATGCAGTTTCCATTTCATCCCAGGTATGAATGGAATCTGAGTCAAGACTCATGAACCAACGTAAAGCTGCATCTTTAAGTGTGGAAGGGAATAATTTCATATTTTGATTATTAGTCACATAATCATATGTTTGACACAAGATCTTAAAATCAAATAGAAACTGGTCAGGCTCTTCAGACACTATTCCCCTAAAGATTGGCAACACTGAGGGAGAAATAGTTTTCATAGGAGCTTGCTGTCCAGCAGTTAATTTTATAGGGTACTCAAAATTTCTAGCAAGAGGTTGTGGTTGTGCCATGTTTTCCTCCTCTGATTTAACTAATTTAGATTTTTCTTTTTGTTCTAATAATGGATCAGGAACATAAGAATGTCTAGTAGTAAGTGCTTCAAGAAGTTCTTCCTCAAAAGGTTTTGCATATGGTTCAACTGATGAAGAATATGATTCTCTTTTTACTCTATCAGGATAATCATAAACAGGTAGATCTTCTCCTCTATGGTAAGAACACCTTTCTAGGAAGGAACCGATTCTAATAAACCTCCCTCTCTCATCTCTTGGCCTATGCACTCATACATATTTACTAAAACAAACTAAAACTCAGGTCTCCAAAAACTATTTCCTAAGACAAGACAGTCTCTAGACTACTAGACCTCTCCTAAAAAAACCTAAGGTTCCTCGGCAACGATGCCAAAAATTATGAGTGTCATCAATTCTTCATCATTTAATCATTATGTGTCAATCCAGGGCGGTGTCCAAGGCTATATACAAAAGTAGGGGTTAACAGAATGATTTTTAGTTCATCTATATCATGGCCTTATTCATGGAACAGTTAGTGTTTTGGGGGTGGCAGATGTCCCTTTTAACCTCCTAGAAACTAAAACTGGGTGCCTACTTATCCTTGCATAATTGAAATTCATATAGTTGTAGGAAAAGCAAATCTGAACTATTGCAGAATTGAAAATTACAGAATTTAAAATAACAAAATTGAAATCACAGAAATAACTATAACAGCAATGAAACTTTTTCAGAATTAAAACTTCACACCTGCAGAAAATAAAACCTAAGACAATGATGCAATTCAAAGGTTGATAAGCAAATATTGCAAATCTGTAGCAAACTAAATTAACCAAAAATTCTCTGATGCAAACTGGAAATACAGACTGGAAATGCTGAAGCTGAAACATAAAATGTTATGCTATAAAATCTATTCTAGATGAGTTACCTACCATGCATTCAAATTCCACATTATCCTAATCACTAACCATGCAAAAACTGTCATATCTCTGTTGACCTGCTGCAACCAAAAATAGCATAATTCTATCAGGTAAAAACCCTCCTTTGGACCTGGAAGTGGCCCTTGCTTCCTGAACCAAAAGAGGACAAATAAATTTCTTCTAAACTATTAAGTCCTCACACTCAATGCAGAATTGAACATAAATAAATGATAAATGATGCACCTTTATTTCATTCCAGCAACATAACAATAGTGCAGGGAAAGACCTACAGACTACTGTGCTACTGTAATACATAAATACAATATCTAAAACTTCTATTACTTATTTCCTTTATCCTCTCCCCTATCTCATATGGGAGTACTTTATTTATATAAATAAGGTACATTAAAGATAAGGTGTAATGTTGTTACATAGGACTGTTACAACTATTTCAATTCTATTCTTCCACAAATGAAGGGTTTTGACCCTTCAGGCCCTCTCCACTCAAACTGTTGGCTTCCACTGGTGAGGGATAGGTGTAACAATGGATAAGGATACTCCTAAAATGATTGCAGTCACAATTTACCTCCTATTTATGGCGATTAAAGACACATCCAGTCAGTTTTAAACCCTCTGCACTTATTTCGAAGCAGCTCCAAAATATTAGGCAGTAGAACAAGGTTGTTGTTATATCTAGCAACAGAAGCACATGCGACCAACTGTGGTAGTGGATATGGTTTCTCTAAGCACCTAGATGACTAATTCCATGCCATGTTGTATATGTATAGCTGGCTATAATTTGTATTGAAAAAGTCTAGTTTCCTGCACAGCCAACTATTGACAGAGTTCTTGGCGTCTTAAAGTAATTAAAAAAAAATGGGCAAATGGTGAAATACACTTATGTAAGAAACATAAAACTTATGAATGAAGTACCTAAATATTGTAATATCTAAATTAATGTTGAATATACTGAAATAAACAACCAAAATAGAATATAAAACATGGACAAATTAGTCAAAATAGAGTATATGCACTTTCATCATTTTAACATGTAAATGCCATCATATAATGCATAATATCCTATAATTAACATAAAATCACATCACAAATAGTTCCATATGAGTCTTAAAAGTTTATAAAATAAGTCTTTAAATGAAGCAATATCTTGCCTCATCATCACTTGCACACACATTGGTTTTTTATTACCTCGAGTCATTACCATGCTCTTGATTAGGTAAATGGATTCACTACACACACATTTGGTCTTAGAGAAATTAGGCAGTATTTAGTGTGTTTGTTTGATACCACTAGTATTTCTAAATCTCCACAAAATAGTCATTTTTCCATATCAACATCCATATCTTCTTCCATATCAACATTTATATCTTCTTCCATGTCAACATCCATGTTATTTCATGAGTCTCTTCACTCCACCTATCACCATATTAGTGCCCCTGATTAAACAACAATGCGAAAATATGGCCAAGCAAAATCTAAACTATGAATGATCATTAGAACATTTGCATTCCATAACTTGCATTAATCATCCATATACATTTTCATCCATACAAAAATGCATCCACACAAAAATATTCACAAAAAAGCATAACACAAAAGTAAAATCAATGTCTATATATATATATATATAATCATATGTAAAATGAAAGGCCAAAGGCTATATACAATAGAGCACCAAGGATCATATACCAAAAAGTGCATCTAAGCACTAAGCTAATACCTATGAGAGGACCCCTGTGATCCTGAAGGAGCCCTAGACCTAGAACTATGCCTAGAATCACTACACCTAGCTGACCTAGATATGGATGAGGAGGGAAGTTCTGGAAGCCCAATATTATGCTCCATCAACCAATCCTCCAAATCCTGAACATATCCCTCCTAAGCTTGAAGGTGATATACATCATACCTCTACCTATGATGCCCCTCTAGTAGCTCTACCTAGATCCTAATGATCCTATCCTCTCCACCTACTGTCAGTTGTGCCTCTAGCTCTATTTACAACTGAGCTATCTCTACCTCTAAAGCCACCTCCCTACCTCACAACAAAACTATCTCCATATATCGAGCTACTATAATAGCATATCGCTCTACCACCAGTTACTCCAACCTCACCTGATCATCCTCACCCCAAATAGGAGGCCCATATGAAATATCCTCCATATTCCCTCCATATTACCCAAGCTCGAGAACCTACTCTACCATATCCCCTCCATCTCCTCCAAGCTTTGTAGCCTACTCCACTATACCCATAGTCCATATCCTCTGACTTCTAGCTCAAAGGTACCATTGACACTTAGGAGCCTCATGAGTATACTTAGACTCATCACCATAACCATCCCCATCCACTGCTAGACTTAGTACCCATGGTGGCTAAGTCACAAACCATGCATCATACTCCTTCGTAGTCCCTGCATAATCCAAATTGGGGAGATCCATCTCATTGTCATCTTCGAGTTTTGCCCTACATGACTCAACACACAGTAGAACTATCTCATCTCGATGATGCCTGTAGAGTATTGGATCCTTAGGAACTCCTTGAATCAATATGAATAACCGCAACACATAGGAGAACTGGATCAACTCCACCTTCTTTGTATGCCTTGCAACCACCCATCTAGCCTATTACATCCACCATAGATGCTCTCAATAACCTATTCACATGTCACCTCACCATGGTCTCCATATCACCTAAGCCACCGTCAGTGCAACCCATAAATCCATATACCATTGACTCATCTACACTGGATAACTCGACTTTGCCTCCTCTGCCAAGGGCCACCTCATCATATAGGGTTGCTCCCTATCCCATACCCTAGCCGTTAAGCCCACAGGTCAAGCCATATTTAAGTGATTCTAACCCTAGTATTGTAGTAGAAAAATACAACCTAGTCCCTAGTGCTTTTGCCTCCTCATATCATATATATCTCAATATACCTACACCAATAAGGTATGAGCCCATGCATACAAATGTGGTGTAGTGATAATATCACACACCATCCCAATAAGGTTCCATGGGAACCAACAACCAATACTATTTGGGGCCACTATGTTGGCCAACATGAACATCACCAAAGTAGGAAGAGCATCCAACTTCTTGTCCACATACATGGACAAGTACTTAATCCCTCCACCTATCACCTCCACACTCTCCCATACATCCCTAAACATGTGGCTCAACTCCTATTTCTTGTCATGTCCAACCTCAACATGCAAGTCCTCCACTGGTAACTTGAGGATGCGATATACATCCTCAAGTGTCACAATCACCTCACCCATAGGGAGCTAAAACATCCCCCTATCTGGATCCCATATCTCTGTTAAGGTATAGAGATACCCCTCATCCACCCTCACCACATATATATTGGCTACCCCATCTATATCAACTACCTCCAACCAATCCCACTTGTCCTCCCGTAGCACCTTCCTCACCTTGAGGATGAGAGGTAAGAACCGATGTCGAGCCTCAAAAATCTTCAGTTGCAACACACCACAGAGCATTAATGTCACATACACTGCATTATTTCAAAATTCAAAAAAAATAAAGGAATTTTTTTGCACAAAAATAAAAATAAAGTCAAAAGCACTTACCTTGGCAAAGCACATGCCTACTTTCGCATCCACTCCCCCCACCACCATAGCTTCCATAGCTCACCAACCATTCACTTCACTCCACTCACTTCAGATGCAGCTTTCAAAATTTATGGATGCACAAATGAGATTGATTTTCCATATGCATGCTACTTATAGCTATTTCAAGTGCATTGAAATGCCCATGGGTACTTCCTGGTGCACTGAGGTACCTCCTTGCATTTGGAAAAGCACTAAACTTTGGCGGGCATCTGCGCATTCAATAAGTGCTCGTCGATGTTTGGTGTCTATTTAAAAAAATAAAAGAAAAAACTAATCCAAAAAGGTAGTTTACATCCACAAAATCATTCCAAATTGCATCCATACATCAAATTCATCATAATATCATGTTTTGTGAAGTTAAAAAATAATTTGGAGTTATAATTTTTTCTTACGATCAAAAGTCGTAAAATCACATTACAAGTTACAAAACACTCCAAAACGGTCCAAATTTTCATTAAAAAAACCATTTTTATCATTCTCATCCTAAATTATATCATTGCACTCATTAACACATCATACTCAAATCATTATATTCATACATTCTCCAAGTTCACAAATTTCAAGTGAACCTCGTATCTAGTAGTCTATTCTATCTCCTTGGTGATTGCAGCAACTTGCATCCATGCAATTCAGTAAGATGGGTAAAATACCATAAGGAAACTTGGCCATATTCATCATATAATATCTCATTGTTCAAAAAATAAAATCAATTTTGGTACTTCACTATTCAAGTGAAACTATGCCAAGACCAATTTGCTCTCTAGTTGTCATTGATGGCCTAGTTCATGGGGCTTAAAACATGGACAAAATTATAACTCATAATTATTTTTCATGATAGTAACCATGGAAACTAGCCTTAGCTAGGGTGATTGGTTTTGACCATAGGAATTATCTAACAGTCACTAGCTAGCCCTCCGAAGTTGACTCTTTTTCTTGCATTTTCATCATATTGCATATCAATGATGCCGGAAGGCACATTCTTCAACAACATGGAATCACCCCAAACTTGGGGCAACCACATTTGAATTTGATTTCCCCATAATGGGATACATAATACATGATGATGACATATACACTTGGCAAAAACCCCTTTCTCTGTTAGGGTAAAAATAGAATCAATCACCTGCATATTTCAACAACCCCCTTCCACCATTGGGGCATTGGGGCATAAACGACATCACATGTACATCATTCATAACATCCACAATTGCACCATGCATGTCACACAATCATTTGCACTCATCTATCAATTGGCTCGTTAGATGCATCCATCACTCATTTACCAATTGAGGGGGTAAGCTACATAATCAAAATTCTTTTGTCTCCAAGCTCATATTTGCATTTCAATAGAAAGAAGTTGCTTCTACGTTAGGCCAAAACCGGGTGTCTTGTATTTTTGCACCACATTGTGTTTCACACAACATGGTACAAGAAGAGGTATTTGTAGACACCAAAATCTAGCCACTTGTCATCCATCCATAGTTTCCTGCCATATTTACCCATTATATATATATATATATATATATATATATATTTGTTTAATATATATTTAAATAATAATATTTTATATATTTTATTTATATATATATATATATATATATATATTATAAATATTGGTATATTTATATGAATTAATCCCAACCATTCACCCACCTTAATCCATGTCACCTACCTAGATTTAATCTCCACCTCCATCGCATTTTAATCTTGACCACACAAATTGTGTCATTGAAACCATAATGTGCCCTAGGAGAGATTATAAAGAGGAGTCATTTTGATGACTCAAACCTTGAGTTTTATGAGTCCTAAGTTTCCAAAGGTTTTGCAATATTTAAGTTCTCAAGCATCCACACATCCTCACCTTTGCTCTCGCTTGCCATTGCTTCTACATCCACCGCCTCCCACCTCTCACGAACCAGATATTCTTTTGCATACTTTTCTCCAATCCCTCGAGCACCTCTGGGCATCTCCTATTCATCCTCGAGCACCTATGGTCACCTTACGCCATAACTGAGCACCTCTAGGTACCTTATTTCCATCATCGATCACGTATAAGCACCTCTTGCTATCACTGAGTCCCCGCAAGCATTCACAACCCTAGTTCTATAGTCTAGCAAACCCTCGGGTGTCGCTAGGGTATCTGTGCACCAAATCCTACAATAATGATGAAGAACAAACATCAAAAAATTAATATGACAAGGTAATTTCTTATTTTATTTTATTGTTTATTCTTTAGAATTGTTTATATCTCCATTTCTACAACTAGGGTTAGTAATTTTCTTATTGAGGACCTCACATAGTGGAGCCCTCGTAGATATTATTGAGTTTTTGTTGTTGTTTGTTGTTTATAGGTTTAGATATCAATTTTATTAGAAGTTACTGAAGCATTTGAGTGGTCTAGCCTATTGATATCTAAATCCCACTCACCTTACTATTGATATCAAGTTGAGTGTGAAGACACCACCCTTGTTTGTTAGCTAGGGTTTCGGAGAACCCTGGCATATTGAAATCATTGTATTGGATAATAAAGCATTGTAAACCCCTATTTGGGGTACACTTGGTTGTAATATCAGAGATCCACCTGATAATAAGAATAAAATTTTATTTTTGTGCAATAATTTGCATTTATTTTGCTTTATTTGTTCATTTATTTAAGTATATTGTTTGGTGTTGTTCAATTTTCCATCTACACTATGAATTCCTGTAATAAAATTTGCAATGAGGGGATCTCAAGCTCAAGAGGTATGATTGCTTCAACACCATAGACCAATGAGAATGGTGTTTCCACAATAGGCATGTGGATGCTTCTTCAATAAGCCCATAATGCCAAGGGGATTTGAGTGTGCTAATATCGATGATTTTATTTGACTAGTTTCTTGAGAATAGTGATCAAGGTCTTATTGGTTGCCTCAACTTATCCATTTGTTTGTGGGTAATAATGAATTAAGAAACTATGTTGGTGAAGTATGCAAAAATAATACACCTATGCAATTATATGAAATCAAATTGAATAGCAAAATTATATAACCATCATGATAGAGATAATAAATAAGAAAAATGGCGTCCTTCTCATTAATAATAATATTTTCCTTCAAAAGAGGTTACAATGATATCCCTTTGAGGGATTTACTACCCATTTGATACAAATTTTACAATCAAGAAAACATGGTAGGTGTATCTTGCAAAATCTTTGCACCCTCTCAAACTGATTTGGGAAGGAGTTTCTTGTGACCTCCACTATGTAGAATTGAGATTTAATATTCTTTGTGTTGTATGCTCCCTACCAAGACCTGAAATCTACACACAAGGAAACTCAAAAGGAATTAGTAGCATTTATAAAGCCTTTCATGATGAGGCCCATGTCCATGATAAAGGAAATTGATAAAAAATACTGAAATGTGGTAAACGAATGCATAAAAACAAAACTAAGCTATGCTAAGCTATAATTGAAATGTTTCTAAAATTGAAGAAAGCAAGAAAAATAAGAAAACATATCTCTACCAGAGGCCATACCTATGTAGGGTAGTCTAGCCTGTTGGTCATCTCAGGGTGATACGGTCACACCTACAGGCCATATTAGGGTGAGATGACTGCTAAACTATAATAAATTCCTTTGTGTTCGATGCAGGAGGACACCAATTTTGATCCATGGAATTGATGTCCAAGGTTGTGCTCATGTGGAATGACTTAATTGGTGGGATTTAGTATCGAAGAAAGGTATTGGATGACCTAAGAATCATAAACTCAGCCTTCAACCTTTGAAATGAATCCTTTGCACACTTGAATGCTTAATGACTGAATTTTTCTAGAACTTCATTATGTTGGAAATGATAACTCTTTGGGTATTCAATATAACAACACTTCGTTATCATAAAAATACTCTATATTTAATGAAGGTAAGGCAAATTTAAATAGACTTTCCAATGGGAGCCTTAGCTTCCTTGAGAAGCTAAGAAGTAGTTGAAATTAAGAAATCATTGTCAATAAACCGTTGTGCTTAGCTTTCAAGAAATTACTCGAACCATTGCCCACGATTTTGAGGTTTTCATTACTTCAAGATTGACCATCCCAAGGTAGGATAGTCATGACTACGGGCCATCATAAGGTAGGATGATCACAGTTAAGGGCCACCTCGGGTGAGGCGATCTCTACTACAAAGGGATCTTTATCCCTATTTGAGTGGTGAGAACCACTATTAAGCCCTAAGGTTGCCCCAGGTGGGTCATATGACCTAAAATAGCCCATGTAAGGTAGTCTCCTCAACATGACATGTTTTTGGTGTCTAAAAATTTCCCTTTTTCGGATGCGTTGTGTGAAAGCACAATGTAAAGCAAAAATAAATAAACTAAAATCAAATTAAGAGTTGATGAATGTTCATTCATCAAATCAACGTTAGATGACCAGATCATGGAAAGAGCATGCATTTTTTAATCATTGCTTCCAACTCATTGGTGGACTTAGTTTTGGTAAGCTTTGAGCATACCTAATTTTTGGCACTCTAAAAATGTGTATTGGGTAGTCGGTGCTACAAGATCTGGGTTCAATGATACCAAGAATTTGTTGAAATTTTTTCTTTTTGCCCCAGCAAATAGGGAAGTGTATGATAATTTTTGGAAATGTTTCTTGAATGAATGCAATTTGCATTGATTAAGTGTTTGATTATTACATTTGATTATGAATTTTGTAATTATATGATTACCCCCTCAAGCGACGAGTTGATGAGAAAATGAAAATTGAAAAAAGCGATGAGTCACTTGACCAAGATGACATGATTTGGGTTTTTTAGGACCTTCACAAATATAGAGGGGAAATTTCTCGTTACGGCTATAATTTCACCATTATTAGTAATTGTACACCACTATCCCTTGGATTAGTCTAGCCACATGGCTTTCTTAGGGAATTGAGGTGATAACAATTTGATTTGATTTCGAAGTGAATCACTATATTCAAATATCTCTTGAAACTAAATGGGATAATGCAATGTATATATCTATCCCATGGAGTGGTCCAACTGTAGGGCTTTCTTAGGGAATTGAGATAATACCATTTTTATTCTAGGTAGAGCTATTTTTGGTTCAAGTGACCTTATGGTAATCTACCCATCCGATCGGATTTCATGGATAATTAGTCACTACAACCACCAGGTATATAGGGTAAATCACTTGGTACGAGGATCACTTGAGAGTTTTGACCAAGAAATTTTGGTATTTTTGGAGCTTTTGATTAAGATAGACCAATAGGTGTTGTTAAATGCCCTAGTGGATGCTAAAGATGCTTTTGGAATGATTGTATTTTTTTGTCATTTTGAGAACATCCCAGGGTAGGACGGTTGCAATTTGCAAATCCTAGGGCCATCTCAGTATAGGAAGGTCACACCGAAATGCGACCACTCCATAGGAGGACGGTCTCAAAATTTGAAAAATATAAAAACAAATTTTCCAAATTTTTGATGTTATTTGCACTACTGGTAGTGAGAGAAAAGGAGAGGTGAGGAGGAGGAGAGCATTTTATGAAGTTTAGCACTGCTAAAAACTCAAACTACCACCATGATAGATCAGCCCGAGGTGTCAACTAGTGGAGGAGCCAAATCTAGATGGGTAGGCACTCTAATTCTTGTTAATTTTACAATTAAAATGAACCTCATTAAGTAATACAGAAAATGAACTTCATTAAATTGTTAGCAATGAACCTCATATTAGATTAGGAAATGTAGATTAGGCTAGTTTAGGTGTAGATTTTGTTGTTTTGTTTTTTAAATTTTGCATGGTTTGGAACCTTTTTTTTTTGGTGCCACTTCGAGGCCGTCCTGGGTAGGGATGGTTCCCCTTTGATATTTTAGGGGTTGTCCTAAGTTGGTACGGTTGAGTTCAAAACTCAACGGTCATATTGGATGGGACGATCGAGTTCAAAACTAAGATGACTGCATTTTGAATGCAAATTTTATTAGAAGTTTTTGCATTTTTGTTGATTTTTGTGATTGTTGAGCTTCATATATTGAAGGTCCACTATAGGGTCCCCAAATTATTTGAGTCTGTGTGAGATGATATCATAGAAGAGGAGTGGAAATGGTTTGAGGTGATTGGCCTCAAGTAGGTGGTTTGCATACCGATGGTTAGGTTAGATCAGACCTATCTAACAGTGTTGGTTGACCACTGGGAGATTTGGATGAACACATTTCATCTCCCAACTAGTGAGATGATGGTGAAACTAGAGGATATCTATCGAATATTTCACATTCATATTAAGGGATGTTCGATTACCTCTACTTCCCTTTTGGATTAGGAGAGAGTACTATAGAGGGTTTTTGGGGTAGAGGTTGTGATTGTGAGTTAGAGCATGGATAGTGGTGGATTACTCATCGGGGCTTGGTATGCTACCAGTGTTTTCAGTTGGAGGTATGCCATTTTGATGTGCATTATATCGAACATCCTACTACTCGAACTCTTCAGGAGTGAGGTTCCCATGGAACCTCCTCGATATGGTGTAGGACTTGATAGATTATGATATTTGAGAGCCTATCATCATGGTATGGAGGAGCACTTTATTGGCTCATCTATATGATGAGTTAATGAGATTCAGCACCAAGGTCAGCGTGGATTGGGCTAAAACCTCCTCCAAATTTAGGGATGCAAGCATATTCAAGTAGATCAACCAGTGATACTGCCTATATCATGAGCACACGTGGATGATGTTGATATTGGATACACAACTCTATGAAGGCGATCTCGGGAGATAGGATGGAGTCACCCACATATAGACACATTATCTCATTATGTATGGTCCCTAGAGGGATTGAGGCCATCTCAGATGGTTTGGAGGCCATACATGGATTATCCTTCTTGGGTAGAGGTAGCGACACATCTAGGGTGCATGAGGTACAAATGGTGGCTAGTAGGGCAACATGATATAGAGTGGGAGTTCTTTTAGTACTCTCACATGACACGATTGTTTGGTATCCACTAAGGTATTCCTAAGGAGCCTGTTATATAACATTGATAAGGGGATGAGACATAGCTAGAGTGGCCTCAAGTGGAGCCACTAGTAGATGAGGAGGATTCAATTATAAATGATCCAAGTTTGGAGGATCTAGGTACCATAGATGAGTATGATACCTAGTGGGTGACTCAATTGTGGTAGGGAGGTGGTCCAATGGGTAGACCTACTGGAGATCTAGTAGTGTAGGGTACAACAGGTGAGGCCTCAAGAGATGAGGTAGGTGAGGTAGGGTGACGAGTGTATCATCATATAGATAAAGAGTGGGGAAAATCCATAGAGGGGGTAGAGGAACCATAGGAGGAGGGTGAGGATGAGGAGGATCCTCAAGATGAGGTGGCTCAGCTAAGAGCACAGGTGCAGACCCTATAGGGCCAGTTAGTAGAGTGAGACACTACCCTTGTTGTAGTATCAAGTTAGCTTAGTAGGGAGTAGTAGTAGTGGAAGGGATTATTTTATGGAGAGAGATCTCCTCAAGGCCTAGGTAGACACTACCTAAGTAGAGATTGATAGGGTGACCGCAGAGTGGGATACTATACATACACAAATGGCAGCTAGGGCAATAGAGAGAGATGTGAGGATTCTAGAGTGGGATGCTTTATAGGTTTAGTTGATAGCTATTACTATAGGGCATGCTATATCATCTACTCCAACTACTTAGGCTACAATGGATGTGGTAGGTTTATAGGTAGAGTTAGCTAGACTATGGGTATTATTGATGACTATGACTACAACTCAGGGGTAGGTAATATATAGTGGAGAGGTTGATATTGGTAGATTATGAAGCCTACTAGAGGAGCATCTGGTCCAACGTCAATCCAATGCAACTTATATAGTGGATTTAGAGGTTCAGGTTAGGATACTTGGTGGTTGTTTACCCAAGTAGTCTACAGTTGGGGGATCTTAGAGGAGCTGATGTAACGAGTCTGGGTAGTCATCAGTGTGGCATAGTCATAGGTCATCAACTAGGCTAGAGATATCAGTGGCTAGTGGCTCTAGGAAGCATCATAGGGATGAGGCTGAGGGCATAGGTGACTCTAGGGGTATAGGCCTTGCATGACTTATGATTATGTATTATTTCATTTTTGGGTGTAAGGTTTGAGGACCTATACAATTGTAGCCTATGGGAAGATTTATATCATGATGTACTCGAATTTATTTATGATATATATATGATATCATGCTTTATGACTCATCACATGATTTTATATTATGTTATGGTTTGATTTTATGTATGGATGCAATAATGGATGCAATTATGTATGCTTAGTATAGATGCAGAGATGTATGCCTAGATGTATGATTAGATGCCATGATTAATGTTGGATAGATGATTTAGATTTTTTTATTTGATTATGAATTTAATTTATGTTGTGGATATAAAAAATCTAATGTGTATCAGATATATTAATTTTATATGGGTGTTCAAATGAAAATTATGGATGTATGTTTTAATTACTAAAAACATAATAAATGAATCTAATTTGTGTTTGACCAACTAATGGTATACACCACAAAATGTATAATAATCATGAATCACAATGTTAACCTTTTTCTCAAAAGTTATACATCTTAATGTAAAAGTGTGAGATGAAATATGCATGATGTGGGTGTTTTTCATATGATCTTTTGTAAACTAAAAAGTGTCCATAAAATAGTTAGTGGTTGTATAAATATCATTGATAATATTAATCCGGTATCTATCCTATCTTATGAAGACCCCTTAATAAGAAAAAACTCATAAAGAAAACTATGATTGATGCTAATATAAATAGTTGATATGAGGGAACTTTGAGGTTTTCTATGAGACTCAAACACCCTAATTGACTAATCAAAAGTTGTATACTGAGTATACAAGACTTTGATAAAAGTCCATTATGAAGACCTAGATATTCAATATCCCTATGTGTGCATGTGATGTTTATTAATGATGCATAATATTACCTCATTGTCAAACGGGTTTCATTCAACCCATTGTTGTAATGAGGATCACCTTATGGATATCTTTATCCTGATTTTGTACGTAGTTGGACTAGACTACTAGGAAATACTAGCTTCCATAAGATCAACATTGGTCTATACAAAAGAAGGTCATTAATGTGACAAACATATCACCACACGTAAGGCTACTCCATTGCTAGGTGGGTTTCATTCAACCCATTGTTGTAATGGAGATTACCCCATGGCTTTTGAATACTGAGGATTCTAGGGATTCAATCTCGTTACCCCATTATTTTATTTTGATTGATTTGGGATACTTGCTCATGCTTAGTGATTAAAATCACTTTTGTTTATTATAATTTTTAGAGCAAGGGGATATTCGCTTAGTGGTATAAAACACTATGTTTTTTTTGAAGGATACTTGCTCATTTTTGTGGGGAAAGGTATTTCTTAGGTATGGGGGGCTTGTCCTTTTGTCAATTATCAGCATTTTAGACCATGAACATAATAGGATGAGCAAGGGAAACCTTTCGCTCAAGGTGGTAAGGACTACGTTGTAGCATCATCCTTCCTTTTTCAAAACTAAGATTTTAATGTGTAATTTTGTGTTTGGGATTTTGACATATGCAAGGTACTATCAAAATAAGACCCTACTTTCGAGAAGACAAGATAGCTTTCTACAAAATCTTAAAAGATAACTAGGGATGGTTGAATGACCAAAAACCCTAGTGAACAACTCTATAACAATTTATGGATTGTGTTGAAAAACATAATTAATCATAAAGGGAAATGAGGATGATAATGATGTATGATGTGTGGGGGGGTTTGCCTATGATATTTTGCAAACTAAAATATGTGTGTAAAATAGTCAGTGGTCATCTAAATATCATCATTTATATTCATCCGGTATCTATCCTATCTTACGAGGACCTCTTAATAAGAAAAATCTCATAAAAAAACTGTAAATGATGTTGATGGATAAGGTTGGTTGATGATTCATGATTAGAATACACACATGGTATTATTTGTAAGAATGCAAACACAACTTGTCCTAATGCAAGTGTAATGGATGAAGATGCCTAATGCAACTAATCAATAAATGCAATGAAATGCATGATGTAAATATTTTTGTGTTTAGATGTTTTGTATTGTTTTTGTGATTTTTGATTGTTTTGATTTTCTTTTTGTTAATTTTGTAAATTTTCTAATGTTTTTGTGATTTTTATTTATTTGGTTTTTGTTTTTTTAATTTTGATTTATTAGCTATTATGTATAAAAAATGAAGAATTTTGAGAGTTTCGGGTTTCTCAAACCTTCTAGCAAAGTTTTTTTTTTTTATATACAAAAAAAAAAAAAAGCCCAGCCCAGAATGGCCCAAGATCAGCGCCGACCACCACACACCATGAGCCACCCCCAGCCACAACAAACCTTTACGCCGCCAACCTTATAGCAAAGTTAGGTGATAAGTTCCTAGCCCTATTTTTTATGTTATGACAAAGGGATCTAACCGATTGGTCATAAATTTATCTCTTAAATGAGGCAGGTAGGTTTGAATTTTGGTTAGTTCTCTTGGAGTGCAAGATCCCCAACTTTAAATTCTCTTAATTGGATTTTTGTATCATATGATCACTTTAAACTATCTTGATAAACGTGAAGGTGCTCAAGAGAATTAACTCATTGTTCATCAAGAAGTACCAATTGATCAAGGTGAGCTTGTCACATGGTGTCATCATCGATGAACTCTTGAATTAAAATGCACAACGACAGAATTTCTAATTCCAAGGGCATGGTGGACCTCAGCACCATACACTAGCAAAAATTGGGTTGCCCCAGTGGGTGTTCGTATGCTAGTTTGATAAGCCCATAAAGCTAGAGGCAACTACAATTTTATTTGAGGCCTCTACCTACCCATTGGCTTATAGATAATAGGGTATATAAAATCTATGATGAATGTTATATTTGGATGTTAAATCCTGTACATATTTGTTCTTGAATGGTGTCCCATTATTCGATATGATTTTGGATGGAATACCAAAATGACATATGATATTATGGATTACAAACTCTATAATATGAGCTCTAGTCATAGTGGTAAGAGGGATAGATTCCACCCACTTAGTAAAGTAATATGTGGTCATTAGGATAAATGTGTGATAGCCTAAAGATGGGGGAGAGATCTTCCCAATTAGATCAAAACCCCACTACAAAAAAGGCCATACCAATTGGATCGGTTGTAAGGCCTGGGAAGGTAAGTGTGAAATATTAGCATGATGTTGGCATTTTATGCACTCCCTAACATAAGTGTATCAATACTTCTCCATAGTGGGCCAATAATACTCCATTCATAGGATATGCTTAGCAATGGCCATGCCACTAAAATGGCCATCCCACGTACCATCGTGAGCTTGTAAAATTACCCAATAATATTCTTGGGGCTCGAGAAAATGAAGGAGAAGACCATTGTAGATCTGATGATAGAGAATTTCTCCTAATAAGACATACTTGGTCTATTTTTGTTTAAATGCTCATTTTTTGGTATGCGATAATCCTGATGAAATACTAGCAAGTTTTAGATAATCTTTTAACTGGATGAGCCAATATTGATAAGCTTGGGTTTCAACTTACTGAAAAACTTGTTCCTGCTATACTTCATCACACACAAATATGGATTGGAAAACAACCTTATGATGAATGGTCATGCCATTATCCGAAGGACCCTATGGGGTCAAGGATCCCAAAGATGCTTGTTTTAGAAAGTCATATATTTGAGAGAACTGATCTTGATTTGATTCAATCCGGATCATGTGGATAAATTCATTGTCATTCGAAGCCTCACACAACATTATTGATTACAAGAGTGTTTTTACATGGATGGTTGTAATATCATTGAAAGGATTCTACGGGTTTAAGGACCCCAAAGAAGCCATTGTATTCATGAAGTGATTAGACGTATGAGGGATTGCCTTGATGTCATACCATTCTAGTTTGGCTAGTAACTTATCCACAAGATCTTTGTAGGCCTTCAAGATTGGGCATATACATTGATAAATTCCTTTTATTTGGTTAATGATGAGTAGGGAATCACTAAATATGTTAAGCTTTTTGATCTTCATGGTGATAGTTGTTTTGAGATCTAAGAGAAGAGCCTTGTATTTGATATTATTATTGGTGCATGGGAAATCGAGTTTGAATGAAAAGGGCATAGGAGATCCTTTTGGTATGAAAAATACGATCCCTTCACCACCCCCTTGCTCGCATTTGGAACCATCAAAGAACAAAATCATGTCAGCTTTATTTTCTGATTCTTTTGGTTCGGGTGAATCTGATAATGTAAACACTGCATCATCAAGTAGTTCAATTACAAGTGGCTTATTATCCTAGAGAGGAGCCTCTAAAAGTTTATCAGCTATGAATTGACCTTTTATATATTTTTAGCTAATAAATTCAAGATTGAATTCCATCATTAGAATGATCCACTTTGTGGTTCGCATGTTATGATATGTGCAACTCATCATATACCGCAAAGGATTTTATTTTGATACAACATACATTGTATGATTTAACATGTAATGTAATTTTTTTTTTGTGGTGAATATTATTGCTAAGAAAAGCTTCTCAATGTATGTGTACTTTAGCTCATAACTGACCAAGGTGCAACTAATGTAATAGATGGTCTGTTCCTTATTTACCTCATTATTTTGGGCCAACATGGTCCCTAAGGCAAATTCGATGGCTGAAATGTACAATAAGAAAGGCACACTTGGTTGAGGTGGAGCTAATACTAGTAATGATACCAGGTACTATTTTATCTCATCAAAGACCTTTTGGCATTTCTCATCCCAATTGAATGGGACTCATTTTTGCAATAAGTGATTCATGGATTAGCATTTATCCGAGAGTTGCGCTATGAAGCATCGGATAGAGGTGACCTTTCCTTGCAACCTATGAATCTATTTAAGGTTAGTGGGGGGAAGCATTTTTAAAATTTCTTTGACCTTTGTGGGATCTATTTTGATCCCTCATTTGGAGATTATAAATCCTAAAAAATTTCGAGATGTAACTCCGAAGACACACTTTTTGGGATTTATCCTGACGTTATGCTCTATTAGGTGATCGAAGACCTTCTGTAAAACATCTGCATGCTCTTCATGCAAGAGAGATTTGGCTAGAAAATCATCTATATAATATTCTAAGATTTTATGCATATAGTCATGAAAGATGTATGTCATAGCCTATTGGTATGTGGTACCAATATTTTTAAGGCCATATGGCATGAATTTATAACAAAATGCTCCCCATGGAGTGGTAGAAGTTATTTTATGTTGATCTTCGGGCTTGACCTAGATTTGATTATAGCCTAAAAACCCATCCATAAGGGACAACATTTCATGATAAGCAGTCATGTTTACTAGAGCATGGATTTTAAGTAAGGGGAATTCATCCTTGGGAGTCACTTTATTAAGATCTCTAAAATATGTACATATGTGAATCTTCCCATCAAGTTTAAAATTTTGGATACCCATTCAGGATAATCAATTGGTTGGATGAATTCTACATCCAACAATTTTTGTAATTCATTTTTCACCATTAAGGTGATTATTGGATGCATTTTTTGAAGCTTTTTCTTGATCGGTTTAATATTCGGATTGATCGTAAGGTTATGCACCACCATATTCGGGTCAAAGACCTGACATGTCTTTATACGACCAAGAAAACATGTCACTTTTTTATATCAATAGAGTTGTGATGATGGCACGTTCTTCAGGAGATAGACTTTGTCCCAATTTTACTTTCTTGGGATTTTTAGGGTCATTGCCAATATCTACATCAAAATTTTCCTCAATTGACATATGAGATCCCTCCTCAAGTTGATGAGGTGTAGGGATTAAGTGGATGTCATCCACTAGATTTGGAGGATCGATCATGTTGGATTTGATCTCAACATTACAGACATCTCTAGATGATATTGGAGAGAAATGGAATGGTTTTAGCATTTCTTCACAAGGAAAGAACTCCTCGAGAGATGGAGGTGATGTGGCATGATCAAAATCAATGGACTCAAGGTTGAGGTGCAAAGGTTTTGAAGGGTCACTAGGGTTGTAGAGAGGTGCAATTAGGTCAATGGAAACCATGTTGATGGATGGTTGGTAGTTTCTATTTTTGTGTGGGGTGAACCTATTTATTATGAATGACTCTAAATGTGTTAAATGTGGCTTAGGTGGAAATAGGATTACTAGATATGCTTTAGGAGTAGACAAGATGATTGGATCCTCTAGAGGTAGGAGTTACCTCCAATTAGGTGGGGGAGGAAAAACCCTATGATAGATATCATCTAGGTTTATAGGGGTCCTAATAAGGTCAAAATATCCTCTATATTTTTTAAGGTGAAAAAGGTAGTGATGGCCTAGATATGCTAAATTTATTTCATCCTCGTACTCATCCTCTCCTTCAATCCAAATATTTCCAAGATCATCTCCTAGATCAAAATCTTCTTGTTGGTCAAGCTCTTCAGATGCTTCACTGATAGAATCAGGAGGCTTGATATCAACCATCATTATGGGGAAATGATTTCCCAATAAATGAGAATAGCCTAGATTAGTGTATTTATTCTCATTGATATCTTCTCCAAAGCCTATGCTTAGACGTTGTAAGGAGTCAATGAGGAGCTCATCTAGCATGCATATTGAGTACCCTAAGCCAAATTTATTTGTAGGCAATTGGTATTACAAAAATTAGGGTGTTCTGAGACCCTGTTCATAATGACCTAATCAATTTTTGTGCCAGTGGCAATGGTATAAATATCATAGAGCAAAGTATGAATTCGACATGTAATAGATGTTTTTTGATAATGGTTTGTTGTCATGACTAATCATAGGAAACTAGTTGGTAGATTGATCGAGACCTCCATAAATAAAATTTATTTTTTTACGGAGGTATCCCTAGGGGTACAATATTTCCAATGGGTAAGGATGGCACATGAGGTCCTCCCATGTATTGAATAGACTCAATAATTAGTGTAAATGTTACATTTTGCACCAGATATTCAGCAAGAATATGGTTGGCCAAGTGAATCATCACTTACAATGAGGGTGATGGTGATGATAATGAAGGGGATGTAAGGTGAGGTGAGTCATCCATTGTGGCAAATGCTTCATCCTCTTCCATAGGAATCAAAATCTCTACTACAAAAACATTGGGGATGATGACTGGAGTTTCCTCCATTGGTACCTTCATCTTTTATTCTTTTGAAGGGCCCAATGAAGAAGAAGGAATATCAGAGGATGCCAATGGTGAAGGTGGAGGTGGTGGTGATGATGTGGATGGATTGGTAGGTGCTAATTTTTTTGAGCGTTCTAGATGCTTGATAGGAATACTAGGTTAAACATCTGGATGCATGGAGGGTAGAATGAACTCCCTTGGATTACTAACATGATTGACATACTTGAATGGCTCATCATAAAAAGGGACCACATGAACCTATCCTTCATGAATGTACTTGATACATTGATGTAGTATTTAAGGAACACATTTCATGTCCCTAATTCAAGGTCGACCGAGTAATATATTGTATTGCATCACCCCTTCTAGAACATGGCCCAATACAAAGATTATATTTAGTCCCACCTAGATAGGTAGGATGATTGTTCCTACTATGGAATATAGAGCATCATTGAATGCTCTAAGTGTGAAGGTAGACACTACAATGTGTGACATTAGAAGGCTCAAATTCTCTAATGCAGTCATTATTATTATATTGATTGATGAACTTGTATCAATCAGTACTCACTTATATAGGATCCTATTAATGAAAGCAATTATATGTAATGGGGGATCTTCTAAATTACTAGGTACAATTTTATTTCATGATCATAAAATTTAATCATAGGTTCCATTTTTGCACGTGCCCCACAAAGCTTGTGAAAGCATTAGAATATCGATGCTACAGTTTGATGGATTTTAATATCTCCATTAACGTCTCCCTATGTCTAGGTGATTGTTGTATAAGATTATCTATGGAGATATTTTCCAATGCTATTTTTAGGATTTGCATAAGCCTACTCCTAATTGTTACCATCAATTGAGGTGGTGGAAATTAAATAGGATTTTGTGTTGGCAAGGGCTATGATGTAGAAGGGATTCTAATTGGAGCTATAGGTGGTGCAACCTAATTGTACCTTCTATTTATCATCACTATGTTGATCATTCCTATGAACCCCTGAGTGGGTGGGGCCATATGTATTTTATTGACTTTGTATTGTGTCTGATCATCCTTAACCTCATGAGTGGGCAAGGGATATTTAAAAATACCCATTTATTGGTTATTAGGGGCAAGAGGATTATCAATTTGTAATTGGTTCTTGTTAAGCATGTCTTGTACTAGGTTCTTAAATCCATAATATTCTTGGATATCATGATCCTTTTATGTGTGATAAATGAAATACAAATCCTCTTTAAACCCCTTAGTTTTTGGGTGGGTAGGATCTACAGGGTGGATCTCAGGTAAGATAATGGTATTTGCATTGCATAACCGATTGAAAAGAGATGCCAAAGACTCAAGCAATGGTGTATAAGTGTGAAGAGTGTGGCATGGCTAATATTGTACTTGATTTTATTGGTATTGATGATTATACTAGGGGGGAGGGTATTGATCCTGATAGTTAGGCTGCTGGGGTGCTTTCTTAGTTTTAGGAACATTTAGAACAACTTGATTGATTGGAGCCAATTTATGTTGTGTGTAGTTGTTCCTAGGATTATTGTTCCACTCATTTTTTTGGAGTTTGATATCCCCCTCTTGGACCTTAATGTCCTCAATTACTTTAGCTTGCACCAAAGCCTCCTCGAATGTTTGGTACTATTGCAATTATAAAAGAAGCAAAATTTATTTTGAGAAACTTCTCTTAAACATTCAAGTTAGTTATGTGATCGGTAGAGTGAAAGGCAATTTGGACATTACCTTTCTCCACCTATTACCGTAATCCATAAATAGCTCATCATTAAATTGGTGAAGATTTAATAAGTCAGTTAGGTTAGCTTTCTTTTTGATGTCGAATGAAAAATGTTCTAAGAAAGTGTTTGCTAGTTGTTCAAAACAAGAGATGATATGCCTTGGCAATCAGGTTGTACCACTCTAAGGCTAGGTCTAGAGAGTGTCATCAGGAAAGCCCTCAACAATAAGGTATAATCATATTGTAGATAGAAGTAGAGGTTCATGAAAATTGTTACATGTTCCTAAGCATCTTGATCTCCATTAAATTTGTCTAGTTTTGGCATTTCAAAATGCTCTGTATAAGGACATAAAACTAATGGGTGAAGGGGCTGATTGCATAGTTGCCACAATGTAGGATTTTGATAGCCCATACCTTGTTTCTCTAGTGATTTTATATGCTTCGTAAGGACCTTATAAGCATGAGATGATATGATCTCATTTTCTTGGATTGGTCTCCTAGGAGGAGGAGGTGGAATATTCCTGTTAGAATGAGGTGGTTGAACATATTCATCAGCCACATCTTCGTAGAGTGACTCAGGGTATCTTTGATCTTGATACTTAGGTTCTAGGTCCTCATAGGTTTCATAGTCTTGATGATCTAGTAGTTGACACTATTGTGGCCTAGAATGATGGATGGATGCATGAGGAGGGTGATTTTTTGTTGGCCTAGGAGGTAACTCATAATATTATGCAATGCACCTTTGATTAGCTTGTTGCCTATAAGTACTAGGCATAGGGATTTCATCATAAGCTACTCTATGTGATTGCTCCTCATGCAATCTTTGCTTGTGCATCCTTTCTTCATGCAATCATTGCTCATACAACTTTTTATGGTGCAATCTTTATTGTTCTATGTGCTCTTGTTCTAGGTGCTCTCTATCCTTTCACAACTTATCCAACTCTAGTTGGAGTAGTCACCCTCATTGACTCGTATTAGGCCTACGTACCTAATCTATTGGATTAGTTGTGTGGGATTGATGAGTTCTTGTATCAACAAAAGAGTATTTGGCTTGTTCTATGAGCATAGTAGGAGTAGCTATCCATTTTCCATGATCGATAGAAGCTCAATTAACCCAATGTTCAATCCTATGACTAACATCTTCATGTAGAGAGGTTTCAGGAGTATGACATGTACACATGGAATACTCTCTATGAGTGAGAATAGGATGCACTAGGTCTCTGTATCTCTCATCCTTAGAATGAGTATGAATGGAAGTGTAGACACCAAAATCCAGCCACTTGCAAGTCATCTATACCTTCCTATCAGCCACGTGTCGGTCATCCACCTTCCCGCCATTATTTGGCCCAAATCCACACTTTCCCGCCATTATTTGGCCCAATTTCACCTTTTCCCGCCATTATTTGGCCCAATTTCACCTTTCCCGCCATTTTTCATCCCCAAATTTATTTAAATTAATATTTATATATATATATTTTAATATTTTAATATATATATTTAAATAATAGTTTAAGTGATTTAATCTGAGCCATCCATCCTTCATTTAATCTCATCCGTCCATCCATCTTAATCCGTTTCACAACCAAGATTTATTCTCTACCCTTGGATCCACTTTAATCTTAGCCACACGTTCAAAGTGTCGTTAAAACCCTAAAGTGTGCCCTAAGAGTGGATTATAAATTGAGTCACTTTGATGGCTCAAACCCTATGTCTTTTGCTACTTCTATCTCCTATGCGTTATCTCTGATTCTAATTCTTCTACTGCTATTTCCTCTCTTCTGCTACCCTTTCGCCGCATCCATCGCCGCTTCCATCACCATTTTTGCCGCCATTCCTTCTGCAGCATTCTGCAGAATCTCCCATTCTCGTCGCAAGTGCCCATGGGCGTTTTCCCTTTCACCAAGTGCCCACGAGCATTTACCAAGTTCTCGCGAGCGTTTACCTACAGCCACAGACTCAGACCGGCGTCTGTAATCCAGATCCAGAAGCACGCGGGAATTCAGCGAGTGCACCATGGCACCTTCCACAGCCTATTCTGACAACAACATTACTTCCAGGTGTCGCCTGGTCTAGCTGCGTTAACAGAGAACAGGTATAAATTAGTTTAAAGCAAGTAACCTCTTTTCTTCTATTTGATCTGTTATTGAATTCCTGCATTTTGTTTTTCTAGGGTTTTAGATAGTTTTCGAGGGCTCACACAGTGGAGCCCTCTTATTAATTTCTAACTCCTTTGATAGTGTTAATGTGTGCAGGTTTTTGACAGTAGATCCGGTTTATTGATGGTAGCTGATTAAGCTGGAGTGGTCCAAGCGAGGGATACAACAAAGCCCACTCACTCTGTTGGGATTGAAGATACACTCTTCGAAAACACCACCATTTGTGCCAGCTAGGGTTTCGGAGAACCCTAGCATAACTTGTAACTGTGTATCACAAATAAAGGGTTACAGGCCCAGTTGTATTCAAAAAGGAGTTTTTAAACTCCATCGATTAATAGAAATCGTTTGTTTTGTGCAACTATTCTGTACTCCGTTATTGTGGTTTTATCTTTTGTTTGGCGTTGTATTTTTAATCTATAGGAAGAAGCCACTCTATGAGTAGAATGTGGGCCATACTTATCTAAATGAGTGAACTTCCTACTTATCCAAGGATAATGCAAAAAATTAGCTCTCTCATCCAATCTAGGTAAAGGTATATACTCCACCCCATGCTTAGATAAATGGGTGGATTGATTGGGGACACAAATTCATGTTACTCCCATATTAGGCTCCATGTTCTCCTGGTATGGGTATCTCGATGGTTAGATCCTCCATGTGTGGAGTTCCCATTATGATGGCTATTATAACACCGATTAGGAAGGAGTAAATATACAGGATTGTACCAGAGATGCTTTGGACCTCCTTGTAAATTTTTTGTAGCATCAACTTGTGACTGATCTTGGCTACATGTAGTTACCATTATGTTTTTATTATGCAAACAGTAAGGAAACAAATAAAGTATACAATATGATTATCTCGTTTAAATTTTCTTTATGAGTCCTATACTATTTTATTTGTTTGATGTTTATTTTTGTTGTTGCTTTTTTTTTTTTTTTTTTTTTTTGTTGTTTTTTTGTGATGATATTGACTCAGTTTAAGTTTTTCACATGTATTCTCTCATACATTGACTTGGAGGTGAAGTCCAAGCTGTGAAACCCACTAGGGCTTGGTGATGAACCTGATGAGGGAGCCTAGGTCCTACCAGTCCTCACTTTATGATAGTTATTGGATGAGTCTTGGTCAAAAATGGGGTATGAAGTAACAAAACACAAGCCAATAAGGGGGAGATGAAACCCACCATCGTTGGTCTTGATCAATGATTGGTGATGAAATCCAACTCATTGATGTTTAAGATAGTGCATGGTGTGTGAGGTTCATGTTATTTTTATGCAAAAATTAAGTTCAAACATAGAGCATTCAATGTTCTTTTACTAATGCATAAAAAATAATGTTTTATTTTCATATTTCTAAGTAATAAATGTTTCAATTTTAGAAATCTAAAAATGCAAAACCCTAAGATGATATCAACTTTTAAGCAGGCAGCAAGCACATCAACCATACAAAAATTAGACAAAGGTCATCTCTGTGAAGGATGATCTGCAGTAGAGGTCATATAACACAGGTTTGGTCAGAAATAGGGACCGTCTAGGATAAGAGCAGCCAAAAATAGAGGTCATTTGACCCAAGGATGATCACAAACAAATTATTTTGAAATTAATTTTTTTTTTGCACTTTTTCCAACCACGCATGCAATTTTAACTTTCTCTACTAAAAGTAGGAAAAATAAGGGCAAAATTACTTACATGTGCAGCCTAAGTCTGTTGTTGATGTTGTTTCTAAATTTGCTAAATTTTTCTCTAAGACCATCTCAGGGTAGGATGATGAGGTCTACTAGTTGTCTTGCAGAAGGATGATCATGACTACTGAATGTCTCTATCGAGGATGATGGTACCTACAATTCACAAACACCAAGAAAAAATAATTAGCAACAAATCAATTAAATATGGACAAGAGTCTAGTCATGATCACCACTGAAGCATGCAAAAATTATGCACCTATGCAATTATATGAAGTCAAATTGAATAGCAAAATTAGGTAACCATCAGGATAGAGACAAGAAATAAGAAAAATGGTGCCCTTCTCATTAATAACAATATTTTCCTTCAAAAGAGGTTACAATGATATCCCTCTAAGGGATTTATTACCCATTTGATACAACTTTTACAATCAAGAAAACATGGTAGGTGTATCTCGTAGAATCTATGCACCCTCTCAAACTAATTTGGAAAGGAGTTTCTTGTGACCTCTACTATTTAGAATGGATATTGATTAATCTTTGTGATGTATGCTCCCTTCCAAGACCTAAAATATACATACAAGGAAACTCAAAAGATATTATTAGCATTTATAGAGCATTTCATGATGAGACCCATATCCATGATAAATAAAATTGATAAAAAATACTAAAATACAGTAAACACATGCATAAAAATATAATAAAGCTATGCTAAGCTATAATTGAAATACTGCTAAAACTGATGAAAGAAAGATAAATAGAAAACTAGCTCTCTGCCAAAGGCCATCCCTATGCAAGATGGTCTAGCTTGATGGTCATCTCAGGGTGAGACAGTCACACATGTGGGCCATATTGAGGTGAGATGACCATTGAACTATGATGAATTCCTTTGTGGCTGATACGGGAGGATATCAAGTTTGATCCATGGAATTGATGTCCAAGGGTGCGCTCATGTGGAATGAATTAATTGGTAGGATTTAGCATCAAATCAAGGTATTGGATGACTTGAAAACCATAAATTTAGCCTTCAACCTTCGATATGAATCCTTTGCACACTTGAAAGATCCATGACCAAATTTGGCTAGCACTTTGCTATGTTGGAAATGAGAACTCTTTGGGTATTGAATCTGATAGCACTTTGTTATCATCAAAATGCTATATATTTAATAAAGGAAATACACCTTTAAATAGGCTTCCCAATGGGAACCTTAACTTCCTTGAGAAGCCAAGCAGTTGGAATAAATAAACTATTATAAATAAACCATTGTCAATAAATCATTGTGCTTAGCTATCAAGAAATTGCTTAAACCGTTGCCTAGGATTTTGAGGCTTTCATTGCTTCAGGCTCGACCATCCTAAGGTAGGATTATCATGACTATAGGTCGTCCTAGGGTAGGATAATCAAAATTAGAGGCCACCTCGGGGTGATGTGGTCTCTTATAAAAAGGGAAATTTAACCCTGTTTGAGTGGTGAGAACCACTGTTAAGCCCTAAGGCTATCCCAGGTGGGTCATATGGCCTAAATAGTCCATGTAAGGTAGTCTCCTCAACATGAAATGTTTTTGGTGTCTACAATTGGATATTATATTTCTCGCGTAGTGCTAAAATATCCTTATTCTTAAAATACTTTCCATTATCAAAGATTATTTTTGAGGGGATATCAAAATGATAGATTATGTGTTGAAGTATAAACTCCACAATTCGAGGTCCTATCATATTGGTTAGAGGAATTGCCTCAACCCACTTTTGAAGTATTCAGTGGTAGTGATGATGAATATATGTTATCATAAGGAAGGAGGTAAGATTTTACCAACCATGCCCAAACTCCATTGTGAAAAGGGCCAAATATTCTGAATAGGTTGCAATGCTTGTGTTGGTACATGAGTTAAATTAGCATGTTGTTGACATTGTTGACATTTCTTTACATGGGTGCAATAGTCATGTTCCATGGTGGATAAATAATAAACCATGCATAAAATGTACTTTACGATGGCCATTCCACTAAAGTGACCACCACAAGTACCATCATGAGCTTCTAATATTGCTCTTTGGGCCTCTATAGGCTTGAGACAACAAAGGAGAACTCCATCATAACCATGTCTATACAACATGTCCCCCAAGAGAGTAAAATGAGCTGCATTTTTTTTTAAAGTACATTTAGAAATTCTTGAAATGTTGGATGGGAGTGTTCCAAACTTGAGAAAGTATTTTATGTGGCTAGACCAAGGCTCATATGACTTTGCATGGATAAAGCAAACATTCTTCTCATATTTAGATTTAGCACAAGAAATTGCAGATTTAGAGATCGTTGTGATAATGAATGGTTGTACCTCTCCTTCGAAGTTCTTTGGAATTAGTGATCTAAGAGAGGAAATCATATATGCAAATCTATTATTCAATATAGGAAAGCTATCAATCTCATACCAGTTAAATTTTCTGACCAATTTCATTGCTACTTCATGATAAAGTTTCAAGACTAGTTCTTTGCATTGGTATTATTTGTTTACTTGACAAATGACAAGTTGGAAATCACCAAATATCCTGATACACTTTATGCTCATAGCTATGGCTTCTTGAAGTCCTAATATTAAGGATTCATACTCTACATTATTGTTTGTGCATGGGAAATCTAGTTTGAATTATAGGGGAATAAGCACCCCCTGTGGTGTATGAAATACGACTCCTACACCTTGTCATTTTTCACACTTAGAATCATAAAAGAATAGTGTGATATTGACATCTTCCTCAAGAATGACATTTTATTCTTGTTTAGTGATAGTAAATACTGAATCATCTAGGATCTCAATAATAAAGGTTTTATCACTAGGAAGTGGAGCTTCTGGAAGCTGATCAGCTATAACCTAACATTTAATATATTTTTGACTAATGAACTCAAGATAAAATTTTGTTAGAAGCATTATCCATTTTGCAGTGTGGGTGTTATTGTAAGTGAGATATCATGTAACACATAGGATTTTATTTAGCTATGACATAGGTAGTGCGGCTTAGCATGTAATGTCTGAGTTTCTTAGTAGTAAAAACCACTACTAGGTACAATTTGTCAACATAAATGTATTGGGTTTCATAGCTTACCAATGTTCAACTAATATAATAAACTGCTTGCTCTCGGTTGTTTTTGTTTTTCTGTGCAAGCATTGTCCCTAATGAAAATTTCATTGCTAAAATATAAATATGGAAGGAGATCCCTGGGTGAGGAGGAGTTAAGACTGGTGGAGAATCTAAGTATTTCTTGATATCATAAAAGGCTTTTTGGCATTCATTTATCCATGAAAACATCACCCCCTTTTGTAGTAGGTGATTGAATGGCCTGCATTTGTTTGAGAGTTGTGCAATGAAATGATAGATCAATTAAATATTTCCTTGTAAGCTATGCAACTCCTTCAAATTTTTTGGAGGAGGCATCTCCATAATGGTCTTGACCTTGTTTTGGTCCACTTCAATTCCTCTCTTGGAGTTAATGAATCCTAGAAGTTTACCTAAGGTGACATCGAAGAGGCTTCTTGATTTAGAGTTTTAATGATTTCGTGCATGCCCTGTTCATGTTTTACTAGAACATCCTTACCAATTGACTCGATGAAAGTATCATTATGGGAAACCAATCATGTGACCTATATTATCAAGGATTGGTTGCTTGGATTCATCTATAAAAGGTGGATTGGATTATGAATCAACCCCCCCATACACAAAATTGATTCTATTAGGCACTAAAACCATATTATACATTACTCCTATGAATAAGGATGGATCACATGGGTGACCATAATCCCTAGAATTTTTTATGCTTAGTGGTGTAATTGTGACATATTGGACCATGTATTCACCAATGCCAGGATTGGTGAGGTGGACTATAACTTTTGAGGATGTGGATGAGGTATATGAAGTGGATGTGTAAGTGGAAAGCTCATGGATGACTGGTGACTCAAATAATGGGAGGGACATGTGCTAGAATGGCATCTCACAATCCATTAAAGTGACTTATGAGACATCGAATAGTGGAGATGAATATAGATTTGGTTGAAGGGTTTGATGGATGGTTGATGATGCTGATGTGGATGGAATGGTAGTAGTTGTAGGTTGTATGGGTGATGATGAATGAGTGGTGATAATGGATGATGTTTATGTTGATGATGTGGATGGTGTGGATTAGGTTTGACCACATGTACATGTATCCAACTATGATGAGGGTGGTGGTGTGGAATTGGAGGCTTGATGTGGAGTAGTTATGGGAATATCCTCAAGAATAGGAGCTTTGTATGAAGAAGTGGTGGATAGTGTGGTTGGTGGGGTTAGGAATAGGAGAGTGGATGGAATTGTGGATTTGTAGTTATTTCAAATGAAGTTTTAGTACTTAAATGATTCAATGTTCATTGGTATGCAATGGATATGTCCCTCATGTACATATTTTAACCATTGATGTAGTATGTAAGGGACACATCTCATCTCCCTAATTTAGTGATATCCAAGGAGTACATTGTAAGCCATGGACCAGTCTAGGATGTGGATTATGGTATGCAATATTTTTACCCCCACTTCTATGGGTAAAACAACATTGCCAACTATGGAACAAAGAGCATAATTGAATGCTCTTAAGATGAAGGTGTATTTGGTTATGTGTGATGGTATAATATTGAGATGTTGAAGGGTGAATGTGGTGATGATGTTGATGGAGGAACCAATGTCAATCATTACTCATTTAAATGGCTTCCTATCAACTTGAGCCATAATATGTAGTGGAGGGTCCACCAATTTTGATGAAATTTATTTAATTTTAAAATCATAGAATGTGATGGAAGGCTCCATGCATTTTCGAATACTCCCCATGAAATTGATGAAGGCATTAGTATCTTGGGATTGAATTTCAATGGATTTTAAAACTTCTATCAATGCCTCATGGTGTGGGGAATATTGTTGTATTAGCTCATAGATAGATAGTTTGGGTGAAGCCATTTTGAGGCTAGTTTTCAGTAGGCTACTCAGTGAGATGATGGGTCTTTGTGGATGGTTTTGTAGATGAGTGGATTGATATGAACAACTTGGAATATAAATTGGTTGGGATGAATTGGCAAAAAAATGGATGGATGATGATGAATTGGCAAGTTGTGGGGACACACTTGCTTAAGGTTCTATAGAAGGTTGAACTGCCTATTGTAGTTCATTTTGTCGATTGGTGCTTCTTTATCCTTGGGTGACTATGTGAATAGCCACCATAAAAACTTAGTATCGTTGTAAATGGTTGACTTGATTAGTAGGAGTCTTAATGTTTGACCCCCTATTGTCTATTATTTTTCTTCATGATAAGGAAGTGGCATTTGGTATATACTAGAGTTTTGGTTTTTTTGGGCCAAAGGACTATCAAAATTGAAGAACCACAAACATCGAATGTTATATTACCTCCTTGCTTCTCATTAAATTCAACAGTACAAGCATGCACAAATATTCCTATTAAATTTTCACGCAGTGAATATGTTCTTTTTTTTTTTCTTTGAAAAGTTGATAATCCCCTTTGGTGAGCTTGACCTTAAGCTTTTATAGAATTCTAGCATATTTCCTTGGTGACACATAAGGTAGAATCATGCAAAAAGTTCACTCAATTGGCTGCCAAGTGGTAAGGTTTTCTCTTACCCGAAAAAGTGATTTTTTCATCCATGCCCCTTTATTGGATTATATTATTATTTTTAAACATTAAAGTTTATTAAATTTTTTTATTTGTATAATTTTTTTTTTTATTATTATTATCATTAATATTATTATTTTTATTTTATTATTTTAAATTCAAATTATTTGAATTTTAAAAACAAATATTTCACTTAGCAGGCATAATGCATTTTAACTACAAAAGCAAACTTGTAACTAATCTATTTAGCAGGCAACATGACCTACATGAATTTATTTCAGTGGGCTTCCATGTACCCACAGGCCATGGTGCATAAAGCATGACATCATATCCCACCTTACCTAGTGCATATAACCACTGTCTCTTCCAGAGGTGGGTGCTATACTCATCCGACTTAGTTTGCCAAGAGGTGAAAACCTGCACCTGCATTCACAAATATCTTCAGCAATATCACATTCTTCAAGCAAATAAGCATTTATTTAATCAGATAGTGGGGATGTTACATTCTCCCCCACCAGAATTTAACATAGTCCCTGTGTTAGCCAAAATATTTTTGCAGGTTTCAAAATAATTGAATATACATATAAACAACAAGCCATATATTATGAACTTTATCAAAATATGCATGCATTTCAATATTAATATATCAAAATATGCATTATAAATCTAAAATATTCACATATATGAATATCAATTATCCAAATTTTCTTGTAGATTTCAATATTTTAACAAAAATAGAAATTTCTCTTTCATTGCTACTACATCTACCCATGTGCCGTTACTTTCTGAGTAGAGATCCCACTAGACTCTGCATTGTTCAATTAATTCTGATATCTACAAATGAGAAACATCCAAATGTGTGAAGGATATGCTACATACTTTTAAAGGAGGGAAAAATAGAAAGTACTATGTATTTTGGATAGATTAGGTGGCAAAGCTAGTTTGTAAACAATGGGAATGATTTTGGTGATGATTTCAAATGGTCCTACAAATTTGGGGCTAAGTTTAGTGGAATTTATGGAGCTCTTGGTTGGTTTGACTCTCAAGAAAACTTTATCACCAATAGAAAACTCTCTAGGAGTTCATTTTAGGTTAGCATAGCTCTTCTAATGATCTACGACTTCTCGAAGTTGTTGGCAGATTTATTTCAACTGGACCTCTATTCTTTTTACATCATTAGGACCGATCATTTCTTGATCATCCAAGTTATCCTGTGTCAACGGTGTTCTACACATGTGCCCATATAGGGCTTCAAATGGGGCCATGTCCAATGTGGTATGTGAAGTAAGTAAAAATGGTGCACCAAATAATGATAAATAATATGTGTATCTATGTCCTATCGCTTATGAGCATCAAACGAAAACATGCAAGTAAGGTGGAAAAGATAGCAAATAATAAGAGATGTAGAAAAGTAAATTGAATTGTTATTAATTAGGTAGATAAAATACAAGTTAAAAAATGTACCCTTTGAGGTCTCAAATGATTGATACAACTATTTACAAATTAGGTGCCCAAGGATCAGAATCCTTCAAGTAACTCGGGTGCACATCCAATGTCTTTCCTTGTACCCATAATCAAAGTGGGTGGGCCAAGGTTGTCGCCGCTTGTATCTTGGACCTTGAGGTCTTGTTCTCCTTCCTAATGCATTATAGATACATGCACCTACACACAATGAAACCAAAAAGCATCAAATAGCAAGTGTGTATGATGTAAAACATGCAATCCCCATAGGCACTAAAATACTAGTAATGGGCATATGCATAGATATTGTATCAAAACAACTCCAAATGATATGAAATTGTAGATGGATGTAAATTAAGTGGTTTTGGTAAGATATCACTATAAATTACATTGAAATTGTATCTGTAGGTGTGGCATAATTGTAGTGTGCTTTTCCAATCTACAAAACCCAAAGTAAGCAATTTCCTGACCTAAACATATCCAAAACACCTAAAAATTGGACAGAATGCATAAAATAACATTTTAAGAAAACCCATATGATAATATTTATACAATAAGTAATAGTTCAGGTGTTTCTCCAGATGACCACCGTAGACCTGCTTGAGACCCTGCAAAACACTAAAATTGTGATATCTCGGCCAATATAACTCAAAATGACATGAAATTTTAAATGTAGAATAATATAACCATGTAGAAAATAACTAATTAAAAATAGTTAGAAAATTTTTGACATATTTCTATTCATCACAGGGTGGGACGAATAGGATTGTCAAAAATTGGAGGGCGCCCAGGGGTGGGATGCCCACCAATTTTACCTAAATTTTACCACCAATTCCACTGGGGATTGATGCAAAATACTATGGGGGGTATTGTTGTCAAATTTAGTGAGGAAATTCACTCAGATTATTTGGTTATGGGACACCCACCAATTCCTTATTCATGCTTACTAGATGCCAAGCGTTTTGATTTGATATTTTGTGCTTGTTTGCTGCCCTAAGTAGGAGCGTGATTGTCTTTGTCAATAATTCGTTGAACGAATGCAATTTGCCTGATTGAGTGTGTGCTTGTTGATTTTAAACTGAGTATGACTACCCCCTTATGTGACGAGTCTATTAGGGAATGACTCATGAGAAAAGCGACGAGTCGCTTGACCCAAATGACTTTTACTAAGGTTACCTTCAGTTGTATTTATTGAAAAATGGCACAGTTTTGAAAGGATTTTGATGATGCTATGGAGGTTTCTTGGAAGCAAATATTTGAAAACATCATTCCCGTGGGGTGGTCCAACCACAATGGCCTTCTTGGGGAGTGAAGTAGTACTTTTTCATGCATCCATGAGGATTTTGCATTCCATATGGACCCTAAATGAATTCCATCATATTTGACTTATTCTTGGTGGGTTTTTTGACCCTTTTCTTTGGTGCTTCTTGGAGGAAAGGAATGAAAAACCTCATTCCCGTAGGATGGTATGGCCATACTAGTCTTCTTAGAGATTAAAGTAATAATTTTCAAGCATCCAAGAGTATTATTATTTGCCTCTTGACTTATGAAAAAAATTGACCAAAATGTAGCTATTTTTTGGGGGGATTTGGATCCTTTTTGGTGTATTTTAAATTGTTTTAACGTATAAATTTTGTATTCATCCTAGGGTGGGATGAATGCAAATTTTGTATTCATCCCAGGGTGGGAAAAATGGAAAAAATATAGTTCATCCCACCCTAGGACGAAAAGAATTACTGTGAGCCTATATAAACCTCAAATGTGAGTTTTGGGCTCATTATTGCATGTTTTATTTGGCAATTTGAGAGATGAAGAGGAGGAGAGTGATTGTTTTGTAGTAAAGCACTGTCAAAATCAACCCACGACCACCATGAATCAGCAAGAAGAGACATCCAATGGAAGATCTAGTGCTCGGATGGTATGGGCTAACTCAACTACCTCGTTATTTTTGCTTTTAAAAATACAATTTTATTTTGCTATTATTTGATTTTTGTTTGTATAATAGATAATTAGCCCTAATTTAACTGGGAGACATTGTACCCTTGAATTGTTTTGTTTTTTAGGCATATCATTTTACCAGATAGGTAATTAAACCTAATGTAGATGTAATATACTAGACTTTTGTTTTTTGTATTATATTTTAGGCATACCATATTACGGGATAGGTAATGAAACTTAATGTAACATGAATATACCTGATTTTGAATTTGTATTTATGTTTTTATGAAATTAGATTGCTTTTGTAGATTAGTTGTGCATTTCTTTTTTTTTGGGCCTTTTGGAGGCTATTTTTGAAGCATGACGAATGCTTGCTTATTAATTTTCCTATTTTTTTTGTTGCTTTTACTAGGTGGTGAAGAGTCGATACCGCACATCGAAGCTCTTTGAGACCACCCGAGATGCCTTGACTGAGACTAACTGGGAGTGGCTTGATGCCATGGGGCTTAAGAAGGTTACCCAGTTGGAGCTTGTGATAGGTGATCAAGCATATTTGACTGCTCTTATTAGCCTGTGGGACTCATGCACCAACACCTTTCACCTACCCACAAGGGAGATGATGGTGATTCTATAGGACATCTATTGAATTTTATGAATTCCTATATAGGGGTGACCAATCCACTCGACGCACCACAACTTGAGAGATGCAGTTCTAACAAGGTACTTTGGAAATGATGTGGATGCGATGAAGTTAGACTACTATAATGGAGGGATACTAGTGGGGTTCTGGCACAAGCATGGGGTGTTGGGGGTGAGGCATTCACTATTGATGACCCTCGTCTGCAATATGCTCCTCTTTGATTCTTTAGGATCTAGGTTCCCTTGGAACATTTTGTAGTTGGTGTATGCCCTATTGGGGTGCACCAAGGAGGAGCCTCTGGTGATGGCTTGGGGGACTACCCTACTGGCATAGCTCTATGATGAGCTGTATGAGATCCACTACCATCGGTGGAAGGGCTTAGGGTGTAGCTTCTTGTTGTAGTGTTGTAGATGGTAAAACATAGCTATGGGGTGACCACAAGGACTACCGTGGATGCTTGGGAGAGATTGGTAGATAGGAAGATAGGATATGCTATCCTATGGTAGAGGACTCATGATCTGGTGCAAATTTAGTGGCACGCAGGTGATGTGGAGTATTATGTTGATGCTCTTTCATGACTGGCACTAGGGTAGGTGATATGGTGATCATACATGGACTATACGAATTGGGTAGATGCTAGAGAGCAGCTCTGATGGGTGTGGCAGGGTAGATAGCTGATTATAAGGTATAGGACTAAGCAAGAGTACTTCCCTTTTGCTCAAGTTCTACGAAAATTTTGGCTACAGTAGGGGTTTCCAAGGTAGCCAATAGTATATCGGTGCTGCAAGGATGAGAGGACACTAGACTGGCCAGTAGTGGAGGATGTGGGCAAGGAGGAAGCTCCTATAGTAGATTTTCCTAACATGGACGATATTGGGACTATAGAGAAGTATGACTTATGGTGGGTAATGCACCAGTGGTGAGGTGTAGGGGCCCTAGGGGGTGAGGTGGCTAGGGTTATAGATGAGGTGATGGAGGATGTACATGAGGATGACCAGGTAGAGGTGGGTGAGCCACATGGGCATCACTAGTAGATAGATACGTAGGTAGACCTCCTAGACATGGGAGATTAGGGTGATGATGGAGAGGCTAAGGATCATGGGGCTCAAGCATAGCAGGGTCCATAGGATGATTGATATCTAGAGCTACAGGTTGATCTAAGTAGGATAAAATAAGAGAGGGATCTCATTCGAATGCAGACATAGGAGGACCAGGTCAGGATATCCTCCCTGTGGGCACAACTAAGAGCACAACATCCTAGGTAGGATGGATCTAGCATTGGGGAGGCATAGAGGCTATGGGTGGAGGTACTACAGCTACAGTAAATGGTGGAGACATACCAGACATGGGGACAATAGAGACAGGCTTATGTGGATCTATTGGAGATAGAGGTAGTGCACCTTGGAGGGCATATTCCTGATGATGGGGAGACCAATGGATCACACTAGACTCGAAAGAGCAAGACAGTGCAATCTTCTTCTAGGTGGAGGACTGATAGGGCTGGTGGCAATAGGCATGGGGGATCATAGTGGACCTATACTACGGGGGGTAGTGTGAGTCCCAACATCAGTCCTGCGTGACCATGGTGATGGAGACTCTTGGGATTCTTTTTGGAGTTTGGCCTTTTTGTATTGGTGAGGTATGAGGACCCACTTTATTGTAGCCTACGAGTATTTTTGGAAACTATGATGTATATTTTTACCCCATATATATATATATATATGAGATTTTGTTATGGTCATCATATGTCTCGATTATTGTTTTGTGATATGGATGCAATGTATGTATTTGATTTATGATGATATGTTAAATTCTTAACATGTATGCATATGGATTATTTTATGATGTGATGGCATATTGATGGATGCTTATTATGTGATTTGTTGTAGTACTATTGGATGTTGTACTATGTATGCATATGTATGCTTTTATGATGTGATGCAATTTTTATTGAAGCTTACCGTGTATGCATATTGATGGATGTTTGTTATGGATGCATATGTTTTAATATAGTATAATTTTATGCCATGTATATATGTGGATGCGCAATAATATGGATAACTTGAGTGCTTTGATATGATGAACTGTGACTAATTATTTGACACACTATGTTAGCACCATAGACTGTATAAAATGCATTAATTTCTTTTTGTATTGTTTTTGTGTAGTTGTTATATGGAAATGTACTATTGCAATGTAATTAAAGTGGAATGAATGAAGTGAGATGTTATAGAATGTTGATGAGGTTTTCATGAGACTCAAACACTCTAGATAACTGATCAAAATTTGTATACTAACCATGCAAGAGTTTTTGATAAGGTACAAATCTTCTAGGATGACCGATATACTTCATATCCCTGTGTGTGCAAGTGAGTTCATTCCTGTGAGATGCATAAAGATACCGCCATTGCCAAATAGGCTATCCACCAAACCTGGAATGAGGATCATCCTATGAATGTCACAATCCTAGGTTTTATACTTAGTAGGATTATACCACTAGGTAGTATAGGCTACCAAAAGCTAGCTCATCCACATGAAAATATTGGTCTGTACACATGCCAAAGGCTAATGTGACAGACATATCATCATGCGTAAGGATACCACCATTGAAATATAGGCTATCCACCAAACCTGTAATGAGGATCACCTTATGGTTGTACAAATGTTGAGAATTCCAGGGATTCAAGTTCAACTCCCTTATTTTCTTCAATTTTATTGGGATACTTGCTCATGTGTAGTGATGATAATCACTGTTTATTTTGTATTTTATTTTCTTTGAGTAAGGTATTTGGGAGGTGGTGATAACCACTGTTTATTTTTATTTTGATTTTTTCTTTTTGTGGGATTTTGCTTTTGAAATTTTGGGGTTTCTTGGGAATTGGGATTTTTAATAGTGGTGAAAACCACTATTTATTTTGAGGAATTGGGTAGGGAAGAGCTTGTCCTTTTGCCAATTCTCAGTATTCTTGAACCATTCACATAGGGAGATGATCAGGATAACCTTTTCGCTTAAAGCAACCTAGACCACTTTGTAGGTTTCATATTTCCTTGTGCAAAACATGGATTTATTAGTGTGAAAATGTGTTGGGATTTATTGTATACAAGGTACAATCTAAGCAAGACTCTACCTCCTAAAAATCATGATAGATTTCTACAAAATTTGAAAAAGAAAACTAGCAAGGGTTGAGTGATTGAAAAACCCTAAGGACATTATAGAACAAATGACTAGGTGATGGGAACAAGTACTATTATGACCAATGTAAAATGTAGGTGAACATGATAAGTGGAAAACTAAAATGATGCGGATAAATATTTTGACATAATTTTTTGTGAAATAATGAATGATGTACAGTCTTAGTGCTAGACACGTATGAGAAACCCTAAAATGCAAAGTGCCATGATGAGTATGCCTAATGCAAATGATTTTGATAATGCAACGAGATGCGATCTAATGAAATGCAATATGATATTTTTGTATTTTTGATTGATATATATGATGTTTTTGATTTTTTATGATGTTTGAAGATGCAATGTAATGCAATATTTTTGTATTTTTGATGTTTTGATGATGTTTTTGAATTTTTGATTGATATATATGTACATGTGACCAACGGGCTTATTGGGGGCCATTGGGGCATTTGGGGTGACCAAAGGGCTTATGGATGCCTTTGGGGATTTTGTGGTGACCTAGACGGTCATAGACCACCTAGGAGTGTTTGGGGTTGACCAAGAGGGTTAAAGGCACCCTTGGAGCATTTTGGGGTGACCTAGACGGTCATAGACGAGCATTTTAGGTTGACCAAGCGGGTTGTAGACACCCTTGGAGAATTTTGGGGTGAACTAGATGGGCATAGACCTAGGAGAATTTTAGGTTGACCAAGCAGGTTGTAGACACCCTTGGAGAATTTTTGGGTGACCTAGATGGTCATAGACTACCTAGGAGCATTTTAGGTTGACCAAGCGGGTTGTAGACACCCTTGGAGAATTTTGGGGTGACCTAGACGGGCATAGATTGACTAGGAGCATTTTAGGACCAAGCAGGTTGTAGCCACCCTTGGAGACTTTTGGGGTGACCTAGATGGGCATAGACCACCTAGGAGCATTTTAAGTTGACAAAGCGGGTTGTAGATACCCTTGGAGCCTTTTAGGGTGACCTAGATGGTCATAAAATGCCTAGGAGTATTTTAAGTTGAGCCACAACACTCTAAGCATGGAAAGGCCATAAATGAAGTATGTTCAAGGGTTCAAGGTCCTTGGTTCCTTTAAGGGAGGATAGGTAGTAAGTTTTGGGTCCTATATTACTAGTAATGACAAACAGACCTAACCAGTTTGTTGTAAACTTATCCCTCAGATGGGGCAACAAATTAGAATTCTATTGGTTTTCTTTCAGAACAAGGTCACCAACCTAAAAATATCTAAGATGGAATTTCATATTGTAGGCTCTCTTAAGTCACTCTTGATAGATGTGTAAGTGCTCAAGAGCATTAACACGGTGTTCATCAAGAAACGTAAGTTGATCTAGGCAAGCCTGCTATGCAGTGTCATCATAGATGAAATCCTACATGGATATGCACAGTGATGGGATTTCCAACTCTAGAGGCATGACTGCCTTGGTGCCATACACTAGTGAAAATAGAGTAGCCCCAGTGGGCATTTGAATGCTAGTGCGATAGGCCCATAGAGCAAGGGGCATTTAAGTGTGCCAATCGGTGTGATTCTCTTTAACAATTTTCTTAAGAATGACAATCAATATTTTGTTGGAAGCCTTTGCTTGCCCATTTGCTTACGGATAGTAGGGCATCAAAAAGCTATGCTGGATATTATACTTAGCTATAAAAGCACACACATATTTATTCTTAAATGATGTCCCATTATCCGAAATGATCTTGGATTAAATACCAAAATTATAAATGATATTGTGCAATATGAACTCCACGATGCAGGGTCTAGTCCTAGTGGTAAGGGGGATTGTTTCCACCCACTTTGTAAAATACTCTGTAGTCATAATAATAAATGTGTGATGACCTAAGGATGCGGAGGAGATTTTCCTAATTAAATCCAACCCCCATTACAAAAATGGCCAAGCCAATTGGATCAATTGTAAAGCCTGAGAAGGTATGTGTGTCAAGTTAGCATGGTGTTGACACTTTACACACTTATTCACATATGCGCAAAAATATTGCTCTAAAGTTGGCAAATAATAGTCCATGCAAAGAATGTGCTTTCTTATGGACATGTCGCTAAAATGGCCACCACATGTACCATCATGTACTTGGGAAATTTCCCAAGCTGACTCTTGATGCTCTAAGCAATGAAGGAGAATCCCTTCATAGCTCTGAAGATACAGAATGTCTCCTAGAAAGACATATTTTTTTCCCTTCCATTTGAATTCTCTTTTAGTGGCATGTGACAATCCATGAGAGAGATTACCCACATTTAGATACTCCCTGAATTATGTGGACTAGTCCTATTGTGAGGAAGCCTCGAACGCATGAACAAACTATCCCTCTTTAAATTCATCTTGAGAAAATGCTGAGTGGGAAAGAACTTGTAAAAATAGTGTCATAATTCTATCAAAATGGGCTTGAGGGAATAGAGTCTCCTAATAGACATGGTTCAAGTGCTCGTGAATGTACAATAATCTCTCTTGATGAGGGTCAATTTGAATCAAGTGGACTTCTGGCGTGGCCTAAGTGTTCTCACACTCAACTGTAGACTGCAAGAGCATTTTGACCTGAATGGTTGTCATCTCATCAGCAAGGTTCTATAGGATCAAGGACCCCAGGGAGGCCATTGTATTCATAAAATAATTAGATGATCAAGGGAGTGCCTCGATGTCATACCATTTGAATTTTCCAAGAATTTATCCACAAGGGCTTTGTAGGCTTCTAGATCCCTTTGACCTGGTTAAAAATGAGCAAGGAATCATCAAAAATGTTAAGCTTGGTTATTTTCATGGTGATAGCCATTTGAAGACATATGAGTAGGGCTTCGTACTAAAAATTGTTTTTGGTGTATGGGAAATAAATTTTAAATGACAGGAGTATGGGAGCCCCATACTGTGTGAAAAACATGACCCCTGTGCCACCCCCTTGCTCACATTTGGATCCATAGAAAAACATATTCATATCTGCCTGTGGCTCAGGATCATCAAAATTAGGCGATTCTAATATTTGGAAGACTCCATAATTAGGAAGATCTATGCTAAGAGGCTAATCATCCTAGAGAGGAGCCTCTATGAGTTGATCGATGATGACTTGACCCTTAATTGATTTTTGTCCAATAAATTCTAGGTTGAACTCCGTCAACAAGATGATCCATTTCACCGTGTGACTATTATGATAAGTGCGGCTCATCATGTATTGTAATGGATTATATTTAGACACAACATATGTGGTATGGCTAAGAATGTAATGTTATAGCTTCTTAGTGGCAAAAACTACTTCTAGGCATAACTTCTCAATGTATGCGTACTTGATATCATAGTTGACTAGGGTATAACTGAGATAGTAAGTAGCCTGTTCCTTATGCAGTTCATTGTTTTGGGCTAACATGGCACCCAATGTAATCTTAGTGGCTGAGATGTATAAGCAGAATGGCACTCCTAGTCTAGGTGGAGCCAAAACTGGCAGTGAAGCTAGATAATACTTTATTGCATCAAAGGCCTCTTGACACTCGTTATCCCAATGGAATGTGACCCCCTTATGCAATAACTTGTTCATGGATCGACACTTGTCTAAAAATACGCTATGAAGCGTTTAATGGATGCGATATTTTCCCTGCAGAATTCAAAGCTGCTTGATGGTAGTCGAGGGAGGCATCTCGAGGATAACCTTGAAATTTTTGGGGTCCACTTCGATGCCTCACTTAGAAACTATAAATCCTAAGATTTTTCCAAATGTGACACCGAAGATGCAGTTCTTGGGGTTCAGTCTCACATTATGCTCAATAAGGCAATTGAGGACTTTGTGAAGGACATTGAGATGCTCATGGTGTAAAAAAGAGTTATCTAGTAAGTCATCAATGTAATATTCCAAAATATTATGCATGTAGTCATGGAATATGTACATCATGGCACACTGGTAGGTAGTATCAATGTTTTTAATGCCAAAGGGCATGACCTTATAGCAAATATTCCCGAAGGCGTTGTGAACGCCATTTTGAACAGGTCCTCTAGGTTGATAAGAATATGATTGTACCCAGAGAAACCATCCATAAGGGATTACCTTTTATGGCCTACTGTAGCATCTACCAGGGCATAAATGCTCATAAAAGGAAAGTCATCCTTAGGACTCGCTTTGTTTAAGTCTCAAAAATTGGTGCAAATGTGAATCCTCCCATCAGGCTTCTTGACGAGAACCATGTTGGACAGCCATAGCAGATAGTCTATAAAAATGAAAAATATAGCATTTATGTAGCTCATCTTTGACCATCAAGGCCACTATCATATGCATATCTATCAGCTTTTACTTGACAGGCTTGGCATTGGTGTTAAGCGTCAGATTGTGGGTAACTATATTTGGATCCAATACTGGCATGTATTTATAAGACCATCCAAAAGATGCCTTCTTCTCTATGAGAAGGGCTATGTAATCAGCTTGCTCTATGAGGGATAGACTTTCCCCTAGCTTGATACATTACAGAATTTTAGGATCTGATATGATATTTTTATCAATCGTGGGCTCGATTGACATATGTGACCCCTCCTCCAACTGGTGGGGGGTAGGGATCAAATGGATATCATCAACTAGATTTAGATTATCAATGGGAATCTTGGGTTCCTCCTCAGTGTGGAAGACATCACGAGTTGACTATGGAGAGAAATATAATGGCTATAGCATCTCATTGCAAGGCCAGTACTCAAAGGGCGAGGGGTTTGAATCTTTTAGATCAAATTCAATTACCCCCAAGTCAAGGTTCAATGGCTCCAATGGGTTATTCAAATCTTGCAGGGGCTCGAACAGATCTATGGAAATCATATTGATATATGGATGATTTTACCTATGTGGTTGGTAGTGCTCATGAACATTAGGATATCGCAAGATCTCTGGAGGTGGCTTTGGAGGTGGTGGAATGATCAGATGTGGTCAGTGTGGTTGTGGATAAGCTTGCTCTTCTAAAGGTATAATTTTTCACTAGATGGGATGGTGTAATGAGAACATGTGCAGATAGAATGCATCCTCATCATCTATAGGGATGACCTGCGGGACTTTGCCATCCAAACTATCAGAGTTCATAGGTTCTACTTCATAATCCAACTTGTTGTTAGATGTCCACTCATAAGGATACCCCTGATCTTCTTCCTCACTATTGTGGGGAAGGGGATGTGAACCTTCACCTCTCTCATAAGATCGAATATCATCGTGAGGCAGGTTATCATCTCCTAAGGGCATAGGGAAGTAGTCTCCCAATGAGTAGATATGATTAGGGTCGGTGAAGGGATCTCGTGTAAGCTCATCTCTATAGTCTAGAGTCATGCACTCTAAGCTATCTGTGAGGATGTCTAAGGACACGGGCTTGTTGAGTCCCAAGCTAGACTTGTCATAAGGCATTTGATATTACGACTGGTAAGGAACTCGAGTGCCCTACTCATATCAGCCCAACCCATAACCATACCAATTGCAAAGGTTGAGGTACTTCAGGATGAAGTCAATATTAGATAGATAGTTGATGTCTTCCAAGAAAGGCTCTTCATCCTCCTCCTACTACTGACAAGGTTTGATGCCATAGTCAAGGACCCCATAGAAAAAAATTGTTTTATTAGGGGGAGGCCAAGAGGTATGATAGTGCCTATGGGAATACGATATTGACCCATGTATTACATTGAAAATATAGCAAGGGTGGTTGTAACATTCCTAACCATGTACTCTCCCAATCCGATGGAAGCTAGGTGCACTATGACCTAAGGCTATGGATAGAAGAGGGACAAGAGTGAGACCTGATTTGATTCATATTTTGTCTCATCTGGTAGCTCCTCATCATATGGGCTAGGTATATCCTTAGTGGAGATGGTGGATATGGTTGGTTGGACCTCATAAATAGGCCACTTCCCTGGGTTCCTAGGCAAAGGATCCATAGATGCAATGGGAATCTAAGGGGGTGATGATTATGAGGACGGTATGGCATACGATGGCGATAGATTCAAACCTTGGCTAGATTTATTTGGTTGGAAATCTAGATGGGTTGATGGCAAGGTTAACTCGGGGAGTTGTTGCACCATATTGCAATACTTGAAGGGCTCTAGGTCCATAGGGATGACATGAACTTACCCTTCATGGGTATACTTGAGGCACTGGTGAGCGATGGAAGGGACACACTTCATGTCCCTAATCCATGGTCTACCTAATAGGATATTGTACACCATCTCACCCTCCAAAAAGCATCAGGATGATCTTTTCCCCTACCTAAATAGGCAAGATGATTGTACCAACCATTGAGCATATAACATTGTTGAATGCTCAAAGGGTGTAGGTAGATGTGACAATGTGGGATGCTAGGAGCTTTAAGTTCTTGAGAGATGTTGTGGTGATGATATTTCTAGAAGACCTAGTGTCTATCAACACTCTCTTGTATGATGTTTCATTCACACATGCAACGATGTGCAAGGGAGGATCTACCATATCATTTGGAATTGGTTTAAGATCATCTTCTTGAAAGGTAATCATCGGTTTTGTGCATTGCTGCACATGCCCCACAAATTTGTCGAAGGAGTTTGACTCCTGAGGTGGAAACTTTATTGCCTTAAGGATATCCATTAAGGCTTATCTATGAGGAGGTGATTGCTAGATGATCTCATATATGGAGAGTCAGGCAAATGTCATTCTTAAGATCTGAGCAAGCTTACTCTTAATAGTGACCATAGGTCTAGGTGGGAGGCTCGATATAGGAGGCAGCAAAGGTTACGATGTCAAAGGGACATCACTCTGAGCTACGGGTGGCACAAATAAACTTGGGTATTACCTATTCATCATTACAATGTTGATTATGATGACATACTATTAGAAAAAAAATTCACCTTAGGTTATAATTTACGTCAAAGACTTTGTCAACATTGAACGACCAAGCTAAAATGGGGATTCGCCTGGTTTAGTCTCCAGAGAAGGCTAGTTCCTTGTTTTTATAGGAAAAGGGTAGAGAGAAAGAAGTGCTTAAATAAGGGAAACGTAGCCAATGCTATGAGATTAAAAATGGTATATATTAAGTAACAACACAGTGCTGATTCAACATTTTGTAGAAAAGCATAATAAAACCCAACGCACAATAAACTAAGATCACTCGGTGAATATTTAACTCCAAAGTAGTTTATCAGTGAAGTAAATTGTAGATATAATAGAACATTTAACACAAAAATTTAGTTTAAGAATTAATGTATGGTATATTCAACATAGATTCGACTTTAGAAATAAACGATCACATACATACTTGCACACAAAATGAGCTCAGAACTAGGGCAGATGATCTCTATTAATCTTTCAGAAGTCTAAATACATAGCCTTGTAAACACCTAAGAGCCGACCTTGTGTTTTGGTTGCTCATTCTTTATATAGAGTTTTACATAACATAATAATGAAAGTTGTTACAACATAATGCCCGAAGGCTTATCCTAAAAATAGAGTGGTTAGAGATCGAGATCTCTTCTTGTTACACAGATATCTTTTGATTGATGGAACTTTTAACTGAAAAGGTTAATATATTTGTGTTACAGATATATTCTCCACTCGCTTTTATATATGTTTATTTTGGCTTGGCAAAACATCACGCTATCATGAATTTTCCTCTTTTGCTTGGTCCTCCTCTTCAAAATATCATGCTATCATGACTTTTTCCCCTTTGATTGGTCCTCCTCTTCAAAACATCGTGCTATCATGATTCGCTTGGTCCTCCTCTTCAAAACGTCGCGCTATCATGACTTTTTCTCCTTCGCTTGGTCCTCCTCTTCAAAATGTCATGCTATCATGACTTTTTCTCCTTCGCTTGGTCCTCCTCTTCAAAATGTCATGCTATTGCAACTTTTTCTCCTTCACTTGGTCCTCCTCTTCAAAACATCATGCTATCGTGACTTTCCTCCCTTTCTTGCTCAAAAATAAGGAGAGTACCTTTATTTCCCCGGGTGTTGTCATTTTGACCAATATTCTTGGTGCCTTCTGGGGTAATTCTGTTAATTGAATGTCAGAACTTGGAGCTTTTATCCATTATGTAATGGAGTCAAAAACAAGAAAATAAGAAAACAAAGAAAAAAGGGAAAATAAAGGGAATGATACCAAGCTTAAAAACCAAAAAATCAAGCCTGGGAGGGGGAATTATTCTTTCGTGGACTCTTCTTTAGACTAATTTACTCCTTCTTGACCTGGAGGTGTTGTACTGCTTGACGTAACCTTCTAGGCTTTTGCTTTCTTCTCTTTATCATGTTTGTCTCTATATTGAACAACTTCATTATAAGCAGTACACGCTTCCTTCCAGGTCTCTTCATCTGTATTCGTCTTTTCTTTGAAAGTTGCATATAGGTACTCCAATTCTTCTACCTTATCATAAGATAGACTTTTAGACTTAAGGTATAACTCATTCAGGCTAGAATTTATTTGAGTGATATCTTACGCCATACTAAAAATTTGATCTTCCTGTACTGGCTCTTCCCAACTGTCAACTTCTAATGTATCATCAAAGAAAGTCTACCAAATAGCTTTCATCTCATCCTCTGATAAGAGTTTGGAATGTGAGTCCCAAAAGCTAGGCATACCACAATCTTCGGTCATATTAGTGTGTTTTGAAATTGACTTTACTTCTGCCCTTAATTCTTGTATAATTTTTATAGCAATCGTCACCAACTTATGCCGCTTGAAGAAGTTCCTAGCAACTAATTTAGCTTGAGATCAATTTTCATCTTGGGTTCTGTAGCCAACTATTGTTTGTGTGCTGCTCGCCAGGACCTTGATCTTGTTGGCTGCAGATACTCTTGGCATCAAGAGTTTAACCAAAGCTTCAAAATCTTTCTCTACCTAATTTAGTATGTTGTTTACCTTGGATAAGTAGACCAGAGTGGGTCTAGCTTTCAGGATCAATTTTCTTAACTTTGCGAGATTTTCTTTCCGAACTGCTATTGTGTTTTCTTTAGAGAATCTTTGAGGCTCATCTAGGACTGCTGACAACTTCTATTTCAACCCTTCTATCTACTATTGTAGGATCTGAACCTATTCTTCTACTTTTGCTGCCTTTTCTTGGAAGGATGCAGCTTAATTGAACATTTGTTCCTATTTATTGGATTCATTTTTAAGAGCTTTCTCAGTGATCTTCTATTGATTGAAAGCTTCTTCTAGCCTCTTGTAAGCCTATTCTTCTCTAAGGAATTTTTCTTTGAAGTGCTCTGTATTAAGATAAATCATCCCCATGTGAGTCTGAGCCTTCCTCCACTCCTCTTCCATTGGCAACTGGGTCATGTCTTCTGTGATGATTTCAGCTTGATAATCATCCAGAGTCATTTGTTTCTCAGGCTTCTATACCAAAGGAGTCATCTTCATAGTAGAGAATTGCATACTGATTGGGTCTAGTACTGTCTCTTATAGGACATGGGCCATATCAATGGCACTCGAGAAACTTCGTATCTTTAGCCATGTAGAAACGTTTATCGTAGCTTTCTTTAACTTTCAAAATTTGGCAACTATGGGATTATTGGAAGAAGAGGTACTTTGTAAGGACTGCAGGCTCAATAGATTCATGGAAAATAGAAAAAGAGTGGGTGGTAATGAGGATTCCATGCTCGTCGGTTCAGAGGGAGATCTTTTTGGGGTGCGGTGAGGAAAAACATAGGGGGACTTAGGAGGTGATGATGGCTTTGAAGTATATTTATCCTTTTGAAAAAGAGAGGAAATCCTCTGTGAATGGGAGAAGAAGAAGAGTTATCAATATTGATTGGAGACATTTCTCATTCCTTCTGTGGGTTAGAGCCTCTCATTTCTTGTGATTGTTCTGTGTAATATTCTGCTATATGCTTTAGAGATGAAATATTTGCACCATCTGTCACTAGTGGTGGAGTCTATTCTTAGCTCGATGGCTCCTTTTGAGGGGGCTCTTCGGCCTTTTCAGCCACTTGTTCTTCTTTGATATCTCCTATTTTTCATGTTCCTGAGTTTCTCCCAATTTTACTCATTCTACTTCTTCTGATTCTTTAGAAGAGGATTCTTGAATTTTTCTTCTCTTTCGGCCTCCTCCTTGCTCGTGCTTTGCTTTCCCCTTCTTCTGCTCAGCTACCATATTTCTATATTCTAGAGGAGTGTTGTCATAAAATTATGTATCTGATCCTAAAAGTGGGATATATATCTGACGTCTCTTTTTTTTGGTTTCTTATTGTCCAGCTGCTACTTCTTTTCCTTTTCTCTTTTTAGTATCTTTCTCAAATTGCTTTTGGGAAATGCCACCTATTCCAATCGAGACCTTATCGACTAATGTTTTAGACGAACTCTTATGATGCTTATCATATTTGGAACAGAAATTAGCATCCATCTTGAGCCCATACCTTGTGAAAGTTTCAATGTGGCATCGCATCTGCCACTAGGCTGATATTTTGTCTTCATTCCAGTCATCTCCCTTTTTCTTCATTTTGTTGAAATTCTTGGTGGGGGTTTTGTGTGATGGGTAGGAATCCAGGCTGTAATCCATTAGATGTTCATAGAAATCATGCCATGGATCCAGTGGTTGCATTTTCTCAACATGCCATTCCAAAGGATGGTCCTCACTATTGTTTTAGCTTTGCTCGATGTCTCTCCTAGAGACGTGGAACTGTTGGAAGGAAGCCTTATTCAGAGTGGCCTACCCTTTTGTGAATATATCATTGGGATCATATTTCCACCTCTATGGAAGCTCCACTAGCATCATACTTCTTAATAGTTGAGTAATCTTCTGATGATCTCCTTTTTTTGAAATAGTTGCCCCTTCAAAACTGAAAATCATAAGGCAAGTATGGCTTTTCTAAGCGCCTATACCAAATGTGTAATTTATAAATTCTTTTTGTCTTACGTACTCTAAGGCAAAGAGTCATTTGATGACATAGTAAGGCAACAAGAAAGGCTTCTTTGTGAATCCAAAAAGCCTTATAACCACTCCTTGAGTTAGGATGAAAATGTCTCCTTCTTCTACATGAGGGCACCTCAGGGTCTCTTCCACTTTCTTAGGAATACTCAACATAGGTCCTAGCACAATTTGTATAGCATGGTCCAGGAATTCCATGTTGAACTGGTAATATGAACTCACTCTTGAGAGAATCGGATTCCATTCACACATAGGCATATTTTCTCCATTTTCGTTCTTTTGCATTACAGATATAGACTTAAAATTTTTTGATTGAAAAAAGAAGAAGAGCCAAATAATATAGGAGTATCTAAAAGAATCTGGGGCTTCTACGTGTAGTTTTGAAATTCCTGCATGTAGTTATTGAGCTATGTAGGATGGCCAATCGAATAAAAGCAAGACTTTATTTGGTTCCAAGCGTGCTTTATCATAGAATTTATAAATTAAAATGCACTGTGCCACAACAACTTGCCACCCATGTACCTGAGTATCATCTTCCGAACCTGCTACTATGGCTAACATAGAGAAAAGTTGCTTGTTTTTGAACTTGGACAAGGGTATGGGAGATTGGGAAATGGAACCCTTCGGGAGATCACTCTCAAGGTTTTGTTGTAGTAAAGCTCTTATGTTTGGGATATTGGGATAGAACTTTGCATAGTTGGTTGGTTCAAATAAAATATGAGGTATTGGAGGCTTATATCCCTGGGCAAACACAACTTTAATTATTTTGGGATCTATTGTAAAAAGGGTCTCACCTCTGTAATTTTTTACACTCCTAATCTTGACATCATACAAATTAACCATTGCTCTAACCAATTGTGGATAGGGGTGGACTTGAGGACATACATACCAGTAGAGCATAAAGTAGTCGGTAAAATTGCTTGGATTTGATGGAGAGGCATCTATGTTCAGTCTGGAAAATATTTCCTTATGAATTTGTCCTATATCCTTCCATGTTAGCTTTGTGTTTGTAATGTGGCAATCAGGGTTGACAAAGCTGTCTACTTTGGTGCTCAAACTCCTTTTCCTTTTGGAAGGTGCAAACGTAGAACCTGGGGTTGGAGAGGCAGACATTATGATACTTCCATTTTGTTCTTACTATGTTTTAAAATTCTTCATTCCTTAGCCAAATTGGATTGATTTTGAAAGGGCTTAATGGTTGATCCTCATCCTTTTCTAGCTGTAATAGGATTGGAGAATAATTTGATCCCCCCCATTGACCTATGTAAGTTCTCACCTTATTAGAGAAAGCTAGGAGATTCTCTAAAAATAGAAATTTGTCCAATATTTTAGATATCCCATGATTTTCAGATCGATTGTTTCTCCATGCAAGAGTAAGCTTTGTTGGTTCTATATCACATAGTACAACACTCTAAATTTTGTGAAGGAAAAATTTAGCTAATGGGTCCATTTTGGGTTGTTCTCCCCATATTTCACTTCTTTTTGTAACAAAGTTTAAATACCATCCCACCACTAAATTCTCTTATTTTAGAAGATATTGGCCAAAAAATTCCTCCTTGGAAACATGGCTATATCTATATGGACCATATATATTTACTATAGTTATAGTTTTCCCTAACTCCTTGGAGTGGAATTTTGATACTATTCCTACTTCTATGAAGAAGTCATCAATCAATTGGTAAGAATATTTCCATCCCAAGACAATTCTCCCTGATTTACCATTTGAGTCTATCCCAATAAACTTCTAGTTTGGGAGGAGTGAATTAAGAATAGATGTTGCCTTTCCCACTTCTAACATGGTTTCATGAATCAAGATAATATCAAACTTCTAAAGTTTAATAAGTCTTTTTAGAGCTATATTTTTGTGAGAAGTCCCTAATCCTTTAATATTTATAGATACTATTATCATGGATTACCAAACTCAAGGGGATGTGCTACTCTAAATACCCCATAAATAGATCTTTGTTTACTAGAAATATTTTCTTTATCAACTCTTTTTTGAGCTAGTTTTTAGATAGGAAATCCTACCTATTAAGGAACCTTGAGTTTTACTAGCTTCAAAGCTTAGCCCATTTTGAATTTGCCCAAATATCTTATTTGGTTTACCTTTTTTCTAAGATATTAAACCATATTTTCCCACAAGAGGAAAAGTTTTACATTGAGATGAGGAACTAGACAAAGAGGAAATCCTGCTGATGGGGGATTTCCTTAGTTTACTTTTTATTTTATTTTATTTTCTCCATGATCTAAGAGAGAGTCTTCCCTCTTCCATACCAAACTAAATCCTTACATGATCCCTTTGACTACCCACCCCCCATTATCTTCTTACTTCCCTTACTGAGGGAGAAACACTATTTTTATCCTTCGTATCTCAAGACTATTCTCTATATGGCTCTCTTGAACCAATTTCAAGCTAAATTTGTGTAGGGAATTTTTTTTATTCTTTGTATCATTCAAATAATCATGTAGAGATAATATTGGATTACCTAAATCGAGTCTATTGGCTCTTTGTCAAAAAATTGTAAAGCCTCCTTTTTTCTCTTTTGTAGCACCCATTAATATTTCTCTTCTCTTCTCTTGTCAAAAAATTGAAAAGCCTCCCTCTTCTCTTCTCTTGTTGAAAAAGTAGCAATAGGAGTAAGATACTATCAATGAACCTTAAAATTAGATTAAAGATAAGATCAGTGAATTATTGTTCTCCTTGGTTGTTCCAATAATTGAATGTGATGTGGACCAGGCAGACAAGGTAGATCACACTTTATGTAGAGTGACATAGCACAACTAATCCTGAGAGCATGGGATTTGGCTCAATTGGGGGTCTTTGGTATTTAAAAAAAGTCTAACTCCTTTATAATATGGGGATCTTTGGTAAACTTTTTAATATAACAGCTTGTGGGGAAAGGGTAAGAGATAAAATAGAATTAGTTGAAGTAAAAAAACCTAAGTTAAAAAGGTGATTATGTGCTAAAGATCAAATACGTTCTCCTTTCACAATAGGCCTAAATGCAATGTGCTGACGTGAATATTGTCCTCTCATTGACATAGAGAAGCACATAAATACAAGATGCACACACACATAAGAGAAGATAGTTTGAGCATGAAATATATAGATGGACTTCAAAGTACATGCATGACCTACAATATATATGTATATATAGATATGTAGCAAAATGTATTACATAAAAATTTTCCTGGAGCAAGAGTTCAATTGCCCACAAGGCCGCTCAAGATTTCACAAATTACTATATAGAGAGAAATAAAAATAAATCTTTACAAAATTATTGATAATTTACAATGTCAACTTACTACTATATATAGATTACAATTGAGGGGATTTTCCCTTCAAAATTTATAGTATGATTTGACTTTCTCAACTAATTCTTTTAGGGATTCTAAGAATTTAATGAGATACCTTTTGCCATCACTTTTGTCAACCTTGGGCTACTACTATTTTAGGCACCATCTCTTTGTTTTCAATAGATCACCTACATTTTCTTGGAACACTGAGTTGGAGTGACCTTGGTGGAAAATCTTGTCCTTTCTTAGTAATGGCACCTTATCTTAGCCCACCTACCCTTTCTAGAAATTTGTGCCCCATAGAAATTTTGTTTCAATATGTTCTACTCATTAGAGCACTTGATCACTCATTTGGAAGTTTCTTATTACCTTTCCTAAAAAATTTCTTGTCTTCGTATCATTTTCTTATTCAGACCTTTACTTTCTTTTTTTAAAACTTTTAAAATTCCCTATCATTAGGCATCTTGCTATCTTTGGATTCAAAGGCTGCATTATCATACCTTTTTATCTTCTACCTTATTCAATGATTTCAAAACTTATGATATTTCCCTTTTTGTTCACTCCTTGAAAACTTTGTCATATTATGACCCTTAGGACAACCTTGTTGTAGCCCTTATCTTCTTTTTATCCTTGTTAACTTTACCTTTTGACCCAATTGTATTTTTAATATCTTTTAAAGGTAATATCATTGAAAGTCCCTCATGATGTGACATTTAATATGGAGAACATTTAGTTTAGAATATTTTCTACGATTGCTACACTACTATATTTTGGATTCACTCTTCCTACTAGATGAACAATTAGTGTAGAGGAGCATCACCTAGTCAACCTATTTTTCTAAATGTGAGGAATAAAATATCTTATGAGGTCTCTTACTGTAGAGTTATCATAGGTCTCCACTTCTTCCTCCCAATAGTTGATTCTTCCTTAATAATCCCTCACCACTAGATATTACCTTTTAGGTGTGGTGGAGAGATGACAAATGAGGTGATATATATGGATGATAGCCAATCTTTCTAGCTTATCCATAGCTATTTTTTGGATTGAACCTCCATTAATGATGGTATTATTTAAGTTATCACCAAAAGGCTCATTAGCCTCCACCAATAGTGGGGTTTGATTTATATTTTATTGAAAGGGCTAGGTAGACCTTTGCGAGTTTTATGTGATTATTCGATGATCTACTTGGCCACACCATGTGAGGGTTTGTACATCCATATTTACCCTTTGAAGATATTATCTTGATGTTTCTTTGATATGGGATTTATGATAGTTGATAATGATCTGAGGGTACATTTGGTACAATACTCTATGTTAGCTTTAGGTGAAATTTTCTATACTGGAGCGTATTGAATATTTACTATAGCTTTGGCTGCTCATAGGGGAAATTTTTCTTATTTGTGTGTTTGTTAGTATTCTCTTCTATCATTTCGCCTCTTCTAATGGCTCCTTTCCTTAGAAGTTAGTGGAAGCATCTTGAATCTGATTATGTTCCCCCGAAATATGATCAGATTGATAGAGAGGATCCTAACATAGATCCAGAAGAACAAGATAATAATGAAATTGAAACAAATTTTGATCCTTTTGAAGGACCTGATGGTGGGTTCCTCTTTTCATAATTTGAGCATATTTGGGGTTTTATGAAGATTAATAGGGATAAAATATTGAAGGGTATGGAGCAGGAAGCTCGACTCAAAAGAGGTGAGACTCCTCCTCCTCCCCTCTAGTAATTTCCCCTAGACATATTGAAAATAACCCCTTATCTAGATCTTTGCATAATGATAATATTATTAACCAACCAATTGGTGCCATTACTACGACCACCAACATTGAAATGAGTTCACCAATCCTTCCAACTAGTAGTGTCACTCAAAATTATTCTCAATTTCCTCCTCAATCTGCTTGTTTCAACACTTTTGCTTCTATTCCACCAAATGTTAGTTGTTCTCTCTCACAAGGTAACACATATAATAATAGTATCCATGCTTCCAACCTAAGCCAAGCACTTGCTCCACAACACACCTATATCCCTCCCTTAGGGAATCTGGGGACATTACATAACAACAATCCAAAAGTTCAGAATTTAACAAATATGGTAAAGTAGTTGGTTTCAAAAGTTGAGATGATTCAACCTTCAAGTTTCACTTACAATTATAAAGAAATGTGTAACCAACCATTGGATCCTATTGTTGCTGCAAGGCCTTATCCTAAGCATTTTTCTATGCCAGTTTTACCTATATATAAGGGGATAGAAGATCCAATAGAGCATTTAAGAAGATTTAGAACAACATGCCATGATCTCATATATGATGACATGTTGTTACTAAAAATATTCCCTAAGAGTCTTGGTGGCATGGCATTAGAATGGTACTATCGGTTACCTAATTACTCCTTGAGGAATTTTGAAGAAACAACAAAATTATTTGTTCAACAATTTGGTGCTTATGTTGAGAAAGATGTAACCATGAAAGATGTTTATAATTTGAAACAAGGTAAAGAGGAAAGTTTCTCAGAATTCTTGGCTCATTGGAGAAGTCTAGTTGGATGCTTGAGATATACTTTACCTCCTAGAGATATGCTTGAGATATTTATTGGAAATTTGCAAGAACAATTATCTTATGCATTAGAAACTACTACTATCACATCCTTTGATCAAGCAATTGAGTTAGCAAGAAAAGTAGAATAGGCTCTTATTAGAAGAGGCCAACTCAAAGTAAAAGAAGATAAACCTACTAAGTCTCAACACAAGAGTAAGCATACAGGAGGTGATGGTGCAGTGGATAGTAGGCCTGTTAATAATGTTGTTAACAACCTACAAAAGATAATACTTTAGAAACCTCCACAAAGGAATTTCACAAAGCTTAATATGTCTATGGAAGTAGTTTTGAAACAACTTTTAGAAGCCAATGCAATTGAGTTACCTCCCATAAGGCAACCAGATACTACAACTAATTGGTACAAGGTAGGTCAATATTGTGCATATCACAGAGTAGAAGGACATTGGACAAATTCTTGTAAGAAGTTAAAACATGTGGTTCAAGACTTGATCGATGCAGGACGTATTGATATAGGGAGCTCTCAATCATCAAATAATCAGCCTCCTATTCAGCAAAATTTAAATCAGGATATGGGAATATTCAAGGATCCATTACCAAAGCATAATCAATAGGCAGCTAATCAAGTGTCTTATCAGAATGAGCCTCCTCCCTATGGTAATATGGTTGGCATGGTTGGGGTAACTACGAGAAGACAAGTCCAAACTTAGCTTGCTCAACATTCTCAGCAAGAACAGAATTCTACATCACAACCCACTTTGATTTTGAGGAATAATCAAAAAAAGGTTTTAGAGATAGGAACTCCACCTTTGGTATTGAGACCCCAACCTAAAGTTTCATTTGACATCCAAAAATAGTTGGCCAATACTCCAGCTAAGATTTCTATCTTAGAACTTTTGCAAACTTCTCCTACCCATAGAGAAGCCTTGATAGAATTTCTAAGACAACAATATGTTCCTCTAGATATTTCCCCTAGTGCTATAGTTGATGTTGTAGGATCTCTTGGGATACATCATATTTCATTCTTGGATGATGATAAACCTTCCTCAAACCTACAAGAAGACTCTTCACTTTACATCACAACACTTGTTGGGGATACCTTTATCAAATGAATCTTGATTGATAATGGTTCTTCCCTCAATTTGTGTACTTATCAATTATTTCAAAAATATGGATTAAAAGAGGAATATTTAACTAAATTTGATATTATCATCAAAGCTTTCAACAATGAGTCCCAAGAGGCTTGCGGCACCATATCCCTTCCCCTTAAGGTTGGGCCTAAAATATTGGATACTTTGTTTTATGTGGTACCTTGTCCTGCATCTTTTAATCTTCTTCTTGGACGTCCTTGGATCCATGCAATGAAGGTCATCCCTTCTACTCTTCATCAATGTTTGAAATTTGAATTTAAAGAACAAGTTATCACCATTTTGGGTGACCCTTGACCATTTGAATTTTGTTCAATGGTTGAGCAAGCTCAATCTGAGTTCAACCTTTGTCCTTCTATCTCTTCAATGGTTTCTCCATGTTCCTCATCTTAGATATCAGAGCAATTCCAAAAATTAAACATGAGTGAGGAACCTTGCATTAATTTCTCATCACAGGATCAAGATAATCAGTTTCTTTGAGAACCTCTTCTAGATCTTGCCAAGCTACCACCTTCACCTAGAGCTATGGGTTTACCCTATAAGAAAGGTGATGTTGTACACATTGGCACATGTACCTTTATCTTCATAGGAACTACCTTTGAAGAAAAGATACATGGTAGCAACCCCTCTCTCATTGAGCATTATTTTGCTCATTGTTACCTTTCCAATGACTACCCACTTCCTAAGAAGATCCTATCTAGTATGGGATATGTAGGTAAAGGTTTGGGGCCACAATAGAAAGGCATTCGAGAGCCCTTGGATGTCGAGATCTAGCCTGGGAGATGTGGCATAGGTTTCATACCTAACAAAGACCAACCTTTACCATTTGACGATGATGATCATCTTATGACTTATGCTGAATATTTGGATTATCAAAATTCAGGAGTGGGTGATGAGGATGATGGTCCCCCTTATTCTTCTGAGATCTTGTTTTATAATATGATTGGTTCTGTGTGCTCCAAAGATAAGATTTTTATTTCAGAAAAGGATCCTACTTCGTTGTCCTATAGGGATCTTGCGAAGTTAGGAATTGCTCCTCATTATGTTAAGAATAATGGTTATGTTCAAGAATGTATTGATTATCGTGCTATGGCTATCAAATAAAAAGCTATGAAGGAGCCTCTTTGTGATTCTAATCATCGAGATGGCTTGCCTTCTAGAGATTTCTTTGATGAAATAGCTCATGGTACACCTATTCTTTTTGTCAAGATAGGAGGCACATTCAGATTTTGTGTCGATTATCATCTTACCTGCTTGAATTAAAATATTAAATATATCATAAAAAAAAGCATCATCTATTAGGTATGCATTTGCATTTTTGTTGCATCCATCTTCTTGTTCATATTGCATTATTTCCTATCATTTTCTGCATGATTTTCCTAACATTTAATCCTACTTGCATGTTTGAGTGTCATCCTTTGCATGATTGCCTGTTCATGACTGCTTGATCATATAGATTTTTGGGGATCTTGCGATAATGGCATGTGATGATACCTAGTTAGGTCATAGCTCACATGCATTGCACTTTCACTAGGGTTATGATGCCTAGCAAAATCCCCACCTAGGGATTCTTCTTCAACATCTTTCTCATTTTCTTCTTCTTTCTTTCATTGCTCTTTCATTCTTCCTTGACCTTGAAAGTATTATTCATGTTCATCATTTTCCCTCAGGTCAAGGATGATAGTTTTCAATATGTCTTTGTCACCTTTTTTCTCTCTCTTGAGCTTTTCTTTGTCATTTTTCTTAGACAAAGACATATTTCTCTTTCTCTTTCTTAGGATTGTTCTCTACTTCTTCTGAGCATTTGCACACACTCACAAAGTGTTCATCTTGATTTTGCTCTCACAATTTGTACACATCACACCCCTATCGGGGGTAGCACTCATCTACTAATTTTCATCTACATATATTGCACCCCACATGGGATAATATACATCCTAGCGGGTATCTTTTATACACTTGGACATGTTCCCCTATCGGGTTATACTCCTCTTGACTCAACGGGCCCAACACCCCATTACAGGATAAGCTCCTTGGCCATTTTAGTAGGCCTTGACATACATCCTAGTGGGTAATCACCCCATAGCAGTCAATTAATGAGCAACCACCCATAGCGGGTTAGACTCCAACACTTCATCACTCATAGTGAGTGCTACACCCATAGTGGGTTCAACTCCATTTTTCATATTCGATTCATGGTGTTTGATCACACTGATCTACCATGATCTACATTGATTCAAATACTATGTTTTGATCGCTCTTCTCTATTTCTTGATGGTTGACCTTTGTTTCTTCTTATTCTTCCCTTCTTCTTCTTTATTTTTCTTCCTTGTGTTTCTTCTTCTTCCATTTCACATCCACCTCATTCATGCATTTCATGTAGTTCCTATATTTGCTTAGATAGTTTCATGCATAAAATATCATAATTATAAATAAAAAATCATAAAATACTAAATCAATTCACATCACATGCACACACATTAACACATAAAAGAAAGTAACTTAGTATTACTCGACAAAGAGAGATACATAAGTGTCTGGTTGGTGTACCACAATCTAGTCCTGGTACACTCAACCAATCCCTAGGGATGCATGCCACAATCAAAATTGGTAAGTCATCCCGATCCCTAGCCCTAGCTCTAAGACCCCATCTCCTCTTCTCTTCCCATCGGAGGTGGTCCAAGCAGCCTCATACCCATGGACGATGAGGCTAAGACCATCCATGATCGAGATCATGACCTACTAGCTAACTATAGGGATGGAGGGAGTGCCACCCACTGTCCCTCTAGTACCACCTAGTAGTACATGGCCTCGTAAAAGGTAGCCCACTGAATGGCCACCTCCAACCTCTCCCCTATCCTCTATAGTTCTGCCTGTAGAAGGTGGATCCCATCGCTAGCCTGGCTACTCCCAATGATAGCCATCCCCTCTACCCAAGCTCTCTAATGCTTTATATCCAGATGGCTCACCTCCCCTTGAAGATGATCAACCTCTACTCAAGCTACATCCCTCTCTACCTCTACGATGCTCAAGGTGCTCCATAGTCCCTCGATCCTCTTGGACCTATCCTCTTGGAGTAGGTCCATCTTCCTCTATAGAGTCACTACCTATACTCGTAGTGCCTCTACCTCACTCCTCGGGTCCCCCTGACCTACGATCTCGCCTAGGATAGCTACTACTAATGTAGAGGTCTCTCCCACTCCTCTGCTCAATGGTACCCTAGCCACTATGGGGGCAACTCTAGATGTCCCTACCTCCTCGGTCCCCTACGACACTAGTGGCCTCCATCACTAGCTCAACTCAGACCCATGCCTATCTCTATCTTAGGGCTACCTAGCCCTACTACTCCCTCTCTATGGACCTATGATCCACCTCTCTGAATGCTCATTACATGCCCCAATCCATCACTTGGTGCCTCTATATCGGTACTAGAGGGGAGACCCTCTAGGGCATGACTCCTCTATACCACCTTCGATATTTGAAGGCCACTCCTACATCGTCCACCCTTAGATCCATGTAAGGAGGATCATCCAAGTCCTCCTCTACCCACATCACTAAATTAGGCTCTCCTCCAACTCCTACTAGGTCTCGATATACCCTATGGTACCAGTAGTCTCCCAAGTCTAGGATCCCCTACAAAATCCTGAACTACCTCAAGACTCTATCAAATCAGAAGACCTCTAGCTCCCCTCTCTCTATGGTCAACCATCTGATCCTCCTCACCCTCGCTAGCTCCTCCCTATCCTCAACCCATCCTGGGTGTAGATGCTAGGGTCACCATATAATCTAGGCCTCCCTCAGCTCATCTACTACCCACCTCACTAGTGGTAGGTTCCCAACATATGTCCTCACGACTCGCTCGAAGGATCTGGACCATCTATATGTAATTGGTCACTTTAGGCTGGGCAATGGTCCTAGTAGTGCATCTGATCTCTGCACCGCTATGTGCTCCCAACTCCATACCTAGAGCAATGTCGTACATACCATCCTAGTATGCCGCTTGTACATGATGTTGTACAACATCTTGTATAAATGGGCCAACACATATGGACCCCATGCAAACCTACACTCTTTGGTCCTGCATGTATGCTACTACACCCACCATCATCCATGGAAGATATCACCTACTAGTATGGCACATCAACATACCCACCACCACCTCGTAGAGCATGATCGTCAATGGGTCCACCCCATATCACCCCACCAGGTCATCTACGACCATCATGCTCCCTCGCACCTGGTGGGTCCAACCTCTTGATAATCATTGCAAGGTCACTGGCCACCCTTGAGATCTATAAACTACCTTCCCCTAATGGGGATGCGCAAGATGCACCACACATCCTCCAGTGTGATGGTCATCTCTCCCATCGATAGCCAAAAGGTCGATGACTTCGGGTACCACCTCTCCGCTAGTGCTATCAGTAGCGCCCTATCTACCTCCACCCGAGGCATCCTCACCAGGTGGTCTAGCCCCATCACTCCTAGTGTGTCTCTCTCTACCTGCTCGAGTTCGCGTAGCTCCACCTCCAAGGAGCCTGCTCACCACTCATGGCTCTCAAGTACCCAAAGCTGCATTCACAAACATAACAAAGCATCTAATCAGTGTCATTAATCAATAATTCAAATTAATTACTAAATAAAATTAACATTTTGAGTAATAGCTTGCTTGCTTTCTTTCTTATCTCTCTCTTTCTTCTTTCCTCTTCCTTTTCTTTTTTCTTTCTTCTTCTTTTCCTCTCTTCTTCAACAAAATTGTGCCCCATATTTGCAAGGTGTGATTTCATGAAATCACGCTCGATTTTTCTATTGAGCATGATTTTTCTTGCCGCTATGAACTAGGGAGAAATCATGGTTGGGATACAAAATTCCACCTAGTTCTATGTGGAAAACCCATTAGATTTGGTGGAAAATCCTACAAAATTTGAAAAAATTAATTTTTTTTGATAATTTTGGAAGGGTTTTCGATCTTACCTCTGCCTGCTCTACCTCCATGCTGGCCTCGCCCCTCATGATCATTGATCGGTGCACTGGTAATACCATATCCTATTTTCTCTAGAGCTCTTCTTCCTCTCTTCACGTGGTAAAAATGAATTAGGGTTTTACCCCTTTTTCTTTTTATCTCTATTTTCATTGTTGTCTTTCTTTTGTTTTCGCTTCTTCTTTTTGTATTTTCTTCTTCTGAGTCTATCATTTTAAGTTTCATTAGGAATAGGTCATTCCTTATGAAACTCGAGGGGGCACCCTAGCCTAAGAGGTATTAATGTCCCTAATACCTCGATTTACATGTAAAACAAGAAAGTGTTTAGAATAACACCATTTTTGCACCACTCCTTTCTTCTAAACTAGCATATTCCTTTTTTGCTTGTCTTCTTCTTGTAGGTGTTTACATATTTCTTTGATGCATTTATTAGGCCATAAATGCATCAAAGAGGGGGAAAAATGTAGACACAAAAAATTGACCCACTCAAGTGAGTAATTTTCCCTGAGTCCTTCAGAGAGACCCCTTAGACTTGCCTAGGGCAAGGACTAGGTTTCTCCTCCCTTCCTTGTGGTTTTTCTCCTCTTTCTATGAAATCATGGTCACCCTTGATGGGGCATGATTTTGCATAGTGCAAAATCATGATCAGCCCTAATGGGGCATGATTTCACATTTTAGGGTTTTCTCCCAAGGAAACCCTAATTTTTGAAGTTGGCATGTTTGGCGTCGGCTTTCCTTGGTTTTTCCCACCCATTCCACTTTCAAATCCACTATATAAGGAGGGTTTGAAATCATCTTTTGAGAGTAACAAGGATTCAAGTAATTCTTATACGTGATCTAAGCTCTCTTCTTCTTGTGCACTTCTTTCTTCAAGTGATCTCTAAGTGAATTGTTTTCTTTTGCAAGCAAGCTAACTCGCAAGTGTGGAATATAGTTTGTTGAAGCTTTATTTATGTTGCATTGGATTGCCTTGTTGGTGGATTAGTGTTGGAGCCCTAAGGAGGATTTATACTACTTGGAGGTCTCCTTCCTTGGATCTACTTTTGTGCTATCTACCAAGTCTTTTTGCTCTTTTGCATTTATATTTTAGTCTTCTACATCATGCATTTTTTATTTCACATCTATCTGAGGCTTTTCACTTTGCTTCTACGAAATCGTGCTCGATCTCTATGGGGCATGATTTCGTCGGTCTACAAAATCATGGTCACTCTTTATGGGGTGTGATTTCACCTAGACCACATTTGGGGGTAAATTGCTACCCCCAAACCCTAGATCTACATCTTAGATAGCATATAGAATATACTACTACATTATATGTTGTGTTTTATCATTCTATTCTATTATATTATGCTATGATTGTTCATCTTCCAAAGGTCAACTTTCACTTCTATTTTCAAAGGTCAGCTAAAAGGACCTAGGGGTCTTGATTGCTGTGCCTCCAAGCATTATTGTATAGTGGCCTAAGTAGGCCCCCTAATGCTAATTATATTTTTCAAGTGTTTTCTAAGTTATCTTGTAGGAACAAGAATTATTGGACATCGTTGGATAAAGGATAAAAGCAAGGATCAACCACTAGATAAGATAAGTGCCCTAATTTAGTCTCTAGGATATTTGTTGGATGTTTTTTATTCCTTTTTGAACCCTAGATCTAATATAAAATAAGATCTCTTAATTTCTAGGTATTTGAAAGGAAAACAACATATAGTGTGCACTTAGGATTTAATATTGTTTGTGCATCTTCTCTTGAGCCCTTGCTTGAAGGTTTTCTATTTTAAAACCCTAGGGTTAGAAAGCATTCAAAGAAAGAATCATTCTAGGGTTAGCTCTTGTCTTCTTGCATATTGTATTTCTGCATTGTCCTTTATATTTCATAGCATAGATCTAGAAAGGCCAAACATAGGTGATTGTCTTGAAATGAATACATCAAACATTCTTGAAAACCAGTGGACTTGGAGCGAGTCCTTAAACCATTCCTGGTGAACCCTTCTCCCCTCTTTTACACCGAGTGTAGAGAACAACACAACCCCCATGGTCACCTCAAGGCTTCCCTATGTAGATCCAACATTAAGAATCGTACGTGGTAGGGTGGTTTTCCCCCTCTACATCTTTGATGAACCCAACATGAACATATCCTTTTATTTTGAAACTTTTAATAATATTATTAAATTATTTGTTTGGTTTTAGAACCCCACATGCTTATTTTTATGGTTATTCTTATGGTTAGTCTTCTATTATTCCTTATTAATATTAAGATTCCCTCTACATAGAAGAGCGAGCTCTACTTATTTAGCTAGTTAGACCACAACATTGAAAAAGGAGATAAAGGTGGTTTCTAAGGGATATACCAATTACTCCTACATATTGCATATGAAACAGGAAAGAGGTTCTTTGACAAGGTATATATTAGAGTCTCCCTACAAGGTTGCACCACCCAGAAAGAGGATGTAGTGAACCCAATAGAGAAAGATTGATTATAATGCTAGAATAATAAAAAGGAATCACTTTTATTAAGGAATCGCTGTTGTATTGTATGGGGAACCCAACAATTAATTAATAATTATATTCTTCGATGTCTCAACTATACCAAATGAAATGCCTATTTCTACGAGTGTGAAGGTGTGATCAAAGGTCACAACCTTTGTGAAAGAGAGAGTGATTAAATAATTAACTAATAATGTGATTAGTATGGTGGTTAGGAGTAGAATCCTAACATGCCACCTTCCTTAAAAAGAGCTTTGTCCTCAAAGCTCAAAGTAAGGAGCTTCGTTGCTTGTTTTCCCAGTTGAATTTGTGCAAGTTCTTGTACTATTTTAATGTCACTTTTTTGAAGGCAAGGATATATTGAAGGTCGAAGCATTAGTGGGGGGTTGCTAGAAAGAATAGTAGAATCTTCCTTAGGAGAATTGTGATGACGGTAGGCTTCCGCTTTAGCCGATTCTTCCTGTGTAGAATGAAGGGAAAATAAAGGTGCACTCACTCTTTTGCCTCCTTTCTGAATCAGGCTGCCTATACGATGAGAACTCACTATTGGCGATGAACTTGTGTGTAGTTCTTTGAGAGTGTATGTCTTGCCTTCATTTTTTACTGCATGGATGTCTACCTCATCTTTTTGTGGTGCATCGAGCACTTCTTGCACATCGACCTCATTTCCTTCATTGTTATGATCAGGTGCTTTGGTCATGTCGTGCACATCTTCCTCACCTTCTTCCTCTATGGAGTGACAGGGATCAACTATATTCAATAAATACAATGTTTGTGTAGCACAACAATGAAGGGGCCCAAATTGCTCATCACAAGTATAGCAGAGGTCGTTCGCTCGTCGCTCCTCCATTTCTTGTAGGCTAAGGTACTTAACTGGCAAGGGTTTGTGTTTTGGAATAGTGTGCGTGAATGTCGATTTATCAATAGGTTGCTCCCCATGTTGACGTTGAACATTGAATGTATCATCGGCTAACAAGGCTAATCCAATGGCTTCCTGTAGGGTGCGAGGAGTGTACATCATGATCTTCACTCTAATTTCTTCTTTCAATCCATTGATGAACCCACTTATGAGGACTGATTCGTCCAACCCTGTGATGCGATTGGCGATATCCTAGAACTGAATTTTATATACACTCACTAATGTGATTTGACGTAGGTGGGCAAGATTAAGTAGCAAAAGTAGGTTAGGGTCATGAGATATTCTTCCATCGGCCATTTGCATAGTCGTTTGGCGAAAAGGTGTCACAAAAAGTGTTGAAAGTCGTCAAAAAATTTCTTGAAAAATTATCGTAAAAAATTGCATAAAAGTCATCCTTCGGCCATTGCGGTTAGGTTTTGGAGATTTTATAACCTTCGTAAGTGGCAGAATTAGCGAGAATTTTCAATGCCTTGACAAATTTTAGCAAGAATTTGCAATAGTAACAAGTCTTAGCAAAATTTATATTAGGGGCAATTTTGGCAATGTTTAGCAAAAATTGTGTAATATTTTAGCAAAATTTCAAGATTAGCAGTTTTTCACAACTATGCAAAATTTGGTGTCAACTTTTTTTTTTTGTGGCGGCACTCCGCAGTAGGGTCGGGTGGAGACAAACGACACAAGGCACAAGGTCGGGTGGAGGCACAGGCGGGCAGAAATGACAGTCAAGGCACAGGCACGAGGCACGATGCACAGGCGATCGACACGATAGACGAGGCCAGACACAAGGGACGAGAGGGGAACAAGGTGGTAGTGGCTGAATGAGCGGGAGGTGGCCAGACACAAAGGACGAGAGGGGAACAACAGACAGGAGGTGGGACTGACAGAACACGACAACAGATGAGACTTGTAGAGCACGACAACAGGAAGGAAACACGAGGAGCAGGCAGACTAATAGAGCATGAAACATGACAAAAGGTGAGACTACAGGGCTGACAGAGCATGACAGCAGACAGGGCTGATAGAGCACAATAGTAGGTGGGAGCAGGTGAACTGATAGAGTATGAGCATGACAGTAGGCGACCGAGGCGCAGGGTGGCAGGCAGGAACACAAGGAGTGGACGGTATGAATTTTGAGGAAGGACTGGTAGCGGTTGGTTTGTGCGAGGTACGGGGAAGGCGTGACCAAAGTCACGTTCTTCCTTGTGCACTTTGGTGTTTATAAAGCGCTACAAAGTTGTAGCACAGCTAATGTGGGACTTTTAGTCCCTAAATTTTTTTTTTTAATTTTCTTTCTTTTCGTTTCGGACGTCGAAACCCCTGACGCTTCCCGTAATTTATTTAATTTTTGATGCCGACGTTTATAAGACTTGGTTATAACGTAATATTTATTTTGTTTCACCGAAATTCACTTCACGACACCGTCGATGAATATTTCAAGCGTATGGAAACTTCTCTACTTCGATTTTATTTTCCACGATCCGTAGGGAAGTGAGAGTGATAAACAGAATGAACTGGGCTGGAATATGCGGTGGGGGAAAAAAAATGACGGTGAATTGGCTCCTTGATCTAGCTCTGATCCAGATGTAGTGAACCCAATAGAGAAAGATTGATTATAATGCTAGAATAATAAAAAGGAATCGCTTTTATTAAGGAATCGTTGTTGTATTGTATGGGGAACCCAACAATTAATTAATAATTATATTCTTCGATGTCTCAACTATACCAAATGAAATGCCTATTTCTATGAGTGTGAAGGTGTGATCAAAGGTCACAACCTTTGTGAAAGAGAGAGTGATTAAATAATTAACTAATAATGTGATTAGTATGGTGGTTAGGAGTAGAATCCTAACATTCAACAAATATTTTATCTTTGCCCTGCTTAAGATACCGAAGATCATCAATAGTAGCCTTATCCTTAATGTAAAGTATAAACTACTAGATAAGCATTTTTGTAATACCTTTTAAGCTATGCATTAAATAAAAAGGCAACTAAAAATACCACTCTAATGTATGTCTACTAAAGCTCCTAGAAAGAAGTCTCAAAGCAACATTTCATCATGGACTAGGTCATTACAAGTAATCTAAAATTTCTTGAGGTGATTAAGTGGTTCCTCCTTTCCCATATGGGAAATTTAGGGGTCTCAAAGTTAGGATAAAGTATTGGCTAGTTACAAAAGGATATAAAGGTTGATTATAGAAGCCATCAAAAAATATTTTTTGCTAGAGGAAGACCCCTAAAGGGAGTCTAGTTGATCTATCTTTTCTAGCTTATCTTTAACTTTATAGTTTGTTCTAGGACATTTATGAGGAGGAGGATTTGATGGAGGCTAAGTATTAATGTACGAATATTCTTGGAATAGTGGAGGGATAGATACCATGGTTGGTGTCACATATGTTACATTGGGACCACTTGACAGAAAATAATTTATAGAGGTGAGGTTTCATGCAAGAGGGATGTGGAATTAAGAAGAGAGAGAAATATTGGGGTCTAGATTGAAGGTAGATACATTGATAAAAAAATGTTTGGTTATAGGTTGATTGATACTAGGATGCAGATCCTCTCCAAAGGAGGTTGGTGCATGATACCCAGATGATGATCATATATCATGAGCTTTGGATATGGGGGGAGGAGAAATGAAGTCTAAATAATGGATGATAAATACATTAAGTCCAAAAACATTTAGTTTATTAATGTTTTCTTTAGGTGGATTAGTGTTTATATTAAAATGACTACTTAATAAACTATTACTTTCATTAGGTAATATGGAACCAAAATTTGGTGGTCAAAAATAATATTTATTATCATCCTCACCCCTTATTATGTTCGTAAAGACACATCTATTATTCCTTAATACCTTAACTAAAATATGGAATTAAAAGTCATTTTATCTAATATGTCTTCAAGAGGAGAAGTAGATTCCTCTTCTTCCTCTTCAAAACTAGGATTACGAAAAGGATTAAATTCATCATAATAATTATCAAAAAGGTAACCAAATAGGGTACCCTAGACCTTCCTTGTTTAAGAGGAAATAGGGATGATCAAAAAAATTAATTAAACTTATTCTCTTGGGATTTGATTAAGAATGTTATTAATCTTGATTTAAACTTTGCTAACCATACAAACAATGTTTTAAATAATATTATTTTTAAGATTGAAGGCAAGGTCAAAAAGAATCTTGGGGATACTAGAGATGTTCACATTAGGTTCACCAAAATGTAAATATGGTAAAAGCATATCCTTCCTTACCTCAACATGGACACAATATACATGCCCAATAAATAGAGCCTAGGGTTTTATTTTATACACTTATTTACAAACATATATGTTGTGGGTTCACTTAGATCCTTAATCTACTCATTAATACCTAACAATCAAATTACAAAAATGCAAACAATCAAAATACAATAGATAAAATCTTACTATGTGATTCTTTTTCTTTATTTTATTTAAAATAGAAAATAGTAATATCAGAATCAAAGATGTAGTAAAAAATAAGTAAGACTAATGCAAATACATGCATTTTTTAATTTGAATTCCTATGAATCAAAGTAAAATATTATTCTTTATGCCTAGATAATTGTATTGGATTAATAACATAAGTGCAAACAATTCTACAAATCCAGAAAGATCATATTACATAAAAGATATAGAACAAGGTATAGGTATATATGAATTTTAACAACCTATAAGTTAGTTATAGAGGAGATAAAAACTTGGATGATAATACTCCAATATGATACTAGGACACATTAGTTTCCTATAAAAAGAGTAAACAATGATTTGTTTTTAGGGGTATGTTGATATTTGAAGAAGTAGTAATATCTTCTCAATCATGTAGTTAGACCCTTGGTCCCTTCATAAAAAATTTACAATTAAAAGATAAAAAAATAGAAAGAATGCAAAAGCTATTTTGCATAACATCCAATGAATATTAAAATAGAGGAAATAAGATGACAGATGTTGTAAGCTTCCTTAGGAGAAAATCATAAACAACATGAAGATTAAAAAGTGATTCGTGACTAGCTAGTTGCATGTGTAGTAGAAATTAAAGAATTAGAAGAAGTACATGGGAAGAGATAAATGATGATCTAAAACTAAGAAGATATAGCATGCTTCTATACCCATTGAAATAGCTATACTTATAGGGACAAATCCAAACCAATCATGTCCATTGAATGGAAGAATTAATAGATGTATGATAAGCTCAGTAAAAGTAACAATCATAAGTACACACCTAAGGGGGAATTTTCAAGGCCAAAAGCAACAACAACTAATTTATTATGCTAGAACCATCATCAGTATGAGATAATTTTAATAGAAATTCAAATGCACTATGTTAGTGCATAATTTTGTTAGCTAATAGCTAGATAATTACTAGGTTTCCTTTCAATGGAAATTCAATAAATTAGTGATGGAGAATATATTGGACATATGTACATCATTTTAGCTTGCTAAGACAACCAATAACATCATTCCCAGTAGGATGTATCTAGATAGGAACATGGTGAGTGCATGTTAGGGCACATCCATAAATAGACAATTGACATGTGGAGGATCCATAATATCTTGATACCTAGGGTAGTATAGATGGTGCAATAAGGGATCCACATTGCAGATGGAGATCCATAATGTGGAAAAGGATTTACAACACATATGGGGATCAACGATACAGTGAGGATCCATGATCATATATGAGGATCCAATATGTAGGTAGGGATCCACAATCATGGATATTGTTCTTTAAACTAAAGAAAGTTTGGGGTTATTGGTTTACTAATATAAAACTATGTGTTTATGCTTATTATGTAGTGAATTCTAAGCTATTTCTAGGAGTGTTATTTTTGGGCATTCATAAGAAGTATCCCTACCCCAAATGTAGGAATGATAAATGGGCAAATCAGGTTTACAAAATTGGGTGTCTATGGATATATATCATAAATAAGCACCTATTATGAAGAGTGTCCTTAGAAATAAAATAAAAGTACTAAAGAAAATAAAACACTTCAGCCATTGATTAAATGGTTGGTCGTAAAGGGTATAAATACACAAATTACAAGTGATCTTAGGTCAATGTTAAAGAATTGACCTTAAGGTTCATTGCACAAATTATAGTAAAGCCACCTATACAAGGTGTAAAATGGACTATATAGATATACAAATGAATATAATACAAAATTTAGTTTTGGCCTCCAATGAAACTTAACATCATAAATTCCAACAATATTTACTTGATAAATCATCCAAGTCTTATAGTTGAATGTAGTGTCAAGTTCCTTCATTATGTAGTAGAGTTATTCTAAGAATATATTATATATACTTAACTTCTAGGAATATTAGAGAGGAAATAATAATGATGATGATAATAATAATAATAATAATAAAGCTTAAAATTTGGTTAATATACTTTATACCAAGGAAACATTTAAGATAAAAGGTTAGATAGAATCATATGGAATATTGGTCAGAATTTGTTGTAATAAAAATACACTGGGTAGTCAAAGGAGAGTTGGTAGGAGTGGAACACAACTAGAAGAAGAAGTGGATGTAAACTTGAAAGTGGTATATAAAGGAATAGAAGGAATGAGTAGGGGAAATAGAAAAAGGAAAAAATAAGAAAGGTGTAATGAAAGGAGCAAGGAAGCATGCATAGGTATTTATAGAGTAAGGGGATTCAAGGAAGGACATAGTGGGTGATTTAATATTTGTAAGCAAAATCCATAATAAGGTACCACTCTTTGTAATACAATGCATATAGGTAGATAAGACCATAAAATTAAATTATTCTAACGTAATAAATCTAGTAAATAATAATATATTTATGTGAACTTATACTCTATCTTAATGTTAATTTTCTTAGTTATGTTGTGCTCGAGTATGTGCATATGGCCATGTTTGTGTGGATCACAATGGTTGTAAAATTCTTATAATTATATACGTGATTGACCAATGGTTTGTACAATATTAATTGTTTAATAATGGTGTAAAAAATAAATCCTAGCCACTTGTCATCCACGCACAATACAATCATAGCCATTCAATATATATATATATATATATATATATATATATATATATATATATATATATAATATTTATATAAATATAAATATTTTATATATTTATATATTATATATATGTGAATAAATCTAAGCCATCCATCACATCTTAATCTCAACCATCCACTTAACTTGATCCGTGTCACATATCAAAGTTATAATCTTAGTCATTCATCATGTTTTAATCTCGAGTTGCCCATTGGTTTTGTCGAAACCCTAACATATTGAAGGCAAGTTATAAAAGGTCATTCACTTTTATGAATGAGGTTAAGCAGTGAAGGAAGCGGTCAATTGGTTGATTCTTGAGGTTACATATTATCAGAGCCTTCACATCCATTATTACACAAAATTGTAGAATTTTTCTAACATCCTCCCTTCTCATCATCGCCACATCCTCCGTTTCCATCACCAAAACCCCTACAAATTAGATTTAGTTCTACAGTACACCTCCTCGAAATCCCCAAATGCCCCAGGGAATTTCTTGAATGCTACTAAGTGTTCTAATATAATTGTAAGGTATTCACAACCATTTTAAAATGCTCCAAGATGTTTCCCATTAGCCAGTTTACCTGTAACATCCCCACTATATAATTAAATAAATGCTTATTTGCTTGAAGAATGTGATACTGTTGAAGATGTTTGTGAATGCAAGTGCAGGTTTTCACCTCTTGGAAAGCTAATTTGGATGAGTATAGCACCCACCTCTGGTGGAGATAGCGGTTATATGCACTAGGTAAGGTGGGATATGATGTCATTCATTATTCACCATCACCTGTAGGTACATGGAAGCCCACTAAAAGAAATTCATGTAGATCATATTGCTTGCTAAATGCATTAGTTACAATTTTGCTTATGTAGTTAAAATGCATTATGCCTATTGAATGAAATCTATGTTTTTAAAATTCAAATAATTTGAATTTAAAATAATAAAATAAAAATAATAATATTAATGATAATAATAATAAAATTTATTTTATACAAATAAATAAATTTAATAAAGTTTAATGTTTAAAAATAATAATATAATCCAATAAAGGGGCATGGATGGAAAAATCATTTTTTCGGGTAAGAGAACCTTACCACTTGACAACCAATTGAATGAAATTTCTGCATGATTCTACCTTATGTGTCACCAAGGAAATATGCTAGAATTTTATAAAATCTTAAGGTTAAGCTCACCAAAAGATATTATCAATTTTTAGAAGAAAAAAAAAATAAAGTATTCGTTGCGTAAAAATTTGAGAGGAAGATTTGTGCATGCTTGTACTGCTGAATTTTGCAAGAAGCAAGGAGATAATATAACATTCAACGTTTGCGGTTTAGGTTGAATTTCTTATTTTTTCATGTATTTCTAGTTAGTGTGGGAATTGTGTATATAAAATATTTTTATGTTTTGATATAAAACAAGTTTTGTAGTCGAAAATGAGGGTTTTGTGAGATATGTTAATTAATAGTCAAATTAAAAATTCTTTGATGTCACCTGATAACCTCCATAAGGACATACTAAGACAATATTCATCCATATTTTGAATAGCCATGGTTAATTTTTTTTGGCTTGTCAAAATATGCATATTTTCTATTTGTTGTATCTTGTTTTCACGTAGAATGCATCCATTTAGGCCACGCTGACCCATTATGCACATATTCACTATCTCTTGCTAATAAAATGAAGAAGCTAGCATTGGGCATCCAAGATTTCCATGCAGATGGATTGCCTTAGTGAATGATTTTTGGTTTTTAGAAGGGATACACATAGTTGTTGTCATGTTCTGTTTTCATACAAAAAGATTGATTTTATGGTTTAATCATGCAAAGCAAAAAATATTTAATTTTACCACTTGCAAATAGCACATTAATTAGAAAAAAAAAATTTGTAATTATGTACCTGGAACAAGAAACCATGATTTTATTAATTAGTATCCTTGTTGGATGTAGCATTTATTTTATATTATGATAATATTGTAAAGTAGTTTATATGTAGGAAGCACTCTGAAGTTATTGGGATTACCATGCTTGTGTTGTGCGTATGAGTAGAAATAAGAGCGCTACACTCATTTTTCTTGGAATCATGCGTTTTAGAACTATGAATTAAACCATTAATAATAGTCTAGAAATGTTATCGATGAATTTACGTTGTTAGTTGAAAGACACTCTTGTAAGTTCTTTATTGAAAGCATATTTATTTTTAATTTTTTTTTATGATGGCATCCGAATAAAGAAAATTTTGTTGAGACAGCTTTACGTGGAAAGATTAAGCTTTAATTTTTTTTTGCATTTTTTTTAGAACACAATGAAGTTCTGAAGTATTGTAGGGTAATTATCCATTGTTGGATGTGAGTGTAATTGCATTGATATGAAATTAAATCTTGTAGAAGGTCTACCTTGATTAATCATGAGAGTCCTAGACTTGTGAGAGAACTTACGTAGAACATTAAAGTTGATCAAAAAACAAGAGCTGAATATCATCGACAGTGTGACGCCTTGTAAATTTTTTGGCTAATAAATGTCCAGTGTTAGAAAACATTTGGTTTAAAGCTCAAAAATAGTCTTTGCTATCTTTTTTTTTTGGATGCGGTCCTCTATAGGGTTGTTAAAAAGTTATGATAGGTTCTATAAAATGCAGTAGACAATAACTTTACAATTTTCAAAAATATGTTCGTGTAAAGCTATGCCAAATAAATGAGTACTTAAACCTTTGTGTTACCATGAGTAAGGTAGTTGGTAGCCCTGTGCAATTTGACCTTGATCAAAGAAACATCCTAAAAAGGTATTGGAATGTTTTCCAATACATAGAATAAAATAATAGAACAACTATATTTTTTTGTAGTGTATGTGGGTACCTTTCGAAAAAACCTTAGTGGCTAAACATAAAGCATGGTCAAAATGTGTTTAGTTTGAATTTTGCTTTGATGTGTTAGAAACATTTCATTTTATTTGATAGGAGGTTCTATTTAATTTTATTTTAGTACTTATCCTATTAGCTATATTGTAATAGAAAATGTTAATTATAAGTCAAACTAATGTGTTTTTTTAGAAATGTTATTATAGTACTATAGTAATTCTTTATAGATTTTGGTAATATTTGAAAAACAAAGTGATATTCTAGCAATATATCATGGATCTTATGTACACCTTTAGTGATTTGACTAGAAAAAAATTAACTTAACCCCAAACCAAAATAAAACCCAGTTACCGATAAAATTGTTAAAACACTTTTAAACCATCGAGGAGGATGGATTATATCATCGAGAAGGATGCCACCACCCAACTCCGACAACTTGTAGGTGGTGGTTGTTGTGATTCGGGGATAACCATTCTCTAGCAGGATTATAAGGGTCAGTGGACCTTATGCTATGGAGAGTAACAAACGGTGGTATGGGACGTCATTCTAGGTTATCATACGAGGTAGTACCATGAGGATTCTCACAATCACTAGTCTAGTTGAGGAATAGCCAATGGTAACTCAAGACTAGGGAGCTGGTCTTTGAGGTTGGAAGGTCCAGCGATAGATGGTATGGGACGTCTTATCATCAACTATGATATGATCTGAGATACCTGGACCCAAAGCCAGAGTATTGGTGGGCCCTGATAGCATCCATAGAATGATGGATTGCTATCAGGCACTAGGCATAATAACGCTAACTCTAGCATGAGCTAAAAGCTTAATCATGAACCAGGACTAAGTAAAGGTCAGTGGGACCAATGTCCTCCATGCTACGAGATGGGGAAAATATGCATCCACCCTTCTAGGTGTTATGGGCCCTGGAAGGATAACCCCTTGTCGAGAACCCAGAACTCGAGCTAGGAGAAGGTGGGTCTCATAAATGGTAGCCTATTATGAGATTTGGCCAATCTCGAGCACTCGTGATTCCATCTATAGTAGACATTGATCTTGGAGTGTGATAACTTATGCCTATGTACTAATATAAAGTTGGGTGTACGTGTGTCAATTTGTGACTTTATTTTAAATTAAATCAAAATTTTGAATTTGAGATTTTGACAACCAGGAGAGTTAGACTTGGGTTGTTACAGTTGGTATCAGAGCCTAGGTTGCAAAAACCCTAGGTTGCAAACATATGATTTGTTGAATTGACATAGCTCTTTTGTCATCAGGTATAATGGTGGGGACCTCAAAAAGGGCAAGTGCTACTCTGCAAGAGGGGCTTGCAGAAGTTTCGAGAAAGGGACTGAGATGACTCGTGAGGGAGTTGGATCATGTACAAATAGTCGAAGCACCTCGACATGTTTTGAGAAAAGAAAAGGAGCCAATAGTAGGAAGGGTTGCACAAAATGATGATAACATGACTAAAATGATTTAGTTAATGCAAGAATAGTTGAATCAACAGAAGGAGCAAATGGAAATTCAAAGGGCTCAGATGAGTGAGCACATGGAATAGTAGAGAGCACAATTGTCTCAGCAACAAGAAATTATTACTCAACAGTAGAAGGTAATAGAAAATTTGACTAAAAGTAAAGAGTCAAAAAGAATACAAAGTGAATTTCCTGAGGGATCTTCAAGAAGGAAAGTCGGTGTGGAATTACAAAAAGAAATAAAAAAGTTAGATATCTCTAAATTTTATGGGAAGGGGGATGGTGAAGTAGTTGTAAATTGGTTAAGTGAGGTTGAGGGATACTTTTCCATTCAACCCCTGTGTGCTGAATCTAAAACTACATGGGTTGTAGCACACTTAACGGGTCCTACCAGAGATTGGTGGACCACATATAAGAAAACTAGTCAAAAGGAGGCTGTTGACATTCCTTGGGATGTGTTTGAGAAAGAATTCAGGGATAGATTCCTTACACCATAGTTTTATATTGAGAAGTATGCAGAATTCACCAATCTTCATCAAGAAAACATGTCAGTGATAGAGTATTATCAAAGATTTGTCCAACTACTAAAGTATGCACCTGAATATGACAAACGTGAGGAGTTTAAAGCTCACAAATTTGTGCTAGGCTTGCATCCTAGAATTGGATCTCCTGTTGGATGGATCAAGCCAAAGAATTTGATAGAAGCCTTTGATGTCGCACGTTATGAAGAATTAAGCCAGAAGAATAAGAAGGCTTATTATCAAAAGTTTGAGAAAGATGAATCTAAGAAAAGAAGATACCCAGAACCCACTAAAGGAAAGGACCAATACAAGAAATATAGGGAAGGTGACCATTTCAGAGGGGACAATAGGAACAGAGGAAAATATCAGGGTAACAAAGGGCAACAAGATAGGAGAAACTTTCTAGAGAAAGTTGCACAGAGAAATGTGACACAAGAAAAAGGAAAGAATGTTACTAGTCAGAATAAAGATGGGGACAGATGGAAGAACAAAGGTCCAAATGTATGCTTTGTCTGTGGAGCTAAAGATCATTATGCAAATCAATGCCCAAAGAGAGAAGATAAGAGAAAACCAATTGAAGAAGCTCCTCATAGAATTTATGCTGCCACAGGTAACCCCAATATTTTAGGGTAAGCCACTCCATTTATTTTAAAAGGAAAATTAGGTAAGAAATATGTTTGTATTTTGATAGATAGTGGTGCAACTAATAGTTTTATATCTTCTAGTATTGTGAGGGACATACCAGTAAGACCTAGGATTATGGCAAATGGGTGGCAAGTTGAATATGGATCAGGACAAACCTATATGGTCAACCAATGTTTATTTGACTCCTAGATAGATATACCCCAAGGAAAAATAAATTGGCACCTATATGTAGCACCTTTACATGCTTTTGATATCATCCTAGGTGTAGATTGGCTAAAAGCTCACAAAGCCCTATTAAATTTTGAAGAGATATGGCTTGATTTCATGAATGATTCCAAACAATGAATCCGAGTCCATTGTAATCAAGTGACCCTAGAACCTCACTTACTATCTGCTATGCAAGTTAAAAGGGCCTTAAGGAAGGGTTGTAGGCTTTATGTGGTCAAAATGAACAAGAAAGAAGAAACTGAATCGAGCTCTACTCTATTCCAACAATATCCAGTTCTGAATGAGTTTAGAGATGTTTTTCCTGAAGACCTACCTGGACTTCCACCAAAGAGAGAATTTGATTTTTCTATTGAGTTATTACCAGGAGCAACACCCATAGCTAGAACCCCCTACCGTATGACTTCCATTGAATTACAAGAGCTTAAAACTCAACTTCAAGATTTATTAGAAAAAGGGCACATCAAACCCAGTGTTTCACCATGGGGAGCACCAGTTTTATTTGTTAAGAAGAAATATGGATCCTTGAGATTGTGTATTGACTATCGTATGCTCAATAAGATGACTATGAAAAACAAGTATTCCTTACCAAGGATTGATGATCTCTTTGATCAACTGAGAGGAGCAACAATTTTCTCAAAAATTGACCTTAGGTCAGGATACCATCAACTAAGAATTAAGGAGGAGGATACTTTCAAGACTACCTTTAGAACCCATTATGGGCATTATGAGTTCACAGTGCTACCTTTCGGTTTGACAAATGCTCCTGCTGCCTTCATGAACTTGATGAACAGTGTGTTTCGAGAACAATTAGACCAGTTTGTGCTAATATTTTTGGATGATATCTTGATCTATTCTCAGAGTAGGGAGGAACATGATCAACACATGAGAATAGTTCTAGAAATTCTTAGGAGAAATTAGTTGTATGGAAAGTTATCTAAGTGCGAGTTTTATTCATCACAAGTGCAATATTTGGGTCACATAGTCTCAGCCGATGGGGTTGCAGTTGATCCTAAAAATATAGAAGCCATAGTAGACTGGCCAACACCCACCAATGTAACTGAAGTGAGAATTTTTATGGGAATGGCAGGATATTATAGGTGATTTGTAAAGGGATTTTCAAAAATTACCTTTCCCATAACCAATTTGCAAAGGAAGGGAAAAATTTTCAAATGGACTCCTCAATGTGAGGAGGCATTCAAAATACTTAAAGAGAAGTTGACAACTGCACCTATTCTTTAGATTCTAGATCCAAGTAAACCATTCACAGTTTGTATGGATGCTTCTCTAGAAGGGCTAGGAGGTGTCCTAATGTAGAATGAGGTTGTTGTGGCATATGAATCTAGAAAACTTAAGAAGCATGAGGTTAATTATGCCACTCATGACTTAGAGCTAGTTGTCATAGTTCATGCCCTCAAAATATGGTGGCACTACCTGTTGGGTAAACCTTTTGAATTAAAAATAGATCATCAAAGTTTGAAGTATATCTTCACCCAACCATTATTAAATGCTAGACAACGATGGTGGATGGAATTTTTGGCCGAATATGATTTTGGGATAGAGTATATTAAAGGGAAAGAGAACAAGTTGGCTGATGCACTCAGTAGAAGGAGACATGTAGCTACTTTAACATGATGCCAGTATGGATTGGTAGAGAAAATTAAAGAGTTGCAGAAAGATGATGAATTTTGTAATCAATGTCGGATTAAGGTCGAGCAAGGACCAAATATGAATATGGATTTCAAAATCAAAGAGGATCTGCTATATTTTAGAGATCGAATAATAGTCCCAAATAATGATGAGATAAAAAGGACTATATTACAAGAGGCACACTATGCTCCATACTCTGCTCATCCAAGAGTAGTGAAAATGTGAGAAAATTTGAAGAAGGATTACTTCTGGCCTGGAATGAAAAGAGATGTAACTCATTTTGTTGCAAGGTGTCTCAAATTTTAGAAGGTTAAAGCAGAACATCAACATCCTAGGGGATGACTTTACTCTTTTGATATTCCAACACAAAAATGGCAAGTGATTTCCATGGACTTTATAGTTGGTCTTCCCAAGAATCGATTTTGGCATGATGCAATTTTTGTTATAGTTGATAAATTAACTAAGGTGGCACATTTTATACCTAGAAATGTTCATGATGATGCTCCTACAATAGCTCAAAAATTTTCTCGAGAAATTGTGAGACTGCATGGTTTCCCTGAGATAATTATCTCTGATAGGGATTCATGATTTACTTCTAAATTTTGGCAAGCTTTGCACCGAGCATGGGGTACAAAGCTTAACATTAGCACAACCTATCATCCTAAAATGGATGGACAGACCGAGAGGGTCAACCAAGTGCTGGAAGATATGTTACGTATGTATTGCATGGACCACCAGAGTAAGTGGGAAGATTACCTCTTCCTGGTGGAATTTGCTTATAATAATAGTTACCATACTGTAGACACTAAAATCTGGTCAATATGATTATGCTACCGAAAGCAACAGCTAAATTGACATACCAAGACCCCCAGGGCAGCCCTTAGGAGGTATACAGTGGTTCTAGCCACTTTGAGAAAGGTTTTGGAAGGTTTTTTGCCACTTTTGAGACCTTTTTGACATCCTATTTCTATTCGTCCTACCCTGGGATGAATATCGATTCTATTTGTCCCACCTTGGATTGAATAGCAACATTCATCCTAGGGTGAGACAAATAGTTAAACCAAAAAAAAATCAAAACTAGACAAATAGAACCTAGTAATAGTCAAATTCCTGCCTATTATCGTATGAAAGTTAGATCACATAGTATATTTATACCTTGATCCATGAATGAGGCCAAATTGGGAGATTATCTTCCCCCTCCAATGCATACCACCCTGGTGGCCAAGTGGTGCCTCTTGCCCTGCATGACCTTGCATGCCTTTTGACCCATGAGCCTCCTTAGGCTATAAAGTGGATGTATTTTCCACACAAAATATATATAGGAGGTTTAGTACAAAGCAACGGAGTGCTTCTAAGATTTCCTTTCACCTTTTGTGCCCATTTTTACCTCAAAATCTCTACCTAGCAAAGGAGGTTTGCGAGTGAACTAGTAGGCATAATTTGTCACATAACCGAACCATCTAAGTGAATTTCCTCACAAAATTTTACAAAGATACCCCCCATACTGTTTTACATCAATCCCTAGTGGAATTTATGGTAAAATTTAGGCAAAATTGGTGGGCATCCCACCCCCGGGTGCCCCCCAATTTGTGACAGTCCTATTCGTCCCACCCTGTGACGAATAGAAATATATCAATAATTTTCTAACTATTTTTAATTAGTTATTTTCTACATGGTCATATTATTTTTTAGTTCAAATTTCATGTCATTTTGAGTTATATTGGCCAAGATATCACAATTTTAGTGTTTTGTAGGGTCTCACGCAGGTCTACGATGGTCATCTAGAGAAACACCTGAACTGTTACTTATTTTGTAAATATGATCATATGGGTTTTCTTAAAATATTATTTTATGCATTATTTCCAATTTTTATGTGTTTTGGATACGTTTAGGTTGGGAAATTGCTTGCTTTTGGTTTTGTAGATTGGAAAAGTGCACTACAATTACGCCACACCTACGGATGCAATTTTGATGCAATTTCTAGTGATATATTCCCAAAACAACTTACTTTACATCCCTTTGAAATTTCATATTATTTTTAGTTGTTTTGATACAATATCTATGCATATGCCCATTACTAGTCTTTTAGTGCCTGTGGGGATTGCATGTTTTACATCATACACACTTGCTATTTGATGATTTTTGGTTTTCTTGTGTGCAGGTGTAGGTATCTATAGTGCATTAGTATGTATCACAAGACCTCAAGTTTTGATATACAAGCGGCGACAACCTTGGCCAGCCCACTTCGATTGTGGGTACGAGGAAAGACATTGGATGTGCACCCGAGTTACTTGAAGGATTTTGATCCTTGGGCACCCAATTTGTAAATAGTTGTATCAATAATTTGAGCCCTCAAAGGGGAAATTTTTTAACCTGGATTTGATCTACCTAATTAATAAGAAGTCTATTTACTTTGCTACATCTCTTGTTATTTGCTATCTTTTCCACCTTAATTACATGTTTTCGTTTGATGCTCATAAGCGATAGGACATAGATACACGTATTTTTTATCATAATTTGGTGCACTATTTTTCCCTAATTTAGTGGTGATCACAGTGGGACCTAGTCCCTTTTGCTTTAGGTGAAATTTAGATCTCATTTTTCATCTTTTTATGTTGTAGGTGCTATTTGTTCTAGATAGAAACGAACCCTGATTTGCTATTCGTGCCACCATGGGATGAATGTGAATTTGTCACACCTTGGAATGAATATATACCTGATATTTTTCCCACACTAGATAAAATATAAACCAAAGAGTTTTTGGAGCAGAATTCTAGAAATAACAAGTTTTGGCAGTGATGAGGTAGGCATCTGAATCTTCTATCTCTATTTTACACTTTCAAAAAATGTTTTTATTTTGGTTTTTCCCGCATATTTTGCTTGTTTAGAAAGGTTAAAAGCTAGTTTTATTTTTTATTAAACACAAAATAATAAAAACATATAAAAGGATAAAAATCAAAAGAAATCAAATTAGGAATGCGTCTCTATGGTTTGCTTGCTTGTAGCCTACCCAATGGGTAGGCTAACATTTAGGATTTTGCATTTCTAGATACATTTGTGAGTTATTTTTATACTAAATTTCTGAAATTAAAATGCACCTTTTGCATGAATCTAGTGAATTATCATCAAATAATTATTTTATTACTTTCTTTGGCTTAAAAAGAACCACACACACCACAATTCACTTAAACGCTAGTGAGGTGGATTTCATCACCATCCACTAGTAGATTTCAACGAGGTGGCTTTCATCTCCACCCATTATCTCAAATACCACAAACCCTATTCTTTTCCAAGTCTGGTTCTAAGATCCATAATATCCCATGGGTTATAGCACGTATCTCTCTTCAAATAGGTATATCGCAGACTGTGTGTGAACTAGGTGAGGAACTGGTGGGACCTGTGCTCCCTGGCCATGTGTGGACTTCATTACCACACATTATAGGTGGGATAACGTAACCTGGAGTTCATAGGCAGGTTGTCAAGCTATGATTATACAGGTGAAATCCAATTAAACACAATATTATCATACAACAACATTTCAAACACTCAAAACAAGGTCATTCTTTACAAATAACACAGCTAAAACACACAAAATAGTTTAGGGATTCACATATAAAACTTAAAAGAGATAATAATTTGTCTTATTGAGTGTTTCCTTTTTGTGTTTACTATTTAATTAAGAATTTTTAAAGAAGATAATAACTTAGGATTTGGTAGAGAGCTACAATGGTGTGCACTCACAGCCAAGGCCAATCACAGGTGGAAGCTACAGAGAGTAGACTAAGAGACATGAGTCGTCTCTGCTATAGCCCTAGGGACTTGGTCATACCTCCCTGGTGAGCCTCTACTCAACCTAGACCTAATACAATAGGACATGAGCCACATCTATGAGGGATCCCTATGTGGGATACCTCGAGTGGTGATGGACTTTACTTGGGAGAGTGTTCACGATATTTAGATACATTACATGTCGTTTTTGATGAAAGGCAACAGTGTGCTGAGGTGCTAGTAGATAGAGTGGTTCCACACATCCACATACCTATTAGTGCTAACACACCTGTTCATAGGCCAAAGCATGACTTCAAACACTAGGTAGAGCAGGTTGGTATGACTTACCGACATGTTGCCTTGATATGGTACAACATAGGCAACCTGACGGTTATGATACTCATCGCTCAATATGAGTCAACTCCACCCTGCCCTTCCTCATCCATGAAGGAAGGCATGAGAAAATCCTAGATTTTCCTCAAGAGTAGTATTCCATGCATGCACAATGTGCCTTTGCACCCACTGATTATAATGAGCATATGCTTCGACCCAAACCTCGAGTCAATGCAACAGCCCCTGATCGAGGGGAGCACCCGATAGATATCACTGATTATATTGAGTGAGTTTGGTCTCAAGGTGAGACTCACAAGCCTCCTAGACCCCACACTATGGAACAAGTCAAATAGGCAGTTGCAAGATATGCAGAGCACCAATCTCAGTTCAAATAGCTTTTGTGAGACAAGGAACAACTAGACCTCTTGCATCAGTTTGAGAAAGAAAGAATTGAATGACAGACCAACGAGCTATTCCAGAAGACTTTATGAGAGAGGGTTCCTACCCCTAAGACACATAGATAGGAAGTCCACTTGAGGAAACCCACACTCATTCAAGATAGGTCTTCTAGGTCTTATCCAATGTTTCCTCCATGACCTCCTAGGATATATCGAGACTTGCATTCCAGGCCAAACATGGGGCACCCACAGTAGGAAAATACCCCTCTTTACAGACCAGCTTGAGAAACACCCTATGGGGCCTACACTAAGCATGATACAGAGGTTGAATATTTGGATATGCCTTACCAAGGCAAGGGGTGACATGCCACCACCCCATAATAGGTTGAAGGTCCCTAGAACTCTATCGTAGGATGTGAGCAAAGATGAGGAGATTAAATCCTCAGGCCCATATAAAGTATTACTAGAGTGCCTAAAGTCGGTAGAGAATAAGACCTCTAGGTATGGATCTCAAAATCCCACTATGTGCTAGTTGCGTAGTCAACCCATCCATCCTTTGGTGCCTATGCCTCCCTATCCAGAGTAATTTAAGTTACCTCAATTAGCTACGTTTAAGGGAGAGGAAGATGTGTAGGAACATGTCACCAAATTCCTGGGTCAATGCTTTGGAATTCACGATGATGATGCTTTCCTATTGTGGATATTCATGACTAACCTCTCTGACCTAGCCTCAGAATGGTTTTACCAACTCCCTAAGCATAGCATCCATAACTTGGACCAACTTGCAGATGCATTCCTAGAACACTTCACCTTCAATACCAAGAGGAAGGTGACACTAGCCGATCTAGCTGGGTTGAAATAGTATGATGATAAGTCAATAAAAAACTATGGCAACATGTGGCGAGCCCTACTCACCCAGCTACCTTATCTTCTCCCCATTTTAGAGTTGACTCAAATGTTTTCCAAGAGCTACCTAAAACCGATCTCCTTGTTGTTACAGCTGTAAAAATATGCGACTCTTGAAGATACCCTAGCATAGGCTAGGATCATCAAAGAAATCAAGATTCAAGAGGGAAATATTGTGAAGCCTCACAAGGAGTGGAACAAGAATACTAAAAGCACCCCAGTGCAGCTGAATACAATAGCATTGAATTAGGTTGCCATTAGTGTCCCAAGGCTAGCACAAGTCGTGTCACCTCAAAAGCCTAATTATCAGGCCACTCCTGGGAACTATGCCAAGGACAACCAAAATAATCAAGGGAAAAATCAACAACGTCACCCCAAGTGATAGTTCACACCCATTGTAGAGTCTATGGACTCATTTTTTGAGTGCCTCTTAGTGGCCAATGTAATCCACCTACCTGAGAGTTGACCCGTTGATCCAAATGCATCGAAGTCAAAAGGATACAGAGAAGACCTATATTGTAAGTTTCATAGGTAAAATAGTTATTATGTGTAAATGTGCTACAAGTTCAATCACTTGGTGTAGGACATGATCAATAGGAATACCCTTCAGGTGGACAACCCTATCGTGCTAAACAACCAATAGATGGAGGTCTTTTAAGATACTTTGCCTACCCATGTGGATCAGGCCACACCTATGCCTCAGGTGAATGAGGTACACCACACCCCCTCTAAGTATGGGTATGTGTTGGTCAAAATGACAACACCTAGGGAAATAAAGGTACTCTCCTTATTTTTGAGCAAGCAAGGGAGAAAAAGTCGTGATAGCACGATGTTTTGAAGAGGAGGACCAAGCGAAGGAGAAAAAGTCATGATAGCACGACGTTTTGAAGAGGAGGACCAAGCGAAGGAGAAAAAGTCATGATAGCACGATGTTTTGAAGAGGAGGACCAAGCGAAGGAGAAAAAGTCATGATAGCACGATGTTTTGAAGAGGAGGACCAAGCGAAGGAGAAAAAGTCATGATAGCACGACGTTTTGAAGAGGAGGACCAAGCGAAGGAGAAAAGTCATGATAGCACGATGTTTTGAAGAGGAGGACCAAGCGAAGGAGAAAAAGTCATGATAGCACGATGTTTTGCCAAGCTAGAACCAGCATATATAAAAGCAAGTGGAGGAGATCTCTGTAACAAGAATATCTTAACATTTTTGGTTAAAAGTTCCATCACTCAAAAGATATCTGTGTAACAAGAAGAGATCTCGATCTCTAACCACTCTGTTGTTAGGATAAGCCTTCGGGCATTCTGTTGTAACAACTTTCATTAGTCTATTATGTAAAACTCTATATAAAGAATGAGCGACCAAAACACAAGGTCGACTCTTAGGTGTTTACAAGGCTATGTATTCAGACTTCTAAAAGATTAATAGAGATCATCCACCCTGGTTCTGAGCTCATTTGGTGTGCAAGTATGTATGTGATCGTTTATTGCTAAAGTTGAATCTATATTGAATATACCATACATTAATTCTTAAACTAAATTTATGTGTTAAATGTTCTATTAGATCTGCAATTTACTTCACTGATAAACTGCTTTGGAGTTAAATATTCATCGAGTGATCTTAGTTTATTGTGCGTTGGGTTTTATTATGCTTTTCTGCAAAAGGTTGAATCAACACTATGTTGTTACTTAATCTGTACCAATTTTAATCTCATAGCATTGGCTACGTTTCCCTTCTTTAAGCATTCCTTTCTCTCTACCCTTTTCCTATAAAAACAAGGAACCAACCTTCTCTGGAGACTGAACCAGGAAAACCTCAGTTTTAGCCTGGTCGTTCAATGTTGACGAAGTCTTGGATGCAAATTATAACCTAAGGCGGATTTCGTTCCAACAGTTTTTGGCATGCCCGGTGGGACCCAAATCCCACGCATTATATACAGTCAAAGTCCCGGTGAAGCCTTTGTCCTGTTAACCTTTTTTTATCACCTGGCGACTCCGCACAGGAAAGGAACCCTAAATAAATCCTTACCTAGTATCTGGTTATGAACCATTCTTATGATAACCAGATCTAAAGCAAAAAATTTAGAAGAGCCCATAGAGTTCTTCGAACTACACCTTGGTAGCCTTCGTGCTAACCCGATTTTGGTTGCTAGGATAGTTCTTACTCACAATAGCAATCCCAAGCAAGCAAATACTTCTCATATAGCCTTCTCTGGCACTGCTACTATCAGAACCCCAACTCTAGTTACTAATCTGACTACGATGGCTGGAAATCTGCCTGAACTACCCTATCCTTTGTGGAACCATATAGGCCCTTTGAATCTTGGAATCCAGCACCCAATACCAGTAGTGGCCCTAAAAGTGCTACCCCAGTATGATGGTACTAGAAAAATAACATATGAACATTGCCTGGATGTGGTTGCATTGGCGCCAATATATGACATCTCAGAGGAAGACGTGATGATCAGGCTACTGATTATTTCCTTAAAAGGAAAAATGCTCTACTGGTACAGAGCCCTGGAATACCAATCTATATCTACCTGGGCTCAGCTCACCGAAAAATTAGTGGAAGAATTTAATGAGCATACTGATCCTTTTTCATTACTAAATCAGTTTAACGCCATTCAGAAGCACCCTCAAGAAGAGATCATGGATTTTAATATCAGGTTCAATCGAACCTGGAAGAGAGTTCCTGATGGCCTGAGACCATCACAAGAAGGAGCTATATACTACTATTTGAGAGCTTTCAATTCAGAAATAAGTATGGCTATCAGATAGTCCCGAGTAACAACTTTTCCTGAAATCTATCTAGAAGCACAGAAAGTGGAAAAGGACTTGATCGCCATAGGGAGATTCCCTTCCAAGATAATTCCACCTATCTTTCCAAATTTCCCTCAAATTTCAAGTGTTGCTCCTCCAGTTCCCCCTGCAAATCCTAATACCGCCCTTCCCAAGTGGAATGGACAACCGAGCATCCCACTCCTACCAGCACCCCCTCCCCTTTCGATGCTCCCTCCTATTCTTGCACTTTCCCCAACAACAAACACGTCTACTCAAGACACCCAGCTGGCAATCTTGCAAGATTTGCAAGCCTCGTACAAGACTCTGTCAAATAAATTCATATCTATGGAGCGAAGAGAAGCGAAAAGAAACTCTCAACCGAGACGTTATCCACAAGTAACAAGAGATCAAGCATCCACTAGTGGAAGAAATTATGAAAAAACCAACACAATGTATGCCAATGAAGATGTGGGACCCAATGATTCACCTGAATCATCCTTCTGGTGTTCCACATGCAATGATCCTCACGGTGAGACTGCTTGCATGATTCATCAACACCAGATCCAGAAAGTAGCTACAAAAAAATTAGAAAGGTCCCTTAAGGGTCAGGTAAGCATGATCAGGGAAGACGATCAAAATTTTATGATGCCCTCTCTAGAACAAGTCTCGGTTCTGACTAGATCAGGAAAGAAACCTTTCCAGGTTGATCCTAAAGACCTTAATCCTTTGAAGGTACCTATGCCTACAAGGAGTCCTACTAAAAAGAGACCTCCACAAAATCCAGACCCAAAAGGAGCAGAGATTCGGAAGGAAACACCTTCGGCTAAAGAAACAGAGACTCAGGAGCAAGCCAGGGAAAAGTTGAGGTATCCCTCATTGACTAAATGCCAAAGAGTTGATGCTACTCAGGGGTACAGGAACAGGTTTGATACAATAGTAAAAGAGAAGAGTGTTGATTCTCTCCCATTCAATATTGTTGAAGAAATGAAGAAGACTCCTTCCAAAGCCACTATGTATGAAGCCCTACGGATCCCAGGATAGATAGACCTACTGCAGGAATCATTGAAATCTATGAAAAATAAAGATAAAGATCCAATTAAATTAAGCTCTGCCCAAGCAAGTCTTTCTTCCACCTCAGGAAAGAACAGACCTCCCCCCTTTTATTTATCTCTCCAGATGGAAGGATGGGTAGTCCATAATTGTATGATTGACTCTGGGGCCATGACTACTGTTATGCCCAAAGCAGTGTGTGATATCATGGGGATGGAATATACAAGGAGTGCTCCAGGAGTTTTGCAACTCGATGGAACTCCTGTAAAAATAGTAGGCATGATTAAAGATATCCCTATCATCCTTCATAGGCTCCCTCAGCTTACAGTTATACAAGAAGTGGTAGTGGTTGATTTAGAACCTTATTTTGGCATGTGCCTGTCCAGAGAATTTACTACTAAAATAGGTGGATATCTATCTCTTGACTTTTCACACCTCGAAATTCCTCGAAATTCCATTCAAAGGCAAAAGGGTGAAAATATTCAATGAGAAACCCTCCACCTATCATGTCGAGAGGCTTGGAGAAGAGGAGAAAAACTCTACTACTGTGAACATGATGACCGAAGAACTGACAGACTTGAGTCTAATGGAAGAAGCTCTTAACGAGTTACAAGAAGAAGACCAGTTTTCTCTCCTAGATTTCAATGCCATGATCGAGACAGATCTGGGTAGCTATACCATTCAGAAGCCTGAGAAAAGTAAATCACCTTCTTCCCCACCACCTGATATATCCACTAACCAGTTGTGGAAACTTTTCTTTGATGGAGCCAGATGCAAAAATGGAGCAGGAGCAGGCATTGTCCTAATCGCTCCTACAGGTGAAGAGAAATTTTTCTCTTACAGATTGACCTGGAGCTGCACCAATAATGCAGCAGAATACGAAGCACTCTGTTTGGGCCTCAAGAAGGCTGAGAAGATGGGCATCAAGCAATTGCAAGTTTTTGGTGATTCTGAACTAATAGTAAATCAAGTGACAGGAAAATGTATAAGCAAACAACATTATCTAAAGGCTTATAGAAATAAAGTCTGGGATTTACTAGAGTCTTTTGAAGCTCTGAACATGAAAGCGATCCCCAGGGAGAAGAATACACATGCTGATTTGTTGGCTTCAGTTGGAGCAAATTTCTGTCCTATAAGCAACGTCATCCAGAAATCAAAGATGGTCAAACTGATATACAGACCTTCTGTACCTGATAGAGATACTTTCTAGCAAGTTTTCAAAAATGATCAGCATATAGTAGATTTTCTAGTCCATGAAATGAACTGCTCCAACAACAGGGAAAATGAAGACGAAGAAGAGGCAGTTGTCATCCAGTTAAAAAATAATCACATCCCAAAGGGGCTAGTCACACTTGAGTCCCTATTTGATAACAATGACAGATCAACAGGTCATAAGATGAAAGTTGACAAACACAGGTATAAGGAAGCTACAATAGGACCTGACAAGGCCATCAAAGTAGGTGTGAAAACTATGGACAAGGAATTGGATGAGATCAGAGAATTATGCAAAGAATTTCCAGATACAATTTCCTGGACCTATGGTGATCTAAAGGTGTACTCAAAGGAAACAATCCAACATACAATTGAGCTTCAAGAAGGTGCCAAGCCTTTCCATCAAAAGCAGAGGCCAATAAATCCAAAAATAGAAGCTTTGATGAAACAAGAATTGTTAAAACTACTAGAGGCTAAGATTGTATATCCGATCAAGCACTCGACGTGGGTTGCTAATTTAGTACCAGTGAGAAAGAAAAATGGAGATATTCGACTATGTGTGGATTTTCGTAATCTGAACAAAGCTTCACTCAAGGATCATTACCCCCTCCCGCAAATCGATCAGATCTTGCACACAATGGCTGGAGCTGAAATATTTTCTCTATTAGATGGTTTCTCCGGGTATAATCAGGTATGGGTCAAGGATGAAGACCAATTCAAAACAACGTTCACAACCAAATGGGGAACATTTTCTTACCAAAGGATGCCCTTCGGGTTATCAAATGTTGGAGCGACTTTTCAAAGAGCCATGGATGTAGCCTTTGGAGAACTTGTGAACAAAATAATAGTGATATACCTGGATGACATGACTGTTTTCTCTCATAGGAAAGAAGATCATATAACTCACCTCAGGAGAGTACTGGAAAAATACCGAGAGTTTGGTATATCCATAAACCCCAAAAAGTCTATTTTCATCGTAGAGGAGGGAATTTTACTTGGCCATGTGGTTTCAAAATCAGGTCTAGCCATAGACCCCAGCCGAGTAAAAGCCTTGTTGGAACTTCCCCTCCCTTAAACAAAAAGGGGTTACAGTCATTTTTTGGTCAGATCAATTTTGTACGCAAATTCATAGCAGACTTTGCACAAATTGTTAAACCTATGACAAAATTGTTGAAGAAGGATGCCATTTTTAAATGGACTGATGCAAGAAAATAGGCTTTTCGATAGATCAAAGAGCAGATAGCTCAAGCTCCCATCCTGGTAAATCCAAACTACTCCAAATATTTTATCTTATATGCGATAGGCGAACAGGGAAGCTACGCCGTTGTGCTCACATAGAAAGGGACTGACAATGAAGAAAGGCCCATCGCCTTCTTGAGTCAAAATATGCAGGAACATGAGGAAAAGTACAATTTCATTGAAAAACAAATTTATGCCATCATGAAATCCCTAAAAAATTTCAAGCACTTCTTATCGCAAAGCAAAGTTATCGTATATACAATACACCCTGATGTACGAAGCTTCATTACACAAGGAGAACTCGATGATACTAGAGCAGGTTGGGTAACTAAAATACAAGAATATGATGTAGAGATACACCTAGGAAAACTAGTCAGGGGTAGAGCTTTGTGCTAGGAACTTGCAAAACAAGCATCTACAGAGTATGTGGCTTGTCAGGCTCAAAAATCCATATCAGATGAAGAACAACCTTCAGAGCAGCTCGATTGGGCAGATGAATTAACTAGGTATTTTTAGACTGGGATATGTCCAGAAGGCTTGAACGCTTCATAGAGAAGAAGATACAGGATCCAAGCTCTTAAATACACTTTATTTCCCGAAGGATTATACAGAAAAAACTTGGATGGAGTTCTCCTTCGATGTGTGTCAGAAGGGCAGAAATAGAAGATTTTAAAAGAATTTCATGGAGGCCTATCAGGAGGACATTACTCTGGGAGAACTACAACATTGAAAATCATCAGAACTGGGTGTTATTGGCCAATGGTTTTTGCAGATGCATTTAAGATCACAAGAAACTGTGATGAATGTCAAAAATATGTGGGAAGAAACAGGAATGCCCCGCTACCCCTCAAGACCATTCAGGTTGAAGAGCCTTTCCAGCAATGGGGTTTAGACTTCATAGGGATCATAGAACCAAATTCATCTGTAGGGCATAAGTACATTCTCATAGCCACCGATTACTTTACAAAATGGTTAGAAGCTATACCCACTAAAAGAAATGACCAAGAGGTGGTGATCGAGTTTGTGGAAAGCCTGATCACAAGGTTCGGCATCCTAGAGGCCTTGGTCACAGACAATGGTTCACATTTTGTGGGAGAAAAAATGATCGACTTTGCAAGTAAGTATGGGATATACTTGAAAACATCTTCAAACTATTATCCTCAGGGTAATGGATTAGCTGAGTCCACCAATAAAAATCTACTCAGAATTTTGAAAAGGACCCTCAAGGACAATAAAAGAAGTTGGCATTCTTTGATAAACCAGGCACTTTGGGCTGATAGGATCATGATTAAAAAATCTATCAACACCTCTCCCTATTCTCTGGTTTATGGTAAAGAGGTTGTGCTCCCAATACACATAGAGATACCAGCTCTAAAACTATTGGATTTAACTAGGACTGAAGAAGCGAAACCAATGGAAAATAGGCTGATCCAACTCCTGCAGCTAGAAGAACTTAAGGAACAGGCCTATGATCATTACCAAAAACATGCAGTTGTGACCAAAGGATGGTTTGACAAGAAAGCCACTTTAAGGAATTTCAAGGTAGGAGACCTAGTTCTAAAGTGGAATGAAAAGAGGTCAAAACCAGGGAACCATGATAAGTTTGACACATTCTGGGATGGTCCCCTAGAAATCATTGAAGAAAAGCAACATAATTATTTCCAGCTGAAGGATGAATAGGGCCATGTCCTACCCATTCTTGTTAATGGCTTCCACCTGAAGCTATACTATAAGTAATGGATCCTGTCCTATCCTTGTATATATTTGTTTTATGAATATAAGTAACCTTGTACATATGTTATTTTTTGCAAGCTGATCCGTTTTAGGAAAAATGTCATGATTTCATGACTTTTTGAGCACTCATGGCATCCTTCAGGAAAAATGTCATGATTTCATGACTTTTTGAGCACTCATGGCATCCTTCAAGAAAAATGTCATGATTTCGTGACTTTTTGAGCACTCATGGCATCCTTCAGGAAAAATGTCATGATTTCGTGACTTTTGAGCAAAGAGAGTGTCATTTTCTTTTTGAAAGAAGGAACCATATCAGTGCACCATGTCAGACCTGATGCCTCGAACATTGAAGCACCACGTCAAGGGTCTATTGTATAGTTGTACACCATGCTAGAATAATCAGGTATCTCAGGAAGTATGAAAAGCACCACTATTTTAATCAAGATCATTTTTTCTAACAAGACCAGAAGAGGACGTCGCCCCATTGGCTCGGTACCATAGCAGAAGTCTCCCATTGGTTTTTATTAAAAATGGCAACTCGAGGTAGTTGGTATCATTAAAAGTTGGCACACAGGCCGAGACTCCCGCCAACATTCTAAATCAGCATTGGGATGCGTGCCCCCAACCATAATTACTCCACGTTACTTGAACAGTTGGGGCACGAGCATACATAGTCATTTTAATAAACAACTTTTATTAGTTTATCTCCTATTTTCTTGATTATCTGGTTATCTGATTTCTAACAATCGCCCTGAGAGTTCTATAGTCTCCCGAATACCTAAATTACAACAAACCTTAGAAGAGATACTCATGTTTCAGTTTACTAGTAATATTAGGAGAATAAAAACAGTCACATTAGGTTGGACCAAAGCAAAATACTAGGAAGCAGAGGCAAGACTTACTGAAATTGAATCTACTCTAAATTAGATTTACAATACCAAAGGTAAAAAACTGTTTTCAAAAATTGAAATCATGCAAGTCAAATAACAAGAGAAAAAGAAGAGAAAATATTTAGAATGGGAGGCGACAAACTGGAGAATGAAAAGCAATATTTTATGGCTAGAACAAGGGGATGAAATTTTTTTTTTCAAAATTATGAAAAAAAAAGAAAATATACAAACACAATTTGGGAAATAAAAGAGGAGAATGAAAACACTTTGAGAAGATTCTAATATTTGGTACCATTAGCAATAATTTACTTCAAAGGCTTGTATAAAGATCCAAATAGATAAAATATAGCATAGATAATCAAACTAGTTTTAAATTTATCCAAGATGATCAATGAGGAAAAAAAAGAAGCTTTGTTCTCATAAATTACTGAGGAGTTACATTTAGTAGTCAAATCACTCCAAAAAGGGAAAATTCTAGGTCTAAATGGATGGAAAATTGATTTTTATTTGGATTTTGAGGATGATATTTTAAAAGTGGTATAAGAATCAAGGATTAAGGGGCAATTGCTAGGATCCATAAACTCCACCTTCTTAGCTTTGATTTCAAAAAAATACAATCTAGAATCTTTCGAGTATTATAGACCTATCTCTTTATGTAATAGCCTCTAGAAAATCATCTCAAATATTATATCTAATAGAATTAAAGGGATCTTCTTAGAATTTTTTTTATAAGAATAGATCAGGTTTTTAAGTAAAATATAGATTCATGAAGCAATAGGGGTAGACCAAGAAGGACTACATTAAATAAATACAAGGAAGCAATAAGCAATGGTAATATAATTGGATCTAGCAAAATCTTTTGATAAAGTAAATTGGTTATTTATCAAGTTAAGCCTAATTCAAATTAGATGTAGCATTCTCTTTGTGAATTAGGTGATGGGATGTATCAATTCAACCTCTTTTGTTGTACTTATCAATGGCTTAGCTTCCAATTTTTTCAAGGCTTCTAGAGGTTTATGACAAGGGTGTCCTCTTTCTCCTCTTCTTTTTATTTTGGTATCAAAAGGTTTGAGTAGACTAATTAGGGAATAAAAAATATAGGAAATGATCAAGGGTATCAAAATTTGTAACTCTTTGAAGCTAACCCATTTGCTCTTTGTAGATGATGTTTTACTTTTTGGAAATACGACATTAAAGGAAGTCTTAAAGTATAGAGAAGTTTTGGACCTATATTGTATGGCTATGGTAATGGAAATAAATCTACAAAAAAATAGAAATAGCCTTTAGTAAAATTCAGCTAGGGAAAACATAAGCAATAATGAGAATTTGATATTTAGGCTTCCATATGAAACCCAATGACTATGGGTACCAGGATTGGATTTGGCTCTACACCAAAATAGATAAGAGGATCAGAAATTAGTGCACTAGGTGGCTATTATTGGGGAGTCACCTTACATTGGTGAAATTAGTTTTGGAAGTCACCCCAGTCTATTATATTGGAACTCCTTGGCTTATATTCTCATCATAGTAGTAGATAAAATAAGGAAGAAGAAGTGTATATAATTTCTTTGGCTAGAGAATAAAAAAAAGGATGTAATGGCACTAGATAAACGAAACATAATAGCTAAACTAAAATCAAACAGAGGATGGGACCTCAAGAATATAAATAATTTTGGAAAATCTTTCACATCAAGAAGTTTATGGAGATTGATAACAGGCAAAGGGTTATGGTAGGAAATAATTCAAAAGAAATATTTAGGCAATTTATCATTTGTATATTGGATTAGACTGTAGAATAAATTAGTTTCAAAAGTCATAATTATGTAGAAAACACTAGTGAGAAATTTTTTATTAGTTGAAAATTTCTTGGCTTGGAAAATAGGGAATGGAAAGGAAGTAAGGATAGGCAAAGATTTTTGGCTATCAAGCAAAGGATACTATTAGCTTCCTCAAAACATAATAAATCATCTCCATAGACAAGGAAATATGGTATTGGCACATATGGTATCAATAGAGAGTACTAATTTATGAAAACAATGATGGCTTATAGCAGAAGAGCTAACGTTAGGAGGAAATGATGCACATATTTGGCATGATTACACAAAGAAACTAGAAAGAGAAAATATAAGACTAAATCAGCAAAGAGACTGTCTAATATGGTCCAAGAACCTAGCAAGTGGACACTACATAGTTATGTCGATAGGAATCCTACAATGGCAGCCAGGAAGGTCAGCCACGTCGTAAACAATATTAATATTTTATTAAAAAGTCGACATTAATAAAATTATCCACCGATGGATTTAAAATATTTAAAAAATATTTAAACTAGCTTAGATATATATATATATATATATATATATATATATATATATATATATATATATATATATATATATATATATCTATAAACGTCGAGAGTTATCAATCTCGAGGCGCCTATCTTATTTCTTGGGGGTGTGATAGATAGGCGCCTCGAGATTGATAACTCTCGACATTTATAGATATATATATTTTATATATCTAAGCTAGTTATAGAAGGGTATAAGCCAATATTTTATAACAACAATGAGGAAATACTTTGGTGGTGGAGTAGAATATGGAAGATAAAAGCTCCCCTAAAAAATAAAATCTTTTCCTAGTTAGCTCTATCCAAAAAGGCACTAACATGGGATATTCTTCAAAGGAGGTCTTGACAAGGTCCAAGTTAGTGTGTCATGTGCAAAAAAAACAAGAAACAATGGACCATATTCTAGTTCATTTCCCTTTTGCAAGAGAATTGTGGAATTCAATTATGTCTTTGACTCAAGGGAAAGGATAGTGGTCTGCTAGAAATATTTCAGATAACATGCAACAGTGGTTCAAAGAAAGAGGATTAAGGAAGTATAAATGTGTCCCTTTGATAGTGGCATGGGGCGTATGGTTGGCTAGAAATGCCAAGTTTCTTTAAGGTAATAAAAATTGAGTGGTTTAGGTACAAATTTAGATTAAAAAAATGAAAGTCTAAAAATCTCCCAAAAACCAAAACTGAGCAGGCATATAGGAAGACTAATAGTGGTTATTATGAAACCATGGGCCTTCTTTAATGGAGCTTACCAGGGCATCCTAAGTAGGTGTGGAGTAGGGGAGAACTTAAATAAAAATCATAAGATTACTTTCAAGGCAAGTTTTGTGAAAGAACAAATAACATGACAAAAATGAAAAGCATTGATACTCTTGATGAGAATAGTAGTGGAGCAAGGAATTACAACTTTATAGATTTATGGAGATCTAAAATTAGTGATAAGTGGTGTTCCAAATCATGTTGAGATGAAGAGCTTACTCCTCAATCCTTTCTATTAGCAAGTGAAATTAATAGAATATTCTATGATAAAAAGTGCATACAAGATAATCTATAGGGAACTAAACGTAGAAGCATATGGTCTTTCAAAAGATGATTTGAACCTTCCAATAGGAACTTGGAAGAGGAAATAAGTGGTTAAAGGACTTGGGGTTTCCTTACAGTACTTTTATTAAATAACATATCAAATATCTACTATTAACAAAAAAAGGGGTTTTGAAAGGGACCCTTGCCTATATTTTATAGAAAATTTGGCTTAAGAATAGTGTTTGTCTTCAAAATTTAAACCTAACCCTCGGTTTTGGTACTCAGATAAGAGTCATTCAAGAACTATGATTGATTAGGAAGTTATTCCTACTTTCCACCTATCAATTTTGTTATTAGGATTTTGTTTTTGGATTATTTGTTGACTAAAACATTATAGTAGAGATCCCAATACTCCTCTCAGTTTAGTTTAGACCAACCCCTATATGGTATGTATCTGAAATTATTAAGGGAACTTTATACCTGTAACATTGTAATTTTTTTCAAACTTAAAAATGAAAATTACAAATTTTTTCAAGAAAAAAAAAGGTTAAAGATATAGATTCCACAAATATTTTATAGATATAGGAGTTAAAATTTGAAAAATGCAATGAAAAACTAGAATCATTGACCACACATCCTTCAAACTATTTAAAATAATTAACCATTGTTTTAAAACATTTAAAATAAAGATAGTCTTATGATTTTCTAAGAATATTTTGGATAGCATGCAATAGTGGTTCAAATAAATGGTATTAAAGGAGTATATATGTATTCCTTTGATGGTGGGATGGAGCTTATGGTTGGCTATAAATGCTAGGGTATTTAAACATAAGTAAATTCTAGTGATTCAGGTACAAATGTAGATTAAATTAATTTTTGAAAGTCTAAAAATATCCCCAAAATCAAAATTGGTTAGGCATATAGAAACATTAATAGTGGATCCTATGAAGCCATGGGTCTTCTTTGATGGAACTTAATAGGGCATCCAAGGTAGGTGTGGGGTAAGGGAAGCACTTTACTTAAATAAAAATCATAAGATCACTTTAAAGACAAGTTAAGAGGAAGGAAAAAATAATATGGTAAAATGGAAAGCATTTATCCTCTTTATGAGAATAGCAATGGAGCAAGTAATTACAACTTTACAAATTCATGGAAATTTAAAATTAGTGATAAGTTGGGTTGTAGATCATGTTGAGATGAAAAACTTACCTCTTAATCATTTCTATGAGAAAATGAAATTATTAGAATCTTCTATAACAAATATTGCATATAAGTACATCTATAGAGAACTAAATGTAGAGTCAGATGGTCTTTCAAAAGATAATTTGAACCTTCTAGAAGGTACTCGATAGAGGGAAGAAGTGGTTAGAGGACTTGGAGTTTCCTCATAATCCTCCTCTTATTAAGGATAAGATCAAAGATCTATTAATAGAAAATATTTTTTGAAAGGGATATTTATTTTTATTTTATAGAAATATGGGCTTCAATAAGCATATCTTCAAAATTGAAACTTGAGTCCTCAATTTTGGTACTTAGATAAGAGTCATTTGAGAACTATGATTGATCAAGAAATTATTCCTACTTTCTACCTGTTTGTTAGGATTTTGTTTATGGATTGTAAGCATAATATAACATATTATAGTAGGGAGGCCAATACTCCTCTTAGTTCAATTTAAACCTACTCCTAGATAGGATGTAACTGAAATTCTTGAAGGTGCTTCATACTCAAAGCATTGTAATGTTTTTTGAAATCAGCAATTAAAGTAACATATTTTTTGAGTTAAAGAATAAAATAAAAACTAATATGCTAATTACAATAAAATGAAACTCTGAATCATGTTAGATATAGGTATATAACTTGGATAAGGTTTTTATAAATATATGAGTTTTAAAAGTTAAAAAATATGATGAAAATATTAAAAATAATAATATTGAATAATAAATAAATAAAAATGCTCAAAGATTCCAAAAACAAAATTTATAAGCATTTTTTTTAATACATAGGGGAATCAATAACACCATTGGGTGTTGCCACTATAAACCCTAGCCCGTTGGATTAGATGAAGTGAACAAAACCCTCAATCCTCTAGGGCATCAAACCAGGACAACTAACCGGTAAGCACTCGACCACTACCATTCAACCTATCCCCTTTTGGGTATGTCATGTTTTGAACCTTGGACCTTCCCAAAGAGAGGCCAAAGTCTTAACCACTGTGCTATCTTTTTTGGACTAAAATTTGAGTTTAAACGTGTTTTTATGAGGGGTACTGGTCCCCTTGTACCAGGATTTGAACTTGGATCTCCTAGATGAAAACCCAAGGATATTAAGTTTATAAAACAAAATTTGAAAAAAAAAATGAAAATTTCATATTAAAACAAAGATCATTTACAAGTTGGGATGAGACTCCTCCCAACCTTAACCGACATAAATACCTAGTTGCAACTACAAAATATCTACATTGGAGCCAAACCTCCTAAACCATATTTCTACAAGGGTTGTCCACCTATTTACAACAGTAAAATAAGATCTGCATTGGAACCAAATCTTCTAAACCTTATTTCTACAATGGTTGTCTAAATTAGCTAAACACTTGATTTTCTCACCAACCTACCTAATCCTCTCATCCTCAATAGCCATGTCACTATGCCATTGAACCCCTACCTCCTTCTTAGTACCCATATTAGCTAGGAATTCTGTCACTTTATTTAGATCTCTACTCACATAAACCGGAATCACATCATCTAATTCCCTCCACAATTCCTTAATTTGGGTGACAAGAATCCTCAACTTCCATGTCTTCAAAGCAAAGTTCCTCATGCAATCTAGAGCTCCTACCAATATTTGAGAATATAATTCTAGGATTATCCTCTTGTAACCTTTTCTTACTATCTATATAGAAGCAGATTTGATATCTAAGACTTCTACTTCATTGTTCGTGGCCCTTTCCAAACCTTGAAATTCCCAATAGAGCATTGTCCCAACATGATTCTTACAGATCACTCCAATTCTAGCTCTACCTAGATTACCTTTTACAACTCCATTAGTATTAATTTTAATCCAACCTTCTAGGGGTGGTTTCCAACTAGCTATGTCTTGTCCCTCTTGCACTTCAGATTCCTTCTCCATCGTCCCTATATCAACCTAAGTTTCCTCTTTAGCATACACTACCACAGTTTCTATGACTTTGCTCCAAATGACCTGCCAAATTCCATCTAAGGATGAAAAGGTTTATCTAAAAATTTATCATTTCTCTCTAACCATACTTGCCACCAAATGAAGTTTAATCCAAGCTTCCAATTGATACAAAGAGATTTAGATTTAAATCTACCCCTCTTCCATCTTTCCCAAATATTAATCCAATTCAAATCACTATTGGCTCAAATTTTATAAGATAAAAACCATCACTTCAATATCTGGTGCGTAAATAGGCACTCAAACATCAAGTGGTCAGATGTGTCCTCTGTTAGGATCTCATCCTAACCCTTAATGTAATAACTTCCTTGATGTAATAATTCCTAGTGAACGTGGGTAGTACCCATGATTAATATTTTGTAATGTTCTAAGTTTTAGCTTAGGTAGTGCCTATGACAAATGGCACCCTTTTCTATGTAACACATGGTAGATAGGTTAGGTAAGGTGGCCTTGTGCATGTAATTCGAGTGGCATTGTGCATGTAATTCGTGTGGCATTATGCATGTAATTCGAGTGGCATTGTGCATGTAATTCAAAGTGGCACTATGCATGTAATTCGGGTGGCATTATGCATGTAATCCAGGTGGCATTTTGCATGTAAGCCAACCTTGGAAGGAAACTCTTTAAATACCCGAAAAGGCACCAATGTAATCATCTTTTTGCAAATTAATGAAGTGTTGAAGGAGGTTGCCCCCTCGAAGAGGCCTGCGATTCTATCTATTGTGAGATTGTTCCTTTTAAGTAATTTTTGTTATCATATGCATTTAATTCTGAATACTGTTATAATGTTTCTGTGAGTTTATTTCCAAGCAAATGTGTGAGAGTGTGTTTATTTGAGTTGAGAGTGTGTTGTTTAGTATATTTTATAGTAGGATCTTAACAAGTGGTATCAAGAGCGCTTTCCAGGGCCAAGTTCTGTTGCAACTGCAATGATTCTTGCCATCCAATCCACCTGTTAGGTATAAATTCTGTGTTTTTTCCGTTCCTATTTTTCTTTATTAAAAAAAAAATCCAAAAAATACAGTGCATTTTTTTCCAGACCAAAAAAAAATCTTTTTAGTTGAGTAGGTAGAAACCCTGTGTCGAGGGTTTTAAAATATCATGAAGGATCTATCGTTATTGGCTAAGCTAGATAGCCCATAAAGCGTCTAGTGAAGTGAGGGGCGATCAGGCTCCAATACCCAGGCCTCAGACAGAACTCGCGCACGGACTTGAGCTCCCACGTATCTTCGGGTATATCGGGAGACCATCTAGGTTTAAACAAACTTTTAGCCATTAGGAAGCTTTTCGGCCTTGTATTACTCATAGTCTATGGGACACAACATCCTGGATGATTACCCTCCCGTATTGTCAGAGAGGCAGGTAGTGTGCTCAAGGGTATGTGTGGAATCCTCCTTGAGTAGTGGCCTGAAATATTGGTCCGAGCACTATTGTTCATCATTATCGGTATAATAGAGGGCCTATGGGTGGTACATACTCCTCTACCTAGCATTCCCTAGTTCTATTAAAACTTCAACCTATAAAAAATGAAAATAAAAAAAAAAAAACCAAACCTCCCTATTCGTAAACCTGCATTTCAAATCCCCAAAAGTGAGCATATGAGAAAGGAGTCCTCTACTAAAAAAATAATAGAAAGTACATGCATTCGGGATAGACCATGAGGGTGACACTTAAGGTGACAGTCTAGAGAATAACAATCAAATTTACAATGGCAATCACGATAGTCGATCGAGTCAGAGAGGTCAGCACAGTCAGGTCAAAATTTACAGTTTTTAGGGTCAGAACAGAACTGTCATAATAGTCACCTACAAAATACAGAGAATCTTGGGGCTAGTGAGGTCAGTAGTGTTAGAGAGACTATCAGGACTAGGCCAACCAGTGAGAGCATGACACGAGGCCAGTTATAGATAGTGCTCCAGTACCCAACTTTTGCTCTGTAGCTCAGAATCAAAAACTGTAAACACCGTTAGACTCAACAAAATAGGAGATAAAAAAAAGTCTAGGGTGCCAAAAAGTAGTGTTGAGAGATATAGCTCATTGTGACCACCTCTTCGAGCTGATCATTTTGATATATAGCACCCAAGCACTTTTTTGGGCACTTACTAAAAATAGTAAGTCCTAAAAACTCAATTCTATTTTTAGTAACTGGTCACAAAAGGTTTCAAAATGGCCCAGGGTACCCGTGGACATCAAAAAGAACTAGACCACTTGGAATCCTTAACAAAATCCATTGAGAACTTGCACTCGGCTTTTCACTCCATAAGGGAAGAAGTCCAAGGTCTTCGCCTAGAGCATGAGGCCACTAGTAACCGCTTAGAAGAAGCACTGATAGAAGTAGACAACAAACTAAAAAGAGGACCACCCAAAATAGAACACCAAGCTGAGGGTTATACAAGGAATCATGACCATGATCCATCCTTTAAAATGCCCAAATTGGACTTTCCCAAATTTAGTGGGAAGGATGTTGATGGGTGGCTATGTAGGGTTGATCAATTCTTTAGACTTCATAATGTCCCCATATTTCATCGAGTCCAGATGGCTTCCTTTAACTTGGAATATGAGGCTCTACACTGGTTTCAATGGTTACGTATTGCCAACCCAAATCTCTCTTGGGAGAATTTTGAATCCCAACTACTCACTCGATTTGGTCCTAGTGAGTATGAGGACTTTACGAGGGCCTTGACCAAACTACAACAAACAGGGTCAGTCAGTGAATACCAAGCTCAATTTGAAAAATTGGCCAATAAGACAAGAGGATTGAATGAAGGGTTCTTCCAGAGTTGTTATATCAGTGGGTTGAAGGGGGAACTCCAAGCGGAAGTAAGAATGTTGAAACCACAAACTATGATGGAAGCTATCAGTTTGGCCCGTTTGGCCGAATCTAAACTCTCTGCCCAAAGGCGCCCATCAAAGTTTCCTCAAAATAGACCTTCATTTCCTTCTCGATCCCAACACCCAGTTGATAATAAACCTGTTGCACCCAAGCGCCTAACCACAGAAGAGATGGATGCACGTCGTGCCCAAGGATTATGCTACAATTGTGATGAAAAGTTTTTTAAAGGGCATAAGTGTGCACACAAAAAATTGTTCTTGATAGATGTTGAAGAACATGATAACTCGACCGAGTGATGAGGATGAGGACCCTCCGGAAACACCTTCTCCACAAGAAGAAGTGAAACAGGAACCTGAGACAACAATTACAGTCCATGCTCTTGTCGGCATTACTACTCCACAAACCATGAAGGTTGCGGGATTTTTCAAGGGCCAACGTCTTTCCATCCTTATGGATTCGGGAAGCACGCACAACTTCATTGACCCTAGAGTTGCTCGGTGGGAAAATTTCTATATCCACACTTGTAATTCCTTTGAGGTCATGGTAGCCAATGGGGGAACCTTACCTTGTAAAGGAAAATGTCGCAATGTTAAAATCAAGATAGGGGACTATGAACTCAAGCAGGACATGTTTGCCCTCCAGTTGGGTGGATGTGATATTGTTTTGGGATCTCAATGGTTGAGTACGTTGGGCACTATCAATTGGAACTTTGCCGAACTCTGGATGCAGTTCTCCCAAAATGGACAAACACACATCATCAAGGGCTCCCCAGCAGGAACACCTCAAATTATTAGTTCAAATGGCATGGAGAAATTGCTAAAGAAATCATCACGTGGGGTCATTGCACAACTATTCTCCATCCAACCATCCACCTCTCAAATGGGTGAAACCCCATCAGACCTGCAACAGATTCTCCACAAACATGAGGCCATCTTTGTGGAACCAACTACACTACCACCGCATCGCTCTCACGACCATGCCATTCCATTATTGTCGGATAGTGCACCTCCCAATATCAGACCATACAGGTACCCTCATGCCATGAAGTCAGAGATTGAGACAATGATACAGGAATTACTCAAGGCGGGTATCATTCGGCCTAGTACTAGTCCCTACTCTGCACCAGTCTTATTGGTCCTCAAGAAGGATGGCTCCTGGCGACTGTGTATTGACTACCGAGAACTCAACAAGATAACTGTCAAGGATAAATTTCCTATCCCTGTGGTTGATGAATTACTAGATGAATTACATGGGACCATGTACTTCACCAAGCTAGACCTTCGCTCTGGGTACCATCAGATCCGGCTCAGGGATGAAGATATTCCTAAAACTGCTTTTCGCACTCATGAAGGTCATTATGAATTCTTGGTAATGCCATTTGGTCTCACAAATGCTCCTTCCACATTTCAAAGCATGATGAACAACATCTTTCACCCTTTTTTGTGGAAGTTCATCCTTGTGTTCTTCGATGACATCTTGATTTACAGTCACACATGGGAAGAGCATCTCAAGCATGTAGATCAAACCCTACAACTATTGGCCGACCATCAACTATTTGCAAAAAGGTCCAAGTGTTCCTTTGGTTTGACTGAAGTGGAGTATCTGGGACACATTGTCTCAAAGGATGGTGTCAAGGTTGACCCTAAGAAGATCCAAGCGGTCCAAGAATGGCCGAAACCTCGCACTCTCAAGGGACTTCGAGGATTTTTAGGGCTTACGAGGCTATTACCATAAATTTGTCTGTAATTATGGAAAGATAGCCGCCCCCTCACCTCCATGTTGAAGAAGGATTCTTTTACTTGGACAGGGCCGACTGAGCAAGCATTCCTGGAACTCAAGCATGCCATGACCACCACTCCAGTTTTAGCCATGCCAGACTTCTCTAAAAAATTTGTCATTGAAAGTGACGCTTTGGTCGTGGTATTGGGGCGGTATTGATGCAAGAAGGATGCCCTTTGGCTTTCACCAACAAAGCCCTATCTGATCGCAATTTAGGGAAATCCACATATGCCAAGGAAATGTTGGCAATATTGCATGCAATCCTGCATTGGCGACCTTACCTCATTGGGCGCCATTTCTCCATCAAAACTGACCACCAGAGTCTGAAATACTTTCTAGAACAACGGGTTGCCACCCCGAGCAACAAAAGTGGGTATCAAAACTCATGGGCTACGATTATGACATCACGTACAAAAAAGGAAAGGAGAATCTTGTGGCGGATGCTCTCTCTCGCCAATTTGAGACCCTTAGTATGTTGTGTGCCATTTTTGCACCATTGCCCCAATGGATTGAGCCCTTACGTCAAGAAATACTTCAGGATGCAGATTTGAAAGACTTGGTTGCTTCACTTATGGATGATCCAGAGTCTACACCAGGATATAGTTGGGATGGCCAGGATCTGCGTTACCATCAATGCCTGGTTCTTCCTCCTAAGTCCCCACTTCGAGAGCTCCTCATGAAGGAATCACATGCTACTCCATCTGCTGGCCATTCAGGGTTCCTAAAAACTTATGAGCGACTCAAGCGCACCTTCTTTTGGAAAGGTATGAAATAGGACATTCGCTCTTTTGTAGCTGACTGCGACACATGTCAAAGGATGAAAGGGGAAACAGTGTGCTCTCTGGGCACTCTTCAACCATTGTCGATCCCAGAGCAGGTGTGGACTGACATCTCCATGGACTTCATAGAAGGGCTACCTAAATCTGGAGGCAAGTCGGTTATTTTCGTGGTAGTGGACCGCCTTTCAAAGTATGCTCACTTTTGTGCCCTAACCCATCCTTACACAGCATCCACTATTGCCCAAATTTTTCTTGACTCCATCTTTCGCCTTCATGGCATGCCAACCTCCATTGTATCTGATCGTGATCCCACCTTTACTAGCAATTTTTGGCAAGAGTTGTTTAAGTTGCAGGGGACTCAGCTCAAAATGAGTTCAGCCTACCATCCGCAAACGGATGGTCAAACAGAGGTTGTTAATAAATGCTTGGAAACCTACCTTCGCTTGCTTTGCCTCCGATCATCCTACTCATTGGGCAAAATGGCTTTCCTTGGCCGAATGGTGGTACAACACTTCCTATCATACCGCCACCAAACTCACACCGTTTGAGGCAGTTTACGGGCGCCCTCCACTCACGCCTTCCTCCTACATTCTGGGCAGCTCCAAGGTCCAGGCCGTTGACAATGCTCTGAGTCAACACACCGAGGTCCTCCGCCAACTCAAGCAAAATTTGAACATGGCCCAGAATCGGATGCGCCAACAAGCTGATCAACATCGTTCTGAGCATAGTTTTGATGTGGGTGATATGGTCTTCCTTCGCTTGCAGCCATACAAACAATCTTCCCTACAACTTCGCAGGTGTCAGAAGCTCGCTCCAAAATTCTATGGTCCTTATCAGGTTCTACAACGGATTGGCCCTACAACTTACAAATTGGCTCTTCCCCCCACTTCCAAGCTCCACCCTATTTTTCATGTTTCCCTTCTCAAGAAAGTTGTGGGCACAAAGGTACAGGTTCAATCAACACTCCCCGAATTGGATGAAGAAGGCTCCATCTTACTTGCACCTGAGCAGCTGCTGGATCGTCGAACTCGCACTCTGCGCAACCGTACCATTACAGAGGTCCTTGTTCGGTGGCATGGGCTTCAACCTGAGGATGCTACATGGGAGTCTCTCCATCAACTCCAACAACAGTTTCCTCATTTTCAGCTTTGAGGACAAAGCTTCTTCAAGGAGAAGGGCATGTTAGGATCTCATCCTAACCCTTAATGTAATAACTTCCTTGATGTAATAATTCCTAGTGAACGTGGGTAGTACCCATGATTAATATTTTGTAATGTTCTAAGTTTTAGCTTAGGTAGTGCCTATGACAAATGGCACCCTTTTCTATGTAACACATGGTAGATAGGTTAGGTAAGGTGGCCTTGTGCATGTAATTCGAGTGGCATTGTGCATGTAATTCGTGTGGCATTATGCATGTAATTCGAGTGGCATTGTGCATGTAATTCAAAGTGGCACTATGCATGTAATTCGGGTGGCATTATGCATGTAATCCAGGTGGCATTTTGCATGTAAGCCAACCTTGGAAGGAAACTCTTTAAATACCCGAAAAGGCACCAATGTAATCATATTTTTGCAAATTAATGAAGTGTTGAAGGAGGTTGCCCCCTCGAAGAGGCCTGCGATTCTATCTATTGTGAGATTGTTCCTTTTAAGTAATTTTTGTTATCATATGCATTTAATTCTGAATATTGTTATAATGTTTATGTGAGTTTATTTCCAAGCAAATGTGTGAGAGTGTGTTTATTTGAGTTGAGAGTGTGTTGTTTAGTATATTTTATAGTAGGATCTTAACATCCTCGCTCTTGTAGCATAAAACATATTGATATGGACCAGTGATTCCCCTATATCTCAAATTATCAAAAGTAAGAATTTCATTGTGCATGAACTTGTCAGGCAAAGACGTTTACTTTCGGTCAACCCTTGGACTACCAAATCTTTCTCCAAGACTCAACATTATATGCATGAGGAGGAGATTCTAGAAGGATCTTATCATATCCATCCTTCACTGTGCAGACTCCAAGGCTCTCATAGCCCCAAGCTAATTCATCCTCCTCATCTCTACTTGTGAGAAATAAATTTGCTAAGATTTTAGTCATGATGGGTGTCAACTCCGGAGGGATTGGAATTGGCCACTCATCCAACTTCTTAAACTGCTTAAACTTATAATCCCTCAAATAACTAGTGTTGAAATAACTTTCAATATGGATCCAAACCCTGTTTTCCATGATTTTTTTTATGGGTTGCAATTCTAAGAGTTCAAAATGATATGCAGAAATTAAGTTTATAAATAAAAAAATTTAAAAATAATAATAAATTTTATCCTCTAATATCAATTTTTTATAAAGTTTTATAAAAATATTTTTTATTTAAAAAATATATATTTATAATAAAAAGATATATTAATATATTATTTAGATTGTCTTTCTTATATTAGATTGTATTATTTAAATTGGATATTAGATTGTATTATTTAAATTGTATCTTTTGTGACAATACTTTTTTTTTTCTTTGTGCATACCTGGCATGCTCACAGCCAACCTATATTAGATTTTATTTATCTATGAACCATGATTTGAATAAGGGTTGTAATGATATATATCACACATACCTGTGCATGCATTAAATCAATCAAAATATAGGTGAAACATATCAATTTTAAATTATTTTGGTTAATTATATTTATTTATGAACCAATAATTTAAATAAGGGTTGTAAATTCAAGGATAAATAAGGCCAAGGCTTTGAATAGATTTTTAAAGGAATATGAAAGAGCAAAAAGTTAATAGGACAAGTTCCAAAATTTTACTTCCTTAACACTAGCCAATATCAAAGCAAAAATTTATAGGTTATTTTAAATAGAGGCAAATTTACCAACAACTTATCTAGGGATGCCTTTATTTGAAGGGAGAATGAGGATAGAATTATGAAATCCAGTTATTAGTAAAGTTCAGAATAAACTATCGACTTGTAAAGGTAGATAGTTATTGTTAGCAAGATGAGTGCAATTAATTAAGTCAGTCTTATAGATCATTTCAACATATTATATGTCATTGTATACTATGCCAAAATCAGTTGAAAAAAGTTTAATCTATACTATGTGGTCCTTTTATGGTTAGGTTTACATGATAAAAGGAAATTTCCTTTGTAGAAATGGAGCAAGGTGTGTGATGATAAAACTAGGGGAGGTCTTGGTTTAAAAGTTCTTACGGATGCAAACTTAGCTCTTAGGGGAAAAGTAGTCTAGATATTGTACAAAGAGAGTCAAATACAATGGGCAAGAATTCTTTTATGTAAAGCCCAATAACCCAAGTTTAATATTTACTGCATTCTCTCTACCAAATGGTTCTACTCTTTGGAATGGTTTAAAAAAATCTATTGATCTAATGATTAAATATTTAAGATGGGTGGTGGGAACTAGAGAAAAAAATTTATTTGGATGGATACTTGGTGTGATAAAAAACCACTCAATTTAGATCCAATTTTGAAACCTTATATGAGATTGCTTTAAGATAAATATGGTGATAGGGTTTCAAACATTTTTTACAAGGATCGGGAAGGAAGATACAAATGGGAAGAAGATTTTTTAACAAGTATACAAGACATTAGTGCTAGGAGACAATTGAGTAGAAAGATAACAATTGTGATTATTCCAAGGGGAGCCAAGGATAAATTGATTTGGGAGTTGAATAGCTCGGGAGAATACACAACAAGAAGTGAACAACAAAATAGTAATATCACTAGAATATAGAGAGATATTTGGGATAGCCCAAGCATTCCTAAAGTTAAATTGTTTGTTTGGCTAGTAGGTCATAGGAGAATTTTATCCTGAGATAACCTTATGAAAAGGGATTTTCAAGGCCCCTCTCATAATGTTCTTTGTAAAAAGGAGGAGGAGAGTATAGACCATCTCTTAGGACATTGCTCAATAGTCTAGAAACTATGGCAATGGATTCTTAATATGTTTGGTAAATGCATGGTGATGAATAGTAGAATTGAAGATTGGTTAAAGCAATGACATAGAACTTATAAAAGTGAGGCTTTACAGATAATATAGGATATATCAAAAGATACAATACTTTGGATTGTATGGCTAGAAAGGAATAGAAGAATATTTAAATGAAAGGAAAGCAATTTAGAGGTAATGAAAATAAAGATATGTTTAGCCATGGAGGAGTCTAAACCAACCCTATCAACTCTCCCAGTATCTAATTTGGAAGCAGAGACCTTTGATATATGGAGTCAAGTCATTAAATGGAATTATGATGTTGGGTACAATAGAAGAAAAAAGAAGGCAAATAATATAAAGTGGAAACCACCAAATGTGGATTTGGTTAAATTAAATTTTGATTGAGCATCTAAAGGAAATTCAAGACTAGCAGAAGGAGGAGGAATAATTAGAAATAATAGAGGAGAAATTTTATCTCATTGTGCTTTCAATAGTGGATTTAAGACAAATAATGAAGTTGAAGCTTGGGAAACTTTAAAAGGATTAAAAATATGCAAACAAATGAAATGGAACAAAGTATGGATGGAAGGTGATTCTCTCATAGTAATAAATGTAATTTTGAGGAAAGCAAAGGCTCCATGGAACATACAAGAGATAATTGTGGAAATTTAAGATCTTGTTAAAGAGTTTGAATAAATCAGGTTTACACATACATTAAGAGAAGAAAACAAATGTGCAGGTAGGCTATCCAATAGAGGGGTTTTGATTGAGGATCGTGAAGTTAAATTCTTCTTTTCATGGTTAGAGGATGTAGTAAGTTTAGGTGAAGTTGACAAGAAAATGTTGAATCAAATAATGATTAAGATTTACTTTAATATTTTCCATTGGTTATATCTATTTTATTTGATAACATTAATATGTTCTCATATAAACTATTTATTATAATTTTTGTGGTTGCACTTGTGTTTCAGGAAGGAAACTAGCAATGCAAATTTGGTAAAGCAGACAATGATAGTGCAATGTTTTGGAAATATTATTCTACTAATATGTAATGCATAGATAGTACAAGTGAATTTTTGGTATTGTGAAGGTTGCTATAGAAAAATGTCAAGAAGGATGTTGAATTCTGGAATATTTGTATTAATACATAAAATTGAAAAGATCTAGAAAATGAAAATCAAGAACTTAGAAATTTTATTTAAAATGATGTAGGTTTCTAGCTATAGCATCTCATTTGAACTGAGAAGTGTATCTATTTGTAAACTCTCAAGCTCTAAAGAAGAGAGTTATAATTTGTCAAGGGTGGGGGACCCAAGTACGACCCCTTATTATCCAACAAAAAAAACACAAGGGTTGTAATTTAATTTCTATAAAAATATTTTGCGTTATTTTTTTTATTCTTTGTTCATGGGCGTGCCTTCTTGATTTTGAACTTATATTAGACCTTGATACACTTTCACTATAATTATTTATATTTTCTTACTTTAAACATTATAGACAATAATGTTACATGGTTTTATTTAAGATATTTGACATGATTTAGTTTTTAATAATAATAAAATGGATAATATTTTTTTTTAAACATGGTGGAATCGGTAGCCACCACGGATATTTGCGTTGTCTGCCCCTATAACCACCATGCCACATCATTTTAAACCTTGTATGCCTCTGAAAGCACTAGGAATACGAACAAGCGTTCATTCTGAAAAGGCTCGATATTTGAACCTTGAACGTTCAATCCCCTTATGGGGTTTCGTTGAACCTAATGGATAATATTTATTAGTATTTGATGAAGTATTATAATTAATTGTAAAAACCATATTATAATTGTGGTTAAACCATTTCTATTTGTTTAATGGTAGGATAATTATTTAATGATATTAATTGACCATGGTCTAATTATTAATAAATTTTCACTTACAAAAGTTACATAAATTGAAAATCTAACATTTGTTAATATGAAAATTTTAGACATGAGTGAGTTCCATCTTCCTCTACTTTAAAGAGAGTTGTAAAGGGATACATGCCAATCCCTATAGGAGGAATCTCTATTTTGTTTATGACAAATCTAATATAAAACTAAAAGAAAATAAAATGGGAGGCTCATTATGATTAGTTTTAGGAAAGGAGTGGAAGAATTGTAGAAGAAAAGGGAGAACTATTGCATTGGAGGAAAGTTTAAATGAGTACTATTATTGGGTGTGTTTGAAGGTACAATGTTGAATCTATTTCTTTTGTGTAATTTGTATGGTAAATATTAGGGATGAGAAAAGAAAATTAATAGGGAGGGTTTAAATTTTGTTCTTGTTCCTTGCACTTAATTATATATTGTATATTAATATTTCATCTAGTTATAGATTGAGGTATTCTTCTAAAAGTAGTATACTTAGCATTTTGTATCTATATATACTCAAAATTAAAATATTACAATAGGTTCAACTTAAATTTGGTTTAGGAGTTTGAAAGATAAAGGATATGTTTCATGAATGAGCATATTGCATGTGGGCATATTGTTGTTTAAAGTTTGTTATGGTCCACACACCTTGTGTTGTATAAATTTATTATTATTAGAATTTAGAAAAGAATATAAATTATATGGAATTTACCTGCTTGTTTGTAAATAGTAATTTTTGTGGTATCTCTTGCTCTGAGTTTGTGTTGTTGAAAATTAAGGTAGAGAGGGTTCTTATAAGTGGAGATTTTCTATTGTGATGGAGTGAATCATTATTTATTATTACAAGAGTTCCTAGCTAAATCTATTAGAGGATGTCCCTCTAAAGTTAGCAGTATGGGCCAAATAATGTAAGAAAGGGGATGGATCCCTTATCAATGATCAATGCATTCATTATTTTGTTCATTCTTCTCTATTGGGGTGTATGAGATTAGGGTTGTGTAAAGTGTAACTATTGCAATTTGTTCAATCATCCTAAAGAGATGATCCTATTAGCCACTTCTCATATTTATATTTTCTTATTTATATTCACAAATATACACATCTAGAGGATGGATTTTATTTTTTAATGAAGTGAAGAGCCTTGAGTATATCTAGTTTGGAGAAAGAGAAATTAGACAAAGTGGGCTTGATAGCCTCATTCGAGGATCATGGGAAGGGGTAGGCTATAGCTTGGTGATTGGTTTGGGATTAGGTCACCTTATTAAGAAGTCCATTATCAATGTACATGATATAGAATATTGCTTTAAAGTATTTTATATATACTAGATTGTAATTTTATATTATGATTATTTTTTTATTCTTTGTATTTTTTCAAGAAAAAAGTTGATTATTTTTCAATTTAAATACTAGTTTTCTTTGTTATCCTTATGTCAAAAGGTTTGTTACAAAAGAATAAATCACATTATCCCATTATAAGCCACATACTAAGCACATGTATTATTGAGTTTGCATTATGGACAGTAAATATTATGTTATAAATAGACATTAGATATACCAAAGTGGTGGAACAAACTCATCCTCCACACTCATTCCACCACTATAAATATGTATTCATATCAATTCATTCTCATCAAGTTCTTATCAAATATTTCATCTTTTATATCACTTTTATGGATTTGTTAATAGAGATGTTCACAATTAATTTTGAAAATAAAATCTACGTCCAAATTCTATATTGTCTTCTTATATACATTTCAAAGTTTTTTAATTATTTAAAGTTTTATATAATATTATTTTATTTTTGTAAAAAGATTCTTTTTTATATAATTTTTGACGTGATGATTTTTTTAATGTTGTTCATAATAATTTACAATGAAACCAGTCTTTGATGGAATAGGAGCCATGTAATTCGCTTAAAGCATTTTTTCTAGAATGGCAATGTCAAAATGAAAGGAAAAAGTTGTAAAATATATTTTCCACATCCAATTTAGTGCAATGATGGCAAAGTGATGTCAAAATGTTTTGATATCATTTCCTTGAGAACATTTTAAGACTGTATATGAAGAAGAGTTTGTTGCATAGTCTTGAATGATGTCATAAGTAATCAAATTAAAATAACAACACATATGTTTTGATTTGATAAGGTTTGTTATGAAAGTTATATTCATTGATATTAACTTCAAGGTCATTATAGGAAAGCTAACAATTGGCTTCACTATTTGTAAAAAATCAAATAAATATATTAGATAAATTTTAACATAAAATATTTATAATTCAGCATTTTAGCCTAGACACTATCACCATATAGTTTTGTTATTATGGTTTTTTTAATTGCTTATATGGAATTCAAATATGTTCCATCCATATTACATCATGACCACATAATGGTATTACAACCACTTGACAATTATATGACAATATTTAAAATTTAATCTCTTTCTTAAAAATTAAAGAATTTAATTAGTTGAATTCATTTCATTTGATAATTATAATTGCTACACAATTAGATATCAGAATTTTTTTATTTATAATGAGATAAGAACAATTTAATTGAAATCAAGCAACCACCACATAAACGCATGATCTTTATGTTTATCAAGATCTGAACTTTCAAATCTTTTTCATGGAAAGTGACTCTTCTAAAATATTTAAAGTCAACTTCATATATAAATATTAAAATTTATCCCTAAACTTAAAACATTAATTTATAATATAAATTTTTTATTGGGGGATAGCGTAACTGTTTGGGGTAGGTGATTTTATTCTAAAAAACGAGATGATTTGATTGGGTGATTTGTTCCTCGAAAAAAAGTAGGTCCAAGGTTCAAACCGCATCATGTATGTGGTCGTGTTAATTCCTTATTGATAATCATGGTTCTTACAACGGATCATGACTAGGGAGGAACTGCTCAACCCTATACATCCGTCATAGAAATTTCTGACACTACTTCAATTAAAAAAAATTCTAATTATCCATCACTTATTTTAAACAAACCCGCCTATATACAGCCATGACAACATTGTAAGAGAAGCAAGAGATGTTGACCTCCCAAGACACCACTCAACTCGCATGAGGATACTCAATTGACAACAAATTGCATAGACTATTGATGACAATGTGGGGTCCAACTAACTAAAATGTCACCATAATCATCACTTTACTATAAATGTTAGATTGTACAATTTTAGTATAACATGTTTTTGTTAGTGGTCTTTATTGGTTCCCCTGGCCCACCACCGTCATGTGTACAGCAAACAAGCGGGAGATTGTCTTCTTCGCATTAGTGCCCCGGTACAGCTGGCATGAATTTTTCAGTCACGTACAATATCAGGTAAAATATTATTAGTTAACATTAAACAGGTTATTTGTAGGGAATTAGTTCACAAAGTTACTATAAATCTACAAAGCATCTTTTTATGAAGATGTATGAAGAGACTTTATCCAATCATGGGAGAAGTTTTCCACATAACAATTTAGGTAGAATAATAAAACAAATTTGCATAGGTTATTGTTTCTCATGGATGTGTCGATAAATTAAACTTTAATCATTTGTAACAATCACTATTAGGATCGATAATTAGTTGTTTAATATTATTTTGATTAAATAGTTTTCTTTAGTTTGGTCTTATTTGAATTGGCAAGTTTTGTATACAAATTTAAAAACTAGGGCATCAATTAAGTAGTTGAAGATATTTCTGGTTAGTGTGGATTTGAAGACAATATTGTTGCCCTAGGAAGGCCCAATGGGGACAACTCCGGATCCTCTTTTAGAGAGACATAGTTCTTTTGCAGATTTGTTAAAAGATAAATCTCCATCAGAGACTGAAGAAGCACAAAAAACTGTATTAAAAATGCTCTTTATGACTGTTGGAAATAGATCAACATCTCAACGAGTTAATGGATGCTTGCCACAATCAGAATCAAGGTCAAAGATTTTCATTGAGCAAAGGATGGTCGAAGAAACAATTTTATAAAGAGCCAATCATGATTTGATCTGTAAATTCATGGGTATTCGCCCTACCTTAATTTTTTGCATTCCTAGGTCCGGCAAAACTGGGAGCCTTTTGGTGAGTATTCTTTGTGGTTTATTAGCAATGGATATTTTATTGTTAGTTTTTCTTCACTTGCTGATAGAAATAGGGCTTTCGAATTAGAAAAGAGGAATCATGGTCCGGCAAGATTATTTGTTCAACCCTGGAGAGTGGGATTTGATCCTCGAATGGAACCCACTGTTGCCCCGATTTGGATTTGTTTGTATGCACTTCCAATGGAGTTTTGGAGTGAGCAGGTATTGAAAATTATTGACAATTCTCTTGGAAGACATTTGGGTGTTTCCAAGACACAATGGAAGGAAACACAGCTGTTTATGTAAGATTATGTGTAGAAATGGATCTTAGCCAACCTTTGTCGGCAGAGGTGGAACTCGAACTTGCAGGACTATCTTGGATTCAGCAACTGGATTATGAGGTATTAACCTTCAGATGCAGAGTTTGCCACAAATATGGGTATTTGGCTCGATCTTGCCCAAATAATATGAACATAAAAATGGAGGCTCCCTTGGGAATGTCAAATCTTCCTCAGGAGGGTAAGTCAACAATCAATAAAGAAACAACCAATATTTCTCAGGGTAAAGAAGCACAGGGAGATGGTTTTAAATAGCCCAAATGAAGGAGAATGCAAAAGAAAAATATGGTAAAGAGCAAACCCAACTCAAGCCCTCCAATAGGTATGAGATATTTAAGACACTAATGGACCAAGAGGAAGAACAATTCATAGGAGTGGATGGGAATAATGAAAATAATAACAGCCATGTTTAAGCCCCTCTTTCATCTCCTCCCATCATAGAGTAGGTAATTAAGTGCAATGAGTTACTGCAATCACAGAGTGCAGGGACATTGATAGTGCATAACCAAGAGCAATCGATAATTAAGGATGTCATCATAGGCATAGCAAAAAATAACAGAGAAAGGCCAACTCTAGGGATAACTCGGGTGGAAAAGAGAAAAAAATAGCAGCTCTCAAGGAGTGGGTAGAAAATAAATAAGGAATTGATAGCAGTTCAAGGAGACAAACTGATCACTGGAGGATCAGTGAGGCCAATAGATTTTTACTGCTCTCAAGGTAACCAATGATTATACAATCATGGAATGTTAGGGGTTTAAACTGTAGAACCCATCAATCTGTTGTTCGAAGACACTTAGAAAAACGTAAAACCAATTTTTTGCTTATCTAGGAGATAAAAATGTCGTTGGATCTTATGTGTAAAATAGTAAATAGACTTTGGAGGGGTGTTGGTCATATGGAAGTGGCTTCCCAAGGGGCCTCAGGGGGGATAGTTACTTTTTGGAACTCTCTTGAATGGACTGCAATAGAACATATAGCTTGGAGGGGTGTTCTTACATCACATTTTAGGAACAATGTCATAGCTGAACATGTTTTAATCACAATTTTTTATGGGACTCGAAACCTAGATGGCCAGATGCATCAATGGAAAGTTGTGCATAACATGAGTCTCAAGGGAAGATTTAGAATGGATTATTGTCGAGGATTTTAATGCTAAATTATCCTCCAAATATTAGGAAGGGGGAACCCCAATTTTGGACCCAGGGGATCGACTTATGATTGCCCAAGTCCAGGCATTACACTTGGTGGATATTAAATGCCCTAAAACCAACTATACTTGGACTAATAAGAGGAGGAAGCCACATAGCAGGAAGGTGAAGTTAGACCATTTTTTGGTTTCAAAGGAGGCATTTGTAAAATGGAATATAAAATTTTAGATTTTGGAGGGTCTAGTTTCATATCACTTTCCCATTTTGTTGGAAGGGGGGATCAAGACAGTGCAACATCACAAACCATTTAAATTTGAAAACTTTTGGTTACAAAAAGAGGAACTTCTAAAGAAAATTCCACAGTGGTGGGAAGAAGGTCGCCCAACATATGGGACAATAATGTTTAGATTTCACAAACAGCTTCATTATGTCAAAGATCAACTGAAACAATGGAGGTGAGCTAACAAGACAAACTTCCAGGCCCAAAGAGCTCCATTGGTGGCCAGATGGGATGAGGTTCAAAAGCACTTTAGGGAAGGAACAATTACAGAGCAGCTCAAAGAAGAGGATGATGCATTGTGTAAAGCAGTTGAGGACTTTGACAACCAAGAGGAGACCTACTGAAAATAGAGAGCAAGAACCACTTGGTTATTAGAAGGTGATAAAAATACCAAATTTTTCCATCATTTTGCCTGTGCCAGGAGATAGACAAAAAAAATGGAAGCTCTTCAAGATGAGAACGGACACTCCTTTGATACAATTCCAGGTATGAATTTCCATTCAATGGATTATTTTTCTAAACTATTTAAGGAAAGTATGGTGCAAGATGAAGAGGCTCAAAAAGAAGTTCTTGTTTTCATACCCTCTGTTATCTCTGAAGAAGAAAATCAAGCTCTAATTAAACCCATTGATAAAGAGGAACTAAAGAATATAGTCTTTGGAATGAGCACTGAAAAAACACCAGGTTCATATGGCTTTCCAATTGAGTTTTTTTAGGCCTTCTAGGACAACTTGGAGGAGGATATAATGGTTGTTATAGAGGAGTCCAAAGGTAGTAAAATAATGCTTAAAGCATTAAATCATACTTTTATTTCCTTAATTTCAAAAGGGGAGGAGGGGGTGCATATTTCAGATTATAGACCTATTGCCTTATGCAATTTCATATATAAAATAATCACAAAGGTAGTGGTTGAGCGGCTAAAAGCTCTTCTACATAGCATTATCTCCTTAGAGCAAGGGGGTTTTGTAGAAGGTAGGCATATCTTGGATGGTGTGGTTCTAGCTCAGGAGGAAATCCATTCAATGCAAACATCTGGTAATAGAGGAATTTTCATAATATTGGATATGTCAAAGGCTTATGATAGGGTGGAGTGGAACGTCTTGTCAAAGATGATGGCAGCCTTTGGTTTCTCTAAGGATTGGATAGAATGGATTATGAGTTGTGTTTCTACTCCGTCATACTCAATGTTAATCAAGGGTCTTCCCTCGTAATCGTTTGGAGCTACTCGAGGCCTTCATCAAGGAGATCCTTGTTCCCCCTATATTTTTCTCATATTGTTTGAAGGTTTGTGTAGACTCATCTTGAGGAGAAGACAACAAGGTTTGCTAATAGGTATCGAGGTGGGTGAGGAAGTTTTGACTCACCTACAGTTTGAGGATGACACAGGATTGGTGGGAGTGGCCAACTTCAGAGAAGCAAGAATGATTAGAGATACACTTAATGTCTACCTTAGGGCTACAAACCAAGTCATCAATGATAAAAAATCCAAAGTGGTCTTTTTCAATCTTGATCAAAGGCTTCAGGACAAAATTTTAGAGATCTTGGGATTCACAAGGACTTCTCTCCCAGTGGTATACTTGGGGGTCCATTTTCATTTTAAAAAACTAAAAATAGATATTTGGAGGAATCTTTTGGACTATATCAAGGAAATAATTAATCATTGGTCTCACAAATGGTTAATCTATGGGGGTAGATTAACTTTTTTACAGTCAATAATTCAAGCCATGCCAATTTATAAATTTTCTATCCTTGCTACCCCACATACCATATGGAAAGAGTTGGACAAGATGGCTAGAAAATTTTTATCGGAAGAAGTAAAAGGAGAGAGGAAATGGGACTTAGTAGGTTGGGAGAAAGTAAGTCAACCCAAGGTAACAGGAGTTTTGGGACTGAGAAGATCAAAGTTAAATAATAAAGCTTTGGCTGTAAAGCTTTACTGGAGGTGGATTTCCCAATCAACTTCTTTATTTAGTAGAATCTTAACTAGTAAATATTTAGGACAGGTAAACCCAAATGAGATGGGTCATTTCCCTTTGGATGGTAATGGATCCTTAGTGTGGCAGGCTCTTAAGTTAGGATCTTAGGTAGTAAAATATGGATTATTTTGGAAAGTGGGAAGAGGGGAGAAGGCACGATTTTGAATGGATTCATGGGATCAATACCCACCTATCATTGTTGAATTTCATAAACTACAATCAATAAAAACAACCATGGAAACCAGGGGTTGGGTCCAAATTGAAATTTATTTCAACACTAGTCAGCTGGAGGATTATAAGTTTAAGCAATTTAAGTTGGATGAGTGGCCAATTTCAATCCCTCTGGATTTGACACCCATCATGACTAAAATCTTGGTAGAAATATTTCTCATAGGTAGAGATGAGGAGGATGAATTATCTTGGGGCTATGGGAGCCTTGGTGTCTACACAATGAAGGATGGATATGATAATATCCTTCCAGAGCCTCCTCCTCATACATATCAAGTTGAGGATTGGAGAAATATTTGGCAGTCCAAGGGTTGGCCAAAAGTAAACTTTTTTGTCTAGTAGTTCATTCATAATGGAATTCTTACTTTTGATAATCTCATATGTAGGGGAATCATTGGTCCATATCAATGTGTTTTATTCTACAAGAGTGAGGAAATAACTGATCACTTGATGTTTGAGTTCCCATTCACGTGCCAGATCTGGGAGAGATGGTTTTTATATTATAAAATTTAAGTTAATGGTGATTTGAATCGAATTAATATTTGGGAAATATGGAAGAGGGGTAGATTTAAATCTAAAGCTCTTTGTATTTTTTGGGAGCTTGGATTAAGTGTGGTTGGAGAGAAATTGCAGAATTTTTAGAGAAACCTTTTCTTCTTTAGATAGAGTTTGGTAGGTCATTTGGAGCAAAGTCACAAAAATTGTGGCAGTGTATGCTAAAGAGGAAACTCAGGTTGTTATAGGGGCAATGGAGAAGGAAATTGAAGTGCAAGAGGGGCAAGATAGAGCTAGTTGGAAACCACCCCCAGAAGGTTAGATTAAAATTAATACTTATGGAACTACAAAAGGCAATCTGGGTAGAGATGGAATTGGAGTGGTTTGTCGGAATCATATTGGAACAATGCTCTATTGGGAACTACAAGTATTGGGAAGAGCCACAAACAATGAAGCAGAAGCCTTAGCTATCAAATATGCTTCTATTTGGGCAATAAAATAAGGTTACAAGAGGATAATCCTAGAATCAGATTCTCAAATAATGGTTGGAGCTCTAGATTGCATGAGGAACTTTCATTTGAAGACATGGAAGTTGAGGATTCTTATCACTCAAATTAAGGAATTATGAAGGGAATTAGATGATGTTATTCCAGTTTATGTGAGTAGATATATAAATAAAGTGGCATACTTCCTGGTTAATATGGGCACTGAGAAGGAGGTAGGGGTTCAGTGGCATAGTGACATGGCTATTTAGGATGAGATGATTAGACAGGTTGGTGAGCAAATCCAGTGTTTAGCTAATTTGGACAACCATTCCAGAAATATGGTTTAGGATATTTGTGCTCCAATGTAGATCTTCTTTTATAGTTGTAAACAGGTGAACAACCATTGTAGAAATATGGTTTAAGAGATTTGGATCCAATGCAAATATTTGTTTACTGTTGTAAACATGTGTTCTATTTGGCTAAGGTTGGGATAATTCTCATCCCAACTTGTAAATGATTTTTGTTTTAATAAAAGTTTTTTTAAATTATTTTAAAAAAAAAACAATCAATATTAAGATCGATCATTCTCATTTCAGTCATGATTCTTCGTAACTCCTCGTAAGGTGGAGAGCTAAACTTATTAATAAAGGATTGACACAAAATCACACGTCGCGGTTTGAACCTTGGACCTTCCAAAGAAGATTCAAACTTCGTACACACATGTTACGGTTTGAACCTTGGACCTCCCCAATAAGAGTCAAACTTTGTACTCTTGCCTCGTTGTCCCCAATGAAAATCAATAACATATTTTATCCTACACATGATATTATTCTGGAACAATTTTGGAGCCACTATAAACTATAGCTCGTTGAATAAAAACAAAGTCAACAAGTCAAAGAAATCAAACCAAAATAACCTATCAACAAACACGTCTATCAACCTCCAAGGGCTAGGTGGATTGGTAATTGTCTATTTGGCCAAGCACTATTAAGAAGAGACCTAGATTCAAACATTTGGGGTATGCATGTTGTAAAGGTAGTAGTCTAATATAAATCCTCTGAGTGCACGCTAGACCGATGATGATGATACAAATATTGAATGATAGATGGTCCCCTTCACACTGGGTCATCAACAACGAGTTGTGGATTAGTAATTGTCTGTTTGGCCAAGAACTTACCAAGAAGAGACCTAGGTTTGGGCATGCATGTTGCAAATGTATTAGTCTAATTAGAATCCTTTGAGTGCACGAGTTGTGGATTAGTAATTGTCTGTTTGGCCAAGCACTTACCAAGAAGAGACCTAGGTTCGGGCATGCATGTTGCAAAGGTAGTAGTCTAATCTGAATCCTCTGAGTGCACGCCAAATCGACGATAACAATACGAATCCCAAACGATCAATGGTCCCCCTCACATCAGGTCATCAACAACGAGGTAATATAAGTTTTTTGGTGGCAGCCCATGTAGTTTGAACCCTACACTTGGTAGTTACTAAAAATAGTGTGGATGTAATCAACTCCTTATGTATCTCCAAAACAAAAACACATTTACCAACCAATCTATTTATATAAAAGAAGATGTTGGATTTTAATTGAAATATTTTAATTTAAAAAATCTATCACAATTCATTTTATTTAAATTAATATTAATATTTTAATTTTTTACCTACATTATTCCATGATTGAAATTATGTTCACGTTAATACCTATCTATCTATCTATTATTTTTTATATTTTAAACTTCAAATACTTCAAACAAAATTGTTATTTTTATGAAAAAAGCAAATTTATATTAAATTAAAATAAAAGTCTTTACAATAAAAAAATGGGTGGATTAACACACTCCATAGAGAATCAAACTAACCCTCAATGACAAGGGTTAGGAAACAAAACCGCCAACAAAATACAAGTTTACCAATCATGATCATTGATGATCATTACATCAAAGAAAGCATATCATTGATGGTCCCCCTCACATCAGGTCATCAACAACAAGGTAGTATAAGTTTGTTGGCAGCAGCCCATGTAGTTTGAACCCTACACTTGGTAGTTACTAAAAATATTGTGGATGTAATAAACTCCTTATGTATCTCAAAAAAAAAAACACGTTTACAAACCAATCTATTTATATAAAAGTTGGATTTTAATTGAAATATTTTAATTTAAAAAATCTATCACAATTCATTTTATTTAAATAAATATTAATTTTTTACCTACATTATTATCTATATTTTAAACTTCAAATACTTCAAAAAAAATTGTTATTTTTTTATGAAAAAAGTAAATTTATATTAAATTAAAATAAAAACCTTTACAATAAAAAAATGGGTGGATAAACACACCCCATAGGGAATTAAACTAACCCTCATTGATAAGGGTTAGGAAACAAAGATTCCAACAAAACACAAGTTTATCAATTATAATCATTGATGATCATTACATCAAAGAAAGCACATCATGTGGAGTAATGTGCCCCGGTGTGTTGTCCTGCATAAATTACTAGTGATTATGGGATGGGAATCCACCCCTCGACATCGCGATTAAGGTCCACGTTGCTCTAACCAACAACTAACCCAGATGAAACTAAAATCGTTATTTTCACTTATCTTAAAATAAAAATAAGAATATTTTGATTTTTTTTGTTAAGGGATAAAATGCCATCTTTATAAAGGCAAATAATTCTCTATATTTTTCCTCGAAAAATAATTCTCATCGCTATAGTTAATATCATTATTTTAATAATTAAATGAGTGTTTTTTTTTTATTGGTGAACAAGGGTTTTGAAAGGATCCCATAACCTTTTACAATGCTAGCATAAAACCAAATTCTCCACATAAACAAAGTCACTAGGAGGATCATCCTAACATACTTTAAGAGAGGCTACAGCCACAAAACAAAACCAGCGAAAAGGCCCTCGCAGGGGCAACAAAAACTAAAAATAGTAAACAACACCCACACAGGGGCACACGCTACTAATAAAAATAGCCCACGCAGGGGCCAATCATGAACCTTCCAAAAAACCCACACAGGGCAAGCTACAAACCAAAGCACAGTCGACAAAACTTGAAACAGGGCTGATAGAGGAAGGCCCCCACCATCGAGAATCCACCTACACCCTGGATCAGGAATTGTACCCAGATCCAATGCCTACATTGATATCCCCCACCAAGTTCTTGAATTCCTTGATGACTTCAAACTGTCCCTTATACTCATCAAGGAGGGAGTTCGCCTGTGTCAGAAGGGAGGAGATGGTTTTGGCCACCTGACCCAGTGCCCTGAGAAGGTCCTGAATCTCCTGGATATGACCTTGATCAATGAGTCTTGGGAAATGTGTCACCCACGAGGCCAAGAGAGGAGCCTGCGTAGAGGTCGCTTCATTTTGAGTCAAAAGCCTAGTTGACTTCTCTCTTTTATTCTAAAAAGAGAGTGAGTCATCTGAGGCATCGTCTATGATGAACAAAGCCTTCCTCTTGCTGCTCTCTTCCTTGACATAAATGAGGTACCGATGGGGAGTAGACTTCTGAGAGATTGGTATGTCGTCCATCCTAGCTGCTAAGCTTGGGGTATCATTGGGAGGGAGGGCAAGGGCATCTACCCCTACTTCCTCTCCAGTGTTGGCCAACCCACCCGTGGGGAGGGGGGCCCAACCTGCATCACTGTTCTACAGTTCTATTCCTCCACCACAAACTTGAATAACACATGGTGGAGGCCTCGATGAAGGGGAGAGGAGGAGACCCCCTTTTTAACGCTCAATATTGACCTCTCCACTGATCAAAACATGTATTTTGGGATATTAATTGTTTTCTTCCCTCTAAGGTGGTTGAGGAAAGCAAGTTGAAAACTCTGCAGAATGATCGAAGGATTATCCAAGGTGAAGTATTGAAGTACTGTAATCATCACTGTGTCCCAAGGATTTGGGATAATCTCTCCGATAATTTCACCTTTTTCTTTGACCAATGATTCTCTCTTATCTATTAACAGTACCAATTCCTCTTGGAGGGAGTGTTTCTCTCGATCGATAACCTCGCCATCATTAGGGAGGCCAATTACCTCCACTAGGAGATCTATCGTGACTGTGAACCCCATCCTGCGAACAACAATGTGCCTCCTATTCCAAAAATAGACAAATTCCATGGATAGGTCTGGCTTGGCCCCATGGAACTACTGCAAAAAATTTAGGAGGTCGTGGTCCTTGAAGATATCCTCAACTAGAGGGGTTAATTAGAGGGTCACGGGTTCAATCTTAGCCATAGAGAAGATAGATGAACGAAACAAGGAATGATACAATAGGTAAAATCTAAAGGGTGGCGAGCAAGGTGGGAAGGAAGGGTGGTGGAAATTAATAAATAACAAACCACTAGCCAAAACCCCCATCCAAAGAAGCTCGTGCTCGAAATCATGTGAATCAAGAAAAAATTTAGTGGTATGAGTGGGCAAGCACACCAAACAACGGGGTTGGCCAGGTGGAGGCTCTTGGAGATGACACCACAATCGAATGACAGGGCGGGCGAGTATGGGTCATGATGAGGAGGACAAATTTTCTTGGTATCCTGATGGACGTGGCAGATAACGGCAAAGGAGGTGACGTGGGTAGCTACCATGAGGGCAAAAAGTTGATGATCTAAGCCTAAAATTATGCTAAAAATGCATCTTGACAAGTTGACATTGGAGCTGACACGGGGAGTCAGCACTGGGTAGCTAGAACTGAGGGAACGAATCGAGTAGCTTGGGCGCATGGGTACTACTATGGTGTCCCGATTGAGGACACAAGAATCAAGGGCCAGCAATCCCAATGTCCTGACACACTTGTCACTGCTAGAAATGGGAGAGGTTGATTCCAGAGCAACCTTTGTTCATGCTACGACTTCCTCAACTCCATGTGAATCTGATCTTATGAGTGAGCCTCCAATTCTAGGACAATTTTCTATGACTGCAAAGGCATCAGCTCATGCACTGGTTGGAAATAAACACATGTGGAGGCTTCCACCAAAAGAAATTTGCATGTGAGATATGATCTAGGGCCAACTTCATGGTGTCACGATTGATACGTGCCATGTTAGGGCTAGTTGGGCAAGTCAAACTACTTAGGTGGGTGCAGGAATGGAACCTATGGTTAAGGTTTTCCACACTGGACCCCCTCGACTCATTGATTGGTGAGGTCATCAGCATTGGCATTGATGATAGCTTGGGAAAAGGATTCTATCCACACCCTTAGTCTAGACTTTGAAATGTCGATGTTAGCTATCTAGTCAGCCACACTGTTACCCTCCGTGTAGGTGTGAGCCACCTTTGTGCCTAAGAAGGATTGAAGAAACTACTTGACTTCAATGATCATACTAAAAATATTCCATGATTGCATGGAGGACTTATGGGACAAGCTACCTATTATATTTATGGAATCACCTTCCACGATGATGTTTAGAACCTGAATATTGTGGACCAGGATGATGCCTTGATAGAGAGCTCGAGCCTCAACAAAGTGGCTGGTGTTGATACCCAAATTATTCATGTATGCTAGGATGATGTTGCCCTTGTGGTCTTGAATGATACCCCCTGCACCTGCAGCTCCAGGGTTTCCTTTTGGTACACCATAGAAATTGAGCTTGAGGAATCCTAGAGGCAGAGGAGTCCATATGACGAGGGATCGATCAACCTTGGGAGAGGTCTGATTGTGGATGCATTTTAGGATGCCAAACTTGGATGCAATGATACCTTCAAGATGAGGCTTCATTCATCTTCACATTAGGTTATCATCACATTCTCAACAATCGTAGCAATGATCTTGGCAAGGATGTGGATCTGGTGAGACATATCTTTAAATGCATGGGAGTTGTGCTCCCTCTAGGTCTCCCACTAGAAGTGTGGGAGGCAAAAGGACCAAAAATTATTTAACCAGTGCCCCCTAAAAGGATTTGGCCACTGAACATAAATATCATTGATCCAAAGGGGTGGGGCCCTGTTAGTCTAAAAATACTACCCTAAAGACAGCAGAAGTTTTGAGAGCTCGAGCAGTTTTCAAGAAGGCTTGAAAGATTCTTAAGGAATCAAACACTAGTTTCCATTTTTTGTGAAAATACCAAGGCAAGAAGATTGTCGCGATTTCATGACATGTGGAAGCTTCATGCACCCAAAGCGAGAAAAGAGCCAAGGCAGATAAATGTCATGATTTCGTGACATGTTGAATTTTTAGACACCCAAAGCAATAAAAATACCAAGGCAAAGAAATATCGTGATTTCACGACATATTGAAGTTTTGCACGCCCAAGAGCAAGGAAGGAGCTAAGACAGATAAATTTCACGATTTTACAACATGTTGAAGTTTCGTGCACTCAAGAACAAGGAAAGAGCCAAGGTAGATAAATGTCACGATTTTTTGACATGTCGAATTTTCACACACCTGAAGCGAGAGAAGATTCGAGGTAAAGAAATTATCACGATTTTGTGACACAGTTGAGTCACATGAAAACAAGATATAAATAGACTCTGCTTTCAAGAGAGTATGACAACGACTGAAGACAGATGGTGATTTAGTATAAAGATCTTAAACTTCTGACACTTGTGATTCATTTATCTAAAATCAATTAGAAATCACGTAAAATGTGTTGGTGCACTTGGTGATGCATCTTTGTTGTAATTGATTTCATACCAAGATTTGATAGTTGTCAAAACATGTCAGTTTTAGAGTATATATAGTAGGGGAAATACCCTAAAAAGAGGTCGGCTCTTAGACATTTACAAGACTGGATGTATATACTCTGGATTCAAGCAATAAGATAAAATTCTATTGGCTTCTGGTTCACTATGTGCAAATGTATGTATTAACATTTTTATGCTTCTATTTACATTGCTAAGTTGTACATTGTATTTGTTCTATTATCTAGACTCATACACGATATAAATAACATTGTTGAAGCTTAAAGTTTTAGTGCATGTATGTGTTAGAATAATATCTAAATCACATTGAAGAATTATGATTTCTGCGTGGAGAAACGTCTAATGCTTAGATCTTAAAGTTATATATATTCATCTTTGTTGTTGTTTAAACTGCACCAAGAGAAAAGCTTTAGCTATGGCTATATTTCCCTTCCTTTCAGTAAAACTTCTTCCTCCATTTTCTCACAAAAACACCAAGGAACCAACCTCCTCTGGAGATTAGATGGAACCTCTTTCAACACTAAACCCATCTACTCAATGTTGGCAAGGTCGTAGGTGCAAAATATATCCATAGGCCGATTTTGTTCCAATAGTTTTTGGCATGCCCAGTGGGACCCTAAATCCCATAGTATTCTATAAGGTTTGGTGTTTGTCTTTGACCTTTTAAGATCTAAATCAAATCACCTGGTGACTCCATCTGAAGGTATAGACCTAAGAAATACCTTATCTATTTATCTAGTTAGAACTTATGATTGTTTACCTATATGATAACCAGATCTAAAGCAAGAAACTTGAAGAACCCATTGAGTTCTTCGAGTTACACCTTGGTAGCCTCAGAGTGCATCCAATTTTATCTGCTAGATCAAACCCACCTGCTACCAGTATTACTACCCTTGTACCTACTATTTTGCCCAACCCTATTGTCAATACATCTTCAAAAATAACTGCCAATAGTTCTACAATTTAGGCAAGTACAATCACTACAATGGTCGCTCCTCCACCAGCTTATCTTACATGGAACCACACTGGTCCATTGAACTTGGTGGCTCAGAATCTGATTCCTATTGTAACTTTGAAGGCATTGCCTTCATATGATGGAACAGGTAAAATAGTGTATGAACATTGTTTAGATGTTGCTTCTTTGGTAGCAATTTACAATATCACTCAAGAAGATGTAATGATCAGGTTGTTGGTCATTTCATTAAAAGGAAAAATGCTCTATTGGTACAGAGCACTTCCTGTTCAATCCATCACAACTTGGGCCGAACTCACTGGTAGGTTGGTAGATGAATTTAATCAACATGCAGATCCATTCTCCCTACTTAGCCAGTTCAACATTATCAGAAAACATCCTCAAGAGGAAATTGTTGATTTCAATATCTGATTCAGCCGCACCTAGGAAAGAGTGCCCGTCGGATTGAAACCAACCATAGAACAAGTGGTGTATTATTATTTAAGAGCTTTTGATTCTGATATCAGTATGATAATACAACAATCATGAATATTCACTTTCCTTGCTATTTACCAAGAAGCATCTAAAGTAGAGAGAGATCTCATCGCCATTGGGAGATATCCACCAAAAGCAATAATGCCAATTTTTCTAGATATTCCCCAAGCTTCCAGTACTAGTTCTTCAAGCTCTTCCCATTTTCCAAGTATAGATCTTCCAAAATGGAATGGGCAACCATCCATTCCTGCAATACATATGCCTCAAAATCTCTTGGTATTACCTCCTATTCCTATTGTTCCTGCATTACCTGCACCACCTGCTCAGCCAACCCAAGAAAATCAGCTCTCTATTATACTAGACACGGTAAAAACTTTGGCAAATGATATGACGTCAATGAAGAGAAGAGAGGTCGAGAGAAACTTTCAACCAAGAAGGTTTCCTCAAATAACAAGGGATGCGGCTCCATCAAGCAATAGAGGGTAGGAAAGATCAAATGTCATTTATGCAAATGAAGTCGAGGAAGTTGTAGCTCCTCCCATAAATTTTGATTACTGGTGTACCACATGTAATGATCCACATGGAGAAAGTTCATGTATGATTCATCAACACTATGTACAGAATGTAGCTATTGAGAAAGTAGATAAAAACATGAAAGGCCATGTAAGCATGATTAGAGAAACTGATCACAATTTCATGATGCCTTCAGTTGAACAAGTTGTAGTCTTAACTAGATCAGGCAAAAAACCTCTGCAAGTAGATCCTCAAGAGCTTCAACCTCTAAGTTTTCCCCCAGCTCCTAAAGCAACACCTAAAAGGGATTCTTCCTATGAAAAGGGACCTCAAGTTCCTACCCAAAGCTCTGGGATAGAAATACATAAAGAGTTTACTCCACAAAAGGAAATTGAGACTCAAGATCAAGCTAAGGAGAGGTTAAGATTTCCTTCATTAACTAAGAGACAGAGAATAGAAGCAACTCAGGGATATAGAAATAGATATGACACTTTTTCCAAGGAGAGAGAAAAGAGTGTTGAATCATCTTCATTCAACATAGTGGAAGAAATGAAGAAGACTCCCTCAAAGGCGAGCATGTATGATGCCCTTCAGTTTCCTAGTCAGATTGATCTCCTGCAAGAATATTTGAAGACAATGAAAAATAAAGGTAAGAACACATCTTACTCAAATACAGTCTAAGAAAATCTAACATCTACCACTAGAAAAAATAGACCACCTCCCTTCTATTTATCTCTTCAAATGGAAGGGTGGGTAGTACACAACTGCATGATAGATTCAGGTGTTGCTACTACAGTGATACCAAAAGCAGTGTGTGACATCATGGGGATGGAGTATACTAGAAGCAATCCAGGAGTCCTACAGTTGGATGGTACTCTAGTAAATACTATAGGAGTAATTAAAGATATCCCCATACAACTTCATAGGATGCCTCAAATAGTGGTCATACAAGAAGTGGTAGTTGTAGATTTAGCACCATACTTTGGTATGTGTTTATCCAGAGAATTCATAGCCAAGATAGGGGGATATCTATCTCTAGACTACTCACATTTAGAAATACCTTTCAAAGGTAGGAGGATCAAGATATTTAATGAAAAACCATCTACTTTTCATGTAGAAAAGATAGGGGAAGTCGACACTGTAAATATGATGATCGAGGAAATCGAAGATTTAGATCTAATGGAGGAAACCTTAGAGGAACTTCAAATAGAAGATCAATTCTCTCTAAAGAATTTCAATGCCATGATAGAAACATAAATGGGAAGTTATTCCATTGAAAAACCAAAAAAGCAATTGGCACCCGCTCCCAAAGAAGATGACTCTACCAATCAACTTTGGAAGTTATTCTTCGATGGAGCTAGGTGTAAGAATGGAGCTGGTGCTAGAATAGTTTTGATTTCTCCCATAGGGAAAGAAAGAGTTTTCTCTTACAGATTGACGTGGAGTTGCACCAATAATGTAGTAGAGTATGAAGCACTTTGTTTGGGCCTGAGGAAAGCTGAGAAACTAGGTATTAAGCAGTTACAAATTTATGGAGATTCAGAACTTATCATGAATCAAGTCATGGGAAAATGTATCGCCAAACAACATTACTTGAAGGCATACAAAAATAAAGTATGGGATCTTTTAGAAGCCTTTGAGGCTCTAAATATGAAGTCTATTCCTAGAGAGCAGAATACCCATGCAGATTTATTGGCATCTATGGGAGCAAATTTTTGCCCCATCAGTAACGTTATCCAAAAATCTAAGATGGTTAGACTCATATATAGACCCTCTGTGCCAGACAAGAATATTTTCTGGCAAGTTTTTGAAAACGATGAGCAAATATTAGATTTTTTAATCTATGAGATGAACTGCTCAAGTGGTAGAACATTGCAAGATGAAGAAGAAGAAGGATTGATTCAATTAAAGAATAATCATATTCCCAAGGGACTTATCACCCTTGAAAGTCTTTTTGATAATAATGATAGGGTAGTAGGCCATAAAATAAAATTTGATAAGCATCGGTATAAAGAGGTTGAGCTAGAACCAAGAAAAATGATTAAAGTTAGAATTAGTTGTACAGTAGAAGAGTTAAACCAAATCAAGGAGTTGTGCAAGAAATTTCTAGATATTATAGCTTGGGTGTACAGTGATCTAAAAGTGTACAGTAAAGAGGTTATCCAACACACCATTGAACTAGAGGAAGGAGCTAAACCTTTCAGGCAAAAGCAAAGGCCTGTGAATCCAAAGATAGAAGCTCTGATGAAGCAAGAATTGTTAAAACTCCTTCAAGCTAAGATAGTGTATCCTATTAAACATTCTACCTGGGTGGCAAACTTAGTTCCAGTTAGGAAGAAAAATGGAGACATTAGATTATGCGTCGATTTCAGAAATTTGAACAGAGCCTCACTCAAGGATCATTATCCCCTTCCGTAGATAGACCAAATTTTACACATAGTTGTAGGAGCAGAGAGATTCTCTTTGCTAGATGGTTTTTCTAGGTATAATCAAGTATGGGTCAGAGATGAAGATCAATATAAAACTACCTTTACCACAAAATGGGGAACATTCACCTATCAAAGGATGCCTTTTGGTTTGTCTAACGTCGGAGCAACCTTCCAAAGGGCAATGGATGTAGCTTTTGGTGAGCTTGCTAACAAGATCATAGTCATCTATTTAGATGATATGATAGTTTTTTCTCATCATAAAGAAGATCATATAACACACCTCGAGAAAGTTTTTGAAAAATATAGGGAATTTGGAATATCTTTGAACCCAAAGAAATCCATATTCACTGTAGAAGAAGGTATCCTACTTGGTCATGTCATCTCTAAATATGGATTAGCCATAGATCCTGATAGAGTGAAAGCACTCTTAGAACTTCCCCTACTAGCTAACAAGAGAGGCTTGCAATATTTCTTTGGATAAATAAATTTTGTGCATAAATTTATTACATATTTTGCATAGATTGTTAAACCAATGACTGAATTGTTGAAGAAAGATGCACCTTTCAAATGGACAGATCCAAGGAAGAATGCTTTCAAAAATATTCTAGAAGAAATAGCTCAAGCACCTATGCTGGTTAATCCTGACTACTCCCAAGGTTTCATCCTATATGTTGTTGGTGAGCAAGAGAGTTATGTTGCAGTCCTCACATAGAAGGGAGCAGACAATGAAGAAAGACCCATAGCTTTTCTAAGTGCCACTATGCATGATCACGAGGAAAGATACAACTTTATTGAGAAACAAGTATATGTTGTCATGAAATATTTGAATAAATTCAAACATTTTCTATCACAGAGCAGGATCATTGTTTATGTGATCCATCCTGATGTCAGAAATTTTATAATACAAGGGGAACTTGGTGAAAAGAGGGCTGGTTGGGTGACTAAAATATAGGAATATGATGTAGAAATACACCCAACAAAAATAGTAAGAGGAAGAGCCCTATGCCAAGAATTAGCCAAGAAGGCTTCAAATGATCATGTGGACCACCAAAGTATAATGGTAAACACAGAATCAGATCAAAATATAGAAAATACTGATTGGATTGATGATCTTGTGAAGTACTTTCAGACTAGAATGTGTCCTGATAATATGAATGCTTCACAAAGAAGAAGGTATAGAGCACAAGCATTAAAGTACACCCTTCAATCAGAAGGGTTGTACAAAAAAAATATAGATGGTGTACTATTGAAATGCATAGGAGATGATAAGAAGCAAAAAGTGTTGAAGGAATTTCATGGAGGTCTCTCTGGGGGACATTATTCAGGAAGAACCACTACTTTGAAGATACTCAGAGAAGGTTGTTATTGGCCTTCCATTTTCTCTGACACTTACAAAATAACCAAGAGTTATGAGCAATGCCAGAGATATGTAGGGAGGAACAGAAATACCCCTATGCCCTTAAAGTCTATCCAAGTTGAAGAACCTTTCCAACAATGGGGGTTAGATTTTATTGGGATAATAGAGCCTAATTCATCAACTAGCCACAAGTATATACTTACTACCACAGACTATTTTACTAAGTGGGCTGAAGCAATCCCCACTAAGAAAGCTGATCAAGAAGTTGTAATTGAGTTTGTGGAAAGCTTGATTACAAGGTTTGGTATACCAGATTCACTGGTTACAGATAATAGATCAACTTTCATTAGAGCTAAAATGATTGAGTTTACTAGCAGATATGGTATATATTTGAAGACCTCTTCCAACTACTATCCATAGGGGAATGGCCTAGCTGAATCTACAAATAAAAACCTCCTCAAAATCCTGAAAAGAACATTAGAAGATAACAAGAGAAGCTAGCATTCCTTAATCAACCAAGCACTATGGGTTGATAGAATTTCAATTAAGAAGTCTATTAATACATCACCCTATTCTTTGGTCTATGGTAAAGAGGCTATTATACCTATACACATGGAGATACCAACATTAAATTTACTTAATCAGATGGATGAAGAAGGAGGTCAACCAATGGATGCCTGGTTGATGCAACTTCTACAACTGGAAGAACAGAGAGAATAGACCTATAATCACCATCAGAAGCATATGGTAGACATAGAAGGGTGGTTCAATAAGAAGACCACTTGCAAAAAATTTAAGGTGGGAGATTTGGTTTTGAAATGGAATGTGAAAAAAGCTAAGCCAGGCAACCATGACAAATTTGATGCCTTTTGGGAGGGCCCTTTTGAAATAATTGCTGAAAAGCAATTTAATTCCTTTCAACTGAAAGATCAGCAGGGTATGATTTTACCCATAACAGTGAATGCCTTTCACTTAAAACTCTACTTCAAGTAGAAACAAGGAGACCTTTTATGTATAGTATGTATATTATATGGTATTTTATGAAAATTTCAAAGTTTTCAAGTTTTTCTTAGCAATTTTTTTCGTGTCTTTTTAAGACTATCCAAAGTTAGTCATAAAAAGACAAAAAATAGGGGGATGGAAGAAATAAAAGTGTATTCTTAAAACCCACCACATCACTCTCTAACGGTTGGAGGGAAGGCACATCTTTCACTAATGATCGAAACCTTGAAACGTGCAAATTCCTAATTAATGTGGTTGTCAATGATTGGTATATAAAATTAGCATGCAGTAAAAATATCAAAAATCATATGCAAGAAGATTCGAGATATATGGGCACACTAACCATAGTTACCAACCATAGTTAATGCAGCTCATGCATAAGTTTCTAACAAATGATTTGAAGAAACCCTAATTCATTATCGAAAGAAATTTTACACTGCAACTCACTTACCATTTTTTCTCTCAGAGTTTGAATCCCACACTAGTAATCTCTACAAATGCTCTCACATGGCTCCTAAGAAAAACAATCAGAAAGTGGCAATGGCGACATCATCTTCCACAGCAGCAAGGCATGAAGATGAAATAAGTGAGAGATTTATTGATAGAGATGTGAGAATTGGTGACACCATTATAACTTGGAAGCCTCTAGAGAATATTCGAAGGAATATCGAAGAAATAATGGCTACAAGTATCACTGCATCTTCTCTGACTACTTTTGCATTCAATTCTCTACTCTACTGGTATGTTTACGTTCCAGTCCACCCTTGTCCAGAATTAATCAAAGCTATTGCTAGTTTTTATGACATTGAAGGGAATACTGTGAGGAATGCCCAGGGCCAAAGCCTTTTCACCTTAAGTCCTGATGTTTTCATTGATGCTTTCACTTTTGGCCATGTCCCTACTCATGAAACAAATATTTTTGACCCAATAGACCAAGCAAAGTTTTTTGTTCCATCCGAGAAGATGAAGAATTTTCTAACAACACAATTGAAGAAACCCCCTCCTGGAGGTACTATGCCCAAAACCCCCATTTCTCTAGTAGATTTCAAAAACCTAGAATTATATTCTATTTTAGCCATGGTAGCAGGCCTAAAGATAGATGAAAGGGTTTATGGTTGGCAAATTGCCCTGGTCGAATGTCTATCAAACCCAAGAAACTATGATTCCTCAGTCATGAGTAAAAGCATCAAGCCCATATTTTTTGACTGGTCGAAGTACATTTGTCACCAGATTCATGAAGGTTTATCTTCAATTAAAAGGGGGTCTCATTCCTCTTTCAAGTTTTCTTCGTATTTAGTGTGGGTTTTCTTCTATTTTTTAGCTAGAGAGCTAGCTTTCATTTCGATAAATGATAAAGATGAGAAAGGCAAGATTTTGCCTGTATACGAATGGACCAATATTTTATATAAAATAGAATCATACTATGATTTTAACAGAGAATTTTTGGGGCCAACCCTTAAGATTATGTATGGAGAAATAAGTAGGTTGAGCAAAAGGGTTATAAAAGTTCTATAAAACAAACATGCAGAAGAAGGTGACTGGTTTATCCTCACCCAAGGGATTGTTATCAGATTATACGGGTTTACTGGAAAACCCTTTTTGCTGCCACATTATGTTACTGATAGGTTATTTTCTCTAGAATATGTTAGGCAAATTGAATACATAAACTTCAAATATGGCACAGGTATAGGGAAAACTGGTACCTGTACGATGCCATTCCAGTTTGAAGGTGTTATTGTCTCAAAAAAGGGGCAACATGAATAGATCACCCAGTTTCTAAATGAATTGGGGTTGATAGAAATGCCACAATGATGGAGGTATGACCCCATCAATAGATTTGCTGAAAGATAGGCCATTCTGAACAAAACCCCTATGAAGAATTACCACATGTTCCCTAGGCGAGATATTGAAGATCATAGAAACAATGTCGAAGATGACCCCCTTGAATGGCATGTGGAAAGGATGCAACCACTGCCTCCCTGGCAAGATTTCTATGAACATGTAGTTGAATACAACCCTAAAGACAACCCTAAGCATGTTCTAGATACTAAAACTATAAACAAAATGTAAAAGAAGGGGGTTGAATGGACATTAGGGAAGGTTCATGAATGGTGGTTGATGAGAGTTCAGACTAATATGATTGAGTCATGGTACCCTATAAATAATGATGTAGAATTTTTAGCCCATTATGATCATTATCAAGCTACCTGGATAGGGACTTTTCCCCAAAATATTCCCCCAAGCATCGGTGGCAGCAAAGAGGCAAGCCCTGAAGTTGCTAAAAAATAGAATTTGGACCAGGGTAAGGGTAAGGGAATTGCCTTTGGACAACCAGAATCACATGCACCAACGAGGCTTAGGTCCTCAAAGAAAAAATCTCCTGAAAACATTTTCACGGAGGAACAGAAGACAAAATATGTGAAAGCACCTCATATGATGGCAAAAATGGGTTATGATGGCAGGGGATTAGGGAAATATGGACAAGGAATCATTGAACCCTTGTTAGTTGAAACAAGAGGAAAACATCTAGCATCAGGTGCAGATTTATCAAAAGATAGATCCAGATCATCCAAAGCTCCAAATTTTGTTCTCCCTACTATCTCTAATACTGAATCATATGAAGTGCCTCTAGGTACTAAGAAAAGAAAATTAGAATCTCTGGTCGACTGTTAGTAGAAAAGGAAAAATTCAGTAGATGAAATTTAAAAAAATTTCGACAACTCCCTAGGTGGCAAAAATCCACAATGGGAAACTGCTGAAATTTTTGAAGTTGTTAGAGAAAAGGAATAGGTTGCTCAAGATACTAAAAATATTTCTCAAGGTGACGAAATGGTTGGAAATCCTGATGTGCAGATAGGAGATCAAGAGAAAGAAGCTAATGATAGTCCAGATCTTGCTCAGGAGAAGTTGCACACAACTATTTTTGATAATATAAGGGTAAAAGAAGAGATGGTTGGACACAACAAGAATCAACGTGGGGAAATTCCCCCAAATGTCGAAATAATAAATTTAGAAGAAGATACATACATTGAAGAAAATGAGGGTGGAGAAAGAGAAGTGATGGAAAACCCTCAAGAAGATAAGATTGAGGAAATAGTTGTTGATGAGACTAATGAAGAGAATGTATTGGAAAGTGAAAACCAGTGCGAACTCCCAATAGGATCAGGTATGGCCTCCCTTTTCTCTTATTTTCTTTCTTTTCCCAAGATAAGTCTCCTTCCTTTTCTATTCCAAAGAAAGATATAATGGTTCCTTTGAAACAATGGTTGCTTTCCCTAGAACCAGGATCATCTACACAGGTTCAATCTGAAGCTGGTCAATCTTTGGGACCACTAGCTCACCCTATAGCTGCCCCTTTGGAGGAGAATGTTGCTTTAGTATCAACCCCATTTCTCCCTGGTACATGCATACCCGTTATGAGGTCTACATCTGTCATGACTACAGAGAATCACCCAATTCTATCAAAATTGAAAGATCTAAAAAGGGCGAATAAGAATACCTTTGATTGGTGGACTTCCCACTCTGTTGAAGCTTCTAAAGCTCCAGCTCGTGCCCAAGAAATAATAGCACTTGACCCCACCACTATGCAGCGGAAGAAGGTGAAGATGACACCAAAAGTTAAGAAGCCTGAAGGGGACATGACAATTGAAGATTACCAAGTAGAAAGTATAAATGAAGATATTACTCAGCTTCACATGCAAGACGAATGGGGAAAGGTCCAAGCTCACCTAGGGACAATTCGCTTGCATGGAGAATATTTTAAAGAAAAATTCCATAAAGAGCAAGAAACTAGAAAAGAATGTGAATCTACCCTACAAGAGCAAAAACTATTGGAGAAAGCTTTGAAACTGGAAGCAAGAATATGGGAAGATAGATTTGGTGAAGCTACAAGTGAAGTAGCTAAATATAAAGAAGAACTTGAGAAAGTGACTACACAAATTCAATCTTTGACTCTGCAAGTACAAGAGCTTCAACAACAGATCCAAGAAAAGTAGAATGCAGTGCATGGCCTATCAAAAGATAAAGCCAAGGTAGTAAGAAAAGAAATATTTGAAGATATTTTGTTGCTTAGTTTGAAAGCAAGGCCCATGTTAATATATTTGGCCAAAGTAAAAGAGGTGATTGAAGTAGTCGGTGATGAATTAAAAGCTGTAATAAGCTTTCTACAGGAAATATCAGATGCAACAACGAAAATCCAAGTCTTATCTGATAACATGCCAGTAAATGTTGTTAAAATCCAAAGTGAAGCCTGGTCTCAGGCTAAGATTGTAGCTAGAAGTTTTTTTAGAAGGTTTAAGCTCATAAATCAAGGTGTGAAACTCCTTCAGGAGTTGGAAGTTGAAGCTAAAGGATTGGTGAAACACTTAAACCTTATGAACAAATGTGGGCTTCCATATTTATGGGATGAAAATTCAAATGTTTTAAGTGAAGAAACACTCACCACATCCCTGAGGGCTTTTATCAATGATGAATCAGAAATAGAAAGTTGGGAGGAACCCGTGGAGGAAGCCTAGATATTTTCCATGGTACAAAACCTCACACAAATTAAATCCTATTTACAAGAGCTGATTTTAAGGTATAAGGTGGTATCACATGATAAAGTAGAGGAGTTGCAATATATATATCAGTTGTTCATGGACTCCTCGGATCTTGAAGATGAAGCTTGGAAGCAGGTTTGCCTCACCTACAATGAAGTCATCAAAGTGATAGAAAAGTAGAAGAAGACCAAGTAGGTTGAACAGAGACAACTAACAGAAGGTGGGACCAACAACCAGCAGTAGAAAGTTTCACAAAAAGGATCTCGAAAAGGAAAATTACCAAGGTGTTAATGTAATAGTAGTAAAGTATACATAAACTTGTAAGAGGTATTTTTGAAAGGTAATGCTTTACTTTTTTGAAGTGCATGTTTTTTTTATTCTTTTCCTTCCAAAATTTCCTCTTCCTTATTGTTTTGACTCCGTTTCCCAATGGATGAAGGCCTGGATTCTAATATTTTTGCTAGCAAAAAATCCTCGGAAGGCGCCAAGAATGTTAGTCTAAAAAGACTACCCTGAAGACAATAGAATTTTTAGAGCTCGAGCAGTTTTCAAGAAGGCTTGAAAGATTCTTAAGGAATCAAACACTAGTTCCCATTTTTTGTGAAAATACCAAGGCAAGAAGATTATCATGATTTTACGACATGTGGAAGCTTCATGTGCCCAAAGTGAGAAAAGAGCCAAGGCAAATAAATGTTGTGATTTTGTGACATGTTGAAATTTTGCGCACCCAAAGCAATAAAAAGACCAAGGCGGAGAAATGTCATGATTTCATGACATGTTGAAGTTTTGCGCGCCAAGAGCAAGGAAGGAGCCAAGGTGGAGAAATATCATGATTTCATGACATGTTGAAGTTTCACACACTCAAGAACAAGGAAAGAGCCAAGGTGGAGAAATGTCATGATTTCATGACATGTTGAAGTTTCACGCACCTGAAGCGAGAGAAGAGTCGAGGCAGAGAAATTGTCGTGATTTCATGACACAACTGAGTCACATGAAAATAGGATATAAATAGACTCTACTTTCAAGAGAGTATGACAGCGATTGAAGACATATGGTGATTTAGTATAAAGATCTTAAACTTTTGACACTTGTGATTCGTTTATCTAAAATCAATTAGAAATCACGTAAAATGTGTTGGTGCACTTGGTGGCGCATCTTCATTGTAATTGATTTCATACCAAGATTTGATAGCTGTCAAAACATATCAGTTTTAGAGTATATATAGTAGGGGAAATACCCTGAAAAGAGGTCGGCTCTTAGACATTTACAAGACTGGATGTATATACTCTGGATTCAAGCAATAAGATAAACTTCTATTGGCTTCTGGTTCACTATGTGCAAATGTATGTATTGACATTTTTATGCTTCTATTTACATTGTTAAGTTGTACACTGTATTTGTTCTGTTATCTGGACTCATACACGATATAAACAACATTGTTGAAGCTTAAAGGTTTAGTGCATGTATGTGTTAGAATAATATCTAAATCACATTGAAGAATTATGATTTCTGCATGGAGAAACATCTAATGCTTAGATCTTAAAGTTATATATATTCATCTTTGTTGTTGTTTAAACTGCACCAAGAGAAAAGCTTTAGCTATGACTATATTTTCCTTCCTTTTAGTAAAAATTTCTCCTCCATTTTCTCACAAAAAACACCAAGGAACCAACCTCCTCTGGAGATTAGACGGAACCCTCTTTTAACACTAAACCCATCTACTCAATGTTGGCAAGGTCATAGGTGCAAAATATATCCATAGGCTGATTTTGTTCCAACAGGCCCAAGAAATATCGACCAAGGAGAACAAGGAGGAGAGGATGGAAAGGGAGAAATGTCATGAAGTGAAAATGTGTTGGGTGGACTCTCCATTTGAGAAGCAAAGGTAGCAATGATTAGGGAGGGGAAGACCTCAATGGTGAAGGTTGGGGATGGTAAGGATCTTGTCCTGGATGGAAAACCACAGGAAAAAGTTGACCTTAGGAATCAGGTGAGGTTTCCAGATGAGATTGGATGGGAAACAAGGGGGTTTGGGGTATAGGGTGTAGGCTGACTTGACAGAGAAGATGCCAGATGGGGAAGGGGCCCAAAGTATGGAGTCCTCCACAAGGGAAGAGGGAATGATGCAAAGGTGGATGAGATCTGAAAGAGTAGCAGAGGTATTCTTTTAATCAATAATAAGGCCTTCATTCAGGAGGGTCTTCCATGAAGAACATCCTGGGAGAAATAAGTTACTTACTTTTGAGTCGAAGAGGGTGTCTTTCATAGGTCAGATGCACACCAAGTCCTCCCTTTCCTAGAGTGGACAACTGCCCAGCCAAAGGTCACTCTAGAAATTGATTCTAGCTTCATTACCAAGTTTCCATCTAATACCCTTTCAAATAATCTGATTTTCCTTGATGATGGAATTCCATGCCGTAGATCCTTTGATTAGGTGAGGATCATCTAAAAAGTTTGGGTTGTGCCACAGGTACTTAGCCTTGATGATGGACACCCACAAAGAGTCTTCATTGGTAAGGACTCTCCAACCTTGCTTGGCAATGAGTGCCAAGTTCATGTTACGAAACTTTCGTAGCACGATGCCATCGTACTCCTTGGTGCATATCTAGTTCTAGGCCACCAGGTGTACTCTTTGTTTGTCTTCTGACCTGGACCAGAGGAAATTCCTTTGGAGTTGCTCAATGTAATTACAAACTTTGGCAGGAATCTAGAATACAAACATGAAGTAGATAAAAATGCTCTGGGTGGCCTTACCAGCTTGACTGAGAACGCTACCTTTCCAGCTAGTCAGATTTTTCTAGATGTGCTCAATAAAGGGATTCCACAAGGATTTTTTGGACCAACCTTCGAAGAGAGGGAATCCAAGGTAGGTTGTTGGGAGGGTGCCAATGGAGCACCCCAGAGCGACAGTAATGTGGGCTTGGCATCTCACCGAAGTGTTGAAGAAGTAGAGATTGCTTTTTTTAAAGTTGACTTTTTGACCTATCATGGCCTCAAAATATGAGGAGGATGGCCTTGATACATCAGTATTGGAGGACTAAGGCCCGCGTAGCCAGGATAGTGTCATCAATGAACTATTGGTGAGACACATCCTGGAGGGAGGAAGCAGGTTTGATGTCAGAGATGGACCCTTCAATGCAAGCATGGGTGAGGGCTCTGCCCAAAGCCTCCACAAAAATGATGAAGAGGAAGGGGGATATGGGGTCACCTTTCCTAAGGCCTTTGAAATTTTTGAAGTATCCTGTAGGGGAGCCATTGACCAGGATAGAAAATTTTATCGAGGTAATGCATCCTTTGATCAACTTGACCCAATCTAGGTGGAAGCCAAATTTGTGGAGTACATCCAGTAGGAAATCCTATGAGATTTTGTTGAAAGCTTTGTTCATGTTGAGCTTTATAAGGAGGCCATCTTGGCTACTAGATGAAATGGAGTGGATGAGTTCATGGATGATAATGTTGTCAGTGATTTGTCTCCCGTGGATGGAACTGCCTTGATTTGGGGAGATGATAGAGGGGAGGATGAGATTGATCCTAGAGACCAGGTATTTGGTGAGGATTTTGTACAGGACATTACACTGGCTAATAGGATGGAAATGAGTGAGTGAGAAGACCTGGTTGAATTTAGGGATAAGGGCTAGGAAGGTGGAGTTGATGTCTCTTGGGACCTTGTCTTCCTGCATTTTCTAAATTGTCGAGATCACATTCGGGCCTAGGATGTCCCATAAATGTTAAAAAAATATGGGAAAAATCCGTTCAGACCTAGAGCTTTTCCCCCCTACATAGAGAAAATAGTAGACCTAATTTCATCAGTATAAATAGTAGCAAGAAGCATGAGATTCTAGTATGGAGTGACTAACCTTGGGATGTGTTGTAGGAGGCCCTTAGAAGTATGGTGGTCACATCTGGGAGAGGGTCCAAGGAGTTGCTCGAAGAAGAGGACCGCCATTGCTCAGATTTCTTGAATATTAGTAATCACTTGTCCATATTACTAGACAATCTCTTTGATCCTATTGCTTCCCCTGTGTCTCATTGCTATGGAATGGAAAAACTTGGTGTTCAAGTCACCTTCTTTGAGCCAAGTTACCCTGGATTTTTGTTTCCATAAAACTTCCTCACTCTTCAGGATGTTGTGGTAATAAAAAAGGACTTTCTCGGTGTCTCAAAGGGTGGGCTCAGGGTTGTTGTCCTAGACAGTGATCTCAATATCCTAGAGTTGGGATTTGATTTATTGCTTCCTCTGAAAGATGTTCCTGAACACATATTTATTCTATATCTTGAGGTTATATTTCACATGCCAAAGTTTGTTGCTTATCTGGGATATTTTGGATCCATAGAAAGGCTTGGCCCACCATTGAGCAACAAGAGACTTAATGTTTGGGTTGTGGAGCCACATTGCTTCAAATCTAAAGGGGGATTTGAAGGATGAGGCATGTGGATGACTCTCTAGAAGGAGTGGATTGTGATCATATCCAATCCTTGGGAGAGAGTGCATGGTTGCATCACCAAACTGGGGGATGGCATTGATAGAAATGAGGACTCAGTCCAGATGCATCTAGATCAACTGGTCGCCTTTCCTTCGGTTGGTCCAGGTGAATCGTTGTCCTCTAATATTAACATCCATCAATTCATTGTTGTCAACAAAGCTATAATTAAATGAGTGTTAATCTATGTTAGATATTTAATTTAAAGTTTTTATAATAGTTAAGGAATCTCTTTTTTATGTTAATTTCATATAAATTTGTTTGTTTTTCACTCTACTTTTTATATAGATTAGTAAAAATTTCCTTATAATTTATGTTACTTAAATTTTTCTTTTTAGGTTTTATTATAATTTAATTTTATTTAGTTCTCTTCATGACTTTTCTATTTCACTTTTATTTTAATTTTACACATATTATTATCAAAGATATATATTAACATTATATAAAATTGTAATATAGCAATACATGGGATAAAAAATGCATTGAGCAAACTTATATAGTAAAAATATTAGACAGTTTCTTTTACTCAATACAAGTTGTAAATAGAGTATACAATCTATTCGAACATTTTATTATGAGTAGGATGAGATCACAAACTTATTCTTTTGAGATATGATTTACTCAATAACGATCATCCAAAGCCATCTTGATTTTAGTCCATGTGGCTTCAAGACCCTAATTTCTTCTAGATGGTTTTGTTATGGCAAGATGAAGCAAGTTTTGAAGGATCATATATATGCAGGTTTGTTCAAAAGATGATATATCTAAAGGGACAATTGAAGATTTAGAATGTTAGATATTTTCATAATAGATTTAAAGCAAAGGAGAAAATTAAATCCAAGCTCAATAATTTATAAGAGATAGTAGAAATCAATGGAATGGACCAGGATACTTATGTGTAAGAAGACTAGTTACTTTCTTATTATCATAAAAGGAAGAATAATGTTGGTCCCAAAAATCAAGAGAGAGATGGCTTATGGAAGGGGAAAAAAATACCAAATTTTTTATATTACAGCCAAAACAATTTTGTTTTTTTAACAAATAAAAAATATTTCAACTCTAGATGGAAGAAATATTGAAAAAGAAGAAGATATTACGAAGGAAGCAATTAATTATTTCAAAAATATTATGTCAAATGTTGGGCAAGATAAGGATGCTCAAGTTAAGCTTTTGTAAAACATTGTATCAATTGTCATACAATAACAAGATAAAAATTTCATAGCAAAATATCTATGGAGTAGCTATAGGAGGATATGTTCTCTTTCTATCATAACAAGACACTTAGCCCAGATGGATTTCTTATATTTTTATTTCAAAATATTTTGGATTTTTTGAAGAGTGATATGTTGGTGATAGTTGAAGAGGATAGAAAAAAGAAGGCTATGATAAGTGATATCAATAATACCTTTATTGCATTGATTCCCAAGAAAGATAAGACAAAATAATTTGATAATTTTTGTTTAATAATACTTTGTAATATGATTTATGAGATTCTTTTTAAACTATGGTAAACATATTGAAAAGCATTCTAGATTGTTTTATCTAATAAAGCAAGATAGTTTCTACGTGGTAAAAAAATTCTTGATGATGTAATCCTTGCATAGGAGGTGATACATTCTCTTTATTCCAAGGTAAATCTAGGTATGCTTATAAAATTAGATATAAACAAAACATATAATAGGGTTTATTAGAGTTTTCTAGACATTACATTCTCAAAATATTTGATACTGATCAAGGTTGGTATAAACTTTGATTAGATGTTACTATAGCACTCTAAAGTATTCTATTTTAATCAATGGATCCCATATTGGATACTTTGAATCGTATCATGAAATCTGAAAATGTGACCCATTATCTCCTTATCTATTTGTTATCTTGTTGAGGCATTGATAAGAGCATTCTCAAAGGTAAAAATTGATGGAAAAATCAAAAGTATTTAGGTTGTTACAAATGGCCCTTTAAATCTCATATCCAATTTGTTGATGATACTTTTTATTTAGTCATCCCTCAATTAGCAAGGCCATGGATTTTAAGTCAATACTATCATGTTATAAGAATATTGTTAGATAGTTGGTTAGTACTACAACTCTAGGATCATTTTTATTAATACTCCCCTAGATATGCAATACATTACTATGGGAATTTTAGAGTTTAAAGTTGAAATTTATCATTAACTTAGTGTTATAAAGGAAAGGAGCTTTGGTAATCAAGGTTGGATAGAATGAAATTTTGTTTGGTTGGTTGGAAAGATAAATTCTTCACCATTAGAAGATTACAAATTGTGAAGACTACTTTATAGTATATCCTTATATATGATGTCACTATTAAAATTTCCAATAGGTATAGCATCTGAATATGATAAGACTCAAAGAGATTTTCTTTGGAAAATATGTGACAAAAATTTAGGTTCTCTTTGTGAGTGGGACGGGGTTTGTAAATAATATTAGAGAGGTAAGCTTACAAAATTGTAGACTTGTGAGAAGGAAAAATTAAATAGATATGAATAAAATATCAAGGAAAGAGTTGGGAAAATTTGTTGGTTCAAAGATATATCAGTTTTTTTGATGCAATAAAATTGTTTAGGAATTAAATTCAACCTAGTGTCTTGATTATTGGATTTTACACCTACAAAAGCAAACCATTCACTCAAATCTTACACAAAAAGTATAAAAGGATTAAAGAGAAAGCAAAAGATACAAAAATGGTGGGTGCCTTTGAGCACCATAAATAATCATTGTATTTCCATTGATAAGGATTACAACCCTTTGATATAATAGATGGAGTGGTGAAGGGTATTTTTAAATAATCAACTTAACCTAAGACAAAATAACAAGTAGGCTTTAGGTTAATTATAAATTATAACTTTGGTTTAACCATAACAAGGTTCACTATGACCCATAGTGCTCATATAATTAAATAATTTAATAATAATCAAGTACATTTGTACAATGATTATCTGTAGGTCTCTAGAATATTACATCATACAATGTCAGTATTAGCTATAAGTTAGATTACACTTTCAAAAACCCCTCATAATCTGAATTAAGGGACCAAGAAGAGAAACACTAGTGATAATAATATCTCCTCCCATAATGGATGCTTTAGTAGACCTTCATACTTGAGGAAATCTCAGTCGAACCCCCTCATCATATAGAAGTATGCTTATACCAAGATGCCCCTACACAAGAATCTCCTTGGGATAGACTGTAGTCACCATAACCAATATTATATACTCTTGCTCAAAGAACATCTTCTCTATAACTCCATATGTGGAAGACAAGCCAAGAATACCTCCTCTTAAAATTTGCTCCAATATTATATAGTAACATAAGGCAAGACTTGGAAGCACAAATTTTCCTTTTACAACACATTTCACCTTATTTAATAACTTTGATTTACTCTTGGGCCACCTAATTTTTATCGTCAAAAGAGGATTTGAATGAACATGTTTACAAGACAAGCTATTACAAAATTCTGAGTATGTCTGGATAAAATATAGAAGAGATAAGAGATCATGAAATACTATATGCTCATATATAAAATTAAAAATAAGCCCAAGCACCTGAAGGAAGGAGAAGGATTAACTAGATCTTATTTTAATTTATTTATTTTTTTGTGCCTCCAAAAGATCCACTAGCTACTTCTAATGTCACAATTCTAATAGTATCTCCCATGAATATGGGTCAAAAATTTTAATTGCATAATTTATTGTAAAATTTATCTTTTAAAAAAGAGCAATAGGCCTTGAGGACTATTATGCATAATTCAGTCCTCAACACTATGATAGGTCCTTGAACTATAGTTACCATTGCAAAGAGCTTGAAAACCATGAAATATAAGAAAAGGCTCAAAATGCTTTGTTGTAGAAAAGTTATGGCCTCTGGAAGATTTTCCCTAATAACCCTCAAAAAATAAAAAATCAACCTCACAAACCTTAGAACTATTGTATCCAACCATGATTCACCATGTGGTATGATCTGAAACTTAGAATTTCAAGGTGAGGAAGATCAAGAAAGAGTGCAATTCAGAAATAACAAAGTATAACAAACCATAACACAAAAATATATAAGCAAAAAAGTATAATGACTTTATTTCTTAGGAAATAGAGTATAATGCAAGCAATCTCTGAGAATAGATGTAAGGCTATTACATTGCATCCATTACTCATCCTTTTCACAGTAAAGGGTTGATGTGGATTTAGATTACAATCATAAACTTGATTTCCATTGATCGTCAAAAATAAATTTATAGGCATTATATGCCCTATTACAAAATCATCTTTGGATCAAAACCCATTGGCCAAAACCATGTGTAATCAACCACCATATTTAATGCTAATTCTAGAATGTGGCTTATGATTCATGTGTTAGTCGACCATGTGTTTACAACATGTGATTTTATAGAAGACTTCTATTTTATATTATTTATATTCTACACTATATTTTATACCATATAATCCTTATCATCCCTCCCCACAACAAAAGCATTGGACCCTAATGCATACAAAAATAGGAGGAAGAAAAGGTCTAAGATAGCCAGTTGGTTGTAGGAACTTTGATGCTTAATTAACCCAAATAGATCTTCATAAAATTTAAAAATATTGGTTTCACTAGATCAACCTTAAAAACTTCTTTTCAAAAATTATGTATAAGCCTATACTCGAAAAAGAATAGATGCCTCAATTTATGAGAAAAACAATGTCTCACTAGCCAGCAAAAATAGGTGTTATGTTTTCCCCTCCAAGAAATATATTCAAGGAATATTATGCTGAATTTTCTCATGTTTTAAAATTTTCATGTGCTTGTGCCTTTTAAATTTCATTCCAAAGAGACAAAAGTATGTAAACAAAGGATGAATTTATGTTCCCACTAGGAACGGGGGAGATTTGTTCAAAAATTACTGTTCATTGTTATGCTCAATTTGGACACAAGTCACTGGAACTATCCATATGTTGTCGCATTATTATGAAGCAAGATGACTAATTATTCATGTTACCTAAATGACACATCATCGATGGAATGTTTGCATGGAGAATGATTATGGAGAAGTGATGGTAGGACATCAATGAACCGAATTGTCATGTTATATTGAGGTGTGTTATTGGAGATAATGCCATGAGGGAAAATGAAAGGAAGGCATTGGAATTTGTGAGCATAGCCTCCATGGATCTCACAATTTGGGAGCTCATTGTTCTTTGATTCCATTTCTACAATCTTCTACAATAATCAAGTACCATCTCTATCGTTGGTTGATCAATATGACCTAGTTTCCTTTTAACTGCTTGGATAAGAAACTACACAGGAATGAAATCATCAATCTAGAGTTGAAAATCATCCAACAATTATAGATCCATATGGTTATATTTGTATTACCAAAGGAAGTTCAGGGGTTGGATTCTCCCTATGTGCAAAAACCTTTACAGAATACCATTATTTAGCCTGGAGGAGATGCAGGAAAACATTGAAATTAATGGATTGTAAGGTATTTGATAAATTACGACAATTCTATTAATTTATTTATGGGAAAAAATCCTATGAAATTATCATTTTTTTTCAATCAAACATGAAAGTTGTTGAAGTCTTGCAATTGTTTTGAAATTGTAAATATTTGGATCGGGTCTATAATTGAGAATGGCAATATGGAAGACTAATTCAATGATCCATGCAATGGTAAGTCCTATTTCATGCTTGCAAAAAAATAGGTGTAATAATAATAACAATTACAATGGTAGGGCCTTGGCTTATAGGGAAAGTGAAAAAGTGTTAGCTCATTTTTGGTGTCTTTCACATTTTTAGAAAGATCTAATCATGGTAACTTGGAATGATATATGGACTCCACAAGTCCTATTGTTCTTGCATAGTATTTACCTAAGATATATATGAAAGGATGTAAAAATCATGAAGCTAAATTTTTGACCTAGGGCGCATGGGGGCTACAAAGGGGTAGAAACAACCTTCATAATAAGGGTCACAGAGTTGAGCAAGTAGCAAGGGTGTAACACCCATTGGAAGCATTCTAGGCATGTGTAGGGGTCAGACTATGAGGGGAAACAATTAGCACTAACATTGATTGGAAAAAAATAAAAAATATGAGCCTATAAACAACAAAGACACTTTGCAAAGAAACAAGGATCGACCATGGATGCGAAAGAAGTAGGCAGAGCCATGGGGAGGTTTTCATGGGGGTAGATGGGTGGTAGTTAATCATGTGCATATATATTTTGCTTCATGAATGTACGATGAGCTTGATGGCCCCCATGATGTGGTTCTACATACTATCAATGCCAGGTGAAGGAGGTGACTGAGGTCATCAATAAGTAGCACCAAAAAACATGGTTGAGAAAGAATGTTGATCCAAAAATAATGAATTACACTATGAATGGTTGTTTCCTATAGTTGAATATTTTTAGGCTTCAAACAATGTAAATCAAAGTAAAATATTGCATGTATGCAATAGAGTCCAAAAGTTGTCGACCAAAGTCCCAAACTAGATCAACAAAAAATGGGCGATATTTGTTTTTATGAAGAAAATTGAATAAACTTGGTTTAAACCTCTCACATGGGTATGCAAAGCCCAATAACAACATGGAGGGTTCAATGTCATCCATGATCAGTATCTCCACTAAGTCTTATAGCATAGATAAAGTGTGTAAAGTAGGTCGCTGGAGTAGTCTTCTTCGATAATATGTTGGGAGTCTTCAACACTAAGGATCTCCTCCATGTTTATGACGTCCATATTTGACACATTTGAAATAAGATCTACATAAATTTATTTGGCCATCTATGCTAGATCCTAAATAGAGAATTCTTCGAGATTTTCTTTGTTAGGAAACATGATGCCTTCTCCAATTAATCCTTTCAGGAAGGAGGTAAACAACCCATAAAAGGGTCATCAGGCTCTGATACAAATCTGATGTGTATTTATTATGAAACCACAAACTTGATTTCCTTTTATCATAATATTAAAATTATAGGTATGATATGCCCTATTATATAATTGTCTTTGGGTCAAAATTCATTGGCCAAAATCATGTGTAATCAACCACCATATTTAATGCTAATTCTAGAAGGTAGTTTATGATTCATGTGTTGGTGGACCATGTATTTACAACATGTGCTTTTCTAGAAGACTTTAATTTTATATTATTTATATTCTACACTATGATTTATATCCTATAATCCTTATCAAGGATGCATCTCTCTTTATATAATATTTGGTGTATTGGAAATCCATTGTATTGAATATCAAAGGTCACCCATATAGAAATGTGGTGGTTCACCTTCCATGAGTTAGGTCACCCATATGAATATGTGGTGTTTCACCTTCCATGAGTTACAAAGTGCATATTAAATAGAACTATATATATATATATATATATATATATATATATGACTTATTATTTTGTGTTTTTGTCTTCTATTGATTTGCAACATGGCTAGAGATGCATTTTGGCTATGAAAATCTAAAAATAGAAAAATATTATTTTTTCAATGAGTTTACATAGGTTTTTAAAAGGGGTCCCAGTCCCCTCATATTGAGTGGGGTTTGAACCTTGGACCTCTCAGAGAGGCCAAAGCCCTTACCACTGCAATAAGCTTGTATCTTAGAAAAATATTATTTTTAGGAAGTATTTTATTTTGCATTTTGAGGGTCTCTAGAGTATGTTTTTATGTTGACTCTCACAACTTTTTCTATGAGAGATATTTCTACTAAAATCATTGTTCTTCCTCTAATATTTCTATTGCTTCTTCAATGGATCAAAATGGAGTCTTATGTACAAAGTTATGGCCCTGATAGTGTAGTTAGGATAAAAAAAATAGGATTTTGAGCATTTTTGTGCATGAATGCATACCCAAAAAGGTCACATGCTTGGATTATTATTCTTCTTTGAAAATAAATGTCCCCATTGCATCAACATTAACATTAGATGTAGAAATTATTTTATTATCTAACTTTTTGTGAGTCATTCCCCTTGGTGACCAAGTTGCTATCTTCTAGTGGTGTTAGGCTATTTATAAACAATATTATCCTCTTCCACTAGTGCTAAATTATTTGGATTGAGTTCTTCATTGTCCAAAATATTTTTTTGCTATAAAAGTGTCCAACATGGGTGGATAATAGGGCTTGAGAAGTTCAACATTGAAGATCAGATTCAAACAAAGATCACATGGAAGATTCAATTCAAAGGTATTATTTCCCACCTTCTTGGTAATGGTGTATGGTCTATAGTGAAGGTGTGATCTTCCTATGGGGTTCTACAAGTATCTATTTTTAAATAGATAACCATGTATTATCTCCTACCTTGAATTGATATGGGGCCCGATGTTGGTCATGATGTTGCTTATATATTTTATTTATCTTTTCCAAGAGGTCATGGACTTGTTTTTGGATATTTATAATCTATTCTATAAATTATGCTTCTTTTTCTACTTCTTTCTATCCACGAGGTGAGTACTCCATAGTACATAAGGAGATTTGCATCTATGGGTGCCAAAGGTTGAAACCTGAAACATATATAAAATAGGTTGTCTTTGGTAGAGTTGTGAAGAGCTCAATTGTATTTATGTTAAATTAGGGTAGACCCTTATCCCATGTGCATGGATACTTAGAATTATATATTTGAAAAAGATGTACAATCAATCAATTAACAATTTCTTTTTGACCATCAGTTTAAGGATGGAAGGTTATGGACATGGTCAATTTGGTGTCCATCATGCTCCATAGGGTGGACCTAAAAATGCTCAAAAATTTGTTATCCTTCTTAGATAGAATGGACTTTAACAAGTCAAATTTAAGCCACACATGACTAAAATAAATCTTAGCAATCTCCTAAATGGAAATGGATTTCTTACAAGGAATCATGATAGCCATTTTTAAAAGATGATTAACTACTACAAAAACACAAATATTACCATTCTTATATATGGGTAAACCTAAGAGGAAATTTAGTATATAGTCCTTGCTTTTCATTGGTTGATTTTTCAATAGTATAAGGGGTACATGACTTGATGTACCTCTCAACATCATTTCTCATTTTGGGTTAATAGAAGTACTTTTGAAGAACTTCCAATGTTTTTTCCACCCCAAAGTGACCTACTACTTTGATGAAGTGTACTTCCCAAATTATCATTAAGTACTCACTAGATAGTACACAAATATATCCCATGCGATACAGGAGGTTATCTTATAAATAAAATTAGATATATATTTACCCATATGAAGATATTGGTATGTATCTACAATATTAGAATCTACTTCATACAAGATGAACCAATTGGAAGTTGCATACCGATAGGAAACTAGAATGATGGTGAGTGTTATGATTGGATGTTGACGCAAATAATCTACTACTAAATTTCCACTCCTTTTCTTATGGTTGATTATAAAATAAAATTATTATAGATATGTGTCCCACTTTTGATGTCTTTCATTTCTTAGCATACTCTATGTCTAAATGAACTAAAGGTTTATGATCTATATGAATGATGGTTTTATTGTCCATGATGTAGTGCTTCCACTATTTACATCCTTGGAAAATGGCATGCAACTCCATGTCATATATGGGATATTTTCGAACTACTTCATCAAATGTTTCACTATTATAGATAATTGGATGCCCATGTTGTGTGAGGATAAATCTCAATGTGTACTCTAATGCATAAATCATTACCTCAAAATGTTGATGCAAATCAGGTAGGAAAAGAGGATGAGCTAAATATAATTGGTCTTTTAGCCTCTTAAATACCCTCTATTATGTATCTCCAAATGGAACTCAAATTCATCACCTTCTTTGGTCACTTGGTGTAATGACCAAGCAATGTGTGAGAATCCCAATACAAATATTTGATAGAAATTGATAAAACCCAAAAACTTATAAAGCTCTACTAGAGTATTTATAATAAGCCTATTACAAATTACCTTAATCTTTTCAAGATCAACATGAATTCTCTCTTTGTCAATAATAGACCCAATATACTAAATTTTATCATGCCAAATGAACACTTTTCAAAATTAACATATAGCTTATGTCTTTGAAGAGTCTGAAGTAAATTTAAAACATGTTTCAAATGTTCCTCTCATGTATTCCTATAGATAAGAATGACATCTAAGTAGACTACCACAGTAAATTGGTATTAGGATATTTGATGTCATCCATCATCCTTGTGAATGTGGTAGATGCACTGATCAAGTCACAAGGCATAACAAACCACTCAAATAAACCTTCTTAGATTTGAATAAAGTCTTACATATATTAGTAGGTTCTCTAGGTATTTTATGATGGCCGGATTTGAGATCAATTTTTATAAATAACTTTGCACCATGGAGCTAGTCCAACAAATCATCTACCCAAGGGAGAAGATAGTAGTTCTTCATAATGATTTTATTCAAGACTCTATAGTCAATACTAAGTCTCCACATTCCATATTTCTTTGGAGTCAAGATAATTATACTACTACATGGTGAAGTACTTGGTCTAATGTACCCCTTTGAAATCAATTATTGGATTTACCTCTTGATTTCATCATTTTTAACGACTGATCTATGATAAATAGGTGCATTAGAAAAAGGAAAACCATGAACTAACTCAATAGAATGCTTTATATCACACTGAAGTGGAACTCTAGTTGGTGACTTGAACAAGTCATCATATTCTATTGTAATATAGTCCATATACTTTTGTTGTGCAAATCCTATAATCGATGTAATAATGGTCATTTTCTTGCCTTATGATTAGATCATCAACTGGATAAATTTCCTTGTTTTGGCTATCATTATCCTATATTTTTTGGTATTGGATAAGGAAATAGAGATAGAAGGAGATACCTCTTATATATTGAAGCACGAACCTCTGATGGTGATGATGACACTTTAGTACCTAGACTCATTCACACCATACCTATTCCACATGAATGGTTTATCCAAAATCACATCACAAATATTCAAGGGTATAACATCATATAATACTTCATCTTTAAAGGGATTTATGGCATAAGAGAGAATACATTGTTGAGTGACATGAATATCTCTCCCCTATTGCAATCATCTAGTATTATATGGTTGTGGGTGTGGTATGAAAGGAAAATTTAAATCCTTCATCATCTAAGAAAAAATCATATTATTTTAACTCGCACTATCAACAATGAAATATAATGGCTTACCCTTGACCTAGATTTATTAGTGAAACAAGCATTCCTCCTCTTGTGACTTCTCTACTGCAACATGTGTGGTGGGAATTGCAACATTTGATTTATTAGTGAAACAAGCATTCCTCCTCTTGTGACTTCTTACCTCTATCCTTAGTTGTGGATGTGGTGGTGTAGTGGATGTAGAGGGTTGCAATTCAGTAAACAATGACTAAATTACTTGACACTTATTCCTCAAATATTGGTTGTTCTTGTGATAATCACAGCATTTCACCTTTAGGGGATTATTTTCTTTTGAGTCTTTTTTGCTTTCAATTCTAATTTTTGGGATGACACCCTTTGTATTGATTCTTTGGATTATCATTCTTACCTATCGTTAGCTAGTGAAATTGATGATAGATCAGAAGAATTGATGAATGTGGTTAATTTTGTGAAGGTTTTGAATATTTTTAACCCAATTTGTAAAACAATGATGAATGATGCGCTTTTTGAGCGAAATGACAAAATTTGTGTCCAAAACTGTTGTAACCTTCACAAAATGTTTTATTATGATAAGAAGAATGGATGAATGCAATTTGATGAAATTTGGAGGTAAGCTTCAATTTTGTAAGTTTTGTTCCTTTATTCAATACTGACACCAAACGCCGGTCTACGTTTGTGGTTGGCAGAGACGCCCGCCGGTGTTTAGGCACTCTGCAGACGCAGGACTACATCTGAATCAGCCATGAAATGCCCTACTGCATTTCAGGGCACCAAAATCAGCTATTTAAACAGTTTTAGCGAGAATTTCGCTCATTTGTGCGTTCGAGCTTGAGAGAAGTGCGTCTAAGGGAGTGGAGTGAAGTGGAGTGAAAGGTTGTGTGGGAGATTGAAGCACGCGGGAGATATGGCGGAGATGGGAGCGAACGTGCCAGTGCAGCCAGCTGAGGTAGTTGTTCATTTAAGCAAGTACTTATTATGTGTTTTTTTTTTTTTTTCAAAAAAAATTGTAACAAATTTTTGTTTTATTGTTTTGCAGCTTAGGGTGTTAGAGGCACGACACCGATTCTCCCCTATCATTTCGTGGATGAGGAGGTCGTTGTCCCAGGCAGACTGGGAGGTATTGGAGGCAGTGGGACTAGCGGAGGCAGCCCGGTTAGAGGTAGTTCAGGCGGATGAGGGGTACCTCTCGGCTTTGGCCAAGAGGTGGGATCTAGATCGGGGGGCGTTCCAGCTCCCGACTGGAGAGATGACGGTGACGCTTGAGGATGTATACCGCATCCTCAAGGTGCCCGTGGAGGGGGCATGGGTGGATCGGGGATGGAGAGCACCTGAGATGGGTGCGACAGGACAAATGGGTAGTGGGGTGGAGCCACAGTGAGGCGGAGTACATACAGATGTCTTGAGTACTTCGCCAGGTCGGATTGAGGCAGGATGTCCCCGGTGAGCCAGTGTGCTACCGGAGGCACAGATCAGAGGGGGATTTGTCATGTGTCGAGCCATGGATGGAGGTGACAGAGGACGATGAGGACATGGAGATCCCTGATGTGGACGACGTCGGAGCGACAGCTGAGCATGTAGCATGGATGGCCACAGAGCCGAGGTGGGAGCCACCATTGGTGTCTGGTGGAGCCGGAGAGCCCGAGGCTGGGGTTGGAGAGGGCGAGGGAACCGTGGAGGTTCCCAAGCGTAGGGAGGGTCCCCGCCTTCGATCTAACAATCGAAGGCAAAAGGGGAAGATGGCACGGTAGGCTCCGGGAGCGGAGATGACGGGGAAGATGGCGGAGAGGGCCTAGGAGAGGCCGTAGGAGAGGCTAGGGAGGTACCCCCTAGCGGGCACGAGAACGAGCTGGTGCAGCTGTAGCAGCAGATAGCAGAGCACGATGCTATGCTAGCTGCCCGAGACGAGAGGATAGCTCGGCTTGGAGTAGCAGGCGGCAGAGCAGAATGCCATATTAGCTACTCAAGAGGAGAGGATGGCCCAGCTACAGGCGGACTTGGATGGAGCGACCAGGGTGCCCCAGGATGACAGGGTGACGAGACTCCAGGCAGAGCTAGCGGAGCGGGAGCGACGGCATGGGATAGACATAGCTAGGCTTAGGTCTAGGACTCGTTACATTGAGGCTCTGGAGGACACATTGTTTAGGCATCACATTGTGTTGCCTGATCCTCCATCCTCCTCTGTCTCTAGGCGTAGTGAGTCTAGGCACACCACTAGGTCTAGGGCTCCTACTAGGTCTCAGGGGTCCTCTTTTGATGGTTAGCTTAGTGCTTAGATGCACTCTTTATGAGCCTTGGTGCTCTATTGTATATTGTAGCCTTTTGGCATTCATTGTACAGCTTGACCTTTATACATATATATATACATGGCTTTTATTTATTTGGTGTTTTACTCTCTTTTGTGTGAATGCCTATGTTTTTGTGATGCATGTTTTTATATGTTTTAATGTTTTTGATGCATATGTGATGGAATGGAATGCAAACTTATAGATGATTAATGCGAGACAAGAAAACATACAAATCTATGGATGATTAATGCAAGACTAAGTAAATGAAATATGCACTAAGAAGCACTCATACTTTTAGATAGTTAGATTTAGCCAACTGTTATCATAATTGTTTAATCAGGGGCACCGAACTTGGTGGCTTGTGAATGGATGACGTATGGAATGACATGAATATGGAAGAAGATATGGAGGGTGATATGGAAGAAGATATGGAGGAAGATATGGAGGTTGATATGGAAGACTGCTTTTACAAAGACTCAAACATGCTAGTGGTATCAAACAAACTTACTAACACTGCCTAATTCAACTAGGACCAAATGTGTGTGCATGCGAGTTCATTAACCAAATCAGAAGCATGGTAGTGACTCTAGGCAATCAAAAACCTGTGTGTGTGCAAGTGTGTTCATTAACCTCATCTTGCATAAATTAGGTAACCCCGTTATGGAGAAGACCCCGAAGCTAGTTTGTCCGTATGAGCATTCAGAGGCCTCTTTTTGAGGAGAGACATGTCGCCACGCAATGAGTATACTCCACTGCCAGTCAAGCGTCTATAGCCCCGATGAAGGTTAACTCCATAGTCCATGTTGTTTTTGACCTTTGTAAGCCTTGGGGATGACTACCTATCCGTCTGATCGGACAAGTAGTACGATCCTTACAACTTATTTGGGATCAGTGGTGTGTGAAAAATGTTCATTTCCTTAGAGCTTTGGGGAATCGGATTCTCAACCGAAGTATGATGAGAATTTTACCCTATCCTTACTACTTTGTTTATATTTATATTTTGTGATTGCTTGTGATAGTGGTAAGAACCACTATTTTATGGACTATGTTTGCATGATAGGACAAACGAGGATTACCCTTTTCACTTCAAGGCACAACCCAAGGATGGTGTTATTTCTCTTTTACACAAGATGTTTTTAAGATGTGAAAATGTGATAGGTTCAAGACCGCTTTTGAAATCATTTCCCAATACTCAAGATTTTATTTAGTGTAATTTGTGATATGGCCCTAGAGAACTTTGACATGCATTTCAAGTTTGCTTAAAACACTAGGAATGGTCGAGTGACTCGAAAACATTTTGGCAATGTAAATATGTGCAAATGGAAAATGGGTGTACGAATGACAATTCGGTTTGATGGATTTTATGAAGGTGCCCCTGATTAAGGCAACATGACTTTTGCTTGACCAAATTTTATATCCAAAAGATAGAATGGTCTCTAACATGATATGCAACTATGGCTGAAAATGAAATGTTATGGTTTTCAATGAGATGTATGCACATGAAATGCAATGTTTTTGAATGAGATGTATGCAACTAACAATGAAATGCAAATTCTTTTTATTTTATTTGTTTTTTTTTTTTTTTTTTGTTTGTTGTACAAGCCATGTATATATGTACATATAAAATTCAAACTATGCGTAGAATGCCCTCAAGTGTATAACATTAAGTGGTTCGGGTTCTTCCTCTCCCTCTAAACTGGCAAGTCTATAAGTTCCATTACCCACTCTTTCAAGTGACCATATATGGACCTAACCAATTAGCCGCGAATTTATCTCGAAGATGCGGCAATGCATTGGTGTTTTGTTGATTCTCTTTAAGGACAAGATCCCCTACTTGAAATTCTCTTAGATGAACTTTGGCATTGTAAGCACGTTTCAATCGGTCTTGATAAACTCGCAAATGCTCTAAAGCATTGATTCGTTTTTCATCTATGAGTGTGAGTTGATCAAGACGTGCTTGTCTAGCAATATCATCATCGATAAATTCCCGCAAATAAATTCGCAAGGAAGGGATCTCGAGCTCAAGAGGCATGATTGCTTCAGCTCCATAGACCAAAGAAAATGGCGTTGCCCCAATGGGAGTTCTCGATGCTTGTTCTCGTAAGCCCATAATGCCAAGGGGATTTGTGTATGCCAATCTTTATGATTTTCTTTAACAAGTTTCTTAAGAATAGCAATTATGGTCTTATTGGAAGCTTCACTTGTCCATTGGCTTGTGGGTAGTAAGGAGTTGAGAAACTATGTTGGATATTATACTTTTCGCAAAGAGCTCGAACATCCTTATTCTTAAAAGACTTGCCGTTATCGTAAATGATTTTAGAGGGAATACCAAAACGACAAATGATATGGTGAAGTATAAACTCCACAATTCTAGGACCTCGTCAGATCGGTTAGAGGAATAGCTTCAACCCACTTTGTGAAGTATTCAATGGTCGTAATGATGAAAGTATGTTGTCCCGAAGAGGCAGTGAAATCTTGCCAATTAAATCGAGACCCCATTGTGAGAAGGGCCAAAGGCTTTGGATGGGTCAGTAAAGCTTGTGATGGTATATGGATTAAATTAGCGTGTTCTTGACACTTTTTACATTGTTTAACATATTTGCAACAATCTTGTTCCATAGTGGGCCAATAATACCCCATACGTAAAATACGCTTCACAATGGCCATTCCACTAAAATGACCACCACAAGTACCATCATGGGCTTCAACCAATAGCTCTATGTGTTTCACCTCGCTTCTAGACAAATGGAGGAGTACTCCATCATATCCACGTTTATACAACACATCCCCCAAAAGAACAAAACGAGCTGCCTTTTGCTTAAAACAGCGACGGGCAGTTCGAGACAAATCAGATGGGAGTGTTCCAAACTTGAGGAAGGCTACTATCTCACTAGACCAAGGCTCATATGGATCCGAATGGATAAAGCAAACATCTTTTTCATCCTTAGACTCAACACGGACAATTGCAGACTTAGAGATTGTGGAAATGATTAGGGGTCGTACCTCTCCAAGGGAGTCCTTTGGAATCAATGATCCAAGAGAGGCCATGGCATCCGCAAATCTATTAGTCGAACGAGGCAAACTAGTGATCTCATACCAATCAAACTTAGAGAGCAACTTCATTGCTACATCATGATAAAGCTTAATGGTAGGTTCTTTGGCTTGGTATTCTCCTGTAATTTGTTTAACCACGAGTTGAGAATCCCCAAATATCCGAATACGCTTAATACTCATAGCTATGGCTGATTGAAGACCTAAAATTAAGGCTTCATACTCGTTGTATTATTGGTGCATTGGAAGTCTAGTTTGAATGATAAAGGGATGGGAATCCCTTGAGGTGTATGAAACACAACTCCAAAACCTTGACCTTTCGCGCACTTAGAGCCATCAAAGAATAGCGTGATGTCAACATCTTCCTCCGGAATGATGTCCTCTTCTTGTTCAAGTGATAGCAAATACCGAATCATCTCGGAGCTCAATAATCAAAGGATGATCACTAGGTAGTGGAGCTTCCGCAAGTTGATCGGCTATAACTTGACCTTTAACGTATTTTTGGCTAATGAATTCAAGATCGAATTCGGTAAGCAACATTATCCATTTAGCGGTACGAGTGTTATTATAAGTGCGAGACATCATATAACGCAGAGGGTTTTCTCTAGCTATGACATATGTTGTATGGCTAAGCATATAATGACGAAGTTTCTTAGTGGCAAAAACCACTGCTAAGCACAACTTTTCCACATAAGCATATCGGGTTTCATAGCTTACCAATGTTCGACTAATATAATAGACAACTTGCTCACGATTTTGTTCATTCTTTTGTGCAAGCATTGTCCCTAAGGCAAAGTCCGTTGCTGAGATATAAAGATTGAAAGGGACCCCTGGACGAGGCGGAGCTAAGACTGGCGGAGACGCTAAGTACTGCTTGATGTCATCAAAGGCTTTCTCGACACTCATCTCGTCCATGAAAATTGTACCCCCTTTTGTAGTAGGTGGCAAAATGGCCTACATTTATCGTAAAGTTGTGCAATAAAGCGACGGATTGAATTAATCTTTCCTTGCAAACTACGCAACTCCTTCAAATTAGTTGGGGGACACATTTCCATAATGGCTTTGACCTTGTTTGGGTCCACCTCAATACCTCGTTTAGAGATAATAAAACCTAGGAGTTTGCCTGAGGTAACACCAAAGACACATTTCTTAGGGTTCAACCTTACTTTATGCTCTAGAAGTCTATCAAAAACTTTTTCCAATACATCAAAATGCTCTTGTCGAGTTTTAGATTTTGCCAATAAATCATCCACATAATCTTCGATAATCTTATGCATATAATCATGGAAAATATAAGTCATGGCTCGTTGATAGGTTGCACCTGCGTTCTTAAGGCCAAAGGGCATCACCCCGTAACAAAAAGTTCCCCAAGGTGTGGTAAATGTTGTTTTGTGTTGATCTTCGTGGTTTATTCGAATCTGGTTGTATCCCGAAAATCCATCCATGAACGAAAGCATTTCATGACCAGCAGGTATCGACAAGAGTATCAATGTTTGGAAGAGGAAAGTCATCCTTAGGACACGCTTTATTTAGATCTCAAAAATCGGTGCAAACACGTATCCCCCCGTTAGGCTTGCGAACGGGTACCATGTTAGAAAGCCACTCAAGATAATCAATCGGGACGACAAATTTAACATCCAAAAGTTTCTGAATCTCCGATTTAACTATGAGGGCCACGGTAGGATGCATTTTCCTAAGTTTCTGTTTGACAAGTTTAGCATCTTTTTGTAAGGTGAGGTTATGGACAACCAAATTAGGGTCTAGGCCTCGGCATGTCTTTGTAAGACCATGCAAATATCTCCTTCTTCCGCTTGAGTAGAGCAATCATTTGCTCTTGTTCCTCCGATGATAGACTTTTAGCCGCTTCACAATTTGGGTGCCATCTTGGTCCGTACTAAGGTCTACATCGATAGTTTCTTCAATAGACATGTGGGAACCTTCCTCAAGCCGATGGGGAGTAGGGATCGGATTTATGTCATCTAAAATGTCATCAAGCTCCCGTGCCTTGCTCTCGTCTATGTCTGCTTGGAAGACCTCTGGCTTAGAAGATGAAGGTGAATGTGGAGGTGAAGGAGGAATGTAGTTGGCGGAAGCCCTTAACAATTCCTCGGAAAGGATGAACTCTGAAATAGATGGAGGGGATGAAATCCGATCCATGTCAATCAGGCTTGGGTTGATCGGGATTGGCTTATCCGGATCATATGGATTATGGAGCGGGGTGAATAAGTCTTCAAAATTCATTGTCGACTTATGGAAGAAAGGATGGGCGGAATGGAAGGGAAAACCGGTGAAGACCTCGAAGACCTGAAATGCAAAACAACATAGTTTTTCAGTTTTTTTTTTTTTTTAGTTTGAGTTTTTTTTTTTTTTTTTTTGATTTTTTTTTTGTAGTGGTGAAAACCACTATTTTAGTATATACATATAATACAGGTTTGGATTATGGCTTATGGATGTGGCGGAGGGGGTGGTTCACCTCGTTCTTGTGGAAGAAGCAAGCGAAAGATGGCCTCTTGGAGAGGGAACAATTGGAGATAAAACTCGTCTTGTTCAAGGGAGGGGAACAATGGGCGCCGACTCTTCTTCGGATTCATCACCATTTGACATGACGTCAAATTCTTCATAGGCTTCATCTTCGGATTCGTCGGGTGGAGGATTTCTTCTTCCGAATTAAGATTAATGCTTTGAAAAGCTTGTTCAAAAGAAGAAAGGGATGGAAGTGGTTGGTAGCCCGCACCAAAACGCTCGATGGGTCTCTCGGTATGGCATATCGATGCGTTCAGCTACCCCTTGCTCGTATCGACCTAGGCCAAATTGCTGCCAATTATGTCTGTGGAAATAGCGAGAGGGAAAACCCTCCATCCTTTCGATATTGGCAGGGACCGGATGCTTGGGTTCTAGTATGGTGGTAGGACTAGAAGATGACTCTATTCCCCCATATACAAAATTAATGGAATTTGGCATAGAACCCATGTTATAAACCGATCCAATGGATAAATGTTGGTCATGTGGACGACCAAAATCTTTAACCTGTTTGCACATTGAACGGTGTGATGTGGACATCTTGGATGGCATACTCACCAATACCTGCATCAGTGAGATGGACCTTGACTTGGGAGGGAGATGGACTAGATGATGGAATAGAAGAATGTGGGATAGAAGAATTGGAAGGATTTGGTTGGGTTGATGCTTCACCGACTTGTGAAACATCAGCTGGTGATGGTTGGGAAGATGGAGGAATAATAGGTGATGTTGAAGAAGGTGTAGAAGAAGGGGGTAATGACGTGGAAAGAGATGATTGGTCATGGCCACATGTGCATGTGGTCACTGATGAAGAAGAAGGAATATTAGGAGATGAAGAAAGTGGTGAATGAGATGGAATAGCAGAAGAGGAAGATGGTTGCGATATGATGGGTAGCTCCTCAGAATGGGAGCTTTAGAAGAAGATGGTATAGAAGAAGTAGATGGGGTCAAGAAAAGATGAGTGGATGGCAACACAATCTCATAAGGATTTGAGACATAGTTGCAATGTTTGAAGGGTTCAAGTGTCGACAGGTACACAATGAACCTCCGTCCCTCATATACATACTTCAGACATTGATGCAAAGGATAGAAGGGACACATCTCATCTCCCTAAGCCAAGGCCGTCCAAGCAATACATTGTATGCCATGGACCCTTCCAAGATGTGAAACAAGGTATGCAAAGTTCGGGCCCCTACCTCAATGGGCAAGATAACCGTGCCAACCGTGGAAGATAAAGCATCATTGAATGCTTTAAGAGTAAAAGTCGACTTGGTGATAAGGGATGGCGATAGCTCTAGATGACTCAACGCCGATGTTGTAATGATATTGATTGAGGAACCGGTGTCAATTAAGACTCTCTTGAATGGCTTGTGATCGATCTTGGCCATGATATGCAATGGAGGATCTATACTTTCTGTTGACAAAGGTTTGATTTCAAAATCATAGAAAGTGATGGAGGGCTCCATGCATGTTTGAATACTCCCCACAAAGTTGTTGAAGGCATTAGTATCTTGAGTTTGAAGCTCGATTGACTTTAATATTTCCATTAATGCCTCTCTATGCGGGGGAGATTGTTGAATGAGGTCATAGATCGATAACTTGGCAGAAGCCATTTTTAAACCGGTAGTTAACCAGCTACTCAATGACATGATGGGTCGTTGGCGTTGAGTAGAATGATTTAGCGGTTGTTGAGAAGTACTAGCACGTCGTTGGGTCACCGTTACCTGAGGTGGACTGGGGTTTGTACAGTGTGGTCGTGGTTCAGCCTCGATTTGGTTGGTTCGCCCTTTGACCCCGGGTTACTACGTTAATAGTACCCACAAAACCTTGGTATGGTTGTACATGGTTGACTTGATTAGGAGGAGTTACCTGAGTTACTCCCCCTGTTGGAGCTTCCTCCCGATGTGGAAGGGGTGTTTGAAATATACCAAGATTTTGATTTTGTTGGGCTAAGGGGCTATCCAATTTAATGGCTCCAATCTCAATAAGATCTTGGATCACATGTTTGAAAGCTGTACAATTATTGATATCGTGCCCATTTTGCCTATGATAAGGACAAAATAGGTACTCCTTGTAATACTTCCCCCTTCTAGATGGTTCTAAAGGTTTAAACTCAGGTAAAGTTAACCGATTTGTGCTATATAACTTGTTGAATATGACCGCATATGGTTCATCTAAAGGTGTGAACTGTCGCTTGGGACGATTTTTTTGCCAAGGTCGAGTTTCCATGGTTGGCCCAGTATTGTGAGCTGGTTGAGGAGGGGCGGGTACCGCATGATAAGCAATTGGTTGCGGTTGACTTTGCATTACTTGTTGTTGTTGAGCCATTACGGGCTGGCTCGCCACCACTTGATTAACTTGGTTAACATTTGAGGCCGTACTAGCCTGTGCTTGTTTGTTTTGGCCATAATTATTATTTCGTTGTTGGCCCTTTTGTTGCCATTCTTTTCTACGGGGTTTTAAAACACCCTCTTGGACTTTAATGTCTTCTATGATACTTGCTTGGGCCAAAGCCTCTTCAAAAGTCCCGTATTGTTGTAATTGGAGTAACCAAGAGATAGGTTTTAGACAACTCTGGGTGAACATTTTGGTTAACTCCTCCATTGGTAGGGAGAATGGCAATTTATTAATGATAGCCCTCCAACGGTTTCCAAAGTCATAAACAGCCTCATCGTCATGTTGCTTGAGCTTGTATAAGTCGGACAATGAGACTTTCCTTTGTACATTTAGGGAGAATCGTTCTAAAAATAGATTAATCAATTGCTCGTAAGCATAAATGCTATGGTGAGGTAAATGATTGTACCATTGTACAAGCATCTCCTCCTAATGTCTGAGGAAAAGTTCTGAGCATAAGAGCGTCATTATTTTGGATTCTAAAGCAGGCATGCATGAATGAGCTCACATGTTCATGAGGATCCTCAGCTCCTCAAAATTTGTCAAACTTCGGTAATGTGAAATCAGTCGGATATGGCGGTGAAGGTACCGAAGGATGAATTGGTTGATTGATCAACGACCTTAGCATAGGTTTCTGACTAGATGAGCCAGGCATGTTGAGCATAACGTTGTCAATGCGTTGTTGCATAGCATGGAGTCGAGAATCTTCATGAAAATTTTGATTCGTTTGATGATTATGATGATGCAATGGAGGAGTGGAAAAATGATGAGATGGGATGAAATTGCCTGGATTAGGCGGTGTGGAATGGACAAGTTGTTGGTATGGATGATACCGAAAAGAAGGTGATTGGGGTGAATGATGAACTGGACCGGGTTGGGAGAAAGGTGGGGTAGGAATGGACACCACCGAAGATTGGGGTACCTGTGTGGGGCCCGAGCTAAGAAAAGCTGGCTGGGTAGAAATTGGTTGGGGTGTAGGATTTACTACGACAGGTGGTTGGGCATTTTGTTGCCGTTGTTGCTGAAGCAACTTGTCGAGGTACTCCCTAACCTTATTAATCTCTAACCCAAGGGAGGTGGGATGATTGGATGAAGGTGGAGGGCAGGCTGCCATGGTAGTCACAGGAGACTGCATAGCAGGGGCAATGAAGGTGGCTGAAGTAGGCGGTACTTGGGAAGAAACAGTAGACCCGTGCCCTGGTAGGGTGAAACCATAAATGGTTTGGGAAGAAGAGGGTTGAAATTGGTCATGGCTAGAGGAGGTTCCACCAGCCTCATAGAGAGAATTGGTGTACACTCGGTAAATGGAGGAGAAAGTGGTCGGGAAGACACTACATTTGTCTCCAAAGGAGGACAATTGAGCATCTGGGGAAGATGTTGGAGATGAAGCCGACCGAGCAGATACAACATTAGCCTCAAAAAAGGGGTTAGTGTAGACCTGAGTGAAACCAGCGGGTAGGGTTGATGCAATATCCTGCTAAAAAATAGAATATTGCATAGGGGAATCTTGGATTGGCTCAAGGACATAGCCAATGCCATCTCTTAAGTGAGTTTGCACTTGGGCCATATCAATGTGGGTAATATGACAGGATTTGTCTTCCTCCATGGGCATGGCCATGCGATAGACGGTAGAAGGACATGAAAGACCTGCAGGCGAACCCCGCCCGAAATTCACTAGGATAAGTGGTCATGTTGGTGGTGGGGATGTTCTGTGAATTATTCATTTGATTATTTAGATTTAACACTTTAGATTGATTCCTTGTTAAGACCATAACGCAATAAATCTAAACAAATTCAGAAAAGAAGAATGCAAAACTTGAATGATAAATTTACACTAAAGAAATTATCATAAAACAGTCACAACCTAGGTTTCAACCAATGTGTCTTACCTCGCGGTTAATTACTTATTTTCTGATCTTAATCTGTAGTAAATTTTAAGTGTCCGGTTTATGAGTTTTGCATGTGATCTAATCTTGAATTATTCACAAAAAAGGTAAAAACTATGGCTAGGAAAGGACAACGAGATTCTTACTGGTGATGAAATCCAAACAAGTTTGCTCGGGGTGACCTATGGTGTCCGAGGCAGAAGTTTAATGGATGGAGATGAATTCCACCGTCACTAAACTTCAAGCAATACCCGGTGATGAAATCCAGATATTACTCTTTTAAATGCAATATGAAATGCAGTGAATTTTATTTTAAGTGTTTTAGTTGTCTAATGTATACATACAAAGCTATAAATCAAAAGTTCTAATGATCTAAGCAAGAGGCCACCGAAAATATGCCATTTCCTCTGAAGAAGTGGAGTACACCGTTTAAAACCCCCTGCCTACCAATGATATCGGATATCAAAGGAGCAACCGGAAGGTTCGTCCACTTCTCTCGCCTCGGAATCACCCAATGGCGGGAGTACTATTGACATCCAATCAATAGTCCTACTTAGATAACTAAAACAGATAATTCGTAGCTATTCTAATATGCAGCTAGGTATGCAATTTTTTTTTTTTATGCAAGCAACAACCAATAATGCAATGCAGAAAAATGTAACTAAAAATGTAACAAAAAAAATGTATATACAACTTAACTGTTCTTTTCCAGATTACTTAGTTTTTGTTCATTTTAAAGCAATGATCTGAAAAAGAAACAGAATACAGTAGAAAAACCAAAAACGTAAAAAGTACAGCTTTAACAAAGAAAAAAAAACGCACTTACTCGTAAGCCTACGCTTTTTCCGTAAAACCGCCTTCAAACGCCCAAGGGAGTCTCACGCAGGCCGAAACGCACCTCTCGCATTTCGGATCGGACTTCCGTACGCCGCTCTGCGTCTCGTCGCGTTTTCTGCAAACTCCTCAGAAACCCTAGTTCGCTGGAACAGCGAATTTCACGATTTTCGAAACCTGCAAAATAAAACAAAAATAGGAATAGATCAATAAAGCAAGTATTAAAAACATGAAACCCTAGGGGGTCCCACCGTGATCGCCATTTGTAGATTAAAGATACAACGCCAAACAGAAATAAAGAAATCACAATAAAGGAATGCAGAACAGTTGTACAAAATGAATGATTTTTATTAATCAATGGAGTTTAGAAACTCCTTTTAAGTACAACAGGGCCTGTAACCCTTTTCGTGATACAAAGTTACAATTTGTGCTAGGGTTCTCCGAAACCCTAGCTGGCACAATGTGGTGGCGTCTCCGAAGAATGTATCCTTAACCTCAATAGAATGAGTGGGCTTCGTTGTATCCTTTGGCTCGGACCACTCCAGCTTAAGCAGCTGCTATCAACAAATCAGATCTACCACTAGAATCCTGCACACATTAAAATTATCAAAGAGTTAGAAACTAATAAGAGGGCTCCACTGTGTGAGCCCTCAGAAACAGTCTAAAACCCTAGATTTATGAAATAAAAATAAACGAAATGCAGAATTCAACAACAGATTAATACATAAAGAAAGATTACTTGCTTTAGACGAATCTATACCTTTTCCCGTTAACGCGGCGAGACCAAAGTGGCGGCGATGGATGCGACGAAAGGGTTTAGTTCAGACTTAGGGCCGTAGAAGACTCGGAAGACTCAGGATTAACAACAATAGCCAACTCCAGACTTAGATTGGAAAGATAGGTAGGTTTAGCCGAAGAGATAGATAGGGTTTGAGCCATCAAGGTGACTCAATTTATAATCTACTCTTAGGGCACACTTTAGGGTTTTAACGACACTTTGAACGTGTGGCTAAGATTAAAGTGGATCCAAGGGTAGAGAATAAATCTAGGTTGTGAAACGGATTAAGATGGATGGACGGATGAGATTAAATGAAGGATGGACGGCTCGGATTAAATCACTTAAACTTTATTTATATATATATTAAAATATATTAAAATATTAAAATATATATATAAATATTAATTTAAATAAATTTGGGGATGAAAAATGGCGGGAAAAGTGAAATTGGGCCAAATAATGGTGGGAAAGTGTGGATTTGGGCCAAATAATGGCGGGAAGGATGGATGACTGACACGTGGCTGGCAGGAAGGTATAGATGACTTACAAGTGGCTAGATTTTGGTGTCTACAGTTAGCTAGTACTTAGTGTTCTAATTCTTGTTATTTCCTCCTCTTTTATTTTCATTTTTGTGCTTCTACTCCAATTTGATAGCAAGTTTGTATGCTTCTCTAAATGTCTTGAATTATACAAAGTCCATATCCTCTCAAATGTATCATTGCATCCCACTATTATAGTTGAGGATTTGATACCTCTTTGTATTTTTAATACCTAATTTTACTTCTAAGAAATGAAAATAATCAATATAATCTTGAATAAATTGATCTTTAACTTGATGTAATCATTGGCATCGCATGTATTGGTCTTCATAGGCTTCCATGGAATAATAGTCTTATTTGATAGACTCCATGAAATAATCCCATGTGGACACTATTTCTTCAACTTCATTCTCCTCATTGACCCTATTACATTATGCTTTCCACCAATTTTGAACAAGTAATAAAGCTTTCAAAAGTACACAGATTTTTTATTTACTTTGGAGACTTTGGGCCTAATGGTGAAGACTTTGGAAATCTAAATAGAGGTCCAAGGTTTGAATATTGTAAGGGATAAGGTTGTATACCATGCTTTGATAATTAGAGTATGGTTGGATAACCATATATTAGGTAAGCAACATCCTCAATGATGGTCATCTCATATAGCCTATGGCCTCATGGACATTAAATTTTTTTTTACCTTTTACCTTTGCATTCATTGTCAGTGAATATATTTATAGAGAATTATGAAGATAAATTATTCAACCAATTTTATAGGCATCAAGATTTATTTTTATTCAAAAGTAGGGATATCAAAATTTACCTACACCTTAAAATATATGGGAGAACTAAATGGTGCTAATGGAGTGAGAGATTGTGTAATCCATTGAAGAACTTGAGCAAATTGATCCATTATCTCATTCCTTTATTTCATGATGGCTTCATTCAATATCTCCTTGAAAGGATCTATTGTCTCGGTGTTGTCCATTCTAGTTCCTATCTGGGATTATTTGGAACAAGAGATATAATCAAAGGGATATCACATCTAATACCCAATGTTCAATATTCTAATCTCATGTTTATGGACATACACTCAAAATATGGACTTCACTAATGACACTATTTTAAAACTCAAAATTTTGAGTTAAGGAAGGTCAAGAGAGAGTGTATTTTAGAAATAATAGAGTATAACAAACTATAACACAAAAATATATAATTAAAATAACATAATAATTTTATTGCTCAAAAAATAAAGTACAATGCAAGCAATCTCTGAGAAGAGATGTGAGGCTATTGCATTGCATCCATTACTCATCCATTCTATAAGAAAGGGTGCATATTTCTTTCTAAAATATTTGGTATGTTGGAAATCCACTATATTGAATATGGTATATCACCTATATAGAAATTTGGTGGTTCACCTTCCATTAGTTAGAATTCCAACCATTTAAAATGTGGTGATTCACCTTCCATGAGTAACAAAGTGCATAATAAATAAAAATAACATACATATGACTTATCCTTTTATGTTTTACCTTCTACTAATGTGATAACATGGATAGAGATGCATTTTAGCTATAAAAATATAGAAATAGAAAATTAATATTTCTAGTAAATATTTTATTGTGTATTTTTTAGGGTCTCTAAAGAATTTTTACGTAGTTGTTGACAACTATATCTATGATAAGATTACTTGCTAAAAATTTTGTCCCCCTATAATATTTCCAATGCTTCTTGAATGGGTCAAAACAAAGTCCCAAGCACAAATTCATGCCCTTAACAATGTGGTTAGGATCAAAAAATAGATTTCATGTATTTTTAGACATGAAGACAGGTCCCAAAAAGGTTATGTACTTAGATCATGATATCCATTGATTTATCAATATCTACAACTAGTAATCCACCACCTATTTATCACTAGATATTGAAGGCCAATGAGGTTTCAACACATGACTCCACTTGATTCTTTGATTTAGTATAAATAGGTGAAAAGTATGGTGATGTGGAATATAAATCTTCCACACTAGCCACCATGTTTGCCATGAGTCCATAACTTGCTTGGAAGGTTCCAAAAGGGGATTGGAATGTGGGTCTCCCATGATTAGAGTGCTTTGCACCAGCCAAGATATCAATGTTATCACTAAGAATTTTATGTCTTCTTTCAAAGTAAAAGGTATCCATTTGTGCCATGATTGTAGAAAAAACACTCATCGATGCCAAAGTAACAAAGTAGCTATTGATCAAGAGGAATTAAATATGGGTTGATAATTCTACCAAATTCTTTGTCAACTTAGCATAGTCAATTAAGGAGTGAGCACCATGGTGGAAAAAGTGATGGTGCCTTTGTAGATAGCACCATTCAAGTTGTCCATAGTTCATAAATTTGACCATGGGATAATATTATGAGGCTCAAACTAGAGTCTAACCTTTCATTTATTTATCCATCTTGCCATACCTTTATACTAAAATGAAGGTAAAATTATTCCATACAACTAAATTTACATTATGCCTTGAAAATCCAAAATAGAGAGACACAAATTTGAACCTGTGATCTATTGAAATAAGTGCCTTTAACTCCTTTCATATAGCTATCTTAATATCACTTCTATGTGGTTGGAATAATTCCTCTTCTCCATGTATAATGGTGTCGAATGTTGTGGCCAATTGACAAAATACTGATGACAAGGCACATGCAAAAATAAGAGTCTGCAAAAATTGAAGAGTGCATAGAAATTTAAATTTAAAATTTAGAAAATTTTCTTCTTTTTTCTTGTGACCAAAGTATCATGACAACTTTGTGAATATTGAAGAAGAGTGTCAAATCAAATTCGAGCCTACATATAGAAGATAAAAAATACTATGATAAGAACAAATTAATATTTGGAGTAGGCACAAATTCTCTAGGATTTTTAGAATAATAAATGAAGAATGGTGAAATAAGTTATTTTCTTTGCTTCTTATGCTGAAAAGGCCTATGAAACTTTGAGAAATAATTTACCTTATAATTTTTAATAAGAATCAAAGGCTTCAAATAAACTTTTTTTGTGACCAAGTGATGCTACTTCATACCTACTCTAATGTCATTTTAGATTTCACACCTATTTCCAGTAGTATACAAAAGCAAACCATTCACTCAAATCTTATGCAAAAAGAGTAGAAGAATCAAAGTGAAAGAAAAAAATAGAGAAATGGTGGGTGCAATTGATAATCATAAATAATCATTGTATTATCTATGGATAAGGATTAAAACCCTTCAATACAATGGATGGAGTAAAAGGGAGTATTTCTACCAATACCAAAACCTCAATTACATAATCAGGTTAGCCTAAGCTAATATAACAAGTGGGATTTAGGGTAATTACAAATTATAAGATGGTTTTAACCATTACAAGGTTGACTAAAGACTATAGGGATTACATAATTAAATAATTTTGTAAAATAATTGCCCATAGGTCTATACAATATTACATTATAAGTTAAATTAACCTTACAACGTCAACAATATGGAACTTCATATTAGATATCTTGTAATTGATCAAGAAATATATTAGATGTTCAGTCAATGAGAGGGATTCTATAAATTTATAGTTTGATGCTTGGTTGAATCCTTATACTCTTATTTCTTATCCAAAATGCAAATAATTAGCTCAAGCATATTTATCTTGTAAAGGTTTAAAGGTTAAAAATTATTATAATTTGAGCAATAAATCTTAGATCATGGATTTCTATTAGCAACTTAGTTGATGGAGGGGACCTCAAGTAAAGAGCAAATGAGCTTCAAAGGATGCTTCAAGAGTTTTATTTACCTAATTTTATGCAAAAGGATGACTTAGTTTGAAATATATCAAAATATGGTGGATACTTGATCAAATTGGGATATAAGGATTTATAGCAATCAATAATTTTTACTCCCAAATATTTTCTTAGAAGAACATTTGGCCACTCAAGACCCTCACTAAGGCTTCAATATTCATTTGATTAGTAATATAAAGCAAGAATGTGAGATTTTGCAAAGAAGAGGATATCATGGACCTTTTAGGTGTGCCTTGTGTGAAAAGGATCTATAAACATATAGTCATTTACTTCTTCATTGTCCCTTTGTTTATACCATTTGGGGCCATTTTTCAAAAATATGAGAATATATTGGGTAGCTCCAACAACATTTAAAAATTTCATGAAATATTGGATTAATTATTTTAAATCTAAATTATTGTGCATCTTATGAATGATTGGTCCTACCATTATTTGTTAGGATTTATGGTTTGAAGGAAATAATAGAAATTTAAAAAACAAATATGAAAGTCATGCCCAAATTTAGAATCGTATTATTGACTCTCTTTTAGAATGTTTATAGAAATGGTGCTCATAATGGAATGTCTAAATTATGAAAAAAAAATATGTTATCCTATTGGTTATAGAATTTAAATATACAATGGAAATGACATATACAACAATGGAATTAAAACAAAGGATCTACTTCAACATATGGTAAAATAGAAATATCCAAAAATTGGTTTCATCAAAATTAATTTTGGTGGTACTTCCAAAGGAAATCCAAGAAAAACTAGTGGAGGTGAGGGGTTTTCAAAATAATGAAGGTAAAATTCTCCTCACTTACTCAAAATAATATGGAACTTCAACTAATAATTGTGTAAAAGCTATGCCACTTCTTAAAGAAATCAAAAATACCACTAAAATATTATGGAAATTGTAGAGATGCAAAATTAGGGATCCAAGACTAATCTCACATCTCGCATCAAACATGGTATATGATATTAGGGGGAGTTCACCAAGAGACCTAAAAATTAGTTTTATGTGTTTATTAACAAACACCCAAGTTTACCCATGTGTTGTAGGTGATTTGGAGAGGGTAGGGCAATCCTCCAAGGGAGGTCCCTAGTTAAAATCTCCACCCTACCAAATGCACATCGGGTGCTCAAAATCCAGTTGATAATGTTGGTGCGGTCGGGACCAGGCATGACTCCCAAGTGATTTTTACGGTGTAGAACCCCCTGGTTGTGGTTTCTCAGACCAAGGCAGTCCCGCAAGGGGATTTTCACTAAATTTAAAAAAAAACACCTAGGTTTTAAGGCTTCTAAAAGATATACTACTAATTATTATAAAATACAAACTAAACTAATGCATCAAACCAATAATGCAAGCATACAAATCTATCCTAGAATGATTCTTTTCTTGAATGAGAACAAGAAAAATAAAGTTTTCCTTTTTCTTTTCAAGCAAAGGTTCAAGGGAATGTGCAACATACAAATCTAACCTAATGCATAACTACATGCTCTTTTGTCTTGATGCCTAATAAGAGAGGAGATAAACAAATTTAAATCTAACTAATGTTCTTTGATTTTTATCTTCCCTTTTAGGGTGTAAAAATAGAAACAAAGACCTAAAGGAACAATAGAGCAGAAAAATGATCTAACTATGGAAAAGAAATATCAAAGACAACAAGAAGGGTACCTGGTATATACCAAGCAACAATTTTCCTCTTGAGATCAAAATATGCAAACAAAGCATAAATTTTGTAGGGATATGCCAATGTATAAGTCTAGGGCATCTCCCAAGAGGATGGGTACCTAGTTTGAGGGCAAAATAACACCAAAATGGATTAAAATTGCATGAATGTAAAAAATGCCACTTGATTGAGTCCAACAATATTTTTGCACCTGAGTAAAATATGCAAATACAATGCAAAACTTGAGGGATATGTTATGTTGTAGGTTTGAGGCACCTCCTAGAGGGGTGAGAGGCTCTAAATGCACTAAATATATGATAAAAATTTTATTAAATGCAATGACACTAAGTGGTATAGTGGTATGTAAGTATGCAATATAAAATAATTAGAATAACAACAAGACAAGTGTACATAGGTAAGGTTAGTAGTGAAATAAAGAAGCTAGCTATGAAATAGAAATACCTAATAACATCTAAAACTAGAAAAAAAAACTACAAACGTTAATGAGCCAAATGGATGATAAGAGAAGGATGAAAAAGCACAACCATAGCAAATGAATTACCTCCGTCTTGATTGGAACTTGATGGTGTCTCCTCCCTATGCTTGGATGCTTGAAATTCTATGATGTTCCTTGAGAATTTTACTTGAGAACTTGATTGCTTGCCAAATGCTTGAGGGAAACTTGCTTGAGAAACAAGTGTTTGCATGAAGAGAGCCAAGAGTCTAGAGAAAATCCAATAGAATTTTGATGCTTGAAATTGTTCATGGAGAGGCCATCCCAAGGGTCCAATTTATAGAGTTTTTGTGGCCCCTTGGGAGAAGAAAAGATTTTTTAATTTGAAATCAAGAGGTAATCCTTAGATTTTGCATTGTTTCTCAAGGGGACTAATGATCAACAATAATATTTGGACTCATTAATGGAATAGGGCTTGAGAGGGGCGGAGAATCCAAGAATCTAATATTTTGTATTTGATAGGGTAAAATTGTTGTCTTGAAATCACCAATGGCAATCCCACACCAATGATATCATAGATTTTACCATTGTAAGTCAACAAGATAGGAAGGTTTAAATTTGAGTGGGAAGATTTATTTTAGTGAAATCGCTACCAGGGTGTGAAATTGTTGCTTGCAAAATCTCTACTAGCACTGCCAAGCACTATTTTTTTTTTTGCATTTTGAGGCATTGATTTTCATATAATTATAAGCAATATATATGCTCGGAAAGATATTTTTCAACCCATTATAATGGTGGTATTTTTGTAAATTTTTGTGAAGATTTAATAGGTAAAATAATATCCCAAATATGATGTTACTTTTTTGATCAATAAATGCTCAGGTTTGGGGCCTGAGAAAGGTAAATTTAGTTTTGTTGATTAGAGGGATAATGTATGAGGATTAATTGGTAGAATTGGTGAAATTATGAGTTAGATAAGTATTCCAAAATTGGGTTTCTACATAAATATATTTCAATTGAGGGTGTTTCACAAATTATTATTAATGTTATCAAGAAAATGGATGTGGAGATTGGATAAAAATAATATATTTTTTATGTCCATCAACTATTATTAGAGATAATATCTTGCGAATGTCATCATATATATAGAGACAGAAATCAAGTAGCAATGACTTAGCCAATTATGGTGTTGATCTTTGTCTTTGTAAAATTCAAATTTTGGAAGGTAGTTGGGTGAGTGAGTTTTTATCTCTTAATAAAAATGATGTGAATGAGCTAACCTTAGAAATATAGTTGTTTTAAGAAGATGAATATATAATTGATAGATAAGGAAATAATGAATTTCATTGATAAAAGGCAAGTTGTATGTGGTTTAATTAACCTAACAATAAATGTAATATTTTGTAATCTTGATGGGAATGACCCCCAATAGAAGCCATAATAGAAGCCACACATAGTTTATATATCACAATATGTTTTAGTAATTATAATTATTTAAATACATGGTCAAATATTGTTAAGTGGCTATAGATGAAATGAGATTGCAAAATGCATGACAAAATTTGAACTTAAATTTTCACATTGGAAGTCTACATTTTTAACCACTTAAAATCATTAAAATTTGATTTTTATATTTTTATTTTTTAATTGGTTTCATGGGATTAAAATGGGACCCACCCATATTACATTATAACCATGTTACCTCAAATTTTCATTAACAATATAGTAGTGTTTGGTAATTATACATAGAATATGTAACAAGATTAAATCTAAATGTCCATCTTAAAAGTCATGGAATTTGATACATGACCAATTATTTTGATAAATTAATTAAATATTATTTTACTTTTTATAAGTTATTAATATTTTTTTTGCTGGAGAACAAGGGGTTGTACTTGGTTCACCCACCCTTGACAAGCCACAACTCTCTCCTTTAGAGCTTGAGAGTTTACAAACATATTTAGTTTTCATCTCAACTGAGATTCTATGGCTAGAAACCTATATCATTTTTCATAAAATGTTTAAATTCTTGATTTTCATCTTCTAGATCTTCTTCAATTTTTTGTACGAATAAAATATTCCATAATTCAACATCCTTCTTAACATTTTCCTATAGCAACCTTCACAATACCAAAACTCCACCTTTGTTACCTATGCATTGCATCTTAGTAGAGTAATATTTCCAAAACATCGCACTATCATAGTTTGCTTTACCAAATCTGGATTGCTAGTTTCCTTCCTGAAGCATAAGTGCAACCACACAAATTGTAATAAATAGATTATATGAATACACATTAATGTTATAAAATAAATCAAACATTACCAATGTAAAACATAAAATTAAATCTTAATCATTATTTGATTTAGGTAGTCAACATTTTATTGTCAACTTTAGCTAAATTTACTACTTCCTCTCACCATGGAAAAGAGAATTTAACTTCATGATCATCAATTAAATATCCTCTATTGTCTAGCCTATCTGCACATTTTTTTCCTTCCCTTAATTTATGTGTAAACCTGATTTCTTCAACTCTATAGCAAGGTCTTGAATTTTCACAATTATCTCTTATATGTTCCATGGAGTCTTTGCTTTCCTCAAAATTTTATTTATTACTATAAGTGAATCACCTTATAGTAATAAATATTATCTCTTATATGTTCCATGGAGTCTTTGTTTTCCTCAAAATTGTATTTATTACTATAAGTGAATCACCTTCCATACAGTCGTGATATCGCGACACTTTTTCCTCCTTCGGCCGCGGCAATGCAACATGTCACGATATTGCGACTCTTCTTCTCTTTCGGCCTCGTCTTAGCAACTTGTCATGATATCACAACTTTTTTTCCTCCTTCAGTCGTGGCAGTGCAATATGTCACGTTATCACGACACTTTTTCTCTTTCGACCTCGTCGTCACAACTTGTCGCGATATCGCGACACCTTTTCCTCCTTCGGCTACGGCAATGCAACATGTCATGATATCGTGACATTTTTTATCCTTTGGCTGAGACGTTGCAACTTGTCGCAATTTCGTGACACTTTTTCTCCTCTGGCCACGATGTTGCAACATCTCACGATTTCACGACACTTTTTTTCCTATGGCCACGATGACGCAACATGTCGCGATATCGCGACACTTTTTCTCTTTGGCCACGATAATGCAACTTGTCACGATATTGCGACACCTTTTTCTTCTTTGGCCGTAGCATTGCAACATGTCGCGATATCATGACATTTTTTATCTTTTTGCCAAGACGATGCATCACGTCGCGATATCGCAACATTTTTTCTCCTTAAGCCACGATGTTACAACTTGTCTCGATATCGCGACACTTTTTCTCTTCTGGCCGCGACACTGCAACATGTCGCGATATCGTGACACTTTTCCTCATTTGGCCGCAACAATACAACATGTCACGATATCGCGACACCTTTTCTCTTATAGCCGCGATGGTGCAACTTGTCGCGATATCACGACACTTTTTCTCCTGAGGTCGCGACAATGCAACATGTCACGATATCGTGACATATTTTCTTCTTTGGCATCGATGATACAACTTGTCGCGATATCACGACACCTTTCCTCCTCCGGCCGCGACGACGCAACTCGTCGCGATATCGCAAAACTTCTTCCTTTCTGGCAGCGACGTTGTAACATGTTGCGATATCGCGAAACTTTCTCTTCTTCGGTCGCGATGCTGCATTTTGTCGTGATATCACGACATATTTTCCTCCCTTCGCCGCAACAGCGCAACATGTCACGATATCACGACACTTTTTCCTCCTTGTTTTTTCTCTATGCTGCGGACCGTGAAATTGCAACATGTCGCGATATCGCGACACCTTTTTTCTTATGGTGTTTGGATTTTTCTTTGATATTTAGCTCTTGGGCCTCTTCGGTCGGTTTGGAAAACATGTAAAAAATACTTCTACAAGGTTCAGGTACCTTTCAACACCCTTTCAACCAATCAAAAAAAAATCACCTTCCATCCATACTCTGTTCCATTTCATTTGTTTGCATATTTTTAACCCTTCCAAAGCTGCCCAAGCTTCAACTTCATTATTTGTCTTAAATCCACTATTGAAAGCATAATGAGACAAAATCTCTCCTCTATTATTTCTAATTATTCCTCCTCCTCTTGTTGGTCTTGGATTTCCTTTAGATGCTCCATCAAAATTCAATTTGACCAACTCCACATCTGGTGGTTTCCACTTTATATTTTTTGCCTTCTTTTTGTTTCTCTTGTACCCAACATCATAATTCCATTTGATGACTTGACTCCATCTATCAATGCTCTCTGCTTCCAGATTAGGGATTGGGTGAGTTGATAGGGTTGGTTTAGACTCCTCTATGGCTAAACAAATCTTCCTTTTCATTACCTCTAAACTACTTTCCTTTCCTTTAAATATTCTTCTATTCCTTTCTAGCCATATAGTCCAAAGTATTGTATCTTTTGATATATCCTAGATTGTCTGTAAAGCCTCACTTTTAAAAGTGCTCTGCCATTGCTTTAACCATTCTTCAATTCTTCCATTCATCACCATGCATTTACCAAACATATTAAGAATCCATTGCCATAGATTCTAGACTATTGAGTAGTGTCCCAAGAGATGGTCTATACTCTCCTCCTCCCTTTTACAAAGAACACATTGTGAGGGGCCATGAAAACCCCTTTTCATAAGGTTATCCCAAGATAAAATTCTTCTATGACCTACTAGCCAAACAAACATTTTGACTTTAGGAATGCTTAGGCTATCCCAAATATCTCTCCATATTCTTGTGATATTTCTATTTTGTTGGTGCTTTACATTATATCCACTTCTTGTTGTGTATTCTCCTGAGCTATTCAACTCCCAAATTAGCTTATCCTTGGCTCCCCTTAGAATAATCATTATTGTTATCTTTCTGCTCAACTGCCTCCTAGCATCAATGTCTTGTATACTTGTAAAAAATCTTCTTTCCATTTGTATCTTCCTTCCTGATCCTTGTACATAATGTTTGAAACCCTATCACCATATTTATCTTGAAGTAATCTCATCCATGGTTTCAAAATTGGATCTAGATTGAGTGGTTTTTTATCACACCAAGTATCCATCCAAATAGAAATATTTTCTCCAGTTCCCACCACCCATATTAGACCTTTAATCACTAGATCAATAGATTTTTTAAACCATTCCATAGAGCAGAACCATTTGGAAGTGAGAATGCAATAAATATTAAGCTTGGGTCATTGGGCTCAACATACTTAGAAGAATTCTTGCCCATTGTCTTTGACTCTCTTTGTACAATCTCCAAATTACTTTTCCCCTAAGAGCTAAGTTTGCATCCATAAGAACTCTTAAACCGAGACCTCCCCTAGTTTTATCATCACACACCTTGCTCCATTTCACCAAAGGAAATTTCCTTTTATCATGTAAACCTAACCACAAAAAGACCACATAATATAGATTAAACTTTTTCTATCGATTTTGGCATAGTATACAAGGACATATAATAAGTTGGAATGGCCTGTAAGACTGATTTAATTAGTTGCACTCTTCCTACTAATGATAACCATCTACCTTTCCATGCCAGTAGTTTATTCTAAACTTTACTTATAACTAGATTCCATAATTCTATCCTCATTCTCCCCTCAAATAAGGGCATCCCTAGATAAGTTGTTAGTAAATTTACCTCCTCCATTTGAAGTAACCTACATATCCCTACTTTGATTCTAGTTAGGGTGTTTAGGAAGTAAATTTTGGATTTTGTCCTATTAAATTTTTGCCCTAATGCTCTTTCATATTCCTTTAATAAGTTATTCAAAGCTCTAGCCTCATTTATCCTTGCCCTCCCAAAAAGGGTTGTATCATCTACAAACTATTGATGGGTGATGTTGTCGATGTTATTACTAGCCTTAAGACCACTTATCAGCCCATATTTATTAGCCTTCTTCAAGTTCCTACCCAAAACCTCTACCATAATAATGAACAAATATGGTGATAGAGGATCTCCCTATCTAAGACCTCTCTTGGATTTAAATGATTATATTACTAACCCATTGACCAACATTGAATATGAAATTGTAGAGACACAAGCTTTAATCCATCTAACCCATTTCTTACCAAATCCAAACTTTTCTAATACTACAAAAAGAAAATCCCATTTAACCCTATCATAGGCTTTACTCATATCAAGTTTTAAGATCATTGCTCTCTCTTTTCTTGAAGTTGTTGAATGCATAACTTCATGAGCTACTATGATCCCATCCAGAATCTATCTCCCTTTCACAAATCCTCCTTGCTCTTCTAAAATAATTTTGTCTAACAGAGGTCTTAATCGATTTACCATCACTTTGGAGATAATCTTATATGCCATATTACATAGGCTTATGGGCCTAAATGAATCAAACAATTATGCATCCTTCTTTTTTGGAATTAGGGTAAGATATGTTGCATTTAATTTATAAGGAATGTATTGTTTTACCCTAGACTATTCCACTACCACCAATAAAGAATCCTTCACTATATCCCAATTATGTTGATAGAATGTTGTAGAGAGCCCATCCAAACCTAGGGATTTATCCTTATCAAAAGAGAAAAGAGCTAAATGAACTTCTTCCAGAGTAATAGGCTCCATTAGTTTCCTATTATCTTCATCTATTATAACTGAAGGTACTTCTTGTAGTAGTTTATCATTAAGAACTTCAAACTCCTCTGATCCTAGAATATTCTAGTAAAAAAACCTTACCTCCTTTCTGATTTCACTTTGGTCTTCAATCCAAACCCCTTCTACTGATTTAATTCTACTAATTCTAGATGTTGATCTTTATACTATTGCCATCCTATGAAAAACTTTGTATTTTTATCTCCTTTTAACCAAGTCTATCTCGATTTTAATCTCCAAAATTTCTCTTCCTTACTCAAAATATTATGATATTCACTAAGCAACTCCCTTTCCTCTAAGCTTGGATTATTATGATCACCTTTTTAGAATTTTGAAAGTTTATCTTTTAGTTCTTCTTTCTTCTCAAAAATATTTCCAAAAGTGTTCTTGTTCCATTCTTTTAATCTAGATGTCATTGATTTAATTTGTTTAGGAAGTGTATACAACCCACCATTTCCTAAAGAATTCCATGTTTGTGCTATCATATCAACAAATTGAGGATGGTCTTCCCACATCTACTCATATTTAAAATATGATATTTTTTAATTCACTTACCACCATTTTAACTCTTATTGGCCAGTGATCTAAACCAATCCTTGTCAAGGTATTAATTTTAGCACAAGTCCCTTCATCTAGCCAATGATCTGAGAGTATGCATCTATCTAATTTTTTTACTATTAGGTTATAGCCTCTCCTATTGTTGGTCCATGTATAGTTGTCTTCTTCAAACTCAACCTCCCATAGATTATTATTTTGAATAAAAGTTGAGAAATCTCTCATACTTTGGGTTAATTTCCTAATTCCCCCAAAATTTTCATCCAACTTGGTTATGGCATTAAAATCTCCTATGATCATGAATCAGGTTTCTTGGTATTTACTTCTCATAAAGGCTTCAATCCCACTCCATACTTCTAATCTACCTGACTAAGTTGTAGGTCCATAGACATTGATAAGGATGAAATAAATATTTACAAAGTAACATGTGACTAAAGAGGCTATCCAATGCCTAGTTTTATGAATGGTTACACAAGAGGTTCTAATAGGATTCCAACATGTTAGAATTCCCCTTATCACTCCTTCAGAATCCATAACATCCCATTCACATCTTGCCCATACTACTTTCATAGTTTTGGAAACTTCTTCCTTTATCATTTTAGTTTCCTGGATACAAAGAATATCAGGCTTATTACTTAAACAAAGGTCCTTAATACACCTCTACTTTGAGGGGGCATTAGCACCCCTTATATTCCATGAGATGGTAATCATGTCTCATTAGGGGCTACTAGCCCCACCTATGAATTACCAATATCATTTTGTTGTTTGGTAAAGAGAAGTTCAACCAACTTAGTTTGTGTTCCTTTCTCTATATTTGCTCTTGCTTCCTTAGATCTCACTTGATAATTTGAGGGTTTTCCTCTTTTTGCCTTACTATATCAAGAGTAGGTCTTATTATTCTATTCCTCAATATTCTTTCACAACTTTATTTTTCATTAGACTTATCCTCTCCTAGCTCTACTACAAAAGCTTTTGACTTATCTTACTCATTTTTTAGTATTTCCTTATTAATGGTAGAGGTATTAACATCTAACACTACATTTTATCTACCAATTTTCTTCTCCTGAATGGTGCATGGTACTTCAAGAGAGTCTTCAAAATATAATGAGACACATTCCTTAGGTTCATCAAGAATGTTCATCCTTAAATCAGAATCATACTAAATAGATGATTCCTTGTTAATATTTTGAACCTATTGTACTATGTCCTCTAAGCTCTGATATGCTTTTTCTTCATAGGCTAAAGCCTCAAAAGAATTGGTATTTCTTCCAATATCCTTCCTTATTAGTCTCCATTATTTATTTACTTTCATCTATCTAGACCTATTTTTTGGAAGTTGAAAACCATCCTCATCCATATCCATTTGTAAGTTTCTCTTGTGATTTTCTACATATGTTTCTATTGGACTCTTCTTAGGGCATGATCTTTCAATATGCCCCACCTCATGACATCTTCTACATCTAAAAGATATATTTTCATAATCTATGGTTTGGATCCACAACTTACCCCCATACTTAAGAATGATTGATTCTAGTAAAGGTTTACTTATATCAATCATGACCAATATCCAAGCATAAATAGCCAAGAATCCATCTTTTGTAGTTTCTGAAATCTCAAGGAATTCTCCCAAAGTGTTGCCTATTGCCTTAAAGGTATCTATTTCCCAAAATTCAATGGGTAATCCATACATCCTAACCCAGACTGGTACTAGGGATAGATTTACATTTTTAGGTGCAAAGCCTTCATACCAATGGGTAAGGAAGAGTCTTACTCTTCCCATAAACCAAGGACCCCCTTTTAGGATTCTATCTCTTTCCTCCCTAGAACAAAAAATGGCTAGGAAGAAACCTTTGGGAAGAAAGGATAGAATCACTCTTAGAGACTTCCAACTCCTATCAATCCATTTTCTCAAGGTTGAAGCCCCTAGCCAAGACCCATTAAATTTACCAAAAATTACCCTATCTTTGAGATACAAGGATCGATCCTCTATGAGGTACTCACTAACCTCTACTACTAGAGATGATTCTAAGGATTTAGCTATAAATTGATCCATGGGAAGGAAACTAAAACTCAAAATCTACTAAAAATTACTAGAATATCCTATAGCAATTATAATATATGAAAAAAACCTATAATAATTTGCATGCAAAATTTCTAAGAAAAAGAAGGGAAAAAGAAACTTAGCTAAAAAATTCTATGCCTAGATAGAATGTCTTGCCTCACTAAAACCCTAGCCCTCCATTGCTCCTCCCATCATCCAAACCCTAGCTGACAAATATCTACAATTTCATTTTTGTGACTTGAAAAATCATCACTACCCTTGTTTCAGATGGCTGACTTCATAGGGTCATATCTCCCTCAATATTGCTTGGATTCCTTTATATGACCACTCATTTTAAAGCTCTTCAAATTCCACACAAATTGGTCCAAGAATCAGCTGAATCAGACAACCCTTCACAAAGATATGGCTCCTAAAAGATGAGATATTTTTTAGAAAAAATTGCCCTAACGTTGCCCTAGTTTTGAATGGTTGTCTTCACATGGTCATATCTCCCTCAATACTACTTGGATTCTTTCAAATGACCACTCATTTCAAAGCTTTTCAAAATTCGCACAAAATGGCACAAGAATCATCTGAATCGGACAACTCTATGCAAAGATATGGCTCCTGAAAGATTGTTCATTTTTAAAAAAATTTGCCCTAGCTTTGTCGATTCATAATTTCAATAATTACATAAATTATTAATATTTATCATATACTTTTATTTTATAATAATTCAATCATAATTTAAAACGTATAAATTTTAATATAAGTATTTATATAACAATTCATATAATTATTTATATAGTATGTAATTGATCCGGGAGGAAAAAATTGTTGTAATATAGATATTAAAAAAAATTAAGCATGGTTACAAATGGTTTATCTTTGCTATAGTCTTGTGAATTTAATATTATCATAAGTAGGATTACAAATTTAATATTTAATATTTAAGTAGATGTGAATTTGATTATTTTTTTTGAATAAAATTATTTGAGTTATTAACTTTGACATTTAATTATTTTACTAGGTAGTGGGACATATATTCTAAAATTGGTTTTATGAGGTTCAAAAAGTACCCATTCATCTTACATCATGAGTGCATTATAGTGATATTTTAATAAATTATAATATTATGGTATTACAACAAACTATATTATCATGGATTGTTGGATTGTTGTATTTGAGGGAGTATCCATCATAATGCATATATTTGACCTTGTATTATACTCATGATTTTATTCCATCTCCTATTGCTCTACAATGTCTTAAACAAAATATTAACATTCTCCTAGAGAACATGAGAGAGTTGGATTTATAATATGGTTACACTTGACTTAAGTTCCATGATAAATCAACCTAAAATTTATACTTTGTTATAACTTCAAACCCTACCTCCAAGTGTCCTCATGACTCTATAAAGTGCTACCCATTGGATTGGAACATTGTCCTATTATGTAAACCTCCTTGCTTGCCACATCTTGCCCCAAACTCATTAGACTACATATTATAGCCAATGTTAGAGAATATCTCATAGAAAATATGAGGATAGTTTGGATACATGATATGGGTATACTCTACCCTATGCCTATGGCCACTCAACACTAGCTTCATGTATTATCATGAGCTTGATCCTACCTCCTTGTGTCCCCATGGCTCTACAATGTGCTTGACTATGGAATTTGAACTTTGATTTAACATGTGAAACTCCTTGCTTCCCATCATTTACCCCATACCCCTTAGGATAAAGGTGATAAAATTTTTAACTCTATAAAGATCATAAGGTTTTAAGAGTAAAACAACATATAAGGGGCTCTTACCATAGTCTCAATGCATTTGAGGCATTCCTCTCTACAATCAAGCTACCAATATAATAGTGGGACAAATGTTAAATAAAATGTTTATGTAATTTTGCAAGTGAATTTGATATTTTAATGTTATGTTTTTTTTTTTTTTAATATAATTTATTGTAAGATAACATTTTAATGGGTTGTTTTTATTACATTAGTTAAAATTTGAAAACCATGTTCTTTAATTAGACTTTTGTTTTTTAATTTTTCTTAATGAATCCAATGTGAAGATATACCAAAAATTGTGGAAATTTTCTTTATATTTGTTAATTGAAAGCATAGAGATGTTAAAAGTAACCACCATGATCACAAAACTTTACCTATAATGAGATGAAAATAGGTTTCAACCTTTTTTTTAAATAATGTAACTATACAATTACAATATAAACTTATTGATCTTAAAATAATTTGATTATGTCTAATAAATCAAATTAATATATGATTATTAAATGATATGAGTTCTAACGGCTTAAAACTTGGGATTCTAAAATGAATATTAAAATTCAAATATTTCTAAATGATGCATATTGGTGAGCAAAAAATATGTTTATCAAATCAACTAATTTTACTTCCATTTAATTTTATCAATCCGGGAGTTCGTAAGCTTGTTGAGAGTGTAAAGTATATGTATGTAGTAAACTAGAGATGAGTCCTATGTGTCACTTTGGTTTGGGGGGTGGTTATTTATTTGTGTAGTTGGAGTTCAGCCAAACCAGTAGAATTGAATTACAAAAAAGTAAACTCTACAGGAAATTGTAGGAAAACTAGTGTAAACTATCAAACATATGAATGAAAGGAAATTTACAAAAAAGTAAATTGCAGCAAAGTAAACACACTTGCAGAATTGAATAAAGCAATAAAATGCATAATTTAAACACATTGTGCAGAAATAATTAAAACAGGAAAAAAACATTTGCAAAAAATAAATAATGACAACAAAAAAATAGGGGAGGAATACTGCCTGGAGTGGACCTAGGATTGTTGTAAGTGTGAACATGTCTTCATACTTAGCGACCTAAAAAAAACTTGTTTTAAGGCTACGTGTGAACGCACTTCTTTGCTGTCGACAAAAAATTTTTGTCGGCACGATTCTCCTCGAATATCTCCTCTTCCCATTATTCTCTCTAACTCCCTTATCTCTCCGCCTCCCCTTCCTCCAATATTCCCGCCTCCTCTTCCTTATCCCTCCACTCCCACCGCCTCCTCTTCTCTTATAAATGTAAATAATGAGAATAAAGTTGTGGGTGTTGAAACTTTAATTTAATTTGTTCATTTTTTATTTTCTCTGCCCAACAGATGCTCTGACTAACACTGGTATCAGAGCCGAGGCGGGCGCAGACTTCGAGGCATGGGGCACGGATCCCGAGGTGATAGTCTTCAAAGCAGATCCGAGGGCACGGATCTCGAGGCGGGCGTAGAGAGTTGAGCTGGCGTGGACGTTGATTGGCGGCACATAGTTCGAGGTAGGAGTTTGGTGATAGCACGTGGACCGAGGCGCACGTGGGGAAGCATGCAAACCGAGGAAAGCTGACGCAGGGCTGAGGTGGCAGCCAACAGGAGTTGGGCACGCGGTTCGAGGTGCCAGGTGGCAGGTGTAGACTTGGAACGCAGCTCGAGGAGCTGAGCTGGCAGAGGTGACGTGGCGGCAAGGCAGACGTTGACGTGGCACGTTGATGTGGCGATGAGGCAGGCACTGACGTGGCACGGTGAGTGGCGTGAACGCCACGTGGCAAGTTTCGGTTGGTCCTTCGCTGGCAAAAGGTTGGATGGTTTGATTGCCCGAAGGCAATCGATGGTATATGCGGGCGAACGCATATAAAAATCTTAAAAACCCCCCGTCCCGGTGCATGTGGGACAATCCTTTTTATTTTTTTTAATTTTTGATGCCCGTCGACAGTATAAGAAGAAGGAGGTCTTCTTCCATACTCGACAGGCGCCGTGGTGTGACGGTAAAGGCTCCTCGCGAGCAGCAAGGAGAACCCGGGTTCGAAACCCGCCGGAGCAAGTCTATAAAAGTTTTGTTTTTTATTTTATTTTTGTCACGTTGTGCTGCAAGGGTTAAGGTGAAGCGCATGCGTTTTAGTCCCAGAGGTGGCCGCGTGGTGTAGTGGCCCAAGTGCCTTACTTGGAACGAAGCGGTCGAGGGTTCGAACCGCTTAAGAAAAGGTTTTTTTTTAACTTAAATTGTTTTTTCTAATTTTTTTTAAAAGCTTTATAATTAATTTAATAATTGTTCATTTTTATATTTTTAATTATTTTTAAATATATAGTTTATTTAAAAAATAATTAAGGATATAAAGAAAATTATTAAATTTTTTTTAAAGACTTTATAAAAAATTTTGAAAAACCTTTTAAGTGGAATTGGAAAGATACTTTTGCCGGAGATAAAGTTTTTTTGGCACCTTGAAAATTGATGTTATAACTCAGTTCATATGTTGTGGTAATGAGTAGATGATCAGATCTACCGGATGTTACCATGCTTTGTGCTCTCTACTACGGAGAGAATCTGCTGAATCATTTGATGAGAGGGTCCGACGAGACGGAATACAAACTGTATTCAGTCAACTATAGAATTCAGTGATAGCCCACCAGAGGAAACCGGATTCTGGTTACGAGGCTGACTCAGAAGACAATATATTCGGACAACGAGTGGAGGAGTCCGATACAATTGAAGCCACACTTGTAGATCAAGCCAGTGATAGCTACTCTCCAGCTGAGTCGGAGGAACAATCTAGTGAAAGTTATACCCCACGCTCTCCGAGCCTGAGCCAGCACAGGTCGAGCCAGCGGTAGCTCCTGAAATAGTTGTCATCAGTGACGACGAGGATTCCATTGCAGACAATTTTGGACCTCCAGTACTGGACAATCCACAAGAAGAAGAAGAAATCAGTGAGAGAGTTAAGAAATCTAGATTTGATTTGAACTTGTAATTGCTTTGTACTTCCTATTTTTAGTCAAATCAAAGTTTGCTTTCAAGTAGTAGAAATGGCTTCAAATTCAAATCTTCCAATTCCAGAATTCAATGGTAGTGATTATGAATACTGGTCAATAAAGATGAAAACCTTGTTGATAGGTAAAGGTTTATGGGATGTAGTTGAAGAGGGTTACACATAACCCTCTCCTACTAATTGATCTGCTTTAAGTGTTGCTGATAGAAAAGCTAGGAAAGAAGCATAGAAAAATAATTCCTCTGCCCTGTATCATTTGCAAGCAGCCCTAGATAAAAGCATATTTCCTAGAATAGCATCCTGTGTAACAACTCAAGATGCTTGGAATGCTTTAAAGGAAAGTTTTCAAGGGAGTGATCAAGTGAAGCAAGTCAGGCTTCAAACTCGAAAAGAGATTTTGAAAATCTCAGAATGCAAGAGAATGAGAAAGTAGGAGACTACTGCGTGCGAGTCAAAGCCATAGTAGATAAAATGGTCACTCTAGGTGAAGAGATTAAACCAGAAGTTGTGGTGAAGAAAGTGTTGCGAACACTTCTTCCTAAGTGGAATCATGTAGCAATCATTATTGAAGAGTCAAAATATTTGACTGCACTTTCCTTTGATGCACTAATTGGTTCTCTTCTTTCACATGAAGAGAGATTGCAGGAATCTCCTTCCACTAGCCACGGAGGCGATGACAAAGCCTTCACTTCACAAGAAGGAAAAGGACAAGGCAAAAGTCGAGGCAGAGGTCAGCACAGAGGTAGAGGTAGGAATAGTCCACGAGGTGGAACTCCTAACAGAGGAGGATCTTCAAACAGAGGTGGAGGTCAGAATAGAGGTGGACAACAGAACAGAGGGAAGCATCCGGGACGAGGAAAAGGAAGTGACAAGTCAAAACAAGCTTGCTACAATTGTGGTAAACTTGGCCACTTTGCTCGTGACTGTTGGTCAAAATCTTCTCAAGGGAGCAGCAGTCAGAGCAGTCAGTATGGAAATTTTGGAGAAGAGGAAGGGACCTCAAATCTCTTTCTCTCATATGGCAAGTCAGATCAGAACCTGAATGATACCTGGATCTTGGACACTGGGTGTTCAAATCATATGAGTGGCAAAGAAGAACTCTTTGCTACTCTGGATTCTTCCTACAAATCCAACATCAAATTGGGAGATGACAAGTCATTGGCGGTTGAAGGCATTGGAGCCATGGAGGTTCCAACAAAAGAAGGCATGAAACAAGTAAGTGATATCTATTACACACCTCATCTCCAACACAATATTTTAAGTGTTGGTCAAATGTTAGAGAAGAACTATAAGTTGCTATTTGATGAGGGTAAATGTACCATTTTTGATAAGAGTAATAGTGATAGAGTCATTACTCAAGTGCCAATGACAAGGAACAGGTTATTTCCTTTAAATTTTGGCCAACCAGGAGGAGATCAATTAGTAAATGTTGCTATTGCAAATCCAAGTGTGTTGTGGCACTTGAGATACGGTCATTTGAATTCAGCCAGTTTGAAGATGTTAACTTCTCAAGCGATGGTGACCGGACTTCCTAAAGTTTAGGACAATAAGGAAGTCTGTGAAGGTTGTGCCTTGGGCAAGCACGCTAGAACCAAATTTCCTCATGGACAAGCATGGCGGGCCAGTTATCCACTCCAGCTAGTGCACTCGGACATCTGTGGTCCGATGCAGACCAAGAGCATTGGTAACAACTCTTACTTTCTTCTTTTCATTGATGATTTTTCAAGAATGTGTTGGATATATTTCTTGAAGCATAAAGATGAGGCATTTGATTGCTTCGTAGATTTTAAAGCAAGAGTTGAAAATGAGAGTGGATATTTTGTTAAGTGTCTCGAGATCGGATAAAGGAGGAGAATACTCCTCTAATGAATTTTTGATTTTTTGTAAAAAACATGGAATAAATATGCGGTTCACTGCTGCCTATACTCCACAGCAGAATGGTGTGGCTAAGAGAAATAACCACACCATTGTAGATATGGCAATATCTATGCTTCAAACGAAGCATTTGAGCAATATGTATTGGGCAGATGCAGCCAGGACCGGTGTGTATATTTTGAATAGGAGTCCTACTTCAAGTTTGAAAGGGAAAACTCCTTACCAAGCATGGTATGGTAAGAAACCGAATGTCAAGCATTTCAGAGTGTTTGGTTCACTGGCTTACTCACACATTCCTGATGAACAGAGAAAGAAGCTCGATCCTAAGAGTCAAGCATGCATTTTTGTAGGGTACTGTGAGAACACAAAAGCTTACAGACTCTACAATCCTAGGACTCGAAAGATAATACTTTCCAGGGATGTGATTTTTGATGAAGGGGGAGAATGGGGAAATCCCCAAATTTATAGCGATGTTGAATCTCATGATGCAGGTTCTACACAGGTGCAGCAGATAGCACCAAAGAAAGGCAAGAATACTCCTCCTCCTCCTCCAAGCCCAAGTAGACATTCGACTTCCAGTTCATCATCATCATCACCAAGTCCTTCTCCACAAAGGTCAGTCAGTTCCTCACCAATGGATATTGATTCTCCATCGAGAGGTAAGAGAACTCTCCAACATCATCCATCTTATCAGATGTTGGATAAAAATTTTCAAAGAAGGTATACTAGAAGTCAAGCTAGTGAGATGAGTTCTGTTTTACAAAGACTTGAAAATATGCATTTGTATGGTGATGATGACTCCCAGCTTGAACCTCGGGGAGATGTAGTTAACTATGCCTTGTTAACTAGTGCACAACTTGAACCTTCTAGTTATGAGAAGGCTTGTACTCAAAAAATTTGGCAAGATGCCATGAAAGAGGAGATAACCTCTATAAAAAACAACGACACTTGGGAGCTGGTAGAGCTTCCTAAAGGAAAGAAGTGTGTTGGATGTAAATGGGTCTTCAAGACCAAATTCAATGTTGATGGAAGCATTGAAAGGCACAAAGCAAGATTGGTTGCAAAAGGATTTACACAGAAATATGGTATTGATTATGAAGAGACATTTGCTCCTGTAGCTCGACAGGAGACCATCAGAATAGTTCTTGCTTTAGCTGCACACAAGGGATGGAAAGTCCAACACATGGATGTGAAAAGTGCCTTTCTCAATGGGTACTTAACAGAGGAAGTGTATGTTGAGCAACCTCAAGGATTTCAAGAACAAGGTAAGGAGCACCTTGTTTACAGATTGAAAAAGGCACTCTATGGCCTCAAGCAGGCACCACGAGCTTGGTACTCACGCATTGATGGGTACTTCAAAGATTTTGGGTTCACCAGAAGCATAAATGAACCCACCCTTTACTACCTGAAGCAAGGTAACGACATCCTCATAGTTTGTTTGTATGTGGATGATCTCATATTTATGGGTAGTAATGAAAAAGTGAATATGGAGTTCAAGCGCTCCATGATGAAGCAGTTTGAGATGAAGGATCTTGGCTTAATGCATTACTTCCTTGGAATGGAAGTCCATCAATCAGATTCGAGGATCTTCATCTGTCAACATAAGTATGCTCGGGACATGATCAAGAAGTTTGCTATGGAGCATTGCAAACCGGTTGCAACTCCAGTTGGACATGGGATCCAATTGAGCAAAGATGATGGAGCACCTAAAGTTGACGTGACCACTTTCAGGAGCATGGTTGGGAGTTTGATGTTTCTCGCCAACACCATACCTGATATTTGGTATGTTGTTTCTCTTGTCTCTCGATTTATGGCTAGCCCATCTGAGCTGCATTTGCAAGCAGCCAAAAGAATTCTGAGATATGTGAAGGGTACATTGGATTTTGGAATCCAAGTACCATAAATGTAACACTATCAAGCTTGTAGGCTTCAGTGATAGTGATTGGGGCAGCAATATTGATGACAGAAAATCAACTTTAGGGAACTGTTTTAGTCTTGGATCAGGACTAATAACATGGAGTTCCAAAAAGCAAACTGTGGTAGCTTTGTCTTCTACAGAAGCTGAGTATATAGCAATCACCTATGCTAGTACTCAAGCCTTGTGGCTAAGAAAAGTGTTGGAAGAGATTGGAGAGCTACAAAGTGGTCCAACCAGAATCTATTGTGACAACATCAGTGCCATTCAGTTGGCATACAATCCGATCCACCATAGCAGAACGAAGCATTTTGATATGAAGTACCACTTCATCCGAGATATGGTGGAAAATGATATTGTTGAGCTTAAATTTTGTCGCACTTTGGAGAATGTTGCAGACATCTTCACCAAAGGGATGGCTAAAGCTCAATTTATAAAGCTGAGAGACTGTCTAGTCAGTCCTCTCAACTTTAAGGGGGAGAATGTTGCAAGTGTGAACATGTCTTCATACTTAGCGACCTAAAAAAACTTGTTTTAAGGCTAAGTGTGAACGCACTTCTTTTCTATCGACAACAAATTTTTGTCGGCATGATTCTCCTCTAATATCTCCTCTTCCCATTATTCTCTCTAACTCCCTTATCTCTCTGCCTCCCCTTCCTCCAATATTCCCGCCTCCTCTTCCTTATCCCTCCACTCCCACCACCTCCTCTTCTCTTATAAATGTAAATAATGAGAATAAAGTTGTGGGTGTTGAAACTTTAATTTAATTTGTTCATTTTTTATTTTCTCTGCCCAAAAGATGCTCTGACTAACAGGATCTTGCAAATATCCACCCGACTAATTCGCACAACCACTATCTGAACGCAAAAAATGACAAAATACTTGAGCTATTATTTATTTATGTAGTACCAAATTACAAAATAGATTTGAGATACTTCACTTAAAATGTGGCCTACATTTTATACAGAACACAGTTATCCCCTATTACAAATTTAGACTCTGCTAATTTTATTCATTCTAACATGATTCGCTATGGTAGGTGCGCATAAATTAATTAAATGCCTAATAAAAGAGAATTCATGCTAAAATTAACCCTTGCAGGATAATCATAATGCTCCCTATGCTTTCATAACAATATGCATCTAATTTTATACATGGTCTTTGAATTTCATAGTCAACGTGTACATTTTTTATTCCATTAGCTACACGCACTGTTCGAGCTGTCATTAGAAAATAGACACTTTTTTGGCCTGTCGTTGGGATAAAGGCACCGTATTTAGCCTTTTCTCATTCGTTGAAGGTCATCGATTTTTTGATTATCGAATAGTGAGAGCTTGTTCTATCGTTGACATACAGGCACCATCCAACCTATTTTTGGGAGACAGGTGCTTGTCTTGTGTACTAGGATACAAGTGTTTCCTTTTCACTGGAAGATAGGTGCCTTCTAGATTGTGGCTAGGAGATAGGCATCGTACCTTAGCATTTCATAATACCTTACTCCTTTGCCACTATTATCGTTTGATCACCAACCATCCTTAATCACGTTATGAAAGTTATCAAATGCTAGGTCTGCATGGGATCTCGACTAAAAGGTGCGAAAAAAGTCATAAGGTATTGCATCTACACACAATTTCCACTCAAAACACACATTAGGCATAATACATCATTTTCCATTAAATGTATACAATAATCTCATAAAAACTACATTTCTAATATAATAATGTTGCACATTTATTTCATTAAAGCATACAAAAATGAGCATTTTTGGTGCTCATCACATATATAATTTTCAATGGTTTATTATAAAATTACTATGTCATTTATTGAGATATTGTAATAATTTAGTTATGATCTAATATGGGTAGAACTCATTTTAATCACTTATAATCAATTAATGTTTTTGTTAAAAAGGATTACTAAATTAATTTATTTGAAGATTAGATTACATTTCTTTCCTTTCTAGGTTTGAATACTTTTAAGCCAATATTTTACAGAGGATGTGGGACTATGCTCCCTCACATCTAATCTACTACAACTATCTATGCATAAGAGTAACCATGTAAAGCAAGGATATATAAATCTAGATACAACAAGTCAATACTATCATCAATGGTAAGAATGGAAAAAAGAGCTTTCTTAGTCCGCTAAGTCCACCATCTAAGAGGATATCCATAGCAAGTGAGGTCTCCTTAGTTAAGATCCCAATTAGCCAACACATATGCCACCATGATTTGATCTCTAAAGATATGTACGAACTTCATTGTCTCAAAGTTTTGTTGGATCATATATTATTTCTCAATTATTCTTTGTATTCTTTAGTCTATTTTATTTTGCTTGCTTGGTCCTTTTAAGTGGTTAATCATTAATTTAGGAGTCTAATTCCACCTTATTTTTCCTCCATACCACCTTTAGAGCCTCTTGTAACCCCCTGAAGATGGCATATCCCTTTTCCAGGTTATTGGATAAGATACATAAGATTTTTATGAAGACAAAAGTAGGGGCATCATTCAAGAGGTGACTAATTCCTCTCATACTCACTTTTCTTGGATTTCCCCTTGAGGCTCTATCCAAATTAATTTTACCCAGTACCTCTAGATGAGGTTTCCAATTACTAGTTTGGATTACTTGTGTGTAATTTGAGGTTACCCTTTTTTATGTTACCACCATTGGAGGTACTTGCAATATCGATATTATTTCAATCCTCTTCCCCTTTGGATTTTAGGGACCTTTTTTAACATGTATTAGAATGAATCCATCATATTGGCTATGATACTTTTCTAGACAAAGTGGTTGTCTTTGTACTCCTGGTTGAAGATACACTTGTTTCTCTCCTTCCACAAATTCCATATAAGGAGAGTCATCCTCACCCAAAAATTTGTCAAGTGTGTTGGTCCATTTCCTCCCATTTAGACCACTCCCTCCAAAGTTATCCTATAGATAATATCCTAGACCAACGGCCGCCTAGAAGAGTTGCCATGTGTTTCCATAGTTTGATTGTGATAGGAAATTCTATGAAATGAGAGATTATTTCCTCATTATCCCAACACATCTCACATTTGAAAGGCCCAAGTATCCCTCTTTTCATAAATTGTTCCTCTATTAGCACCCTTCTATGAAGTAGAATCCAAATGAAGAATCTCACTTTGGGCCAAAGGTTTTGTGCCCATAGTTGCATGAATATATCTCTTAATGGGTTTAGGGTACTCTGGAAGAGGACTAAGTATCTAGAGGCAATTGTATATTCACTCTATTTTTTCTGCCCCATCCAAGAGTATCCTCCTCTTGAGACCATGAGAGTGATCTCATCTGGATGGTCCTATAGATTTTGTTTCTTTGATCCTCTAGAACTTGGATTGGCCACTCCTTTATTTGGATCCATTGTCTTCCTACCTCCCAAATTTTGCTTTGAGGCTTATAGTAATTAGCTACCTTAACTCAATTATTTCTATATAGATTCTCCATCCACAATATCCAAGTTGGGAATTATGTTATTAGAGGAGGATGACCATTCCACAAATCTATCCGAAAGCTAACCTTCTATCCATTATAGATAATCTAGAACAATATTTTCTTGATTATACCCTCTCCTATTCTAAGTCCCATTAAGATGGAATATTATTGGCTAGGAAGTGGGAATCAAATAAGCTTTGAGAGGGTTTTATTCTCTACATATTTGGCCCTCAAAATTTGAGCCCATAATTCCTCAGGGTATTTTAACAAAATCCAATATAACTTATCCACCAATGCCTTATTATTCTTGACTATTTATCTAATTCCTGGTCCTCCCTCCTTTTTTGAAGGTATAAAGTATCCGATTTCATCAATTTCCATTTCCATTCTTCCTTGGCTCCACTCCAGAGGAATCTATAGCATATTTAATCCAATTTTTTAAAAACTACCTTAGGGATGTCTAGCATTGAGGAGACATAAATAGACATGGTATGGATGATTGCTTTTATTAAGTTCATATGACCTCCTATAGAAAGCCACCTGTTAGTCCATTTTCCCAATTTGGTTTTCACTCTCTTTGATAGCCAAGTCCATTCCTTTGTTTTTGCCTCCAAACTATAAATAAAATTCCTAAGTAGGTGATTGGAATAGGTGCCTTCTTGTATCTCAATTTACCTAACAACATCATCTCTTTTCTAGGTGAGCAATGAAAAAATATGACCTTGGACTTTTCTTCATTTATAAGTTGTCCAGTCGCTTTTGTAAACCATCCTAGATTCATTTTAAGTCTAGAAGCCTCCCTTGTTATTGCTTTTCCTAATAAAGTAGATTCATCAACAAATTGTAGGTGAATAATTATTTTAGTCTCATTTGCTATTATTATTGCTTCCAAAGCTATAGTTTCCCTATCCTTAGCTAATATTTTGCCCAAACATTTAGCCAATATGATGAACAAGTATGGGGATAAAGGATCTTCCTACTTGATACCTATGAAGGTTGTAAATAGTTGGGTAGGATCTCCATTCACTAAATCCAGATAGAATACCAAGGAAATACACACTTTGATCTACTCTACTAATCCATTGAGAACCCAAATTGTCTTAGCACCTAGAGGAGGAAGTGTTAGTCAACTCTATCATATGCTTTGGAGAGATCTAGCCTAATAAACATGGAGGGTATTTTCTAAATCTGCATAGAGTGGATGGACTCCTAAGCTAATACTATCTCGTCCAAGATATACCTTCCTTCCAAAAAACCACTCTATTCCAAATAAATAATTCTATGAAGAAGAGGTTTGACCCTTTTTTTTTTGGTAATTATTATAATAAATTAACAGTGGGTTTTTATAGAGGATCCCAAAACCTTATGTACAAAATTAGCCAACTTTCTAATGATGCATCATACCTCTTGGCTATAACAATAAACCTAAATGAAAATAAAACCATCCTAATGCTGCAGACTTGAAAATAGCAAAAAGGGCTTTTAGGCCTAGAGACCCAACAACAAAGAAAATAGGACAGACCTGAGAGAAACCCAAAAAGATGTTGAAAACAAGGAGATAAACACCATGGACTGCTAATCACGATCCTCCTGTCCTCCCGAATTTGGGTGCTTTTTGTTCTGCTTCAGGATAGAAATCATGGAGTTGACAGAAGTAAGAATGGAAGCAACCAACTCCAGGAGAGAATTACCATGACTCTCCTTGTCTCTCTCCGTATCTGATGGGATGTGCTACGGACGGACATCCTTCTCCACCTTTCTAACTTTCCGCAGGCACTGGGAAGATCTGTCGGGAATGGACAGTAGCTTCTTTGCCACGCCACCCCAAAACACGTTGAAATGGGCCTTCCAAAAATTGCATAAGGGAAACATCAGGAAGGGATGTCTGCCCTGGCCAACCTTTCCACCTCGTATGGGAAGTGAGACCGCAACACAACCGGGCACATGGTCGTGAGACCTTTATTGGCCATGAGGTTAGCCACGCGATTTCCTTCTCTCAAAATATGATTTGCTTCCCATCTACAGCGATAGGAGAGAAGAGATCTAGCCTCGAGGATGATGTTGTAGACTTTCCAAGATATATTTTTGGCACCAAGAAGGTAATTCATGATATTGAGTGAGTCACCCTCAATGATAAGAGGCCAGGGATCCTCAGAGAGAATTCGAATACCATTCAGAGCGCCTCGGGCTTCAGCATAGTGATTCGTCTAGGAGCCCAAATCTTCACAATAGGCCATCACAATATTCCCATCATGATCACGGACAACCCCACCAGTGCCAGCGATCCCAAGATTCCCCTTAGCCACTCCATAAAAGTTTAATTTAATCCACCCCACGGGGGGTTTGGTCCACACAACATTCCTTCGACAGGGCCCTTTAACAACCTCCAGAAACGGCCAGAGATTCATCATTTTGAGAATAGCTTCTTTGCTCGAAAGATGGGGACGGGGACTGGGAACCACAATAGAATTCTCAATGGCATAAGATAACACCCTTTGAGCGATAGAAGGGGGCCCTCTAGGAGCTCTGCCAAAGATTCTGGCATTCCTCTCTAACCAAATTTGCCAAATTAAATGGTGTAAGGAGGCCTCAAGGAGGAAGCGAAGCTTGGGATTCTTGAAAGGATTAGGCCATTGGTAAAAATCATCTCTAAGGGATCGGGGAGAGCACCAAAGGATCTGGAAGGAGGATAGGACAATGCTTAGAACAAAGTGGTAAAATGGGCAATGCAAGAATAAATGATCCCTCCTCTCACAATCTGCTAAACACAAGTAACACCTGTTAGGGAAGGAAAAACCTCTCTTGTGAAGGTTGTCAATAGTTAAGGCTTTATTGTGGAAAGCAATCCATGCGAAGAAGTTGATTTTAGGAACAACTCCTTTCCTCCAAACAATATTCCACCTGTAGTCCAGAGCAGTCTTGGTGGTGAGAAGCTCATAAGATGATTTAACAGAGAAACACCCATCCTCCGTACCACTCCAGATGATCCTATCATTCCTCCTGGTAGAAGGAATTAAAATTGACTGAAGGATATTATCAAGGAAGGTAATCTCATTATTAAACCCCTCCACAACAGGAAGCTTCCACCGAGGGAAACGGGTGCTCCGATCAATGAGATCTGCCACCCTGAGCTGGGCGTTAGGGTCGATCAAGCTTCTCAGTCCAGCGAGGTCCTCCCTCGACCCAAGGGCTTCTTCAGTCGCCCACTTGTCATTCCAAAAGGAAATGCAGTTGCCATCACCCAAAATCTAGCGGGCTCCCAGACTGATCAGATGCCGGTTTTGGAGCACAGATTTCCAAAAGATCGATGCCTCGAAGGATGTTTCAACATCCAAGAAGGGGGTGGGGCCAAGATACTTCATTTTAACCAGCGTAACCCACTCCACCGGGTCGCTAGACATAATCCTCCAAGCGTGCTTCACGATCAAAGCCAGATTCATAAGTCTTGATCTTCTCAACCCCAGGCCGCCTTGATCTATCCTCAAACACACCTTGTCCCAGGCTACAAGGGGAAGTCTAGATTTCTCTTCGTTACCAGACCAAAGAAAGGTCCTCCGAATCTTCTCAATCTTGGAGTGGACTGCACTCGGAAGCATGAACACCGACATGAAGTAGGTCGGGATCCCCTGAAGATAGGCTTTGGTAAGGGTGGCTTTCCCAGCTTGCGATAGGAGTTTGCCCTTCCAAGTGTCAAGTTTCCTATGAAGGCGCTCAAGAATCATGTTCCACATGTCCCCACTGGCCCACCTGCTATAAGATAGAGGCAACCCCAGATAATACGTAGGCAGGGAATCAATAGTGCATTCAATATTTCTAGCAATCCAATTTTTTCTGCACAGAGGAGTGTTAATAAAGTAAATTTTGCTCTTGATGTAATTGACCTTTTGTCCAGCAGCTTGCTCATAACGGGACAGGATCCTCTTGAGTGACTTGGCTTGAGCAACAGGCGCCCCAGTGGAAATGAGGGTGTCATCCACAAATTGCTGATCAGTGACAGGATTAATTCTAGAAGTCGACAAGATGCTAGAAATCTTGTTTTGTCAAAGAGCCTCTTTCATGGACCAACTCAGAACCTCCGCCAGAAGAATGAACAGGATGGGAGAAAGAGGATCGCCCTGTCTGAGGCCTCTGGAGCTTTGGAAATACTCATCTGGGGACTCATTGACCAAGACAGAAAAAAATGGAGTGGATATACAACTATAGACAATGTCAATCCAGTGGGGATGAAAGCCGAACTTGAGGAGGACTGCACACAAAAAATTCTGGTTGACACGGTCGAAGGCTTTGTTCATGTCGAGCTTAAGAAAAAGAGTAGCATTCTTAGAGCAGTACGCGGAATGAAGGGTCTCATGGACAGTGATAACACCATCAAGAATGTTTCCGCCTTTGACAATGCTTCCCTGACAAGGATCAATCAGGAGGGGGAGGACTGTTTTGAGTCTATTGGCTATAGACTTGGTAAGGATCTTGTAAAAAACATTGCACGAGCTAATGGGCTGATAGTCAGAGAAACTTTTGCAGGAAGGAGACTTAGGAATGAGGGCAATAAATGTGGAATTGAGTTTCGGGTGGATAGATCTGGATGCTTGGATAACCCGAATAGCATCACACACATCTGGGCCCATGACCTCCCACATGACTTGGAAGAATCGGGGAGGGAAACCATCGGGCCCAGGGGCCTTATCTGGTTGCATGGATAACAATGCTTCCTTAATCTCAGACGAGGAAAAAGGTTCCAGAAGTTTCATGCTTACCTCATGGGGAACTTTAGTTGAAAAATTGGTGAGCATAGATTTCTGGACCTAGAGGTTGCTATCTGGAGGAGTGCCAAGCAAATCCTGAAAGAAATTAACCGCTTCGCTCCTGATTTCCTCAATATCCCTGGTAATGTGCCCATCCTTACAAGTCACTTCTCTAATTTTGTTGGCCCCTCTGTTCCTCATAGTAGACGCATGAAAAAATCTCGTGTTGGAGTCTCCATTCTTCAACCACATGTCACGAGATTTCTAGTGCCAGAACGTTTCCTCCCTAGCGAGAATAGAATGAAAGTCCACCAAAAGGCTCTGCTCTTCCTCCCTGAGACCCTCAGTGTAACCTTCGGTAGCCATCATTTCCTCCACAGCCTTCAAGTTCTCAGTGATGGATTTTTTGGACTCAAAAATGTTGTCGAAAACCACTTTGTTCCAAATCTTCAATTTTTCTTTGACCATTTTGAGCTTTAAAGCCACCCTCTTAGGAGCGCTTCCTTCCACCTTCGATTGCCACCATGCTGAAACCAATCCTTTGAAGTCTTTGTGGGAAATCCACATGGATTTGAATCTGAAAGGGGTCATAAAAACAGGCCCATCATTCGCCTCCAAGAAAATAGGGTTATGGTCAAACCCAATCCTTAGAAGAGCCAAAAGGATAGCCTCGCCAAGGATGGGAATGGCTTCTGGAGAAATGAAGAATCTGTCAAGTTTGACTTGAATCAAACCGCCCCCAATACTTCTGTTATTCCATGTGAAGGAAGCCCCTTTGAGTTCGATGTCAAGCAGGCCATTAGCAGAGATAAAATCTCTGAAATCTTCCAAGCTACGGCTGGAGTGGTCAGACCCTCCTTTTTTCTTCGAAGGATGAAGGGTACAATTGAAGTCACCCCCTAAAATCCAAGGAAAGTTGTTAAAATTCTCCCTCATCAGAGAGATAGCTTTCCACATTTTTGCTCTCTCTGTGGCAGAATTGGAAGCATAAACGTTGGATAGAATCCAGGAAAAATTGGAGGTTTTGGACTGGAACAGTACATTGATGATTCTATTGGAAGTTGACAGCAAGCTGCCCTCAAATCTCGAAGGGTCCCATAGAACCATGAGTCCTCCCGCTATTCCCACTATAGGGCTGGACAGACAATTTGCCCTGGCCCAAATGGCCTTCGCCACTTTGTCAGAGGAGATAGCATCAAGCTTGGTCTCTTGCAAAATAAGGATATAAGGGTTAATCCTCCTACGAAGATCAGCCACTAACCTTTGCTTGGCTGCACCGTTCAGTCCTCTCACATTCCATGAGATGACTTTCATCTGGATAGTTTGAAGTTTTTCTTGCCTCCCCTTCCTTGTTGAGGGGGAGGTTTTGATGCATGAGCTTCGTCCGACTGTGTGTCATAGTCATCCAGAACCAGCAAACACTGGGTTCCATTTGCAACGTCAGTTGCAGTCTCTTTGTCTCGCCTTTCCTTGTTAGGAGGACGACCCTACTTCCTCTCACTACCAAAATCCACACTTTGCTTTTGGCTCCTCGTATTCCGGGGGCTAATGTGATCGGATTGTTCACCCCTCCTTCCTAAGAGGTAATCTTCTAGCAACGTCTGCGACTGACTAAAATTAGGATGACCCGTATCTTGGAGCAGAGGAACAGCCTAAGTCAAAACTTGGGAAGGGGTCCGTTCCATCTCTTCCTGTGATTCACTTTCCAAGTGGGAGTCTGCTCCTTGTTTGGTCAGCCTCAAGATGCTTGGGGTCCGATTGGAGAGAGGGATTCTCTTCAGGCTAAGAGAGTCCGCCACAGCCTCTAGATGGGCCTGGGGATACATGGCCCTTCACGTCTGGAAGATTTGGTTGCTTTGCCTGATCTTCCTTGTGCTCCAGGGGGTTGTCATTTTCACATTTATGTTTTCTCAATTTTTGAAGAGGACACTGGGATTGGAGGTGCCCTTGGGACCGACACTGGGTGCATAAAGTTGGTCTATTTTCATAGACAATAGCTTTTTTATGAATAATGGTACCTCCAAATCGAAGAGTGATGGAAGTTGGGAGTTCTGCCTCCAAATCGCGCGAACGCAAAATCGAGCCCGGACGAACCTTGTTCGAGCTCGGGTGGGAGGGTCAATGGTGACCAACTCCCCAATGGAATGTGCAATACCTCTTATGACATTTTCATGCCAGCCAAAGAGGGGAAGATTCGGGAGCCTAACCCATATTGGGGCAATGTTGATGTTTTGGGTCTCAGGACTGAAATCCATGTCCCACTTCTTGAGAAATAAACTTCTACGGCCCGAAACCATGGCCCGCCAGCCAAAATTTTACGATAATCCTCCTTATTGTTCAATCTAATGGCAAAAAACACCGGGATAGGGCCGCTGACTCCAAATGCCCAGAAGTCCTCCATTTGCTTGCTGCCCATTTTTGGATAGTTTCCATGTCGGGACGCCCTCCAATGAATTTACCTATTAGGGTAAATTTCTCAAAATCCATGAAGCTTGAAAGAACTTTCACCGGGATGTCCAGCTCATCCCCAACCGAAAACAACTCTTTGGTAAAAAACTCGTTTAGGGTTTCTGAGGCCGCTACCTAGGCATAAGACTTTTGAGCCCCACCACCCCCTTTGTTTGGTGGGTCCTTACCTCGACCAAAACCATTGCCAGCCCGGTCATCTTCAATGGGCCCGGGTGTTTCCGCTCCCTCGGAATCATGATGTCCTCTGATTGCTCCACTGCATCCAAGAATCGAACCACCGCCACTCCCGATCTCCCCTGTAGACTTCTCGCCCATCGACATCCTCCCCATCAGGTTTGACCCTTTTTACCATGATCTTAGTGATAATTTTATATAGGACATTACAAAGGGCTATTGGTTGGAAGCTAGATATGTGTTCAAAATCCTAGGTTTTTGGAACCAAAGCTATATATGTCTTTTTCACCTCTTTGAGAACCACTTTATCTATCCTATCCTCTTCTACCACTTTCAAAAAAATCCTTAAGGATATCCCAAAATTCTTGGTAGAATTCTATGGGAAATCCATCTAGGCTTGGAGTTTTACCTTTTCATATCTTGAAAATGACTTGTAGTTATTTGGTAGTAATTGGTGTTGGAGTATATTACATTATTTGGTACATGTTAATGTACCCCCATGGTACCTTCATGGTACATCTTGTAAATATTATATTAGGAGTGAATCTTAGTTTAGAGTGTGAGTAATATTTTATGTAATGTTGTAATATGCAAGAAATGCACAAGTGTCATGTGGGTAAGTATGCAAGTGTAATGTGAGTATGTGTACGAGTGTCTTATATATAAGTGTGTACAAGTGTCCTTAGATTAGAGTGTGCTAAGTGAATATTCATATCTAGTGTGTACGCAAGTGTCAAGTAGGGAAGCCAAGAGTCATGAGACCTGGCATATGGAAAGGAATAGTCAAGTATACAAAGAGTCATTCTACTATGGCTTCCTAATACTCCATAGAGAAGCATAGATGATAATCAAGCATTGAATATGCAATCATAAAGTGTAGAGAGTCAAGTGTTATATTTATAAGAGAAAGATGAGCAATAAAGTTTGCATACATTTGAGCAACTAATATTTTAAATTGTGCTACATGCTTTGTACATGTATGATTCAGGCTATTTGCATTCATATATTTTTTCTTATTAATGAATGTTAGTTGATATATTATAAGCCTTGATATACATATTAGTTTACTCATATTATTCTACTTACATCATTATCTTGATATTACTATATTGTGGCTATATTATATTTGATATTGTGGAATTTATCTTGTGAGTTTTATGTTAATGTTAAGGCTTAAAAAGTCATCAGTGGTATCAGAGCTACTGCAAGTAGTTTCTTGTACAAGTTGAATTTATCTGGCTACATATAAAATTTAGTTTTATCTAGCTTGATAGAATTGGTATAGAGTATGTCTACTTTAAAGGTAGTTAGACCTAGACTCTATTGTAAGATCAAAGTAAGTAGAAAGGCTAGAGTCTTTCCACGGTTGAAGAAACAACTAGTGAAGACTAGGACTCAACTATAGAGTATTTCCATGGTTGTATAATAACTAGTGAAGACTAGAACTCATCTATAGGGTCTTTCCACAATTATAACCAGTGAAGACAAGAACTCACCTATTGGAGGGTGAATCAACTTTAATATAGTTGATCATTCAATAAAATAGCCAACCCTTGACATTAAAAGAATTTTAGGGACAAAGATAATCCTTGACACTAATTTCTATCAACTCAGGAGGAAGTTGAAGGATTTGGTACAATCAAGTCATCTTCATCTTGATTGAGGCATCAGGAAATTCAATGTCACCTTGACATTAAAGGATTGAGTTCTTAGGTGTGACCTAACACAATTACAACAGAGATTAATTGAAATAAATGTGAGAAGCTTCCTACAATCTAATAATTATATCTTCTAAGTGCAAGAGAAAGCAAAATAGGAGAAGGATATATCAGGAAGATATACCTATCTTCAATAAATATTTTATCAATTTGATATTAATTAAAGTTATAATATATTGAAGTTTCAGTCATAGGGAAATTGACCTTGACATAAGAATTCAAGTCTTGAATACAGACCTTGATAAAATAGATAGTGGATTCAGGTCTTGAAGATAGACCTTGACTTACTGGATTTAGGTCTTGAAGGCAGATGTTGACAAAGAAAATGATTATAGAAAGTTTTAGGTCATTCAAACCTTAATATAAGCAGCAAGAAGGATATATATAGAGAAGCAATAAGAAGGATAAATATAGAGAAGTAGTAAGAAGGATAAATATAAAGAAGCATCAATAAATATTCAAGAGGCTTTCAAAGAATATTCAATATTAAAAGAAAAAAGCAACAATGTATAAAGAAGATTCAATCTTGAAAAAGGAGTATATAGTGGTCTTAAAGAAGAAGCTATTAGGGTTAAAGCAAAACAACATTCAGCCCTAGTAGACAAAGGTATTCAAAGGTAAAATTCAATTATACAAGACAACGACATTTGATTCTTGAATAAATTTTCCTTCAGTTTTGGCAAAGCAACAACATTCATCTTAAGTTGTTATTATGTTCAACACAAGGAAAAATATAAAAATGTGAATATGGTAAAGATCTAAGTACAATAAATAACAAGATTGAAAGGAGGTTAGCATTCAAATTTTGATAGCACCTGGTATATAGAATATAAATTCTCAAACAACAACATCCTCAAAGTTTGATAGCACCTACAATATAGGACAACATTCTTGGCTTGATAGCATAGCACCTAAAGTCTAGTGAAAGTTCTCGGGTTGAATAAGTGCTCAAGAACCTATGATAGAACACATGTTTAATAAGCACTCAAGCATCCTACATCGAAGCAAGTGAGGTAGCACTCAAGCAAACATCAAGCACTATGGTTCCAAGAATCCTACATCGAAGCAAGTGAGGCAGTACTCAGAGTGAGTTAGGTAGTGCATAGATTCAAAGAACTCTACGTCACAAGGGATAACATTTAGTATTAAACACTTTGTCATAGTGGACAACATTCAATACCAAAAACTCTATGTCATAATAGATATAAATTTGGATAGCAACACTCTACGTTGCAGCAGACAACAATTTAGGAGTACCCATAATCAAAATGTAGTAAGGAAGTTGAAAATCTCAAGAAATAACTTCATCAAATGATTTAAGAATGTGAAATAACATTGAAAGCGTTATATTTTTGAGTGTGGCATTTAAACGGGTGAATTAGTGTCAGAGCTTTGATTTAGTACCAAGCATTATTCAAACATTTTTGGTAATGCTCAAGGCACAGATAGAACGATGCAAAAGTTAGGTCAATTAGAATTATGTAATGCCACCTTACCACATAGCATTACTTCATCGGGTGATGCCACTGTCGCATGCATGGAGATGAAATTTTCTAACTAGATCACCAACAGACACGCATCAATAATACCAGCTCATTAAAGGGTCTTCACACGAGTTCATCTAAAGGCAATATTCACAATGCAGAGTCGTGGAGATAAGCATAGAAGTAGGAGCATCTTTGAGGTATTAAATTTTAGGGTTTTATATTCTAAGGTTTTATTTTTGATAATAGGAGTAATAAGGTTTTATGATTTATTTATGGTATGGAGTGATAAGTAATATTAATAAGTGTTGTTAATTTTATTTAAGTTCATTTTGGAGTAATAAGGCTTGATTAGGAATATTAAAATTTTAGTAGATTGATTTATATTTAAGTTGGAGTAATAAGTTAATAAATATTTATTTATTGAAGCATTTGATTTAAGAATGGAGTGATAAGGTATAGAAATTAGTTTATTTGAAGTTTTTGAAATATAATTTTTGGTTTATTATTTTTTGAAAAAGTTTGAAAAAACAAAGTATTTGTAAATTTAGTTATTTGGGAGTCAAAAGGTATTCAACATCAAACTTAGAAAAACTTGAATTTGTAAAACTCATTTTCTTAGTTTTGAAATATTAGGGAGACATAAGGATTAATACTTCATAGGATTTTTAAATTTAGAAACTTTGAATTACTGAAACTTAGGAGTGATAAGGATGTCCATGTCAAAGGAATCAAAATCTACAAACTTTATGGATAACAATATGGAGGCTATGATTAGAAAAGAAAAATTAAATGTCATAAAATTTGGGATCAAGAATTTGATTGAAAAATTTGAAGGAAAGATAGATCTAGTCTCAAAGTTAATCTATAGTGAAGCTATAGATGAAAATTTTGAAATATTTGAATACTATTTACATGCAAGAATTATTGAAGTAATTGATGATGGAAAATATAGTATTATGATACCTTTAGATATTGATAGCATAATGTATATGACATTGCTTACACTTAAGTTTCATAAAGAAAAAAATATGAAACAAAAAGAGTTGATTGAATATTTTAGGAAGAAATTGAAAATAGACGAGTTATTTTTGGAAAAGATATTCCATTTTTCTTGTAATATTTATATTTCATCGAACTCAAGATCCTATTATGATGCTTTGAGTGCTTAGAAGTCTTTATACATGAAAAGAAAGAATCATATGATTCTAAAGATAAAGGAAAAGGAAAGAGTCTTATGCAAGAATTTGATGATAATTAGAAAGTTCAAGAAACTTGTAATCTTGAAGCTACAAAGACTGAAGAACATGAACCTGAATTCAAAGGTAAATTCAAGCAAGAAGAAGAACCAAATGAAGATCAAGATAAATATAAAATCCATTGCAAAGTCACTTGAATGACATATACCATGATTGAAGACTAAAGTCTTCAATAACCAAATAATATAATACAGGGGTTGTTGGAGTATATTACATTATTTGGTACATGCTAATGTACCCCTATGGTACCTTCATGGTACATCTTGTAAATATTAGATTAGGAGTGAGTCTTAGTTTAGAGTGTGAGTAATATTTTATGTAATTTTGTAATATGGATGAAATGCACAAGTGTAATGTGTATAAAATGCACAAGTGTCACGTGGGTAAGTGTGCAAGTGTAATGTGAAAATGTGCACGTGTCTTATATGTAAGTGTGCACAAGATTCCTTAGATTAGAGTGTTCTAAGTGAAGAGATATTTGTATGAAAATGTCAAGTAGGGAAGCCAAGATTCATGATACTTGGTAGATGGAAAGGAATAGGAAAGTATACAAAGCGTCATTCTACTATGGCTATATAATACTACATAGAGAAGCATAGACGATAATCAAGCATTCAATATACAATCATCAAGTGTAGAGAGTCAAGTGCTATATCTATAAGAGAAAGAGGAGTAATAAAGTTTGCATACATTTGAGCAACTAATATTGTAAGTTGTGCTACATGCTTTGTACATGTATAATTCGGGATATTTACATTCATATATTTCTGCTATTAATAAATGTTAGTTGATATACTATAAGCCTTGATATAAATATTAGTTTTCTCATATTATTCTACTTACATCATTATCTTGATCTTACTGTATTGTGGCTATATTATATTTGATCTTGTGGAATTTATCTTGTGAGTTTTATGTTAGTATTAAGGCTTTAAAGCCATCAATTGGGATAGTCAATGTTATATTATCTTCCTTGTGATTAGAGAAGGAATCTCTTGGAGTTCTTCTTGATGTACCTCTTGGTTCAATGGTTCTACCATAAATATTTGGACAAATTATTATCTTACTATATCTTTTATGCCATCCCATGTGTGTACTTAATCACCTGATGTTGTTTTCAGGGATGAGATGAAATTGTGCAAACACCTTTCTAGAAGATATTTATGGAAGAAGCTAGTGTCTCTATCTCCCTATTGAAGCCATTGTACCCTAGATTTTTGTGTCCACAATATCTCTTCTCTTCTATTCCATTCCTCCAACTTAGTAGTAATATTAGCCTCCTCCTTGCTTTGGATCTTAGTAGTGTCATTCATTTGTATTTTCTCATTTAGTTCCTCGAGTTTGGTTAAGATATTTCATTTATTTTTCTTTATGTCACCAAACTCCTAGTTCCATGTTCTCATTTTGGACTTGATGTATTGTAGTCTCCTAACAAATATATATATATATATATATATATATATATATCTTTGTACCATGTCTAGGTTTACCCTCTTGCCACCATTGTTGAACCTTATCTCCAAAACTATTATTTCAAAACCACATTAATTGGAGTCTAAAAGAAGCATGACTATGTCTGGTCTTTTACTCTTCTACCAACACCGACCAATGATCATATATTGCATTGTCCAATTTTTTTGCTCTTGGAATATATCCATTGCTTAGAAACTCTTCTAATAACAAAAATGTGTCTAGTCTTTCTAGAATGCATGTTGGACCCTGTATTTTGTTAGACTAGGTCATCATATCATTGTCTGGTTTGACTAATCAATTTAAATAGTATTATATTAATGAAATAAATAATTCTAAAATGGATTATATGAGACTAAAACAAGCTTTTAATGGGTTATATAGGATTGAAATAAGCCCCGCTTGTTTTATAGTATATAGATGTCACCTAACAACAAATTCACCCTCCAAAAGAGGGTAGTAAAGGTATAAAATGTCTTATTATCATCTTATAATGTTTACATGTTATAATTTATAGTTATGATCCCATAGACTATTTCCTATCATAGACATAATTAAAATCACCTTATTTCATTTCAATTTTTGAACCAAAATCTCCACATTAAGAGTTCATGTTTTTAACCACTTGAGCTCATACCATTAGTAAAATTGATATTATCACAAATTTATATTGTAATAAAACTAAGTTCTTCAATTTGTCATAATTTTATATTATTTATTAAGGTCTTTATCTATATAAAAATAAAGTTATTAATATTATTATTATCATTTTTTAATAAGTTATATGTGGCTTCTATTGGGGGCCACTCCCATCAAAATACCAAAATATTACATTTGTTGCAGCATACCTTTTTATCACAATTTTTTCATTTCTTTTTCTCTTAAATATATTCTTCAACTTCCTCGAAGTGCTATGTTTCCACAATCAGCTCCTTGACATCATTTTGATTAAGAGATAAAATCTCACTTGGCCAGTTGCCTTCTAAAATTTGAATTTCACCAAGATGAAGATCAACACCACAATTTACTAATTTATCTACTACCTGATTTCCTTCTCTATAAATATGCTCACACTTCCAAGAGATTACCTCTAGTAATAGATGATGAACATCAACAATAATATTATTTTTTATCCAGTCTCCACATCCATTTTTGTTAATAGCATTGATGATAATTTGTGAATCCCCCTCAATTGAAATATATTTCCATCATTTTTCTACTACAATTTTAATCCCTATAAGAAGTGCCCTAGCCTCTGCATAGTTGTTAGTTGAAGTTCCATATGATTTTAAATAAGTGAGGAGAATTTTGCCTTCACTATTTCTAAAAACACCACCTCCACCAACTTTTCCTAGATTTCCTTTAGAAGCACCATCAAAATTAATTTTGATAAACCCAATTTTTAGACATTTCCATTTTACCATAGATCGAAGTAGATCCTTTGTTTTAATTCCATTATCACAGATGACTCTTCCATGTATGTTCAAATCATATAGCCAAGTTATTAGCACCTATTTTTCTACAATTGAGACTTCCCATGATGAGCACCATATTTGTAGACATTCTACAAGAGAGGCAATAATACGATTCCAAACTTGGGCATGATTTTGAGATTTATTTTTAAAAATTTATTATTCCTTTCAAGCCATAAATTCCAACAAATAATGGTAGGGCCAATCCTCCAAAGAATACATAATGCTTTAGCTTTGAAATAATTAATCCAACATTTCATCAACTCTTTCAATGTTGATGGAGCTACCCAATATAATTTCATATTTTAAAAAATAACCCCAAATGGTGTGAGCAAATGAACAATGAAGAAGTAAATGGTCTGATGTTTCTAAATCCTTCTCACACAAGGCACATCTAAAGGGTCCATAATATCCTCTTCTTTGTAGACTCTCTCCTATAAGAATCTTACTTTGAACTGCTAACCAAAGGAATGTTGAGGCCTTAGGGAGAGCCTCTAATGACCAAACATTCTTCCAAGGAAAATATTTGGGAGAAGGAAATTTTGATTGTTCTAAATCCTCATATCCCAACTTGATCGAGTATCCACCATCCTTTGATAAATTCCAAACCAACTCATCCTTTCATGTAAAAATTGGTAAATAAAACTCTTGAAGCATCTTTTGAAGTTCATCTACAATTTGTTTGAGTTCCTCTCCTTCAACCAAGTTACTAAAAGAAATCCATGATCTAGAGTTGTTGCTCATAATAATATAGTCTTTGACCTTTGGACCTTTACATGCTAGGCATGCTTGAGCCAATGGTTGCCATTTTGAGTCAGAGATAAGAGGATAAGGCTTCAACCAAGCATCAAACCAAAAATTTGCATAACTCCCCTCATTGATTGACCATCTAATATGTTTCTTTATCAATTGCAAACTCTTTGATATGAAGTTCCATGTTGACGATCCTTTGGGTAGAGTTCTTTTCCTAAATAATTTCATTGCATCAAGAGAACCTATATATTTTTGAAGTAATATTTTTCCCAATTCTTTCCTTGATCTCTGAATAATCTCCACCCAAGCTTTGCTCCTAATGCCAAATTCATAAGTCTACAATTTCACAAGCCTGCTCCTCCAATATTCTTTCCTTTGCAAACCCTATCCCACTTACAAAGAGGAAACCTAAATTTTTCCTCACAACCTTTCCATAGAAAGTCTCTTTGAATTTTATCAATTTTTGATGCTATACCTATTGGCAATCTTGAAAGTGACATCATATAAATAGGGATGGATTGCAATGTAGTCTTTATGAGTTGTAGCCTTCCTACCATGGTTAAGAACTTACCTTTCCAACCTACCAAGCAAGCTTTCATTCTATCCAAAAAGAGATCCAAAGCTCCTTTTTATTTCCTTTATCAGACAAAGGAATACCCAAGTAGGTTGATGGAAATTTTTCAATTTTAAACCCTAAAATATTCACAATAATTTGTTGTAAATCTAGGGCAGTATTAATGAAAAAATCTTAGATTTTGTAGTATTTACCAACTATCCAATAGCCTTCTCATAGCATGATAATATTGATTTAAACTCCATGGCCTCACTAACTGAGGGATGGCCCAAAAGAAAAGTATCATCAACAAATTGGAGATGAGATTTAAAGGGACCATTTTTTGCAACTTGAATACCCTTGATTTTTCCTTCCATTTTTACCTTTGAAAAGGCTCTCCCTAATGCTTCCACCAGAATAATGAATAGATAAGGAGAAAGTGGATCACCTTGACGAAGTCCACAAGATGACTTGAAGTAACCAACAGGAGAACCATTGATCAAAATAGAAAATTTTATAGTGCTATAACAACATTTAATCCACTCACACCAACTATAATCAAAGCCAAACTTTTTAAGAATAACATGTAGAAAATTCAAGAAACCCTATCATATGCTTTGTTCATATCTAATTTCAAAAGCATACCTAGTTTTTCATGGAATGAAGAGAATGTATGGCCTCTTGTGCAATAATTATACCATCAAGAATTTGTTTACCATGAACAAAGCCACCTTGTTCCTCTGAGATAAGACAACCTAGAATGCCCTTCAACCTATTTGCCATAATTTTTGAAATGATCTTATAAATCATATTACAAAGGCTTATTGGATGAAAATTATCAAAATATTTTATGTTGCCTTTCTTGGGAACCAAGGTAATAAAAGTAGCATTGATCTCACTTATTATAGCCTTCATTTTTTAGCCTCTTCAACTGCAACTAACATATCACTCTTCAATAAATCCCAAAATTTGAAAGAAAATTGTAAGAAATCCATCAAGGCCAGGTGCCTTGTTAGGATGGAAAGAGAAAACTACTTCATGGAGCTCCTCCATAGATATCTTCTTCATCAAGCTTTCATTTTGTCCCTGAGTGATAATTGATGGAATATTTTGCAGAAATTTTTCTTGTGCCTCCTTATCTTGCCTAGAATCTGACAAAATATTTTTGAAATAATTAATTGCTTCCTTCCTTATATCTTCTTTATCCTCAATATTTCTTCCATCTAGAGTTAAAATATTTTTGATATGACAAAAAAAATTTTTTTGTTGTAGCATGATTTTTTGTATTTCTATCTCCTTCCTTGAGCCATTTCTCTCTAGATTTTTGGAACCAATATGACTCCTTTTTCAATGCATTATGATAATAAAAAGTAATTATTTTTCTTTCACATAAGAATCTTGATCCATTCCATTAATTTCTACTATCTCTTGTAAAATTTTGAGCTTGGATTCAATTTCTTTATTTTCTTTAAAAATGTTACCAAAATATTTGGCATTCCAAATCTTCATTTGCTCCTTTAAATATTTCAACTTTTGAACAAACTTATACATACATGATCCTTCAAATTTTGATTCATCCCACCATAACATAACCATCTAGAAAAATCAAGGTCTTGGAGCCACATAGACTGGAAGCAAAATGGCTTTGGATGACCATTATTAGGTAACTCACAAGTCAAAAGAATGGGTTTGTGATCTGATCCTACTCATAATAAAATATCTGAAGAGATTGTATACTTTATTTGCAACCATTTATTGGATAACAAGAATCTATCTAATATTTCTGCTATATGATTTTTCCCAATGCATCTATTATCCCATGTATATTGAAAGCTTGAGGGACTAACATCCCAAAGGTCATTTGAATTGACAAATGAAGCAAAATCTTGCATTGATTTAGACCATCCTAGAATACCACCCTTCTTTTCCAAAGGAGATAGAACAATATTAAAATCACCCCCAAGAATCCATAGATCACAATGAATCATCATTATATTTGAAAAAAATATGCTAAGGTCCTTCCAACATCTTTCACGAGGAGTAACTATAGTTGGAGCATATACATTTATAACCCCAACTTTGATGTTTTCCTCTTTCTTGCAAAATAATCCAACCCAATTACTTTTTGCTTCTAATAATTGCCCATCCCATTTGCATTTGTCCCATATTATTGCAATACCACTGAAGCTCCTATAGAAGAAACTGCTAAACAATCACCCATCTTCCAAATCTTCTTAAAAGCATCCTTACATTCCTCACTACTTAATTTTATTTCTTGTATTAAAATAAACTCAAGACTATAACAACCTATTAATTCCTTAATAATCTTTTTTTAGGGGTTTTATTCATACCCCTAATATTCCATGATATCATTTTCATCATCAACACTTTTTTTATTTTTCCCTTATATTTTTATTTGGCTTCCTAATCAATATCCTTTTGAGTTTCTTTTTCTCTTTGTTCCTGCTTTGATGGCCTTCCTCTCCTTCTTCCATTCCCACCAACACTCTCATCTTCATCAATCTCTTCTATTTTTTCTATTTTTTCATATTGTTCATAATGAGACTTATCTTCTAAAGATTTATGTTGCCCTAAAGAATTGAAAGTGCAAGGAATAGCCTCATTAGAATTTTCTTCTTTATGTTGCCTTAAAAACTCTAAACTGCATAGATGATCCTCCATAGTCATTACTTTCTTATGTTGGCCTAGAAACCCTAAATTTCCTTAGATATCCTCCATAATATTTTATTTATTGTATTGCTCTTGAAACCCTAAAGTGCAAGGAATACACTCCATACTACTTTCTTTTTTATTGGTAAAAGGGGTTTTGAAAGGATCCCGTAACCTTTTACAAAAATATGAAGGTTGGGAGAAGATATCCCAACCAAAAAATAGTTGAATAAATAGACCCTCTGTGGGCTATTGGAGAAAAATAGCTAAAACATAAAAAGAGAATCCCACATAGAAGCAAGAGAGGAAGCCACACAAAATAAGAAGAGAAGCCCTCGTAAGGGCAGTAGAGAAACCTCATAGGTAAACACAAAATTGAAAAGGGTTTTTTCGTATAGGAGAAAACCTCACACCAATTTGAAAAGGGTTTTCCCACACAGGAGAAAAACCTCATATTTAGAAGGCCATCCGCAAATGAATCAGGACCATCCGCAAACGAAAAATGACCATCCACAAAACAAATTAGGACCATCCGTAAATTGAATTAGGACCATCTACAAAAGAAACGAGACCATTCGTAAATCACACAGGACCAAACACAAATGAATCAAGGCTATCCATAAAATAAAAGGGACCACCCAAAAACCATCATAGGACCATCCATAAAATAGCCCAAGACCATTTGTAAACTAACACTGGACCATCCACCAAAGCCTCCATGTGATCTTCCAAAGAAGAAAGGTGAAGCACAGTCAAAGAAAAAACTTGGAAAGAGGATGCCCATATCAGCAAGAAACCCTAACCCAACCATCAATGAAGAAACCATGAAACCCTTCTGCAATACAAAGAAGCACATGGTCCCCTCCAAGACCAAAAAATATGAGAAGGAATCCAGCAGAAACCCCTAGATACGAGCCCCAAAATGCTAACCATGGGAAACACTCAACTATAAATATGAAGCCTCCCCAAGCATAGAAAAGGTAGTGAATGACCATCCTAGAAAGTAGATAAAAAAAAATGCATCCACCATAAACCCTGAATCGCCAGCCACAAACCATGAACAATGGGAAACTCTCAATTGGGAACAATTGGGGCCTCCCCCAAGCCCATATAAACCAAAGAAATACCATATCGATAAGTAGAACAAATGAATCAAAGCCACTAAAAACCCTAAACCACCAACCAAAAGTCAAAAACCATAGAAAACACTCAGCTGAGACCAATTAGGGCCTCCCCTAAACCTAGAAAAACCAGTGAATGACCATCCCAACAAGAAAAATGAATGAACTAAATCCCACTCCAAAGCAATGCAAATATTTGGAGAGGAACAAAGAGTTTCCCCTATAGGTAGTAAAGTGCATGGCCCCATCCCATGGCCAAAGAAAAAACTACAGGGAAGAGCTCTACAGACCCCTCAAACCGAGAAAGAACATAAACTCCCACATCGCGATCAAAAACTCAGTTTTGTCCAACCACGTAGCAACACCTAGGAAGACTTCCTGTAACACCTCAGGAAGAAGCAGAAAAGGTCTTGGAGACCCTCTAGGAACCAAGCAATCATAGGAAGGTCCAGAAAACCTAGGAAAACTAGGAGATATGCCTAGAATTCCTCAAAAAAGCAAGAGACCCACCTAAGAACCCTAGGAAGAGCCAAAGAGGGAGCAAGACCTCCCATCCAGAGTAATAGGTCTCTTGCTCCCGCACTAGGTCACCTTCTTAGTACGCTACAGATCTACTAGAAGAAAATGAGATCTGCCTCCTCTTTTTTGGAACACATCAGGAGGAAGCAAAAAAAGTCTTGGAGACCCTCCAAGCACCAAGCAGTGGTAGGAAGGGCTAGAAAACCTAGGAAAACTAGGAGATCTGCCTGGAATTCCACAACAAAGCAAGAGATCCACCTGAGAGCCCTAGGAAGAGCCAAGGAGGGAGCAAGAAGTTGAAGAGGTGACCTCCCGCCCAGAGCGAGAGGTCTCTTGCTCTCGAAAAAAACTCCATACTACTTTAATTTCTATTGTAAGTAGAAGACTTTATGCTACTTGAGGAAAATAAAGGTGAATTACCTAGATTAAGCTTGACCTCCTTCACCTCATTTGTTTTAAAATTTGCCTCCCCATATTTCTTTCCTTTAAAATTTGTCTTCCCCTCTTCCTTTGCACCTTTTGGTCCTTCTATATTTGAACTTGTGCATTGTACTTCCTCTTTTCTCATATCATTTATTCCTTCTAATGGTTGATTTGAGTGAATTGTAATGGCCTTTGTCATCTAATGATGTAGAGGGTTTTTTCTAACCATTTTTAGGAGTAGAAAATCCTTGATTTGACCTAGCTTCTCCTATGATATGATCTCCTTGTTTCAAATTGAAACTTTCCTCATGCCCAAAAATTTCCATGTCTTCCTCCATCATTTTTACTTTATAGTATCTTGCCATGTGCTTGGCTTCATGATATTTGCAACACTGAAATGCAATATTTTCATAATCCACTTGTTGATCTCATTCTCTTAATTCAAATTTAATCTTAAACTATTACGGTAAAGGTTTTGAAATATCCATGCCAACACATATTCGAGTGTATACAACATACCTTCTCTCCTTACTAGTTGGTCCCTCATGAATGAATTCACCTAGAGTATTACCAATGTTTTTCAAAACCTCCTTATTGATGAGTTGATAAGGAAATCCAAAAAGCATAATCCATATAGGAATCCCTTTAATAGTTTCTATGTCCATGGAGTAATTTGAATTCAATCCTCACTTCCACTTTATCCAATTTTGAATCTCATAAAAACTTGACCAGTATCCAAAAAACTTACATATTAACCCTCTAGTTTTGAGAACCATTATATCATGCTCAATCATCTCATCCTTGATAATCACTTCTGGTGTAGAATATTCTACCTAAATAGGGTTTGTAATTGATTTGATCTTCCTCTTATTAGTAGCTAGGGCATCTATACTTCCAACTTGGTCATTCATACTTTTAGTAAGGACTTTCGCAAATGACTTTCTTTCCATGTTACCTAGATTTTATTCAAATGATTCCTTTAAATTCTAGTGGCACTTGTTCCTTGATCGCACTTTAATTTTTTCTTCTTTCTTTCTTGCTCACACTTCCTCCTCGCTCTCGACTCACACTCGCTTCTAGAACAAGAAGTAACACTTGTTCCTTGATCGCACTTTGCTTTCTAATTCCTGCTTCCCTGCTCACTTTCTCCTCGCTCTGGCTTGCACTTGCTCTCGGCTCATACTCACTTCTAGAAGAAGAATTAACACTTGTTCCTTGATTGCACTTTACTTTCTACTTCATGCTTCCCTGCTCACACTTCCTCCTTGCCCTTGGCTCATACTCATAAAAATAAATTTTTATCATTTAGCATGCTCAAGTTATTATTATTACTTATATTTTGATTCAAAATATAATAAACCAAACAAGTTATATTTTTTTTCTAACATGTAACAACTTTTAAGGTGAAAAACAATTATTTTATATGTAGGAAAATTTTCTTAAACAAAATATTTATGTAAGATATGACTGTTTTAAGAGCAAAAAAAAAAACCTTTTATTATGATTACAATTTAAAAAAAAAAAAATTATATATATATCTTCACAAATATCAACAGATGTTGACATTTCTTACACACCACCTAGCACAAATACCAAATTTGACATTTCTCTAGTTACAAAGAAAAAACCTAATTATACATAAATTTATTACATTTAAATTAATTTGATTGAAAAATTACTTTGCATAAATGTCTAAAGGATTTGAGTAAAACAAATAATAACAAAAAGTTTAACAAAATAAACCAAGGTTCCACTCCTATGTGTAAACCTTATCATTTAATCTATACATCAAAAGAAATAACACGGTTTTTAAAATAAATCTTAGTCATACTCAAGTTTAGAGTCATGTTATTATCTCTCTTGTAGAATGTCCAACAACATGATATTGGAAAAATATGTGTTAGCCTCTTGGTTATATAACTTAAATATATGGGCAAGGATTATCTCTTAAAACGGGGTTAACACAAACAAATTACATCACCTATGGTAAAACCTTTTATTTAAATGATTGCAATTTAAGGTGAAGGGCCATATGTGACAATGGAGTTAACATAAAGGAATTGCATTTATCATAAAATTGCATTGACCTATGATAAAATAAAAATTTTGATCAAAATTAATTTTGATGGTTTCTATAAAGAAATTTTGGAAAAAGTCAACAAATGCTTTGTTGTTATTTTTTTTAGAACAATAAGGCCATATTTTCTTCATTTGAAAGCATATGGAACTTTAACTAACAACCATGTATAAGCTAAGACACTTCTTACAAAGATAATATTGTCATTGAAAAGGATAAAAATATATCTCAAATGATGGAGTTTTATAAATTAAAATTAATGTAATATGACATCATGTAAAATATATATAACATCATGGAAAATAAAAAGAGTTACAAATAACATGATAATATTAGATTTACATGTAAAATTGTTAAGATTTATGTTCGACATTTGTTCATTTATCTAATAAAATAAAAACCTTATAACTTAAAATAAACTTTATTAAAAATAAATAATTGAATTTATCAAACATTAGTATGATATTAATTAAGCACATTACAATCCATATTGCACTATCAAATTCATAAATTTGTGACTACAATAACAACTATGTGGCCCTTGTTTTTTTATGAAAAACATGTTTAAAATATTTATTAAATAAAAGGCTAATATTTCATTAAGAAGCAATGGATGGTGATGGTAAAAATAATTATGTATAAAGTTCTTTTTATTAAAGTAAATCAAGATTTTGAAAGATTCAACTTTTTTTTTTTTGATGAAAAAGCCATTATATTAATAAAATAATGTTTAATCATAAAAAAAGGGTGGGTGGGATTAGCACACCTCGTAAACCAATACATTAACCATTGTGGTTAAGAGTATACAAGAGTGTCAAAAACAGCCCACAAATTACCAATAACAACTGCCAAAACAGTATTAAATATGCATTCAGAAAGAAAGAAGCCGAGAAATTACCTGCCACCTGGAAGGGGAAGGAAGATGCACATGACTCATAATGCAGGGTGCATTCCCCCAATGATCCATGAGGGTACGCAAGTACTGCAACTCCACCTGTACTTTTTTAACCTGTACTTGAATCTATAACCAACAATCAAAGAATATATCATATTTATCAGCAACAGAGAAGACATGTCCGACATCTTGCTGAGAAAAAATAGCTCTATTTCGGGACTTCCATAGATAAAACAAGGTACCAATTCTAAAAATATTCCAAACAACATCCAAGTTGAAGGAAAAAACAATAGGGTCACCCAAAATAGCATGCACCCAAGTAAAATCCTCCTGCATAAAAGGTCTGAAAATTTCAAGAAGCCACTCCCAAGTTGACTGAGCCCAATCACAAGACCAAAAAACATGCAGTAAATCTTTCGCTTGTCCACAAACCGGGAAAATGAGATTATGAACACCCAGATGCTTGAGCCTACTGCCAACAGGTAACCCTTGATGTAAGAGACTCCAAGCAAAAAAACTTTGTTTAGGTTCAATATAAGTAGCCCAAGCAATCCGAAACCTCTTATTCCATTGGGAGGGAAGAGAGACTAAATTCCATCTCGAAGTGAGCTTATCAACCATTGGAACTTGTGGGGTGAGCCATTTGTAACCAAGATGAGCTTTATATTGCAAAACAGGAAGCTCCCCAGGCCAACACCAATCTGACCACCGGGGTTTTTGAAAATGCTTATGTAGTTTGCTCCAAATAGAAAATGGAATACTATCAATAACCACCTCATAAGTGTCTCTATCACCAGGATTTAAATTATAAATTTGACGAAAACTTTCGCAGGGTATCCAACACCTGGCATGTCGGGAGAAGAAATAAAAAAATGGAAGCAATACCACGCTTATAGAACCTCTGCGCTCTGACCCATTACACCAAAGCTAAGGGAGAACCTTGCAAAGTGATAACAGGAGACCACCAAATATTCATGGAAGACAAAGAAGCACCTGCTTTGCGAAAACTCCCTTTCCAACTAAGCCAGGGTTTGAAGGCCTCCCAAGCTTTCCAAATACTCTGAATGACAAAATAACCTTTAACTTTAATAGGGATAGAGGCAGTAAGAATGGATTGCAATCCCACCCCTTTCCAAATTTTCTTCCCCTGAAGCAAACCAGAAGAAGTGCAATGTCTGACCAGCACTTTTCAAGATTCATCCCCAATTAAAGATCGGGTGATCCATTTAGCACAAAGGGCAAGACCTTGTTGATGACAATCAAACAAACCCATGTCTCCACAATCCTTGGGCAAACAGCAAATTTTCCAGGCTACCCGATGAAAACCTTGCTTGACAGAGTCTTTGGCCCACAAGAAGTCTCTCACAAGCTTATCCAATTTTTTATAACAAGATTCAACTTTTTTACAAAATGTGATTATAAACACAAAACTGTTTACCAAAGGTAATTCAAGTCTAGAAATACCTCCTAGCTCACACGTTCAAGGAGTTTTAGTTCACCCAAACCTTACAAAAAAATCTTTCAACTAATTCTAAATAAACTCACACATGTCCAAATCAAACATAAAAACTGGATTTTTGGTTCACCCAAACCTTAACAATAAGTGAGATGATTTGCCATCCACAAAGACGATAGTATAATATTAATCAAGCGTCCCATGGGGACAGTGCAATGGTTAAAGGTTTGGCTCTTCTTTGGGAGGTCTAAGGTTCAAACTACGGTGTGTGTAGTTGTGTGTTAATCCCATATTAATAAGTGTAGCTCTTGACCTTACAATGGGTCATGGTTGGGAGGGGATTGCTTAGCCCTATGCATCAATCATAAGAGTTTATCACACTACTCAAATCCATATATATATATCAAGTATATTACAATATCAAATTCATAAATTTGTCACTACATTAACTACTATGTGTTTCTCTTTGGAGTGTTGGGCTTATCTTCGTGTAACCTTTTGTTAAAATGTTTGGGACCCTTTCAAAACTCCTTTTTCTACCCTAATTAAAAAGAATTAAAAATAAGAAGAAAAAAACTACTATGTGGCCCTTGTTTTTAATGAAAAATATGTTTACAATATTTAATAAATAAAAGGCTAATATTTATTAATAGGCAATGCATAAGGATGGTAAAAATATTTATGTATAAGATTAAAGTTCAATTAGTTGAGATGATTTATCATCGGCATAAACAAATGTTTATAAATAGTGGTAATTAGACTCTAAGTGAATTGTCTTAATCCTAATGCAAACTAAAATAGTTAAATCTCATTTATAAAATTAAAATGTATATATAATATTTTAATTTAATTTTTTTCATGATCATATAACAATATTGCAAGCAATTATGTGTGTATTGCTTGACAAAATTTAAACTTGAGTCTCTTTCCTAAAGGTTGAGGAATTTAACTAGTTAAAATAATACAATTTAATTATATTTTAATTTGTTAAATTGTTTATATGTTATTTGATTAAAAACAAAAATAAAAAATATTTTATATTTAATTAAATATATTTTAATTGATATTTGTATTTATATATAATTATTATCAAATGGCATTAGCTCAATAATTTATATTCTTCAACTTTCAAGAAAATTAAATTTGAATCTTGTGAAGCGATATATATATATAATTGTCAAACTATTGTAATACTATTATATAATCATCCATTATATTCCTCAACTTTAACTTTGTTTAATGATGGGAGCCTCAACCTCTGCCTTTGGGCTCTCCCTATATCCTAGCCTCCTCAACATATGGTGAAGTATATATATATATATAATTGTCAAACTATTGTAATACTATTATATAATCATCCATTATATTCTCAACTTTAACTTTGTTTAATAATGGGACCCTCAACCTCTGCCTTTGGGCTCTCCCTATATCCTAGCCTCCTCAGGATATGCCTTCACCATTGACTTGGGCTTTTGTGGCACCAGTAATACTAAAAAGAGCCCTCCACTCCAATTTCTCTTCGTCAAGTGTGCATAAATAGTATTGTCCTAACATTTTTAGATTCTTTTACCAAACCCAAGTTCAATTCACATCAAAAAAAATAAAAAATAACCTCTACTTTTCAACTATTCAAAAAAAATGTTTTTTTTTAGGTTCTTTAGGTTGCATGCATCTCTAACAAAACAAAACAAAAAAAACATATCAAATATAATCTTGCATCTCTAAATCATGACCTCACAAACATATTCCTTCTTTATCTAAAGCAAACCACTCAATGGGGCGTTGAAAGCATCAAATTAAACGTGACAGTAGTTGAGTGCGACTTGATTCCAAAAACTTAACTTCGAACCATCGAATCTGTTTTCCTCGTGTGGCCAGGTAAAACGCAAGGAAAATGTGTGGTTTTGTGCTTATGAATCAAACATGCATCAATAATTAAAATAATATTTATTTTTAAAATTTGTATATAAATAAAATTTAAGTTATTTATTAATAAATAAAAAATATGATTTATTTAATAATTATAATATATAGTATTTTTTTATTTTTTTATTAATTATATAGATTTTTTTTATTTAATTGATATAATTTATGTTCTTTGATATCATAAAATTTTAGTAAATAAAATTGTATTCTAATATATTTAAATTTTTAAGATATAAGTTTAAAAAAATTATTAATATTTGTTAAGGATTAATAATGTTGTATATAATTTTTTAAGTAATTGTCAAGTGCATGGTTTAAACTATAGGGTTGCTCTCACCAAATATTCCACCTCGTTGTTGTTGACCCGATGTGACCCGATGTGAGGGGAACCATCAATCACTCAACCTCAAGATTTGTACCCTAGTCGTGAGTCCGACACACACTCAGATGATTCAGATCAGAATACTACCTTTGCAAACAAGTTGTTCCTAAGGTTTGAACCTGAGTGTCTTCTTGGTAAGTGCCTAACCAAACAAACAACTACCAATCCATCTAACCCTTTGGGGCTCTATATTTTTTCAATGAGTTTACGCAGTTTTTTTATGAGGGGTCCTGAACTCCTCGCAGTGAATGAGGTTTGAACCATGTAGCATATAATTTAATTACAAAGTCTTTTATTATTAATTAAATCAAATATTCCAATGGTATGCATGGTAAATATGTTTGTATTGTCCCGTAGGGAAAATGCAAACATATTTAAGTGCCTAACCAGACATATAGAGCCCCAAAGGGTTTTGCAAAGTTGTTCTTAAGGTGTGAACCTAAGTGTCTTCTTGGTAAGTGCCTAACCAGACAAACAACTACCAATCCACCTAACCCTTTGGGGCTCTATATTTTTTCAATGAGTTTACACAATTTTTTTTTATGAGGGGTCCTGAACTCCCCACAGTGAATGAGGTTTGAACCATGTAGTATATAATTTAATTACAAAGTCTTTTATTATTAATTAAAACAAATATTCCAATGGTATGCATGGTAAATATGTTTGTATTGTCCCGTAGGGACATCCTAGTGGTACATAGTTACCCAAGTTGAAACCAAGGGGAGGGAGACCTTCGTTGTGCGCCAAGAAGTGTGGGTTCCAATTTGCCATCGTTATACTTCTGTTTTTCTTTTTTCTTTTTTTAGTTATTGTGAGAAACCCCCTATGACTGACGTACAGGGTTGAGTAATCTCCTCTCAACCATGACTCCTCCTAAAGTTGAGAGCTATACAACGCCACCACACACTCACCCCCTCACACACTCGTTCACGTCACAATTTGAACCCTAGACCTTCCAAAGACGAGCCAAAGCCCGAACCGTTGTGTTGCACCCCTAGGTGCTCGCTATACTTCACCTTACTTCAACAACAAAAGAAAAAAAAATTATATTTAAAATTTGCATATGTTTTTCAGCGGCGTAAAAGGTTTAAAATGGTCATGGCATGGCATGGTGGTTATAGCGGCAGATTGCGTAGAGATCTGTGTGACGGTTTTTAGGGCGGGCAACGCAGAATACTATGGCGGTCATAAAAAGTCGGACTACCTACCCGAATTTGTAGTGGTTATCGATTCCACCATGTAAAATAAAATAAAAATAAAAAATGCATATATTTAAATATTAAATGTATATATAAAAAAATTATTTAATAAAATTATGTATTTGTTTTAATTTACATGGTGGAATCGGTAGCCGCCGCGAATCTGAACAGGTTGTTCGGCTTTTATAACCACCACAATATTCTGCATTTTCTGTTCTGGAAGCCACCACACAATTCTTCGCACAGTCCGCCCCTATAACCACTGTGCCACAATCATTTTAAATCTTTTACGCTACTAAAAACACCAAGAAAAGGACAAGAGTTCAGTCCGACAAGGCTCGAGATTTAGACCTTGGACCTCCGCCCCCTTACAGGGTTTGGTCGAACCAATTGATCTACACCTTGAACCTTAAAATTATGTATATTTAATGCATATAAAAATTATGTAATTTTGCATCTTATATTGATTAAAAATATCAAAATTTAACTTTTAAATAAAAACTTATTTTCATGGATTATTCATAATAATTTAAAAATAAACATATATCATTAGTATAATAGGAAACTTTTAAAATAATGATAATTTTTTTTTTTTCAATTGTTAAATTTTAAGAGTTTCTCTATAAATATTTATGAGTAGTAAAATGTTTTTTTAATATGAAATCATATATAAATTAAAGTGTCATGGTAGTTGCACTTATTACTAATTAAAACATTATACTATTAGCTATCATTCGCTATCTAGAACAAATCAAAAGACACTTGAACTGAATCAATGATCAAACTTTAGATTTCAAGTTTCAAATGCACTCAATTAACAAAATGCTTTTAAAACATAGTTGTTGCTCTTCTATAAAATTTTGGATGAAAGCCCTATTATTTTATAGGTAGATGATGTACCTTTCTTACTTGTCTATAAGTAATACAAAAATATTTTTAACGAATAAAAGTTTCATGAGCATTTAGGCTTTCTTGTTGTTGAGCCTATGTGTATAACATGGAAACACAACTTTCTTAACATGGTGCCTACTTAGAAAGCATTGGACTTCTTAAATTAGTCTTATGGTATTTCAAAAGTCAGTTTGACAAGCTTAAACCTTCTTATACCTTGCATTTTTCCGTATATTCTTTAAAAACAAAAACAAAAAAATCAAGATGTTGCTTCTAGCATTATCCTATCATCCAAAAGAACACGAAAAGTAAACATTTACTAAACATTACATATTTTTGTTGGTTCTAGCGTTGTTTCTTTTGTTATGATTGTGTTTATTGTCACTTGTATATGAAGATCATAAACAAATTTGTTAGTTTTGTAATCATTCATACATAGAACACACTACACAAAAAGCATATTAACAAAAAAAAAACAAGCATTTAGATTAAAAAACAGGAGATAGAAAAACAATACATTTTCTCATCTCCATTGTCAAAAGTATCAAAAATACTTTTTGTTTAAATAAAGTTGTTAGATATCACAATACCTCTCTCCACTCTTCCTTTAGGTGAAAGGGGTAGTTAATGGGGTATGGGCTATGGTTTTGGGTATTTACAGGTTATTTATAAAAGTATCTTAGAGCAAAATAGTAACAATCAAACAAAGCTTTCTCCTATAGTTGTGAATTAAATATTTTCATTGTAAAGTGTATATGATTTGAGTTGTTGCCCACTTAGAGTGCCAACTATTTTGACCTTCAAGATAGGTGGTTTAAAATGTCAAAGGATAACGATTCTATAATGTTTAAAGGAATGTTTTAGATTCACACAATTTGTTTATGCTTCCAATTAAATTAGTTTTTATTACATTAATTATTATTGGAGGTTGATTTATTGTCCATGAATTAGTTATAGCAACATCACTCATTTCATACTTTAGTTGATAGTTGTATTTTACATTTAATCAAATAAATATTTCAAACTCAATATCTTTAAATTTTACCCACGAGTTGTAGGTGAGTTGGAGAGGAGAGGCCAATCCTCCAAGGGAGGTCCCAGGTTCGAATCTCCACCCTACCAAAAAGTTGATTTGGGTATCCAAAATCCAATTGATAATGTTGATGCAACAAGGTCGAGCGCGACTCTTGGGTGACTTTGACTTTGATGGTGTAGAACCCTTGGTCGTGGTCTCTCATACCAAGGCGGCCCCGCAAAGGGTTTTTCTTTTTAAATATATATATATATATATATATATATATATATATATATATATATATATATATATATATATAAACTGTAAGTTTTGTTTCATAGAAAGGACAAGAGCATGTGATTAATCTATTTTTTACCTAAAATCCAATTGATAATGTTGATGCGACATGGTCGAGCGCAAGTCCCGGTGACTTTGACCGTGTAGAACCCCTTGGTCGTGGTCTCAGACCAAGGCGGCCCCGCAAAGGGTTTTTCGCTATATATATATATATATATATATATATATATTATTATTATTTTTTTTTTTTTTTTTATTGAAGTGAAAATATTTTATAAGGGATAAGAGTATGTGATTAATCTATTTTTTAGGTAAATAAAAATCTTAACTTGTGTTGGTATGGAACACAAAGTTTATACATTTTCAAAAATTATTTTTTCTATTAAGACATATTTTTATTAGGTTTGATATTTATTTCCAATTTAAGATATATTTTTATTAAGTTTGATATTTATCTACATTTATTTTTTAAAATATTTATTTCCAATGTGTCTTGTTGTTTATTTAATATTTAATAAAACATATTTTTATTAGGTTTGATATTTATCTACATATATTTTTAAATTATATAAGTTCGATATTTATTTTCAATGTGTCTGGTTATTTCTTTAATATTTAGCAGCGCATAATTCATTGACAAGATGATTGTTAAATATAGTTATCTAATATTGGCTTGGAATATATATATATCTTTTGTCGTAGCTTGAACTTGACTCTCTTAAATGAGTCTAAAGCTATACCATTAGGGTGCCCCACAAGAACATTTATTACAATATTAAAAAATATTTTTTGTTATTTGTAAGGACATTTATTAAAATATTTAAAAATATTATTTGTTATTTAAGATGATTACTAAATATAGTTATTTAATATTGGCTTAGAATGAATTTATATATATACACACCCTCTGTCCTAGCTTGAACTTGGGTCTCTTAAATGAGAGCCTAAAACCATACTATTGGGATGTCCCACAAGGACATTTATTAAAATATTGAAAAATGTTATTTGTTATATTATATGGTAGAAATTAAATTCAAATTTGATATTTAAAAAAAAATTAAAATTATAAAATTTATAATTTAATAAACTTAAAAATATATTATTGGAAACATTTTATCTTATCACACAATGCATACCATTATGATATTTTATCTTATCACACAACTTATACCATTATGTCCAAATTGGTGATTCTCCATGATGTACATTTTATCATATCACACAACTTATACCATTATGTCCGAATTGGTGATTCTCCATGATGTACATTTTATCTTATCACACAACGCATACCATTATGAAATTTTATCTTATCACACAACTTATACTATTATGTCGGAATTGATGATTCTCTATGATGTACATGAAATCTCGAAACATGCTGAATTGAACCTTAAACTTTCTAAAGAAAGACCAAAACCCTAACCATTAGGTTATCCTCGCCAAACTCTTCCATAATACTTTTATTTAACAACTAAAAAATAAATAAACAAAATATAAAAGAAAGTTTTTTTCTAAAGATTTAAAAAAATCTTTCCATTTAATTAGTTAGATTGAGTATAGTTTTTAAAGAACAATTAATAACATTTTTTTCTTGAAAATTGTGTCATGAAAAAAAAATCTATTAAAATAATATGTTTTTTTTTTTAAAGAGAATGTTTACAAATTACATCAACAACCACCCTCAAGGGGTTTGAACATAAGACCACTTAAAAAACAACCACCATCTTTAGCCACTAGGGCAATTGCCTGTTTTAATATGTTTTATAAAATCTTTTATATTGATTTCAACTTACTTTTCTCGACTTTTATTGTTTGTTTTTTTTGTATTGATAAGAACAAAATATAAAATATTTATTATTTATATATTAAAATTTATTTATTAGTTGTAATATTTATTGTTAACTAGGTTTGAGATGTAACCAATTGGTTCAACCAAACCCCGTAAGGAGGGCGAAGGTTCAAGGTTCAAATTTCGAGTCTCGAACGCTTGTCCCTTTCTTGGTGCTTTCAGCGGTGTAAAAGGTTTAAAATGATTGTGGTATGGTGGTTATAAAGGCAGACTATGTGAAGAATTATGTGACGGTTTTCGAGATAGACAACGCAGAATACTGTGATGACCACAAAAGCCGAACAACTTGCCCGAATTCGTGGTGGCTACAATTCCACATGTAAATTAAAAAAAAAACATTTATTGTTAATTAACAATTTTATAGATTATATTATTTTTCAACTAACTATATTTTTCATTACTTGTTTTTTTATGGTAAGGTTGAGAATCTATCTAAAATTTGGATGAGAATTAATAAAAAATTTGGATAAATTTAATGCTAGTGTTCCTACCAAAAACAAAATTTTCAAAATGTGATATATTACACAGTTAAATTTATTAATTATTATTAATATACTACATCGTTGTTTATTAGAAATCAACTACCAAAGACAAAGTTTTCAAAATGTGATATATTACATAGTTAAATTTATTAATTATCATTACTATACTACATCGTTGTTTATTAATATACTATATTCAAAAAGTACATAATATATTATTTCCCAAAAGGTTTGTAAAATTATGTAGGCAGTGAATGTAGCCAGGAGCATGCCTCATTTTTTATGTTTTAGATATTTTGGGAAGAGTAGGGAATGAGTGTTGTGAGTATAAGCAAGTAGCGAGTGCAAGTAAGGACTAAACTCATCTTTTGTTATTTTATATTTTTGAAAAAATTTACAAAAATAAGAGATTCTTATGAAGTAAAATTAAGTAACATGAAGGTGGTTGTAGAAGGGGATATGGAGAGGGAAGAAAGTAGAGAGGGGAGGGCTCTGGTCCCTCCCCTGCTCCCCCTCCCATGGCTCCTGGTTCCTGCCCAGTCCCTGGCTCAACCCAGGTCATCCCTCCCGGGGAGTGGTTGTTTGCAGATGATCTCCTGGGGGGAGATCCTTCTCCACTATCTGCGCCCCTCCGGTCGGCTAGGGTTTCCTTGGTTGTTTTTTCGGACTGGTGCTTCCCAGGGATCCTTGTTTGGTTGGGGATCCCTTCCCTTTTTCCCTCAGGCTTCCCCCTGGGGTTTTTTTGTAGGTTATTCGCGTGGATCTGGTCCCCTGCGTTTCTCGGTGCGATGGAGGTGACGATTTAGGGTTTGGACAACTTCCCCCTTTTTCTTGTGAATCCTCGGCGGGCTCTATGCTTGGACGGGATTCTTGGTCCCTCGGCGGGCTCTGTGCTTGGACGGGATTCTTGGTCCCTGCTGCTGGGATCCTCTTTTGTTTTCCCGAGGCGGGTTCCTTGTGGTGCAACTCTCTGGTCACTTCTTGATGGGCTGGATCCTCTCTGTGCTGGCTGTCGGCTTCCTACAGGATGGCTCTCGCTGAACTGAATGTTTTACCGGTGGGCGGGATGGTTTCTCCACAAGGCGGGATCCGCCAAATCCGTCGGTTTTCCTGCGAGGCGGGATCCTTTCTTTTTTGCTGGTTTCCCGGATGGCGGGATTTCCCTGTTGCTTCCCGCTAGGCGGGACTGTTTGTGGTGGTTTTGACTGCTTCCCGCGAGGCGGGATTTTATTGTAACGGTTTTTATGTGCTTCCTGCTGGGTGGGATCTTCTCGATGGTGGTTTTTGGCTACTCCCCACTGGGCGGGATCTCCAAAACTACTTTCTTTCTTATTTGTTTGTTTCCCGCTAAGAGGGATTGTTTCATGCTTACTGTTACCACTGGGCGGGATTTTTGTTTTGGTGTTCAGTTTCAAGGGATTGATGCCCTAGGCCCATTGCTTATGTAATCAGGTTTTGGGATCCTTGTTAAAACCCGCTATAAATACAAACACTTATAACTATCAAAAAAAAAAATTAAGTAACATGAAAGTGAATTTTTTTTACAAGTCCTAATTAGAAGTAAGGATTCACTAGATGAAAGCATAGATGTTTTTGTTAGAGACAAGAGAACGAGTAAATCCATGGCAAACCTTGTCCATGTTATAGATGTTGCACCTCTAAGTGATTATCAAGGATGAAATGATTAAACATAACATAATAGTTCTTAAAAATAAAGGGTTAGTATGTAAGTTCCATGGATATTGGCCAGGTTTTACATAGATTCAAAAAATTGATAAAGTGGAAGTGGACATTGAATTCAAAATTTTTCATGTCTTTTCTTACAAATGGATTTTTCTTCATCATCTTCTCCAGTTAGAAATTTATGGATAATATAATAGATGGTGTCCCATGGTTTAAGGGAAGAGAGACATTATATTGAAGGCCATGGAGTGAGAATTTTTTTGTGGAGATAGAAATTATTAAAAGATTTTCATTGTGGGTAAGGCTTTTTGGACTTTCATATCAACTTGTTAATAAAGAGGTTTTGAATAATGTTGAAAATGCTTTATAGGAATTCATCCAAGAAGGACCAACTACTAAGAAGAAAAGAAGAACAAACATGTTGTATATACTCAAATATGTGTTGCCATAGATATTTTAAAACCATTACCACAATACATTAAGATTAAATCTAAATAACAAAGAATGATATCAACAAGTAGATTATGAAAATATTACATTCTGATGCTACAAATGTTATGAGACTATACGCATAACAGATTGCAAAGAGAAGCAAAATTTTGGGTATGAGATAAATTTCAAGTTGAATCAATGAGATCATACTATAGTATAAGTTGGATTAGATCAAAGGATTTTTCACTCCCAAAATAAGTGGTAAAGAAAGATTCTCTACATCATCATATGGTGAAGGTCATTATGGTTTACTTAGATCAACCATTAGAAGAAAGAAAGGACATAAGGGGTGAGGAAATACAATACACAAGTTCAAATTTAGAAGGAATTAAAGGTGCCAAGGAAGATAGAGGTAAAATTATAAACAAAGGAGGTAGAAGAGTTCAAGTTTATTCTAGGTAAATCGTCTTCATTTTCCTTTAGTAGTATAAAATCCTCCCCTTACAAGAAAATGAAAGTAGTGTAGATTTTATCCCTTGCACTTTAGGGTTTCAAGAGTAGCATAACAAAAAAATGAGTTTATAGAATATTCGTGGAAATTTAAAAATTATAGGAAGCATAAGAAAGTAATTGCTATCAAGATTCATCCTTGTATTTTATGGTTTCTAGGGCAAAACTTAGGATTTTTAGGGTAGCATAATAAAGTAATTACTATGGACGATCATCCTTGCACTTTAGCAGTTCTAAGAAAACATAAAAAAGAAAGTGTTTGTGAGGTTACTCCTCGCGCTTCAAATTATCCAAGATAGTAAGTTTGGAAGATAAGTCTCATTATTAACAATATGGAAAAAGAGAAGAGATTGATGAAGATCGAAGTATTAGTGGGAATGAAAAAGAGAAGAAAAGCCTCAAAGCAAGAACAAAGAGAAAAGGGAGCTTAGAATGATATTGAGTTGGAAAACTAATAAATAAATATTTCAAGGGATAATAAGAAGTAGGGCTAATCAAGTGGCATTAACTTAACCGGTTAAATTTCTCAACATTTCAAGGAGACCCAAGTTTGAATCTTGCCAGGGTTATGCATAAGGGGTTGGACTCAAAATGTACTTGTAAAAAAATGGTAAATCTTAATCAAAATCAAGGTGAATCATGGAGAATCTAAGCAAATCAAATCAAGCATATTCATACCAAAATTTAGGGTATTGAAGCCCTAAAATTTAAGGTCATCTTTGGGACCACTTTTGACCTATTAAATAATATTATAACTTCATAAAAACACCACCATTAGATCAGGCTTGAAAAGAGCTTTCCAACGAGTACAAATATGCCTATGTTTGGATATATATTGTGGTAAATTTACCCTAAGAAAAATTGATCCTAAAAATTTTAGACGACTAGGTCGACGTCGAGGGTCCTCATATTCGCCAATTTCCAGTTTTAAAAATCCTAATATTTGCCCAATTTGCGAATATTCGCCACTATGCATAACCCTGAATCTTGCCAAACACATGGATAATATCTGAGCTTTGTTGTAATACCTCTATGTGGTGATGATGTAATATGGGTGGGACTCGTTTCAATCCCATATAACCCATTAAAAAAAAATAAAAGTAGGGCTAAGCCCATAATTAAAAATAAAAAGTGATATTTCAGTAAAAATAAATAAAAAGTGAGATGAAAATAGTATCATGGGATATATGAAAAAGGAGACCCAAAACCCTCTCCCCTGGGAATATGCCATCCAGTATGACACTGATTGGTGGAAGATCTTTTGGTTGTTGGATTCCCAATATGACTTTCAATGTTGGATCTTCTGGTTGCTGGATGCGGTTGTTGTCAGCAGGTCTATCTCTTCATTTTTTTGGTCTTACCCCTTCCCTAACACAAATATCAGGGAGAGACCTTATCCCTTCAATGTCCATTGGGTTTTGCTTGTGCTGGCAACCATTGCCTCTGATGGGTTTTATTGGTCCGATGAAGTTGTTGGGGGTATTTACTAGAGGTGTGTGTTGGCCAATCCATTTCTCCTTCTGATATTTTTTGGTCTTGCCCCACCCGATCCAAACTCTTGGGGGAGACCACGTGTCGGATTATAGTGGAGAATGAAATGGGCTATCGGCCCTCATGTCTGGTGTATTGCAGTCAATCCTTTGTTTGATAGGTTTGAGTGTTTCTTTCAATGGTTTCTAGAAATTTCTTTAGTCTGTCTGGTAGATCTTATGATTGGTGCTCTGCTTTCCTACTTCTCAGTGGGAGGTTTTTCTACCCAACCATTTTGTGGTTGGTGGTATTTTCTCCCAGCTGTTATGGGGTGTCTTTGGTTTCAGGCTCATTTCCCCTATTGGGTAAGGTTCATATGACCTTTATCTCCCATTTATGGTGGGATGGTTTTTGTTTATGCAATGATCTTGGTTAAATATTTTGGTTGGGCATCTCATTCTCTTTGCAGGTGAAAAAATTTTGATCCAAATTTTTGTTTTAGTGATTCATTTTTCTTGTTGGGTGAGATTGTTTCAGCTTAGGTTTTGGGTTGCATGTAAAACCCTGTGTTATGGTTTTGGGTCCCTTCAAAACCCTGTGGTCCTCTTTGAGGCCTGCTCCTCTCAAGATTCAGGGTTCCTAGTAAAACCCTGTGTAAAGGTTCTAGGTCCTTTCAAAACGTTGCGGTCCTCTAGAGGGCCATGTTTTCTTCCAGCTTGGTTGTTGTGTTCTTCCTTATGGGAGAGAAAGTCTCATTCAAGCGGGAACTTCAAATTTTACTCTTGGTACCTAGTTCCAAATTTGGTGTTTTAGGTGGGAGAACACCCAGTTCCATATTTGAATTTTTATTCAAATATTATTTTATTTTAGGTTGGCCTCCGATGCTCATTAGATATTTAAATCGAGGTAACTTTGCTTTAGGTTGGCCCCCAATGCTCTCTAAATATTTTAATTTGAGGCAGTTTGATATTTTAGTTGTTCAATGGATAAATCTAAGATAGGGGAGCCTTTCAAAACCCCTATTGTAAAAGGTTAGGGGACCCTTTAAAACCTTATTTTATCTAATAACAAAATATTATCATGGAATATTAGGGGTATGAATGAGACCCCTAAAAATAGTTATTAAGGAATTAATAGGTTTTTTATAAGGTTGAAGAAGGGGTTTTGAAAGGCTCCTCGAACCTTTTACATCACACTGGAAGAGAGAAGCAAGAGATACATAAGAGGGTAAAAGAAAAAAACAAACCAGGATCAACCATCCAAACAGGGATCCTAGAAGAGAGACAACAAAAAATAATGATAACTGAGACAAAGCCAAAATAGATTGCCACGAAGGGCCCAAGAGCCGAAAAAAATGACCTCCTAGATCACTTCCCTTCCAGCTCTGTCAGCTTGGGAGTCTTGGTCTGAACTAGAACCAAAAACATCAGCATTATTCTTAAGATTGTTCATGATATACGTAGCCTCATCAACATATGTTTCCAGCAAGTTGCTTATCCTTCTCATAGGGGTGATGAAGTCCTTTAGGCCAATGAAGTAGGTATTCAAGCCATAATTAGTGTCCTGATACTCCACATCCACTCTTTTTCTTAGCCTCACAATCTGCCTTGAATGTTGCACCTCTCCCCAACACCCAAGTAAAAACAATTGATTTCCAAAGGAGGTATGGGGAGTCATCAAAAATAAGCTTTGAAACCACAAAAAATATAAGTATGATAGGACATAAGTTTTCCAACTCAGCTTGAAACTATATTTAAAAAAACCATCCAGACATTGAAGCAACTAGAAGTCATAAAACACACTGATCTAAAGAAGGGGAGCAAAAAACGACAAGGGACACACTGGTTTTCTTCATGCTCACTCCACTAGAGAAAATGACTTTTGATGCTAGCACCAATAGAATTATCAAGCCACCAATTGGCCATCCAATAAACTTTGAAATAGAGTGGCATATAAGAATCATAGTAACTTGATCTGAAAATGCTCTAAGATTGCAAGGATGTGACAAAGCACATGGTGTCCTTTCTATTCCAACTTAGCTCCTTCCATATCCTAAGAAGGGCCTTTAGGAAAAACCACCAATTAATCCATCTAACCCCAAGAGAATGGTCAATCCACCACCAGTTAGGCATTATGAGATGATTTGTGGCATCCTGAATTGCTAAAAAGTGACCAACTCTATATGGAGTCAATTTGTTCCATAAAACAGTCTCACCCCAAAGATACCGCCACATGACCCCGATATAATTTATATGCATGGAAAGGCTTCCTTCTCTATTGTTGAGATATAGATAAGTTCCTAAGGGAAATTTTCTCTCAAAAATATGAGGGCCTCTTGGCGTAGACCCAAATTGGCCATACAGTCCACCATATTATTTCCCTCCCTATAAACATGATTGATCTTAAAATTTTCTAGGAGTTGTATTTTGTGTTTGGTTTCTTCCAGAAAGTTTGTAATGTTCCAAGTTGGGGGTTGTAATTCCTTCATAATATTAATGATATTTAAAGAGTCTCCCTCAATGATGACACTGTTATGATTCAGCGTTCCCAGTAAATTAACCCCTTGGAACAAGGCTCTGGCTTCTATAAAGTGACTAGTTTAAAAACCTAGATTATCAGTGTAAGCTAGAAGGATCTCACATTTATCATTTCTTATCACCCCTCTAGCTCTAGACAAACCAGGATTTTCTTTTGCTGCTCCATAAAAATTTAACTTTAACCAACCTACAGGTGGAGGTTCCCATTTAAATTTAAAATGGTCAGAAGTCCTTTGGTTCACTAAAATATTCTCTAATTTAGGAAGGCCCAATTTATCAATAATTTTGATTTCAGAATCATTTTTCCACTCTTTGGAGGTAGGGATGATGGAAAAGTTTTTGATCATAGAATCCAAAATTCTTAGGCCTACAATTTCATGGTTTCTTTTTAAAATTTTAAGGCCCTATTATTTCTTTCCTGCCAAACTCACCAAAATAAGTGTAGCAAGCTCATCTTCCAAAGAGTACATAGTCCAAAATCGTTGAAGGGGGAAACCAATGAATACATAAATCAAAAATATTCTTTGAAGAATCCCAAGCTACGTCAAAGCTTATAAAGGCAAAATTGAAAATTTCTTGAGAGAAGGGGCATTCAAGGAAAATATGTTTAGTATTTTCAGCATTGGATTCACAAAGGTAGCATCAATTAGGGATTGACATACCTCTTTTATGGATATTTTCAATGGTGAGAATCTTATTTTGGGTTGCCAACCAAAAGAAGTTAATTTTAGGAGTGAGGTTTTTTATCCAAACCTATTTAGACGAAAGCCAAAACTTTGAATCTTCCTTCGTTAAAGAGTAAAATGATCTAACTAAGAGGGATCCACTTTTTTCCATTTTCCAAACTAAAGAGTCTTTAGCCCCAAGGTTTTTTATATACTGTAAGGTTTTTGTAGTCTAACCAAGAAGGTATTTATAGGTTGTTGTAGTCTCAATTTTATTTAATATTGAAAGCCGAACGCGGGGTGACGGCGTGCCAGACCAGATGGTGCAAACGAAATTGATATAAAATAATGCTAAGTCCTACGAATGCGAGAAAGCAATGCACGAAGGAAACGACGCATAGACGAGATGTAAGCAAACAAAGACAAAGCGGGGCCTCTTTTATTAATGTTGCTTTCAATTCGGTTACAATACGTCCCCCCTTTAGGGCTCAGAACGTTTGATACAGTTCGTTACATCAACGGATGGTACGCTTCCAGTGTCTTTCGCATGCCCACATTCGAAATGGGCGGGCCAAACGTTGCCGCCGCTTGCATCCATGTGTTCATGTGTTCCTTGCTGCCCCTCCGGTGTTCCTAGTGGTGAGATCCTACGCTCAGAGAAACAGCAAATAGTTAATAGCATATGCGGATAGAGGGAAAACATGCAATCCCTAGGGCCTCCGGCTAGTGAATACATAAAATAGCAAAACGATGGTCAAAACATGTCATAATGAACCCAAAATTTGATAGAAGCATAAAAACATCATCAGAGACACATTGCAAAAAGAACAGTCGGGAAATCATGCATGGATTTCTAATCGCTCCGGGGTGGGACGATTAGGACTGTCACAAAACATGCAAAGGCAACCTTGCAAATGTCCAGCCTAGAGGCCTCCAAAACTCCTGCAAACTTGGGGTTAGGCTAAAAGGGGCATTTTGGGATGACCCAGAAGGTCAGATTTGGCAGATTCTACCCAGATTGTCCCGTATCCGAAGGCGCTCCCTGTATGTTAGTAAACGCGTAAAATGATAAAAACACGGTCAAAACAGGTCAGAATGCAATGAAACTTGAACAACAGCATAAGTAAACCAAATAGAACATAATGCAAAAATAATAGTAGAGAAATTCTTCATGGATTTCTAATCGCTCCGGGGTGGGACGATTAGGACTGCGACAGTTTGGGGGGCGCCCGAGGGCAGGACGCCCGCCGTTTGGGGTCTGGTTTTGACACCAATCCACTTGGGATGGGTCCAAAACCTCCTAGGGGGTTGTGTCGATGAATTTGGTGTGGGATTGTGGCCGATTGCTTGGGTTTTGGGTCGGGATTGCGTTCCTAGTGTTCACCCGATAACCTCTCTTCCAAAAGAGAAATTAGGGATGTAGGAAGCACAAAGGGGGAATGGGGGTATAATTTGGCAGCACTCCGTTGCTCCAAATGCTCCAGCTCTCTTCTCTTTTTGGGGTGAGGAGGCTCACCCTTTTATAGACCTAGGGTCTCCTCTTTGAATGCGCATGCGAGGGCGCCACTTGGCTTGCCATGCCTTTTTGGGAGAGAAGATTCCTCCCTGATTTAGAGTCTCCTTGCATGAGGCCTCCATGATCAGGGCATGCTTGACTGAAGTCCCTCTCTCAGATTTGAAACCGTTCCTCGCAATTGCATGCTCTGAAGGCGCAGTTAAGTGGCGGATCTATCGAGGTTTGACTTTTTGCCAGTCAAACCTGCTAATCGTCCCACCCTGGGACGATTGTTGCTAATCGTCCCGGGGTGGGGCGAATAGGATTCTAATCGTCCCAGGGTGGGACGAATAGGGAGCAAAGTGCTTAAAAGGTGCCAAATTGACCTCTGACCTTCCAAAACTGATTTGGGAGTGGTTAGGACCATTTTTTAACCTCTGGGGGCTGCCCTAGGGGGTATGTATGCCAATTCGGTCAGTGCTTGTAGTCACATAATCGGATTGGTGTTGTTTTGGTGTCTATAGATGCCCCTTTTTGGGATGCGCTGTGTGTGGCGCAGTGTTGAGAAAAAATAGATGACCAAAGCACTTAATGATTAGGGTTTCTTAGTAACCTAACCAAATTTTGATGCCCCAAGTATGGAAAGGGCACGCATTCTTGAATCCTTGCTTTGACGAGCTAAGGAGCTTAACTCAAGTGTAACCTTTTTTGGTGAGGTGTACTTGATCTTGGACATTGTTCAGTCATGAATAGGCAAAGGGCGCAACCTTTTGTCCGAGGAACCTTGTCTTCATGCTTCTAGAATGCCAAGTGTTTGTTCAACTTGTGATTATTGCTTGTTTACTGCCCCAAGCAGGAGCGTGATTGTCTTTGTCAATGATTCTTTGAATGCATGCCATTTCCTTGATTGGGTGTGTATTTGTTGATTTGGTGACTAAGTGTGACTACCCCCTCAAGCGACGAATCGATGAGGGAATGACCAAAAATGAGAAAAGCGACGAGTCGCTTGACCCAAGATGACATTTGTAAGGGTGCCTTCAGTGGTTTTCCGTTGAACGTGTGCAGTTTCCTAGCAATCGGACCTATTTTTGGTGGGTTTTGACCCTTTTTGTTGACGCCTATTGGGGTAGAAATTATCAAAAATCCTCCTTCCCATGGAGCGGTCCAGCTATGGTAGCCTTCTTAGGGAGTAGGATAGTGATAATTTGTGACCCCGACATCGATTTTTCATGCCAAGAATGTCAGGTGCAAAGGCACCTTTATTCGACAGATTTATTGTTGTTTTTGGTGCATTTTTTGGATTCTATTTTTGTTGCTTTATTTTTTGCTCTGTAATCGTCCTAGGGTGGGACGAATACCAATTTGGTAATCGTCCCAGGGTGGGACGAGCGCTAACTAGAGCGCTCATCCCAGGGTGGAACGATTATAGGCCTAACAACCTATAAAAGGACCAAAACTAGGTTTTGGGCTCATTTGCAACATTTTTTTCTTGGTGATTTGGAGCTGTGGGGAGGAGGAGTGCGAGTTTGCGTAGCGGAGCGCTGTCAAAATTTCATGGACACCATGAGTGCAAGGACCGGATCTTCGAGTGGAGGAGCCGAAGCGAGACCGGTACGATGTTCTCTCTTCCTTCTCTTGTTATTTTTTTTGTTTTATATGATTTTTAAAACTTGCACTATAAAATGTTTATTGCATTATTTTGTTTTTTTTTTTTGTTCACATTAAGGTTAAAAACCCTAGTATGTAATTTTATGTTTTATTTGATTTTTTTGTTCACACTTAAGGTTAAAAACCCTAGTATGATTTTTTTGTTTTTATTATTTTTTTGTTCACACTTAAGGTTAAAAACCCTAGGATGAATTTGTTTTATTGTTTTAATTTGTTTTTTTTTTTTGTTCACATTAAGGTTAAAAACCCTAGTATGATTTGTTTTATTGCATTTTTTGTTCTTGATTGTACAGTTTATTTGAATGATCTGTACTTTGCTGTACATTTGTACTTTTGTTTTCCTCTACTTTGTTTTTGTCTATATAGTTTATTTGATTGATCTGTACTTTGTTGTACAGTTTTGTACTTTTGTTTTCTATACTTTGTTTTTCATCTATACAATTTATTTGAATGTTTTTGTTTAAATTAAGGTTGAAACCCTAATTTTTTTTTTGTTTTATTGTGTTTGTGTTTTGCAGGTTGTTAGGAGTCGGCACCGCCAGTCGACTGTGTTCTCTGATGCCCGGGAGGCGCTGACAATTGTAGATTGGGAGTGGCTTGATGCCCTTGGGCTCAAGCAGGTGACGCGGTTGGAGCCTGTGGTGGGGGATCGGGCATATCTGACTGCCTTGATCAATTTGTGGGATCCCCGCACCAACACCTTTCATCTCCCAATAGGGGAGATGACGGTTACTTTGGAGGACGTGTATCGAATTCTATGGATTTCGATAGACGGACTGCCCATTCGGATGACTCCCCATGATCAGCGGACGACGGTGCTGACACGGTGCTTTGGGTAGGCGACGGAGATGGGGGTGGATAGGGCTATGGAGAGGGCAGAGGGGACTACTTGATTGGTAGGATTCTGGTGCGGTGGTGGCTGGAGAAGGGCATTTTGGGGGTGAGGCATGCGTTGCTCATGACCCTCATCTCCAACATGCTGCTTCCTGACTCCTCAGGTGTGAGGTTCCCTTGGAACCTGCTTGAGGTGGTGTTCAGACTGGTGGAGTGTCCGACAACAGTGCCACTTATTATGAGGTGGGGTCAGACACTATTGGCACAGCTTTACGATGAGTTGTACGAGGTCCACTATCGGAGGCGAAAGGGGATCGGGTGCAGCTATCTTTTGCAGTGTTGGGGGTGGCAGCACATAGCTGTGGAGCGGCCATAGGGGTTGCCTTGGACCACTCGGGGTGAGATGGTGGACAGGGAGATTGGGTATGTTGCTCTATGGTGGAGGTCGGAGGAGCATGGGTAGAGTCGATGGTGGGCAGGTGTCGTAGGGCACTATACTGATGCCTTCTCTCGTCTTGCTCCAGGGGAGGTGTTCTGGCGGCCATACCGGGACTGTCCAGCCTGGCCTGAGGCTGGAGAGTGGCTCCGATGGGTGCGTAGGGGAGATGGTTGATCGGGCGACATGGGACAGAGCAAGAGTACTTCTCGTACGTCCGGGTGACTCGATAGTTTGGGGTGCGCCAGGGATTGCCTGGTGAGCCCTTGATCTATCGACATCGGGGCGATGAGAGGACTCTAGCCTGGCCGATTATTGAGCCGTTGGGCGAGGAGTCTGATGCAGTGATTGATGTCCCCGACGTGGACAATGTCGGGGTGACTGCAGAGTACGACCAGTGGTGGACGATGCGGCGATGGCGGGGTGAGGGGCCTCTAGGAGGTCCGGATGCGGTAGCAGTAGGCGGTGGGGGTGCGGAGGCACCGATGGAGGGTTGGGGGGCTCCGCTCGATGATGCGGATATGGTGGAGGTAGATGACTTGACTGGGGATGATTTAGGGGTTTCGGAGTAGCCGGATACATAGGACGTCCCGGAGTAGTGGGTGCCAGAGTAGCATGTCATCCCGGAGATGCCCATGCCTCAGGCAGTCCCAGGGGATATGGAGGCTAGGTTTCATGCTGAGATAGCATGATTGGAGGATCTACTATGGAGATGGGATGAGGAGCACAGAGTCGAGAGGGATCTCCTACGGGCTCAGTTGGCATAGCGGGATGACGCATTGGCTACGTACCATCGATGGGATGTGGAGTGGGGTCGATGTCGGGTGGAGTTGGAGGCCGAGATTATCCACCTCGGTGGACAGTTACCTGAGCTCACTGGAGGTGGATCATCGTGTCGTACGAGAGGTAGTGAGACTGAGCAGTCTGCATCCTCTCATCGTAGGTGGGTGGGTGAGGGTAGCGTTAGTGGGCATGATGCGAGGGCTGGCAGTAGCCACCCTGAGAGGTCCCATAGGACCCACACCACTAGGGGTAGTTCCAGTCGCACCGATCCTGCGTGATCATGGTGGCCGACTCCCTAGGCTTTGGGGATTTTGAGTTTTTGATTTTTTTGTGAGGTCAGAGGACCATCTTATTGTAGCCTGAGGGCATTTTTGACTCGATATATATACATGACTCATTTTTTTGGATGATATGCTTGTCATGGTTTATTGTTTCTTTTATGCACATTTTTTTATGTTTATGTATGCATATGTTGTTATGACTAGATGATGTTAGCTATATGATATGGATGTATGCATATGGAATGGATGGATGATTTGTTGGTATGCAGGTGGTGGCACCATAGACTGTATAGGATTTACTGGCTTTCTGTACTATGTGATTGCTTTATGGAAGAACTTTGCATTTGTAAATTTTTGTGTTGTATTTTTTGATGGTGATGTAAGTAATGAAATGTACGACAATTGTTTTAGAATGTAGTTAAGGTTTTCTGAGACTCAAATGCTTTAACTAACTAATCAAGACTGTACATTATCTTACAAGACTTTCGAACAAGGTACGAATCAGACTTGAGTTTGACCAAGTTATTTCACATCCCTGTGTGTGCGATTGAGTTCGTTTATGTGGTATTCGTAAGGATACCGCTAGTGCCAAGTAGGCTGTCCACCAAACCTGTACTGAGGATCACCTAATTAGCTCCACTAACTCCTTTGTTGTATTTAGTAAGATTAATCTACGGGGCAATCTAGGATACCATAAGCTAGCTCATCCACATGCAAACATTGGTCTACACACACGCAAAGCTAATGTGATAGACATATCGTCATGCGTTTAGGATACCGCCATTGCCAGGTAGGCTATCCACCAAACCCGTAATGAGGATCACCTAAATGGTTTTTCAAATGCTGAGAATTCCAAGGATTCAAGCTCAGGCATCTTTCGGTTGCTCAACTTGTTGGGATACTTGCTCTCATACATAGTGATGAAAATCACTGTTTATTTTTCTCTTTTGTTTTTTTCTTGAGCAAGGGGTTTGAGTAGTGGTGATAACCACTGTTATTATTTTTATTGTTGCCTTTTGAGGATTTAGATTTGGCATTTTGATTTCCAAGTTGAGCTCGTGGGTTTTTGGCTTGTGAGTGGCATTGATCCTTTTGGCCTTGGGGATGACTACCCATCCTGTTCAGGGACGTGTAGTACGAATCCTTACGACTTTGGGGATCAAAGGTGGTTGGGAATTTTCTTTGGAATGACATTGATCCTTTTAGGCCTTGGGGATGACTACCCATCCTTCTCAGGGGCGTGTAGTACGAATCCTTACGACTTTGGGGATCAAAGGTGTTTCGGGAGATTTTTGATGGTGGACTTTTTGGGATTTTTCTTATGAATGGCATTGATCCTTTTAGGCCTTGGGGATGACTACCCATCCTTCTCAAGGGCGTGTAGTATGAATCCTTATGACTTTGGGGACCAAAGGTGTTTGGAATTTTTGATAGTGGTGAAAACCACTATTTATTATGGGGAATTGGATGGGGAAGAGCTTGTCCTTTTGTCAATTCTCAGCATTCTTGAACCATTCGCACAGGGGGATGAGCAGGATAACCTTTCACCTATGGTACCCTAGACTGCTTTGTAGGTTTCTCTTGCATTCACACAACTTGGGAATTTTTATGTGTTTTAAGCTTGTGTTGGGATGTGATGTAACAAGGCGTGATCCAAGTAAAACTCTACCTTGTAAAAATCGGTCTGACTTCGTACAACATTTGACTAGAAATCTAAAGACAGTTGAATGATGAAAAACCCTAAAGACATTAGCAGACAACTGACTATGATATGGCAAAAATGCAAAGGGTGTTATTTTTGATGGATCTTTTTACAAAATGGACTGAATTTGGAAAAATGATGGAATTGCCGAGTAATTACAGTCTATGGTGCTTTTGACATGTATGACCAGCAAATATGCAATGTATGTATGCGATGCCTAATGCAGTTTTCATTTCGTTTTTGTGTTTTGATTTTTAAGAATATGCATGAAAGTGAGATGCAATTTTTTGTTATTTTTGATTATCTTGTTGTTTTTTTTAATATTCGTTTTTGACCAAGCGATTGTGGGAACCCTTGGAGCTTTTGGTTTGACCAAAGGGATTATGGATACCTTTGGGGCATTTTAGGTTGACCAAGCGATTGAGGGAATCCTTGGAGCTTTTGGTTTGACCAAAGGGATTATGGATACCTTTGGGGCATTTTAGGTTGACCAAGCGATTGTGGGAATCCTTGGAGCTTTTGGTTTGACCAAAGGGATTTATAGATACCTTTGGGGCATTTTAGGTTGACCAAGCGATTGTGGGAATCCTTGGAGCTTTTGGTTTGACCAAAGGGATTATGGATACCTTTGGGGCATTTTAGGTTGACCAAGCGATTGTGGGAATCCTTGGAGCTTTTGGTTTGACCAAAGGGATTATGGATACCTTTGGGGCATTTTAGGTTGACCAAGCGATTGTGGAATCCTTGGAGCTTTTGGTTTGACCAAGCGATTACAGGAATCCTTGGAGCTTTTGGTTTGACCAAGTGATTAGATACCTTTGGGTTTTGGTTTGACCAAGGATTATGGAATCCTTGGAGCTTTTAGGTTGACCAAGTGATTATGGAATCCTTGGAGCTTTTGGGTGGGCTATGGCTCTCTAAATGTGGAATGGCCTCAAATGACTGATGTTCAAGGGTTCTAGTTCCTTGATTCCTTCAAGAGAGGTGAGCCGGTATGTTCCAGGTCCTATTTTACTATCGATTACATAAGGACCTAACCAATTTGCCGTGAACTTGTCCCTTAAATGGGGTGGCAAGTTAGAATTTTGTTGGTTCTCTTTTAAGACCAGGTCACCAACCTGAAAGTCCCTCAGGTGAACTTTCATGTTATATGCTTTCTTAAGTCGCTCTTGATAGATACGTAAATGCTCGAGAGCATTGATGCGTCGTTCGTCGAGCAACGTAAGCTGGTCTAACCGGGCCTGCCATGCAGTGTCATCATCGATGAACTCTTGCATTGATATGCGCAGGGAGGGTATTTCCAACTCGAGAGGCATGACTGCCTCGAAGCCATACACCAGCAAAAATGGAGTTGCCCCAGTGGGCGTCCGAATGCTAGTGCGATAAGCCCATAGGGCAAGTGGTATTTGGATGTGCCAATCCTTATGATTATCTATGACCATATTTTTAAGGATGGCAACTAGCATTTTGTTTGACGCCTCTGCTTGCCCATTTGCCTACGGATAATAGGGTGTCAAAAAACTATGCTGAATTTTGTACTTTGTTGTCAAAGCACGCACATCTTTGTTCTTAAATGACGTCCCATTATCCGAGATGATCTTGGATGGAATACCAAAATGACATATGATGTTATGTAAAATAAACTCCGCAATGCGGGGCCTAGTCGTAGAGGTAAGCGGAATTGCTTCCACCCACTTGGTGAAGTACTCTGTGGCCATTATGATAAACGTGTGATGACCTGACGATGAGGGGAGATCTTTTCGATGAGATCTAAGCCCCACTACGAAAATGGCCAAGCCGATTGGATCGGTTGCAAGGCCGAGAAGGTACATGTGTCAAGTTAGCATGGTGTTGACACTTCACGCACTTCCGCACATATGCACAACAATCTCGCTCTAAAGATGGCCAATAATAGCCCATGCGAAGAATGCGCTTGGCGATGGCCATACCGCTGAAGTGGCCACCGCATGTACCATCGTGCGCTTGGGTGATCGCCCAAGTGGACTCCTGTTGGTCCAAGCAACGGAGGAGGATCCCTTCGTAGCTCCGACGGTACAAAATGTCTCCTAGCAAGACATGTTTTGCCGCTTTCTATTTGAATGATCTTTTTATGGCGTGCGATAATCCAAGTGGGAGGCTACCTAACTTGAGATAGTCTCTTATGGGTGTGTACCAATCCTGCTGATCAGAAACCTCGATGGTATGAACGACCAATCCCTCTTGAAGTTCATCCCTAGAAAAAGTTGAGCGGGAAAGAACTTGTAGAAATAGTATTGTGTTGCTATTAAGAGGGGTTGGGGAGAACAAGGACCCCCAGTTGGCATGATTCAGACTATCATGGATTCGAGAGAACCTATCCTGAGATGGTTCAATCTGGATCAGGTGGATTCCTGGCGTTATGTCAGAGCTTGCACGCTCCATCATGGATTGTGATAATGTTTTGACTTGAATGGTTGTCATCTCACCAGAAGGGTCTTGCGGGATTAGTGACCCCAAGGAGGCCATAGTGTCCGCAAAATGATTCGATGATCGAGGGAGTGCCTCGATGTCGTACCATTCAAGCTTTGCCAAGAATTTATCCACAAGGGCTTTGTAGGCCTATAGAACTGGGCATTTGCATTGGAATACCCCTTTCACTTGGTTGACAATTAACAGCGAATCACCAAAGATATTCAAGCATTTGATGTTCATGGTGATGGTTGTCTGAAGACCTATGAGCAAGGCTTCGTATTCAGCATTGTTATTGGTGCATGAGAAATCAAGTTTAAATGATAAAGGCATTGGAGCCCCTTGCGGTGTGAAAAATATGATTCCCGTGCCACCCCCTTGCTCACATTTAGAACCATCAAAGAATAAGGTTATGTCGGCCTGTGACTCAGGCTCATCAGAATCTGGCGATTCTGAGACATGGAAGACCCCATCATCGGGTAGCTCTATGGTCGAGAGGCTGATCATCTTCGAGAGGAGCCTCTGCTAGTTGATCGGTGATGACTTGACCTTTGATGGACTTTTGTCCAATGAATTCGATGTCAAACTCCATCAACAACATGATCCATTTTGTCGTGCGACTACTATGATAAGTACGACTCATCATGTACCGCAATGGATTCTCCTTAGACACAACATACGTCGTATTGCTCAGCATGTAATGGCATAGCTTTTTGGTGGCAAATACCACTGCCAAGCATAGCTTCTCAACGTATGCATAGTTAAGTTCATAACTGACCAGGGTGCGGCTAAGATAGTAATTAGCTTGTTCTTTATGTAATTCATTTTTCTGGGCTAGCATGGCACCCAGTGCCACCTCAGTAGCTGAGATGTATAAGTAGAATGACACTCCTGGTCTAGGTGGTGCCAATACTGGCGATGAAGCCAAGTATTGTTTGATGTCGTCGAAGGCTGACTGGCACTCGTCATCCCAATGAAATGCTACCCCCTTGTGTAATAATTTATTCATGGGTCGGCACTTGTCAGATAACTGCGCTATGAAGCGCTTGATCGACGTGACCTTACCCTGCAAGCTTCTTAGCTGCTTGATGGTGGTTGGGGGAAGCATCTCAAGGATTGCCTTGACTTTGTTTGGATCTACCTCGATGCCTCATTTTGAGACTATGAAACCCAAGAGTTTTCCAGATGTGACGCCAAATACGCACTTCTTGGGGTTTAGCCTAACTTTGTGTTCGATGAGGCGATCAAGGATCTTGCGTAAGTCATCGAGATGATTTTGGCGCAAAAGAGATTTGGCCAACAGATCATCCATATAATCTTCCAAAGTTTTATGCATGTGATCATGGAAGATGTATGTCATAGCGCGTTGGTAGGTGGCGCCAGCGTTTTTAAGGCCAAAGGGCATGACCTTATAACAAAATGTCCCCCAAGGCATCGTGAACGCCATTTTTAGTTGATCATCGGGATTGATACGAATCTGGTTGTATCCCGAGAAACCATCCATGAGGGAAAGCATTTCGTGGCCTGCTGTAGCATCTACCAATGCATCGATGCTAGGCAAGGGGAAATCATCCTTGGGACTCGCTTTGTTTAAATCCCAAAAATCGGTGCATATGCGAATCCTCCCGTTTGGCTTCTTGATGGGTACCATGTTGGACAGCCATGGTGGGTAATCCATGCAGATGACAAACTGTGCATCCAACAACTTTTGTAGCTCGTCTTTGACCATTAAGGCCACTATTGGGTGCATCTTACGTAGCTTTTGCTTGACTGGCTTGACTGTCGGATCAAGCGTTAAATTATGCGTGACTAGCTATGGGTCTAGCCCCGACATGTCTTTGTAGGACCATGCAAAAACCTCCTTCTTCTCTTTGAGAAGGGCAATGTAATCGGCTTGCTCTTTGGGGGATAGACTTACCCCTAGCTTGATGACTTGCGGATTCATTGGATCAGAACCGATGTCTACGTCAATCGTCTCTTCGACTGACATGTGGGATCCGTCCTCCAACTGGTGTGGAGTTGGGATCAGGTGGATATCATTCGCTGAATTTAGATCTACGTTGGGAACGTCGGGTTCCTCTTCAGCATGGAAGATATCCTGAGTCTGTCCTGGGGTGAAATGGAACATCCCACCGCAAGGCCAGTACTCTGATGGGGATGGTGGTGAGTTAGCATGATCCCAGTCTATGGCATCTAGGTCTAGATACAATGGTCATGTTGGATCGGTTGGGTTGTGGATGGGGGTGGTTAAATCAATGGAGATCATGTTGATGGAATGAATTTGGTCTCCATTACCATGGGGGTGTTGACTCGGACATCCTTGGTGATCCTTGTACCTCGGATCTGGCTCTGTGGGTACTGGCACAAAAGGATCGGCCCTATGTGTGGATAGAAGGATAGGGTCTGCCCTTGGCACTGATGGCCCTATAGGGTCTCTAGGTGGGAGGTGCTCTCTGTATGCCTGAAGTGGTGGATGAAGCACTTGGTTTAACTGTTCTTGATTTAAATGCCACCTATGCCTTGGCCCCATATTTAGCTGTTCAAACATACCATCGATGTCTATGGGGTATTCTTGTTGCCTCATATGGTTGAGATATGCCATCTCAGTCTCATCCTCATAATCGCTATCGAAGATCCATAGGCCTTCATTAGCTCCGACAACTATGTGCTCTTCTTGTTGGTATAGCCTCCCACTAGGCATTTCTTGATCACTTGGCCTTATGGCCAGCATGGGAGGCTCATTTTGTTTGAGCAAGTTGATTTGGTCCCATCTAGGTTGTTTCGCTCTCTACGGGAGGGCTGGATTCTCTTGAGGTGGCAATTGCTCGATTGGAGCATTCAAGGGGAACATTGCCACGAAGTTCTCCTGATAGTCATCTATGGGCGTCACTTGCGAGTGATTGCTATCGGACTCAAAAGGGTCCCAAGGTGCTACCTCATACTCTGACTCATCTTTAGAAGAGCTCCTCTGATCTTGTCTCATATCCCTCTTGGAGGTTATTTCTTGAACTTTCCCCTTTCTCGATCGAAGGGAAGGGGTTGTTGAGGTCAACAAGGTTTGTTGTTAACAATGGGAGATAGTCCCCCAATGTGTATGTTGTGTTGGGATTGGCATATGGATCTTGTGCCAACCCATCCTTGTTGCCTAGCCCTAGGCCTTGCATGGTTTCTACCAAGATGTCGAGGGGCAAAGGGTGGTTGAACCCTACTCCTGATTTATCATATGGCATCTGATATCTTGGTTGACAAAGAATGTGCATTCCTTGTTCATATCTGCCCAATCCATATCCATGCCAATTACATTGGTCAAGGTATTTCAAGGCGAAGTTCGGGTTGGACAGATAGTCAACATTCTCAACAAATGGCTCTTCGTCCTCTTCCTCTTGTAGGTAAGGTTCGATGCCGTTGTCGAGGCCCCCATATACAAAGTTTGTCTGATTTGGTGGGTAACCTAAAGGGAAGATAGTGCCGATGGGGAGGCGAGGTCTCCCCATGTCTTGCATGGATTCGAGTGTGGGTGTTGCCACTATGTTCCACACTAGGTACTCCCCTAGGCCCGTATTGGCCATTTCAATGGTAATCATCGACGGTTGAGGGGGAGGGAATGGGAGTTCTTCCTGAGTCCACTCCATGTTGGGTGAACCAGGTGTCTCGACTTCCATTCGGCTAGGCACCTCTTCGGTAGAGATGGTTGAGACTAATGGTGGTACCTCCTCTAGGGGCTTCTTCCCATTGTCCTTCGGTGTGGCCACCATAGGTGGCATTGTTGGTGAAGGGACAGACGATGAAGATGGGCCAGGTCGGTTACTTGAGGGACTCAATAGCGGGGATGTAGGTGAAATCGGACCCTGAGTGGATGGATTCAATTGAAAGTCCAAATGTGTCGATGGGAGGGTCGATTGTGGCATCAACTGCACCGCATTGCAAAACTTGAAGGGCTCTAAGTCTGCTGGGACTACATGTACTTGCCCTTCATATGTGTACTTGAGGCATTGATGGGCTATCGAAGGGACACACTTCATGTCCCTGATCCAAGGCCGGCCTAGCAAGATATTGTAGGCCATCTCACCCTCAAGGATGTGACACAACGTAGGAATGGTCTTTTGTCCTACTTGGATGGGCAGGACAATTGTGCCAACCGTCGAGCATAACGCGTCGTTGAATGCTCGAAGAGTGTAGGTGGAGGCCACAATGTGGGATGCTGGCAGCTTAAGATGTTTTAATGCCATTGTTGTGATTATATTGTTGGATGAGCCAGTGTCCACCAACACCCTCTTGAATGGAATCCCGTTGACCCACGCGATGACGTGCAGGGGTGGATCCACCATATCACTAGTCACTGATTTTAGTTCGTCTTCCCTGAAGGTTATGACCGGTTCTGTGCATTGTCTCACATGTCCCACAAAGTTGTTGAAAGAATTGGGTTCTTGGGGCTGTAGCTCAATGGCTTTGAGTATCTCCATCAGAGCCTCCCGATGGGGCGGTGATTGTTGGATGAGCTCATAGATGGAGAGCCTAGCCGACGTGGTCCTTAAACTTTGAGTAAGCTTAGTCCGAATCGTGGCCACTGGTCTAGGTGGGGGAGGTTGTGTAGGGTGTTGTGGGGGTTGTGACGTTGATGGAACATCTCCTGTAGCTGCAATGGGTGCAGTCGTGTTTGGGTATCTTTTGTTCCGTGTCACGATGCTTATCATCCCTACGTACCCTTGCATGGGGCAGTTTTGTGTCACCTCATTCACTTGTACAGTATTTGCCTATGCATCATGGGCAGGCAAGGGGTCTTTGAAGACGTCCATCTGTTGGTTGCTCAGCGCTACGGGATTATCCACCATGAGCGTTTTGTTGTCTATCAAGTCTTGCACCAAGTTTTTGAATTTCCAACAAGTGAAGATGTCATGTCCTTTCTGTCGATGGAATCTACAATATAAATCTTCCCTATAGCCCTTGGGTTTTGGTGCATTGGGGTCTATGGGTCGACTTTTCGGCAAGTTTATCAAGTTTACCATGAACAAGCGGTCAAACAAGGAGTCTCTAGACTCTGTGAATTGTCGCTTAGGGTGACGCTGCTGATTTTGCTCTTGCTTGTGGTTTTCCTTTTCATAGTTAGCAAGAGGAACTGCCTGATAATTAGCCTTTGGGGGTTGTGTCATTTGTGCAGGCGGTGGTACAGTTATGGCAACTTGATTGACCGTAGCGGGTTTCGGTTGCGTGGGCCCAGTTTTGGCATTTTTGGTCCACTCTTTCTTGCGTGGCTTGGCAATCTCGTCGTCTTGAATTTTGATCTCCTCAATTATCCTGGCTTGCGCCAGGGCTTCTTCTAGGGTGGCATATTGCTTGCAGCTGCAATAGCACGGAGATCGACCTTATGCAACTCTTTGAAAACATCTGAGTCATGTCGGCCATAGGAGGGAGGTAGGGTAGCTTTGAAAGCAATGTCCTCCATCGATTCCCATAAGCGGCTATGGTCTCATCATCATACTGCTTAAGGCCAGCTAGGTCACTTAAGGATGCCTTCTTCTTGGTGTTGAAGGCAAAACGTTCAAGGAACGCGTCCACTAGCTGGTCTAGATTGTTGATGCTATGCTTCGGCAATTGGGTAAACCAGTTCGAGGTAGGACCTACGAACGTGGTTATAAACGTTCTTAGAAGCAATGCATCATTGTCCTGAATGCCAAAGCATTGACTCAGGAACCTTGTCACGTGCTCTTGGGCATCCTCATCCCCTCTAAAAATTGCCAATTGAGGCATTTTGAAGTGGTCGGGGTATGGGGGTGCCAGAACTGAAGGATGCACAGGGTGACTGCGGAGCTGGCGTAAGGTGGGCTTTTGGGGCCCTGAAGTCTTGGTCTCCATAGACTCTAAGCGTTCTAGCAGCGCTTTGTATGCATCAGAGGATTTGATTTCCTCTTCTTTGGTTTGTTCCCATTGTGCATTGCGAGGAACTTGAGGCCTATGGAGGGGTAGCCGGGTAGCGCCCCCTTGCCTTGGTAGGGTGTTTCAGCCCGCTCTTCTTCTTGCTCAAATTCCTCATAGGCTTCTTGAGGAGTTTTTGGGCGTGACCTATAAACATGGACGGGTGCCCGAGGAAGGCGCCCATCATTGGTTCTAGGGGTGGCCTCCCGCTCAGGTCTCGGAGGTCTTGGAGGCAACACTTGATAAGGTCGTGGAGACCTGTCTCGCACTAAGGGGTTGTGCCTCTCATGAATTTTTGTCCTATGCGTGCGAGGGGTTGGAATCCTCTCATGCATAGTGTTCTGGAGCAACTCATCTATCTAGCACTGAATGCACTCTTTGTTAAGATGATACAGTTGCTCTAACTACTGTTGATCTTGCCTAAGCTGCGTGATTTGCGCTTGGTGGGTGGCATGTTTGGCAAATGCCAAGTCAATTTGTTCCGTCGTCCTATGTTTAGGAGGCCTAGATGCCTCCCCTACATGTCTATCTCGGTCGTGGTGATCCGAGATCTCTATGGGTCGCTTTCCTCTATCGAGGTTAGCGGCATTCACCTGAGGCTCTGGCCTCAATAGGTGATCTTGATAATTAGCAGGTGTGGAGGTGCATTGCTCCCATGCGGTGTATTGCTCTTGAGGAATGTACTAGTTTTCCTCGTGCTCCCTTTCGTACATGTGAAAGGGACGGGCGGAGTTGGCTCACCCTGTCTGAAGAGCCTTGCGCTCTAGATTTGGTCTATTAGTTCTAACAGTAATGAGGGGTAGAGGGGGATGATATAATCATGTGGTCCCTCCTTGTGAACCCTATGCTGCTCTAGCGCTTCATCACGTAGTGGCCACTCATAATGAGCATCTAAGGGAGCCTTCCCATGTATGTACTCCTCCTGAAAGGGTCTGTGTTGAATGGGAGTGCCCCCCAAAGGGGTGCCTCTATAGTCCTTTTCTGTAGTGGCATAGTGTGGACCATGTTGTGGGTCAGGCTGCCAAGGTGGTATAACCAAGTCCTTGGGGCTATAACGGAGGTGACTTGTGCCTCCTTGTACACTTTTCGTAGCTTCTGCCCGTGATTGGGCTTGGCTACGGGTATACACCATGGTGGTGGTTCTCTACAAGATATGTATGTTTTTATCTCCTTTACGATTTTTTATGCTACACCAAACAAAAGGGACCACACAAACAAAGAAATGATTATCTCGTTTACAGATTAAATGTGTGTCCTAAATCTGGTTCAGTGTGTTTTGATTTTTGTTGTGCAAACCGTGTAAAGAAAATTTTGTTATTCATGCATGATGAGGGCTCTTATATCTCCAAAATGGTCGCCCCTTCAATATACCACTTGCCAGGCCGTTATACCGAACCTCTCAATATACCCGCCCTTACGTGAGGGAAACTATTGGTACGCGAGAGCAGAACAGTACGTGGAACATAGGCGGTACGGAAGGGGAATCACTCTATTTTTGACACCTACCATAGAAGACTTATCCTCATGCACTGGGAATCACCCCCGCTACACTTGGTCAGCTTTCGTCAGGATTTACGTCTAGCAACAGTCGCGATCAGGGTTATGTATGCAAAATCCAAGCCAAGGTGGTGATGAAATCCACCGTTGGTCTTGATCAAGTGTTGGGGTATTAAGACCAACTCCTTGATGTTAATATTATTACGTGGTGTGTGTGGTTCCTTTTACTTGCACAAAGAAAGAAAACATGCAGCAAACTTCCCTATGCAAGCAAAGAAAATAGAAAAATTGCAGAGACAGAAACAAAAAAACACAGAGGATGTCCAAAAAACCTACCTCTTCTCTGTCCCAACCAGATGCCTCTGAGTTTCTGCTCAAAAAATGCACAGAGAGCTAATCATCCTAGGGTGGGATGAATAGAAGGTCTATATTCATCCTAGGGTGAGACGAATTTGTATTCGTCCCGGGGTGGCACGAATTCCAAGTCTATATTCGTCACAGGGTGGCACGAGTAGCAGTCCAGTGCCCGAATGAGTAACACCTACAAGAAAACCACAAAATTTTGATCAAAAACTTGATCCCAATAGTAGGGGACAAGGTCCCACCATGATCGCCACTGAAATCCGAATGTAGGGTGACGGCATGCCAGACCAGATGGTGCAAACGAAATTGATATAAAAATGCTAAGTCCTACGAATGCGAGAAAAGCAATGCATGAAGGAAACGACGCATAGACGAGATGTAAGCAAAAAAAAAAGTGGGGCCTCTTTTTATTAATGTTGCTTTCAATCCAGTTACAATACGTCCCCCCCCTTTAGGGCTCAGAACATTTGATACAGTTCGTTACATCAACGGATGGTACGCTTCCAATGTCTTCCGCATGCCTCACATTCGAAATGGGCGGGCCAAACGTTGTCACCACTTGCATCCATGTGTTCATGTGTTCCTTGCTACCCCTTAGATGTTCCTAGTAGTGAGATCCTACACTAGAGAAACAACAAACAGTTAATAGCATATGCGGATAGAGGGAAAACATGCAATCCCTAGGGCCTCCAGCTAGTGAATACATAAAATAACAAAACGATGGTCAAAACATGTCATAATGAACTCAAAATTTGATAGAAGCATAAAAACATCATCAAAGACACATTGCAAAAATAATAGTCAAGAAATCATGCATGGATTTCTAATCGCTCCGAGGTGGGACGATTAGGACTGCAGCAGTTTGGGGGGCGCCCGAGGGCAGGATGCCCATCGTTTGGGGTCTGGTTTTGACACCAATCCACTTGGGATGGGTCCAAAACCTCCTAGGGGGTTGTGTCAATGAATTTGGTGTGGGATTGTGGCCGATTGCTTGGGTTTTGGGTCGGGATTGCGTTCCTAGTGTTCACCCGATAACCTCTCTTCCAAAAGAGAAATTAGGGATGTAGGAAGCACAAAGGGGGAATGGGGGTACAATTTGGCAGCACTCCATTGCTCCAAATGCTCCAGCTCTCTTCTCTTTTTGGGGTGAGGAGGCTCACCCTTTTATAGACCTAGGGTCTCCCTCTTTGAATGCGCATGCGAGGGCGCCACTTGGCTTGCCATGCCTTTTTTGGGAGAGAAGATTCCTCCCTGATTTAGAGTCTCCTTGCATGAGGCCTCCATGATCAGGGCATGCTTGACTGAAGTCCCTCTCTCATATTTGAAACCGTTCCTCACAATTGCATGCTCTGAAGGCGCAGTTAAGTGGCGGATCTGTCGAGGTTTGACTTTTTGCCAGTCAAACCTGCTACTCGTCCCACCCTGGGATGATTGTTGCTAATCATCCCGGGGTGGGGCGAATAGGATTCTAATCATCCCGGGGTGGGACGAGTAGGGAGCAAAGTGCTTAAAAGGTGCCAAATTGACCTCTGACCTTCCAAAACTGATTTGGGAGTGGTTAGGACCACTGTTTAACCTCTGGAGGCTGCCCTAGGGGGTATGTATGCCAATTCGGTCAGTGCTTGTAGTCACATAATCGGATTGGTGTTGTTTTGGTGTCTACAAATACAAGAAGGAAAATGAAGTAGTGGGGAATGTTAGGATGCATTTCAAAAATTTGGAAGATGAGGGATGGTATGACAATTTCTTTTATAGGAGCTTTTGGAGGTATTGCAACATTATAGGATAAATGTAAACAAGATGGACAATTGTTAGAAGCAACAAGTAATTGGGTTGTTGGTCTTTTTGGCATGAAAAAATAAAATATTAAAGTTTGGGCTATAAATGTATATGATCCAGCTACAGTTGCTCCTCATGAAAGATTTTGGAAGACCTCAGTATATTTTTATCAAATGAAATGATACCTCATAATTGTGATCATGGATTCTTAAAGGGACTTCATCACAATCCTATATCCTTTGGAAAATAAGGGTGGCACTCTTGGATGGTATAATCTAATTGAGTATTTTTGCTTCATTTTTCAATCCAAATGGCATCTTGAAAGTTATTCCTTCAAGATTTGAATATTTATGGAATAATAGATTCATTGGGAAAACTCATATAGTAGAAATATTGGATTGATTTTTGTCATCTAATGTATGGTTGTAAACAAAGTATACAATCTCTTCAAACATATTGTTACAAGCGAGGTTAGATCATAAACACATTTTCTTGAGATGCGATCTACTCAATAATGGTTATCCAAACCCATTTCAGATGGTTATGTTATTATGGTCTCATTTCATCCCTCGATCAATGAGACCATAGAGTTTAAATCAAATTATTTTATTATGAGAAAAAATGGTTAATACTACAAAATCCACAATCTTTTTCATTAACATTGTCCTATATTTATAATAAATTATTACGGATAACTTAAGGTTTAAATTTAGAAAATTGCCATCAACATATTTAGGTATTCCTTTGTATTATAAAAGAAAAGGAGAAGATAAAGTGGTATTATCTCAATCGATTAGATTCCTCAATGTTTCAAGGAGGAGACCCATGTTCGAATCTTGCCAAATAATACATGGATAATATCCAAGCTTTGTTGTAATACCAATATGTGGTGATGATTTAGTACGGGTGGGGCCCATTTCAATCCCATCTAACCCATTGAAAAAAAAGGAAAGAAGAAGGAGCTTTGGGACCTAATGCTAGATAGTACAAAATTTGGTTTGGTAGGTTGGAAATATAAGTTCTTAAACATGACTAAAAGGCCACAACACGAAAATTACATTACAATCTATCCTTATATACGATGTCACTTTTAATATTGCTAGTAGGTATCACATCCAAATTTGATAAAATTCAAAGAGATTTTCTTTGGAAAGGATGTGAGAGAAAAATTTAGGTTTCCTTTTTGTATGTGGGTTAGGATTTGCAAAGGAACGAATATTGGAGGGACAATATTGTAAAAGTGTAAACTTATGAGTTTGGCATTAGGGGCAAAACTTGGTTGGAGATTATTGAAAGATCAAAAAGAAGAATTAGACAAAAATGTTACTTTAAACATATCTAGGTTCTCTTCATGTAATAAAATTGTTCAAGAAACAAACTCTGCCTAGATGATCTAGAACATGAAACTTCATATTAGATAGCTTGTAATTGATTAATAAACATATTAGATGGTTAGTCAATGAAGGGGATTCTACAAGTTTTTTATCCAATTCTTAGTTGCATCTTTATCCTCTTATTTTCTAATCCATAATAACAATCTCTTGCTTGGGCATGTTTAGGTTGTGAAGGTCCAAGGGTCAACAATTATATTAATATATGCAACAACTCTAGGTTGTGGATTTCTCATAAAAACTTGGTTGAAGGAGAGGACTTTAGACAAATAGTAAATGAGCTTCAAAATATGCTTTATGTTCTATTTACCTATTTTTATATGGAAGGATGATTTGGTTTAGAATCTATCAAAGGATAGTGGATACTTATTCAAGGTGGGATATAAATATTTAGAGCAACTAGAATTTCATACTCTGAATGATTTCCCTTTGAAGAATGTTTAGACACTTGAGACCCTCAAGGCCTTAACATTTGTTTGGTTAGTCCAAAACAAGATTCTTATAAGAGAGGGACTACAAAAGTATGATATCATGGACCTTTGAGGTGTGCCTTGAGTAAGAAGGATCTATAAACATCAAATTATTTACTTGTTTATTGTCTCTTTGCTAACACTCTTTGAGGTTATTTTTCAAGAATATAATAATATATTGTGTAGCTCCATCAACATTGAAAGAGTTGATGAAATTTTAGAAAAAATATTTCAAAACTAAAGCATTATGCATTTTGTGGAGGATTGGTGTTACAATTATTTATTGAAATGTATGGATTGAGAGGAATAATAAAATTTTAAAAAATAAATGTAAAAATCATGCCCAAGTTTGGAATCATATTATTGACTCTCTTATATAAGGATTAGAGACATGATGCTCCATGGGAAGCCTCAAGTTGAAATAAAAGGTGTTAGCCTCTTATGTACAAGATGTGAATATACATGGAGGGTCATCTATGAGAATGAAGTTGAAATAAAAGGTGTTAGCCTCTTATGTACAAGATGTGAATATATATGGAGGGTCATCTATGAGAATGAAGTTGACATAAAATATTTACTTTGATCTATCATAAAATGGAAATGCCTAGAAGTTAGGTTTATTAGAATTAATTTTGATGGTATTTCCAAAGGAAATCTAAAAAAAGCTAGTGCAGATGGTGTTTTTCAAAACAATTGAAGCAAAATTCTTTTCGCTTACTAAAAATCATATGGAACTTTAACAAACAACTATACAAAGGCAAGGGCACTTTTTACAAGGATCAAAATCTTGGTGTTCTCTTTCCTATTGGCAATTGGGACAACATGGAGGTATCATTGTTGTTGGACAACTCCCACTCCTCCTCTTAGGTAGATTTCCATTCTTGAGTAACATGCTGACAACCACGTGAATATCGAGGTATAGGGAGAAGTCATTGTGAATCTAAACTATGTATGACTAAAGTAAAATTCAATATTAGCTTGGGTGCTCAACATCTATTTATAGATTAGGTGAAAAATAATCTTGATACAAGAAGGTTAGGAAATCCATCCTTATATTCAGAAGGGTCGGTCCTTGGTTTGGGTAGGTAATAAGGGTCTTTTGGGGATTATGTCAGTCCTAGTAGGTGAAAAAATATGGAAATATATTTAATTGAGGGGGATTCACAAATTAATAATAATGCTATCAACAAAAATGGATTTGGAGACTAAATAAAAATAATGTTACTATCGATATTCATCAACTATTATTGGAGGGACGATCTTGGAAATGTCAGCATATTTATATAGAAGGAAATCATTTAACAAATAATTTAACCAATCACAATGTTTATCTTCTTGATGAAATTCAAATTTTAGAGGGCAAACAAGGGAATCAAATTTTATCTTGGAAATGTCAACATATTTATATAGAAGGAAATCATTTAACAAATAATTTAACCAATCACAATGTTTATCTTCTTGATGAAATTCAAATTTTAGAGGGCAAACAAGGGAATCAAATTTTATCTTTTAATGAAAATGATGTTAAAGAATTGATTAAGGAAACATAGAGTTTGAGGAAGATAAACATTAAAGTTCATTTTAAATCATAAACCCAACCCAATATTTTTTATTTGAAGTATAAGACTTCTAGTAAGAATAAATGAACAAACATTTTTAAAAAAATTAATAATTAATAACGAACAATGATTTTTTTTGATAATTTTAGATGTAGGGGAATCGTTGGCCCATCCCAGTGTGTTTTATGCTACAAAAGTGAGAAAACATCTGACCACTTGATGTTTGAGTGCCCGTTCATGCCAGATCCAAGAGATATGGGTTTTAGTTTATAAAATTCGAGTCAACGGTGATATAAACCAGATTAATATTTGGGAAATATAGAAGATAGGCAAATTTAAATATGAAGCTCTTGGTATTGGGTGAAAGATTAGATTAAATTTTATTTGGTGGTAATTGTGGCTGGAGAGATGGTAGAATTTTTTGAGAAACCTTTTCATCCTTGGATGATGTCTAACACATCATTTGGAGCAACGCCATAGAAATTGTGGCAGTTTATGCTAAAGAAGAAACTTAGATAGTCTAACACGTCATTTGGAGCAAAGTCATAGAAATTGTGGCAGTATATTCTAAAGAAGAAACTTAGACTGATATAAGGACGATGAAGACGAAAACTAATGTGTAGGAGGGGTAGGGCAGAGCTAGTTGAAAAACATCCTTGGAAAGCTGGATTAAAATTAATACTAATGGGGTTGCAAAAGACAATCGGAGTAGAGCTAGAATTGGAGTGGTTTGCAAGAATAATGTTGAGACAATGCTCTATTGGGAATTGCAAGGCCTGGACAAGATCACGAACAATGAAGCAAAAGCCTTAGCTATCAAATCTGCTTTTGTTTGGACGGTAAGACATAATCATAGAATTAGATTATCAAATCTTAGTAGGAGATATGGATTGAATGAGGAACTTTGTTTTGGAGATATGGAGGTTGAGGATTCTTGTCACCCAAATTAAGGATTTGTGGAGGGAATTGGATGATGTGATCTCGATTTATGTGGGTAGAGCTTTGAATACAATGACTGACTTTCTAGCTAAGACAAGTGTTAAGGAGGTAGGGGTTCAATGGCACAATAGAATGACTATTGAGGACGAGAGGATTGGGTAGGTTGGTGAGCAAATCCAACATTTAGCTAGTTTGAACAACAATTGTAGACATATGGTTTATGAGATTTGGTTTTAATGTATATCTCCTTTTAGTGTTGTAACTAAAAGTGCATAGTTCTTAGGATCTTGAGCTTTAGAGTTATGAAAGTTTGTTGAAAAGTTAAAAGGAAAAAATAAGTATTTTTATTGATTAAGGTTGGAAAAAGTCTCATCCCTACTTGTAAATAGTCTTGTTTTAATATTTTTTTTTCAAATTCTTTTAACAAAATTATAAATATTTTAATAAATATTTAAAATAATTATAAAACTAAAGTAAAAGAAAAATTTATATTAAATAGAAAAGGAGATTTTTTTTCAAAGTTCACAAAATATTTACAGTCTTTGGCTTGTCACAAAAAAAAACTATCACTATGATTATTTGGCTCGTCTCGATAAACATTTACTAGTGTAGGGATCTAGAAGGGCTCGCCTCCGTAAACATTTACTTTATAGTGTAGGGACCTAGAGAGGCTTAAGATTAGAACCCAACCTTAAATTGACAATGGTCTACTACCTCCATCTAAAATGAAAAAATTTAATTAAAATACTTGATATCCTAAAATCTATTTAAAATGTTGAATATATGAACGGGTCAAAAGTTCGAGTTTCACCAAACCCATGAAGTTTTTTTTTTTGGTAGGGTGAGGAAACAGTAACAAAATGAAAATCAAAGTCCAACACTCCCCTGCATTTATCGGCCCACGGTACGCCACATCTGCTTGCCGACTTGAGCCGCCCTTTAACCCAGCCAAACCAAAACTACAAAAATATATCAACGACGCCCTACAAGACGGAGAGAGCCCCACATGATGTCATGGCAGAAGGTTGTCTCAGTCTGGAGGTCCACCTTCCCTGTCTTCGTAGTTCACAATAGTTCATTTAATTAATAAAGATACTTCTCTTTGCTTGTCATGTTCACATCTGTTAAACAGTTTGGTCAAACACGTCAGGTTCCGTGGGATCTAATATCCTCTCCTCCCCTCTCATCTTTTTCTCCTCCTCTCCTTTTCCAACTGCCAAGAGCAATGATGCCGCTGGGAGAACAAGATGCTGCCAAAACTGGGACTGACCTCAAAAATGCAGGATCCAGGCAAGCATTGGCCGAATCTAACCCAGTCTTTGTGGGTAAGTGAATCGAACCTGCAATCCCTTCTGTAACAATCTTGTCTATATCAAGCGAGTGTTGCTTTCAGGTAAAGGAAATATCTCTGTGAAACTCAGATATCTCATAAATGCTTGGGGATTCAATCCCAGTGTTTGGGGGTTTCTCCTAAGTTCCAGTCAATTGGTAGATGCTTTGTCACTACCATAGTGGCTACCCTCTGGATCTCTCGGCCCGTACATCAATTGCTATAGTGTTGATGTTGTGTCGTCAGGGTTTGAAGCTTCAGACTCAGATAATGGTGGAGGGAGGTTTTGCTGGTTTTGTTTCTTTGGAAAGACTCTGAGGGAGATTGATGTTGGGGTGCAATCCACGCTATGACAAGGCTTTAGCATCGGGCAGTGCAGATGGGAGGTCTTAGGTTTGTGTATTAGCTTGTCCGTTTGTTACAGGCGCAAGGGGGCTTTTAGCCATTTGGGGTTCAGAGAATTTTGTTCTTTATGGCTCTATAGAAAAAATTAAGCTGTTTTCTGGTTTGGGTCAAGGGGGAATCTTGTTATCACTTCAAGAGGTGAAGAAGGCCTGTGTGGTATCTGGGTTCCGGAGAGTGAAAAGACATCTTCTAGATCTGGCAAGGGAATTCAGGTATCCTGGTCTGAGAGAATTCTGCAAAGAGGGGAATCTGTATTGACCCACAAAAGAAATCAATCTTCTGTTTTTAGTTTGGATTAAAACGTAAGAGATTATCTGAATCTGTGAAAAGGGTGTGTTTGTTATCTGGAATATGGAGCCTCAATCAACTTCTTCAGGCGCTGGCAGAGGTGATGGGATATCAGAGTTTTCATTACTTGGGCAGCCGTTCACTCGTTATAGTTCTGCTGCTGCTGCTAAACACCCGGGCCAATCTTCCCAGCAAGGTTCAGCATCTATGGGTTTCTTGTTAGTGCCCTTGATGCCTCAAAATCATGTTATGTCACATACCCAGATGCCAACTTCCAGCCATGGTGGAAGCAGTCGTGGGAATAGTGGGTTGAGTAGGTCATTCTCTAACGTTCAGCATCAGCAGCCGCCTCCTTATAACTTGATGTATAGTGCCCATGAATTGAATCAAAGTAATTTTGAGGAGAACAATGTCTCAAATGGAAACTCTCCTCAAGGTTGCAATCCCCAGGTGCTGTTGAATATTCTGTCCGGACTCCAACAGAAAATTCAACAGTTACAGTCCTATGCGCAGTTGATAGCCCAGGAGGATGGTCAATCAGGCCCGTCATCAGCTGCAATGGCTCGTCAGCAGGCTGTAACAGCCGGTGTTACTTCGATAATATCTCAGTTGATCGTGGCTGCCGCTGGCATGCTTCCTCCATCTCAGCAGCAATTGGGCCTGAATGTGTGTGCAACAACAAATCCTGCAGATCTCCAGCTGGGTCATCTTGTGGGGAGTGGTCCTGGGCTGGGGTTGAATTCTTTTCAGCAAAATGGACCTGGTAACTCTGCAGTGCGTCAAGCAAGCGGACCTGTAGGTGCAAACAGTTTCTTTGGTCTTCAAGGTGGGTTTGGAGGAGCAAGTGTGGGGGCTCTTGGGACATCCTTGCGGTGTATACCACATCAGAGTTCTCTTGGATCATCCAGCTCGCCAAATATGCCAGGTACTTCTATTAACGCTGGCCCTAGTAATGTTAAGAAGATTCTTGGTGGAGTGACAGACACAAGTAATTGCCAGAATGGAAATGGAACAGCCAATCAGGCTGGAGATTCACAGTTTACAGCCCTAGGTTCAGGAGGCGCAGACGCTTCAACCGATGACAATGAATTTGGTGGGAGCATGAGAGATGAAGATGATGAGGGAGAGGCAGAAAACCTACCACCTGGATCTTACCAGCTTGTAGAAATGGATGCATATGAGATTCTAGCAGAACACACACACTTTTGTGAAATTTGTGGAAAAGGGTTCAAGCGGGATGCTAACTTGCGTATGCACATGCGAGGCCATGGTGATGAGTACAAGACGCCGGCAGCTCTGGCTAGACCAGAGAAAGCACAAGATTCAGCTCCAGTTCAGCCAAGAAGGTATTCCTGCCCATTTGTAGGATGCAAACGAAACAAGAAGCATAAGAAATTTCAACCCCTCAAAACAATGCTTTGTGTAAAAAATCATTACAGAAGAAGTCACTGTCCTAAGATGTATACCTGTAATAGATGCAAGAGTAAGAAATTTTCAGTTGTAGCAGATCTGAAGACCCATGAAAAACACTGTGGTCGAGATAAATGGCAGTGCTCTTGTGGCACCACGTTCTCTAGAAAGGACAAGCTTTTTGGACACATTGCTTTATTTCAAGGCCACACACCTGCCTTTCCTTCTAATGAAATGGAAGGGGACACCAATACGACAGAACAAGTGGGAAACAGTTGTGTAACAAACAACTTAAATAACTCAGGATCAACGTTTCCAAATTCCTGTGGTAATGTTTCAGGGATTCTGACAGGTCCAGATGCTGTTAGTTCTAACTATAACAATAGTGATATGACTTGTGTTGACCAAGGGACAAGCCGAACAGTATTGGAAACAAGTAATAGGTCGGTTCATGGTCAGATAGGGGTTAAAAGTATCAGCTTCTCTGAGGAAGATAATGCACAAAATATAGGAGTGGATTCTTCAAACCCAATGGCTGGTTTTTCTTCAGCAGCTTCAGCTCTTATGGGAGGGTCATTTACATTCCATGGTCTCCTTTCCAACAATTTCCTCCAACAAAGTGGAGCGAATTAGAGGTCGCGTCTACTGCAATAAGTGCAGGAGGGATTTTGGGTATCAGTCATCATGGAGACTATTGTTAATTTTGAAGTCATTCAATGCAAGTCAAGATGAAGAATGGAGGCAATGAAAAACTACTTTCACACGTTCAACTTGGTCAATATCAGCAGAGGAAAGACATTTATGTCTGGTTTCTTAAGTGCTTGGGAAGGCGGAATGGAAGGCAAAAGAATTCTTGAATTCTAAATGAAGCTTTAAGTTGACTGTCTCTGTTGTTTTCCTTTCTTTGTTTTACATATTTTGATTGCAGGAAGATATTCTAGGCTCTAAATCAAGCTCAAAATAACTGTGGAAAGACATATAAGCGATGTGGATGCTCGTGATAACAGTAGCCTCATGTACCAATGGCATTTCAAGTCATTTCTATCACAAACTATCATGATTATGACAGCTTGATGGAAATTTGAGCTTATTTAGAGGTATGTTTCCTTGGTCAAGCTACTGTTCTTTTGTAGGATGGTGGACTGCAAGGCACATTTATGATAAGATGGTCTCATGCATTAGAGACTGGTGAATGACCTATTGAATTATGTATAACCTCCTAGATTTATCTGTGCTGTATGGTGGGGGACTGCAGAGAGATTGGAATTATAAGTTGGTCCCATGTATAAGGTAGAGAGCTGTTTGATTGAACTCTGTCAAATTGAGAGTTTCTATGTTAAATTTAATTTAAAAGGAAACTACTCTTTTTGGCATTCATATTGTCTTTTATTTTTCCAGATTTCAAATTCTGTTGGTTCTTTCTATGGTTAATTGCTTTACTGCATGTGCAAATACCAAATATAATTTTGTGAATGATAGGTATACCTCTTTGGAGATTTGACACTTTTATTGTGTGTTTGAGTCTGTTGTTAATTTATATGTGCAGTTATGTGGCTTTTAACATAGGGTCATTAGTTTTAAGTTTTTAGCATGAAATACATCTTAGGCCAAACTTGATAAGTATTTCTTCCATGTTAAGGTCTTGATGATTTGTTGTTTTCATCAAGTGATCTCCTGTTTTTATGTTTGTAAGTACAAAGAAGGAATTCTAACCAGCTATGCCATTTACCATTACTGATGGCAATCTCATTTCTATTGGTTTGATATATTTCTATCCTTGGAGGATCCCATTTTAATTGATCCTGTTTATTGGGTGTTTGATATTATAAGAAGATTCAATTATTTGGAGTGCCTAATGCTTGAAGCTTTGAAAGTGAATCTAGTACACATGGGAAGATAAAATATCTGCTTACTTGCCGATTCTCACTGTTTTGTTCAAGAATTTTTTGATATATCAAGTTTAATTTGACTATTTTTTTTTTTCTTTTTTTCTTTTATTTTGTGAATCAACAGATCATGTGCCTGAAATATCTAAAAAATTTAGACTATTTTAGAAGGAAGTATAATTTTATGGAGGTTATTTTTGGTACAAAGTGACCCTCTGTTTGTTGTTCTAAGGTTATGCCGGTACTTGCACATGACAAAGTTGTATTTTGCACCATTACAGATTTGCTGTTTTATTATTTTCCATTTTGATTTCTTTCAAATCCTTTGAAAGTTAGATCGGGATAGATCGGGACGGATTCATATTGTGAAATCACCTATTAATAAACAATTTTTACATCCTTGGGTTTAGATTAGAGCAATTGGAAGTGAAGAGTTATATATCATATCGAATCTCATGAATAAACCTTAATTGATTAAACAAATAAACAATTTTTATGTTCGCTAGTTTTGTTTACATATCAATAATTTCATTGGAAATGTTATGTTTTAGATTAGGTGGTTCATCACTATACGAAGATCCTCCATAAAAGGTATGCTTTGAGCATAAAGCCGCCCAACAATGTGATGTCCAAACAACTAAGTGGAAATGATTAAGAATAAGGGAGAACAATGGAATTGTTAAAGGCAGCGACAGGAAGGAAAGGAAAGGAAATTGGGATAATGGATGGGATATTTTCAGAATATCAAAGCTATCCAGGGGTTATTAGAAGGAGACAAAGTTTATAATGACAGGAAAATGTCCCATTGAAGATTTTGTCTATTTGATAGCAAATTCTAAACACCATGTAACATGCATAACCATCTATCTATCCAAACATTGTGGTGTGCAGCTCAGTAAGAGTGAAATAACATAATTTTCGACTCCTTCAGGAAACATTCGAATTATCTGATCCATGATCCCAACAGGATTCCTAAGGCATTCTATGTTTCAAACCTTAATTGATGTACCTCCACTGCACCTTAGTTACGTGCATTTTGTCCAAACGTGCTAGACATAGTTACCAGGTTTAAAAAATTTGGTTTGTTCCAAATGTTCAGAAGTTTTGAAAATTTGGAATCTCTAAAAAGGTTTGAAAAAATATGATTGGAAGTAGTTATATACTCAAACAACTATTAAGAACAGGAATACGATCTGAAACTTCTTGTTCATTTTGGAGGAAAAGAAAAAGGAAAATTCAGAATAGATGCAGTTGATTATACCAAACACAAATTATTGAATGTTTCGTTATGAAGGAGACCCAGGTTTGAATCTTAACAAGCTATACATGTATAATATTTTAGCTGTTGTAATGTTATTATGTAGTATTGATGTAACTTGGATGGTACCTGTTTCAATTCTATATAACTAATTAATTTAAAAAACAATTATATTATCAATGAGGTTTGAAACTTCTGATTCATTTTGGAGAAAAAAAAGTTCTAAAAAATAAGAACATATATCAAACACAAAATATTGAATGCTTTTATTTTTTTAAATAAAAAAATAATAATATTTTTGAAGTAATAAGGTGTAAAACTTTTGAAAAGAATTTCGATTTTAATTTTTTGTGAAGTACAATAGTTGACATAACTGGGGCCATACTATTGGGAGGTATAGCAACAAAAGGCCTATTTTCTTATAATTTGAACCGAGGTTTTCTTATAATTTGAACCGAGGTCATCGAAATGAAACGTCAACACCGTTAAGGTGATGTGAAAATGAGGCATAGACAATTTTTTTGATCAACCATTCTAGTCAATCCTTGTCAAACTTAGATAATGCGATTTGTGGGCATGCTGTGATGATTGCAGTAGTATATATTGAAAATTGACTTTCCTTGTCTAAGAAGAATTATTGTAATATGTAAAAAATGAAAGGTGGATGCTAGCAGACTGTAAATCAATTTTTTGTTTTTTTCTTTTCATACCATGAGTTCAGTCTGGTTGGATTAATCTGGACAGTTTATAAAATCCACTCTGACCTGCGTGTGGTCAAGATTCAGCAGGACTTGGTAACTATGGTGTTAACATATCATTCTTGACAGGTCACTTAAGTGTGATAGTTTCTTTCACATCATTTAAATGTGATGGTCCTTTCACTCCCCTCCACTGATTCAGTAGGTAATGAAGGATTAAGAATCTTAGGCCACTTGAGGTTTTTTTTTTTTTAACTAATCAATTGGTGGGTTGAGGACTACAGAATGGGGATTCCATTGGAAGCCCACTTCATCGAAAAGGTAAAACCACTTCATCCAAAAGATATAGGGTTTACCAAAGAGCTAAAATTTGTTTATCTTTCAACTTAACTCACCTCTGCATTGATGGGGATTCTGTTGGAGGCCCACTTCATCGAAAGGTAAAACGACAAAACCACTTCATCCAAAAGATATAGGGTTTATCAGAGAGCTAAATTTTGTTTATCTTTCAACTTAACTCACCTTGCATTGATGGAGATTTTGTTTTTCATTTAAATAAATAAATATAATTCTTAAATATAATGTTATGAAAAAGTAATTATATTTGGAGATCTAAATTTGAATTATGAGAGGATGATTCTCTTTTTTGTTTTAGCTATATGTTTGGATTGTTTAAATATCTTAAAAAATTATTATATTAATAAAATGATGTTATACAAAATATTTAGAGTGCTTAAAAAAACAATATTCAATTTTTTTAAAACATAACTTTAGATCTTAACATAAATATAACTTTTTGAAAATTTTATTTTACTCTTAGTAACTTGGATTTACTTTTCTCAATTGATATTTTGGAAGATTGAGGTTCCGTTGGGTTTGACAAACACAATTGATGTTGTCTAACCTAACAAAATTGATATTTTGGAAGATTGAGGTTCCGTTGGGTTTGACAAACCCAATTGATGTTGTCTAACCTAACAAAATTGATATTTTGGAAGATTGAGGTTCCGTTGGGTTTGACAAACCCAATTGATTCAATTGATTTGTCTAACCTAACAAACTAATTTATAATGACAAAACATCTAATAATGATACCGATTTCTATATTAAAAAAGAAATTTAAATTTATTTTGAAAAACACAGTTTGTGAACTAAAAGCCCATAACCAAGCGTCTTCTTTATTGTTGTCATGACCTTTCTTTATATTTTAGGCATTATTTTCTTCATTAAAAAAAATGCTTAAGTTAAAAGTGTATGATTTTTATTTTGACAATGATCTTTTGGAGATTATTTAAAGATACATTTACTGGCTTGGAGGACTGGCCATGTAATAGACACCCCTGTTTGCTGCTCTGAAATATCTGAGGGTTTTTTGCTTTGTTTCCGTTTTTGTAATGTCTGATTTTTTTGTGCTTTTTCTGATGTTTTGTTGATAGGTATTATATGCAATTGTTTTGGGGTTTTTGTGCTTTATAATGTGTGAACATATGCATAAAGAAAAACTCTAAATTGCATAAACATAAACTGGAATGAAACAAACTGAAACCCAACACCAAACAACATTATTTTATTCAAATTTCTGACCTGGAAATGCAAGTACAGGTCTGATACAAAATTTTGGAAATAAACCATACACAACTGAACACACCAAAATGCTCATAACTTCATCAAACGGGCTCCGAATGACATGCCGTAAAATGCAACAATCTTGTACAAGCTAGGCGCCAATGTCTGGACAACAAACACACCCGAAAGTTGACTGAATTTATTGCACACTTCCCAAGGTAATGGTACAACCTGCTGGAAAAAGGTACGACCAACAAAATAAATTCACTCCAACTCCAAACCCTCATCAAAATGCCTCCATTCTCATCGCCCAAACTTGGAAAACATATGCTAGGAAACCCAAAATGAGAAACTTCCCGGATTAAGAGATATGAATGCTTTACACGTTCTCCAATGCACTCCTAAATGGTACGGCCAGCTCCAAGAACCCTCAAATCACACCACAAAACACTAAACCGAAACACACCCAGATGAAAATGACCAAAAACTAGAAGACCCAGAAGATCTCCTCAAACACCCACTGAAGTTGTCGAAATCACAAACCCTACCGCTGCAAATCAAGCTCAAATCTGTGTCCCCTGAAGTAGAAACACCCAGAACTGACTAGGGAGGACCTTTAACCCCCGAAACCAGTGATACCAATGGAGGTTTTCGTCTCCAAAAGCCAAAGTCTGCAATTGCTGAAGCAAATTTGACAGAGTTCTGTTATGTTGCCAGAAAGAAGATGTACGGCCAGCCTAAACCCTGCAAGAACTTCACACCAAAAATACCAAATCTCCTGCAAACATACTGACAATAAACCCTTGAAAATATCAAACTGATTTGCCTCTTCAAATTCTCATTTGAAATGTAAATCCCGATTCCTGGATGAAACCGACAGATAATTATCCAGGGGTGATCTCTCACACCCGAGAATAATGCTCCCTGTGAAGGTGTTCGTCTCCACAAAGCCTTCGAAGTTCTGATGCCAGAGCCTCTGTCTCTCAGAGAAAATACAAATAACCTGAATGAATCCATAATGCTTGCAAGCTCTCCTTATATCTCCAATTTGCAACGCCCTAATTAGGGTTTGGAGGCACTTTTTTTAATATTTAAATTACTTTTCCCAAAGTTGTCTCAAAATTAAACTCCTAAGTCACCTTTATAAAATATTTCCTTTTTTAACTTAGGGAACGAACCACTTTATCAAATAAATATTTATTTCCCCTGACTTAGGAAAAACACTTTATTAATAATATTATTTAATATAACGATTTAACGTTAAATATTAAATAATAAACATTTGGCCCCAAATAATCGACCAACTGAAAGAATTATGATCTTCGATGCACCTTGTCCAATCCCGACTACAAACCCTAATCATCGCTCGTTCGTTGCACTGACTTACTAAAAATAGCAAGTACTACCAAAAATAGCAAGTGACAATCCCGAACCATCAAAACTCCTCACAACACCTCTCTGAACAAAAACCCATAAAATTCATCACCACTGAACGTCTCAGCTCTGACTTACTAAAAATAGTAAGTTTCTAAAAATAGTAAGTGGTGGAAGAAAGCTCCGAAACGCCTCCAAAAAGAAGCAAAAGGAAGTTGGCGAAGCACTGATCACCAGGGAACAACTCAAATAGGGTTCCCAATCACCTCAGTTTAGCCTATGGGAACCCAAGAATAGGCTAAATTACCACAACTGATTGACTACTCAAAAAGGGGACATTACAGTCCTCCCTTCCCAAAGATTGCTTGTCCTCAAGCAATACCAAATCATACTCCAGTCATCCGTCAGCTCCTGGCTACAGTCACAAGTGATACCAGGATCCCATAACATCCTCAGGAAAATTCCACCATGCTGATGCTGCACCACTCTGATCACAACAAAGAAAACATTGTGCCAGAACTGCACAAGTCTCAATTGCAACACCATGATAAGATCACCCTCCAGTCTGAAACTGAAATACCGAACAAAACTAAAATGGAATACCTCTCGCCAAGTAATATCAGTGAAAACATCAACATAGGCAACTGCCAAATCATCTCTGGAAATGTGAACTAACAATCTTATCTCAGCACTCATCCTCACGATGAAAATCAGGTGATCCCCAGTACCAAAGTCAACTGCAATCATCAAAGCATCTTCTGAAAAGATAGCTACCAACATCATAACTAAACTGCAGTGATCACAACACAACCATGTGGGACATAAAATCAACTACCTGAAACCTGAAGAATTTCCCACACCTTGCTGCTCGCAAGCCAAGAATGAATATAAATCTATCTGCTCATATCCGGGTGTCACCATACTCACTACATAGAAGTCATCCTTGACTTCATAATTGCCCAACTGAAATGATAACTGGGAGATCTTCCTAGTGCACCCAATAGTGAATCCATCTGCAACCATAACCTTGAATTCACTTATCTCCTCTGTTTGAAGGCCTCTACGAGCAACCAAGCCTTCATCAATAAAATTGTGTGTAGCTCCCGTGTCAATCAAAGTGGTAACACGCTGTCCCTTAAGAACACCACGTATCCTCAAGGAATCATTCCTTTGGAAGTTGTGCAACTGTGCCACAATCATCTCCCCTTTTGTCTCTCCCTTTGCCTCACCCTTAGGCTCATCCTCAGGTGTCTCCTCATGCTCTTCTACATCCAAATCAGAATTTTCAGTTTGCTGATCAGAATCTTCTGATTCTGATTCATCATGTGAATAGGCCTCAAGTTGTCTATTTTTTCCCTTATCAGCACACTTATGCCCTGGGGCCCAAGGCTCTTTGCAAGAGTAACATAAATTCCTCTTTCTTAAGTCATTCAAGGACTCTCTATCTCCTCTTGGGGTCTCTTTCTTCTGCTGATCAGAATTCTTAAGGAATGGTTTTTTATTATCCTTGCTTGAAAAAGGCTTTGACTGAAATTTTGCTTTAGGGGCAGCCAACTCCATGTTTCTCGCCTTCTTCATAGCATCCTGAAGAGACAGTGGATCAAATGCCTTGACCCAACCATGAATAGGCTCGGTGAGTCCCTCCATGAACAGAACCGTCAACCTCCTCTCGAAAATGTCTGATACCATCACTGACAAACGCTGAAACTTCGAGATGTAAGTCTCCAAAGACCCATACTGTCTCAACTGAGCAAGTTCTCTGAAATGCAACTCAGGGTCCTTCCTGTCGAACCTGTCTATGAGCTTCTCCGTGAACTCAACATAGGATGTAATGAACCTGTGTCCCAATGTATGGAGCCCATGATACCACCAATCATGTGCTACGCCATCCAAATGCAATGTAGCGAACTTAATCGCCTCGTCCTCTGGGATAGACCGGAGTGTAACGAAATTGTCCAATTTCTCAACCCATGCCCTCGTTGTGGTCTTCCCACTGCCATCAAAGTGGGGTAATGTTACCTTACCCAAAGCATGATGCATCTCCCGTTGGGCTGGTGGTCCACGCTGATCATGCCTATGTGAATTTCCCCTCGCCCTCCTCTCACGCACAAAATCATTAAGTGTGGTAAGGGCCTTAATCTCATCTGGCAAGGTCTCATACTCTGCATAGGCTTCCCTGTACTCCTCTGCTAGAGTAAGTGGAGGCTCCTGTATCAATGGTGCCTCAACACGAGGAGCAAAAGTAGGTTGTAATGGTCTCAATGAAGAGACTGTGGGACCACGGCTAGTGTGCTGGTTAGCATGACTAGACTCAACTGTGTGAGCTCCAGTATGCTCAGTATTACCCTGTGTCTGCACTGGTATCCCCTGCTGAAACTTAGAAAGTAGTTGTGACATCATATCCATCATCGCTGTAAACTGTCTCTCACCTCTAGTGTTAGGACTAACTGAGCCCTGTCTACCCTTCTGCCTGTCTCCCATGTCTCTAGGTGGACTAGACAAATTAGGAGTAGCCTCTGTAGCACTGTTATTACTAGACCTGCTAGATAAATCCCCTTGTACCTGTTCCTGATCTAAGAATGTCTCCTGGTGAACAAAGACCGGATTAGATTTATTCCTCCTCAAATAATATTGGTGTGTATGCATGAGTTACCCAACAGGCTGGCAAGACCAAGATGTGCTCTGATACCACTGTAATAGGCACCCCTGTTTGCTGCTCTGAAATATCTGAGGGTTTTTTGCTTTGTTTCCGTTTTTGTAATGTCTGATTTTTTTTTGTGTTTTTTCTGATGTTTTGCTGATAGGTATTATATGCAATTGTTTTGGGGTTTTTGTGCTTTATAATGTGTGAACATATGCATAAAGAAAAACTCTAAATTGCATAAACATAAACTGGAATGAAACAAACTGAAACCCAACACCAAACAACATTATTTTATTCAAATTTCTGACCTGGAAATGCAAGTACAGGTCTGATACAAAATTCTGGAAATAAACCATACACAGTTGAACACACCAAAATGCTCATAACTTCATCAAACGAGCTCCGAATGACATGCCGTAAAATGCAACAATCTTGTACAAGCTAGGCGCCAATGTCTGGACAACAAACACACCCGAAAGTTGACTGAATTTATTGCACACTTCCCAAGGTAATGGTACAACCTGCTGGAAAAAGGTACGACCAGCAAAATAAATTCACTCCAGCTCCAAACCCTCATCAAAATGCCTCCATTCTCATCGCCCAAACTTGGAAAACATATGCTAGGAAACCCAAAATGAGAAACTTCCCGGATTAAGAGATATGAATGCTTTACACGTTCTCCAATGCACTCCTAAATGGTACGGCCAGCTCCAAGAACCCTCAAATCACACCACAAAACACTAAACTGAAGCACACCCAGATGAAAATGACCAAAAACTAGAAGACCCAGAAGATCTCCTCAAACACCCACTGAAGTTGCCGAAATCACAAACCCTACCGCTGCAAATCAAGCTCAAATATGTGTCCCCTGAAGTAGAAACACCCAGAACTGACTAGGGAGGACCTTTAACCCCCGAAACCAGTGATACCAATGGAGGTTTTCATCTCCAAAAGCCAAAGTCTGCAATTGTTGAAGCAAATTTGATAGAGTTTTGTTATGTTGCCAGAAAGAAGATGTACGACCAGCCTAAACCCTGCAAGAACTTCACACCAAAAATACCAAATCTCCTGCAAACATACTGACAATAAACCCTTGAAAATATCAAACTGATTTGCCTCTTCAAATTCTCATTTGAAATGTAAATCCCGATTCCTGGATGAAACCGACAGATAATTATCCAGGGGTGATCTCTCACACCCGAGAATAATGCTCCCTGTGAAGGTGTTCGTCTCCACAAAGCCTTCGAAGTTTTGATGCCAGAGCCTCTGTCTCTCAGAGAAAATACAAATAACCTGAATGAATCCATAATGCTTGCAAGCTCTCCTTATATCTCCAATTTGCAATGCCCTAATTAGGGTTTGGAGGCACTTTTTTTTAATATTTAAATTACTTTTCCCAAAGTTGTCTCAAAATTAAACTCCTAAGTCACCTTTATAAAATATTTCATTTTTTAACTTAGGGAACGAACCACTTTATCAAATAAATATTTATTTCCCTTGACTTAGGAAAAACACTTTATTAATAATATTATTTAATATAACGATTTAACGTTAAATATTAAATAATAAACATTTGGCCCCAAATAATCGACCAACTGAAAGAATTATGATCTTCGATGCACCTTGTCCAATCCCGACTGCAAACCCTAATCACCGCTCGTCCGCTGCACTGACTTACTAAAAATAGCAAGTACTGCCAAAAATAGCAAGTGACAATCTCGGACCATCAAAACTCCTCACAACACCTCTCTGAACAAAAACCCATAAAATTCATCACCATTGAACGTCTCAGCTCCGACTTACTAAAAATAGCAAGTGGTGGAAGAAAGCTCCAAAACGCCTCCAAAAAGAAGCAGAAGGAAGTTGGCGAAGCACTGATCACCAGGGAACAACTCAAATAGGGTTCCCAATCACCTCAGTTTAGCCTATGGGAACCCAAGAATAGGCTAAATTACCACAACTGATAAACTACTCAAAAAGGGGATATTACAAGCCATTCCTTCTCCAAATCCACTTCTCATTAAAAAAGAAAGCTTAAGTTAAGAGTATGATTTTTATTTTGACAATAAAAACCTTTTGAAGATTATTTAAAAATACACTTACTGGCTGGCCATTCCTTCTCCAAGTCCATTTGATTGCCCACATGAATGTGTGGACTTTGAACCATTAATTTTTTTTTAAAGTTTTTTAATTTGTATTGAAGTAAGTATTATTATTTTCAAAAGGTTTTTATTTTAAATATTTATTAATTATGTTGAGCTATATAACTTATGAAATTTGAATCTATGAATTAAGTTATTTATAGGTTTCGATCATTGAATCATAATCTTGGATTTAAACTTTGTGTGAGATAAATTATTTATATATCTCAACCATTAAACAGTAACCTATTAATAAAAAACTCATCAAATATTTAAATAAACTGATTTTTTATTTATTTTTATAATTCCATAAAAAAAACCTTCCTTTTATATTGTATTTTTGTTATTTGAACATCTTTAATAAAAAAAACTTTATTCTATGTGTGCTTCATTATTCTTCGCTCAAAGTGTAGACTCTCACAAATTCAATTCATTTATAGTGAAGTCAATGTACATGCAATTATAAATAATAATTTGAAGATCACATTTCGTTATCACGAAAATAAAATAGTTTCTTGAAGAAAAATATAAATGCTTCTTTCACTATGAAAATAAATCTAAAAAATTGAAAAACAAACTCATTATATCAATAAAATGATATAAGTTTTTAAACCACAAATAAATGCACTTGCATGTATGTATTATTTCTACAAATGTAGGGCCTATATTGTTCGCGTTGCTAAGTAAAATGCATGTGGGAAAATACTCATTGGATAATAATAAGGAAATGTCTACTTTCAGAACTTTTCATAATGGAGTGTTATTGCTTTAAAATCAAAATATGTACATGGATTTGTGGAAAAATATTGTGATATATTTAAGTTTTTTAAGGAAAATATAAATTTTAGAAAAGAGAACAAAATCCTTTAAAATTTATAAATTATTTTAAAATTTCAAGTATTTGGTGATTAATTATCCTTATTTGATTTTTAAATAAATTGAAACCCGTTAAAGATTATAAAATTTTTCTTTAAAAAATGCATAGCTAAATGATGCAAGGCAAGTGTAGGGGTTTATAAATCCGCGTGATGTGGTTTACTGGCAAGGACGCCACTTGCATTATCGGTGATGTGACCCGGGTTCGGTGATGTGACCTGGGTTCAATCCCCATGGCGGATGTGTATAAGAAGTATTTCTCAATAAAAAAAAGTGTAGGGGTTTATTAAATGGGTTCAATTTTTTTGTTTGGTAAAATTCTGTGAAGTCCTTCAAAGCAACCCAAAGCACTAAATAATATCAGATTTTTGACATCAAACATATTAAATATTTTAAACTTCTAAGTATTTAACAATATGCTTTCTTTAAAATTACCATTTAGCGCCTACTAAAATTTGGGAATCTATTCCTTAGTTACATCTACAATTCTTTTCAACTATTAAGCAAGGTTCAAATTTTGGGACTATTCTCTATAATTCCTATTCCATTTCTACTATCAAGCACGATTCAAATATCTTGGGGCTGTCCCTTATAACCATTATTATATATCGTTGTTGTTTAATCTTGGGTTAACGAGGTTTGAACCTATGTCTCTTCTTGGTAAGCGCTATAACTTAACAATCCACCTAGCCCTTAAGGGCCAACGCCTAACAAAACTATCATATGCATAATGATGGTTTAATGTGAGTTTGACAAGGGTAGTACAATGGTTAGGACTTTGGCTTTTCTTTGGGGAGGTTCAAGGTTCAAACCACACCCAAATGGGATTGGATGGTAATAACCAAGTGTTTGTCGATTAGTCACCCTAATTCGATGTCCTTGAGAGTCATGATCTCATTAACTTTGTCTAACCTAAATAGGCTAAGGTTTATAATTAACTTTGTCTAACCTAAATAGGCTAAGGTTTATAATGACAACACCTCGTAATGTTACCAATTCCCCTGTATATTAAAAAAACTCCTGAAATAACACTTCAATCAATTTTGAAATGATTACTTATTTTTTATTAAAGTGGAAGCAAAAAAATAATTTTAATCAATTTATAACTGTTCAATAAAAATAATTTTCAACATCAAATAATAATGGTAATATTAAGTATATGTTAAGTATATCCTTCGTTTACATATCAAAGTACAAAAAAATATTTTAGTTTAATTAAAAACAAAGATGGTATAAAATTATTATTTGATACTATTTTATACAATCTTTGTTTTTAATTAAACTAAAATATTTTTTTGTACTTTGATATGTAAACGAAGGATATACTTAACATATACTTAATATTACCAATTGTTATAAGATTGATGCAAATATATAACTTAAAAAACCCTATATTTATAAATAAATGAAAAATTAAAAAACAAACTTAACCTAACATAAATCCTTTTTATGTATAATTATTATTTATTCTTTATGTAATAATAAAAAGTGATGGCCAACATTTTTAAAAAGATCTCTATCAGAAGATTTCACTTACTAAACATCCAAGGAGAATAAACCAAGGCATAATAAAGTTAAAAGCTTTAATAATGAAAAACACTTTAAATACCACGTTTTTCCTAAAAAAAATTACCATCCAAAGGGCTCAAATACACGAATTTTTACTTTACTCTAACTTGAATCATAAATCTACCATAGGGTTGAATTGCAAGTTTTAACAAAAATAATATAATAATATTAATTTATAAGTAAATTTTTGTTAAATTTATTTAAATAAATTTTTGTATCATATAAATATATTATATTTAAGTAAAAAAAAATATAAAATTTTTATAATAATTCGTAGATTATTATGTGTAGAGAGCGAATTTAAAGATATAATTAATTACTATGAATTTTATTTGTGGGTTGATCAAAATTTTTATATTTAAATAATTTAAAATAAAATGTTTATAAATATTTTTTAATCTATTAAATGATATTCATAAAAATATGATTGTTAAATAATTATGATTTTTACTTGTCAAATCTTAAGATTAGTCAAAATTTTTTTATCTACACTATAAATAGTTTTAAAAGTTTTTCGAGTTCCAAGTAATTAAAATCCACTATTAAATAGACATATTCTTTTCTTTTCTCAATGTCTAAACCATGTATACGGGAGACAATTCCAAATATAAATCATAGTTTTCATTCATTTCCTTCTAAAGAGGAAGAAGTAAAAAATCAAAAAAACAAAAAAATGGTTTTGTTCTCATGAAGGTGGAAATGCATTCAGTATTCTCGTGCAACTCATTTCACTCGTTTCCAACACCATTGCCAATTCTTGTTTTTTTCAAGAATGCACACTACTTTTTATTATTATTATTTTTAACTATTCTAACTTATAAGTGGGTTTGACGGTGAAAGCTTGCTTACTTTAGATACAAGGTCAATGTTTGAATCTTTAGGGAGTAGGGTATGCACATCCTTTAGGGAGATAGTACAACATAGTGCCTCCTTCTAAACCTACAAATATAAATACTTGTAAAAATCTTTTGAGTTCCAAGCAATTAAAATCTAGGATTAAATAAGCAATTCTTTTCCTTTCTCAAAGTCTAAACCATGCATATGAATTTTTTTTTCATATATAGAGCATTATTTTTATCCATTTCCTCCTAAAGAGGAAGAAGTAAAAATCCAAGAAAATAAAAAAATGGTTTTGCTCTCATGAAAGTGAGAATGCATTCGATATTCTTGTGCAACTCATTTCATTCATTTCCAACACAGTTACCACTTCTTACTTTTTTTCAAGCATGCACATTACTTTTTTTTTTTTTTTTAATTATTCTAACTTACAAGTGGGTTTGACAATGAAGGCTTGCTTACTTTAGATATAAGGTCAAAGTTTGAATATGCAGGAGATAGGGTATGTAGTACCTCCTTCTAAAACTACACAATATAAATGCTCATAATTTTTTTTAGAGTTCCCAATTAAAATTCACAATTAAATAGGCAAATTCATTCCTTTTCTCAAAGTCTAAATATGAAAGACAATTCCAAATTTAAAGCATAGTTTTTGTCCATTTCCTCCTAAAAAGGAAAAAGTAAAAAGCCAAGAAAACAAAAAATTGGTTTTGCTCTCATGAAGGTGGGAATACATTTAATAGTATTTTCCAGAAACTCATTTCACTCATTTCCAACACCATTGCCACTTCTTGCTTTTTTCAAGCATGCACGATACTTGTTATTGTTATTACTTTTAATTCTTCTAACTTACAAGTGGGTTTGAGGGTGAAGGCTTGCTTACTTTAGATACAAGGTCACGGTTTGAATCTACAGGAGGTAGGGTATGCACATCCCTTAGGTAGATAGTACAACATAGTGCCTCATAAACCTACACAATATAAATAATTGTAAAAGTTTTTGGAGTTTCAAGCAATTAAAATCCACGATTAAATAGGTAAAATTCTTACCTTTTCTTGACGTCTAAACCATGTATATGAAAGACAATTCCAAATATAAAGCATAGTTTTTGTCCATTTCCTCCTAAAGAGGAAGAAGTAAAAAGCCAAGAAAATGAAAAATGGTTTTGCTCTCATGAAGATGGGAATGCATTCAATATTCTCATGCAACTCATTTCATTCATTTCCAACACCATTGCCACTTTTTTTTTTTTCAAGCATGCATATTACTTTTTTTTTTTTTATAGTTTTTAACTATTCTAACTTATAAGTGGGTTTGATGGTGAAGGCTTGCTTACTTTAAATACAAGGTCAAGGTTTGAATCCGTAGGGGGTAGAGTATGTATATCCCTTAGGTAAATAGTACAACATAGTGCCTCCTTCTAAACCTACAAATATAAATACTTGTAAAATTTTTGTGAGTTTCAAGCAATTAAAATCCACAATTAAATAGGAAAATTCTTTTGTTTTCTCAAAGTCTAAACCATATATATGAAAGACAATTCCAAATATAAAGTATAATTTTTGTCCATTTTTTCTGACGAGGAAGAAGTAAAAGCCAAGGAAACGAAAAAATGGTTTTACTCTTATGAAGGTGGGAATGCATTCAATATTCTTGTCCAACTTATTTCACTTATTTCCAACACCATTGCCACTTCTTACTTTTTTCAAGCATGCACATTACTTTTATTATTATTATTTTTTAATACTCTGACTTATAAGTGGGTTTGACGGTGAAGGCTTGCTTACTTTAGATACAAGGTCAAAGTTTGAATCTACAAGAATAGGGTATGTAGTGCTTCCTTCTAAACCTACACAATATATCCTCATAAAAGTTTTTTGAGTACCAAGCAATTAAAATCCACGATTAAATAGGCAAATTATTTCCTTTTCTCAATGTCTAAACTATGTATATGAAAGACAATTCCTAATATAAAGCATAATTTTTGTCCATTTCTTTCTAAAGAGGAAGTAAAAAGCCAAGAAAATGAAAAAATGGTTTTGCTCTCATGAAGGTGGGAATACATTTGATAGATTTTTCTAGCAACTCATTTCACTCATTTCCAACACCATTGCCACTTGCTTTTTTTCAAGCATGCACGTTACTTGTTATTGTTATTATTTTCAATTATTCTAACTTATAAGTGGGTTTGATGGTGAAGATTTTCTTACTTTAGATACAAGGTCACAATTTAAATCTGTAGGGGTAAGGTATGCACATCCCTTCGGTAGATAGTAAAACATAGTGCCTCCTAAACCTACACAATATAAATAATTGTAAAAGTTTTTGGAGTTCCAATAAATTAAAATCCATGATTAAATAGGCAAATTATTTCATTTTCTCAATGTCTAAACCATGTATATGAAAGACATTTCCAAACATAAAGCATAGTTTTTGTCCATTTCCTCCTAAACAACAAGAAGTAAAAAGTCAAGAAAGCAAAAAAATGGTTTTGCTCTCATGAAGGTGGGAATGCATTCATTATTCTCGTGCAACTCATTTCACTCGTTTCCAACACCATTGCCACTTCTTTTTTTCAAGCATGCAAATTATTATTTTTTTAAATTATTCTAAGTGGGTTTGACGACGAAGACTTGATTACTTTAGATACAAGGTCAAATTTTGAATCCACAAGGGGTAGGGTATGTACATCCCTTAGGTAGATAGTACAACATAGTGTCTCATTCTATTCATAGTAGGCTCAAAGAAAGAAGTATGAACAATGCTCATGGATCTTAAAAATTACTTTGACTCTTAACTAATTCCTTGCTTTTTTAACAATTTGAGTTGTTTTTTTTGCTTGTTAAGAAAAATAATATAGTTCTTAAAAGATATTAAAAAAATTAAATTTTAGTTAAAGAGGTTTTGAAGACTATCATAGATGGTATATTATTGCTTTTGGTTAAAGTATTAGCCATTATATTCTTCTTCCTTTTCATGTAAAAAATGTCAAATCCATAGTTAACAAGAAATATTGATAATTATTTTATTTGTTATTCAAATTGGATGAGTAAAAATACACTTTTGACTATATTGTTGCTTCTTTGGTATTTATATTCAACAAGAAATTATATCCCTAGTTCAAATGAACTTCCTAGTAGGTAGTGGCATTGCATCTTTAAGGAATGCATTATTGAGACCAATTTTAAATCACAAGTGATGGTTTATTCATAATCTCTTATGATGTGAGAAGCATGAGAAACAACCATCCTATATTGGGTTTAAATATCTTCCATTCCTTCACTAAAGGCCCCATCTATACATACGATAAATTTTCCTTTTGGATCATGTATTTTAAAATAGGGGTAGTAGTTAAGTAGTAATTTAGTTGCACAAAAGCTTCATCATGCTTCATCATCCAATCAAGTTTTTTCCTTTTCTTTGAAGAGAAACAATTGGATAAGAAATTGGAAGAAGTATTTTACAAATATTCAATAATATAGATAGAGCTCTAAAGTTTTCAATATCTATGACATTCATTAGTGTAAAGAGGTCTATTATTGTTTGGATCTTAATGTGATCCATGATTGTTGTTTTGATAAAAAAATTAATCCCATGATATTGGGCTTTAAATTGGTGAAATAAATATTTAGAGAGATTTTCATAAGTCTTATGTTCTCTCATTTTTGCAACACTAATTTCAAATATTAATTTTGTCCTTGATAATTTTTGGAATAGAATATTATAAAGGAACAATATCACAACTTAGCCAAGTATCCTCCAAAATAATATTAATCATGTTCATCAAATTTATTGGAACATTATTTAAACTAAAAGGCATAGCCATGAACCTATAATGCCTATAATAGTTTTTGATGATGTCTTGGAAATGACCTTACCTTAAAAATATAACTTGTGAGACCTTGATATAAAATTTATTTTTGGAATACAATGTTTCTATTACTTGATCAAATAAATTATAAATTTTAAGGAACATAGACTAGTTCTTAATGGTGACTTTATTAAGTATTTTGTGATCTATATATATCCAAGAAGTACCATTCTTTTTAAAAATACATAGTAGGTGATCCCTAAGGTGTCACCCTAGATCTAATCAATCGTTTGCCATAAGTTCCTCCAATTACATTTTGAGCTTTTGTAATGCTATAGGTATTATTATTAAGGTATCTCAAAAACTAGTTTTATTATGTATTATAGAATTAATTTAAAGTCAAATTCTCTTCTCGATCACATACCCAAAAATTATTCTAGAAATAGACTCTTGATATTAAATAGAATAAGAAAAACACCAAATTTGGGGTCTCCTAGTTCTTCCTTGGGTTCATTGATCTTGATATCATAAATTTGATATTTTTACTTTGATTCCCTCCTTTTCAACCTATACCATACAAACTTGATCGTCAACATGTATCAGTTCAAAGCACTTTTACTATTTTTTCCTTAAAAAACATATAACCAATCTAATCCTTAAATGACATTGTATAAAAGTAAATATGCCACATAAAGGTTGATGAAGGTATTTTATTTGGCACTTAAAATGTGACATCATTAACTCATTGGTTTATTGAGTATGGCTACCTTGGACCATATAGTACCTTTGATTTTCATTGTAGGCACCAAGATGTGGCATGGAAAACAACTCCCTAATGTTGTGAGCATGAAGAGTTATGAATAAAAGTTGCACAATAAAACAAGACATGAAAAATATTCATATATTATAATATTTTTAAAAGATAGTGCATGGGAATTTACTCTTAGATTGTACTAAATTATTTGTTAATAAGAAACACAACTATATGTATTTATTTACAATGGAAGGTGAATATTTGAGGGAAAAGGGGATGTCTTATATAATTACATGAATTAATATAAGATAAATAAAAATGCTTAAACTAAGATTATATAATAGTAACTTAAAAATCATATTTGAATACTATCTTAATCCAACCATAAGTAAAATAGAGCATTCAAGAGCAAACCACACTAAGATTATTCATGGTAAAGCAAAAGTTAGGGCTAATCCTAATGCAATAAAAATAAATCATCTAACACCTAGGGGATCAAGGACCATATTATTCATAAAACAACCATAATAAATCACTAACTTCTTCCCTATCCTGCTTGCTATATCACCATAATAAGTTAGGTGAGATCACAGCTAGATTATATGTAGATGGTTTGATCTCTCTTAGAAGCCAGTCCTTGAACATAAATTAGTGATATTTAGTTCCAAATATTAGTAGAGCATCCTATCCTTATTTGTGAAAGGTAGCAAACCAGTGATCGATGGATTTGGTTGTGTAGACACCAAAACAACACCAATCCGATTATGTGACTACAAGCACTGACCGAATTGGCATACATACCCCCTAGGGCAGCCTCCAGAGGTTAAACAGTGGTCCTAACCACTCCCAAATCAGTTTTGGAAGGTCAGAGGTCAATTTGGCACCTTTTAAGCACTTTGCTCCCTATTCGTCCCACCCTGGGATGATTAGAATCCTATTCGCCCCACCCCGGGATGATTAGCAGCAATCGCTCCAGGGTGGGACGATTAGCAGGTTTGACTGGCAAAAAGTCAAGCCTTGACAAATGGCAGCCCAGATCCGCCACCCAACTTCACCTTCAAGGCATGCAATTGCGAGGAACGGTTTCAAATCAGAGAGAGGGACTTCAGTCAAGCATGCCCTGATCATGGAGGCCTCATTCAAGGAGGCCCTAAATCAGGGAGGAATCTTCTCTCCCCCAAAAAAGGCATGGTGAGCCAAGTGGCGCCCTCGCATGCGCATTCAAAGGAGACCCTTAGGTCTATAAAAAGGTGAGCCTCCTCACCCCAAAAAAGAATAGAGCTGGAGCATTTGGAGCAATGGAGTGCTGCCAAATTATACCCCCATTCCTCTTTGTGCTTCCTACATCCCTAATTTCTCTTTTGGAAGAGAGGTTATCGGGTGAACACTAGGAACGCAATCTAGACCCAAAACCCAAGAAATCGGCCACAATCCCACACCAAACTCATCGACACAACCCCCTAGGAGGTTTTGGACCCATCCCACTTGGATTGGTGCCAAAACTAAGCCCCAAACGGTGGGCGTCCTGCCCCCGGGCGCCCCCCGCACTACTGCAGTCCTAATCGCCCCACCCTGGAGTGATTAGAAATATGTGCATGATTTCTTTACTATTATTTTTGCATTATGTTGTATCTGATGTACTTATGCTGCTGTCCAAGTTTCATTGCTTTCTGACATGATTTGACCTTGTTTTTATCATTTTATGCGTTTACTAACCTACAGGGAGCGCCTTCGGATACAGGACAATCTGGGTAGAATCTGCCAAATATGACCTTCTGGGTCATCTCAAAATGCCCCTTTTAGTCTAACCCCAAGTTTGCAAGAGTTTTGGAGGCCTCTGGGTAGGACATTTGCAAGGTCGCTCTTGCACATTTTGTGACAGTCCCCAGCGTCCCACCCCGGAGCGATTAGAAATATGTGCATGATTTCCTGACTGTTCTTTTTGCAATGTGTCCCTGATGATGTCTCCATGCCTCTATCAAATTTTGAATTCATTATGACATGTTTTGACCATCGTTTCATTCTTTTATATATTAACTAGCCGGAGGCTTTGGGGATTGCATGTTTTCCTATATCCGCATATGCTATTAACTATTTGCTATTTTTATGTGCATAGGATCTCACCACCAAGAACACCAGAGGGGCAGCAAGGAATGACGAACACATGGACACAAGCGGTGACAACTTTTGGCCCACCCATTTCGAATGTGGGCATGCGGAAGACATTGGAAGCGTACCATCCATTGATGTAACGAACTGTATCAAACGTTCTGAGCCCTAGAGGGGGGACGTATTGTAACTAGATTAAAAGCAACATTAATAAAATAGGCCCTACTTTTTTTTTCTTACATCTCATTTCTGCATCATTTCCTTCATGCATTTGTTCATCGCATTCGTAGGACTTAGCATCTATACCATATCAATTTTGTTTGCATCATATCTAGTACGCCGTCCTTATGCATTCACTTTCAATGGCGATCATGGTGGGACCCTATCCCCTACTATTAAGATCAAGTTTTTGATCCAAATTTTGTGGCTTCTTTGTAGGTGTTACTCATTCGGGCACTGGACTGCTACTCGTGCCACCCTGGGACGAATACGTATTCGTCCCACCCTATGACGAATACAGACCTGCTATTCATCCCACCCCGGGATGATTAGAACTCTATGCATTTTTTGAGTAGAAACTCAGAGGCATCTAGTTTAGACAGAGAAGAGGTAGGCCTTCTGAACATCCTCTATGTTTTTCTACTTTCTATTTCTACAAATTTTTGCTTTCTTTGCTTTATTTTCAGACACTTGCATAGAAAGGTTAAGTAGTTTGTTTTCCTTTCTTGCAATAAAAATAAAAATAAAAAACATAGAGTAAATTAAATGGAAGGAACTTGATTAGGAATGCATTCTTCTCTGGTTTTCTTGCATGATACTTGCACAAATGGCAAGTCCTCATCATAGGTTTCAGTTCTAGTTAGGTTTTGTGATTTCCTTTTTGCTACTAATTGTTTTTGAAAGATAAAACGTACTTTAAAGCATTGCATTAGTGAAAATCATCTTTTGTTGTATGTTTTCTTTCTTTACATGATTAAAAGGAACCACACACACACCACCTAATAAAATTAACATCAAGGAGTTGGTCTTAATACCCCAACACTTGATCAAGACCAACGGTGGATTTCATCACCACCTTGGCTTGGATTTTGCATACATATACCCTGATCGCGACTGTTGCTAGACGTAAATCCTGATGAAAGCTGACCAAGTGTAACGGGGGTGATTCCCCATGCATGAGGATAAGTCTTCTATGGTAGGTGTCAAAAATAGAGTGATCCCCCTTCCGTACCGCCTATGTTCCACGTACTGTTTTGCTCTCGCGTACCAATAGTTTCCCTCACGTAAGGGCGGGTATATTGAGAGGTTCGGTATAACGGCCTGGCAATGGTATATTGAAGGGGCGACCATTTTGGAGATACAAGAGCCCTCATTATGCATGTATAACAAAGTTTCCTTTACAAGATTTGCATAACAAAAATCAAACACACTGAACCAGATCTAGGACACACATTTAATCTGTAAACAAGATAATCATTTCTTTGCTTGTGTGGTCCCCTTTTGTTTGGTATAGCATAAAAATTGTAAAGGAGATAAAAATATACATATCTTTTTAGAAAAACCACCACCATGGTGTATACCCGTAGCCAAGCCCAATCACGGGTAGAAGCTATAGAAAGTATGCAAGGAGGCACAAGTCGCCTCCGTTATAGCCCCAAGGACTTGGTTATACCACCTTGGCAGCTTGACCCACAACATAGTCCACACTATGCCACTACAGAAAAGGACTATAGAGGCACCCCTTTGAGGGGCACTCCCATTCAACACAGACCCTCTCAGGAGGAGTACACACATGGGAAGGCCCCCTTAGACACTCATTATGAGTGGCCACTGCGCGATGAAGCGCTAGAGCAACATAGGGTTCATAAGGAGGGCCCACATGATTATATCATTCCTCCTCCACCCCTCATTACTATTAGAACTAATAGGCCAAATCTAGAGTGCAAGGCTCTTCAGATAGGGTGAGCCAACTCCGCCCATCCCTTTCACATGTACGAAAGGGGGCACGAGGAAAACTAGTATATTCCTCAAGAGCAATACACCACGTGGGAGCAATGCGCCTCCGCACCTACTGATTATCAAGATCACCTATTGAGGCCAGAGCCTCGGGTGAATGCTGCTAACCTCGATAGAGGAAAGTGACCCATAGAGATCTCGGATCACCATGACCGAGATAGATATGTAGGGGAGGCATCTAGGCCTCCTAGACCTAGGACGATGGAACAAATCGACTTGGCATTTGCCAAACATGCCGCCCACCAAGCGCAAATCATGTAGCTTAGGCAAGATCAGCAGTAGTTAGAACAACTGTATCATCTTAACAAAGAGTGCATTCAATGCCAGACAGATGAGTTGCTCTAGAACACTATGCATGAGAGGATTCCAACCCCTCGAATGCATAAGACAAAAATTTATGAGAGGCACAACCCCTTAGTATGGGACAGGTCTCCATGACCTTATCAAGCGTTGCCTCCAAGACCTCCTAGACCTGAGCGGGAGGCCACTCCTAGAACCAATGATGGGCGTCTTCCTCGGGCACCCATCCATGTTTATAGGTCATGCCCAGAAACTCCTCAAGAAGCCTATGAGGAATTTGAGTGAGAAGAAGAGCGGGCTGAAACACCCTACCAAGGTAGGGGGGCGCTACCCGACTACCCCTCCATAGGCCTCAAGTTCCTCGTAATTCACAATGGGAACAAACCAAAGAAGAGGAAATCAAATCCTCTGATGCATACAAAGCACTGCTAGAGTGCTTAGAGTCTATGGAGACTAAGACTTCGGGGCCCCAAAAGCCCACCTTACGCCAGCTCCGTAGTCACCCTGTGCATCCTTCAATTCTGGCACCCCCATACCCCGACCACTTCAAAATGCCTCAATTGGCAATTTTTAGAGGGGATGAGGATGCCCAAGAGCACGTAACAAGGTTCCTGAGTCAATGCTTTGGCATTCAGGACAATGATGCATTGCTTCTGAGAACGTTTATAACCACGTTCGTAGGCCCTACCTCGGATTGGTTTACCCAATTGCCGAAGCATAGCATCAATAATCTAGACCAGCTAGTGGACGTGTTCCTTGAACGTTTTGCCTTCAACACCAAGAAGAAGGCATCCTTAAGTGACCTAGCTGGCCTTAAGCAGTATGATGATGAGACCATAGCTGCTTATGGGAATCGATGGAGGACATTGCTTTCAAAGCTGCCTTACCTCCCTCCCATGGCCGACATGACTCAAATGTTTTCAAAGAGTTGCATAAGGTCGATCTCCATGCTATTGTAGCTACAGCAATATGCCACCCTAGAAGAAGCCTTGGCGCAAGCCAGGATAATTGAGGAGATCAAAATTCAAGACGATGAGATTGCCAAGCCGCGCAAGAAAGAGTGGACCAAAAATGCTAAAACTGGGCCCATGCAACCGAAACCCGTCATGGTCAATCAAGTTGCCATAACTATACCAAAGCCTGCACAAATGACACAACCCCCAAAGGCTAATTATCAGGAAGTTCCTCTTGATAACTATGAAAAGGAAAATCATAAACAAGAGCAAAATCAGCAGCGTCACCCTAAGCGACAATTCACACAATTCACGGAGTCTAGAGACTCCTTGTTTGACCGCTTGTTCATGGCAAACCTGATAAACTTGCCGGAAAGTCGACCCATAGACCCCAACATGCCAAAACCCAAGGGCTATAGGGAAGACTTATATTGTAGATTTCATCGACAGAAAGGACACGACATCTTCACTTGTTGGAAATTCAAAAACTTAGTGCAGGACTTGATAGACAACAAAACGCTCATGGTAGATAATCCCGTAGCACTGAGCAACCAACAGATGGAAGTCTTCAAAGACCCCCTGCCTACCCATGATGCATAGGCAAAGACTTTACAAGTGAATGAGGTAACACAAAACTACCCCATGCAAGGATACATGGGGATGATAAGCATCGTGACATGGAACAAAAGATACCCAAACATGGCTGCACCCACTATAGCTACAGGAGATGTTCCATCAATGTCACAACCTCCACAACACCCTACACAACCTCCCCCACCTAGACCAGTGGCCACGATTCGGACTAAGCTTACTCAAAGTTTAAGGACCACGTCGGCTAGGCTCTCCATTTATGAGCTCATCCAACAATCATCGCCCCATCGGGAGGCTCTGATGGAGATACTCAAAGCCATTGAGCTACAACCCCATGAACCCAATTCTTTCAACAACTTTGTGGGACATGTGAGACAATGCACAGAACCAGTCATAACCTTCAGGGAAGACGAACTAAAATTGGTGATCGGTGATATGGTGGATCCACCCTACACGTCATCGCGTGGGTCAACGGGATTCCATTCAAGAGGGTGTTGGTGGATACTGGCTCATCCAACAACATAATCATGACAATGGCATTAAAACATCTTAAGCTGCCAACATCCCACATTGTGGCATCCACTTACACTCTTCGAGCATTCAACGACGCGTTATGCTCGATGGTTGGCACAATTGTCCTACCCATCCAAGTAGGACAAAAGACCATTCCTACATTGTGTCACATCCTTGAGGGTGAGATGGCCTACAATATCTTGCTAGGCCGGCCTTGGATCAGGGACATGAAGTGTGTCCCTTCGATAGCCCATCAATGCCTCAAATACACATACGAAGGGCAAGTACATGTAGTCCCAATGGACTTAGAGCCCTTTAAGTTTTGCAATGCGATACATGATGCCACAATCGACCCTCCCATCGACACATTTGGACTTTCAATTGAATCCATCCACACAGGGTCCGATTCTGCCTACATCCTCACTGTTGAGTCCCTCAACTCACCAACCTGGCCCATCTTCATTGTCTGTTCCTTCACCAACGATGCCACCTATGGTGGCCACATCGAAGGACAATGGGAAGAAGCCCCTAGAGGAGGTACCACCATTAGTCTCAACCATCTCTACCGAAGAGGTGCCCAGCCGAATGGAAGTCGAGACACCTGGTTCACCCAACATGGAGTGGACTCAGGGAGAACTCCCATTCCCTCCCCCTCAACCATCGATGATTACCATTGAGATGGCCAATACGGGCCTAGGGGAGTACCTAGTGTGGAACATTGTGGCAACACCCATGCTCGAATCCATGCAAGACATGGGGAGACCTCGCCTCCCCATCGACACTATCGTCCCTTTAGGCTACCCACCAAATCAGACCAATTTTGTATATGGGGGCCTCGAGAATGGCATTGAACCCTACCTACAAGAGGAAGAGGACGAAGAGCCATTTGTTGAGAATATTGACTATCTGTCCAACCCGGAATTTACCTTGAAATACTTAGACCAATGTAATTGGCATGGATATGGATTGGGCAGATACGAACAAGGAATGCACATTCTTTGTCAACCGAGATACCAGATGCCATATGATAAATCAGGAGTAGGGTTCAACCACCCTTTGCCCCTCGACATCTTGGTAGAAACCATGCAAGGCTTAGGTCTAGGCAATAGGGATGGGTTGGCACAAGATCCATATGCCAATCCCAACACTACATACACATTGGGGAATTATCTCCCATTGTTAACAACAAACCTTGTTGACCTCAACAACCCCTCCCCTTTGATCGAGGAAGGGGAAAGTTCAAGAAGTAACCTCCAAGAGGGATATGAACAAAATCAAGGGGGTCTTCTGAAGATGAGTCAGATTATGAGGTAGCACCTTGGGACCCTTTTGAGTCCGATAGCAATCACTCGCAGGTGACACCCATTGATGACTATCAGGAGGACTTCATGGCAATGTTCCCCTTTAATGTTCCAATCGGGCAATTGCTACCTCCAGAGAATCCAACCCTCCCATAGAGAGCGGAACAACCCAGAAGGGACCAAATCAACATGCTCAAACAAAATGAGCCTCCCATGCCGGCCATAAGGCCAAGTGATCCACCAGAGGAAGAAGATCCAAATATCTTCTTCAACATCGTAGAAAGTGAGGATAGTGATCAAGAAATGCCTAGTGGGAGGCTATACCCACCAGAGGGGCACATAGTTGTCAGAGCCAATGAAGGCCTATGGATCTCCGATAGTGACTATGAGGATGAGACCGAGATGGCATATCTCAACCATATGAGGCAACAAGAATACCCCATAGACATCGATGGTATGTTTGAACATCTAAATATGGGACCAAGGCATAGGTGGCATTTAAACCAAGTACAGTTAAACCAAGTGCTTCATCCACCACTTTGGGCATACAGGGAGCACCCCCCACCTAGAGACCCTATAGGGCCATCAGTGCCTAGGGTAGACCCTATCCTTCTATCTACACATAGGGCCGATCCTTTTGTGCCAATACCCACAGAGCCAGATCCAGGGTACAAGGATCACCAAGGATGTCTGAATCAACACCCACGTGGTAATGGAGACCAAATTCATTCCATCAACATGATCTCCATTGATTTAACCACCCCCATCCACAATCCAGCCGATCCAACATGACCATTGTATCTAGACCTAGATGCCATAGACTAGGATCACGTTGACTCACCACCATCCCCATCAGAGTACTGGCCTTGCGGTGAGATGTTCCATTTCACCCCAAGATAGACTCAGGATATCTTCCATGTTGAAGAGGAACCCGACGTTCCCAACGTAGATCTAAATTCAATAAATGATATCCACCTGATCCCAACTCCACACCAGTTGGAGGATGGATCCCACATGTCAGTCGAAGAAACGATTGACGTAGACATCGGTTCTGATCCAATGAATCCACAAATCATCAAGTCGGGGTAAGTCTATCCCCCGAAGAGCAAGCCGATTACATTGCCCTTCTCAAAGAGAAGAAGGAGGTTTTTGCATGGTCCTACAAAGACATGTCGGGGCTAGACCCGTAGCTAGTCACGCATAATCTAACACTTGATCCGACAGTCAAGCCAGTCAAGCAAAAGCTACGTAAGATGCACCCAATAGTGGCCTTAATGGTCAAATATGAGCTACAAAAGTTGTTGGATGCATAGTTTGTCATCTACGTAGATTACCCACCATGGTCTGTCCAACATGGTACCCATCAAAAATCCTGATGGGAGGATTCGCATATGCACCGATTTTTGAGATTTAAACAAAGCGAGTCCCAAGGATGATTTCCCCTTGCCTAGCATCGATGCATTGGTAGATGCTACAGTAGGCCATGAAATGCTTTCCCTCATGGATGGTTTCTCGAGATACAACCAGATTCGTATCAATCCCGATGATCAACTAAAAATGGCGTTCACGATGCCTTGGGGGACATTTTGTTATAAGGTCATGCCCTTTGGCCTTAAAAATGCTGGTGCCACCTACCAACGCGCTATGACATACATCTTCCATGATCACATGCATAAAAATTTGGAAGATTATATGGATGATTTGTTGGCCAAATCTCTTTTGTGCCAAAATCATCTCGATGACTTACGCAAGATCCTTGATCGCCTCATCGAACACAAGGTTAGGCTAAACCCCAAGAAGTGCGTATTTGGCATCACATCTGGAAAACTCTTGGGTTTCATAGTCTCAAAATGAGGCATCGAGGTAGATCCAAATAAAGTCAAGGCAATCCTTGAAATGCTTCCCCCAACCACCATCAGGCAGCTCAGAAGCTTGCAGGGTAAGGTCGCGTCGATCAAGCGCTTCATAGCATAGTTATCTGACAAGTGTCCGACCCATGAATAAATTATTACACAAGGGGGTAGCATTTCATTGGGATGACGAGTGCCAGTCAGCCTTCGATGACATCAAACAATACTTGGCTTCACCGCAAGTATTGGCACCACCTAGACCAGGAGTGTCATTCTATTTATACATCTCAGCTATTGAGGTGGCACTGGGTGCCATGCTAGCCCAGAAAAATGAATTACATAAAGAATAAGCTAATTATTATCTTAGCCGCACCCTGGTCAGTTATGAACTTAACTATGCATACGTTGAGAAGCTATGCTTGGCGGTGGTATTTGCCACCAAAAAGCTATGCCATTACATGCTGAGCAATACGACGTATGTTGTGTCTAAGGAGAATCCATTGTGGTACATGATGAGTCATACTTATCATAGTAGTCGCATGATGAAATGGATCATGTTGTTGATGGAGTTTGACATCGAATTCATTGGACAAAAGTCCATCAAAGGTCAAGTCATCATCGATCAACTAGCAGAGGCTCCTCTCGAAGACGATCAACCTCTGACCATAGAGCTACCCGATGATGGGGTCTTCCATGTCTCAGAATCGCCAGATTCTGATGAGCTTGAGTCACAAGCCGACATAACCTTATTTTTTGATGGTTCTAAATGTGAGCAAGGGGGTGGCATGAGAATCATGTTTTTCACACCGCAAGGGGCTCCAATGCCTTTATCATTTAAACTTGATTTCCCATGCACCAATAACAATGTTGAATACGAAGCCTTGCTCATAGGTCTTCAGACAACCATCACCATGAACATCAAATGCTTGAATATCTTTGGTGATTCATTGTTAATTGTCAACCAAGTGAAAGGGGTATTCCAATGCAAATGCCCAGTTCTGTAGGCCTACAAAGCCCTTGTGGATAAATTCTTGGCAAATCTTGAATGGTACGACATCGAGGCACTCCCTCGATCATCGAATCATTTTGCGGACACTATGGCCTCCTTGGGGTCACTAATCCCGCAAGACATTTCTGGTGAGATGACAACCATTCAAGTCAAAATGTTATCGCAATCCATGATGGAGCATGCAAGCTCTGACATAACGCCAAGAATCCACCTGATCCAGATTGAACCATCTCAGGATAGGTTCTCTCGAATCCATGATAGTCTGAATCATGCCAACTAGGGGTCTTTGTTCTCTCCAACCCCTCTTAATAGCAACACAACGCTATTTTTACAAGTTCTTTCCCACTCAACTTTTGCTAGGGACGAACTTCAAGAGGGATCGATCGTTCATACCATCGAGGTTTTTGATCAGCAGGATTGGTACACACCCATAAGAGACTATCTCAAGTTAGGTAGCCTCCCACTTGGATTGTCGCATGTCGCAAAAAGATCATTCAAATAGAAAGTGGCAAAACATGTCTTGCTAGGAGACATTTTATACCATCGAAGCTACGAAGGGATCCTCCTCCATTGCTTGGACCAATAGGAGTCCACTTGGGTGATCACCCAAGTGCACGATGGTACATGTGGTGGCCACTTCAATGGTATGGCCATCGCAAAGTGCATTCTTTGCATGGGCTATTATTGGCCATATTTAGAGTGAGATTGTTGTGCATATGTGTGAAAGTGCATGAAGTGTCAACACCATGCTAACTTGACACATGTACCTTCTCAGGCCTTGCAGCCGATCCAATCGGCTTGGCCATTTTCATAGTGGGGCTTAGATCTCATCAAAAATATCTCCCCTGCATCATCAAGTCATCACACGTTTATCATAACGGCCATAGAGTACTTCACTAAGTGGGTGGAAGCAATTTCGCTTACCTCTACGACTGGGCCCCGCATTACGGAGTTCATTTTACATAACATCATATGTCATTTTGGTATTCCATCCAAGATCATCTCGGATAATGGGACGTCATTTAAGAACAAATATGTGCGTGCTTTGACAACAAAGTACAAAATTTAGCATAATTTTTTGACACCCTATTATCCGTAGGCAAATGGGCAAGCAGAGGCGTCAAACAAAATGCTAGTTGCCATCCTTAAAAATATGGTCATAGATAATCATAAGGATTGGCACATCCAAATACCACTTGCCCTATGGGCTTATCGCACTAGCATTCGGACGCCCACTGGGGCAACTCCATTTTTGCTAGTGTATGGCTCCGAGGCAGTCATGCCTCTCGAGTTGGAAATACCCTCCCTATGCATATCAATGCAAGAGTTCATCGATGATGACACTGCATGATAGGCCCGGTTAGACCAGCTTACGTTACTCGATGAATGATGCATCAATGCTCTCGAGCATTTACGTATCTATCAAGAGTGACTTAAGAAAGCATACAACATGAAAGTTCACCTGAGGGACTTTCGGGTTGGTGACCTGGTCTTAAAAGAGAACCAACAAAATTCTAACTTGCCACCCCATTTAAGGGACAAGTTCATGGCAAATTGGTTAGGTCCTTATGTAATCGATAGTAAAATAGGACCTCGGAACATACCGGCTCACCTCTCTTGAAGGAATCAAGGAACTAGAACCCTTGAACATCAGTCATTTGAGGCCATTCAACATTTAGAGAGCCATAGCCCACCCCAAAAGCTCCAAGGATTCCCACAATCGCTTGGTCAACCTAAAATGCCCCAAAGGTATCCATAATCCCTTTGGTCAAACCAAAAGCCCCAAGGATTCCCATAATCGCTTGGTCAACCAAAATATCTTGTCACACCCCAAAGGTATCCATAATCCCTTTGGTCAAACCAAAAGCCCCAAGGGATTCCCACAATCGCTTGGTCAACCAAAAATACCCCAAAGGTATCCATAATCCCTTTGGTCAAACCAAAAGCTCCAAGGGTTCCCACAATCGCTTGGTCACCCAAAATGCCCCAAAGGTATCCATAATCCCTTTGGTCAAACCAAAAGCTCCAAGGGTTCCCACAATCGCTTGGTCACCCAAAAATGCCCCAAAGGTATCCATAATCCCTTTGGTCAAACCAAAAGCTCCAAGGGTTCCCACAATCACTTGGTCACCCAAAAATGCCCCAAAGGTATCTATAATCCCTTTGGTCAAAACCTCCAAGGATCCATAAGAATCACTTGGTCCCCACCCATTCGAGTTAAACCATCCATAACAAATATTCAAAAACAATAGATAATCAAAAATAACAAAAAAAATGCATCTCACTTTCATGCATAATCTTAAAAATCAAAACACAAAAATAGCTGCATTAGGCATCACATACATACATTGCATATTTGTTGGTCATACATGTCAAACGCACCATAGACTATAATTACTCGACAATTCCATCATTTTCCACATTTAGTCCATTTTGTAAAAGATCCATCAAGAATAACGCCCTTCGCATTTTTACCATATCATAGTCAGTTGTCTTCTAATGTCTTTAGGGTTTTCATCATTCAGCTATCTTTAGATTTCTAGTCAAATGTTGTACAAAGTCAGACCGATTTTTACAAGGTAGAGTTTTACTTGGATCACGCCTTGTTACATAGCATCCCAACACAAGCTTAAAACACATAAAAATTCCCAAGTTGTGTGAACGAAAGATGAAACCTACAAAGCGGTCTAGGGTACCTTAAGCAAAAATGTTATCCTGCTCATCCCCCTATGCGAATGGTTCAAGAATGCTGAGAATTGACAAAAGGACAAGCTCTTCCCCATCCAATTCCCCACAATAAATAGTGGTTTTCACCACTATCAAAAATCCCAAACACCTTTGATCCCCAAAGTCATAAGGATTCGTACTACACGTCCCTTGAGAAGGATGGGTAGTCATCCCCAAGACAACAAGGCCTAAAAGGTCAAAACCCATCCAAAAAAAAAAACCCAAAAAGTCCCCCCCATAAAAATTCCCAAACACCTTTGATCCCCAAAGTCATAAGGATTCATACTACACGCCCCTGAGAAGGATGGGTAGTCATCCCCAAGGCCAAAAGGATCAATGCCATTCACAAGCCAAAATCCCACAAGCTCAACTTTGAAATCAAAATTCAAAATCTAAATCCTCAAAAGGCAACAATAAAAAAATAACAGTGGTTATCACCACTACTCAAACCCCTTGCTCAAGAGAAGAAAAAAAGAGAAAAATAAACAGTGATTTTCATCACTATATATGAGAGCAAGTATCTCAACAAATTGAACAACCGAAAGACGCCTGAGCTTGAATCCCTGGAATTCTCAGCATTTGAAAAACCATTTAGGTGATCCTCATTACGGGTTTGGTGGATAGCCTACCTGGCAATGGCGGTATCCTAAATGCATGATGATATGTCTATCACATTAGCTTTGCGTGTGTGTAGACCAATGTTTGCATGTGGATGAGCTAGCTTATGGTATCCTAGATTGCGCCGTAGATTAATCTTACTAAATACAACAAAGGAGTTAGTGGAGCTAATTAGGTGATCCTCAGTACAGGTTTGGTGGATAGCCTACCTGGCACTGGCGGTATCCTTACGAATACCACATAAACGAACTCAATCGCACACACAGGGATGTGAAATAACTTGGTCAAACTCAAGTCTGATTCGTACCTTGTTCAAAAGTCTTGTAAGATAATGTACAGTCTTGACTAGTTAGTTAAAGCATCTCGAGTCTCAGAAAAACCTTAACTACATTCTAAAACAATTGTTGTACATTTCATTACTTACATCACCATCAAAAAATACAAAACAAAAATTACAAATGCAAAGTTATTCCATAAAGCAATCACATAGTACAGAAAGCCAGTAAATTATATAGTCTATGGTGCCACCGCCTGCATACCAACAAATCATTCCATCCATTCCATATGCATACATCTATATCATATAGTTAAAATCATCCATAGTCATAATAGCATATGCATACATCAACATAAATAAATGTGCATAAAAGAACAATAAACCATGACAAGGATATAATCAAACCAAAAAGAGTCATGTATATATATCAAGTCAAAATGCCCTCAGGCTACAATAAGCAGGTCCTCTGACCTCACAAAAACCAAAAATTCAAAATCCCCAAAGCCTAGGGAGTCGGCCACCATGATCACGTAGGATCGGTGCGACTGGAACTACCCCAGTAGTATGGGTCCTATGGGACCTCTCAGGGTGGCTGCTGCCAGCCCTCGCACCCTGCCCACCAACACTACCCTCACCTAGCCGCCTGCGATGAGATGATGCAGACTGCTCAGTCTCACTACCTCTCGTACGACGTGATGAACCACCTCCATCAAGCATAGGCAACTGTCCATCGAGGTGGACAACCTCTATCTCTAACTCTACCCGTACCGACCCCACTCTAGATCTCATCGATGATACACAACCAATGCACTATCCCGCTATGCCAACTGAGTCCGTAGGAGATCCCTCTCCCTAAAGCATCTCTATGCTCCTCCTCCCATCTCCGTAGGAGACCCTCCAATCATGCTATCTCAGCATGAAGCCCAACCTCCACATCCCCTGAGACAGCTTGAGGCATGGGCACCTTCGAGATGGCCTGCTGCTCTGGCACCCACTGCTCTGGGACATCCTGTACATCCGGCTACTCTAGAACCCCCAAATCATCTCCATCACCAGTGAAGTCATCGACCTCCACCATGTCAACATCATCAAGCGGAGCCCCCCAACCCTCCACCGGTGCCTCTGCACCCCCACCTCCTACTGCTACCATATCCATGCCTCCTAGAGGCCCCTCACCCCACCATCACCGCATAATCCACCATCGGTCATACTCTATAGTTACCCCGACATCGTCCATATTGGGTACATCAATAACTACATCAGACCCCTCACCCAATGGCTCAATGATAGGCCAGACTAGGGTCCTCTCATCATCGTGATATCGATAGATCAAGGGATCACCAAGCAATCCCTAGTGCACCCCAAACTACCATGTCACCCGAACATATGGGAAGTACTCCTGCTCTGTCCCATGCCACCCAATCAACCATCTACCCTTGCACACGCCGAAGCCACTCTCCAGCCTCAGGCCAGGATGGACAGCCGATACGACTGCTAGAACACCTGCCCCAGCATTAGACGAGAGAAGGCATCAGTATAGTGACCTACGTCACCTGCCCACCATCGACTCTATCCATGCTCCTCTGACCGCCACCATAAATTGGCATATCCAATCTCCCGATCCACCATCTCACCTCGGGTGGTCCAAGGCAAACCCTACGGCCGCTCCACAGCTATGTGCTACCACCCCCAACACTGCAAGAGATAGCTGCACCCGATCCCCTTTCACTTTCGATAGCGGACCTCGTACAACTCATCATACACTATGCCAACAACGTCTGACCCCATCTCATAATAAGTGGAGCTGATGTAGGACACTCCACCAATGTGAAAACCAACTCAAGCAGGTTCCAAGGGAACCTCACACCTGAGGAGTCAGGAAGCAGCATATTGGAAATGAGGGCCATGAGCAAAGCATGCCTCACCCCTAATACGCCCTTCTCCAGCCACCACCGCACCAAAATACCACCTATCTGGCAGTCAGCCTCTGCCCTCTCCACAGCCCTCTCCACCCCCTCTCCCTCGGACCAAAACACCATGTCAATACCATTATCCGCTGGTCCGATGGGTCATCCGGATAGGCAGTCCATCTATCAAAATCCATAGAATCCGATACACATCCTCCAGAGTAACAATCATCTCCCCTATTGGAAGATGAAAAGTGTTGGTGCGGGGATCCCACAGATTGATCAGGGCAATCAAATATGCTCGATCCCCCACCACAGGCTCCAGACGCGTCACGTGCTTGAGCCCAAGGGCATCAAGCCACTCCCAATCCCCAACTATCAAGGCATCCCAGGCATCAGAGAAAATAGTCAGCTAGTGGTACCGACTCTTCACAACCTAAAAACAATAAAAGCAAAAGATATTAAGTACATACTTAATATAAACAAAAACATTAAAATAAAACTGTACAAAAAACAAGCTACAATTTACAATTGTACAAAAAAAGTCAAAAAAAAAAGTACAACAAAAAAAACAAAAAAAAAAATCATACTAAGTTTCAACTTAATTAAAAAAAAAAAAAAAAAAAAAAAAATATTAGGTTTCAACCTTAATATTAACAAAAAAAAAAAAAAAAAAAAAAAAAATTAATATTAGGGTTTCAACCTTAATATTAACACAAAATTTTTTTTTAAAACAAAAAAATAATAATAAAAAATCATATATTAGGTTTTCAACTTGATATACGAATAAAAACAAAATAACGCAAACAAACATTTATATGTGAGTTTTTAACTTCATATAAAACAAAAATGAATAACAGGTAGGGAGAAGGAACATCATACCGGTCTCGCCTCAGCTCCTCCACTCGAAGATCCAGTTCTCGCACTCATGATGTCCGCAAAATTTTAGCAATGCTCCGCTACGCACACTCGCACTCCTCCTCCTCACTGCTCCAAATCGCCAAGAAAAAAATGTTGCAAATGAGCCCAAAACCTAGTTTTGGTCCTTATATAGGTTGTTAGGCCTGTAATCGTTCCACCCTGGGATGAGCGCTCTAGTTAGCGCTCGTCCCACCCTAGGATGATTACAAAATTGGTATTCGTCCCACCCTGGGACGATTATAGAGCAAGAAATAAAGCAACAAAAACTGCATCCAAAAAATGCACCAAAAACAACAATAAATCTGCCGAACAAAGGTGCCTTTGCACCTGACATTCATGGCATGAAAAACCACCATCGGGGTCACAAATACTCACTATCCTACTCCCTAAGAAGGCTAGCATAGCTGGACCGCTCCACGGGAAGGAGGATTTTTGATAATTTCTACCCCAATCGGCATCAAAAAAAGGGTCAAAACCCACCAAAAATAGGTCCGATGGTTGGAAAACTGCAATAAGCGTTCAACGAAAAACAACTGAAGGCACCCTTACAAACGTCATCTTGGGTCAAGTGACTCATCGCTTTTCTCATTTTTTGGTCATTCCCTCATCGATTCGTCGCTTGAGGGGGTAGTCACACTTAGTCACCAATCAACAAATACACACCCAATCAAGGAAATGGCATGCATTCAAAGAATCATTGACAAAGACAATCACGCTCCTGCTTGGGGCAGCAAACAAGCAATAATCACAAGCTAAACAAACACTTGGCATTCTGGAAGCATGAAGACAAGGTTCCTCAGACAAAAGGTTGCGCCCTTTGCCTATTCATGACTGAACAATGTCCAAGATCAAGTACACCTCATCGAAAAAGGTTACACTTGAGTTAAGCTCCTTAGCTCGTCAGAAGCAAGGATTCAAGAATGCGTGCCCTTTCCATACTTGGGGCATCAAAATTTGGTTAGGTTACTGAGAAACCCTAATCATTAAGTGCTTTGGTCATCTATTTTTGCTCAGCACTGCGCCACACACAACGCATCCCAAAAAGGGGCATCTGTAGACACCAAAACAACACCAATCCGATTATGTGACTACAAGCACTGATCGAATTGGCATACATACCCCCTAGGGCAGCCTCCAGAGGTTAAACAGTGGTCCTAACCACTCCCAAATCAGTTTTGGAAGGTCAGAGGTCAATTTGGCACCTTTTAAGCACTTTGCTCCCTATTCGTCCCACCCTGGGACGATTAGAATCCTATTCGCCCCACCCCGGGACGATTAGCAGCAATCGCTCCAGGGTGGGACGATTAGCAGGTTTGACTGGCAAAAAGTCAAGCCTTGACAAATGGCAGCCCAGATCCGCCACCCAACTTCACCTTCAAGGCATGCAATTGCGAGGAACGGTTTCAAATCAGAGAGAGGGACTTCAGTCAAGCATGCCCTGATCATGGAGGCCTCATTCAAGGAGGCCCTAAATCAGGGAGGAATCTTCTCTCCCCCAAAAAGGGCATGGTGAGCCAAGTGGCGCCCTCGCATGCGCATTCAAAGGAGACCCTTAGGTCTATAAAAAGGTGAGCCTCCTCACCCCAAAGAAGAATAGAGCTGGAGCATTTGGAGCAACGAAGTGCTGCCAAATTATACCCCCATTCCTCTTTGTGCTTCCTACATCCCTAATTTCTCTTTTGGAAGAGAGGTTATCGGGTGAACACTAGGAACGCAATCTAGACCCAAAACCCAAGCAATCGGCCACAATCCCACACCAAACTCATCGACACAACCCCCTAGGAGGTTTTGGACCCATCCCACTTGGATTGGTGCCAAAACTAAGCCCCAAACGGTGGGCGTCCTGCCCTCGGGCGCCCCGCACTCATTGCAGTCCTAATCGCCCCACCCCGGAGTGATTAGAAATATGTGCATGATTTCTTTACTATTATTTTTGCATTATGTTGTATCTGATGTACTTATGCTTCTATCCAAGTTTCATTGCTTTCTGACATGATTTGACCTTGTTTTTATCATTTTATGCGTTTACTAACCTACAGGGAGCGCCTTCGGATACAGGACAATCTGGGTAGAATATGCCAAATATGACCTTTTGGGTCATCTCAAAATGCCCCTTTTAGTCTAACCCCAAGTTTGCAGGAGTTTTGGAGGCCTCTGGGCAGGACATTTGCAAGGTCGCTCTTGCACATTTTGTGATAGTCCCCAACGTCCCACCCCGGAGCGATTAGAAATATGTGCATGATTTCCTGACTGTTATTTTTGCAATGTGTCCCTGATGATGTCTCCATGCCTCTATCAAAGTTTGAATTCATTATGACATGTTTTGACCATCGTTTCATTCTTTTATATATTAACTAGCCGGAGGCTTTGGGGATTGCATGTTTTCCTATATCCGCATATGCTATTAACTATTTGCTATTTTTTTGTGTGCAGGATCTCACCGCCAGGAACACCAGAGGGGCAGCAAGGAATGACGAACACATGGACACAAGCGGCGACAACTTTTGGCCCGCCCATTTCGAATGTGGGCATGCGAAAGACACTGGAAGCGTACCATCCATTGATGTAACGAACTGTATCAAACGTTCTGAGCCCTAGAGGGGGGACGTATTGTAACCAGATTAAAAGCAACATTAATAAAAGAGGCCCCACTTTTTTTTGCTTACATCTCATTTCTGCATCATTTCCTTCATGCATTTGTTCATCGCATTCGTAGGACTTAGCATCTATACCATATCAATTTTGTTTGCATCATATCTGGTACGTCGTCCTTCTGCATTCGCTTTCAGGTTGTAACTGCAAGGGTAAGAGAGAGAAAGAGAGAAAGAAGACAAAATTCTAAAAAAGCAATAGAAGAAAAAACTCAATAGCAATGTTAGCAGTAATAATCATCATTGAGTGAATATTTGGAGAGAAAATGAGGTGAAATGGTTATTTATAATAGGTTAAATAAATAATTTTTCCTTTGGAGTTGATGGTTTATTTTCACCCTTTTTAGAGCCATAAAATCATAATAATTATTCCATATAATATGTTATTCAAACCTTAGGTGTAAAAACATGCTATAACTATGATCATTCATCAAAAATCCTAAAATTCATCTAATGAACAAGCTTCTCACTTAAAGTGATAGTCTTGGCTATTAGAATTCACAATATTTTCTAGAAATAAATAGAAGCAAATCATCCACTCAAATATTATATAGACAACATAAAAGGATGAAAGAGAAAAGAGTGACATAGGAATTTGGGGTACCCAAAGGCACCATAAATAATTACTATATCTATAGATAATAATTAAATGCGTGGGGTTGGTTAAAAAGTGTTTTTCATTTGCTAAGTTTCTAGTCTTGGTAAATGGAGTCCTTGCTGGCTACTTCAAAAGTGGGTGTGGTCTTCGTCAAGGGGATCCGTTATCACCATATCTTTTTATTATTCTTGTTGAAGCATTGGGAAGATCTATTTTAGAGGTTGTAGAAAGTGGGTGAGTAGATGGTTTCAAACCAACCTCAACATCGAACCCTATTTCTCATCAATAGTTTATGATGATACTTTGTTGATATCTTGCTCCTCTATCCCTCAAGCTAAGGAGTTAAAAAATATTTTAGTGTCTTATGAAGAAGCTACTAGTCAAAAAGTGAACTTAAAAAGTAAATTTTATTTTATCGACACCCCAGTTGGAAGGAAAATTAAGATTGCAAGGATCTTTGGGTGTGACATTGGAGAACTCCCAGCCATGTATTTGGGTATACCTATGTTCAAAGGTAGGATGGAGTCACATCTTTGGAATCCATTTCTAGATAGACTAGAAAAAAATTTAACAGGTTGAAGAGGAAGTCTTCTTAGCCAGGAAGGTAAAGCTCAGCTTGTGAAGTCTTCTTTATAGAGTATTCCCATTTATTTTATCTCTTTTCAATATTCTAGCTAAAATAATGATTAAAATGAAGCAAAATCAAAGATTCTTCCTCTGGTATGGATTAGAAGATAGAAGACGCTTTGCCCTTTTCGCTTGGGATCAAATATGTTTTGCTAAAGATGTAGGAGGGTTGGGATTTAGAAGGATAAAATACATGAATGAAGCCTTGATGGGAAATATAGGATGACAATTATTGAAAAATGACTAGCTTGAGTGGGTTAAGATCCTCAAAGCCAAATATTTTACGAAATGGAAATAAATTTTTATACTCCAATGACTTGCCAATTGGATCTTCATTTTGGAACAGTCTTGTGGACATGTTGGCAATTTTGACTTTACGCCACATAGAAATTTATGATAGATTTCTGGTTGTAATGCGGTAAAATATATTAATATTATGATACAATATTTTGACCAATATAATATGTTGTAGTTTATATTTTATTTTTTCTTCTTTGTTTTCATGCATCCTTTTTTGGCTTGAAAATAATGGGTATTTTAAGGGAAAAAATGGCTGGGAGAACTGATTGGTGACTTCGGTAAAAATCTCCCATAAATAGTTGCAAAAAATGGTGCTCAAAGATTAAGTACGTAAAATTATGGGATCTTCACCGAAAGGGAAAATTGCATTCGCCTCAAACATTGGGTGAAAGGCTCGTTCGCATCACTTCGGGGTGAACGTAAAAGAAAAGGTGAATGCCAAACTTTGGAAAATACGTTCACCCCATTTGAGGGACGAAAGTCCTTTGCGCCCCTCATTGGGGTGAAAGAAGAAATTAAAAAATGAAGTTTTGAAGTTGGCTAAGTGTTGAAGTCGCTCGAAGTCAAAATGTAGAAAGAATCGTGTTGACCCCAAAGTCGAGGTAAAAGCTTAGTTTGTCCCACTTTGGGGTGAACGTCCTCAAAAATTTGAAGAGATGCGCCCGACTGATGCCTTGGTTAGACGAAGACATATTTGGCGGAGGTCCTTTGAAATGCCTTGAGTTATAATGAACTTAAAATCAAAGTCGATAGCTTTTTAAGAAAATGGTGCATTCACCCCAAATTTGGGGTGAAAGCTTCGTTCGCCCAAAATTGGGGCAAACATAATTAAGAGAAAATTGTTGAAAAGTCAACAACGCATTCACCCCGGTTGAGGGGAAAAATATCCATTCACCTCTCCCGAGGGTGAACGCGCTATGGACGGTGAAGTAGGTGAAAGTCATGAAGTTCAGAGTAAATTTGAATAGTCAACTTCACGTGCACCCCAATAGGAGGGTGATGACTCCTTTCACCTCTTTTGGGGGTGAACGTAGATTTTAAAGAGAACAAGGAAGTTGTTAGAGGTACTTTCTCCTGGGAGAAAAAGGATGATTGTTGTCATGATCAGGAAGGGAATACAATCCATTAGATTGATAAATGTGCCCTCTCCACCAATGAATGTGATTGAAAGAGTAAATATGTGTTTGCTTATTGCTAAGTTTGGGTGAATTTTACTGTCAATGATGTCAAAGAATTTCAAGAGCACCCAAGACAGGTGAATGGAGGGCATTGAATGATTGGGGCAAGGAGCAATTTAGATTGTGGATCTCGAGCAAAGGGAGCAGCAATATTAAAATCACCAGGCGATTTTCATGATTTCCATGTAGAAGCATGTTTTTAAGGATGGTGAACATATCAAGTCAATGACCAAGCCTTGCAGTTTTCCATACACCGACACCCAGAGATGTTGATTTCTTGGAGGAATTTCCTTAAAAGCTGGATCACTATATCAAAAGGATAAATGCTCAATATTTATGATAAGGGATTATGTCGCTATGGTTTTTGATCTATAAACATTTTGTCTCTATGTGCATTTAATGAAAGAGGTGAAATCCTCTATAAATACTAAGCATTCCAATGTAATAAGGGAGGTTAGACATTCTATAGAAAATCTATTCAAGTTCTCTGCATCAATAGAAGATACTTGGCTTCTGAATTTGCAAGCAATATTTGTGTGTGATTTCCTTCTATTTTATGCTCATATTCATTGTCTATTGTTAAGTTTAAATTTTGCATTTGAATTTGAACATTGTTGGTGAGAGAGTGAGTTCTGGAATGCGATCCTAGAGGTTGTCTTTGCAAGATTGTAAGTAAATCCTGTTGCTTTATTTTATTACATGCTACTTCAATGCTTGAGTGGAATTCCTACTGTTAGTCTATCTCCAATCCTACACCTTCGACATGTGGCCATATTTCCCATTTCTTTCTATTATTTTAAGTTTCTTTCCAGCAACTCTAGTCTTAACCAATGTAGGATTTAGTAAGGGAGCCAGCCCTCTCTGGAGATTGGAATGGAGGACATTCCTTTCCCTTGGCATTTCAATGTTGGCCATGTTTAGGGCACACAAACGTAGGTTTGTATAATTAGGCAGATATTTGACCAACAATTTTTGGCATGCCCGGTGGGACACCGAAAGTCCCACTTCAACAGTATTGAGGTTTGATGTTCACCTTCGTGTTGTATAGTTAGAACATCTGAAGACTCAATTATACTCAAAAGTCTTCAAACATGAGGGCAGCGAAAGTTGTGCTACATGATTACAAGATTGAAGGCCAAAAATCTTAAAGATCCCATTGAGTTTTATGAACTTGATACCAAAATATTAGATGAAAACCCCATGTTAGTTCCTTCACCTTACACATCATCCGCAACATCCTCACAGATAGCTGGTGTATTTTTGTTTTGTCAAGTCTAACTTGTACTGCTACCAACATCCCACTTCCAAAACCTCATACACCAGTTCAAATGGCTTAGAATCCACCACCACAGTAGCCACAACCACCAAGGTAGTTCCCAGCATGGAATATCTCAGGAGCCTTAAATTTACAAGCACAAAATCCAGTCCCTCAAGCAGCTTTGAAGGCTTTGCCTACCTATGATGGTACTGGTAAGACCGCTTATGAGCATATTTAGGATGTGGCTTCTTTGGCAACAATCCATGGTATCACGGATGAAGACATTATGGTAAGGTTGTTGGTTTTATCTCTTAGAGGGAAGCTGTTATACTAGTACTGATCTTTACCACTCACCACTATTGCCACATGGGATCAGTTGGTGGAATTATTGATCAAGAATTTTCATGAGCAAGCTGATCCATTCTCCTTGTTGCATCAATTTATAATGATCCAAAGACATTCATAGGAGAATATAGTAGACTTCAATGCCATATTCACCCAAAGTTGACAAAGGGTTCCTGATGGTCTTCGACCCATGCATGAACAAGCTACGTTTTACTATCTCAGAGCATTTAACTTTGACATTGACATGGTTGTTTGGTAGGCCAATGTGAATACATTCCTAGATCTGTACATGCAGGCACAGAAGGCCAAATTAGACTTGATTGCCATAGGTAATCCTCCCCTGAAAGTGACCATACCCATATTGTCCGACCTTCCACAACACTTATATTCAAGTGCATTCTCACAGACTATACCTTCAATATACCCAGTTTCCTCATGGAGCTCAGATCCACCTCAAGTCACTTCGATTCCTATACCAAAACTTCCTACTCCAATATTTTCACAATTACCTGCACCAGTAACACCATAGTTTCTAGCACTCGTTCTTTTACAGCGTTACCAACACCACCTATTCCACTGCCATTGCCTGCCCCATCAACACCTCTACCTTTACCAGCATCTTCTACACCCTCGAATCCTAATTATTATATGAAGTTGATACAAGAAGTGCAATCAGTTAATTCAGTCGTAAGGAGAATGTCGAACAAAATCATTATAGTAAGAAAGAAACAAGCATAAGCTAAGTTTTGGTCAAAGATATTTCAAACACCATTGATTACCCGAGAGCAAGCAACCACTAGCAAGGGCCCTAAAAGGAACACAACTATGTTGACAAATGAAGAAATAAGTACATCAGATATAGCATACTAGTGCTCCACCTATAATGATCCTTATGGAGAAGACACGTGTATGGTGCATTTGAACTATGTATAGACTTTAGCAAAAAGTTTTACTGGTAGACAAGTTAATATGATAATGGAGTATGAACATAATTTGATGGTCCCATATTTGGAGCAAGTTTCAGTTATTACGAGGGCCATAAAGAATCTAGTGGTTGTAGATTCAATGAAAATGGAACCTCTGAAAGTCCCCACTGAGCAGAAGGTACAGAATGAAAAAGTGCAACCGCTAGTGAAAGTGTCTACTGCAACAACAAAGCAACATGATTCTATCTTGTCGAAAGATCTACTACCCAAGAAAGCTCAAGAAAATATGAAGGCATCAACTTCACAACCTGCAGTTACTCAAGTGTAATTGGAAGCGAAAGAGCAAGCCAAAGAATGCCTCAAGTATCCATCATTGACAAAGACACAAAGGGTAGAGGCTACTTAACAATACCATAATAAGTATGAGCAGGTTGTAGAAGAAAAGGTTCCTAGTACTTACAGTTATAACATCATGGAGGAGATGAAGAAGATACCGGTAAAAGTGAGCTTATACGATGCACTATAGTTACAAGGGAAAATTGACCTGCTATAGGTTTCTATCAAGACTACAAAAGACCAAAAGAAAAGTCATTCCTAGATTGTGCTAGCACATACCTTGCCTACCTCAGCCACCGGTAAGAATAGACCACCCCCATTCTATCTGTCTCTTAGGATGGAAGGGTGGGTAGTGCATAATTGTATGATTGAATCCGGTGCCACAACTACTGTCATGCCAAAGGTAGTATGGAAAGTCATGGGAATGGAATACACAAGTAGACCAGGAGTATTGCAGTTGGATGGGACCCCAGTCAAAACGGTTGGAGTAATCAAGGATATTCTTATTGTTCTACATAGAATGTCATAGATAATTAATATTTAAGTAGTGGTGGTTGACTTGAAACCCTACTTCAACATGTGTGTCTCAAGGGAATTCACAGTGAAGTTAGGAGGATACCTTTCCTTAGATTATTCGCATATGGAGATATCATACAAGGAAAGAAGAATCCTCATTTATAATGAAAAGCCATCCACTTTCCATATAGAAAAATTGGAAGAAGAAGAAAAATCCATAGGTGCAGTCAACATGATGACTAAAGAATTACAAGAAGATGATTTTATGGAAGAAGTGCGTGGTGAGCTCTACCTTGAAGATGAATTCTCATTCATGTATTTCAATGCAATGGTCGAAACTGAAATTGGTTGTTACACTATAACCAAACCTATGCAGATTGAAGAAAAAGTCCATGATTACCTGGACCCTGTTGCGAATCAGTTATGGAAGCTGTATTTTGATAGCGCAAGGTGCAAGAACGGTGTAGGGACTGGTATTGTTCTTGTTTCTTCTATTGGGTTGCATAAGACTTATTCATATAGATTAACTTGGAGTTGCACGAATAATGTCGCCGAATATGAAGCATTTTATCTGGGTTTGAAAAAGGCTAAAAAGTTGGGCATAAAATAGCTGCAAATATTTAGAGATTATGAAATCATTATCAACCAGAATACAAACAAGTGTGTGTCAAAGAAACACTACTTGAAGGCCTATCGTAACAAAGTATGATACTTGTTTGAGTTGTTTACAACCTTGAACATCTAGGTGATTTCATGGGAGTAGAACAAACATGCAAATATTTTATCTTCCCTTGGTGCTAATTACTTTTCCATGGAGTAGGTAGTCAGGAAACCCAAGAATGTTAGGGTAATTTATAGACCCTCAGTTCCTGATAAGAATCTCTATCGACAAGTGTTTGACAACGATGAGAAAATAGTCAATTTTTTGATTAAGGAAGCTATGAGTGCAAATGTAGAGTGCTTATCGAAGAAGAAATGGAAGGAATGATTCAGTTGAAGAATAATCACATTCCCAGGGGACTGATTTTGTTGGAAAGTATGTTTGACCAAAATGATAGGGCTGAGAAGCATAAAATCAATTTAGATGCGAAGGAATATAAGGAGTTGCAGCTGGAGCCTGAGAATATCATCAAAATAAGAACCGATTGTACTTAAATAGAATTGGAAGATATCAAGAGCCTATGTTATAATTTTTTTGATATCATTGCATGGATCTATCATGATTTGAAGGGATATTACAAGAATATTGTATCGCTCCAAATTTTTTGCACCCTTACCTTCAGGCTATAGGATCCGTGCCCGAAAGGGGGATGTGAAAAGGATGGGACAATACCTCGGACTGAGAGGCCCTTTGAAGGTCCCGCCTCTCGGGGGAGGTGTATAAGGGTGAATTTTCGACGGATGGTGGGTTCACCAGGAAACTTTTGAATGGCAGTTTCCACGCCTAGGTTGATAGTGTGTTTGATGTGTTCATTTTTATGCTTGATCATTCAAGTCCTAGGTTTGGCCGATATGAATCTAAACTATTCTATATGCCAATGCGGATTTCAATGAATACAGAAAATAGAAATAGATGCAAATTACAGAGAATATGCTAACCAGAAGAATTCATACCTGATTTCGGATGTTTGATGGAGATTCTGAGTCTTGTAGCAGTTCAGATCGTCTCAGTTTGCACATTATCGTCTGATATTTCTTGGGATCGTCTCAAATCACAGAAGGTCATCTGAAATCTAGACAAATTCGTCAGAAACCTGCAATCATAGAAACAGACACAAAATACCAAATATGCAAATGCAGAAGCAAGGGATAATGATAGAAATAACAGCAAACATGCCTAAATAATAGTGTCTAATAACAAATGAGGAAATGCAGTAAATTTAATGATTGATTTTACCTTTATCATGCAATTATGCTAAATGAGGTGAACTCCAAGATGCATAAAACATAGTAACTTAAAACAGTGCAGAAATATGTTATGGAAAATGCAGCAAAGCTTAAGAAAATGTGAACTCTAAACTCGGACTGCCCCCAATCTGGACTACAGTCAGGATCGCCTCCAATCGTACGAAATCATCCGCAATCGTCCGAGATCGTCTGCGATGATCCAAGCTAGCCTCGACTGAAAAATAGTAGAATTCCTACAATAAAAACAATGTGCAAGCAATAATGCGAGGGAATAAGGAGCTAACTCTGCAATGAAATCCTATCAACAAAGGGGTTGGGGGTTCAGGGAGAATCAGCAAGAATTAGGCAAGGAGGCAGGGGGATAAACTAGAAAAATCCTAGTTTATATAGGATTAAAAAGAGGTTTGGGAGGTTGGGGATCATCCCAATCTAGGAGATCTCCAACTGCGCAGACACGCTTCTGCTCGAGTTGGAGAGGTTGTTGAAACAGAAGCTAATTATGAAAATTTGGTTTTGGGATGAAATCGTCTGGACGTTCTATTCCAGATGAATTCGTCAGATCGGGGATGATTTCGTCTAATCTGTGACGATATCGTCCAACGGTCAAAACAAATCCTAAAAATGGCATGAAAAATGGGGAAAGCGGGTAAAAGGCGGTTTAACGGGCAGTTTGGGGTTGAAATTCAAATTTTAATATTTTATCTTTTTACTAAGGTTTTAACCGTGCCAATTTTAGGGTGCTACATTTTGCCCCCTCTTTAGCGAATTTTTCGAAGAAAATGCGTTAAAGACGAGTTTTTCCCGTTTTACGAGAAAGCAAAAATATACTCAATTTTTTAGACGACGATTCTTGGTCGAATCGTACGAATACTGACTATGGTGCCCCCTCCGTGTTTTTACCCAAATCGAACGTTTGAGGTAAAAATGCGAAAAAGCAAAATTTAAAATGTTGAGTTTTTTAAATAAAATTAAGAAAATAGGGTAAAACCCTAATTCATTTTTACTATTCACTTTGACTGTTCTAGAGTTCTGCAGAAAAAGATGGTGGAGACAGCGCACAGAGCGACAGAGGTCCGGCGTGGGCTACGGGTAAGGATCTAATCCTAGTAGATTAGGTTTAATGGAACTTTATGCAAGTTGTTTTGATTTAAATTTGATTGTTTGGGGCATCGCGGCCGTTTTTAGGCCGTCGACGTCGTCGGGACAAAATCGTCTCGATTTCGTCGAAATCGTCCCTAGATCATCGATTTCGTCTGACGGCGAAATCGATGAAGTAGGGGCGATTTCGTCCAACAAGGGGTGATTCCCAAGTTGCGAAATAGGAGACGATTTCATCCTCACAAAAGATGATTTTGCCCAATTGGGGACGATATCATCCAATGGTGGACGATATCATTTTAAACTTGATTTTAAGTTGTTTAATTTGATGTTAATGATTGGTTTATTAATGATTTTGTTGTTTTATTGTTTGTTTTGTAGAAGGGGTTACTAAAGAGCCGAGAATGGAAATACGGTGGGCTAAGAGATGACATAGCCACGCTTGACCAGGCAGAGCATGACCGACTTGGACTGGTCGGCCTACAGCATGTGGCAGAGATGCCACAAGTGTCGACTGACATGGGGCTACTGATAGCCCTAGCAGAGAGGTGGTATCCGGGGTCGTCCTGCTTTCGGTTACCGATAGGGGAGATGGCTCCCACTCTAGAGGACGTATGGAGGATCATGAGGATCCCCATACAAGGACGATTGATGATGCTTATGGCCAATCAAGGCCAGGCGATGATGAGGCTCACTAGAGACCCTAGCTTCACCCTGGAGAAGGGCAGAGTGAACATCGAGTCTCTACGGTAGATGCCTGGGGCATCTAGGCTGACACGGGTTTTGGTAGGAGTTGTCGGTGGCTTACTGCTGTGCCACCAGAGCGGATGCAGACTACCGTGGGTGCTCTCAGACATAGTCTACGATATGAGAGACCACGGGTACAGATTTTCATGGGGGAGCTTTGTACTTTACCGCTTGTATAGGATCCTGCATGGGGTCGTATACAAGGGAGGTCGATGTCTAGTTTTGACATCGCTACTGCAGGTTTGGTGTTGGGAGCACATTGCGGTGCGGAGGCCGGTAGGGCTCCCATTGATAGGTGTTGATCGAGAGAGACCCCGAGTTTTCTATTGGTGGCTACAGAGAGGGTCACAACGATGGATAGATCTGTCGATGTCACGGAGGTTGCTAGATGACCTCATCCTAGACCAGATCACCTAGAGGCCATGGCGAGAGCACCCGGGTGGGCGAGAGGATGGGCAGGAGCTGGCTCGCATCAGGTGAGTCTATTGGCTGAGGATGGAGTGAGGAGAGGTAGAGCTCCACCGCTACGATCGGGTACTATGATAGTTCGGTCTATAGTAGGGGATCCCATCTCTCAAGGATTACGAGTACTCCTAGACTATTTGAGATAGTACTACACTGAGCGGGGCTCCAGATATGCAATGATTCTAGAGTCAGGACGTGGACGATGCCCCCATCCAGCCAGTGGATGGTGATGACATCGAGGTTGTGGATGGGTATGATGCCTAGTACGTAGGCATCCACCCTCCTCGGATGATGAGGGCATAGGGTCCAGTGCACGCTATGGTGCACCAGATGGGGAGGCGATGACAGGCTGCTATTGAGGTAGCAGGGGTCACGGAGGGAGAGAGCAGTGATGGATCCCATAGGAGAGATGCCAGAGGATGGCATGGGCTCCACAGAGGCCATGAGAGAGAGGGGGGAGGGAGGAGAGACTCCCTTCATAGAGAGGGAGAGACCACCATCGCTCGATAAGGGCAAGGGTGTGGATGTAGGGGAGAGCAGCGAGACGATGGCTCTCTGGGTTGAGGCTGCCCACCTCCGAGCTCAGGTGCAGTCACTAGGGATGAGGCCACTCAGTTGAGGATGTAGGTACGGACACTATAGGATGAGACTACACGGCTCAGGGCACGGAGTGGAGGGGTGAGCAGGGATGAGCTAGTGTGGTCTATGATGCAGACCACATTCTACCAGGGGGTATACTTCCAGCTGGTTCTAGAGGGCCAGAGGGTACAGCTACCAGCCAACATTGCAGAACCAATCAGGCTGGGATCGGTGAGGACATCCTCACGATCGACGATGAGGACCCGAGATACATCCCGGACCTCTATGGGACCACCTCCTCCACGTCAGGGTGGGGGAGGAGATGAGGCTGAGAGCTCGAGGGCTTCTCGAGACTAGGTGTCTATGGACTATAGATTTTGTAGAGATTGTTGAGAGGATTGAGTATGCCAGGGTATAGATTGTGGCATACCAATCCGGTTTTGATATGATGTAAATAATTTTTGGTATATATATATATATATGATCTTGTTTATGATGATATGACTTGTTCATATGTTTTTATGATGCTTTAATGTTTGAATTGTTTGCTTATTGGATTGAGGATTCATATAATTATGTCATTTTGAAATATTATAATTTTGATGTCATGTTGTAAGATTTTAAATGAAATAATCTGATGTAAACAATTGGTGGTTGTGGTGTGATTTGATAAAAAATAAAAGGGACTTCTAACAATAATTTCAAAGGACATTGTCGCTATTATAGACCATTTCATGGAGTCGCCGCTCACTCGGTCGTCAAGCTAATCCCGAGTATAGAAATATTGTTAAAAGTAAAAGAGTGCTTAAGAGACTGTCTTAAGACTTTGTGTTGTAATGATGGAGATAATGATGGTTTGATGATTTGTTTTCAGATTTTCATAAAAATAGTATGCATGAAAATATGATGTTGCTAGGCATAAATTCCTAAGTGTGATAAAATTGTGAACAATTCCTTTAGAATTTATACCATGGGTGCAATATTGAATTTTGAACATAATGTCATGAAATAGAATAGGTGTTTGTTTGTTTGTAAAGCATAATTGTGTAACATAATGATGCAAGTCACATGTTTTGATGAATTTTGTTTTAAAATAAATGGAAAAGAAAATTAGAATGATGGTTTGCGCTAGGCATAGAATTATAGGTATAAACTTATACCATCATCGCGAAATCCAAAGAAGAAAATAGATTGTTGGTTTTATTGCAAGATGCATTTTTGACTTTTGATAAACAGAAAAATAATAATATGAAAATTTTGTTTGAAATTATTTTTGAGATTTTATGAGAAGATGTATGTAATTGCTTTTATACAAAACAAAAATTCTGAAATAAAAGGATAAAATTATTCCGAAAAGAGTTACAGAGATATTTTAAATTATCTCAAAGAGAAATGTAGATTTATAAGGAATCCTCATGTGCAAATGTGAGTTCATTACCAATCTTGATTTATCATAATGATACAAAATCTCTCAAATACAAATGTGTGTGCGATTGTATTGTTCATTCACCAATTTTGAGCAAGATAATTTGATACAAGTAATTTGAATTAACCAAATGAATGTTCGTTGACCATGATTTATATGCATGTAACCGTACCAGACTACTATGTAAGTTAGGTTATCAAGAGCTAGCTAATCCATAAGCTAACAGAGGTCTATACAAAAGAAGGTCGCTAATGTGACAGACATATCACCACGCTAGGGATTACCCAAGGCCAAGCGGGTTGGGCACAAACCACCTGTTATGGGGCTTACCTCACAGTTTTCGAATAATTGAGAATTCCAAGGATTCAAGCTCATTCACCCTTCTTTTCTTTTCAAGGGGTAGGGAAAGGAGTTTATTGTATTTTGCTTTGGCTTTTCACTTTTGCTTCTTTTTTTTTTTTTTTGTACTTTTGTATTTTTGCTTGATATTTGAGATAATGCTGAAATATTGCTGTGATGATTCAAATAACCTTTTTCTTTTTCTTTGTTTCTTGAACTTTTCTTTTCTTCCTATGCTAGGGATACTTGCTCGGATTAGCTGTAGAGCAAGGGATTTTTATTCTGGGTAGGGGTGAGCTTGTCCTTTTGTCAATTCTCAAAGATTCTAGACCATGTGCATGATAGGATAGCAGGGGAAACTTTTCGCTCAAGAAACCATTTCTACTATGTAGCATCATATCGAATGTGCAATGAAATCATTTTAATGTGAAAAGATATACTTGGTTCAAGTAAATAACAAGATCAGTTCTCTATGCTCAAAACTTTATTTAATTCAACTGTGGGCTTTGATATAAGAGAGATGAATAATCATAACAAATAAAATCAAGAGATTTATTCATGTGAATGTGAAAGTGCGGGATTCCAAATAAATACTAATTTATCCAAAATAACTGAAAATATAACTGCAATACTTCACAAATTGAGAGGTACAAAGATAAAAGACGGTTTTGAAGATTTTGATGATTTGGATGTTTTTGGTGTTTTTATATTTTAAGTTTATGAATTGAAAGAAATACAAGATAGTGGTTTTTTTTTGAAATGTTTTAAACAAATATATACAATGATGAAATGACCAATTTTTATGCATAGTAACGTTTAAGATGCATAATGTTCATAGGTTCTTTAAGTTCTTTACCATCTAAGGTAGATAATTTGTATGCTCCTGATCCAAATTTAGCATTGATGACATATGGTCCAAGCCAGTTGGGCTCAAATTTACCTTTAAGGTTTGTAGTTGCATTAGTATTTTTTTGATTTTCTTTTAAGACAAGGTCACCGATCTCAAAGGATCGAGGATGAACTTTCTTAAGATATGCTCTCTTAAGCTTGTTTTGGTAGGCGCGAAGATGCTCCAAAGCATTGATGCGCTTTTCATCTAGAAGTTCTAGTTGACTAAATCTGCCAGCACGATATTCATCCCCTACTTCAGTATCTTGAAGTAGTAGAGCTAAAGAAGGAACTTCTAATTCAAAGGGAAAAATGGCTTCAGCACCATAAACCAAGACAAAAGGTGAAGTTCCAGTGGGGGTTCGAACACTAGTTCGATAGGCCCACAAAGCAGGATATAACTGAATGTGCCAGTCTCGACCGGTTTTATTGACCAATTTTTTGAGAATTTTGATTAAGGTTTTATTAGATGCTTCTGCTTGACCATTACCCTGAGGATAATAGGGAGTGGACCAGCGATGTTGAATTTTATATTTTTGACATAATTTCTTGACATCTTTATTTTTGAAACAAGTTCCATTATCAGAAATGAGATTAGCAAGAATTCCAAACCTACAAATAATTTGATTAAAAACAAACTTGGAAACTTGTGTTCCAGTGCAAGAAGCTAATGGCATAGCTTCAACCCACTTCGTGAAATACTCAGTGGCGAGTATGATGAATTTGTGTCCATCGGATGACACAGGGTTGATTTTTCCAATGATGTCTAGGCCCCATTTTGAAAAGGGCCAAGGAGATGAAATAGCTCTGTAGCTCTTGTGCAGGCGCATGGACAAGGTCAGCATGTTTCTGGCACTTGTCGCAATGTCGCACATAATTATGTGCATCAGTTTCCATGGTAGGCCAAAAATATCCTATCCGAAGGAGTTTCTTAGCAATGGCGCTACCACTAAAATGTCCCCCACAAGATCCATTGTGGGCTTCATTCAAAGCTGCTCTGGATTCTTCTAGATTCAAACATCTCAATAAGATGCCTTCAAAAGATCTTCTGTACAAGGTATTACCAATAATCACAAAGCGACTTGCTTGTCTACGTAATAACCTACGTTGGTTGCTAGTGCAACCATCAGGGAAGGTTCCTTTCTACAAAAAATTAAATATATCAGTATACCATGGTTCAGGAGTTGTTTCGTTGATGAGAAACACATCCAAAGGTTCTAAGCATGATTTGCTTGAAGCGGGTTCCTGGAGTCGATGAATAATGATGGTAGCATATTCATCGTCTAACTCCAAGGGTAAAAGAGATGCAGCTGCAGCCATAGCGTCAGCCGCACGATTGCTAGTTCGAGGAATAGCTTCCAAAGTAACTTGATCAAACAAGGATAATAACTGCAAAACATATGCTTTATATGGGCATAATTTATCATCTCTGGTTTGATAAACATCATTGATTTGGTTTATGACAAGTTGGGAGTCACCGAAAACCAATAAACTTTTAATTTTCAATGCCAAGGTAGCTCGTAATCCAAGGATAAGAGCTTCATATTCAGCAGTGTTATTGGTGCAAGCAAATGTTAATTTGAAGGACAGAGGAATAAGATGTTTTTGTGGAGATATTAAAATAATACCCGCACCAGCCCCACTCATGCATCGGGCTCCGTCAAAGTATAGGGACCATTGCTCTGAATGGTCTGCCTCTAGTTTAAGGCATTCATCAGGAAACTCAATGATGAGGGGATGGGTAGATTTTAAAGGTGCAACAACTAATTGATCTGCTATGATTTGACCTTTAACAGACTTTTGTCCTATGAAGGTGAGTTCAAATTTGCTTAGCGCAAGAACCCACTTGGCTGTGCGACCAGATAAATACGGTCGACTCATGAGATATCGCAAAGGGTCGAATTTGGCAATAACATACGTTTTTGACTGAGCATATAATGTCGTAGTTTCTGTGTAGAAAATACGACTGCAAGACATAACTTCTCTAATATGGTATAGCGAGTTTCATAACTGATTAAGGTTCTGCTAATGTAATAATTAGCACGTTCTTTCTTCTCATCGTCAAGTTGAGCTAACATAGCCCCTAAGGCAAAATCAGAAGCAAAAATGTACAAGATAAAAGGACGATCAGATCTAGGTGGGGAAAGCACTGGAGGTTTGAGGAGATATTGCTTAAGGAGTTCAAATGCTTCTTGGCATTCGTCGTCCCAATGAAAAGAGACATCTTTCTTAAGAAGCTTAAGAAAGGGTCCAGTTTTGTCTGCCAACTTGTCGATGAAGCGGCGAATAGCTTGAAGCTTACCTTGTAAACTTCGTAATTCTGATATATTTGTGGGTGCGGGCATATCTGTGATAGCCACGATCTTGAGAGGGTCAATTTCAATGCCACGTAAAGAAACTATAACCCCTAATAATTTACCGGACTTAACTCCGAATATGCATTTAGCAGGATTTAGTCGGATAAGATATTCCCTTAACCGATCAAATACTTTCCTTAAGTCATTTAAATGATCATCTTCTTTGATGGAACGAGCTATGATATCATCTACATAATCATGTAGGATATCATGCATCATGTCGTGAAAAATATAAGTCATAGCTCGTTGATAGGTTGCACCTGCATTCTTTAAGCCAAATGGCATCACTTTCCAACAAAAAGTTCCCCAAGGGGTAATAAAGGTTGTTTTGGCCTGATCTTCAGGAGCTATCCTGATCTGATTATAACCAGAAAATCCATCCATTAAGGATATCATTCCACTTCCAGTAGTAAATTCAATGATCTGATCCATGTTGGGAAGAGGAAAATCATCTTTAGGGCATGCAACATTAATGTCTCTGAAATCGGTGCAAACCCTAACTTTAGTGGCTTCTTTCTTAGTTACTAGAACTACATTTGAGATCCATTCAACATAGTCAATGGCTTGTATAAAAATGACTTTCAACAATTTTTCTAGTTCTCCTTTGACTAGTAAGGCCACTTTGGGATGCATTTTTCTGAGTTTCTATTTAACAGGTTTAGCATCTGGATGGACTACTAGATGATGCATAACTATGGAAGGGTCCAAACCTGGCATGTCTTCATATGTCCAAGCAAAGACATCTTCATAGTCTTTAAGAAATGAAATGTATTTATCTTGTTTTTCTTGACTCAATTCTGATCCAATATTAATGATGTGAGGGTTATGTTCGGTTCCAATGTTAATTTTTATAACGTTTTCAACTTCCATATGTAAATCTCTCTCAAAATTAGGTGGGGCGGGTGAAACACCCAATTCTTGTAATTCTTCCAAGGTTAGCTTGGATAATTCATCTTGAGGAGTCGAGGCCTCAAGCTGGGCTATACTAGGTATAGAGCCATCAAAATAAAATTCATTATATAACAATTCCTCAATGGAAATATCATGAAAGATATCTCCCTCCAACTCGTCGTCGGATTCGGCAATCATTTCAGGATAGGCTATGGATAGCATATTGCAGGTAGAAGAATTATTCTTTGGACACAAAGAATCTTGTTTATCTAGATAATCTTGATAACATACGAGATGGTCATCATCCTCAAATGGAAAGGGCTGACCTTTACTAGAAAATAGGCCCACACCACAGTAGGCAGGCCACGGTTCTACCTCGAAAGGTTCTTTCATACCATTTTGGAAAGGTCCCAAACCTTTCCCTTTATAGCCCAATTTAAGCATTATGGGCTTAGCTTTAAGATAATCATTAGCAAAATAGCATCTAGCATACCCATCACAATGTGTCTTAATGTTTCTGGGTATTCTTCCCCAATCATATCCTTTATAAATAAAAGCACAACTCCCGACTTGGTAGATACTTCCCATAGGTTGTGGGAGGCCCAAGGTACGAGGAGAGGGTGGGAGTTTATTTAAAAGGAGGGAAGTCTGCATGGCAGTGTTGATCTCTTCTGATATAAGAATTTTAGATAAATCGGGTAAGAGCTCATCAGTGAGAGCATAAGAGGTAGAAGGAACATTTCCTTGATCTTCGGATGTGGAAAGAATGCCTGTAGTGGATGTAGATGTCATAGGGATATTGACGGGTGAATCTAGAGGTATGGAAGATATAGGAGTAAAGCAGGAAGCATTGGGTGTAGGTTTAGGCTCTTTTCGAGGTCCTAATGTGGTTTGTTCAGAAGATGGTTGAGCTAAATGTATAGGTGTAGTTGAAGGAGTAGATGAAGTTATGGGTGTGTGTTTCACACGTTTGGGTGGATGATAAGAATTAGGATGTGTGGATGACAGGGCGGGGCAAAATTGCACTCCAACAGGTTCTGCCAAAGCGCACATATCAAAGGGTCTAGGATCACCATGAATGGTAACCAACTGGTTTTTAAATTCGAATTTAACACACTGATGTAAAGTGGAGGGAACCGCTCGCATCGCATTGATCCAAGGGTGACCCAAAAGTATATTGTACGATGCAGGGCAATGTACAATAAACACGGTCGTATCTAGGGTTCTAGGACCAACTTGCAAGGGTATAGTAATGACTCCACATGTTTCTTGTGTCTCGTCATTGAAGGCTTTGATAATCATATCCGTTCTTTTCATTTCGTCACTTCTAAACCCAAATCGTTGGTAGAAGTCAAAAGTGCAGATGTTTAAAGATGAACCATTATCAATCAAGACTCGTTTAACAACTACATCTCCAATTAGGGCAGTAATATATAAGGGATTATCCTTATGTAAACTATGTTGTGGTATATCTCTATCTCGGAAGTCAATACAATCGACTTCTCGAGTGATGATAGTATTGGTCATGGCTTCAAGCTGAATATTTTGTGGTACCATCATTTGGCTTAATGTGAGCATTAATTCATCCCTATGGGTAGGAGAAGATCTTAAAAGATCCAAAAGGGAAATTCTAGCTGTAGTGTTGGATAATTGTTCATTAATATTATACGGAGGCTTAGGTTGAACATTAGACATATGATTCCCTTTATTGGGATTTTTCAAAATAAATGGAGCTGATCCATCATTCTGAGTTTGATCCTGTTGAGAATTTTGAGCCTGTTGTCTGGTAACGACTCCGATGGTACCTACAATGTTATGTTGAGGATGATGAATTGGTCTCGGTCTAGCATTTATGGCTTGTTCATTAGGAAGGAACTGATGAGAGGAGGGTCGAGTAGTAACTCTTCTTGGAAATGGTTCTTCTAGAACCATAGAATCTGTGATAGGTTGAATAGGATCTGATTCATTTTTAGAACTATTCGATTGATTTGAGGTGATGTCTATTTCACTTTCAGTATCAGATTCTACATCACTAAAATCAAGTGTTTGCGTATTATATAGGGGTCTGGACGTAACTATGGATAAAGTTGTGTCAAATATTTGAGGATCAGGAATAGGTAATTGTCCACTAATAGTCCCTACATATCGGGTAGGAGGGGGAACATTATGATGTTCGATTTGATTAGCCACCTCTTTACCATGCGTTGGTAAAGGATGTTGAAATATGTCCAATGATTGATTGGCATTCTGATTCTGACTTTGAGGGGTGCTCTTTTGAGCGTTATTAGAAGCATTTTGTTTAGGTTGGAAGGCTTGCACCTCCATCTCATTATTATCAATCAAATCTTGTATTTTATGTTTTAATATTTTGCAAGAGTTGGTAGCATGTCCAGGTCCTCTATGAAAATCACAATGTAAATCAGCTCTGTATCCGGGTATAGTTGGATCAGGTTCCCGGATAGCTGGTAATTGGATCAAGCCTCGTGCTAGTAATTGCGGGAGAATGGTTGATAAAGGTTGATTTAACCTAGTAAATTCTCGAGGTGGTTTATCAGGAGGTTTCAATATGAACTTCTCCGTTGTTTTCGTAGTATTAATATTAGCAATGTTTCTACTATCAGTGACTCCGTCACCCACAACTTGTTTATTTTTATACTGATTTCTGGATGTTTTCTCATCATCTTTCTTTTTGAGCTGACCTCTTCTAATGAGAGCATCTTCCACCCTTCGAGCTAAGTCTATAGCTTGATCGAAGGTGGTCAAGGTAGCGATTGATAATTCATAGGATAGTTGTTCTTGTAAATTATTGATAAAAATATCCAACATCTCCCGATAAGGTAACACAAAGTGTAGTTTTCCTATCAACTGTCTCCATCGAGCTAAGAAGTCAGCAAAACACTCATCTTTGTCTTGTTTTAGGTTGTACAAATATTTAATGGTTACATGCCTTTCGATATAGGCACTAAATTGATGCACAAAAGACTCAACGGTCTCTTCAAAATTTCTCAAAGAATGAGTGGGTAGTTGATAATACCACTCCAATGCCATCCCCCTAAGCTTTTCGGGAACATTTTTAGTAATAGCAAATCATCATGTGATATATCATGACATGCTATCCTAAACATACGAAGATGCTCTATGGGATCTTCAGTTCCTTTATATATAGGTAGGACAGGCATGGGAAAGCGTTTAGGATATGGTTGTGCTACAACTATAGGATCTAGAGGTTGACTACACATCTCTCGGTAATTGTACGAGGGACGGTAGGGATCTATTTGGTCCATACGGGAGGTTAACTATTTCACCATGGCTTCCAGATTGCCAGTTTGTCCACCATATTGGTTTGGTGGTACATGAGTATGGGATTTGTGAGCGTAAGAAGGCGGAACATAAGGATTCGATGCTATGTTACTATTATGCAAATGATTGGTAGGAAGAGTATTATGAAGAAGATTTGTGGTAGCATTATGTTGTATCCCAGATTGTTGGAAATTAACATTTGGTTTTGTTTTAGGCTTTAGTTGATTTGAGGTATATTGATCAATAGTTTGGTGAAATAAAGTAGTGAATGAAGGTTTCTTTTGTGTAGGAATAACCCTTGGTTTGGTAACAGGCACTCTAGGTGGTTGGGTAACCTGTTGTTGTTGCATGTTCTGGATTATAGCAGCCATGTCCAAATTGGACGGTCCAGCTTGATCACTTTCTTGATCAACAAAGGACAAAGGATTAGTGCGTGTGTGATATATATCTTCTAGGGTTGCTTGAGTATCACTAATTTGATCTTTATCCATATGGACTGCTCTATTAAGAGTGCCAATATTATTATTGAGAAATTTCCAAAAATGGTCCATGTTCTCAAAAGTAACGACTCCGTCTGGAGTTATTTTAGGAGATGAGGATCCTTCCTCTCTATCATTTTCTTTTTGTTCATTTGCGTCCACAAATTCTTCTTCTTGTTGGTTTAAGGTTACTTCTTCTTGAATTGGTTCTTCAAGAAGGGAATCTGGTTTATTGGTTTTTCCTAACCAATCTTCTTCTACTTCAATTTGTTTTCCATTCCTGAGTCTAGTCATTGTGTCTAAATTTAGGTTTTAGCAAATATATATTAATATATTTGCAACAGATCTTGGGAGGTATATATTTTAATTATATACCTACTATAATACTTAAAAGAAAATGTTTTGATTTTTTTTTATGATAATTTTATTTTGTTTTTGTTTTTGTTTTTATTTTTATAAAGACAATAAACAACACACTAAATACAAGAAATAACAATAATAAAATAATAACTTAGTTTTCTATAAATAGTTTATAGATGTCATTGATAGGATCAAGTTCATCAGGAGTCATAAAATGCTCCTCTTCAAATTGGAAATGGTTTTTCAAGAACTTAATGAAGTGTGCTATAGTGATATTATCTACTTCTGACTTTGATTTGTAAAAATAGATTTCATGGCAATATTCTCGATATAACATAGCTCTGGGAACTCTATACCATATTTGTCTATCCGTAAGAATGACCTCTTGATCTTCTATACGAGACAAAAATTTATGTACTACAGCTGCATTATCGAGGTATTCCTCAAAGGTATACAACTCAGAAGACACAAGGGCTCTTTTATCTGCTAACCACCTATGGCAAGCTCTCTGAAGTTCATGGTACAAAATCACTTGATCGGGATCCAGGATTCTATCTAGGACAAACCTCTTGATTTGCCTAAGTTCAGTTGCTCTAGATGAAATGAGATCTAATCTCCTATTAAGTTCATCCCACAAAGGTTGAACCCTATTTGTTTGAGGTACTCTAAGCACTGAAGTAATCTCTATAGCTGCTAATTGATTTTCAACATTAATGGTGACAACTCGTCTTTTATTATAATCTACCATCTAAATATGACATGCAATCTTTGATTCTAAATGCATTTATGTTTTGTTTTTTTGTTTTTGAATTGAATTGTTTTCAAAAGGTTTTTAGTTTTCACGTCGGGTTCACCAAAATGTATCGCTCCAAATTTTTTGCACCCTTACCTTTAGGCTATAGGATCCATGCCCGGAAGGGGGATGTGAAAAGGATGGGACAATACCTCGGACTGAGAGGCCCTTTGAAGGTCCCGCCTCTCGGGGGAGGTGTATAAGGGTGAATTTTTGACGGATGGTGGGTTCACCAGGAAACTTTTGAATGGCAGTTTCCATGCCTAGGTTGATAGTGTGTTTGATGTGTTCATTTTTATGCTTGATCATTCAAGTCCTAGGTTTGGCCGATATGAATCTAAACTATTCTATATGCCAATGCAGATTTCAATGAATACAGAAAATAGAAATAGATGCAAATTACAGAGAATATGCTAACCAGAAGAATTCATACCTGATTTCGGATGTCTGATGGAGATTCTGAGTCTTGTAGCAGTTCAGATCATCTCAGTTTGCACATTATCATCTGATATTTCTTGGGATCATCTCAAATCATAGAAGGTCATCTAAAATAGGACAGAATCGCCTAAAATCTGATGAATTCGTCAGACGAATCCGTCAGAAACCTGCAATCACAGAAACAGACACAAAATACCAAATATGCAAATGCAGAAGCAAGGGATAATGATAGAAATAACAGCAAACATGCCTAAATAATAGTGTCTAATAACAAATGAGGAAATGCAATAAATTTAATGATTGATTTTACCTTTATCATGCAATTATGCTAAATGAGGTGAACTCCAAGATGCATAAAACATAGTAACTTAAAACAGTGCAGAAATATGTTATGGAAAATGCAAAAAAGCTTAAGAAAATGCGAACTCTAAACTCGGACTGCCCCCAATCTGGACTACAGTCAGGATCGCCTCCAATCGTACGAAATCGTCCGCAATCGTCCGAGATCGTCTGCGATGATCCAAGCTAGCCTCGACTAAAAAATAGTAGAATTCCTGCAATAAAAACAATGTGCAAGCAATAATGCGAGGGAATAAGGAGCTAACTCTGCAATGAAATCCTGTCAACAAAGGGGTTGGGGGTTCAGGGAGAATCAACAAGAATTAGGCAAGGAGGCAGGGGGATAAACTAGAAAAATCCTAGTTTATATAGGATTAAAAAGAGGTTTGGGAGGTTGGGGATCATCCCAATCTGGGAGATCTCCAACAGGGAAATCTCCAACTGCGCAGACACGCTTCTGCCCGAGTTGGAGAGGCTGTTGAAACAGAAGCTAATTATGAAAATTTGGTTTTGGGACGAAATCGTCTGGACGTTCTATTCCAGATGAATTCGTCAGATCGGGGACGATTTCGTCTAATCTACGACGATATCGTCCAACGGTCAAAACAAATCCTAAAAATGGCATGAAAAATGGGGAAAGCGGGTAAAAGGCGGTTTAACGGGCGGTTTGGGGTTGAAATTCAAATTTTAATATTTTATCTTTTTACTAAGGTTTTAACCGTGCCAATTTTAGGGTGCTACAAATATAATCCAACATACCATTGAACTGCATGAGGGAGTAAAACCTTTTTGATAGAAACAATGGCCTGTCAATCCCAAAATTGATGTTCTCATGAAGGCATCACTGTTAAATATGCTAGAAGCAAAAATAATATATCCAATTAAGCACTCAACATGGGTGGCAAACCTAGTGCCAATTCGAAATAAGAATTGAGATATCAATCTGTGCATATATTTTTAGAATATGAATTAGGCATCATTAAAATATCGCTACCCTCTACCATAGATTGATCAAATCCTCCATGTAGTTGTCAGAGCATAGATATTTTCATTGCTAGATGGTTTCTCTAGTTATAACTAAATTTGGGAAAAATATGAGGACCAACACAAAATGACGTTCACTACCAAGTGGGGCACGTTTGCCTATCAAAGAATGTCGTTCGATATTTCAAACGCTGGCACTACCTTTCAGAAAGCCATGGACGTCACTTTTAGTGAGTTGTTAAACAGGGTTATTATGATTTATCTTGATGATATGATTGTTTTCTCACACCGCAGGGAAGAGCACGACTCTCATTTGAGGTAAGTATTTGAGAAATATCAAGAATTTGGGATTTCCATTAACATGAAAAAGTCCATATTCGCTATGAAAGAGGATAAATTGTTAGGTCATGTGATCTCACAAGAAGGACTAGCGATTGATACCACAAAGGCTGAAGTATTCTTGAAACTACCACTTCCAGTTAAAAATAAGGACCTATAGTCATTCTTTGGCCAGATAAATTTCATTAGGAAGTTCATAGTTGATTTTGATCAGGTATTAAAACCCATGATTGAGCTCCTGAAAAAGAATACATATTTCAAATGGACCAAGGAAAGGAGACAAGATTTTAAGGAAATCAAGGAAATAATCACTCAAGCGCCAGTATTAATTAACTCGTATTATTCAAAAGACTTCATTCTCTATGCAGTAGGCGAACAAGAGAGTTATGCCACCGTTCTCATGCTGAAACAAGAGAATGGAGATGAAAATCCAATTGAATTTTTGAGCCAAGTTATTGTGCCACACTAGGAGAAGTATAATTTCATTGAAAAATAGGTGTACGTAGTGATGAAATCCCTGAAGAAATTTTAGCACTTTGTCTCACAGAGCAAAATAATCATTTATGTTATACACCCAGATGTTAGAAACTTCATACTTCAAGGGAAATTAGGTGACAAAAGAGTGGGTTGGGTCTCAAATATTCAAGAGTATGATGTGGAGATCTGACCAACTAAGCTAATTTATGGACGAGATATTTACCAGGAATTAGCCAAAAGCGTAACATTTGAATCATTGGCTACAGTACAGAAAGAGGATATATTCGAAAGTATTTATGCAAATCAAATTACAGGTGATCATGACTGGAAAAAGGACCTTGTCAATTTTTTTACCTCAGGAAAATATCCATCACATCTTGACGCTTCATAGCATCAGAGATTCAGGCTGCAAGCACTCAAGTATGTCTAGTTGCCAAGCAAGCTATTTCACAAGAATGTGGACAGAGTGCTCCTCAGGTGTGTAAAGGATTCGAAAAAGGAGAAAATATTGGAAGAGTTTCATTCTGGTCTATTTGGTGGCCATTATGCAGGAAGTCTTATGGCCTTGAATATCATTCGAGCTGGCTACTTCTGGCCTACCCTTTTCACAGATGCACACAGGGTGAGCCGAAACTATGATAACTTTCAGCGGTATGTTGGTAGGACTAGGAAAGGATCACTGCCCCTGCATCCGATTCAAGTGGAAGCACTCGTCAGCTGAGCATACATACATCCTAAATGCAATAGATTATTTCACTAGGTGGGTAGAGGCCACCCCTACCGAAAAAGTAGATCAAACTATGGTCATCTCTTTCCTTGAGGTATTGATCACCAGTTTCGGTGTTGTAGATGCTATTGTAATGGATAATGGGAATCCATTTATTGGGAAAAAAATCATCAAATTTGCAAGTAGATATGGGATATATCTCAAGACATCTTCTAACTATTATCCATAAGGAAATGGGTTGGCCAAATCCACCTATAAGAATTTATTGTGGATCTTGAAGAGAACACTGGGAAAAAACAAGAGAAGTTGGCTTCTACTATTGAACCAGGCTCTATGGGTAGATAGGATATCAATAAAATATCTATTAAAGCCTCTCCTTACTCCCTCATGTATGGGAAAGAAGTAGTCCTACCCACTCACATCGAGCTTCCAGTGCTCCAGACATTGTAGATGTTCCAAGGAGAAGATGATGAGTTTGATCCTATGAGCGCAAGGATGGCTCAGTTGCTATAGTTGGAAGAGGAAAGAGAGAAGGCATATGAAGCTTTCACCGAACATACAAAAATTATGCAAAAGTGGTTTGGTAGGAAGATGACAGAGCACAAGTTTCAGGTGGGAGATTTAGTCCTCAAATAGAATGAGAACAAAGCCAATCCAAGAAAGAATCACAAGTTCGACGTGATCTAGGAAGGTCCATTTCATATTGCTAAAGTAAATTTGGTGAATGATTACCACATTTAAGATATGGATGGTTGGGATCTCCTAGTTTTTATTACCAACCTTCATCTGAAGGCCTATTTTCAATGATTTGGTAAAAAGAGGTACAAATTTGTAAATTGTACAGATTTCCTTTTCAGTATTTTATTTGCTTTATAAAATTATATATATATATATATATAAAGAACAAGGAAAAGAACAAGAAAAAGAAAAATGAGAAATGCTCTTTTTGAAAATCAGTTTTGCCCCAAGATTCCCTTCGAAATTCCTTGTTGTGTTGAAAGAGTTTGGCTGGTTTTAGAAATTCCAAAAGGATGGCATTACAAAGCCCCTAGGTAAGAAGGAGCCTTCGAGAAATTTTTTTTTGCATCCAAAGGAACTTTCACCCCATTTTGAAACACAAGACGTCAACTACATGAAGAGGCGCTTTCGTCCTAGGGAAAGGGTGAAAACCCCATTCGCCTTCCTTTGGGAGCGAACGTACAAGGAAGAACGAAAGTGCTGAGTCAACACTCTAAAAGTAGTCAAAAGAACTTTCACCCCAAAGGAGGGGTGAAACTCCTATTCATCCCTCAACGGGGCAAAAATGGTTATTAAAGGTCAAAGTCGAAGATGGTCAAAAGGGGTGTTCGCTTCTCGTTGGGGTGAAGGTATTTTTATAAGATTTAAAATGTTAAATCGTAGCACCCATATCATTTGATTTAAAAGAAAGTATGGTTTATGATAACAAAGGTGCTCCGATAGTTTAAAAAAGAAGAATTATCAACTATGTTTTTGCCCTATAAGAGAGTGAAGCTCCCGTTCATTTGCTCAACAAAAGTCTAAAAGCATGAGGGCACGACCTAAAAAAAAATAAAATAAAAGAAAAACAAGAGGATAAAAAAAAAGCGAAACATATAAAATAAAAAAGCTTCAGTATTTTTAAGATGCTTTTTCTAAATATGGCATGAAAAGAGAGGCGAAGAATTGTTTTAAAATGAAATGAATCTCACCACGAAGTCAATCAAACGGGTTGAAGGCGTTTTCAGAGTGAAAGGGAAAGAAGACAAGTGTGCCTCAAAGACACTTTCACCCCCATTATTTTTTTAGAGCACCTTGATTTCGTAAGCATAATCAAAATTTCAAAAGTGCTCTATCAGAGCGATTTCACCCTCCAACATGTGGCAAATATTGAGAAGTGTGCATGCAAGCTAAGGCACATTTTTGAGGTATTTAATTTAAAACATGTGCTCGAATTTGCATAGGAGGGATATTTGAGGGTTTTGAGGAGCAAAATCCCACATCTTCGAGGGAAGAAGCACTTATTGGTTCACAAGCAGTGAGGTTATTATTCCAAGGAAGCTTTAATAGCCAGGGTATGTTTTCTAATGAAACCATGTGGCAAGGAGGGCGCACTTTCCAAGGATGATATTGCAGCGAATAATAATTAATATCGTTAGAACATCAAGAATAGTGCCAAGTGAGTGAAACAAAACACACGTTCTTTCGAAATCACCCGAGAAAAATTTGGTATTTATTATGGTGGTTGGAAGGGAGCTCTATATAAAGGAATAGGTAAAAGATTTGCAGTTTAATTTTTAAAATTTTACTGCCACTGTGTTTTTGAAAGCTTTTATTACAGATATTACATAGAGAATTCAGAGTAGCCACCAGAGGGATATAATGGGAAAGAGAACCAAAGAGGTGCAAGAGGCTATAGAGCCCAAGAATTCTACAAAGAAAGTAGAAGGTGGTTCGAAGTCCAAGAAATCCCGAATAAATGAGAATATGGATTTGGATCCGTATTCTGACACTATGGCAGAGATCCGAGACTATGTGATTACCAACAAGGGTGTGGAGAAACTACAACAAGATGTGGAGTTCATGATAAAATAGGAATTAACAGCAAAAATTCGTTTAACTATGTCAATCCACACATAGTTATCTTGGTATTTGTGTACACCCGTACACCCTTGTTGGGAGTTGGTGAAGATAATTGCTCAATTTTATAATCCAATTACCAAGACGGTGCATATGGCAAATAGAGAGCCACTTTTTTCTATTTCCACTGATGAAGTACAGGAAGCATTTTCCTATGGATTGAAACCTCCTTCATATGTGATCAGTAAGAAGCTACATACCCATGAGCAGGAGGACAAATATGTATCTACCGTGATGATGCATTGGTTCATGGAGACAGTTAATTAAAGAGCCACATCTATGGCAGCTATCAAACTTGCCAAAGTTACTTATAGAGTTCAAAAGCCTTGACATTTACTCGATGTTAGTGTGGGTTGTTGGTTTACCAGTAGATTCCATAGTTCATAAGTGGCAAGTGACCCTAGCATAGTGCATATGCCAAGGGGAGTTTTATGCTCCATCAGCCATGAGATAGGGCACCAATCTTATTTACTTCGATTGGGTTGATTTTATATCTTGAAAAATAAATTTTCAGCTGGAGAGGTTCCATACTAGAGAGAAAACGTCATTCAAGCATACCTCATTTTTGTTTTGGTATTTATTTTTCCATATAAACCAACATTTTCATTCATCATAGTAAGGCAAATGGATGAGAAATATGAGCTTCTGCCAGTGTATATGTGGAATTTTGCTCTATCAAGCAGGGAGTCATTTTATAGTTTTAACCATTTGTTTCTAGGACTTGCAATAGATCTACTTTATGGTGCATGTGAAAGAGTGTCAAGGGAGATGAGAGAAGCAGTGGCTACGGTAAAAAAGGGTGACCTATTTTTGTTAACTCAAGTTATGGTCGTAAGAATCTATGGCTTCACGGGAAATCCATTCCTTCTCCCATACTTTGCCATCGAATATGTTTTTTCCATGGAGGTGGTGCACCAAATAGACTATGCTAATGATGTGTATGGAGTAGGGCATGACAAGAGGATGACTTGTAATATGCCTTTCAAGTTTGGCAGTATAGAGGTGAATAGGCTACTCATAGTGGCACTTCAAGACCTAGGGTTGATAGAACTGCTGCAACGGTGGAGATATGACCCATTGGGGAAATTTTTGGAAATAATCAAGGCCAAGACCTTCCATTGTTTTCCATGTCCTAAAATTTAGGAGAGGCAAAATAATTTTTATGGACGCGAATTAGAGTGGCAAATTGAAAATATGATGTCGCTTCCACCTTGGTATGACTTTTACAAACAAAAGGTTGAGTATAATCCGATGGTATACAAAAATAAAATCCCTCAGCCCGAATTGTTTAGTCAGGTAAAAGAAATCCAACCCCTATGGACTGAGGAAAAAATTATGAAATGGTGGATAATGCGGGTCCACAAAGGAAACATTATGTCTCCTTATGGGTTGAAAATGGATGAGGCATTTTCAGAGGCCTACAATGAATATGTCAACGCCTATCAACCCATTGCTTTCACCAATATTTTGCCACAAATTTTCCAATATTTTGACAACAATGAGAGCACGACCAAGGAAAAGCAATCGAAAATTGAGGAGGAAATGCCTAAGGAGGAAGAATAGTAATATGTGTTTCAACGGAGGTCATAGCGGGTGAAGTGTAAAGTTGATGAGGCACCTTTGGTAGAGAAGCAAACTATTCGAGATGTGCCCTCATTCTCAAAAGTTGCAAAGAAGCCCAGGACCAGTGCTACTTCCTAACCTACTACTAAATTTTTGGTCGTTGCAGTTCCCATAGTTGCAGTTGTTTTTGTGAATGTTAATCCCCCTCCACTAGTGACAAATGCTCTAATGACGGTCACCCAAATGTTTGAAGAACACATGCTTATACTGAGAGGGGAGGTGAAGAGTATAATATCACTTTTTACTTTTCTTTCCCAAATAGTATTATCTAATGTAATCAATCGCAATATCAATAACAATAACTAAAGTAATGCACAAATCATCACACACAATAGAGACACCAATTTAACGTGGTTCACCCAATGTGGGCTACACCACAAAGAAAATATTTCACTAAAATTTTCTCAATCAATCTCTTGGGAATCCTTTCCCTATTACAATATTTATGGACCTATGTCCAAAGGAGACACCAATCCCCTAATCAAGTTCATGGATATATATCCATAGGAGAACTCCTTTCTTCTTAGCTCTTGCTGGTGATATTCTAAAAGAACTGCTGACCCCACTGCTCTAGATAATGGATCTATATCCACTGAATACTCCTATCCTCACTGCCTTGGCTAATGGATCTCTATCCACTGGAGACTGTCGTCCTCTATACTATGTCACCTTCAAATATCTATCTCAAATCTGCACTAAACACAGTCCTTCGATCTAGAAAAAATCTACTCAATCTCTATCTCTGGTATGGCATAAACTTGTCCTAAAATATACACCAAAATATTTCCTTAATAGCTATCCTTTGATTTGCACTAAACATAGTCCTTTGATATAGCACAAATTTGTCCTCAATTTCTATCCTCTTACCAACACTAAACATAGTCCTTTGGTCTAGCACAAATCTGTCCTCTGATCTGCACTAAACATAGTCTTTCGGTCTTGCACAAATCTGTCCTCAATATCTATCCTCAAGCCTTAACAAAAAGCTTGATCCAATCATAAATCAACACTGCTAGATCTGCCCCAAACCTTAACTAAAGGTTTGAACAAATCAATCAATCAATTATGTTCACAAGTCTTCTCAAAGACTCGTCTCAAATCTGCCTTGTAAGCTTCCATAAAAGCTCACACTAATCTATCCACAAGTCCTTACTAGAACTTATCCAAATCTGCTCAATAAGTCCTCACTAGAACTTATCCAATTTTTCTCTCAATCTATATTGTACGCTTCCCAAAAGCTCACACAAATCTGTCCACAAGTCTTCTCAAGACTTGCCTTAAATCTTCTCAATAATTCCACACTAGAACTTGTCTCAATCTGCTCAATAAGTCCTCACTAGAACTTATCCAATATCTTCTTTCAATCTGTATTGTAAGCTTCCATAAAATATCACACAAATCTGTGCACAAGTCTTCTCAAAGACTTACCTCAAATATGCTCAACAAGCCCACACTAGAACTTGTCCAATATCATAGAAACATAAAGAGAATTGCTAGAGACTCAATATGCTTCTCATTCATCACAATGCTCAATTATTTTTAATCACTTTTTTAGAAACATACAAAGAATTTTTAGAGACTCAATATGCTTCACATTCACCTCAATACTCAATCACTTTCAATCACTCTTTCAGAAACATACAGAGAATTTTTAGAGACTCAATATGCTTCACATTCACGTAAATACTCAATCACTTTCAATCACTCTTTCAAAAATATACATAGAATTGTTAGAGACTCAATATGCTTCACATTCACCTCAATGCTCAATCACTTTCAATCACCTTCTCAACTCAATTCAGAATATAGAATATTTTTTCATAGAACTTGAACTATCACTTCACACATCCACTTGACTAGGTTCTACCAAATCTACTCAATCAATCACTCAATGAAATAATCCTTGCTCACAAATCCTAGTCCAAGCATATGAACACTCACTCAAAATGTTTCCAATAATGCTTATCAACCAATCTCACATAACAATGATACTCATGTTCTTTCCAAACCCTAGTTCAAGTTCTTCACTCAATTAATCACTTCAACAATAATGCTTATAAAATAATCTCACATAAAAATGATACTCATGTTCTTTGCAAACCCTAATTCAAGATCTTCACTCAACTTTAATCACTTCAACAACAATGCTTATCAAACAATATTCACATAAGCTCAACAACTCAATAAGGAAATCTAATCAAGTCCTTTTCACTCCAAAGTTATTTTCCAGAAAACCAATCAACTCAATCAAGGAAGAATGTGCCCATACCTTTTTTCTTTATGAGAAGTAGACCATACAAATCTGCCACAATCATAAACACTTCTTTACCAAGTACAAAGAGTTAGATGATAATAATTATCACTCTAACACTTTTCATAATTTACCTTAATCACAAAGATAAATTAAATCTCAAATACACCTTATTGCTCCATTCTTAAAATAATATCCAACACCACAATATTTAATTAATCACTTCTTCAAAACCCTAACTCATCACAATATCATCTCAACCATTCAGATTTAACATAACTCACTTCAAAAAATTATCTTCAAAGAATAAACCAATCTCTACTTATGACTCCCTACTTTAATATTGCATTTATTAAATAACTCACTTGTAAAGCAATACAATAAAATAATTTTCTCTTTTTCTAAGATAAAAATATTTTTACTCTCAAATCTATCTCAACAAAATAACCTTTCAAAAATTTAATAATATTTTGAATTTTGGCTAATCCTCCAAAATAAAACTATCATCTTATTTCTCCTAACTTTAACTTTAGCCTAGGCAAAAAATAAATCATAAACCAAAATGTTACCACTTTAGCATGTGCAAGAGTCAAACTTGGCACTTCTCTCCAACGAGCGCCTTGGTCGTGGCTTCCACGCCGTGTGAGCCACATGCTCCTCTTGGAGCCACCAAGCGCCTACCGCGCTTTGACCTCCTTAGCACCCACGAGCCAAAAGGCTCCTTCACCCTTGCTTTTTGGAAACCATGTGTTGCATGAACTGTCACTGCGAAATATGCGCACGAGTCTTAGGTGTTAACATTAGCAAATGAGGATGGATGATTTGGCCTTTGGAAAGGCTATGGTTTAAATACCATACACCTTCCAATAATCTCCTACATCGACGGAGGGAGTATGTCGTCTTCACATGCAAAAATATCGGTGCCAAACTTAGACTTTGGCCTTATAATTATTAAATATAATAATTTAAATTCTTTTAGAATTTAAATATTATAATTTAATTATTAAATAAAATTTGGGCATTTTAAACCAAACTAAAAGCCTCCTTGATTTTTAGAAAAACCTTATAACTTGCCCACCATTGGTTTTAAAGAAAAACCTTTTAAAATAATGCTCCACATAATATTTAAAAATAAACATTATGGAGCTCATATTTCATCAATCTCTTGTATTTCTCCTTTTGATATTTTGACATCAATGGTAGCTCATTCCTTGGCATCAATGATAAATTCATTCCTTGACATCAATGACAACTTCATGGACTCAAAATATCCATCAACATTTTTTATGATTCATGAACAGTCAAGGGACCAGTAGATGGAGGTCGTTAACATAAAGGAAGAATAGGAGAAACAATAGGAAGAAATTATTTCAAAACTGCTTCCATCATCATAGCAGATGGTGCCTACACCCAAAGGTACATCCTCATTCCCCCCTCCTTCTTCAAATAATATAGTGGCTATCAGTTTCTGCATCAATCTCTCCCCCCTTCGATATGCCCTTCGTGTCCATTTCACTCCCTTTTTCTTCCCTTTCACAAGTCACTACTGCTCCTTCTATTCCCCTTTCTTCGACCTCCATTTCTTTCAGCTCATTCACGTCAGGGCCAAACCCTTTTTTTGCGCCCTTCACCTTCCATTGCTATTTCCACTTTCACTGAGGCTGTAAGTATGAAAGCTCCTCCAAAAATGAGCATAACTTTAGCCAAAATTGATTCCTCCACCCACTCCACTATGTCATTCCCTCCCCTCCTAGCCATCTCTTCAACTTCCTTTGAGCCTGATCACTCACAAATTTTAATACCTTTCACACCATTTTTTGAGTTGCAAGTACTGCCTAAGGTTAAGGTAGCATTGAAGCAGCCTGACATAGATAAAATCAATCGGGTGCACCTCAGTTCATCGTAGTGGTTGAAAAGCCATAGACAAAAATAAGTACTATCTCCAGCTCAGCTACTCAAGAAGGTAACTTTTGATCTGGTTTCCATGTAAGTCCATACAACCAAGATCACCCCCCTGGTCCAGAAGCCACAAGGAGAAATAACCCTGAGCGATTATACTTTTGATACTATAACAGAGGACCTGACCATGATTGATCCCATAGATAAAATGGGTAATATAGAGGTTGATATGAGTTTGGTTTACTTACATAGAGAATATTATAAGCAGAAGTTTTTTGACAATAAGAACAAAATTATTGAACTCGAAAATGCCTTGGCTACATGTAGAGTATAATAGGAGAAGACTTCCATAGAGAATGAATACTTGCGTTAGTAGGTTGAAGTGCATCAAAAAGGGATACAGTGAGGTCAAATATGCAAGCACTCAGAACACAACTAGAGGCCATACAGAATCAACTGGCTGAAAAAGCCACATAGGCTACGAGATTCTCCTTGAAAATAATCAAAGAGGCTCACCTTTGCTCGACCCAAAGTTGTGAAAAGCTGGCAACCAAAGCAGTGTAGGTTTTTCATTATCTCTAGGTAGTTCGAATACAAATTTAGATGGGTCAACATTTTATTGACACCACAAAGGAGATGCTAGAACCCCACATGAAAATGGTTGTAAAAATCCAAGCTCTAGCTCAATCTAGCATGCACATTCACCCCTTAAGTGATATGGATTACACTTGGTCTACCACCAAGGTCACGTTGTGAAGCTATTTTTAGATAATAGACCTAGTGAGAGAAGGCAGGAAGATACTTAATGACATAGAGCGAGAGCATACTATTTCCATGATTCATTTTGACGCTCTCATTGATATGGGTTTTCTAGTTTTACTGATGACTGGGGTGAACCTCTACTAAAAGAACAATTGGAAGTGGCTTAGAAGAAGTTCATGGAGAACATCTCAGAGATTTATACATGGGAGGATCCCATCATAGAGGAACAAGTATTACTACTTATGAAGAAGTTTACCTGCATGGATCTATCATTGCTTGAGTTAGCCTAGCGAGCAAAGCGCCTTAGTCTGGAGGATGTCCAAAACCTACAATATGTGTATGAGTCATTGAGTACCCTTTGCCTATTTACTACACATGCTTGGGAGGAAGTAGTCATAGTCTATGAGGTTACCCATAAAATATTGAAAGAGCAGGAGGAGCAGGCTACAAAGGAGCGAGCAATAGCTGAACAAGTAGTGATAGAGAAGGAGCGAGCAAAAGTTCTACGAGTAGATGCAAAAGCAAAGGTGGTTGAGGAGGCAGTAGAAAAGCAGGAACAAAAAAATCCTTCCAAATCAGGAGCGTCAGCTAAATTCACCAGTAAAAAGACTCACTAAAAGCCCAATGGATAAAGGACTGGGATCACTTGCATCCATGCGATTTGGATACCCCATGAGCCACCAAAAATATTGACAATTTTGAAATTACACCACAAAATTTTTTGATATATTTTTGGTTGTAATGTTGCAAAATATATTAATATTATGATACAATATTTTTATTGATATAATATGTTGTAGTTTATATTTTATTTTTCCTTCTTTGTTTTCATGCATCCTTTTTTGGCTTGAAAATAATGGTTGTTTTAAGGGAAAAAATTGCTGGGAGAACTGATTGGTGACTTCGATAAAAATAACCCATAAATAGTTGCAGAAAATGGTGCTCAAAGATTAAGTACATAAAATTATGGGAGCTTCGCCAAAAGGGAAAATTGCATTCACCTCAAACATTGAGCGAAAGGTTCGTTCGCCTCACTTCAGGGTGAACGTAAAATAAAAGGTGAATGACAAACTCCGGTAAACACATTCACCCCAATTGAGGGGTGAAAGTCCTTTGCGCCCCTCATTGGGGCAAAAGAAGAAATTAAAAAATGAAGTTTTGAAGTTGGCTAAGTGTTGAAGTCACCCAAAGTCAAAATGTAGAAAGAATTATGTTCACCCCAAAGTCGGGGTGAAAGCTTCATTCACCCCACTTTGGGACGAACATCCTCAAAAATTTGAAGAGACGCGCCCGACTGACGCCTTGGTTAGACGAAGACATATTCGATGGAGGTCCTTTAAAACACCTTGAGTTATAATGAACTTAGCACCAAATTCAACAACTTTTTAATAAAAGGGTGCGTTCGCCTGAAAGTTGGGGCGAAATATTCGTTCACCCAAAATTGGGGCAAATGTCATTAAGAGCAAACCATTGAAAAGTCAACAACATGTTCACCCCAATTGAGGGATGAAAGCTCCATTCACCTCTCCTGGGGGTGAACGCACTATGGACGGTGAAGAGGGCAAAATTCATTAAGTTCAAAGTGACTTTTAATAGTCAACTTTGTGTTCGCCCCAAGAGGAGGGTGATGGCTCCTTTTACCTCTTTTGAGGGTGAACATAGATTTTAAAGAGAACAAGGCACCTGTTAGAGGTGCTTTTTCTTGGGAGGAAAAGGATGATTATTATCATGATAAATAAGGGAATACAATCTATTATATTGATAAAGGCACCCTCTCCACCAATGAACATGATTGAAAGAGTAAATATGCATTCGCTTATTGCTAAGTTCGGGTGAATTTTGTTGTCAATGACGGCAAAGAATTTCAAGAGCATCCAAGATAGGCAAATGGAGGGCATTGAATGATTGGGGCAAGGAGCAATTCAGATTATGGATCTCGAGCAAAGGGAGCAGTAGTATTAAAAGTACTAGGTGATTTTCATGATTTCCAAGCAAAAGCGTATTTTTGAGGATGGCGAACGTATCAAGTCAATGACCAAGCCTTGTAGTTTTCCATACATCGACACCCAGAGATGTTGATTTCCTAGAGGAATTTCCTTAAATTATGGATCGCTATCTCAAAAGGATGAATGTTCAATATTTTTTAGAAGGTATTCTCTCACTGTGGTTCCTGATATGTAAATATTTTGTCTCTATGTGCATTTAATGAAAGAGGCAAAATCCTCTATAAATACTAAGCATTCCAATGTAATAAGGGAGGTTAGACATTCTACAGAAAAACTATTCAAGTTTTCAGCATCAATAAAAGATACTTGGCTTCTAAATTTGCAAGCGATCTTTGTGTGTGATTTCCTTCTATTTTATGCTCATATTCATTATCTACTATTAAGTTTAAATTCTGCATCTAAATTCAAACATTGTTGGTGAGAGAGTGAGTTATGGAATGTGATCCTGGAGGTTGTCTCTATAAGATTGTAATTAAATCCTTCTGCCTTCTTTTATTACATGCTGCTTAAATGGTTGAGTGGAATTCTTACTTTTAGTATGTCCCAAATCCAACACCTTCGGCATGTGGGCATATTTCCCATTTCTTTTTGTTATTTTAAGTTTCTTTCCTACAACTCTAGTCTTAACCAATGTAGGATTTAGTAAGGGAGCTTGCCCTTTCTAGATATTGGCACGAAGGACATTCCTTTCCCCTGATATTTCAATGTTGTCCATGTCTAGGGCACACAAATGTAGGTTTATATAATTAGGCAGATATTTGACCAACATGACATTATATATTTGTTATGTAAAGGGCTTCACTGGCATATTGGAGATGGTAATCAGGTGAAATTTTGGAAAGATCGTTGGCTGAAGAAAATGCCCCTCTCAAAGGACCCCGAGGTAAGTGCATTGGAACCTTCTCTATCCCTCCATTTTGGTATTAAAGTTTTTGATTATATTACAACCAAAAATAGTGAAAAAATATGGAAAGATTTATCTACTCTAGATTCAGACCCAAAATTAGTTGGTCATATTAAAAATCTAAAAATATGGCTCCATTTGTATCCTCTACTGTTCTCTCATTTCAGTGATTTGATCATTTGGAAGGAGGAAAATAATGGAAGATACCTTGTTAAGTATGGATACCATTTGCTTGAGATATAAGGTAGAAGCTAGTTTTCAGTAAGGAAAATTTATATTAAAGGGCTCATCCCTAAAATAGATTTGTTCTTATGGTTGGTGGCTCAAAATAGAATATTAATTATTGATAACTTACACAAAAGAGACATCCTTTTTGTAATTTTTTTTGTGAACATAATTTGGAATCGGTTCATCATATTTTTCTTGAATGTTCCTTTGCTAGATAGATTTTAGGCAAGGTTTTGGAACCCTTTGATGTTCCTTGGGTCTTCCTAGCCACTATAGGATATTTATGTGTGTAGTGGGATCCTCCTTTCAATAGTGGTAGATTGAAAGTTCTCTAGAGGTTTTGTCTCCCCCATTTTCTTTGGGGAATTTGGAATGAGAGGAATAATAGGGATTTTAAAATAGAAAAAGAGATTTTTGTGGTTGCTTTTCATATTTTTAATACTACTATGGAGAACACTCAAACTTTATCCTTTCATAAGGTGTGTGAAAGTAGACTCGAGGAAGCCATTATTGTTCATTGTAATTTGAAACCTTTAATATATGTGAATTTGTTGAGATATTTAAGGTTGGAAGTTAAGTGGAAACCCCCTCTAGATGGGTGGATCAAACTAGATATAGATGGTTTTGTAAAAGAGAACCCAGGGCATGCTGGTACAGGTGGAGTTTTTAGGTATTCTAGGGGGATGATTATGTAAGCCTTTGTTGAACTTCTATCCATCCAGTCCAACCATTTTGCTAAGGCTTGAGCCTTTTTTATAGGGGCTAAGTTAATCAAAGAAAACCATTATAAAAATATTATTATAGAATGGGAATCCCTAAACCTTATAAATATTCTAAAAGGAAGATAGGAAGCTAGTTGGAGCATTGCATATATGGTTTTGGGGATGAAAGAGATCTTGTAGTCTTGTCACAACCTTCAGTTGAAGCATGTTTATCGGGAGGGGAATGAAGCTACAAATTTATTAGAAAACATGGGGGTGGAGGCTTAAGATATTATTATATGGGAAGATAATTTTCCACTTCAACTTATTGAATTTGTGGCTAAGGAGAAGCCAAATCAGCCCAATGATGTTCACTTTCTATTTGGAAGAAGCTAAATTTTGGGGTTCAGCTCTTATGGCAAACTGTTATGGGTGTTCCAGTATATATGTGGTAGACTATTATGTATGTAAAGTCAAATGTTGTCTGGTTATTCTTTTTATTGGTAGTGTAATATGTATGTTTCTTATTAGGTGCTTTAGGCTAGTTCTTTATGATCTATATGGACATGGCACCATGTTTTCTTCACTTTTTATGATATGCTTGTAAGGAAGTTTATGTAAAAGAGATAGGGTCCTTTAAATCCCCTTCTTAACCTATATATTACATAACACTCTGATAATTAAATGAGGAGAGGTATGAGGTATTTATACTGATACCCAAACCCCAATTATAGAATAAAGTTTAACTTAAGTTGACATAACAAGAGAGCTTTAGGTTAATTATAAGTTATAAAGAGGGTTTAACCATAACAAGGTTAACCATGGTCCATAGGGCTTATATAATAAAATATTACAATTAATTAATACATTGTACAATGAAATTCCCTTAGGCCTATCCAATACATCATACAATATCAACCTTGGCCATGAATTATATTACAATTTCAACACCCCCTCATAATATGAATTGAAGGGCAAAGAAGAGGAAACATTAGTAACAATAATATCACCCTTCATAATGGATGCTCTAGTGGGCCTCCATATTTTTAATTAGACTCATATGGATCCCCCTCATCATATAATATCTACTACTGCAAAGACATTTCCTACATAAGAGTCTCTTTAGGCTAGAATGGAGTCGCCACTACCACTATTAAACACTCCCACACATATCCAAAAAATAATTTTGTGAATACTTCAAATGAAGAAGATAAGTCTATATCACCACCTCCTTTCAAGACAATCCCCTTCAATGTACCATTGTTGCATAAGGTATGTCTTAAAGGTACAACTTTTCTTCTTACAACATACATCACCCTTTTTTAAAGACTTCTTCTTGCCCTTGGGCCACTTGATTTTAGTCACCAAAAGAGGCTTTACATGAACCTGCCTAAAATAAGAGTTGTAAAAAAATTCTAAGAGTACTTGGACAAGAAATAAAATAAGAAGATCGTGGAATATTATATCTTCATGAATAAGCTAAATCAATCACCCGAAGAAGGAAGAGAAACTAACTAAAGAACATCTTGAATCCTTTTCCTATAAGCCTCCAAAATACTCAAAGTTTGCTTAACTATCATAAATACATCTATTCCTCCCAAAAAATTAGGTAAACAATTATAATTGGACCAAATACTATAACTTTACCAATTAAGGAAAGTAACTAGGATTTTCTGGTCCATCTTACATAATCTGACATTAACACCACATGTCCATAAACTAATGCCACTAGTGGTTGAAAAGTCATGCAAAAAAATGGCTCAAAAATGATTTTGTATGCAAAAGTTATGGCCTCTAAAAGTTTTTCCCTAATGGACCCCAAAAAATAAAAAATTAAATCTCAAAATATTAGAAGAAAGAAGCCAATTATCTGCTACCACTTGGTAATTAAATATTCACTAGTGATGTCTACTAATTGTTTTTCAACTCAACCTCCTTGAACCACTTAGATTGTGACATATGACTATTTCTAATTGGATATATGTATTTATATAGTTTCATATACTTGGTTTGGATGGTAAGAAATAGTGCTTTTAGCCACTTTGTCATAATTCATTGTCTCTAAAAGTTGCAACCAAATATTCTACAAGATTCAAACATGAACTATCATCCATCCAAAAAATTGGGCTAGCCAAGGTGACAACATTCCACTTGAGGCCTTGAAATCACTTTCCAATATATTCCATCAACCCAAAAGCAAGAAGAGTGAAAAATGTAGGGGCAAATTTTGATCTCTTGGTCTTCATGCTGTAAAAACCACCATGTAGCTAATTGAACTTATGCTTCTACTACAATTAAAGTAGTAGGATTTTTATACAAGAGTCAAATTTCTATTTTTTCTCCACAAAAGTGTCACCATGAAGGTTTGAACACTCGACCTTCACTCTCTCATGTTGTAGAATATTTTGTGCATGTTGTTGCACCATGTAGACTATTGAAGGTCAAGGGGATAAGTCTTACATTTTTTGCTATTTCCATCAAATTAGATAAAATAAGGGGTTATGCACTATTTTAAACCAAGGATGCCTTGAATGCTATATCTGAAGAACACAAGCTTATACTGAGAGGGGGGGTGAACAATATAAGATAACTTTTTACTTTTCTTTCCCAATCAATATTATGCAATGTATAGATCAATATCAACAACAGTAATCAAAGCAATGCACAAAACACCATACACAATAGAGACACCACAATTTACGTGGTTCACCCAATGTGGGCTACTCCACGGAGAAAATATTTCACTAAAATTTTCTCAATCAATCTCTTGGGAATCCTTTCCCTATTACAATGTTTATGGACCTCTGTCCAAAGGAGATGTTGATCCCCTAAATCAAGTTCATGGATCTCTATCCATAGGAGAACTCCTTCTCCTCTACTTGGCTGGTGATCCTCTAGAAGACTACTGCCTCCACTACACTGGCTTGTGGATCTCTCTCCACTGAAGACTCTTGTCCCCACTCAGAAGACCTATCCTCACTGCCCTGGCTGATGGATCTCTATCCACTAGAGACCACTGTCCTCTCTGCTCTATCACCTCCAAAGCTCTATCTCAAATCTGCACTAAACACAGTCCTTCGGTCTAGCACAAATCTGCTCAATCTCTATCTCTGGTCTGGCACAAACCTATCCTCAAATCTGCACCAAACTCTGCTCCACAAGTCCACTCAGAACTTGCTCAAATATGCTCAACAAGTCCACTCAAAACTTGCTCAATATGCTCAACAAGTCCACTCAGAACTTGCTCAAATATGCTCAACAAGTCCACTCAAATAACCACTCCACAATACTCAACTCAACAAGTCCACTCAAAACTTGCTCAATATTCTCAACAAGTCCACTCAGAACTTGCTCAATCTACTCAACAAGTCCACTCAAAACTTGTCCAATCTACTCAATAAGTCCTCTCAAGAACTTATCCAAATATGCTCTCAATATGTATTGTAAGCTTCCACAAAATCTTACTCAAATCTATCCACAAGTCCTCTCAAAGACTTACCTCAAATCTTCTCAACAAGTCCACACTAGAACTTGTCCAATCTCATAGAAACATAAAGAGAATTGTTAGAGACCCAATATGTTCTATACTCAATGCCCAATCACTTTCTCAACTCAAATCAGAATATAGAATAGTTTGTTTTATGGAACTTGAACAATCACTTCACACACTCACTTGACTAGGCTCAACCAACTCTACTCAACCAATCACTCAAAGAAACAACCCTTGCTCACAAACCCTAGTCCAAGCATGTAAACATCAACTCAAAATATTTCCAACAATGCTCAACAACAATCCTCACATAACAATGATACTCATGTTCTTTCAAACCCTAGTTCAAGTTCTTTGCTCAACAACTCACTTTAACAACAATCTCATAAAACAATATTCACATAGCAATGATACTCATGTTCTTTTCAAACCCTAGTTCAAGTTCTTTTCTCAACAACTCACTTCAACAATAATGCTCATAAAACAATCTTCACATAGCAATGATACTCAAACCCTAGTTTAAGTTCTTCACACAACCAATGGCTTCAACAACAATGCTTATAAAACAAGGTTTTAACCACACTTCTTTATTCCAGAAAACCTTGTAGCAATCACTCAAACACACTTAAAAGGAAACCCTAATCAAGTCCTTTTCACTCCAAACTTATTTTCCAGAAAACAACCAATCAACTTAAACTTTGAAAAATATGCCCATACCTTTTTCTTGATAAAGATGACCTTCAAGAATCTGCCACAATAACACAATATTCCTTTGCCAATCTCAAAAGGATTAGATGACAATACAATGCATATATTAATTCATGAGTATACCTTATTGCTCCAATCTCAAAATAATATCCAACACCAAACTATTTTGAATATTCACCTCTCAAGCATAAGTCACTTTACTACTTTGTTTTTCAAAACCCAAAGCTATTTCTACTTATAACTCCCTAAACTTATTATTGCATTAAAGATAATTCTTTTAATAAGATAATGCAATTTATCTTTCCCTTTTCTAAGGTAAAAGTATTTTACCCACAAGTAAATATTTTCACCTCAATACTTTATAATAACTACTCCCTTTTAATTTAGGCATTCATCAAATTAATTACAACCTTATTTCTCCTTTATTCAACCTTAGCCTAAATTAAAATTAAAGATCACAAAAATATTACCAGTTTTATTAATGCCTGAAGTGCTTCTTCTTCCAAGTGCCTTCCTCTTGGCTGTCACCACCGTGGAGCTGCGTTCTCCCTTGGAGCCTCCACACCTTATGCCTTCACTTGCTTCAGGCCATGCCTTGCTACGTTTACTACCTCAAGCCACACCTTGGCTATGCTTGTTGCCTTGCCACTCCTTGGCTACGTTTGATATCTCTAGCCACACCTTGGCTACGTTCACTACCTTGTACCACTCCTTGGCTATGTTTTTATCTCTAGCCACACCTTGGCTATGTTCGCTACCTTGCACCACTCCTTGGCTATGATTACTATCTCTCACCACACCTTGGCTACGTTCACTGGTGCATAAACAAGATTTTTACTGCTCTTTCTTCCTTACAGACTTAAACACAATTGCACATTTTTATCATCGAGCAAAAGGATAAATTGAAATACCTCCAAGGCATTAGCTTTTATACTAAATCTCTTCCTCCATGCATGACGTCGACGCTCAATTTATTCTCAACGTTGATGCTCGATTTTCCTTTGAAACTTTATTAATTTATAAAATATTTAAATTCTTTTGAATTTAAATTTTATAAATTAATTCTTTAAACCCTATGGTTTTAAAGAAAAACCTTTTATTTTTGCCACCATTGGTTTTAAAGAAAAACCTTTTATTTTTCCACCATTGGTTTTAAAAAAAACCTTTTATTTTTGCCATCATTGGTTTTAAAGAAAAACCTTTTAACTTATGCTTCCACATAATATTTAAAAAATATTATGGAGCCCTTTGCCTTTAAATTTTGCATTGTTCCTTTTGATCTTGAATTTATTAGAAGCTTCTTCCAGAATATCAATGACAACTTTGATAACTTGTTTCTTGACAAATTCCTTGATATTTAATGATGACTTCATTTCTTGACATCAATGACAACTTTAACTTTAAGGACTCAAAATGTCCAACAATCTCCCCCTTTGTCATTGATGGCAACCCAAAAATTTTTACCAAAAACTTGACTTCTTCTTCTATGTTGCTCCCCCTGGCTCAATGCTCTCTTCAATTACCAAGTCTCTCCCCCTTACTCAAATCTCTCCCCCTTTGACATCAATGGCAAAGGGTCACCTTTGGGGCTTGGGGCTAAGAATGAGCCTCTTAGCTTAGCCCCTCCCCCACCTCCTCTTGAGGTGGTTAATTTTGGGGTGGGAGTATTTCTACTCCCAGAAGGCATTGTTCTTTACCTTTATCCTCTTTCCTTCTTATCTGATTCTTCTGATTCCTCTCACTATTTCTTTTAGTGTCCATGTTCCTATCCATGTCTACATTCCTATTCCTATTTCTATTCATATCCATGTTCCTATTCCTATTCCTATTCATATTCATATTCCTATTCCTATTTGTTCATATTCATATTCCTATTCATATTCATGTTCCTTGTTCATGTTCCTATTCCTGTTCACACCTATTTCTGAAATGTCTGCTCTACACCACTTTGTTGTGTGACCATCATTGTTGCACTTGTAACACTTAATGTTATTATTTCTTGGAGGTGCAAATGTCATAGGATTTCTTCTAGTGAAGCCATACCTTCTTCTGTCATGAACCCTGCAATTCATTGCCTTATGACCAAACTGATTACATGAGTAGCAATATCCATGGAAGAACTATATGTTCCCATATTCCTGTCTTTCATGTGTTCTGCATTGTGAAGCCATGTGCCCAAACCTGTGACATGAAAAGCATCTTCCATTGAATTTTCCTTGTCTTGACCTCATTGGTCTCCTAGACCTATTCTGATTGTTGTTCCATCTGTATCTTCTTTGTGCATTGTTCCTATTTTTGTTGAACTCTCTATTGTCCAACTCATCCTCAGATGTCTCACTTTCTTTTACACTATATTTTTCTGAAGTATCTTCATCCAAAGTTTCTTCTTCTCCAAAACTTGAAGTTGACTCTCCTTCCCATTTCTTTTGATTCTGTTCAAATCCGAGACCTGTCTTGCTTGATGTAGTCTTTTGTGTCTTGATGAACTTATCCAAGTTCTTTGAGCTATTTTTAAACCCTTTCATCTTGATCTTGGAGTCCTCTAAATATTCTTTTAGTAGTGCCACTTCTTGTGCTAACTTCTCACATTCCAAGATCTTTGCTTCTAACTTATCCTTGAACCTTTTTGCCTTAGCCTTTGATTTTTCTAAATCCTCTATAAGCAATCTTCTCTCTTCATCACATTCTTGAAACTGAATTTCAAGTTTAGAGTGTTGCTTCCTTACCTTCTTTACTATGTCAAGGGCATAAATAAGTTCTCCCTTGAGATCATAACCATTCTCTTCTGAATATTCCTCTATTTGTTTACCTTTGTCCACATATTTATTTTCTTTTGGCTTGTCTTCTATAGGATCACTTACTTCTTCTTCTAAAGCCATTAGAATATTTTCATCTGGTATTTCAAATGCATCCTCATACTCATCATCACTGAAACTATAACCATCCCTTGTACAATCATCTTCAAGATGTCCAAAGTTACCACATCTAAAACACTTGAGAATTATTGGAGTCCTTTTCTTAACTGGTTCTTTTTCTTCAATCATAAATAGGACTTCATCTCTATCATTGTCTGAAAAACTAGCATCACTATCACTTGAGTACTTACTTGCCTTATCTGCATAGTAGCTCCTCTTTTGTCTTTGAAAGAACTTCTTTCCTTGTCTGCTTTGTCCATCCTTGCTTTTCTTTTGGTGCCTATATCTTTTCGATTCCCTATTCCTGTGATCCTATTTTTCTTCACCATTGTTTTTCTTTGGTTCTTGACAATCTATTGCAAAATGTCCAAACTTTCCACAATTGAAACACTTAATAGATTTTAGATCTCTAGATCTTCTGGAATATTTATCTCTTCTACCATAATTAGCTTCTTCATCACTGGATGACTCATTGCTTGATTATGACTTCTTACCCTTTGTTTTCTTGATTGCTTTGAAGGTTGCTTCCTTCTAGGGAATAGGATCTTTTGTTCTTATCTCAAAAGTTGTAAGCATACCAAGAAACTTATCTCTTGTCAAAGAATCACCATCCATTGACACTTCTATAGCAGAAACCTATTCACTGAATCTTTTTGGAAGAGTTCTTAAGACTTTATCACAAACATCTGATTCATCAATCTTCATTCCAAGTCCTTGCATATCATTAACAACCTCATCAATTCGAATTAGATAAGCACTGATATTTTCCTCATCATTCATTCTTAACATTTCAAATTGTCCTTTGAGATTTCGTATCTTTGCTTTCTTGACACTTTTATCTCCTTCATATATACCTTGCAATTTATCCCACATTTCTTTTGTAGTTTTACAATGCATAACCTTCATAGATTATGTTCTACGCAAACCTCTCACAAGTGCATTCATTGCTTTTGAATTATAGTGTTGTAGAAGCTTACCTTCCTTATCTATAGGAGGATTGACTAAGGGATCATATCCAAATTCCACTACTTCCCAAACTTCATTGCCAAGTGCCATTAGGTAGATCTTCATCATCATACTCCAATACATATAGTCACTTCCATCAAATACTGGTGCTGAATTATTTGAGGACACCTCCTTAGGATCCATTGTGTTCTTGTTAGCTTTTCCTTCAAGCTATTAAACTCTTATGAAGGAACCCACTCTGATACCAATTGAAGAACACAAGCTTATACTGAGAGGGGGGTGAACAGTATAAGATAACTTTTTACTTTTCTTTCCCAATCAATATTATGCAATGTATAGATCAATATCAACAATAGTAATCAAAGCAATGCACAAAACACCATACACAATAGAGACACCATAATTTACGTGGTTCACCCAATGTGGGCTACTCCACGGAGAAAATATTTCACTAAAATTTTCTCAATCAATCTCTTGGGAATCCTTTCCCTATTACAATATTTATGGACCTCTATCCAAAGGAGATGTTGATCCCCTAAATCAAGTTCATGGATCTCTATCCATAGGAGAACTCCTTCTCCTCTACTTTGGTTGGTGATCCTCTAGAAGACTACTGCCTCCACTACACTGGCTTGTGGATCTCTCTCCACTGAAGACTCTTATCCCCACTCAGAAGACCTATCCTCACTACCCTGGCTGATGGATCTCTATCCACTAGAGACCACTATCCTCTCTACTCTATCACCTCCAAAGCTCTATCTCAAATCTACACTAAACATAGTCCTTCAATCTAGCACAAATCTGCTCAATATCTATCTCTAGTCTAGCACAAACCTATCCTCAAATCTGCACCAAACTCTACTCCACAAGTCCACTCAGAACTTGCTCAAATCTCTCAACAAGTCCACTCATAACTTGCTCAATCTCTCAACAAGTCCACTCAGAACTTGCTCATATTTCTCAACAAGTCCACTCAAAACTTGCTCAATCTTCTCAACAAGTCCACTCAGAACTTGCTCAATATACTCAACAAGTCCACTCAAAACTTGCTCAATTTTCTCAACAAGTCCACTCATAACTTGCTCAAATCTACTCAACAAGTCCACTCAAAACTTGCTCAATCTACTCAACAAGTCCACTCAAAACTTGTCCAATCTGCTCAATAAGTCCTCTCAAGAACTTATCCAAATATGCTCTCAATATGTATTGTAAGCTTCCACAAAAGCTTACTCAAATCTATCCACAAGTCCTCTCAAAGACTTACCTCAAATATTCTCAACAAGTCCACACTAGAACTTGTCCAATCTCATAGAAACATAAAGAGAATTGTTAGAGACCCAATATGTTCTATACTCAATGCCCAATCACTTTCTCAACTCAAATCAGAATATAGAATAGTTTGTTTTATGGAACTTGAACAATCACTTCACACACTCACTTGACTAGGCTCAACCAACTCTACTCAACCAATCACTCAAAGAAACAACCCTTGCTCACAAACCCTAGTCCAAGCATGTAAACATCAACTCAAAATATTTCCAACAATGCTCAACAACAATCCTCACATAACAATGATACTCATGTTCTTTCAAACCCTAGTTCAAGTTCTTTGCTCAACAACTCACTTTAACAACAATGCTCATAAAACAATCTTCACATAGCAATGATACTCATGTTCTTTTCAAACACTAGTTCAAGTTCTTTTCTCAACAACTCACTTCAACAATAATGCTCATAAAACAATCTTCACATAGCAATGATACTCAAACCCTAGTTTAAGTTCTTCACACAACCAATGGCTTCAACAACAATGCTTATAAAACAAGGTTTTAACCACACTTATTTATTCCAGAAAACCTTGTAGCAATCACTCAAACACACTTAAAAGGAAACCCTAATCAAGTCCTTTTCACTCCAAACTTATTTTCCAGAAAACAACCAATCAACTTAAACTTTGAAAAATATGCCCATACCTTTTTCTTGATAAATATGACCTTCAAGAATCTGCCACAATAACACAATATTCCTTTGCCAATCTCAAAAGGATTAGATGACAATACAATGCATATATTAATTCATGAGTATACCTTATTGCTCCAATCTCAAAATAATATCCAACACCAAACTATTTTGAATATTCACCTCTCAAGCATAAGTCACTTTACTACTTTGTTTTTCAAAACCCAAAGCTATTTCTACTTATAACTCCCTAAACTTATTATTGCATTAAAGATAATTCTTTTAATAAGATAATGCAATTTATCTTTCCCTTTTCTAAGGTAAAAGTATTTTACCCACAAGTAAATCTTTTCACCTCAATACTTTATAATAACTACTCCCTTTTAATTTAGGCATTCATCAAATTAATTACAACCTTATTTCTCCTTTATTCAACCTTAGCCTAAATTAAAATTAAAGATCACAAAAATATTACCAGTTTTATTAATGCCTGAAGTGCTTCTTCTTCCAAGCGCCTTCCTCTTGGTTGTCACCACCGTGGAGCTGCGTTCTCCCTTGGAGCCTCCACACCTTACGCCTTCGCCTACTTTAGGCCATGCCTTGCTACGTTTGCTGCCTCAAGCCACACCTTGGCTACGTTTGCTGCCTTGAGCCACACCTTGGCTATGCTCACTACCTTGCACCACTCCTTGGCTATGTCTTTATCTCTAGCCACACCTTGGCTACATTCACTACCTTGCACCACTCCTTGGCTATGTTTGTTGTCTCTAGCCACACCTTGGCTATGTTCACTACCTTGCACCACTCCTTGGCTATGATTATTATCTCTCACCACACCTTGGCTACGTTCATTGGTGCATAAACAAGATTTTCACTACTCTTTCTTCCTTACATACTTAAACACAATTGCACATTTTTATCATCGAGCAAAAGGATAAATTGAAATACCTCCAAGGCATTAGATTTTATACTAAATCTCTTCCTCCATGCATGACGTCGATGCTCGATTTATTCTCAACGTCGATGCTCGATTTTCCTTTGAAAATTTATTAATTTATAAAATATTTAAATTCTTTTGAATTTAAATTTTATAAATTAATTCTTTAAACCCTATGGTTTTAAAGAAAAACCTTTTATTTTTGCCACCATTGGTTTTAAAGAAAAACCTTTTATTTTTGCCACCATTGGTTTTAAAGAAAAACCTTTTATTTTTGCCATCATTGGTTTTAAAGAAAAACCTTTTAACTTATGCTTCCACATAATATTTAAAAAATATTATGGAGCCCTTTGCCTTTAACTTTTGCATTGTTCCTTTTGATCTTGACTTTATTAGAAGCTTCTTCCAGAATATCAATGACAACTTTGATAACTTGTTTCTTGACAAATTCCTTGATATTTAATGATGACTTCATTTCTTGACATCAATGACAACTTTAACTTTAAGGACTCAAAATGTCCAACAATATCTCCACCATAACCAACACATTGAAGTTCCAAAATGGGCTGAAAAATCTAGCACTCCCAACATTGAGCCTGAAAATAAGTTTGATTTTGCATGAAATAAAAATTGTGCCAAACCTACAATATTCAAATTCAAAATTTTACCACTACTTATCTTTCTTCTTGCTATATCCAAGGAAGAGAATATAGTGGCCATCCAAGCTAAAATCTAGTTTTCTAATTAGGGAATTAATGATGCTTTGCTAATAATGAAGTAGGAAGGATTTTTAGTTATTTTTTTCAAGATTCATAAGAAATTGAATGAATATTTTTGATATTGTCAAGTAAACTAGAATAAGGATTAGAGGCTCTAAATGAGACTTCTAAGTGACCAAATGACACTGCTTTGTACCTGTTCTAATATCATGTTGAAATTCACAATATTTTCTAGAAATAAATAAAAGCAAATCATCCACTCAAATATTATACAGAAAGCATAAAAGGATGAAAGAGAAAATGATATAAGAATTTTGGGGCACTCATAGGGACCATAGAAATCACTATATACATAGATGATATTACAACTTCGATAATCAAATGAGGAGTGAGAGAGGGTATTTATACCAATACCAAAACCTCAATTACATAATAAAGTTTAACCTAAGATGATATAACAAGAGGGATTTAGATTAATTACAAGTTAAAAAGAAGGTTTAATAATAATAAGGTTAACCGTGGCCTATAGGGCTTGGATAATAAACTATTATAATTAATTAATACATTATACAATAAAATGCCCTTAGGCATATCCAATACATCATACAATAGCAACCTTGGCCATCAATCAAATTACAACTTCAAAATTGGAATTATCAAATTTTAGGATGCATGCTTTAGGGGACGCATGTTAAAAAATCCCTTAATCATGACTCTATCCATATTTTAGGGTTTTGGAAAAGTTAACAGGCAAAAATGATGAAAACAGGTGGTAGACATGCAACAATTTGGAAAAAAAGGGAGCTAAAACCACCAACCCACATGGATCACTATTGGCCTACCCAAGGATTAACAAAGTTAGTCCACCCCTATCTCATATATTGGAGGAAGAGACTGTCCAACACTTTCAAAGTTAGTTGTTAGTGCTATTTTTACAAATACATGTTACCCCTCCCTAAGGACCATTGGTGACTGTATAAGGGATTTCCACTCATGAGTCCTTAGGAAAAAAGAAAATGAACAATATGCAATAGCCAAGGCAATAGAAATAAAAAATCGATGCTACAAAACAAACAATATTTTAAATATATATTTTATTCTATTGACCATGCAAAAATGCAAAAAATTCAAAATAAACAATAAAAAATACAACAAAAAATACAAAAGTAGAGGGAAACATACGTGATACTTAACTATATGTGCCCCAAAAATTGTTGGCTAAAAGAAAATTATTTTTACTTACCCCATACAATGGGAAAGGAATTTACCTATAAAAATATCTAAAGTTCTTAAAAATACTAGTTAGATACAAAATGAGCAAAAATGGAGCATATAAGCAAATCCAGAGTGTGCAAAAATACTTAGAAGTACTATCCTTGTGAAAGCTTTGCAAAACTTGACAACATAGTATACAAGAAATTGTATTTTTTGTAAAATATTTATATATATGGGGTAAAAATTTGAATTGTCAATTTCATTTTCATGTGCACTTTGGGTCTTCTGATGACCATAACATGTTTGTATAACATTTTATTTAAACATAGATATAACTAGTGGTGAGTGGATGTGAGGGCTCCTCATCCTGTGTATTTTTCTCAAATTTTGGATCAAAATGAACAAATATTAAGAAATCAAAGTAAATGAAAAATCACTTAGTTAGACTAGCTAAGAGATAGCTAGGATAGTGCAAAAGGTGACATCATGACTGCCTCACCTAGGAGGTGGGGTCCACATATAATAATTAAAAATTTTCCAGAAGTGCCATAGAAAGTTTAAAAATAAAGGATGACCAAGATCACCATTTTTGGAAAAGTGGTAATCTTGGTCAAACCAGACAATATTTGAAAAATGATGAAAAGTGGTGATCAAGGCCCAAAGGGGTGATCATGGTCCTACAAAACTAGGGGAAATTTTGGCCTGATCGATGATCATGATCAAAGACAAAACTTATGGTCAAAATTTTCTTGTTGATATTGAACATTATTCGTGTATGACCTAGCAAGGAACTTTGGGATGAGGTAAGATCCAAGGATGAGGATAAGGCCTACATGATGCCAAGTCCAACACTAGTGAAGCGACTAACATGGACCAATGAGATGAATTTTTATAATAGCATAGGAAGTACTCCTAGATGTAGGAGTGGTTCAGGCGAGGGATGATCCCTCAGATGTAGTTAGAGTTATGTTAGGTCAGAGTAAACTAGGTAGCTAATATATCCTACATCCATCCCCATCAGTAACTATGCTATGATTTCATGCTATTTTGAAAATAACTAACATATTTTTATGGAGGCTTACACCAGATAAGGTCATTGAGATGATGGTAAAATTAGAGAATATTTATTTCATCATAGGCCTGCCAATTATTGAGAAGACATCTCAGATAGCCACCATAGAGGATACTCAATTGATGCTAGAAGAGTGGATTACATGGGAGAGATAAATAGACCAAAAAATAACCATCATGCTAGAGAGGATTCAATCAACCACAACCCCTCCATTTGCATTATGTATGGGAATCTTCCTCCTATTTTCTTACATGTTTAATCACAAGGGAATGAACAAGATCTTGACATCATTGATCTATCCATTGTACTTAACCATGAAAGATGGCCACACATGATTAAAGAGGAAGTTCACTTGGGGTAGAGATTTACTAGCACTCTTTACATGACTTGTATCACATCCAAGATTGTTGGGTATGTATGATAAACCTAGTATTTCTATTACAAGTATGGATATATGAACATTTTTCCATGTATCGACATCCAGGATTACCCTTGGAGATAGCACCAAGGTACATTCGAGCAATATGATGAGAGCATATTGTAGGGACATCATGGCCATAGGTGCTACTATTGACCCAAATTCATAACGGTCAGATTATATGGACTTCCTATCACCACTTGCTTCAAAGTAGACATTGGGACTTGCAATAAGTTATAGTGGTGAGACAAGTGATCATGGTGCATAATCATTACTTAGGGTTTCTAGAGCCTCATACGATGGAAAGGGTCCCAATATAGTTTGAGGACCCACATCTAGATAGGGAGATATTATTGCCTAATCCATGATGATGGCATAGATAATATTAGGTTATAGATAGAGCAAGCAGACCACCAATAACATGAGACTATCATTGATAGAGGATGGAGTCATAGGAGGGACCTATGGTGTAGTGTGAGAGGGGAATTATATAGCTCATCATTATTATCTCATTATAAAGTGTCCCAAATATTGGGACACCCATAGAGATCGATGCACCTTATCCCACATTGACTTAGGAGAGGGGTGAGACCTTAGGAGTAATAATGCTAGTGAGCAGTGATGATGATTCTCTAGGGGATGAGGAGGCTATAAAAAACCATGATACAGGAGGATATAATCAAGGAGATTACCCCAAAAGAGAGATATGGATCAGAGAAGGATATGAACATAAAATATCTCTTTATTTTTGAGGTTGGGGTAGATGTTATGGACCTATAGGCTTCTTTCTCTAAGAAGGATGATCCTACCTAATAGCCAGATAGCCCAAGTAAAGCTCTTTCTCCTATATAGCATAGCACTATTTTTAATTATTTTGATACACTATTAGAGTTAGACTAATATGCTATGATTTGTATATGATGTATCTAACTCTTTTTATTTTACTTTATGATTACAAAGACCTCCTAATAGTGGCATAAGCTTATTGATAGACTGCACAATGTCACTCTAGGTAGAGTACTATATTTTGATAGTCTACCATTGACATCACCTCCTTAGGTCAACTCTTCAGAGAGGCCAATTGACTTGTATAGTAGGGCCCACTATATTGATGCCATTTTGAATTAGGTATTGATGGGAGATCATACAATGTATTAGCTCCATCAAAGAGAGTTGGAATTATGGTCATGGAAGGAGGTAGTAGAAAAAGTGTACATTACAACAATAATTAAACCGAGTGCAACTAGACTTAGCATAAGTGTAGGGAGATCTAGTGGGTCTTAGGATGTCTGTGTTGTGTCAATACCACTCAAGCACCTTCTAGACCTAGCATAGGCACCCAACACAGTTTGAGGTATGTAGGGGTTGATTTTGCATCCACAACCCTTTCCATTATATATATGATAACATTGTTTATAGTTGCCATATCACCCATAGTAGATTGTATATAAGATTATTTGGGTGATTGTGGCTATGTACTCAAGACACTAGGTATCTTAGGATCATGACACATTTTGCTTTGTGTATCATATTATACTCTCATGTATTTATATATTTTAGATATATATGAGATTATTTTTTTATTATAGCTTTTGATTTATGTAGTATTTGATGACACATCATTTCTAACTTTGATAATTGCATGTATGATTTGAGTAGCATTGAGTGTCATGCATCATGATTAGAGAGAGAATGTATGATTTGAGTAGCATTAAGTGACGTGTTTCATGAGTTTGATTTATCTAGAGAACAAATGATTTGGATAGCATTTTGTGATATGCTCTTCATACACAATCTCCCTCCAGTATTGACCATGTATGAGGTGATGTGTTAATCACACATATCACTATAGTAGAAAGGTAATATGTAGTGTCCAACAAGTGCCAAGTACCAATAAATACACTTGTCATTATAAGATAATCCAACCTATGCCATGTACAAATGTAAGTACTTGTCTCCCAATTGTAAAATAAACCTATAGATAGAAATCAATGGACACTATGGTAGTCAATAAATTCCATACAATACTATAGGGAAGCCTAGGGGATGCTAAACTATGTTATGAATGGTATAAAAATATGTCTTAAAGGATAACTCATGCACTAATTCCAATGATAGACATATTGTTTAACAAGATATGACCACCATGATAGAGGGAGAAGAGACAAAAGGTAAAGAAAAGCAGGCTGGAAACATGTTGCAGCACACCCCAATAGAGGGAGATCCCATGGAAGGGAAAGTTACAATTCCCCTATGATAATAGGGTTTGCATATTATAGTACCCATTCAACTATGTTGTTCAACAAGGTACACTTGCCATTGTAATGGGACACCAAAAATAATTGATTGAATAGATATATTGCATATTTTTATTGCATAAAACATTTAAAGGGAATGTTGCCTTGGTGTTTTGACCATAGACCATACAAGAGATGACATGGGTTGAACTAAGGCAATTGATATATGGTACTTAAAGTAGGGTACTGATATAAATTACAAGGGAGACTTTGAAGAGATCATGGTACCCCTTACTAGCAAGAACAACACCATGATAAAGGAAGGAAAATAAAGTGCAAATAAAGATAATAGCAATAAATACTAGTAAAAAATGGATGAAAACCACTAAGAAATGAGAACATCCAAAAGCATAAGCAAGCTAATGGAATAGTGAATAATAGGACAACTGAATAGTCAAACAACTAGGATTACCACTTAAAGTGGCAATTGGGGTTAGGAGAGAAAATAGCATGAAAACACAAATCACCAAACCAAAAGTTCAAAAAAGTAATAAAAACTAAAATTATTACGATCATCATTTAATGTGGTGATCTCAGTCCTAAAAGGAAGATACACCACAAGATATATGAAGATATGTCAAACTAAATAATGTACAAGATTGGTGCTTACAAATAGACAATCAAAGTAATCAAAGTAAAAAACAAGACACCAAAGCCAATAGATAAACCAAAAATACACCAAGACTATACAAATGGGTAGAAGGGCCTACACATAAAAGTGTTTGACATACATGGAATTGATGGGTTCATCCAACTCAACTCCATACATTGTTTGTGTTGTGATGTCCTTCACAATGACCCCAAAATTGGGGACCCACTTGAAAATTAATTTTTTTTTTCCAAATCATTGCTTGAAATTCATTTTTTGCAGTTACCATCATAAAAATACCAGTTCTCAAAATGGTGTCATAGCAATGTGCATTATCAAAAGGGTTGGTTTCCATTTGGATAGTAAAACATACACCGCTAAATTCACCATGTGCTCACCAAGTCTCTTTCATTTATGTTTCCAAAGTCATTTCGAGTAAATTTTGATGTTCATGTATTTGTTTATGGTTATGTTTTAGGGTTTGTTATTTTTGTCCTTGTGTTGTGTTGTGATTGATTAAATTCATCATGTTTTATGTGGTTTATATTATGTTGTGTCATAATATAATGTGTTTTGTAGGTTTAATTCTTTTTAGATTATTTTGTTAGTGTATGGTGTTATGTATATGTTTGTTCATATGTTATGTTTAGTTATGTCATGTTTTAAATTAATTAAATTATAAAGTTTTATAACTTTATAATTTAATATATTTAAAATTGTTCATTGTTTTAAATTAATTAAATTATAAAGTTTTATAATTTAATATAGTTAGAATGGTTATGTTATAAATAAATAAATTAAATTATGAAGTTTTATAACTTTATAATTTAATTATATTTAATAAGGTTATTTCATAAATGTTTTATATTCTAATTAAATTTTTCGAGTGTGCAAGATTATTAAAATATATTAAAAAAGGCTTTATTGATATTAGGGTTTCAGGAATTCATTTTTTTAAATGGACGGAACAGAGCAAACTAATCAAGAGAAATGAATTTCTCAAGTTATAAATGGAGAATTATAAACCAAAGAGGGGGTCGGACATTTTTGCAAAGAAGAAGAGAAGGAAAGTTGAAGAAGCCAAAGAAAGGAAAAAGAAGCTACAAAGAGTTGGAAATTACAGAGAAAAGGATTCTATTGTAAGATCTTTGATTATATCAAAATATTTTAGGGATTCAAATAAGCATCATTTTGGTATTTGAATTATAATTAAAATGTTTGGTATAGTTTTCAATAATTAAAAATTCCACTGAAGATTGCATCATATCATTGTTCTATTGTGTGAATACTGGTGGGCAATGATTTGGTTTAAGTCTTTGTGATTATTTCTATCTGTAGCATTTGTCTGAGATAGAATAATATTTCTTCTTTATAGAACTTTTGATTATTTTTTATTTGATATTCAATTATGTTTGCTTAGCCTAGTTTAATTTCATAAGAATTAAACCTCAGACAAGTACTCTGGTTTCAAATTTGATTTAATAAAGTTAAGAATTGGAGTTGATATCTTTTATTGAATTTTGTTTGGATTTTATGCTTCAAATATCGTTTTATTTATTTACCGATCCAAACCCTATATTGAGAGGATTATATTTGTTATTAAATATTTTATTCCATAAATATTTAATAAGCAAATAATATGAGAAAGATGTATTTATGAACTTGATTTTCAAAGTATAAAATTCACAACTCATAGATCAGTTTTATATTAAAACCCTATGGATTATAATTATAAGATTTGAAAATCTTACAATTTTAGGGTTAAATATTATTACTTTATTTCATTTTCCAAATATTTTAATGTTGATATTATATTTGGGATGATTAAAATGTTTTAGGTTCTAACTTTAATTTAATAAGGTTGAGAATTAGAAGTGATTTATTTTATTAAAGTTTGTTTGGATTTCATGTTTCAAGTATAATTTATTTATGCACAAATCCAAACATTACATTGGAAGATTATGGTGGTTATTAAATATTTGATTTCACAAATATTTAATAAACAAATATAATAAGGAAGTACATTTATGAACTTGATTTTAAATCATAGAATTCACAGTTCATAAATAATATTTATAGCAAACCCTATGAATTTATGATTAATAATGTTTTTAAAACCTTATAATTTTAGGGTTGAACATTTTTATTTTATTCATTTTTTCAAACATTTTAATGTTGATTTTATATTTGAGATGAATAAAATCTATTCATTGATTAGACCTTAGTTTTTAAAGGTGAATATTTATAATCAGGGTTTATATCATCATTTTGAAATTTCACATACTTTAATTTTTATTAAGGTAATTGAAGTTTCATATTAATTAAAATGTTAAGGCAAATCTTTATTTCAAATTGGTTTTGAAAGCATTTTAATCAATGGTATTGTTAAGTTTGCATCAATAGATCTTAATCATAAGGCATATTTACTTTATCATTTAAAAGATAAAAATTTAATGAGATATGCATGTTAGCAGTGATAAACTTAAATCAAATTACCTAGTTTCCCAGGCCCCTTGTTAACAACACTTGCAAACCAAATGAGTTATTCAAGTATTTCTTATACATATACATAAGATATAGTGAAACACAAAACAAGAACCTTGGAGATATATACTATTCTTTGCAAGAGAGAACTTAACGTTCTAAGTTGTCGAGTGGTTTTGTGACTTGACAAAATCGCACCTCAACAGTTTGCAATTTCATTACCCAGGTCTAAAAAATTATGTAATGGTATATGCACCAATGCAATTCTATTTAAAATTTCCCTTGTAATTCTTATACACATTATCAAGCTTGAGGACAAGATACCTAACTTTGAAATCATGATGATAAAATTTATTTTTATATTGCTTGGAAACATGACTCTTGTAGGCTCTATTATGCTCAATATTATGTAGATGTATCTCATCAAGAGTAATAAGTTTGATAAAACATGCTTCCCAATATCATGACTCAACATATTGTTCAAAAAAATACATAAAGAAAGAAATTCAATTTCAAGCAACCAAATAGATTTAGTACTATAAGCCAAAGAAAATGGGTTTCCCCTATATACATCTAAATACTAGTGCAATATTCCCACCATGTGTGATATAATGTTAAGTTCCAATATTTATTTGATTATTTAACTATATTATTTAGAATATTTACCAAAATCTTATTGCTAGATTCAACTTTCCATTTCCTTATGGATAGTAAGGCATGCAAAAATGGTGTTGAAATCCTAACTAAGAAGTTAACTCTTGTATTTATTTATTTTTGAAAAGGGTATGATAATTTGAAATGATATTGAATAGGAAACCAAAGCAACACATGATCTTATAAAATACAAATTTAGATATAAGAGTTGTCTAATTTGTCAGGGGTAGGCATTGACTTTCATTATTGGCTAGAAGTAACTCATTCTTAATAATTTATGAGCTATGGAATGACCACTAAAGTTTCCTCTATAGCCACCACTATTGACATCAAAGAGAGCTTTGGACACCTTGACTTATATAAGGCATCACAAGAAAACACCATCGATATTACAATAGTAAAATACACGATCGAGGACAACATAGTCATAGGTGGATAGGATTGATTGTTAAGGAAGTGTAAAACTTTTTCATACCAATGATCACCATGAGATATTTGGTAATCAATATAATTGACCTCAATTGTATGCACATCCATTGGCCCATGAGTGATAGAAATTATAGGTTCATCATAAAATTTTACCATAAAATTAGTTTCAATAATATTTTTATGTGGTATGAATTTACTAGCTGAAGCGAGTAGAGAGTCAACCTCAACATTTTTCCCCTTAGGGTATTCCTAACAGATAAGGAATCAAAATCATTCATTAAAATTCTAGCCACTTGGTGGTAAGGGATAAAATGGAGAACTTTGATAACATACTTACCCGAGATCTAACAAATCATAATTTAAGAGTTGCCTAGCACAAATGTGTTTAACATTCATATGTTGAGAGATCAAAAGTCCTAAATTTAATGCCTCATATTCTAAAATATTACTTAATTTCAAAAAATATATATGGAAGGCCATAGAAATGGCTAGGCCAATTGGATACTTGAAGAAAATACTGACTCCTACCTCAAGCTTGTTCTTTGCTCCATCAAAGTGGAGGATCCAATTTTTAGGATGGAGGACTTTTTCAAACTTTTGGAAGTGGAAGGTGTGTTATATTTGGATTTTTCCTTGGTCTCATGATGCCTTTTGGTAGCCTCATGAGAATTGAACAATTTTTTTACTTAGTAAGGTTATAAGGGATAGGCTCCTATCTAAGACTAGAAGCAATAAATGAAGGGAATATGACAAATTCATGAGAAGCACAAGAAATGACCATTATGTCTTCATCATGCAATGCCTCCTTTAAGGATTGTGGTTAGGGTTAGGAGATACTACTAGTTTATTAGTAATAACTTAATATTTTATAGATTTTTGTGTAACAATATGACGATCAAGTTCTTACATCATAGTGATCTATTTTCATAGTAGATGTTACTAGGAATGTATGGATTTTGTAACAGGTATTTCAAGGGATTAGTTTTACTGACCATATAAGTTGTTTGATATGACATATAATATCTTGTATTATCACATGCAAAGTAGATATCCAAATATTATTTCATCATGGGAGTGTATTGAGTTTCTTTCAAAAGTATTATTAAACTGATAAAGTACATGACATACTCCTTATTATAATCTTATTGAATAAGGACTACTTCCAAGGAAAATTGAGTAGTTGAGATGTACAAAATAAATGATTTTTTTTGGTTGGGTGAGCAAAGAGTGAAGGGTTGTAAAATAAATTTCTTGGATTTATAAAATACCTTGTTATAACTTTCATCCCATTTGAACTCAACATATTTCTAAGTGATTCAATGGATATGCTTTGAAAGCTAACCCAAGAATGAACTGCCTAATGGCTCCAAGCTTTCCTAATAAGGATTTGATATCTTTAACCATTTAGGGAGAGGCATAGCATAAATAGAATTTATCTTATCTTGATCATCATAAAAGCCCCTATGGGGCACCACGAAACCTAGTAGCTTTCCACTAGTACCAAAAATGCATTTCTTGGGGTTAAGTCTAATATTAAAGTGACATAGTCACTCAAAAATGACATGAAGTTCAGTTGGATGGTCAACTTGCTTCTTAGACTTACCCAAGAGATCATCCATGTATTATTCCACTATCTTACCATCACATATTAAAATACCATAGTTATAGCCTATTGATAAGTAGCATCCACATTTTCAATCCAAAAGGCATTATGATGTAAACAAAATACACTCTAGTGTGTAGTAAAATTTGTTTTAGTTTGATCCTCAAGTGTTGAAATTGTAATATGATTTCCAACCAAGGTCAACATTGTATGATATGTTGGATAAGCCTAAGGGAATTTTATCGTACAATGTATTAATTAATTATAATATCTTATTATATAATCCTTATGGGTCATAGTTAACCTTGTTATGGTTAAATCCACTTTATAACTTATAACTAATCTAAATAACTCTTATTATGTGTTATATTTTTAGGATATATGCAATGGTAGAGATCTAACATAGGTCCTAATAAGATAAAAGAAAGTGAGTCTGAAATATACTATAAATAGAAAGTGGTGAAAATACAATGCAGTATGGAGGATATGGTCACTCCATTAATATAAGCTAAAGAACTAGAGTGTGCTCCATACAGGAGCTCTACCACTATCTACTACTCTACTACAATGCTCTTGATATCTATATGTTGCATCTTATGATCTATCACTATGAGGCCCTTTATATAGGAAAATAGATTCCTTGGCCAACACTCTAACTAGTTGTACACGTGGACACCTTACACATTACAACTTGCACATTGCCACTTGTGTATTTATTACATTTCTTGAAGTAACTAGCTATCTTCGCCTAAAGTAATCTCTACTCTAATGTACCAAAGGTGGTACATATACATGACCCAAATGATGTAATATATTTTAACTCTAACACCCCCTGTATTATATTTTTGGGTATTGAAGATTTCAATCTTCAATATGGATTTTCTTATTTGTCTTGGACATTGTATTCTTCTTCTTTGTTCTCTATAACCTGTTCAAGCAAGTAATTATCTTAATAACTTGTTCTTATAGAAAGAGCTTTCACTTCATAATCATCTATAAATTCTTCCAGGTCTTCAATTTCTTCTATCCTTTGAGCTAGATATCATTTTTTATTCTCTTTGTGATACTCCAATTGGGGATAATTGCTTGGACACTGAGCTTGCTACTGGTTTTGATATTGTCGTGGTTGAAATCTACTTCCATTTTTCATCTGATTTCTTTGATTCTAATATTTGGGATCAAATTTGCAATAGTTAGTGCTATGAACTTTTCTTTTGCATATCTGATAATACCTGTTATACCATGGTCTTCATCCTCTTGATGATGAAGCAATATTCCCATGTAGATTTTCTTTTGATGTCATTGCAGTGTTAGCCGTTTCATCTTTAACTATATTCTCTATCTCATATTCCTTTGTATTCCTTTGACTTGATGCTATGAGGTGGCAAATTTAAATTCTTTGAAATGGAAGTCAACGCCTTCTTTGACCGACACTAAATTCTCCCTTACATAATGCTTATTTTCTTTATAATTGGTGTTGGTATTCCTTTAAATAATTCTCTATCTTATCCTCTATGAATTGGACACTGGTATGGCTAGTTTTACGACGTATTCCTTCTACAAATGTTGTTGATCAAGTGAGGTATTGTATTTGGCAATCTTATGATAGCTTCTTAAATGTTGAATTTCTCCTTTGAATGGTGCACAGGCTTGAATTAGCCTTCTTCCTTTGAATATGCTTCACACCATTCAATGTTGGTCTTATCTTTGACCTTTGGTGCTTTCCCTTATTCAATATGGATGCTTTAAATCTTGTGACTTTCAGATAAGTGTCACTTGAGTGCTACTTAGTAGGAGTTGATATTCCAACATATGCAATGATGAGTTTAGTGGTAACCGTCTAAAGAATTGTAACTCCTCCTAGGTGAGTTTTGGCTTATTTACGAATGTTGGATGCTTAGAGATCTTATGCCAAGTGGCATTCACAACTTGTGCATGTAAACATTTCTTCTAATGCTCCAATGATGGGCATTGATACCCTATATTTACCTATATCTTTGAAATGTGTGTTGGCTTTGTTATGTTTCTTGAAACACAAGCATTCCCTCTTCTCTATTTGCATGCTATCTTGATGAGGATAATGGATGGCGCTAGTTGTATTGCTTATTGGTTCTATTGTGCTCTCAATGGTGGTCCTATGGTAGCTCCTTATGCTCTTCAATGGTGGTCGTTATCTCTAAGTAGAAACCTTGGGTATAACACTTCTTCTTTTGTATCTTAGCACCTGTAATATGTTGTTTGTATGTCTTTTATAACAACCATTTGCTAGCATTTTTGCTTGGCTTTGATAGCACTTCTTCTACATAGATGATCTCCCTCTATATGCTACCCTTTTCTCTATGTAGACTTGTATGGTAATGGCTTCTTATAGTAGCTCCAATGTTATAGGTGACACGACTGCTTCTAGGGTTGGATTGGACGTGGAGAAATAGTGTTTTTAAACACCTTTATTCTTAGATGTGTGAGCTCTTCGGTGGCTCCTTCCTCTTGCTCGAACTCTGCTCTTCAACCTACAAAATATGATGTTTGCACTTGTTGTAAATAAGATTACAAAGTAGGTGCTTTGTAATAGTTAGATTTGCACCAATATGAAGGAGCTTTTTATGAAATCCTTCTTGTCTCTTTTAATCTGCTTCCTTGGATCTTTTAATGATAGTTAATCCAAGCTAATGAGATGTTATTTTTGAAGTAAGGATTTCTGCACTTTGCACTTAAATTAAATCCTTATATTCTCCTTGAATCTTGAGATTCACCAAGTCTCGATTTGAGGCTTCCTTCAAGGATATTAATGGTGGCTTCCTTCTCCACCTTTCTGCTTGTATTGGTGGCTTCCTTTGGCCACGCAATGCTACAGATTTTTGTGCTAGTTTTGTGCCTTTAACAACACAAACTAATTTATTGAGAGTAACTAGTTAAAGATCAACTAGTATAGTGCTTAATGGATTAATAACACACTTTTAATGATAATAAACTATCATAATGAATTATAATGCACTCAATAATATTCTATAATTATTAAGAGTAATCTGTAAAGAACCCTTAATGAATATTCTATAATTTTCACTATAATAAATATTGTAGGATGTAGTCTTCTTGCTTTCTAGATAGATAATAGGTAGATGATAATTTTATTTATTTCAAAAATATCCAACTCCTATTAATGTGCAAATATATATTAAAATGAATTCTACTTTTTACACTTTCTGGAAGACTATAATATGAGCCCTTCTTCTTGCAACTTTAATCCAAATATGGTACTTAATGGAATTTTATAATGAACCTAAATTTAAGTTCAACTAATTGCACCCTAGTTGCTTACCTTTAATGGCTTCTATAGATGATGTAGGTCTTGGTGTTTTGTTTCACCAAGTTGTTACCTTGTAGTGGATGAATTCACAACTTCTTGTTGGTTGTCTAGAAAAACTTCTTGCTTCACCAAACTGTGGTCTTGAACTTTCTATCTTGAGCCTTAGGTTTGGTGGCTTGATCCTTCCAATGATCTTCTACCTTTTGTTATATATTTAGAGAACTCCTTTATATAAACTTGTACCTTCTTACTGTGAGAGTCAATCTCCAAATATCCTAGATTTGGTAGGCTTCTTTTGTCTGAATCTTCCTTCCATCTTCTTTTCGAATTCTAAATTCAAACAAGATCTTCGCAATATTTTGAATGTCTTGAGGTCTTAACTAGATTCTTCTTCTAGATTTGATACTCCTTGCTAAATTCTTCTTCTCTTGGGCTTGTTATCGGATGGCAATAATTATCCCAAGTCCTTCACTATTAGGAGCTTTCTCCTTGGTAGTGTATTTCTCCGAGTTCTCCTAGGAAATATTTTAATGATGCTTCTACAACCTCTACAATAATGCTCTCCAAGCCTTCTTCTTTTTTTGCTTGAGACATCTCCTAGATCTTCTATCTTGTGGCTTCTCTGGTATTCCAACTAAAATATTTTCTTCAACCTTCTTCTTCTGGAAGTGTTGGTGATGAGATCTTCTCGGATCTCTGATTTTGTTGCTTCTGGATTTTGGAATGGGACTTTTCTGGTCCTTTCTATTTATTCTACAATTTGTAAACTTTGATGGAGATAAAAAATCTCCTATTTCTTGGAATATTCTCTAGATTCTTCTTTAGAATCAGGAAATTTATCTTCTAAATCAAAAATTCTTTTCTAAAATTTTCTTCAAAATTAAGGCTTCTATGGCCTTATTTTCTGGATCAAGACTTCTTTGGCATTTTCTGCTTCAAGGCTTCTCTAGCCTATTCTTCTTCTAGGATTATTTGACCTATTCTTATTCTAGGCTTCTCTGATCTATTATTCTTCTAGGATTCTTTGGTATTTTTTTCTTCTGCACTTTGTAGGTATTAATATTGAACGAAGATCACCAATCTCCTATCTCCTTATTGAATCATCTTCTAGAGTCTCTTCTTTCTTGATTCTGCTATAAGGCTATTGTGGCATTTTTCTTCACTTTTGCACTTTGTAGGATTGTAGCTCTTGGTATGGGGCCTTTCTCAAGGTATTTTAAATATTCAGTCTTCTTCCTTGTTACTGCAAGTGCTAGAATGATTCTAAGAAGATATTCTTCCTAAATATCTTGTAGGAATCTTCCAAACCTTTTTCCTGAATCTCCTTTTCCTACAACAAGTTGTTAGAAATTGGAATAGAAAAACTTATAAATCTAGAGATAATAATCTTCACTAGTTGATTTATCAATCTAGTGGTATTAATGTTGAGTCCTAGTCTTAACGAGTTTTTTAGCAACTCTGTGGAAATACTGTAGCCAAATATGATCTCAGAATTTCTACAACTGAGATTTATTTTAGTCCTCACTTGTGACTCTCCCTATTCCTCTTAACCTATTGGACTTCTCTTATAATGGATGTAGGCCCTCATATTCTTGATTCATCGTGGATTTGATACCACTATTAGCTTTTGAGGATATATGCAATGGGATAGATCTAACATGAGTCCTGATAAGATGAAAGAAAGTGAGTCTGCAATATGACTAAAATATACTATAAATAGAAAGTGGCAAAAATACAATGCAGTATGGAGGATATGGTCACTCCATCAATATAAGCTAAAGAACTACATTGTGCTCCATACAAGAGCTTGACCACTATCTACTAATCTACTACAATGCTCTTGATATCTATATGCTACGTCTTATGATCTATCACTATGATGCCCTTTATATAGGAAAATAGATTCCTTGGCCAACACTCTACCTAGTTGTACAAGTGAACACCTTGCACATTGCCACTTGTGCATTTATTGCATTGCTTGAAGTAACTAGATAACTTCCCCCTAAAGTAATCTCTACTATAGCTATGTACCAAAGGTGGTACATTTACATGACCCAAATGATGTAATATATTCTAACTCTAACATTATGTTGACTTAGGTTAAACTTTATGATGTAAGTGGGGTTTTTGTATTTCTATAAATACCCCATATCACTCCTTATTTTCTTATTAGAGTGTTGTGTAATCCAATATATGGATTATATGATGATATTTATGGTGCCTATGGGAACCTCCAAATATTTATTTTTATTCTCTCTTTTTTATTATTTTATGCTTTCTATATAAGATTTGGAGGAATGGTTTGATTCTCTTCATTTTTGGAAAATAGTGTGAATTCCAACATGGTATCAAAATGGGTATGGAGCTACCTCATTTGGTCATATATTAATGTAGTTTGGTACCTCTGATATTTATTTTGAACCCTTGGACATATCTTCCAAGTCTCATAAGCTTTTTTTGTATAAGTGACAAAGAAGTTTTTTCATATCCATTTTTCAATAGCACTGAAGGAAAAATATTTTTGTTTCTCTAAAGAATTGCTTCAAATATTTGATCATTCAGATCTTTAGACTTTGATCATAGAATGTAGGAGTTAGAATGCTAAATAGTAATCTCAAGAAACAATAGGATTTTTTTATTTTAAATTTAGACTTTCATATGTGTGCATGCCTTTCTTTGGCTTGCCACAAGTCTAGGCAGGTGAAGCCCTTCTCCACAGGGAAGGGGTATATTTCCATGTGGGATAAATGTCATTGAGTCTAGGCTATAGAACACATGTGCATGGTAAGAAATATGAGGTAGGTTCAATATACCATATGCTATTTTTTCATGATGATACAAGCCCTCATCTGAGTATATATGGTCACCATGAGCCCAAATCTCTTCTACCTTACTTGAATGTTGTAGTAGTGTGGTGGTTATTTTTAATTGTTGATGCTTGGAGGCCACTGGTTTAAAGTGAACCCACAATATTTTGAACTATCATAGGAGGCTAGCAAGGCATACTCTAGGAAGGTTTCCTATCATCACATCCTACTATAGTGGCCTAATAGTTGATGGGATAGTTCTATAGGAGCAAGATAGTGTGTTTGAACCATTTTATAGATGTTTTGATTGGTCTTGGTGGTAGAGAGGAAGAATGAAAAAAACAAGGCAATTATTCCTTCCCATCAATTTCTTTGGCACAATGACTAGTGTGTCATGTTTGGCATAGGACAAACCAGGGTTAGATTCCTTATGGTACATTTTAGATTTACCAATAGTATGAAGCAACATGGACGCTCCTAGAACCATGTCAAATTATTTTTTTCCATTTAAAGGGTCTTAATCGATCATTTATTTCCAATTATCATAATAAAATTAGATAAGTACAACTAAATAGTAGAATATAAGTGGCAAGCACCAACAAACTAGAGCGTGCTAGGTAGAAACAAACAATTATATATCACATTTATAAGGTTTGAGGCTTTAAATTTTAATTTTTTGGGGTTCATTAGGGTAAAAACTCTAAAGTCCATAACTTTTACATATGGAAGATTTTGAGCCTTTTTTCAAATCATGTGATTTTTTAAGCTCTATGTACTGGTGGCATTAGTTTATGGACTTGCTACAATGTTAGGGATTAAATTATGTAATATGGATTACAAACCCTTGGTTTATTTCCTTAATGGATGAAATTATAGTATTTGGTCAACCCAAATGATTGGACTAGTATGTAGTAAAAATGTATGGTGCATATTTCAATAGGATAAAACAAATTTTTTTGATGAAGAAACTTGCCATCATGGCCTATTTTCCTTACTAATAAAAAAAGAGAGTGACTCTATCAAGGTATGATCAAAATTACATGAGCTTTATGGAAAAGTATATACTATTGGATTTGCTTGGAAGTAGAACTTTTCTTTCTTAATTGGTTGAGTTTTAATGACTATATTACAAGTTTCAAGGCATTGTGGGAAGATAATGCATCTTATAGAGGTAGAAATAAATATGATATAGAATGCATAAATATTTTCCTTGTAATATCTTCTCTTTTTAGATGTTGAACCTTTTGGTTCATATGATTCTGATGTTTTGAAATATCAAAAGACTCTTACTCTTGATCGATTTTATCTCTCATATTTCATTTTCAAATGGAAATGCAAAATTGTGGTGGGACTCCATATGAATGCTCATGAAAAGGAAGTAAAATCTAAGGAGGCTAAGGCCCAAGGGATCAAGTGCCAGGATGAGTCTTCAAAAAAGTAAAAGACCACTTAAAGATACTATAAGAGGGAGGGACATTTAATAGAAAATTACTTATTAAAATTGAAAAGGATTGAAGTTGAGTTCTTGAAGATTGTTGGACATTTTCTAGATGATGAGGGAGATTTGGAAGGATCTGCCTTAATTAAAGGCCCACTAGAGCATCCTTTATGGGGGAAATATATTATTTTTACTAATGTATTCTTTCCTTGGCCTCATAGTTCAAATTATGGAAAGGTGTTGAAATTGTAATCTAATTCCTAGCCAAGGTTGACATTGTACAATGTATTGGATAGGCCTAAAGTATTTTATTGTACAATTTATTCATTATTTATAATATTTATGATGTAAGCCATATGGTACATGGTTAACCTTGTTATGGTTAAACACACTTCATAACTTATAATTAACCTAAATACTTCTGATTGTGTTATCTTAGGTTAAAATTTATGATGTAATTAGGGTTTTGTTATTGTTATAAATACCCTCTTCCAATCCTTATTTTCTCATCAAAATGTTGTGTTATCCAATATATGAATTATACAGTGATGTTTATGGTGCCTATATGAACATCAAAATTTCATGTCTCTCTTCTCTTTTTTTTCTTTCTTTTATGCTTTCTATATATTCCAACATTAGGGGTAATATAGATTTGCTTCTACCCTAAGTAGCCATCCATAAGGGGCAATATTGCATACCTAATGGTAGGATAGACAATAGCATCAATTGAGGGTAAATAAAATTTATCCTTAGGACAAGGTAAGATCATGTTTCTAAAATCATAGCAAATGTGGATGACATTATCTTCTTTCTTTTTCACAAACATGATGTTAGATGCCCATATTGAATAAAATTTACATCTATCATCCTCTTTATTTCAATATTGCATAGGTGTTAAATGAGAGGAAAGAACCTCATTTTATTTTTTTGGATATAAGCGACATCCTCATAAGTAACAATGATATGGATAACCAAATCCTCATCCATTATAGGTATATCATAATACTACAAAGCAAAGATGTCCTTGTACTCCTTAAACAAGGTAGTAAAGATGGCTTGCTCTTTGTTAGATAGGCTAGCACCAATTTTGACTATTCATGTTTCTCAAGGGTTCCTATGTTAATATCTAAGTAGGCTTAGCATTCATGATATTTTCTTCTTTAAAATGGTCCAGAGCATAGGGAAGATTCTCTAATTTTAAACTAATATCAATCTAGAAATTATAATCAGACCACTTATGCCTCCCTTAGATGGGATTGGATCTTGGAGAAATCTTCTCTTATTATATTGTCAAATAATCCTTTCCTCTCTAGTATATAATAATTCTAGTATGGCTTCATCATTGGGTGATGATGGAAGGAAAAAAACATTATCAAGGACTTAAATTGTTGGTTCTTTTGCATACCCCTTATATCTAAACTTAGAGAGGATGTGATCATGTGACTAATAATTAAGAAATATAGCTACGTGGGGACCAAGGCATGGTTGTGATTGCTTATAAGCTTTCATAAAGCATTAATGACAACCCTGGTTTTTAATTCTATAGAAAACTTAACTTCAATCAAGCACCTTTCCAAATAAGAGGGTGTAGTATCAATTTAGTTATCCAACCACTTGTTAGATAGCCTATCTATGCAAGAAAATATTTCCAAATATAAAAATGGGCTAACAAGAACAACAGTAAATGCTTAGGTATTCTATGTTCTTAAAAAAAAGTAGAAATTAGGATCACCACATTAAGAGGTAATCATGGTTGTAGATAAATTTCATTATAAGTTTTAGATGGTTTGGGTACAATAGAAACCTCATAGGTTAAACAATCATATGAGAATGTCAAAATAGTAGGAATATACCAAAAAATAATAGAAACATCAATACTAACTAGGATCACCACTTTAAGAGGTGATCTTATCTCTGCTGAAGAAAATTCAATAGAAGTTAAGCCATTAGCGGGTTTTAATTTAGGAAAATTAAAAATAGTATAGGGATTGATTTTTTTAGAGATGGAATAACCAATTGGTCTATCTTCATAGAAATTTTGAAATCAGTAGATTTTAGCCTTTATTAAATTTCTAGGCAAGGGAATAATTTCTATTTAACTTAGCCTACATAAAAAATTTAATATAGCTATAATAGAAACATTAGATTTTTTATGCCTGTCTAGCTTAGATTTGTATTTATTACTTTTAATATTCCTAGGCATATGGTAGGAAAACACATTATTGTGATAAATTTCTCAAAAAACATGATCAATATAACTATTATCATCATTTAAAACAAGAAATTCCATTGAGCCTACTTGGTAATGCCCAACATCCACCTCAAAAATAGGAGTAGTAGAAGTATTATTCTCATTTCAATTTTAAAGTATTGATTAAAATCACTATATATATATATATATATAGTGATTTTAATCAATACTTTAAAATTGAAATGAGAATAATACTTCTACTAATCCCATGAGAATAATACTTCTACTATATAGTGATATATATATATATACAATTTTGTCTCCCATGCTATCATTATCTACACAAAATGTTACTTGTTTCAATTTGGTAGCATTCTCATGGGCTTTATGTAATTTGGCCAATCATTGATAGAAAATATATATATATATATATATATATATATATATATATATATATATATATATATTATCAATTTTGTCCCTCATTTTATCACTATATACACAAAATCTTACTAGTTTCAATTTGGTAGCATTCTCATGGGCTTTATGTAATTTGGCCAATCATTGGTAGAACAAAATAGGATCTTCACTCTAGTTAGGATTTAACAATGATGGCAATTTTTCAACTATCTATTGAGAAAGGGGAATAACAATATCTATGTTAGGTTTATCATCTTCAGGCTCATACCTATATTAGGGCATTTCAAGTGAACTTTAGGATGTCTCTTTGTATAATTTTCTTATAGAAGTCCACTAAGGCTCATGTTCATAAATTTAAACTTTTTGTGTCTCATCCATGGAAGAAATAAAACAACTATCATGGCTTGGATAATGTGGCCTCTAAGGATCTAAGTCTCCCTCTATAGTGAAAACTTTATTATTATAGGCATATTTGACCACTTGACAAGTTAAGGATGCTATGGCTCTCATATTACTAGTTATAATAAGCAAATCAAACACCATAAAGTTCACTCTTACTTATTTAGGCCTGGCCAAAATGGGCAACAAATGCAGCTCATAGGATGTTATGACTTACCATTATAAGAATAACAATGACTTCTAGTAGAGATAATGTTTTCTCTAGGGATCTTTAGTTTATCTATCAAGGACAATAACATAACACATGTACCACTCCCTTCATCTACCAAAGCCCTACGGATCACCATATGATTGTAAAAAACTATTATCATCAATGGCATATCATCAACCCTTGCTAGATAATAAAAAATTATCATGTTTTTCAAAGGAAACTTTATAACCAAATCAGGGTTAGTATGTGCATCAATACAAATATTTTATCTCTATGTGATTGAATATATTGCACTTCATAAGACCTTGGAATGGTGGGCATAATGTTCACAAACCTTAGTATAGGTATCTCCATATCATTCTATAAGTCTCATAATTGTTGCTATTGATAAGGAAGTATTCTAAGTAGTTCCAAGTATGGGACTTTGCAAGGGGTTGTATGCAACTCTTCAACAATGTCCCATGCTTTTGTTTTTCTCATGACTACTTTAAGCAACAATTTATTGGGTTGGATGACATCTTATGATTTTTTTTGTTATGGGTGTTGAGATTGTTGCTTTAAATAGAGATTGTGATATTTTAATATTTTCAATAATGACAAGTTTTTAGACTATATTGAGGTCTTCTCATGAATGTTTTCCATATTTTTTGATATTTTGGTACTTTTAGTAGGTTCTTGGATGACCAAATAAGGGTTTGGAATTTTATTAATGATGATAGGATTAACCATATCTTGGATAGATTCTTTTCATTTATTCTTCTTTAGAAGGTTACTTCTTTTTATATCGAGGTACACTCCTAGTAACAACAATTATTTGTTGGTCTAGGGATGAAATTGGTCTCTTTGTACCTGTAATATATTGACATAATAAGACACATTTGGTTGACTAAAAATATATTCTCCATTTGAGCCAAGTTGGAAAAATACTTGGCTAACTTGAGAGGCATTCTAATAAGCACTAGCTCCATGATTTTGACCTTGGGGATAGTTACAATTTTGAGTTTTGATGGTTTTGACCCCCACCTTGGTTGCCTTGAATAGAATTGTATCCTTAATTTTGATAATTTTTTTGTCTACGTTGATTAAACCTTCACCCTAATTTAGATTCCCACCCTATTATTGGTCGGAACCTTGCTACTCATTGTTGGTGAATGGGGTGTTATAGATACCTAAAATTTGATTGCAAGGGTGAGTATACCTTTTTGGGAGACTCCATTGTTTTATGAAATAAATTTATCCTATCATTCTTGACTTGATCAACATTAAAGTTAGGATCAACAGTTTGCTTAATGTAGAATTTATGCAACTCTACACAAGTAGAAATATCATGAATATAAGTTCTATGCAAAAAAAATTGTTAGGATCATTCCATACAAGTGCTTCAAACATGTTGGATTTTAAGCCAAATTATCTTAGGTTCCAATATAAATAATCAAGAGTAAAATTAAATATAAGAGCAATCAAAGTATATATTGGCCAATATAAATTATAATAACATTCACTATAATATCAAATATGAATGTAAATGGCCAAAATCATTCATGTACAAGCATAAAATATACTTACAATAATATTGCTCAAAATTTTTATACAAGATTCAATATTATAAATGCTTGCTATGGTGATTGTTTATAGACCGTTTTCCCGCTTACATTTTATGGAGATTTGTATCCATAATATAGACATAGAAAGGTGACTTTTCAATACTTGACTATTGAACTCCTTACATATATAGGAGTTGCAACCTTTCCTATTATTGTCCTTTGGATTCTCATATTGCCACTTGTAAACAAGACTCTTCACTCTCTACTTACATGCACACTTAACTTTATGACACTTGCACACTTCTACATGAAACTTCCTCTTCTACATGCACTCCTAATATATGACACTTGCGCATGTCTTCACATTACATATTTGTACACTTACATACATGACACTTGTGCACATTATCTCATTAAAATTTTTTCTCATTAACATGCATGACACTTGTGAATATCCTACACATAGACACTTACATAAAGGGGAATATAAATCACTCATCTAAACTATAGAATCAAATTCTAATCTATTACATATTTACATTTATACCATAAAGGTACCATGGGGGTACATTTGTATATACCAAATAATTTAATATTCTTCAACACCTCTTATATTACATTATTTGGTTATTAAAGACTTTAGTCTTCAATCTTCATCTTCATATTCAATATTTGATCATGTAACTTTACATTGTACATGATTTTTTGCTTGAGATTTGTCTTTAGCTTCTCTCTTTGGTTCTTCAATATTTACTTCTTCACTATCTTGTTCATGTGCTACTTAAGTTTCTTTTTTGTCCTTGATTTTTGGTTCATATGCTTATTTTATTTCTACTTTCCTGTAATCTTGATATTGTCTTGTAATCTCAAAATATTCACTTAGAGCATCATAATAATTTCCTAAATTTGATGAGCTTGGAATATCAATATTATATGTAGAATGAAATATTGTTTTATGATATTATTCACTTGATTCACTTGTATGATCAAACACTATTTGTTTTGAGTTTCAATCAACTCTTTTGCTTTTGATTTTCCTTTTTAATGAAGTTCACGTGAAAGCAATACCATATACATTATACTACCTATATCAATAGGTATTTTAATAGCATCATTTGAATTATCAATTGCTTCAACAAGATTTGAATGTAAATAATATTCAAATGTCTCAAAGATTTCATTCATTGCTTCTCTATAAATGAATTGCATTGCCATATGTAGCTTGCCCTTAGACTTTTCAGACAATTTCCCAATGCCAGACTTTATAACTTCCAATATTTTATTTCTTATTATGAATTGCAAATCATTTTCTTCCATGATAATTAAATTTTACAATTCGATGATTTAATTCCTTTAAAGTTGAAATATTTTTATCTCCAAATTTCAATTTCAAAATTTTAAAGTCTTTTTTTTTCAATAAATTTGCAAATTTAAAAATTTTACATCCTTTGAAGTAGAAAACATTTTCTCTCTCTACTTTATTAAATTTGCAAAGTTTCAAATTTTAAAAATCTAATTTCAAAAACTTCAAAACTCTAAATCTTCAAAATTTAAAAAATCTACTAACTCTTCAAATTTCAAAAACTTTAACTTTCTAATATTTTTCAAATTTCAAATCCAAATCTTAAATTTCAAATTCAAAATAAATTCTATCTAAAGTAGAAAGCCTTACCAATCCAAAATCAAAATATTAAATACCTCAAATAAATAAATAATAAGATATCAAAATAGTTTTTAAAATATTTCAAAATAAGGTTGAAATCCTTATAACTCCCTCTTAATAATTAAAGTTCCTAAGTATTGCATTTCATTACCTTAGAACTTTAATAAATATCAAATAAGTTGGCAACCTTTTAACTCCCTCTCAATTATTAAAGTTCCTAAAGTTCAAAACTTGAAATAATACTTTACTTAAGACTTTAATTAAATTAATAAAGGTAATGTTATTTTTGGTTGTCAATCCAACACCACGTACAGGATGGGTAGACAGAAGTGCCAAGCAGTGTAGAACAATTGCCACATCGAAAGGATGGGCCGAACGATCTTCGGAGAAGGATGGTTCCTCGGGGTAATTTCAGCTACTCTATGTCGCAAAAGGAAAAGGGAAAAGAAATTTATAAAATGCCATAGCTAAATTCACAAGGATGGGTATAGCCACATCAAGACCTATGTAGGTGCAATACCCCATCCAAAACACAAGCCTTGCACCAAATTGCCCAATGACATCCTTGTTCTAGCTCTCTATCAATGGCGGTGGGAGGTGAATTCCAATATTGATGAGCGGGTGCATGAGATCCAGGATGCAAAATCAAAGCACTCCTGCTCGATCGGTGTTAGCAAAAATAAACCCCCAACCCATATAATGAACATGCTCCCCCTTAGTCGCTCAAGCACACCCCACAAAATCTAGATACTAGAATAACACAGGATGACTTAGGCAAATAAAGAATTGAATATTCATACATTTAGTGAAGAACAAGAAGACATAGTTAGAAGCCAAATAATGTAGATTTAATATTTACAAAGGGGAAACCTTACATAAGAATTGTAAGAGCTAAAGAGCCACCTTTTGGAATGACTAGCATTCCACTATTTATAGGTATATTTACATATATTTCAAAGTCTGGACATTAATGGCAATAGGCAGGAAGATGACCCTCATAAGAGGTGAGCGTCGCTCTGGTACACTGCTCCACTGGTAGGCACTAATCTTGTGAAAGAGTGGTAGGTACTTCGAGATCAATTTGAACCCTCTGATCTTCTACCCAACTCATTATTGCTCAACTGCCTCATCATTCTCCTTGACTAGCGATCCTCTAGCTAGGCAGAAAATGATAGGTATTAAAGTGCCTCAGGAGTATTGCATCAAATATCTGTCACTTTTGTGTACGTTTTTAGGTACCCAAATTGCTGGAGTGGTGAACAAGTATTCTCTTTGAATTTTGAGTGGTGGCAAAAACCTTGCATGTCGGGTGGGTACTTCCTTTTGCCCATAGGAGATCCTATGGGTGCTCCCACATGTTTCAGTAAATCGGTGCTCACATTTCCCCATCCAAGCTAGGTGGGGGTTTTCCTTATTCTCCAGGGTAGTGTCGATCCAATCTATCACCCTTGTTGGCTGCTCCGAGCATCTACTCCAAGAATTGGGTGGGTTTTTGGGACCACTCTACCCAAACTTTTGGGGAAAAACTTGGCTTATACTATGGCCCACCCTGCTTCATTCCATTGTTTGCCCAATACTTTAGTCCACCCGCAATTATTGTTGTTACAACTTGATATCTTATGCTTGTCCAATAATATATTCAAAAAATGAGTGAACTCCTTTCGAATAGATGGAATCACTTCTTGAAGGGAAGAGTGGGTGAAGGATGCAAAATTTCACCCACACTTTGGTGACTTACAGGGGTTTTCTATTTTTTGGAAAAAAATAACCCAAAAATATTAGAAAATATAACAGACCCAATGAAGGAATGAAAGAGAGGAAGAGGAATGAGGAAATGAAAGGAGGGCGTGGAGAAGGATACGAGAAAAGGAAAAACTAAATACAAAATATGTTGGAAGAAATAGAACACCTAACATGGCAAAAAGTAGAGTGGAGGAAAGAGAACAAGGGGGGCAGTCGACGAGCATGAAAGGGATCAAAAAAAAAAAGAACACCAAAATGGCAATACCAAGGCAACCACCATAGAGAGAACTATTGCGGGTAAGAGCAGCAGGAAGACAAGCAGTGGAAACAGTAAACAAATTCTCAAAGATCTTACTATAAGATATACATAGGAGGAAAAGAGAAAAGAAAGCAATGGAAGCGACAAAACCTTTGTTACTAGTCAGGAGAGTTATAGGTAACAAATATGAAAAGAAGGTGAAGGGGAGGGAATGGGAGGGAAAAATGGAGACACAAAGGAAAAAGCAATCTAAAACCTATCAAGTGAAACTGATGGGGCATTGAACCTTCTCCATGAGACATGTTTATGGATTGAATTACCATAATCGTAGCCCATCGAAGGCCTAGAACATTCCAAGAGAAGATATATTGCCAATATTTCTCATTTCTTTTATCCCAGATCTTTTTCTTCACACAATCCAGCAATGATCCTCTTTTACTAGTTCTTAACATTCAGGAGACCATTTCTCTTTAACCATAGTTCATTTTTTTGGTAGATAAGATACTATAGCATTAATACCGGGTTTTACAGGTTGACCCAAAACCTTTTACAAAAATCAGCCCAGGGTTGTTGATGAACATGTCCTTACTAAGGATCCTATATATGTAAAATCTACATGCCGCCAAAGCCATTACATCCGGTAAGGCACATAGCCTGTTATCAAAAAGAAACTTCCCATACAACATTTTGGGTATACCCCGAGAAAACACACCTGCATCATAATTACAAAAAAAGAAACAGACACAGATCCCTTCCTTGAAACAGTGGAGAAACAAAAAGCTGCAGACACACATAGCAGAGTACTGAAAAAACTCCCACAAGCTCTGTATTGACAGTTACTCTTAATAATTCTTTGGTAATTGCTTTCTTCCATATATGACATGCTTTGGGACCACATCCCATCTTGGCCAATCAGCCTTGGAGAAGTGAACCTGCTGGCTAGATTTATGGCGGTGGCTATCTGGTGGTCCACGTGGCTCTGGTTCGAAGTCTTATATTGTCATTTCTTTCCTACCCTATGATTATCAACCAACCTCAAATTACTAAGATGACTAGGAGCCATGTTATCTGACATGTGACTATCCCCATTAGTCTTTGTGGTATTTCCAAGCAGCATCCACCAAGACTGATAGCTCGAATAATTTTTATTGTGAGTCCATTTCAAAAAGAGACGAGAATACTCATAGCCTTCGAACTTACAGTGCCTTCCCTATTGGTAAATTCGACTATCATTCTTGGCATTCTTGTTGAATAAGCTCCTCTACTTCACTCGAGACACCATGTTCCCATTTGAAAATTCCGTCACCATCGACACCCAAATTGGCCAGCTTATCAACAACTTTGTTAGCTTCCCGAAAGACATGTTGGGCTTTTCTATCCTGTCTTCCCTGGAAAAGGATCCTAGCCTCTTCAAAAATTGTTTTAATCCTCCAAGGAGGTGTTTTCCAATTATTGAGGAGATTTATAACATGCATAGAGTCTCCTTCTATGATCAAATTGCCTTCTAAGTCTTGAGTCATTTGAAGGCCTCTCCACATAGCTCTAGCTTCAACTTCATTGTTCATCCTTGTTCCCAAATATTCAAAAAATGCAAGCATCATATTCCCATTATGATCTCGCACAATGCCACCAGTGCCTACTCTTCCAAGATTGTCCTTAGCCGCTCCATAAAAATTAAGCTTAAACCAACCCGTAGGAGGTGGGGACCACTTAACATTGGCTCTAGGGTTGACTACCCTAGGCACAGACTCATATAACAAGGTTAAGCTTAAATATTGAGCAATCATGGTCTCCTACAGATGAGGTTTACGACTATCAAAAGGGATAAGGTTCACATTCTCATTGGCAAAGGATAGGATCCTAGCAATGATAGTTTGATGATCATGGATAGACTCATTAAAGACTCTATGGTTCCTTTCTAACCACACCTACCAAAGATAGTGATTGAGACAAATTTTCCACATGTATCTAAGTCTTTGGCTTGAAAAGGGGCAAGGCCACTAGATGAACAAATCAAGTACGATGGCTGGTTTAACCCAAGAAATATTGAAGGCCTAAAAACCCCACTTAGGACAGTCAAGGAAAAAGGGCACTCAAGGAAAATGTGATAAATGGTCTCCCAATTAGCCCTGCATAGATAACAATGATTAGTGATACAAATACCTTTACGCATCATATTATCAATGGTTAGAATTCTTCCTTGGATAACCAGCCATGAAAAGACTACAATTTTTGGAATTAAATTTTTTATCCAAACTAAGTCCTTTTGGAGGACAAAATCCTCGTCATCAAGCAGAAGCTTGTAAGCTGATTTAATAGTGAACTGCCCATTTTTCGTAGGAGCCCAGGTCACTTGATCTTCCTTGGGTCTCATGGGGATAAACTATTTCCCGAGAATGTTACAAAGATCATTTGATTCCGCTTGAAATCCTTGAATCCTTATTTGTTTCCACTTCATTCTGCCTCTGTCCTCAACCATATAATCGAAGACTTTTCTGCCAATGAGTTCTTCCATGATATCTCTGATTCGGGCTAAGTTAGGATATTGCATCAGTGGTTCATCCTTAGCCCACCTATCATTCCAACAATTTATCCTCTCACCATTGCCTAAAACCCATCTTAAACCTTTTTTGATGATTTCCTTACAATTGAGAATTGCTTTCCAAAAAGTAGAACCTTTGATTGGAACTGAGTCACTTAGAAATTCCATATTTTGAAGATACTTTCATTTGATGATAGTTGTCCATTCATTTTCTTCACCAGAAATGAGGCGCCATGCCTGCTTAGCTAGTAAAGCTAAATTCATATGAGCAATTCTCCTCAGACCTAAGCCCCCATTTTCCCTGGGTCTGCACACTTTGGTCCATCCTACAAGGTGTATCCTTTTTTCTCCTCTGATCCAGTCCATAAAAATTCTTTTTGGAGTTTCTCAATTTTCTGGAAAACCTTCACAGGGGCTTTGAAAATGGAGAGGAAATAGACTGGAATGCTCTAAAGAGAGGCCTTAGTGAGGGTCAACTTTCCTGCTTGAGATAGAAGATGACCTTTCCATCCAACAAGTTTTTTTTAATTCTTTCAATAACCCTATCCCACATTGACTCTCTCGGAGAACCAATGAAAAGAGGGAGACCAAGATACGAAGTGGGGAGGTTTGCTATATCACACCCTAAAATTTTTGCAATCCTTCCTTACCTCTGAATGGGGGTGTTCAAGAAATATAACTTGCTTTTACTAAAATTAACTTTCTGACCAACAACGTCCTCGTAGAGTTGCAGGATGTATTTAATTCTTTTGGCCTCAACCACCGATGCCTTAGTCAATAGAAGGGTATCATCGATGAATTGTTGGTGAGAAACAACCCTAGTGAGAGATGTTGCCTTGATTCCTGATATTAGCCTTGAACTGCAAGCATTTTTTATGGTTCTACCTAAAGCTTCTACCATAATGATGAATAACATGGGGCTGATAGGGTCCCCCTACCAAATTCCTCTACGACTTTGAAAGTAACCAATAGTTGTTCCATTAACCAGAATCGAGAACCATGCTTTAGAAATGCATTCTTTGATCAAATTAACCCATTGGTGGTGAAAACCAAACTTAAGGAGGACAACAATCAGAAAGTCCCAATTTAGCCTATCAAATGCTTTGTTCATATCAAGCTTGAGGGCAAAAATAGACTGTTAGTCTTATGAGCAGAGTGCAGAGCTTCATGAACTGTGATAACTCCATCCAAGATTGACCTACCCTAGATAGAGCTTCCCTAGCATGGATCTATGATGTGGGGCAGAACATCTCTCATTCTATTTGCAATGGCTTTAGTTAGGATCTTGTAAGAAACATTGCATAGATTGATTGGCCTGAAGTCAGCCATAGATTCAGGGGTTTGCTTCTTAGGAATTAGAGAAATAAAAGTAGAGTTGAGACCTTTTGGGATATGATTGCTTGCTTGGAATTCTCTGACAGCAGAAATTACATCCTCACTTACGATGTCCCAAAAATCTTGATAGAAATGAGGGGGAAAGCCATCGGGTCCCGAGGCTTTGTCTGGCTCCATGCTAAACAAGGCTTCCTTAATTTCCTCATCAGAAAAGGGAGCTAGAAGCTTAAGGTTTATATCCTCATTTATTATGCTAGGAATGGATTGCAAGAGAATATATTTGGCCTCCTCATTGCACTACGATTCCTGACCAAGGATAGAATTGAAATAAGTTACTGCCTCCTTTCTGATTTCTATTAAGTCCTGAGTAATAGAACCATCTACTTTTTTAAAATTTATCTTGTTATTGCTTCTATTTCTAAGCGTGGTGACATGAAAAAACTTGGAATTTGAATCTCCATATTTCAACCAAAGAGCCCTTGATTTTTGCCTCCAATAGATTTCCTCACAGGCCAAAATGTTATGAAACTCTGCTAGTTTTATCTGTTCCTCCTGCCTAGTAGTTTCATCAGCATCACCATGTTGAATCCTCTGATCAATTATCTTCAAAATTTCAACAACCTATTTTTTATTTTCAAAGAGGTTCCCAAAGACCTCTTTGTTCCAAGTTCGAAGCTTTTCCTTAACAAACTTTAATTTTCCAACAAGTTTAAAAGTTGCACTACCCCTGACAGGCTGCTGCCACCACTGAATTAAGTTATCTCTAAAACTAGAATGTTTGATCCACATAGATTGAAATCTGAAAGGTTTCTTGAAGGACAGAGAGTTAGGGATCTCCAAAAAATGGGATTATGATCAGAGGTAATTTTAGGAAGGGCTTGTAGGGTAGAATCACCGAACAGAGTTGTAGCCTCCTTTGATAGAAAAAACCTGTCAAGCCTTTCTTGAATGAGATGACACCCTATCCATCGATTGCTCTAGGTATAATTCGCTCCTCTAAGTTTTACATCCATCAACATGTTGGAGTTCACAAAGTCATTGAACTCATCCATGCTCCTGATAGGTGGTCCATTTCCACCCATTTTGTCTGAAGGGTAAAGAGGAGTGTTAAAATCCCCAACCAGAATCCAGGGGACATTATGGAAGATTTCACTCAGATTGCCTAAGTACTCCCACAGTAGAGCTCTCCCTTGAATTGAAGTCGGGGCATAAATATTTGAAAGGATCCATGACCTATTGCTATTTATTTCCTTAAATAAAACACTAAGAACCCTATCATATTTCTGAATAATGGTGCCTTCTACTATCCGAGGATCCCACAAAGTCATAAGGCCTCCAGACGCTCCTCTGGATGATTTGCAAACCATATCCCCTTGATTCCAGATTTTTTTGCTACTTTTTTTGACTGAATCTCATCAGTTTTTGTTTCTTGCAACATGATAATAGTTGGATTCACTTGATTTCTTATTGCACTGACTTCCCTGTGTTTGGGCAGGCCATTGAGGCCTCTCACGTTCCATGAGAGGAACTTCATTTAGATTGTTTGGGATTTCTTCCTCTCCCCCTCCCTTGAGGGGGTTTTCCTAATTTGTTGTCTTTAGAACCCAGAATAACCTGTTGAAACAAGGTTCTCTATTTTCCATTGGCAATGTCATTATCAATTTTAATTTTTTGATGCTCAACATTTGATATTCTCCCTCTTATTTTTTCACTACCAAAATCTATAGGAGACTTCACAGTGCTCCTGGTTTGTTTAGGACTAAACTGGGGGAGGCAATTTGTTGCAGAACCGGACTGCCATATTCCTTAGTCTGAAGAGTTTCACATATCTCCACCCCTACATCCAAATCTTCTCCTTTTTTCCTATATTCCCCTGGTCTATGGGATGACCCCTCAGTAGGATTCACCTAGCTCCTAGTGATGATGTTAGGGAGATGAGATTTTTTATTTTCCAATGCCTCAACTTTCTTCCTAAGTTCTTCAACATTAGGGTTTGGCTTTGGGATGCCCACTGGGCTTGAAGTATTTTTAGCATTGGGGTTTAAGGATCCCGACTTGGATGGGGATTCTAGAGATCGGGCATTAGGGTTTGGCTTTGTGATGCCCATGGGGCTTACAATAATTTTAGCATTAGGGTTTGAGGATCCTGACTTGGATGGGGATTCTAGAGAGTCAGAAAGGTTAGCCTGAAGGTTCTGGGCTTCCATGTCTTTCGATAATCCTCCTACTCCCATATTGGATAGAATTGAAAATTTATTTGAAACTAGAGGATTGGAACTTACCTGAGTATTTTGGTTGCCAACAACCTATTGTTTTCCTTTGTCTTGTTGGGACCCTGCACCCTCTCTTTTATTTTTTTGGTAGACATAGTTTGCCTGATTGAAATCACCTCTACCAGGGAAACTCCTCAAATTTCCTCTATCTAGCATTCCCTACTTCTACTTTTCTCTATTCATTGCTAGGTTAGGGCACTGATTGCATAGATGTCCTTGATTTTTACATTCTGCATAGAATGTCGATCTATTCTCATATTCTACCAACTATTTTTGATAGTATTCTCCATACTCTAGCTCCACAAACCTTGGCAATTCATTATCCAAATTAGCATTTACGTAGATTCATGCATGAGTCATCCTTGTCCTAGCCAAGGTCGCATGGTCAATGGAGATCAGGTCCCCTATAGTTTTGGCTATGCCCTACAGCCAATATTCATTGAAGAACTAGGTAGGTAGACTTGGGAGATGAACCCAAATAGGGGTAATGTTAATATTTTGCTTTTTAGGGTCAAAATATTCACCCCATCATCTGAGAAAAAGGCTCCTTTTGCCCAAAAACCAAGGACCTCCTATTAAAATGTGGTTAGCATCCTCCATATTGTTAAAATGGATAATGAAGAACCCTCGAGTTAGAGCTACCAACTCCAAGCTGCCTATCGGTCACCATTTACCCATCGCCCAAGCCCTGATAGTCTCCATGTCCGGCCTACCTCCCAAAAACTTGCCTACCAGGGAGAATTCTTCCATTGAAAGAAAAGGGCTCATGGAACTTGTCGGGGCCAAAATTTTATTATTTACTGGAACTAGGGGCGGAAGAGAGAGAACCTCCTTTCTTTTTCCTCTAAGAGTCTCAACAAAAGACAACCACTTCTTGGGCCCCGCATTGTCCTTCGTATCTTTTTTGTCGGGGTCTTTCTGAGGAGGGTCGGGCCCCGCGTGATGCCCGCCTCCAAATCTGCCATAGCCTGACCGCCTTCCTCTGGATCCTCGCTTGATCCATGCTCGAGGTTCCCACCCACCCCTTCCATACCTGCTCTACCTCTACCGCCTTGGCTGAGATTCCTGCCCAAAAAATTCAAACCCTCACTCCCATCGCACCCGCTAAACCTCAGCTCACTCATTCCTGATGATGCAATGCTCAATATTTCAACCATAGTTCATGGTCTACATGGTTTGGACACATATCTTACTACAGGGACCATTTATAGCATGTTCCTGCATCTATGAGTTCTAAGGCTTACTGCAGCTTCTCAGGATAAGTGAGAGAAATTTGAGAATTGTTGAATGTATCCATTGGGCTACGGGGTTATGGCAAAATGGGTAGAAGAATATAAAACTAAGAATACAACATCGATATGGAGAAAAATATTACATTTCCTAAACAATTTTTGGAAACTCCTTGTTGATACCCTATGGCACTTGACCAGGTGATAACTTTTCATTAGACCTTGTTGCACCAATGGTCAGTGACAAAACTAGTGATTCCTAACATGTTGGCCCTACATAATGTAAGGTTTTATTTATTGGATATAAAATTATAGCAATCCATAAATCATCAAATGAATCTACAATGGTTGGACCAAATCACATTGTATTTGAGACATCATTTATGATCTGGTTAGCACTTTCCCCACTGGCTTAGAATTATGATGAAATCATAATTCTTCTCTTATTTCCTAAGTGTATGAACACTCAGGCCTTTGAAATCTAGGGTGGCAATGTTTTTTGCCATTGTATTCCACCTTTTGGGTGATGAGTTGTCAAGGATTAGATTTTTGTGTTGTCCCTTTTCAAGATTTTCCAGCTATGCTAATCATTTTTTTGACTCTTCCTCCATTGTTAAGTCCTCCCATTCATGAGCATCCATGTCCTTTCCTATATTCTCAAGGATCAGGGGTTGATTAGTCATGTTATCTTCATGTATGTGTGCTTCTTGATATACCTGCTCCTGGTCTATTCTCACTTCATTATCTTGCACTAGCTCCTAGAGGGAACTGGTGGGTTAGAGCCTCCATATCAAAACCTACTTAGCCCTGACAACCTCCTCGTAGAGTTAGAGGAAACATGTTTCTCCTGATTGGTGCAAAAGGAGACTGATATCAGGACCAAGAGCCCGGATGTAGAAAATATGCACGGGTGGAGGTTGGGAGGATTTGTAGTGGAATCCTCTTCCAAATATTCTCAAAATAGACATTGAATTTCACCACACTTTCAAGAGAGTTCCTCTTGATAAATGTGAATTGGTTTAGATATTGGAAGGGGTCCTCCATTTCTCCAAATGCATCCATTAGGGGATCTTCCAAATCCTCTCATGTAGAGATGCTCCTCAACTGCAGGGTCTTATACCATAGTCATCCTTTGCCTTCAAGGGAGGCTACTAGTAGCCTGATCATTGTATATTCATGCATGATATTATGAAGGATGGCCATAAAAGCCACATTTTCAAGGTGTTCCTTCACAAATCCCTTGATGCCACTATATTTGGATAGGGCATCGAAGGTAGATTTTGGGATATCATGTTAGTGAGGGAGATTGATAGGACTAAGGTCATTCCACTGGGGGAAATATGGCCAAGCCATCAAGGCATCAATCTTTAGAGGTCTTGACTGTAATGTTAGAGTCAGATTTGGAGTCACCAGGTGAGCATGATATCTCTACCAATGAGGTCAAGGTTGCTCACAATATCTTGAGTCCTCTGGGATGTTTGGTTCTTTAGCATGAGTAGGCTACTGATCTCATAGTCTAGAATTATCACTCATTTAGATTCACCAGATGAATTTGAGAAGATCTGGGTAAACTAGAGAGTCACCAAACTTTGATTTCCTAAAACATGGGGACTCAGTCGATCCCTAGAGGATTCTCCAAAAAATTTTGGTCGCCAATATGGCACCACGTACAGGATGGGGTAGATGGATCGGTTCCAAGTACTGTAGAATGGCTACTACATTGAAAGGATGGGGTGGATGATCTCTAGATAAGGTTGGTTCCTCAGGTGATTCTAGCTACTCTATGCCACAAAAGGAAAAGGGAAAAATGGAAAGGGAAAATAAATAAATAAAATGCTATAGACAAACTCACAAGGATGGGTATATCTGTATCAAGACCTATGTAGGCACAATACCCCATCTGAAATACATGCCCCACACTAAATCACCCAATGGTGTCCTTGTCCTAGCTCTCTATCATTGGTTGACAGGAGGCAAATTCCAATATCAATGAATGGGTGCATGAGATCCAGGATGAAGAATCAAAGCACTCTCGCTCGATCGATGTTAGTAAAAATAAACCCCCAACCCATATAATGAACACGCTCCCCCTTAGTCGCTCAAGCACACCCCACGGAATCCAGATACTAGAATAACATAGGATGACTTAGGTAAATAAATAATTGAATATTCATACATTTAGTGAAGAACAAGCAGACACAGTTAGAAGTCAAATAATACAGATTTTGTATTTACAAATGGGAAACCTTACATAAAAATTTTAATGGCTAAAGATCCACCCTTTAGAATGACTAGCATTCCACTATTTATAGGTATATTTACATAGATTTCAAAGTCTGGACATTAATGGTGGTAGAAAGGGAATTAACCCTCATAGGAGGTGAGCGCCGCTCTGGTACACTACTCCACTGGGAGGCACAAATCTTGTGGAAGAGTGGCAGGTACTTCTGGATCAATTCGACCCCTCTAATCTTCTGCCCAGCTCATTATTGCTCAACTACATTATCCTTATCCTCAACTAGAAATCCTCTAGCTAGGCAAAAATGATAGGTATTGAAGCACCTTGGGAGCATTACATCGAAGATCTATCACTTCTATGTACATTGTCAAGTACCTAAATTTTTGGAGTGGTAGACAAGTCTTTAGTTTAAATTTTAGGTGGTGGTAAAAACCTTGCATGTCGGGCGGGTACTTGCTTCTACCCATGGGATATCCGGTGGGTGCTCCCACATGTTCTACCAAATTGGTGCTCACATTTTTCCACCCAAGCTGGGTGGGGATTTTCCTTGTTCTCCAAGGTGGGGTCAACCCAATATTCCACCCTTGTTGACCACTTCGAACATCCACTCCAGGAATTGGATGGGTTTTTGGTACCACTCTACCCAAACTTTTGGGGAAAAACTTCACCCGTGCTATAGCACGCACTTCTTCATTCCATTATCTGCCCAATCCTTTATTCCACATACAACTGCTATTGTTGCAACTTGATATCTTTCGCATGTCCAATAATATCTTCAAAATATGAGTGGACTCCTTTCAGATAAATGGAATCACTTCCTAAAATGGAAGAGTGGGTGAAGGATGTAAAATTTCACCAATAATTACTTACCTTTTCCACCTGGTATAATATTTTAGACACATAAATTGTGCTTCCAAATTGATAAATGCTATAGGTATTGAGAATTATGATTGAAGATATTCACTACTATGATGGCAGATGAGCTAGTAAGAAGATTATGTGGGAAAATTTCTTCCCTTTGATTATGCTCTTTTAAAATTTGAGGTGCCTCTTTGAAAAATAGTTTGTATTGTCATTCCTTTAGATTTCTTCTCTTGGATTTGATGTCTTCTTAGGTAGGCAATAACTTCACTTAGACATTGATTCACTTCTACTTTGTTAGGTTTCTTTGCTATAGATATTGTTTCACTTCTATTGGTAGATGTCAGCTCAACTTCTACTAGTAGATGTAGACTTGACTAGGTTTTCCTACTAGTTGATATTGACTCAACTTGATTTTGTTGGAACATCGGCTTGGTTAGGTTTTGGCTCTAGATAGATGTTTAATTCCTTTGAATTTAACTATAATTTTACCTTCATCCTTGGTGGGAGCTTGGATTCTATCTTAGCTAGACCATGGTCTTTGGTTTCCATATGTTTTTTAGTTGGCTATTCGCTAGATTTAATTTCCCTTCAACACCATGCTTAGAACCTAGTCATCTCTTAGATTGACTTTACTATAGCCTTTCTTGTTCAATTATACACTTCACTGGGTTTCAATATGCTTTACCTTCCTCACTATGCTAGTTTATCTTCTACAACTAGGAACTAAATGTGCTTCAACTAGTTTACTCGAGCACTTTGGGTTGCTCACACTTTATTCTACTTTACTTTGATTTAAATGTTTGCCTTGAATATTTCTTGCCTTGAATAGTATAGCTGCTCAATAAAATTTTAATATATACTAGTAGAAAAAAATTCAATTCTTTTCTTTCTAGTAAACTCAAAATTTTATCTGAGTTCTAATGCATTTTCTCTTTCAGATTATTCTTATCTTTGGAATATTACATTGGTTATCTATTCTTTGCAAGCTTTGATGCTTCTCTATTCTATGGAAACTTATATTGTTTTTTTTTCTATCTTTGGTGTCTCAAATTGAACCTCAGAACAATAATATTCTTAGGTGGCTTTTGGCCACTAATATGATTCTCCTCTTTTCTAAAGAATCCAAATCAATATCAGGGTGACTTTGAATGTCCCCTCATGTCCAACTTTCTTATGAGTTGGATCTTAATCTATTTTGGCTGAGTCCTTATCTTCACTGGTTTTCCTTGAACCAAGTGGATAGACCCTAGCATCCAAATTAGGGTGACTTTTATTTGTCCCCTCAATATCTACTCTTTTAGACCTTTAAAAATATCAATTTCAAATTCAAAATTTGCAACAATCACATCGAAGTCTTCCTTTGATGGTAATAATAATAATAATAATAGAGACTACTCACAGTAGCTCCAAATATGACTCTATAAAAAATGGATAGATTTTAGCAACAACTCTAATACCACTATTGGCTTTTAAGCTAGATTATCCTAGGTCCCAATATAAATAATCAAGAGTAGAATTAAATATAAGAGAAATCAAAGTATATATTGGCCAATATAAATTATAATAACATTCACTATAATATCAAATATGAATGTAAATGGAAAAAATCATTCATGTAAAAGCATAAAATATACTTACAATAATATTACTCAAAATTTGTATACAAACTTCAATATTATAAATGCTATGGTGATCGTTTAAAGAATGTTTTCCCACTTACATTGTATGGAGCTTTGTTTCCATAATATAGACATAGAAAGGTGACTCTTCAATACTTGACTATTGCACTTCTCACATATCCAAGAGTTGTAACCTTTCCTATTCTTGTCCTTTGGCTTCTCATCTTGCCACTTGTATACACGAATATTTAATCTCTACTTACATGCATACTTAGCTCTATGAAACTTGCACACTTCTACATGAAACTTACTCTTCTACATGCACTACTAATATATGACACTTGTGTAGATACTCATTACATATTTTCACACTTACATACATAACACTTTTGCACATTCTCTCATTACACATTTGCCCACTAACGTGTATGACACTTGTGCATATCCTACACATAGACACATACATAAAGGAAATATATAAATCACTCATCTAAACTATAGAATCAAATCCTAATCACATATTTACATTTGTACCATAAAGATGCCATCAGGGTACATTTTCATGCACCAAATGATGTAATATTCTCCAACAAAACCTATTAATAATATGATAGTTTTTAAGTTTAGGTGGTGGACATATTTTGAGAGTATCTTCATAATTTTATTGAGGCATCATACTCTCAGGTTTCATACCATCCCCAAATTTAGTCAGCATATGCATAAGAGCTCCATCTATCTCCAACTCATGAGAGGTATCCTAGATAGCCACACAACAAACCCCATTTCCTACAACATTTTTGTTAGGGTTTTAAGGTTCAAGAATTTTTGGCCTTATTAATTTTCCCAATGTTCAAAGATTTTAACAAATGTATAAATTTGTTAGGGGAATAAAAATCACAAGGGTTGTATTTTTATATATTAGCTTAAAATTAGGGCTTAATCTTATTTGCAAAAAATACCATTGTGGAATCATTAATTAAATTTATGTTGGAATGCCATTTAAGTCTTTTCCATAATTTGTAAAAATTTATAATGAATTTATTAGGGTCTTGTTTAGTGTTTACAAAAACATCCATTTCCACCATTACAATAATGTTAACAACAAATTCTTGTTTCAATTTTTTGACAAAAATATCTAGGTAGTCAATGGAATGTTTAGGTAAGGATGCAAACCAATCAAGAGTGTTTCCTACCAAAGCCCTAGTTATTAATTTTAGCAAAGCCTTTTTATTATGTAACCAATCCCTATAATATGCTATAAATTAATAAATATATGTTTAGGATTTATTTGTCCCATCATAAAATAATTTAGTCACATGCCTAAATAAGTCTATATCTTCCACATCAGGTCCTAGAGATTGGATATTATAATTCCTTACGGTAGGGTCAAATGATGTAGGTTAAATCTCCCTAGTTTTTCTATTAGCACTCAAAATTTGAGTAGTGTTGGTCAGCAAATCCTATATTTGTTTGGATATTTATCTCCTTGAAGTCTCAATTTTTCTCCTTGAAGCCTCCATTTTTTTTTCAATATCACACCTATCATTATCTAGCTGATAGGCCAAAGGTTCCCTAAAGATCATCATGTATGTAGTTAAAAAAAATTCATGAGGCTCAAAGTGAGTATTAGATTTTGGATAATTGCATTTTGTATATTTTATTTGTGCATGCAATTATTTAATTTGTATCGCCACATTAAGCAACAATCTTCATCTTGCTATTGTTGCCTTATTAAGGGCCAATCCTATTTCAATGCATCACTCATCATCACTACCTAATACAAACACTCCTAAATATTTTTGATACCCTATGAAATATTTATAAGGTTAATCAAAGTCAATATTGGGGTCTTTTTCTTCTTTATAATCAAAAACTATATTCATCCAGTCCTTATTTTGGATTTCATGATCACGATTAAGCACAAGAGGATGAACAATATAATTTTCATGAGGGAATAGATTAGGTGAGATCCTCTTCTATTTTTTAAGATTCTAGAATTTTCTTTTTCTTAGACCTAGTAATCATTCTATATCACTTGGAAGAAGAAGGAGGGGCCATAAGGGCAAGTAGAAAACCTACTCAAAGAAAACTAGGACTTTACTAAAATTTCTATCATTAGATAAGCTAACTATAAAAATACCCTTTGTAGACACAAACATTGACCCAACCAAATGAATCAATTTCCCCTTAGATTCTTAGGAAGCCACTCAAAGATACTAAGTGCAATTTTGAGCTCCCCATCACTTAGTTCGAGCCATTTTCCTAGCCTTGCTAAACTCATGATTTTCAAAGACTGATCGTAAATTCAATCAGGCCACTTTGGTGCCATATAACCTCCAATGATCATATTTCATAGATTTGTGGTTGTCTCAAATTGATCATGAATTTGGAACTTTAGAGTTTTGCCTTCAAAACCCTAAATAAATGAGGGCTTTCTTGACTCCTCTAGTTGAGTCAGGAAAGCCCTCATTTTTTCAAAGGGGATGATTGCTAAGTTCTGCGGCTCTTAGGCTGCCGCCCTCGAAGTTGCGTGACGTGTGGACCCATAAAGATTCCACCTTTTGCCCTTTTAAAATAGAGAGATAAGCAGTCCGCTTTTTATTTTAAGAGGCGAGCCTCTTTTAATTTGAATTGTTATGCAGTAGCCCTCACTGTAAGGGAGAGGTACGGTGGGGCCGCCTTCCCTCCTCCTCTCTCCATTTCATCCGATCACAAGGCCGTAAGGCAGAGTGATTGGGTAAGCTCCGGTTGTTGATGGAGAGGAGGGAGAAAAGAAAACGGAGCTCTCTAATAATTAGTTCTCCAAACTCCCAGGGACCTTTTTAAAACAGAGGGGGGGGGACGATTTTTTTAGGATAAAGTGGGATGGACGGATGGAAGTGGGCAGGAGGAGCGTGGAAGCTTTTAATACAACTGTCTGTCCTCAGTATGGAATCCGCTTCTGGATGGAGGGGGAGCTCCTCATTCTAAAGAGCCAACCAACCTGAAAGACGGAGCTATTAAGTCAACCAACCTCTGTGTTCCGCCGGGAATGCCAGTGTAGGATGGTCATTATGTTGCCGGAGTTACTCTCCCTCCCCTTTAAGAGTCACGCCAGGTGGTTTTAAAAGCGTTGATCGATTACCGGGGCACCTCTTTAAATTAAAAGGGTATTGTATACCTTAAACTCATTTTATTTTAAGGGAGGCTCTCCTCCCCACTGTTTAAAAGGGTGAGATATAGTTTTGTTTTGAAATGGAGAGCTTCCAGCCCCGGCCAAACTTCGCAGATCGGTTGATTCTCCGTCCCTTTAAAATCTCTATTTCTCTCTCTCTCTCTCTCTCTGCACTTTGTTTTTTCATTATCCAAATACATTTGCATTGTTTGTTCAACCCCTTTTTCCTCTGTCTAGAATTCATGGTCTATCCATACAAGGTGCAAACTTGGAAAATTAGGCAAAACCCTCTGTTTTGTTCTCTTTCTCTCTCTGTTATGAATTCATGATCACCCTTTGTTTTTTCATTATCCAAATACATTTGCATTGTTTGTTCAACCCCTTTTTCCTCTATCTGGAATTCATGTGCAAACTTGGAAAATTAGGCAAAACCCTCTGTTTTGTTCTCTTTCTCTCTCTGTTATGAATTCATGATCACCCTTTATAGGGTATAAATTTGACTATGATATATTTGAAGGTAAGTCTTTGCTTGCTCCATCATCTTCTATGCTTAATCTAGCTTTTCTATGTTCTATTATGCATATTATTTCTGTTGCATGTTGTTTCTCCATATCTAAAAGGTCAAGTACTCTTTTTCTTTACACAATCAACTAAAGGACCAAGGAAGCTTGACTACTATGCCTACAATCTTAGCCTTCACAACAACTTAAGTAGAGCCCCAAACATTGACCATATATTTTCTAGTCCTTGTCTTTGTTTGCAGGTTTGTTTGGATTCATGGTCACAAGATTTGGGGAGTGAAATCGACACAAGAACAAATGCTAGGACAAGTGTGTGTTTCATTAATATTGTAGGCTATTTGTTGTGTGTTTTCATTTGTTTTTATTTTTTTGCAATTAGTATAGCATTATAAATCATATTTAAGAGATTAATTAAGGAAATCCAATTCATTTTAGATTTATTTTATTTTAATTCTTAGGCATTGAATAAATAATTTCATGTAGTTTGCATAATATGCTAACTTGTATGTGAATCATTTCTTGAACCCTTGCTTAAAAGAAAAATAAAATTTATTTTCTTATGTTCTAGGGATATTTTACATGCAAAATAATAATAATTCTAGGATAGTTTTTTCTATTTGCATTTGTGTTTTTTGCATTTACTTTACAACATATTTTCATTATGGTAGTTTATTTCTATTAAAAGACTAAACTTAGGTGTATTCCAATAAACACATCAAACCCTCCATATTAGACTTGGAGTAAGTCCTTAAAGCACTCCTGGTGAACCCATAAATCCCCAAGCCCTTGAGTGTAGAGGAACATAACCCCATGGTTAACTTAGCTCCAAGTGGGTCCATCGAGAATTATCTGTGCAGGTTATTTTCCCCCTCTACATATTTTGTGAACCTAACGTGAACAATTCCTTAGTGGTCATTTTGGAAACCTTTTCCTTTTGTGTCTTTTTTTAGAAAATTGTAAAAAATAACATCTAATTATGTTTGTATAGATTAGAAAAACTAAAAAGACAATAAATTTTGCATCTTTTGCATCTCATGCAATTTTAGTTTTGAACCCTATTGCTCTTATCCTATGGCTCCAACCCTTAGGAATAAATGAAAGCTTCTAAATCCTATTGAGAATCCTAGTGAGGATGATCAAGTTGATAGGGAGAATTCAAACATAGAGGAAGAAGAGGACATAGAAACTAATGATAACTTTGATCCAATAGAAGGACCTCATGGTCAACTTGTGTTTAAAATATATGACCATATGATGAACTTCTATAGACAAAACAAACAAGTTTTATTTGAAATTCTACAAAAGGACATCCACTTCAATGAAGCTAGACTATCCCAACATCAAACCAATTCTCATAATAATATTCACATCAATCTCTTATTTTAATATTCTCATAATATTAATCCATTCCACAACCCCACATATGCTACTACAACAACCACAAATATTGGAGGAATTTCACAATCTCCTCCAACTAGTAGCATACCCCAAAATCTCACTCAATTTCCTTCTCACTATATTCCTACTTCTAATGTAAATAATATTACTCCTCTTATTAATAATTATTCTTTTGTTCCACCAAATGTAAATCATATCCCACCACAAGATGCTACACAAAACATCCCATACCATAACCCTTACCACAATAGTGTTAATACCTCCAACATTAACCAAGTACCCTTCCAAAAACCCATGCACAATAGTTATAACCCACCTTTAGAAAACCTTGGGGTAAACATGTCAACTACATCCCATGTTGCGTTGCATAATAACAATTCTAAAATTCAGATTTTAACAACTATAATGAAACAACTTGCATTGAGGATGGATACATTGCAAGCATCAAGTTTCACTTATTCATACAAAGAAATGTGCAACCAACCTTTAGACCCAATAGTAATCACTAGACCTTATCCTAAGAATTTCCCCATGCTATTTTTACCAATTTACAAGGGAAAAAAGGACCCTATAAAATATTTAAGGATATTTAGGACAACATGTCATGATATCATTTATGATGGTATGTGTTGTAGTTCAGTTTGTCATCTAGCCAATGCTAGAACTGTGATTATCATCTCTGAGAATTTGAAGGTGAGCACCCACTAATCACAACCTAGACTAAACATTGGAAGAATCAAATCGCTTTGATTCAACCTCCAGAGAAGGTTGGTATACCTTGTCAACTTAATGAATGTTGACTCTATTTAGCTCAAATAGTAAAATCTTAGGGATAGAAATGATAGGGTTAGAAATGTATGAATATAGAATGGATGGGTGAAGCTAACAACATAGACATCCACATAGTATCCCTGACAAATTAGATTTTAGAAGCAACATTCGAGACTAACAACATTCAAAACTTATGCAGTTACAATATTAATGGCCTTTTGCATGCTCACAGAATTATTCCAAACATCTAAAGCATTAATTATCCAAATTAACAGAATAAGATCAATGCCTTGATTAACAAAAATAGAATTCTCAAAAAGCATGTATGCAGAACTGATTATCTCAATCTACTCTAAGTCAGCTTTTCAAATTAATAGAATAGACTAACCATAGCAGCAAAGAAGAGATAATTTCAAAGAATTATATCCACCATTCAACACAGGCGCAAGTTCGAGGTAAACATCCCTTGTAATGCTTCATTCATCAATTTGTAAAAAAATACACAGTAGTGCAAGCAAACACTCTAGAGCCGACCATTTGGAAGGAGGTCGTTGCCTTTATTTATAGATTTTACAATAATATTTCTTTCTAAGCATTACAAGGAATTTGATTTTTTCTTGATCTTCTTGGCCACTTTATCATTCATGGTGCCCACCAGCTGCATCTTCTTGATTCTGTTGCAACTATCTTTTGGTCGAGCTCATCATCACCATTGGTGGTTCTTGCAATCCATCCTTATCCACTGATATTGCAACTAAATCTGGTTCATCAGGAGGTTCTGGAAGGTTCTGGACTGTAACTACTTTGATTCGACTTCTATGGTGTCAGTTTTAACTTTCCTCTATTCTTTGAATTATGTGCACAAAATTTCATCAAAAATTTGCATGGAAGATAGAGGTTTAATATATATCGTAGATCTGACTATCGGATTATAGTTGAACATAGGTGGCACTGCTTCACCTTTGCATGATGGTAATGAAGGAAACAGAGAATCACGGCCTTTTGCTCCTTAATCACTTTTTCTCTTTTCAGTCCCTTTTCTAATGACACATTGTTCTTTAACGCTTTTCATTTTACATGCTCTCAACAAAGCGGACAAGAAAACACTGCTCGTTGGACTTTTTTTGATTTGGGCGATTTTTAGAGATTTTCTATTCTGGTCCCCTTTGAGCACTTATGTTTTGAACGATAATTGCAAAGGAGGTAGAGAAACACAAATTTTTTGACTTCTCCATTGTGCCCTTATTTCAACGTCTTTATATTTTGAACACCCTTTTTAGCGCTTTCTCATTTGCACACTTAATACAAAGGTGATTGAGAAACGCGACTCACCTTCCTTCTTCAACTTGGCCCCTTTTTAGCATTTCTTTGTTTTTACCTTCTCTCGATGCTTTTCTATTTTAGACGTCTTTCAAACTTACATGGTGAATACAAAGGGGGCAGAGAAATGTGACTTCACCCAACTTCTCATTTTTAAGCTGAATTCAACGCTTCTCTGTTCTGGCCAATTTTTAGTGCTTTTGCATTTCTTCTTCATACTTAGTCAAATTTTGCAAAATTTTGGCTAAGTAGAGATGTAGCCATTTTTGACCTACATTATTGGTGCCTCCTGGGGAATCTTGCTCGCAAGATTTTAGAACTCAGAGCCTTATTCATTGGGTTTTATAGAGTCTAAGGGGATGAATGATTTATGGAATGAGGGAAAACAAAAAGGGGAATGAGATGGAAATAATGATTTTGGAAATGGTGAGGAAGTATGGTAGGGATGCATGGAAATGAATGAAGAAATGGAGTGGATAGGGAATGATGAAATGATATGAAGGGAGATGAATGGTGAACTAGACTTCGATTTTTTGCAGCATTATGGTTCAAAAATTGCTCCTTCATGACTACCAACTTCTTGATCAAAGATACAATATCCAGAAGTTGATGGTCATGAAGAAACTATTTGTGAAACAAAAAGTGTGATTCCCTACATCAAGGAGGACTTCTCTTATAGATGGCTCTTAGACTTTTTACAATGCCATATGCATGAGGCCCTTTGTAGGTTCATATTTTATTCATTTCTCTGACTTTTATTAGACTGTAAAAAATTCATCAAAATTGTGTTTCTAATGGGTCCCTTTCATTGGACTTGTTACTCATCCTACCCTTCATCTTCTTCTTCTTCTTCAATATGAACTATCTCAACGTTAGGATTTTTAGGAACAATTTCCTGAACTTCATCTTCATCTTCCTCCTCTTTACCTCTTCGTCAATCTGCTCTTCCTCTTCCTCCTAGTCTTCTTCATCAGACCTACCTTCATCAGACCCATCTTCCTCACTTTCTTCCACACTAACATCTACTTCATCATTATCTTCTTCACTAAGCAATTGAGTTACATTACTTAGTGTGCTTGAGGCTTGTTCCCAGGTCTTCTCTAGAATTCCTAGTATCGATAAGATGTTTTGATGGATCCTTTGTAAGCTAGACAACCTCTTATGAGATGGCTCAGAACCACCATTACCAAGCTCAGATATAACATCTTTTATCTCCATTAAGCTCTTAATCATCTGAATCACTTGCTCTTGTTGGATTGGTTTGAGCCATTTTTCTATTTTAGAGTCATCCTGCATGATGGAGTCTAAACAATCTGACAACATTGTTTCTCCAATGAATTGATGATCTTCCCCAAAGTAATCAGGGAAACTGAGCAGCCTAATGTGAGAAAGTTTGTTCATCATTTTGCTTGTTTTATCTTCTAGTCTATCTAGCAATTGCAGACCCCTCAATAATAACTTGTTCTTGGCTAGGATATCTTTGGCTATGCTCTCGGTTGTACACCACTGCCTATTTGAAATGAGTCTAGCCATGACTCTAGACCTAGTTTTTGCTAGTCTACAAATTTTCTCTACTAGGGCTACCTTATGCTGAAGCTCATCCTTCACATTTCGAAGGGTATTTCTTGCACTTACTAACTCATTTGTAGCTTCATCTAGGAAGACAAAAACTGGTCTAGCCTCTGAGCTTTTCATCTTGATTTTTGACCATATTTCTCTTCGAGTTTGCTTTATAGTGTCCTTTGAGAATCCAATAGGTTTAGCATTTTCTGACAATAATTATTGTTGCAACTGATTATTCTAATCCATAAGAGCTGCTACCTGAGCTTGAAAACTTTCTGCTTGCTCCTTAAAATTGGTCATTTCTTGATATTTGTCTTACCACTCCTTTACCTCATCTCTAAGTGTGTTGGCCAAGCCTTCATGTTCTTTGAGAGAAGCTTCCAACTATAAAAATATTTTTTTTAACTTATTGTTTTCTCCTTTCTTTATTCACATCTCCTTGCAAGAATATTGTGTCCATATGAGCTTTAGCCATTACTAATTCATCAATAACTAGTAATTGCATGATGTCTACTATTTTTCAACTATCTCATAGTCTTCCATGGTCATCTCCTTTCTTGGTTTATTCACCTTTGGAGTAGCAGTAAATTTTATCCTCTTTCTAGACACTGGATCAATAACTACAGTCTTCCTCTTTTATGTTGTATCTTCTAAGGGTTTTGCTAGCTATTCATTCCACCAGGCTACTACATTGAAGGAAATTTCCTCTATCCTTTGGTGTTGAGCTATGATAGGGTCAGTAGCCAGAGTAGATGTGGTGACCAAATATGATACCAAATGGATAGGGGTAAGTGGAGAAGCTAAAATGGTGGGACCTTGATATGAAGAGGTAGATATTATAGCTTCAGTTGATGAAGGGGGAGGAAGTGGTGTTATGATTTGTGGTCCTACTAACACTGTAGTTGAAGATGTAGGAGGGTTTTATGGTGGGGAAGGTGGAAGTGGGACCTCAATGGAAATGGATGGAGGTTGAGTGGATAAAAGTGGAATGGATGTAAAAACTTGAGATGTAATAGGAGGGGGAACTTCAACTGATTGAACTTGCCTTTCAGAATGGGAGGGGAGTGTCTCCTGGGAACTTAGAGGTGGAAGATTAGAAGGAGAAGGGATAGAGAATGTACCTGAGTCCCTTGGTGGGGACTGATGTGTGTCTTGGTCTAGACTTGATTGCTCTATCAATGGAGCTTGAGTCTATTCTTTTTCTTGCTCTTCCTCTTTGATCACCTAAGCCATTCCAAAGGTAGCTACTATAGACTATGACATAGAGGAATCAACTATTGATTTTTCCTCTTGAATAGGTTCTTGGGTCTTAGTTTGTGAAGTCTCGAGTTGATATTACTATTGAGAGGGAGTAGGATATGTGAACCTTACCATATAAGTCCTAGACATAACTTGATCTTGGTCTCTTCTATGTCTAGGTTCTACATATCCTTCAGCAGATGCCCCTAGGGCTAATCTTTCTAGTCTTTGTGCCACTGGGATAGGTCCTGCACTGCCTAACTCATTAGGGCCCAAACCTCCTCCTTGGTATCCCTACCTCTGCATTAGGTGGGCACCTAGCCCATATGTTTGTAATTCCCCTATTAGGGATTGGAAAGTAACTTGTTTGCCCTTTCCGATAGGGATATTTTTAGTAGAACATTTTATCTATTGAGGAGAGGATGGAGGTGTTCGAATGGTGATTGGTTTCAACTTTGGCCTGCTGGCTTGGTTGTCATTCATCACCCTTCCTTGGCTCGTAGGCCTCTTGAAGCTTAATGCTAGAAAATTTTTAGTGCCCTGCCAAGTATTAACATGTAGATCATAATACTCTTCAAAAGTTCTATCATTCTTAGTAGGGAATCTAGATTTTATGGTATCTGACTCTACTTGCATTCTCTAGAATTCAAACAATTTTGTAGGATTCCAAGCTTTTGTTTTTACCAAATCTTTAACATCATCCTCTATGTAAACATGCATCAGATCACTTTTTGGATCATAATCCATGACATGGTCATAGAAATCTCTCCAAGGAGGCAATGCTTCCATATGTTGGACATCCCACTCTAATTCTGACTTCTCATCATTGTTTCTGAACTTCTCGATGTGGGGTCGAAGAGTTCTCTTGAATCTTTGAGTCTTAGCTTTTGGATCATTTATTTTCTCTAAAAATTTATTTTCTAGGTCATATCTCCATCTATGGGGAAGTTCTACCAACCCCAATTCTTGCATGTATTTGGTGATGCTCTTATGTTATCCTTTGCTAACAATGATATCGCTCACCTTAAGGGGATAGGTGTAGGTGCCCTTCCTACCCTTACCCATTCCAAATATGAGATTTATATAATCTTTTTGGTGATAATATTCTAAAGTGAACATTCACTCAGTGACATAGTGAGGCAAGACAAATGGTTTCTCAGTAAAACCATATACATGAATAACTATCCCTTCAGTCAAAATGTACCAGTCACCCTCTTCTTCACCTTTCTTTCTCAAAATATCAACCGCCAATTGAGGTATTCTAGGTATTTTCCCTTTAATCAGCTTTAGGGCTAGCCCTAGGAATTCCCTATTGAAATTGTAATAGGACTCTTTTTTGCTCAATGCATTCATCCATGAATAGATGGTGAGAGTAGTTCCATTAGGACTTGCTATTTTTACTAGAATAAATGGTAATTCTTTATGATTGAAGTAAAGGAAGAGCCAGGCTAAATGGGAATAGTACCTGAAAGATGCTCCTTCCTTATTTTCTTTCATTCTGATTAGGAGTTCTTGGGACATGCCTACTAAGTATTATGGCCAATTAAAGAATATTGGATGATTGCTCATACCCAAAGGATTCATAATTCTTAGGGTTGGAAATATAGTGAGTCATGGTTATTTACCAATTGTATACTTACCTATCAGAGGGTAACCCAACTATCACGACCAACATAGAGTAAAGCTCTACATCTTTAAACTCATCTATCTTAATTGGGGTTGAGGGTAGGGTACTACCACTCAATTTCTATCTATCTGGCCTACTACCCAATTTAGGAAATTTTCTCCCCCTTCAACATGCTTACTTAGCACATAATATTGCGCTTGAGACCTTATGGAAAATGGTCTGGCTTTTGAGCCTAGTTTTACTCCTAGGGTGAAGGCATTATTGAAAGACTCAATATTAATGTGCATTAGGGTTTTTCCTTTGATGCTCTGCAATATCTTATGCTCAGGATTATAATTCTTTATGATTGCTTGAATGAGCTTGGGGTATGGGTGCACGGAATCACACATATAAAAGGATAGTAATGAACTTACCACTATCACCCTTTGACTTGAAGGTGATATGCCCTTAGCAACTCTTTGCTCTACTTCTATCCTCATCTGGGACTTCTCCTTGTAGGTGGTGATAGTATCAACAATCTTACATGCATTATCATGGAAATGGCTACTCATTTGAGTTTTTCTCAATAGTAGCTTTCTTCGTAGTAGCAGATGATGAAGCCATGGCTCTAGACAGAAGTAGATTATTCCTTTTTAAAAGGGAAAATATGTGCTCTCAATCATTCTATAGAAAATTACTCTCTGCTCTATTGCACAACTCTTAAAATTCAAATTACGTAGTAAGAGTGAATTCTACTGAGTAGCATCGAACATATAGTCCTCTTAGAGTGTGATTTAAATGAGGTGGTTGCAATGTTCATCTGCATGCGAAACTACGTCGATGCCATTTATTTCTATGATTGGATTACCTTTGAGGTTGATGGCATCAATTTGACATGTGTGCACCTTTCTTACTTAGGATTATAAAATAATGCATTGGCTCTACTTTGAATCAGTACCCCACATTTATTTTGAATATTTTATCGATTGAGTGCAATCTTCCTTGGGTATCTCTTTTCTTATTTACAAACAAAACTTCCTTTCCTTGTAATGAGGTGGCACCACTATGAGCCACATAGCATAATTGATTTATGAGTAAGTTTAGAATTTATGGCTTATGAGAATACTTGCCACCATGGAGCATATTTTATCTTTTAGTCACTCTTGCAAAAATGAAAATATTTACAAGATATGATACATATAATACATGGAAAGTAGCTCACTACTTGATATACAACTTGAGATGATATCCATTCACCGGGATGGGTAGCACCTCTCCTTCTTGATTTTTGAGCTGGAAAGCATTTTTCTATTTGACTGATTCTATTTGGAAAGGACCCTCCCAGAATGAGTCAAACTTCTCATGCTTACCTAGCTTGGCCTTGTCTACATTCCATTTTAAAACCAAGTCACCAACTTTAAACCTTTTGAATGTGGTCTTCTTATCGAACCAACCTTTTATCTATGACAAGTGCCTTTGGAACCTCTTATAAGATTCATCTCTCTATTCTTCCAAATGTAATAGTTGAAGAAGTCTTTCATTTACAGGATCTCCTTTATCAGAATCATTATCGTTGATGTACTTTAAAGTTGGCAACTCTAGGTGGATTGGTAGTACAACTTCTTTTCCATATACAAGAGTGTAAGGAGATGTGCCTATAGATTTCTTCATGGTGATTCGATCTACCCATAGTACCTGGTTTATCAATAAATGCCAAGATTTTTTATTATCTTCTAGAGATCTTTTAAGCATTCTGAGAAGATTTTTGTTGCTTGATTCTGCTAAGCCATTTCCCTATGGGTAGTAATTGGAAGAATTCTTCAAGTAAATGTCATATCTACTAGAAAAATCTATATACTTGACCCCTATAAAATCTGGACCATTATCACTTACTAGAGCTTCAGGAATACCAAACCTGGTGATCAGAGTTTCAAGAAATTCAAGCACTACATCTTGATCACATCTCTTGGTAGGTATTGCCTCAACCCATCTAGTAAAATAATTTATGGTGATCAAAATATATTTGTGACCTACTAAAGAATTAGGATTGATTTCACCCACAAATTCTAGACCCCACTATTGAAATGGTTGCTCAACTTATATTGGTTGTAGAGGCATTGTAGTATTTCTATTTTTACCTATGTATCTCTAACATTTATCATAGGCTCTAGCAATTTTAAAAGCATCAAAAAAAATAGTAGGCCAAAAATACCTTACTCTTATAATCTTAAGTGTGATAGATCTCCTTGAATAATATCCTCATTCAGGATATTATGTTTTTGATCTTCTCTTACACATCTTAAGAGGACACCATCAAGATTTTTTTGTAAAGTTCTCTAGATAGCATTGTATAATGCAAGGCTTGAAGCCTATACCTTCTTCTTTGTGAAGCATTAAGATTTTGGGGATAGATCCTAGTCTAAAAGTAACTTGTGAGTTGATCTATCCAATCTGCTTCTTGTGGGAGAATGTTACTTTCTTGATCTAGCTCTTTGATCTGGCACACTACTTCCTATGGATTTGCTTTAGCTACAATTCTTGATAGAGTGCTCTTCCTCTTACCAATTTGGTGGGATGAATCTCAATGTCAAACTCTTGAATTTTTGTAATCCAACCTACTCTCTTTTCACCAAGTTCTCCTTGTAAGATGAATGTTCTTACATCAGGATGGACTACATACACCAGGGTTTTGCTCTGAGCTAGATATTGTCTAAAATTTTTTAAGGACTTCATGACTGCAAACACTTATCTTTCTATGAAGTTATATTTTACCTGATACTCATGTAATGTTTGACTCCAAAAGAAAATAGGGTGTTCATTATTTTGGTCATCCTTTTGAGTTAATACAATAGCATAACTCTCTTCAACACCATAGGCATAAAGAATGAAGTCTCTATCAAAGTTTGGATTGACCAGGACTGGAGTTGTGGCAATGGCCTATTTGATCATTTCAAATGCTTGCTTCCTTTTGTCAGTCCACTTATAATCTGCATCCTTTTTGAGTAACTCTGAGATTGGTTTGATAATTTGAGCAAAATCTGAAATAAATTTCCTTACAAAATTAATCTACCCAAAGAAGGACTGCAGAGATTTTTTGTTCATTGGAAGGGGTAGTGCCAATATTGCTTTTATTCTATCAGGGTCAATGGACATTCCCTATTTTGATACTACATGTCCCAACAACTTTCCTTCATGGACTGCAAAGATGGATTTCTTAGGATTTAGTGATATGCCAAATTCCCTGCATTTCTGGAAAACTTGTTCTAAATGATAAATATGATCTTGTTTCTCATGTGAAAATATAGTCATATCATCTAAATATATTAAAATTATTTTATTAATAAGCTTTCCAAAAGCATAATCCATTACCCTCTGAAAAGTGGCACCAACATTTGATAGACCAAATGGCATTCTTTGATAGGCAAATGTGCCCCACTTTGTTGTAAATGTAGTCTTATATTGATCTTCATCCTTAACCCAAATCTGGTTGTACCCAGAGAAACCATCTAATAAAGAGAACCTCTCTACCCCTACTACCATCTGTAAAATTTGATCTATCTGTGGTAAGGGGTAGTGATCTTTCAGAGAAGCTTGATTCAGATTTCTAAAGTCTACATAGAGATGAATATCTCCATTCTTCTTTCTTACCGAGACTAGATTGGCCACCCAAGTTGAGTGCTTGACTGGGTAAATTATCTTAGCTCTTAATAGCTTAAGCAATTCTTGTCTCATGATTACTTCAATCTTGGGATTTATTGGTCTCTATTTTTGTCTGAATGGCTTAGCATCTGGTACTAACTCAATAGTATGTTGAATTATATTTTTATCATATACCTTCAAGTCATCGTAAGTCTAGGCTATTATGTCTTGGTACTTGTGGCATAAAGCTCTAAAAATTTTAGCCTCTTCTATAGTGCATTGGATACCAAACTTCAGCTTTTCTCCATTCTGCATCTCAATTTCTTTGTAGATTTTGTCATCGACATTCATTTGTTTTAATCTCTTTCCATCCTCATTATCAAACAAGCTTTCTAAAGTAATCAGACCTTTGGGTATGTGGTTGTTTTTTAGCTGAATAATCTCTCTTTGATCAATTTCTTGAGCAAGCTCACATTGAGAAAAAGCACAGTCTGCTTCCTTGATCAAAAAATCGATAATCTGCTCATCACTTTCAAAGACTTGCCAGTATATCTATTTGTCAAGCACTGATGGTCTGAAAACTAGTTTAACTCTCTTATTTTTAGGAGATCCATAATCTACAGTGAGAGAAAAATTAGCTCCTTTAACAGCCAATGCATCTGCCAAAGAATTTTGTTATCTAGGAATGATATGTAGATTTAAAGCATCAAAGGATTCCATCAGATCCCATACTCTATTTCTGTAAGCCTTCAGATAATGGTGCTTACTACTGTACTTTTCTGTGACTTGATTGACAATCAATTTTGAGTCACCATAAATGTCTAACATTTTGATGCCCATCTATTTTGCTTGCATTAATCCTAGGCAGAGAGCTTCATACTCTACGGTATTATTTATGCAAGACCAAGCAAGTCTAAAAGAAAATATTTTCACTCCTTCAGATGGAGATTTTAAAACTACACCTACTCTAGCTCCATTTTTGCATCTTGCTCCATCAAAATACATTGTCCAAATCTTGAACTCTCTCAATGATTGGTTGGAAATCGTAAGAATTTTCTTCTCTACTTTAGATGTTATATTGTATGTCCCTAATCCTATTTCTAGTAGATCTTGAGTATTTTGGAAAGGTAGTTGATCATCAACTTCCAAATCCTCCAAGAGTTCCACAAGTTCTAGCTCTTCCATAACTGAGTGATTGTACATCTCTTCTTCTATTTTCTCAATATGGTAAGTGATTGGATTTTCAGGAATCAATCTTATCCTTCTTCCCTTATAAGGTATCATCATACCAGAGTAATCCAAATACATGTAACCTCCCATCTTGGTAGTGAATTCTCTAGAAAGACATAGGCCAAAGTAGGGCTCAAGATCTACTACTATAATTTCTTGCACAATAGTGACCTCAAGAGCTCTATGCAATTTCATTAGTACATCTTTCACTACTCCCACAGTCTTGACTAGGGTACCATCTAGCTACAAGACTCCTTGACAAGAGTGGGTATATTCCATACCCATTTCATCACAAACAACTTTAGGCATTACAGTAGTAGATGCTCTAGAGTCAATCATACAATTATGGACTATCCATCCCTCCATCCTTAAAGAAATATAGAATGGGGGAGGTTTATTTTTTAGAGTAGTAGGAGATATTTTTCTTGATCTTGAGGTTGGTTAAGAATAGTGGCCATCTCTTTCCCTTGGGATTTCTTGTTAAGAGATGCTTTTAATAAATCAATCTGACCAGGGAGGAAAAGAGTATCATAGAGACTTGCTCTTGATGGAATCTTTTTAAGTTCCTCTACAATATTAAATTTGGGCTTCTCTAAAGGATTTATCTCTTCCCTTTTGTCCACTTCTCCAAATCTCCTCCTATACTATTGTGTAACTTTGATTCTCTATCTTTTAGTAATAGAAGGGAACTGCAACTTCTCTCTCACTTCCTCTTTAGAACCTGATTGTTCCTTATCCTTGTAGCTTAGCTTTGGTGCATTTTTACTTTTCTCTTACCTTTGAGGTATCAATTTTATGGTAGCCTGAGGAATAGGGAATTTATCCTTGTTTGGCAAAGGGTGATCCTTCTTATTTTGAGAAGGGATCTAAAATGATCCCAATTTCTATGAATCAACTTGTATTGGTTTCTTTCCAGATCTAGTCAATACTATGATAGGTTCTAGTTTGAAAAAGCTAAGCTCATCCTCCTTTTGTTCACCCTACCACAACATATTAACTCTTCCTTTCTGATTTCTTTCTACCTTCTCCATAGCTTGTTGGATATGATGTTGATACATATAACAAGAATCAGGGTCATGTGGATCATTGCAGACCAAACACCAAATATTAACCAGAGTTATCTTAGGACTTGAATCATATTCTTCTTGATTAGTGTTGACCCTTGGTCCTACATTGTTGCTTGAACTAGGCTTTTGATCTTTATTGATGTAGGGAAATCTCCTTTGCTGAGATCTTTCAACTTCTCTCTTTTCTATAGCATTGACCTTGTTGCTAATAGTTTTTAAAGAGTTCTGAATATCAAGAAGCACTGAGGATTCCTGGGATGGTTGTGATGGAAGAGGAGGAAAAGGAACAATAATGGGTAATTTAGGAGGTGGATTTATCATAGGAAGATGAGTTGTAAGAGGAACAGGATTCATGGTGGGAAAGGATGAAGTTGAGGGTTATTGTGTGATTTCAGGAGTGTATGGAGTAACATGTTTGGAAGGTAATCTTCCTACTAAAATTAAGATATCTTTAGCATGAACCACTATTTGATAAACATTTGGGAATGTGGTGATCCCAGATTGTTGAGTTTGTAAGCCAATATCTGGTCCTAAAGCTCTGATGTAATATCTATAAGCCAAGGGAGAAGTTGGTCTAAACTCATTAGGGATTCTTTTCCAAGTTCTACTAAATCTGAGATTGAAATTAGAAATTGATTCTTTAGGATGTCTTTGAATGACTATAAATTGAGTCAAGAGTGAGAATGGATCTATAGATTCATTAAATTCTTCTACAAAGGGACCCGCTAAGTCAGCCCAATTTTTGATGGAACCATTTTCTAAGGTTCTGAACCAATGCAATATTTTACCTCTGAAGGAAAGAACCAATAACTTTACAATGACATCTTCATGCCTGATGTTGTGAATGGCTACCATTGATAGCACATCTTGACAATGTTCATATGTCATCCTCCTAGTACCATCATAGGTAGGAATGGCTTTGATAGCAACTTGAGGGATATCATGTGAAGCTTGAAAAGATAGTGGAGTTGGAGCATTCCAATCTGGATAATTATGTTGAACTTCATCCCATTATTTGGCCATATCAGCTTGAGTACTAGAAGAATCTGAAGAAGAGGATGTTGTTGGGGTTTCTTCTATGGAAGTTTTAGAAGAAGGATATCTTGGATACCTAGATTTTGAGAATAGTTCATAGAAATTGGTAGGTTGATCACCTTTCTTAGTTGCACTTCTAGTAAACATGAAAATCTAAAGGTTAGGACTAAGGTCTTACTGGATCTTATTCTCAGGGAGTCACCAAGTGAATTTACTTTCTTCGCACATGAGGTCAAAACAATTCACTAAATTTTGATTCCTCTGGGTAAAACATAAAAGATATGTATAGTGGAATCGTCCCATCGAGCGTGCCAAAAATTATTGTAGTCTAGTTTGTCATCTAGCCAATGCTAGAACTGTGATTATCATCTCTGAGAATTTGAAGGTGAGCACCCACTAATCACAACCCAGACTAAACATTGGAAGAATCAAATTGCTTTGATTCAACCTCCAGAGAAGGTTGGTATACCTTGTCAACTTAATGAATGTTGACTCTATTTAGCTCAAATAGTAAAATATTAGGGATAGAAATGGTAGGGTTAGAAATGTATGAATATAGAATGGATGGGTGAAGCTAACAACATAGACATCCACACAGTATCCCTGACAAATTAGATTTTAGAAGCAATATTCGAGACTAACAACATTCAAAACTTATGCAGTTACAATATTAATGGCTTTTGCATGCTCACAAAATTATTCCAAACATCTAAAGCATTAATTATCCAAATTAATAGAATAAGATCAATGCCTTGATTAATAAAAATAGAATTCTCAAAAAGCATGTATGCAAAACCGATTATCTCAATTTACTCTAAGTCAACTTTTCAAATTAATAGAATAGACTAACCATAGTAGCAAAGAAGGGATAATTTCTAAGAATTATATCCACCATTCAACACAGGTACAAGTTTGAGGTAAACATCCCTTGTAATGCTTCATTCATCAATTTGTAAAATAATACATAGTAGTGCAAGCAAACACTCTAGAGCCAACCATTTGGAAGGAGGTCGTTGCCTTTATTTATAGATTTTACAATAATATTTCTTTCTAAGCATTATAGGGAATTTGATTTTTTCTTGATCTTCTTGGCCACTTTGTCATTCATGGTGCCCACCAACTACACCTTCTTGATTTTGTTGCAACTATCTTTTGGTTGAGCTCATCATCATCATCAGTGGTTCTTGCAATCCATCCTTATCCATTGATCTTGCAACTAAATCTGGTTCATCAAGAGGTTCTGGAAGGTTCTAGACTGTAACCACTTTGATTCAACTTCTATGGCATCAGTTTTAACTTTCCTCTATTCTCTGAATTATGCACACAAAATTTCACCAAAAATCTACGCAGGAGGTAGAGGTTTAATATCTACCATAGATCTGACTATCGGATGGTTGTAGTTGAACATATGTAGCACTGCTTCACATTTGCATGGTGGTAATGAAGGAAACAGAGAATCATGGTCTTTTGCTCCTTAATCACTTTTCTCTCTTCCACCCTTTTCTAGCGACACATTTTTCTTTATCATTTTTTAATTTTGTGCACTCTCAACAAAGTGGACAAGAAAGCGCTACTCACTAGACTTTTTGTGATTTGGGTGAGTTTCAGAGCTTCTCTATTCTGGTCCCCTTTAGCACTTCTTTGTTTGCATGATAATTGCAAAGGATGTAGAGAAACATGGCTTTTTTACTTCTCCATTGTTCCCTCATTTCAATGCCTTTATTTTTTGAACGCCCTTTTTAATGCTTTCTCATTTATGCACTTAATACAAAGGTAACTGAGAAGTGTCGCTTATAATTCTTGTTCAACTTAGATCCTTTTTAGTGTTTCTTTATTTTTACCTTCTCGTGACAATTTTCTATTTTAGATGCCTTCAAAATTGCGCACTAAATACAAAGGGGGCAGAGAAACATGGCTTCACCCGAATTCTCATTTTTTAGATGATTTTAGCGCTTCTTTGTTCTGGCTTATTTTTAGCACTTTTGCGTTACTTCTTCATACTTAGTCAATTTTTTGCAAAATCTTGGCTAAGTAAAGATGTAGCCATTTTTGACCTACAGTATGTTTTTGCTATAAATATTCCCTAAAATACTTGGAGGTATGGCTTTAGAATGTACTATCAACTACCTTGCCATTCCCTAAGGAATTTTGAAGAAACAACTGAGTTGTTTGTTCAAAAATTTGGAGCCTATGTGGAAAAAGGAGCAACCCTTCAAGATTTATACCTCCTAAAACAAGCTAAAGATGAAATATTTTTAGATTTTCTATCTCAATGGAGGAGTTTAGTTGAAATATTAAGATATACCCCACCTCCTTGAGATATGTTAGAGATATTTGTTAACAACTTACAAGAGTAGATTTCTAATGAGCTTGAGAAAACTATCACCTCTTTCAAACAAGCAATAGATTTTTCTAGGAGGGTTGATAAAACCCTCATTAGAAGAGGTCAACTAAACCCTATAAAAGAAGAAGAAAGGCTAGTGAAGACCCAATACAAGAACAAGCATGTAGTTGGTGATGGGGTCACAGATAATAGATAAACCAATAATATCAATACAACTAGTACCTTATAGAAATTGATACTTAGCAAACCTCAATGACCCCCACTAAGAAATTTTATTAGACTCAACCAATATCTATTATCGGTCCTTAAACAACTCCTTGAGGCTAAGATGATCGAGTTTACAACCATAAGACAACCTGATACAATGATGACTTGGTACAAATCCAACCAACACTATATAATAGGGTGGACAAACACATGATAGATCAGTGTAAGAGGTTGAAACATGTGGTTAAAGACCTTATAGATGAGGTTCACCTTGTTAGAGGTGACTCCCAACCTAATTCTAACCATCAACCTCCAACTCACCAACTACCAACTCATCAACAACCAACAACTAATCAAGATATGGGGATTTTTCAAAATCCACTACCCAACCACAAGAAATAGATAACCAATCAAGTATCCTATAATAATGTGCCACCCCCTACAACAATATGGCCAATATAATAGTGGCAACCAAAATACAATAATCTCAAACACAACTATCTCAACAACCCCAAAAGCAAACACCTCCAACTTCCAATCCACCCTCTAAACCACATTTAGTCTTGAGGAGTATCCAAAAGAAGAGCACAAGTATAGATAAACCAACGTTAATCTTAAAACCTTAACCAATAATTTTATTTGACTTAAAATAACAACTTGCTAGTACACCCTCTGATATTTCCCTCTTAGATCTTTTATAGATTTCTATTCATAGGGAAGCCTTAGTAAAGATTTTAAGCCAATAATCCATCTCGCAAGACCTTCCACCTAGTGACATAGACAATATCGTAGGTACTCTTGGGGTTAACCATATATCTTTTTATGATGATGATCTTCCCCCATAAACCTTGAAAGGGGATTCTCCCCTTTACATTATTGGATATATTGGAAAAAAAATTATCAAGAGGATCTTGGTATATAATGGTTCCTCCCTCAACATATGCAGTTATAGATTCTTCCAAAATTTTGGATTAAGGGAGGAAGATTTAACCAAGTCATATGTCATCATTAGAGCTTTTAATAATGAGTTCCAAGAGACCTATGGCATCATAGCCCTCCCCATTAGGGTATAACCCAAGATCTTAGACACCTTATTTTTGTAGTATCTTGCCCAACATCTTTTAATATTCTTCTCGGATACCCTTGGATTAGTGCTATGAGTGTTGTACCTTATACTTTCCATTAATATATCAAGTATGAATTTTAAAATCAGCTTATCACCATCTAATGAAACACTCACCCATTATAATACTATTCAATGGTTGAGCAAGCCCAATCAAAAATCAATTTTTGTCCAACAGTATCTCTCCACAAGATTTCTTCTTCTTCTCCTTATTCTCCTTCTCTTTCTTCTTCTTCTTCTTCTCCTTCTTCCTCTCATTATTATCCATCTCCCATAATCACCAAAAAATTTAAGAACTTTTGAATTAGTGAGGAAACACCAACCGTTATTCCATCATAGGATCAAGTCAATCAGTTAGTCCAAAGTCCTCTTCTAGATCTAGAAAAGTTACCACCTTCACCCTAAACTATGATTTTACCCCATAAAAAGGGTGAAGTCATACACATTATCATTTGTACCTTTATCTATGTGGATACATCCCATGAAGAGAAGATTCATGGTAGCAACCCTTTACCTGTAGAGAGAACCTTTGCTCATTGTTACCTATCCAATGATTACCCACTACCTAAACATATCCTATATAGTATAGTATATGAAGGTAAGGGCTTGGTACCTCAACAAAAATGTATAAAAGAGCCCTTGGAAGTTTAACTATGGCCTGGAATATGTGGCATAGGCTACATACCTAATAAAAACCAACCCTTACCAACCGATGATGATCAAGTTGTTACCTTTGCTGAATATACAAATCATCATGGATTAAAGTGGAGTGATGAGGATGAAGGATAACCTTTCTCCTAAAACATATTGTTTTGCAATATGATAACCTTAGTTCATCCCAAACTAATTGTGACCCCCAAAGAATATTCTAAGGGAGATACTCTTTGTGATATGGCTAACAAATATATCATTCGTTATAACTTCTTCGATGGTTCAGTATCTTGTGTCACCCATGTAAAGTCTTCTAGTTCTCAAAATAATACAATTCCTACATCTCCCAAAGACCTTGATCAATTATGATTCATTTTTCCTATCGCTAATAGGGAATGCATAATCAAAATACATGTCAACTTTCATTTAGATCATTTAAACCGATTGAATATGTTGGATGAAAAGCACATCCATGGCTTGGAGCATCTTCAAGCTTATCAAAATAGGCTCAAGTGAACTTACACTAAGAAATTTTGTAATTATTCTTTTGAATTTGGGAACATTATTCTGAAAGAGAAAAAAAAATAACCCTAATGCTCGCTCAAATCTAAAGGAAAAATTTTAGCCCAATTAGCTAGGCAAATTTTAGTCAATTGGCTCACACAAATCAGAACGACCAAGTTTGGCTTAGGAGCCTACCATTTAGAAATGTTAGATGGTAAATATATTAAAGAACCAATGAACATAATGTACTTAAAACAATATTATGCACGAATTCACATTTGTCATTTCTTATTCTCTCTTCATCTCTCTATTGACCATTTCTCTATTCTTCAATCTTCTTCTTCTTCATCATCTCATCTCACTTCTACTCCTTTCATGCCAACTTGCATTTTTTTTCTTGCTCATATTGTATGCTTTATTTTCATACATTGCATGGTTTGCTTGACATACTTCTTACTTTACACTTATGATTGACATGTAGTTACTTTGTTGCTTGAGCATACTTGCATTTGACTACTTGATCATGTAGACTTTTGGGGACTTTGCAATGAGGTAAGTGATGACACCTAGTTAGACTTAGTTCATATGCATTTGCACTCACACTAGGTCATTAATGCTTAGTGAATCCCCAACCTAGGGCACATATTTTTCTTTATCCCACCAATATGCTAATGACTACCTCTTTTGTTCATATACATACATGACGTATTTTTGTGCTAGCGAGAAAACTTGTTTTTATGTATTTTTACATTACAACATCCGTTGCAAATAAAGCAAACTACTTTCTATCTCATATATTCCTTGACCTTGAAAATATCAATAATCATCAAAATTTCCCCAAGTCAAGGGATATATTCCTTCATCTCTTGTATACCCTTGTCCTTTGCAAATTTTCAATCATTTTTTCCTTTTTCTCCAAGACAAAGGATATACATAGTCTTCTTATTCTTCTATCTACACATCTTATTTTGATCTCACTTTTCTTATTGATATTTTTATTGTGAAAGGATCTTCGTAGGATAGGATAGATACAACATGAATATTATTTAAGGTGTTCATACGACCACTAACTATTCTATGCACATCTCTTAGTTATCAAAATTTCAACAAGGATACACATACACACTTTTTACTACTTTCTTCTTCTAACATCTATATTAATTCTATATATCACATGCACACACACACACACACACATACACACACACATACACACACAATTTTCACTACTTTCTTCTTCTAGCATCTATATTACTTCTATCTATCACATGCACACATACTTTTTCTATGTTTTATCACTCATATTTTTTCAAGCACTACACCCCTATCAGGTAACACTCCTTTCATTAGCAATCACTACACCCCTATCAGGTAACACTCCTTATGATTATCAATGAAAAGTACACCCCTATAGGATATCTTCATAGCCACCAATGAGCATTGCTCCACCATAGACCATTTGTGAGCACACATCCTTATTGGGTATCACTCCACCTTTAGTAACTAGTGAGAACACACCCATTATAGATATCACTCCATATTTTGTCACTAGCAAGCATACACCAACAATAGGTATTGCTCCATCCACTTGTTCTCATTAGCAAGCACTACACCCCTACATGATAGATTTATGGTCACCAGTGAGCATTGCTCCACCATATGCCATTTATGAGCACACATCCTCATAGGATTTCACTCCATTTTTTAATCTTTGGTCACTCATATTTTACTTAGCTTTATGTTTGTTTGATCACATTGATCTATCTCGATCTAAACTAATTCAAATGGCATAATCTAAGCATATTTTTTATTTCTTTGACCTTTTGCTGGTTTTCTCCTTCATCTATTTCCCTCTTTCTTCTCCTCTTTTCTCTTCTTGTGAATTCATGGTCTGAATGTATGGGGTATGAATTTGATGAATTCTTCCTCTATCATAAATTTGTGGTCACCCTCTTTAGGGAATGAATTCGGCCAGTGCATTGTAATAGGAGGTTTTTCCTCCTCTTATTTTTCCACCACCTTTTCTTGTCTACATCTAGTCATCTATTCATCATAAATTAGTTAGGTTCATCCATTCATCATGCATTTGTTCACTTTTATCATTTAATTCATCCATATTTTTACATTCATTCATCCAATCATGCATAATAAATTTACAAACACATAATAAACACAATAAATAACTAAGCAACCAAGGTATGTATTGCTAAAAAATGGGAGTACAACTAAGCCAATGTGTTAGTGTGCCATAATAAAATCCTGGCACACTCAACCATCCTCTAGACTAGGGAAGCATGCCACACTTAAAATTGATATGTCATCCCAATCCTAGCCATATGTATGTGAGCTATACTCCCCTACTCTGCTTGCTAGAGGTGGTCCTGATGGAGGCATGTTCATGGACCATGAAACGGTTAATGTTCAATACTACGATATACTTCGAGATAGTAGGGAGGATGGTGGAGGTACCCTTTGATATATTGGGATATTTTAGAAGTAGACTATTTGGTAGAAAGTCTCCCTTCACATTGATACTTGTAGAACCTCCCTCATCCTCTATAGCTCTTGCAATAGATGGATCCCCTGGTCCTTTTAATGACCCTCCCCTCTACCTGGGCTTGCTCCCACTCTTACTCTAGCTATCCCATCTCCCCCCTAAGGTATACCACCTCAAACCTCATTATATATCTCTCCACCACCATTGTGTCCTTCTCTAATATGGCTCTATCTTGCTCCATGAGGATGTTGGCTATCGCACCCCACAACCCCTTTATCCACTTGACCCTATCCTCTTGGAGTAGGTCTATATCTATTTGCATGCAGGTCATATTAGCCCGTATCACCTCCATATCACTTATTGGGTCATCCTGACCCACTGTCCCACTAGGTCTTGCCACTACCACTATGTGGGTAACTCTTTCCATCTCTTTTATTCCAGCCTTGATAGCATGAGATAACTCTTGATACCCCTACTCATGTAAGCTTGAGATATGACCATCCTACTAATCATCACCATCTCCACCCAAAATTCCATCTATATCTATCTATGCTAATATATACCCCTCTTTCATTGGTCAATGGTATATTAGGTGGCCTCTTTAAGTGCTAGCTACATGCCTTAACCTATGATTTTGCACCTCTACACTGGCACCGATGGTGAGATGCTCAAGAGAATTATGCTCTTATACCATCTCTTATACCTGAGAGCCACCTCGACATCATCAACCCTTGGACCAATGTATAGAGGATTGTCTACATCCTCCATCATGAACCTCAATATATTAGGATCTCCTCCAACCCCTGATGGGTCCCTCTACACCTGCTTATACCAATAGTCATCCAATTTTGGCACCTCCTACAGGATGCCATACTACCTCTACACCCGATCAAATTAGAAGAGCTCTAGATCATTCTGATCCATAGTCACCCACTTGATTTTCTATACGTAATCTAGCTTGTAGCCATCCTCTGCCCACCTAGGGTGCTAATACCATGGTTGTCAAATGATCATGCAATATCATAGCTCGTATATCACCCACCTCCCTAATGGTAGGATATCAACATATGTCCTTTACTCATGCTTGAAGTGTCAACCTCATCTAAAATTTGCTTATCACTTTGGTTTGGGTGATGGCCCTGATAGTGCATGTGGTCTATGGATAGCTTTGTACTTCCAACACCATACTTAGAGCAGTGTGGTATATACAATCCCACTCTATTGATCGTACATAAAATTATACAATATCCTATACTAGTGGGTTAATACTTAGGTACCCCATGCAATTCTCACCCATTGATCTTACATGTATACTATCACCCTTACCAATGCCCATGGTAAGTGCTTCTTGCTAGTGTAGCACACTAGAAGCCTAGCCACTACTCTATAGAGTATAATCATGAGTGCATTGACTCCATACCACTATGGCATATTTTCGACATGTAAGTTTCTCTAATGGATCTCATGTGTTGAATCCCATGACAATATCTATAATTATGCCTAAGGTACATGTGCTATGTATAATACCCTCCCCCTGATAGAGACCCTCAGGATATGCCACACATCCTCTAGTGTGATAGTCATCTCATCTATCGATAGCCAAAATGTTAATGACTTTGGATACCATATCTCTATGATAACAATTAAGAGGGTTCTATTTACCTCAACTTGAGGTATCTTTACTAGATGCAGTAGCCCCATAGCCCATAGAACATCCCTATCATCCACTATGAGCTACCTCACAACATCCTCTAGTGTGACTGATTACCACTCCTTGATCTCAAGCACACCTTGCTGTAAAACAAAATTCATTAAATTTAATTAGTTTCACATCGTAATAAACTTAATAAAAATTAGAAAATAATAAAACAAAAATAACACAAGATTTCTTCTTCTCCTCTTCTCTCTTTCATTCCTATCCTCTCTCTCTCTTCATTTTTTCTTCTTTCGTGATTTTGTACCCCATTCTCATAGGGTGCAAAATTGTGAATTTGTGCCCTTTAATTCTAAGGCACGAATTTATTTTCCGTTAAATCCCCGATTGAATTCATGAATGATCCTCTAAATTTGTGCTAGGGCTTGCATGATGACTTCTATCAAAAAATTTTAAAAATCATAAAAAATTCTTAAAACTTCAATCTAATCTAATCTAACCTAGTCTAGAAGGTAAGTTGATGTGTTGATATTATCTGTCCTTTTTCTATTGATGTGTCAACATTACCCGTTGCGATGGTTGCACGATGAGTCGAAAGCACCATTTATATTTTTCTCCAAAGATATTTTTCTCCTTCTTCTCATGGTGGAAATGAATTTATTTTCACCCTAACCCCTTTTATCCCTCCCCTTCTCTCTCCTCTTTTTCATTTTTCATTTTTCTTCTTTATTCTTCTATGTTTACCATTTCAAGTTTCTTCAAGAATTTTGCATCCCATATGAAACTTAAGGGGACACCCTAGCCTTGTAGGTATTGATGTCATTATTGCCTCATAAAGCATGTAAAATTTAAAAGTGTTTGTAATGACACCATTTTTATACCATCTCTTTGCCTAAACCTGCTACCCCTTTTAGTGTCTATTATTTCTAGCCTGCAAGTATCTACAAATTTCTTTGATGCATTTATTACACCATAAATGTATCAAAGATGGGGTAAAATATAGACACAAAAATTTAACCCAGCTAAATGAGTCAATTTTCCCTTAGATTCTTAGGAATCCACTCAAATTTGGTAAGTGTAAACTTTGAGCTCCCCACCCCTTAGTTCGAGCTATTTTCGTAGCCTTACCAGATTTGTAGTTGTCAAAGACCAACCATGAATTTGATCAAGCTACTTTGGTGCCATATAACCTCCAATGATCAAATTTTATGGATTCACGATCATCTCATATCGATCACAAATTCAACACTTTAGGGTTTTTCCTTTGAAACCCTAACCCTCTATTCACCATTTTTATTTTTTCAAACCTAAACCTAGTTTTTTGTATTTTTTCTTTTCCTACCTAACCCTCAAACCCTCTATATATAGAGGGGTTGAGTTTCCTTTTTAGCCCATTTTCAATGTTCTATCTATGATATCCCATCTTCATTCTTGTTATCTATAATTTTTGTTAACTCTCATCTATGAATTTGCTTTCTTCCATCTTCTTGTGTGATCTTTGACTAGTTGTATTGGTGGACAAGTGGTAGAGTTGTGATAGTGGATTGAACTCAAGATATATCTTCAGCTCTATAAAATAAAAGGAAAAGAGGCTCACTCCTTTGGTTGTTAACTTGAACCCTTTCATTTTGTTTCTGCTATAGTTAATCATTTGTGTTTCTATTGTATTATTGTATTCACTTAGATAGATATTTTTTCTTTTTGTATAAGATTCCATCTAGATTCATCTTTGCATGTTTATTTTACTGTAGATCACATTTAAATTCATGTTTCCTTTATATTAGATCACATTTAAATATTCCTTCTATTAGATCTATTTAAAATCATTCTTTGCATATTTTTGTTGTAAACAAGTTACATTTAGATTTATTTTGCATATACATATCTATTGCATTTAGATCAATACTTAGGTCATTTATACATTCTTTTGCATTTCTATCTGCATTCTACTACATTTTGTATTAGTTGCACTATTGTTTTAGTTCCATCACATCGTTTTATATTTTTGTTCTGCATTTTGCTGCAATTAGGGTATTTTCACTTTGCATTGCATCCTACTATTAAAAAATGCATTTAACTTGATTAAACTGCATTTAGGTATTTATGTTTCTTCTATTTGTCTCTCCCTATTTCTTAGCACTTCATTCTATCATTGTTCAAACTCATTTGCATTGTTTGTTCATCCCTTTTTTCCTCTATCTCAAATTTGTGGTCCTTCCATACAGGGTGCAAATTTTGTAGATTAGGTAAAACCCTTTGTTTCATCCTCTTTATCTCTCTACATGAATTCATAGTTGCCCTTTATAGGGTATGAATTTGACAAGTGAATTGCAGAACATATTTTTTGCATTATGTTTTGTTATTTTCTTCTACTATCATGAATTCATGGTCATTCATTATAGGCCATGAATTTGGCTATGATAGATTTAGGGGTAAGTCTCTGCTTGTTCCATCATATTTTGTGCTTAATCTGGTTTCTCTCTATTCTATTTTGCATATTAGTTTTGTTGCATGTTGTTTCTCCATATTTAAAAGTTCAATTACTCTTTTTCTTCATGTGGTTAGCTTAAAGGACCAAGGGGGATTCACTACTAAACCTAAGAGCTTAGCCTTCATAATGGCTTAAATAGGCTCCCAAACACTGATCATCTATTTTCTAGTTCCTATCTTTTTTTACAGGTTTGTTTGGATTTGAGGTCATAGACTTCGAGGGGTGAATTCAACAGAGGAATGAATTCCAAGACAAGTAAGTGTTTCATTAATCTTATAGGCTATTTTTGTGTGTTTTCATTTGTTTCTATTTTTTACAATTAGTATAGCAGCATAAATCAATTTTAGGAGATTAATTAAGGAAATCCAATTTATTAGGAATTGAATAAAGAATTGCATGTAGTTTGCATAATAAGCTGACTTATATGTGCATCATTTCTTAAACCTTTGCTTAAAATAAAAATAATTTTATTTTAGGGATAGTTTGCATGCAAAATAAGAATCATTATAGGATAGTTTTGTCAGCTTGCATTTTTTTTGCCATTTAGTTTACAACATATTTTTATTATAGTAGTTTATTTATTTTCAAAGGCCAAACTTAGGTGTATTCTAATAAACACTTCAAACCCTCCATATCATACTTGGAGTGAGTCCTCAAAGCACTCCTAGTTAACCCTTGAATTCCCAAGGTTATCTTGGCTCCCAGCGGATCTATCGAGAATCGCTTACGCAAGTTATTTTTTCTCTCTACACCCTTAGAACAAAAAAAGTAGATTTTTAAGGCATCCCTAAGAGAAAGAGGAAAATTATAAAAATATTATTTAGCTATCAACAAATAAAAGTTTCCAAAAAAACCTACAACAACAAACCTACTAAACCCTAGGGGCTAAAAAATGGAAACAAAAAGCCTTAAAAGGTAGATTTTATGTCATGTTCACCAAATTATTTGTAGTAAAAGTAGATATCTTATACAATTATATGAGTTAATGTAAGATAAATCAAAATGCTTAAACTAAAATAATATAACAATAAATTACCAACCAAATGTGAAAACTATATAAATTCAAGCATAAATAAAAATAGAGCATTCAAGAGCAAACCACACTAAGATTATCCATAGTAAAGCAAAATCTAGAACTAATCCCAATATATTTAAAATAAATTACTTTATACCTAGAGCATAAAGTACCATATCATTCATAAAATAGTCATAGTAGTTCACTCATTTGTATCCTATCCTACTTGCTATGTTACCACAATAAGTTAGAAGATACCACATCTATATTAACTATAGAGGGTTTGACTTACCTTGGAAACTAATCCTTGAATAGCAATCAATGAACTTTGGCTATAAATACTAGTAGATCATCCCATCCTCCTTCATGGAAGGAAATAAACCAATGGTTGAAGTCTTTGGTTGTACCTCCAAGGAAAAGAGAGAGAAAGTGAGCAAGGCCAAGTGTTGTAGAAGTAATAGAGGTAAAAAAATTGAGTGAAATGCTAGTAATAATAATAATAATCAATTAGTGAATACATGATGATAAAATGAGGAGTTGAAATGGGTATTTATAATGGATAAAATAAAATAACTTTTCCTTTTAATCCAATGGATGTATTTCCTCCCTTTTGGAGGTATAAATTCATAATTGTTGGTCCAAACAATGTTCTATACAAATCCTATGTGTAAAAATATACTAGAATCGTTATCATAAATAAAAAATTATAAAATTCATCTAACAACCAAGCTTCCCAATCAAAGTGGTAGTTTTAAAACCATTAATTTTTAGAACACATGCTTGGGGGACACATGTCAAAACATCCTTAATCATGACCCTATCCTTATTTTAAGGTTTTGGGAAAGTTAAAAAGCAAAAACAATGGAAACAGGTTGTAGAAAGGAAACAATTGGATGAAAAAGATAATCAAAACTATTGGCTAACATGTATCACTATAATCCTACCCAAGTACTAACAAAGTTAGTCCACCCCTCTTCCATATATAGGAGGACAAGAATCTCCACCACCTACAAAGTTAGTTACTAGTGCTCTTTTTACAAATACAATGAATAAACAACATTGGAAGATAAAGTATTTCTATTTTCAATGATTATAAATAATTCACTAATCAATTATCTTAAGGTGGTATGCATTTATAATTTTCAACAATTGGATACTCCATTATGCTTGGTGTCAGGTTATCGCTTTGATAATAAACCAAGGTTCTTATCACTAATGGTAGCATCAACTAATGTTGGTGTTAATATTGACACTTTACCAATGTTGATAAGTAGATTTTGTGTCAATGTTGATAATTTTACCAATTTTGATAAGTAGGGCTAGTGGCTAGAATTCAACATTGAACATAGGTGTTGAGTAGCATTGAAATTCAACACTAATGTGATAAGGTGGATAACAATTGAAATATAATAACATCTAGAATAAAGATATTATGGTTCTTAGAATTGACAATCAATAGTGCCTTGTTGATGATTTTAAAAAAAATTCTAGCACCTCTTACTATATGGATACAATTCACTCATTTATAATCAAATCATTTGACCTCGAAAAATGATCATCCCCATTGTGTCTAAATTTTAATTGAAAAATTTGATGTTGTATTTGTTCAAATTTATACCACTTGGATTTAGTGGTAAACTAAATAGCCTTTACAATGTGAAATAAGAAGTATGAGCCATGTCACATACACTTATTAATGGACTCAATAACTTAATCCTATATTATTGGATAAAGGTAAGAATTCAAGTATGATGGGTTCTACGTGACTACAAGATATAGTGGTGTGGAGGATATGGCTTGAGAATATCAACATTGAAAAATTGTATATATTTTTAAAGAAGGATATAGATTAAAAAATAAATATGTTTTCTCCTATAATGAACATAATTATAATACAAGGGTTTGATTTCCATGTGAAATCCTATGGAATACTCCTTTTATAAATGAATTCAAACTTGTTAGCATACTTTGATGTTATGCGGAATGCAATATTGATCATGGTGTTGCATTCATTTCTATTATTGATATGCAAGTATCTAATGTACTTTCTAACATGCTTGTTGAATGTGCTAGAGGAAGCATCGAGTTTTCTCTAATATTTTTACTTGTGTTGGTGTTTTCTAAATGACTAATGAGTTTACAACAATGTTTAGAGATGTGTTAGGATGAAATTACATATATCATTTGAATTAACTATATCCAATTGATCTCTGTAAAGCAGTATTTCAATGAAATTGAATGTATGGTAGGTTGTCTTCTCATGTACATAAATAATTATGATTATATGTGCCTAATAGGTGAAATGGAATGTGATTGATCACTTATTTCTCTCCATTGATTCAAATATGAAGAGTAGCAAAACAATATAATAATATATCCAATTAGTACCACAAGTATTATGATAAAATACTAACAAACCTGGTGTCATGATCATATACTATACATTTTGGGATGTCAAAATAAACCAATATATGTTGAAAAAATATTACACTCTATTGGTTGTATTGATATTCTTCATACATTAAACCATGACAACCAACTTCAAGAAACTATTAAACATGAAAAAGTTACATTTATTTTATTGTTTGATTACAAGTAAACTAGATAAAAAGTTTATGCTAATAGGTTCCCAAGGTATGGAAGGTACTAGTAGTGGTGCATATAGTCTAAGCTTTTTATTTTTGGCTTAGAAATGTTACAAGGTATACAAAAATTAACATGGATTTATATATTATGATGTATTTATAGGTAATATAAGTGTTGTTGAAGTGTGATGATTTCTTTTCTAACATCGAAGTGTCCACCCAACTTGTAGTAGTGCACCTTATGAATCCTTAGCATGTTACACTAGATTGAATCTAAAGGTACCCAAAACAATAAAAGATTTTATAATTGAGGTAGTGATCTATTATGACATTGCCTTCTAAATGCTACTAGTGTGTCTATGCAAAATAATAATCATTAAAGTAGAATGTGATCCACTCATTAAAGTTATGATCACATATATCCAACATTGCAACGAGCACTATGATATATAGTTGGCTAATATAGTCTTTGGGTTTATTTTCCTATCCTAACATAATATTTGATCATGAGATGGAATTGCTATAAATAAGTCATAATCTTCATATGGTGTGCATTTTTCATCTTACTCTCTATGTTCAAGAAATGAAAAGACATGTGATTTGAGTGAATGATAGTTTTCTTATCAATGATTTAATGTTATCACTATTGAGTTGATTTTGTATATCACATATAAATTTTTTTCATAGATAGAATAACAAAACATGTTATTGGTGGGATTATATGAATGATAGAAGATGAAGTATACATGTTGAGTGAGCATGAAATCAAGCATATTGTCAAACACATTAGTTTCACTATAAAATGGCTGGGTGATGTTGAGTATGAATAACATAGGCATAAAATAGAATCATGATTTGAAGTATTTAATGGCAAGTTGTTGAGTATCAAATGGAATGGAATATTATTGTGCATGATTTGGTTCAAAGGATATGATATCTATAAGAATAAAAGGATAAAATGAAAATACATATTTGTTAATCCAAGGAATCATTAAATATGCTAATATTGAATGAATTAGATCTTATATGGGTCAATATAAATTCTTGTACACTAATAATATATCCTAGATACTTGAATTCTAAAATGCTAAAGGTGCACTTGATCAAGTTAGATTGAAATTTATATTTTCATAATATATATAAGGTGTTCTAAATATGCCCCTCCCATGTATTACTATAGATAAGGATAATTTAACTAGTGTAATATGATAGAATATTTATAGTGATTTCTCACTACACTTGGGTGGAGTAAGGCCATTTGGACATTTTTGAAAGTTGGTTCTAGTGGAAGACCAAGCCATTCAAGGTTTGGATGCAAGCTTATGTGAAACTAGAGGGATCAAATCCTCGAATTAGAGCACAGGTAAAGGTAGACACAAAAGCCTCAGTAACTAGACCGACATGGTGAGGATTCAAAACAAATAGGTATAACAAAGATTTCATTGATATTTCAAGGCATCACAACATGTTGAGTAGTTAGAACTATAAGATAAGCTTGACCTAGGTATGCTCGACAAAATTAAGTGACTAATCATATCTAGCCATTGGTAATAACCAAAATGATGGGAGAAAGTAGAAAGGAGAAATTGCCATCAGGAATGTTAGCCAAACTAGAAAAAGCATGAGGGACGATAACCAAATTTTGGTTAGACTACCTCCTACTACACTCTAATACTTTAGGAGGAATTCTTCCTTTCTAGGTGCTTCTACTTCTAAACCCCCACATGGAAGGCCACTAATCTCCCAGTGCATCCTTCTGAGGTTACAACCTCAGACCCCACAAATTATTAAGAGGTGTAAAACTCCTCGGATGTATGGTCCTTTCTTTGTGATAAGGTACAATATTTAAGACACTATCTTAAAACCTCTAGAGTGACCATGGATATGAAGGAATTAAATTTAGGAAATATCTATGGTAGATATCCTGCATGGGCAAAGAAAATCACCTCAAATATATCTAGATTATATAAACCTTTGGATTGTACACCATTAATATAAAGTACCAAGAAAGAATTTTGAATATTAGGGGGAAAAGACCCCATGTATTAACTATAAATAGGTATAATCCTTTCATTATAATCATTGAAATCCATCCATTCTTCCATGGGTGCTTTCCTTCATTCTATCTTGTTTCATGACCTAGTTCAATCCTTGCACTATTGATTGATTAGTTTTTAAAACTTTTTCTTTTGCATGTATGTAACTCAGGTTTCACACTACTAAGAATTTATGACTAATAAATTCTTGTATTGGTTTCGGTGTGGGTGTTCTTATATTACGCATATTTAAGGGAACTATGTTCCTTGTGCACTATCGGTTACTATGCATTTGTTCACTTCAAACCATCATGGCATAGAGAGTTAATTAGATCTTTGGTGCATCAACACTCATAGGTAGGCTAGTTAGGATTTACTACTTTCTTTTATTTTTTCTTATCCCTGGTAGAGCAACCTGGTAGAGTAGGCTAGAGTAGGAAGGAGAGATAAATGCAAAATATTGCATTAGAATAAAGAGCCAATCTTGATAAAAAAATATTGAAGGTTATCTAGAGGATCTGCATTCCATACTCCCCAAATTTACTAGGATTGACACCCCACATGAGGCACAAGGTATTGGATGCACTCAATTAAAAAGATACTAGAGCATCCACAACCATGGGTGTCATGAAACCCAAGGTATAAGGTTCATTGTAAGCCCCCAATAGTTAAAATTAGCATGCTTAATGAGACTCAAACCATAAAAAATCTATCTCCTTATCTAAATTCAAGTTGAGGCTTCAATGAATACCTCACTTATTAGATTTTTGAAGCACCTTAAACATTCACCTGATGACTTTGCTACAAGAGGAATAACCCAATGATACTACCATTATAAGTAGAGGTTACAATGTAAATCTTTGTGTTACCAATAAAAACACCCCACCTGGTGACTCTACTTAGAAAGACATCCTAAAGATACTAAGAAGGACACTAGATTTAGGTTCTAGTGAAGGTCTCACTCTATTTTCTTTCAGAGCACTAATTGCATCCACCTAGAAACTTAGTTGTAACCTAAAGGACCCAAAATATGCCTCCTATCTAGAGTGATGAAAGCTTTTTTATATCCATAGAGCCACCAACTACATGGGGGAATTTTCTAGCATTAACGTTAGAAACCCTACCAAAATATATTTACAAAGGCCCAATCACCCTATTGGAGAACTTATGAGAGATGGTCTTCATATACTAGATAAACTATGTCATTGAGTAATATGTAGCACTTAGGCTATTGGCAACCTCACTTTGAGGAAAGGACCATCAAGGTTTTGAATCCCTTCCCCCCAAACCATCACCAATTGGGACCATATGGCTATTATCATCATGGATGAGTTCAAGAATGAGGTGATTATCGAAGAGAACCAGGACTAATAAAAAATGCTAACATCAATACCAACCTAACAAGAGCTCATGAAGGAGGCCATTTTTGTATATAACTTAAACTAGGATAAATTGAATATCTAATTTGGCCCTTCCCCAAAAGAACCCATTACTCACCTTGACTATGGGGAAGCAATTCATTTTTGGGTGAGCACCTCCATTTCTCAAGAAAGAATGGGCCAATCGACCAACCCAAAAGGAGCAACATTGAACAAAATTTGGGAGGCCAATAGGTATCACCTAAATGTATCCATTGATGATTCAAAGGAATCAAGTTACTCTAGGAAGGAGTTACCCATATCCAATTCTAATGGAATATTTGGCATGAATCTATAACTCAGTCTCTAACATGGCTAGACAATAAGTGGCCTTGGGAAGAAATGAGTCTCATGTTAAATAAGGCACAAGTTTAGATCACTTTGGTTTGGACATTGCAAATTCTAATTAAGAAATGATACATAACACATATGAAACCAGAAATGATGCCAAAATTTTGTGTACCTTAGTGTAAATAGTCAACATTTATGAATAAAGCTAGCAATTCCAAAAGATCACATAGACATTGGTTGAGCCAAGTGGTAACACATAAAAGGAGAACTTGGTAAAGTCTAAGCACATGGATAAAATGTTGTAAGGTGTGCCAAGGATTTCACATGAGAGAAGGCTACATGGACAACATAGGTTGGGGCATCAACGAAGCAACTAGGAGATTTGAAAACCTATACCAACACTGATTTGCTCACAACAAAGATCATCACAAGAGGGATTGGGATAGAAAATGATAATGACTCACTCTATAGAGGGAGTCTATATAAAAGGATAGTTCTATGTTAGTGCCTTAAATAAGAGTGGCCCTTCTCATAAATTCTATTTTCTAATCTATTTCTCGTTTTTTTATCTAAAGGGAGGAAGTTTTAGATAAAATAAGATGAGAAGACCCAAAGTCCCTTCCATATTTCTAGTAGTTGATGCTACAAATATGCTCAAGATGCCTATAAGAGAAGGCTTCCAAAAAAATATCTCCCTATGCCATGAAAGCATTCCAATCCACTACACCATGCAATAAGGTGATTGATAGCCTTTTTGATGTCAACTAAGACCAATCTTATCAAAAGAAGAGATCTCTTAGATGACATCAAAAAGGTTTTGAGTCTCATTTCTTTAGTAGGGCCCCTTCTTCCAAGATGGTCTAGAACCCACTCATCATCTAGTTGAATGGGTACAAAATTTGACCTTCCTTCCCTAGGTAATCAACTTCATAATTTTTGTAAAGCTCAAGAAAAATGGAGGAGGAAGAGAGAACCTGGGGTGACCATATAAATGATTATCATATCTAAGAGGAGCATGTGATCTATGATATAAATTACCAAAATTCCATAGAACATATGACCATTTTGACCCCAAAATAGGTCACCTTTGTCTCGATGGTAAAGAAAGAAGAACCTCTATATCTTTAGATTTAAAGGTCTAATAATTATCCAAGGTAAATTTCCATAGGCACATCATAAAGAGCATCACCATGACATCAAAAATTATGCAAAAGACAACATAAAGGGTAGAATTGTGCTAGGAATAAATATCAATGGGAAAGGGTGTAGCTAGAGATCCTCACACCCTTTAAGAAGCAATCAAAAGGTAGGCTTTGGCCAACATAAAGGATCCCAATTTTATGCAAGGTCAAGGATTCCAAGATGGATAATTCCCCCAAATTTTGACTCCATGTCCAATATATAAGGTGATGTATTTTTTGGTTCCTTATCCTCATCGAGCTAAGGATCCCCATTTAATAACCAAAACTATAGTGAATTTTCACTATAATTGGGTGGAGTAAGGCTATTTGGCCATTTTTGAAAGCTAGTTCTATTGTAAGACCAAGCTATTCAAGGTTTAGATGTAATCCCAAGTGAAACTGAAGGGGCTGAATTCCCAAAGTAGAGTGCAATAAAAGGAAGATGTAAAAGCCTTGATAACTTAACCCACATGGTGAGGGCTCACAAAAAATAGGTATAACTAGGATTCCAATGAGATCCCAAGATACCATAACATGTTGAACAATTAGAATTGGAAGAGAAAATTGGCTTGGGGATGCTTTACCAAATCAAGTAACTAACCACATCAAGCTAGTGGTAATAACCAAAATCATGGATGAAATCATAAGGAAGAAACTACCATGAATAATATCAACCAAACCAGGGAATGCATGAGGTGCAATAACCAAATTTTAGTCATATTACCTTTATCTAATCTCTAATACTTTACAAGGACTATTACTTCTCTAAGGTATCCTCCCCATGAACCCTCGCATGGAAGGATGCTAGATCCCCATTTCCCATTATCCAGGGTTGCATCCTTGGACCCCATGAATTATGCAGAGGTGTATAGTTCCCTAGATGTATGGTCCTTTCTCTATGAGAAGGTACAACCTTTAAGATACTATCATAAAGCCTCTAGAGGAGTAGCCATGGATATGAGGGCATTAAATGTAATAAATATTTGTGAAATATCTCTAGCATGGGAAAAGTAGATCTCACCTCAAATGGCCCAAAATTCTAGAGACCTTGGGATTGTGCACCATTAATATAAAAGTACCAAGCAAGATTTTTGAAAGGGAGGAAATTTGGAATTTTAGGGGGGAAAAAGTTCCATGTATTATCTACAAATATATATATTCCTCTCAATGTAATCATTGAAAACCATCCATTCTTCTAGGGTTTCTTCCCTTCATTCTATCTTGTGTCAAAACTTGACTCAAGTCTTGCACTATTGATTGTTTAGTTTTTTAATCTCTTTCTTCTAAATGTATGTAACTCATAGTTCACACTAATAAGAATTTTGTGACTACTTATCCCTATCCTATTTTTGATGTGGGTGTTCTAATGTTACACATGTTTGAGGGGCCTATATTCCTCATGCACTATCGACTGCTATGAATGTGTTCACTTCAACCCATTGTAGCACAGAGAGTTTATTATACCTTTGGTGCATCACCATCCATAGGTAGGTTAGATAGACTAGTTAGGATTTACTACTTTCTTTTATTTTCCCTTTTTCTTGGTAGAGCAACTCAATATAGTAGGTTAATGTAGGAAGAAAATATGAGCATTAAAGATCACATCAGAACAAGGAGCTATTTTTCATAAAATATCTTGAAGGTCATCTAGAGGAGCCATATCCCATGCTCCTTAGACTTCCTAGGATTGATGCCCTACATGAGACACAGGGTACTGGATGCACCTATTTGAAATGATACTAGATTATCCACAACTATAGGGGGTCATGACACCTAGGGCATAAGGGTTATTTTAAGCCCCCAACAATATTATTAATCAAGCACATGTGATTTATAGTTTTATTGGTCAAGAAAAAATGTATAACCGAGCATCATGTAATATTTTCTTTATCTTGAAAGTCACAACACACACACATATATAATATTGATATTGATGGTTGTTCAATGATAACTTACCTTGGTATCAAGTTTAGCAAAGTATTACACACCTTGAAGTCTAGCCAAAATATCATGTAGGTATGATAAAGGATATTAATTCTTCATAATAATCTTATTGAGGGAATAATAGTCAAAGAAAAATCACTACATGTTCTAATTTAGAACCACGATGATGAGAATACCACATGGAGAAGAAACTAGGTAGATATTTCTTTGGTTGACGAGTTCAAAAATTTGGTGTTGAATATCATCATTCTTCTAAACTAGCTTGTGAAACAATGGAGTATTCTAAATTGAAAAAGAAACTAGTACTACACCAATTTGATGCTTTAAAAAAAAGGTAGAGAGATCCTATTTGATACTAATATAATAATAATAATAATAAATCACCCTCTTGGTGTGATTGTGAAAGGGTGAGAAAACTATATGGCATTAACAAATGCTTCTTAGCTTGCACATGTGTATCTAGATAAACTATGAAAAATAATGGACTTCAATATATGCAAGTCAACTATGATCACTTCTTTATGATGATAAGTATGATACAAGTCTTTAGTAGACACCATAGAATACAATAATGCTATTTTTGACATGCATAGACCATTATTGAGGATAGCCTTTGTAAGTTATTTTATAGTCATAAATATTTGATCTCCTAATACATAGGTGATAAATCATGAATGTGATGTTATGCTTGAAATTAACTTAGCACTTTGTCTCAATTGCTTTTGTTGATTCCATCCTTCTCAAAAATAGGATTGAGGGTGTTCTCTAGTTATGAAGCCTAGGAATATGATAATGCCTTGTTCAATCATGTCATTATGACTCCCTAAGTAAATGATAACATAGAGAGACTTGCATTTTATCCAAAAAAAGGAAAGAAACAATTGTTTCCACTCCTCATAGTTGTTGATGGTGGAATATTCCCTTATAGGATGACCGTTAGTATCTAATAAGGTTACATCATAAGTACCATTATTATTTGGTGCTTGAACATAGTTAGTAGTGTTTAAATGTACAACCAATTATTCATTTTGTGAATAAAATTTAAATTTTTTGAGCGTACCTTGTTATTATTATACCACTTACCTCCCTACTTGTGATTGCCTTTATCCTTGGTTTGTAGAGGTTTCAATTTTTTTTGCTTAGGTAATGCTTTGGGATAATTTTTCATTTTAAATTGATGATAAGTATTTTGTATAAGAGGTTGTTGTTCTAGGATTATTTGGATTTTATGTAGAAATTCTATAAGCCCTTGATCTTGATTATAAACCAATAAGCTCCTTCTAGAGTCTCAATGATGATAAATTCCATATTTGAAGGGATTTTTCAATCAATACTATTGATATACCTAAGAATATGAGCTTCTCCTCATCATTGATGTGTAAACAAGAAAATTTTATTGAATTTTTCAACACCATCCTAGATAGATTGGATACATCACTATCATAATTACCAAAAACATATACTCATGGGAATAATGCTTTAGATATTAATGGCATGCATTGTCTACATATAGAAACTTTCACCAAGTATTAAAAAGGTCTATATATCTTGTAAATTTTTTACTAGTGGTTTTGCACCAATACCATATTGACTTAGAAATTTAAAGGATAATAAAAATGATATTTGTATTCGTAAATATAGAAAATAGATACATATTATGTTTCTAGTTGCTAAAGTTTGTGTCTATTTTCTCCTTTGATCTTATCTTAGAATACTATTATGTTGACATTATTTTGCACTTTTAGTGGATTATTGTGCTAAAAACATGTAGAAAAACTCAATAACATCAAATCTAGTTGAAATGTCAAATATAAAATTGATCAAAAATTAGTTCTATGCTCTTCTAGCATATCCTTGATGATGTTGGTTTGTGTTGGAATTCATAACATTTTCTAGAAATCAATAGAAGCAACACATCTACTCAAATCTTATACATAAAGCATAAAATGACAAAAAAAGAGATAATAGAGACATAGATATTGGGGTGCCTATAGGCATCATAAATAATAATTGTACATTTTTTATATAACATGTACAACACTTTTATGATCACATAAGGAATGTGAGGGTGGTATATATACCAATACCAAAGCCCCATATACATAATAAAGTGGGTTGATCCATAACAAGGTTAATGGTGGCCCTCAAGGATAATATAATCAATTATTACTATTAATTAATACATTGTACAATGAAATGCCCTTAGGCCTATCCAATACATCATACAATGTTGACCTTGGCCATGAATTAGATTACAATTTCAACACTCACCATAATTTGAACTAAGGGGTCAAGGAGAGAATACATTAGTGATAATAATATATTCCCCCATTATGGATGCTCTAGTTGGCCTTTATAATTTACAGAGATCCTTTAGAATCCCCCTCATCATCTAGAATATGTCCATCGATCTTCAAGAAATCAGCTTTAATCCTTTGCATAAAAAACAATTATTTGTTGGATGTCCATCCTTATTTTAGTATCCACAAGTGGTATTTGACTTATTTTAAGACTTAGCATATCCCTTGAACCCTTGGGTCTTAGCCTCCTTAGGTTTTAATTCCTTTACATGATCCTATATTTGTGGAGTCCCACCATAATTTTGTATTACCACCTAAAAATGAACTAGGAGAGAAAAATGACCAAGAGGAAGAGTCTTTTGAGATTCTAAAATTTTTGGAATCTATAAACCATTAGGTTCAATATCTAAAAAAAGGAGGATATAGTATCAAGGAAAATCTTTACACATTTTACATCATCTTTCTTTTTTCCTCTGGAAGATGCACTTTTTGCATTCAATTCCATGAATCTTGTAATATAATCATCAATGATACCAAACTCAACCAATTTAAGAGAGGAAAGCTCCAATTACAAATGAATTACTTCAGTGGAATTTACTTTCCCAAAAATCTCATGCAATTTTGACCATACTTTGATAAGATCACTATCTTTTTTGATGTGGAAAAGTAACTTCGATTTAATCAGTAAGGAAAATAGACCAAGATCTTCTTCTTCTCTTTGATGGTGACTTTCTTCATCAAGAAAAAATGTTTTATCCTCTTGAAATATACACCACAAGTTATTAATTTGTAGTAGGCCAATAATTTGGGCTAACCAAATATTGTAATTTCTCCCATGAATGCAAGTAACTAGGGCTGTGTGATACATCTTATGCAATTTGATCCTTAAAAATATAGTAGGTCCATAAACTAATGTGATGAGTGCATAGAGTTTGAAAAATCATGTGATTGGAAAACAATAGGGTCAAAATACTTCCATATGTAAAAGTTATAGCCTCTAGATTTTTTTCCCTAATGGACCCAATGAAAAATTAAAGCCTTTAACAGTTAACCTTATAAATTTGATATTTAATCACCCACTACCACTTGTCACACTTTGATTCACTAGTGCTTCCCACTCATATTTTTCCACTTCAACACTTACTCTCTAATATGAATTTGATATTTGAAACAAAATTATTGGTTGATATCCTTTAGATATGAAAATTATGATTTAATGTAGTATCAATAGGGTCCATGTTGGATTTATACCCATTCAAATGTCCAAAATGTGCCAAAAGGAATCAAACCCTAGTCTCTCTTGCACCAAATGTGATGTGCTATCCATTGTGCCATAGTGATGGATGGGAAGAAATAACCACCATTTATTTTTTGTTCTTTCTCTCCACCATAAAGATCTCATAAAATAGCCAATAAAGGATTTAAACATGTGACCTTGCTATCATAGAACCGATCCATTGAGCTACTATAACATGATGTAAAATAGAGACACCTAGGTGTATCATCATCTTAGCCTCTTGTGATAGTTAAAATCAGTATGGATTTGTGTCAAACCTATGAAATCCAAGCTTCAATCATAATCTACAACCATAATGCCACCAAAATATTTGAACATGGCAAGGGTGCTCTAGACTAATGGCAACTAGCCTTATAGAAAAAATATTATTTCACCATGCAAAAATTATGGATGTTGGATCAAACCTATCACTTTTTTCCTACTATGTATTTCTACACTATTTCATATCCACAATGAAGTCCATTTCATATGGATGGAAGCACATCCCTTTCCTATTGAGAAGGGATTTGCATAGCTAGATTTATACCAAGCCAAAGTAGGGCATGCATACCAATGGGTTCCTACATTTAAATTTAAAATTTCTCACCATTTCCATAGATTACTATTTAGCCCCTTGCTTCCAACATTCAATAATCTAGGATCAATATCAATATATCTAAAGTGATTCTTCAAAGATGCAAAATATTTTTCCTTTTGTGCTTTCAAAATAATAGAAATGGAAAAAACTTGTTTACCTCTTGTGTGAAAATGCTTATGATACATAGAAGGAAGAGATATCCAAGGGTTCAAAAGAAATATTAGAGGCACCAAACTTCATTTTTATGATACCAAGTGAGGTAGCTTCATGCTCACTCTGATACCATATTGGAATTCACAATATTTTCCAAAAATGAATAGAAGCAATCCATTGAATCAAATATTATATAGAAAGCATAAAAGAACAAAAAAAGAGGAGATACACAAATATTTGGGAGTGCTCATAAGCACCATAAATAATCATTATACAATCCATATAATACATTTACAACACTTCCATGATCAAATGAGGGGTGATAGGGAGTATTTATACCAATATCAAATCACCAAATACATGACAAAGTTTAACCTAAGCTAACATAACAAGAGGTCTTTAGGTTAATTACAAGTTATAAAGTGGGTTTACCCATAACAAGGTTAACTATGGTCTATAGGGATTACATAATAAAATATTATAATTAAGTAATACATTGTATAATGAAAATCCTTTAGGCCTATCCAATATACTATATGATGTCATCCTTGGCCATGACTCAAATTATAATTTCAACAATTTATACTTTCAATGGAGTGTTATTTTAAAACATGAAGTAGCAAACTTGAATAACATCAAATCTAGTTGAAACATCAAATATGAAATTAATTAAAATAGTATTTTTTGTTCTTCTAACACATCCTTTATGAATTTTTTGACATCTATGGTAGTAGTCTTTGAGAAATCTATAGATTCATCCCTCTTGGCATACAAATGATGTCCATTTAGTTACTAAAATACTAAACTAGAATGGGTATTTTCTTTCTTGAAATATAAATGGATTTGAGTATGCATTTAACAATGGAGCATATTGGATAGATTACACTTAAAAAATGATCTGACAATAAAATAATTAAAAAAATTTAATTTCCATAGGTCAAGTGAGAAAAGAAGCCCTTAGGAGATGCAACCTAGGCCTACAAATGAATTCATGGAGCATAACTAGAATTTAGACCTTAGGGTTAGCCATGAATATGTTGGCACAAGTTTAGGACTACCTAGAGTTAGTAGTAGTGGTCAAGAAGTATGACCTAACAACAAGGAGTTTCAGGCTCCCCCAATGGATGGAAGATATATTTTATATCAAATCGAGAGTCATCAGTAGTATGTTGAAGTTCATTGATTACCTAGCCATGTGTATCTCCTATAGCCCCAAAATCTAAAAGAAATTTTATTATAAGCAAACTAATATCTATTGGTTGAGCTTTCTAACCCCTTACATAAAGAAGTCAAATATATAATCCAACTTAAGTATCCCACTAGATTTGTGACCGATTCATGGAAGATGTATCTATGGTAATATCAGGGTTATATTTAGCCCTAGGGGAAAGGAATGACCAAATATCTATGAGTAGCATGTGTCCCTATTGCATGTAGTACCAACCTATCTAGTGAACTCCCAAACAATTGACTATATCAAGTGTATCTCTAACCAAAGGGACAACCAGCTCAAAGAGTTTAAGAAAGAAAGCAGGCTTAACTATACCTCCTACTTGGTCTAGTTGATCCTTTACCAAAATAAAAGTTGGTTTTCCACCCTCCAACTAGACTAGGTAGGAGAATATGGATAACCTCTAACTATTTTGGAGTTTATAGATGCACCCTACTGAGAAGACCTCCTCCTAATTCTATGATGAGGTGTACGAGGTCATAATGGAAAAATTCAAGGGAAGAGCATCAATATTGATAGATGAGGTAAGGTAGATACTAATATAGGGGAAAGGGATGATAGAATATTACTACACAGGGATGACAAGGTATTTTATCTACCTCTATGGCTTGCTAGGCATGCCTTTTGAGTTTCTTAACCAAGTTCTAAACTACATGTTTAATATGGAATATGTGTGGCAACTTGACTATGTGGACTTGAAATACTTTAAGGGGTTGAATAAAACCACCTTCTGCCTACTCAAGTTGAAAATCATGAACATAACACCTAAGTTGCATGGGTTAAAATTAGTGATAAAAGCATGATTGAGAGAGATGGGCATTTAAGAATTTATAGATCACTAGTCCTATGACCCAAATTGAATCTTTAAGAAGACCCTTAAGGAAAAATATTGAACACCTTCTACATAAATAAAAAATGTATGATGTGCAATAATAAATAAACTTGAATGAAGAGATAGACCTTATCATTCTAGGAAATAGTCGACGATACAAGAATGCTATTTAAAGTTGATATGCTAATCCCTCTAGAGTATCATGCCTTCTAAACCAAGTAGAAATATGACTTCAACCATGACATCAAGTTAAACCATTAGAATTTAGAGGAACTCTAGAAGCTTGGGTACATTGTTAAAAAATCCTTACATGATAGAGGAACAGATACAAAATGGACATGATTACCAAATCTATAAGAGATGGTCCATTCAATGCCAATTTTTCTACCACCTGATACAAAAGACTCCAAAGGTGTAAAAAGGGACAAGATCATAATGGAAGCAATGACAAGAAACTTGATCCCACACAAGCTTAAGCCTAAGAAATAGGTAGCATAAGTAAAAAATGTCTCGATTACAATAATAACTCTACTAGTGGTCAATTTAGTAATCAAGAAAGTAGCCATTGTGTGGAAAAGGGGTTCAAGAGATATGAGTCCTTATTTGGAGAGGTGGTTGTAGTAATAGAGCATCAACAATAGAGGTAGATAAGCCAACTTGAGAAGAGGGAAATCCATGAAGGACACTCCCCTCATGAGTTAAGAATAGCCAGTCTAGTGGCCACAACTACACCTACTCCCACTCCACTATCACCATCCACCACTCCCCCTTCTCTTTGTCCCTTATTATTCCATTACCACTTCTTATTATCTATCTACTCCTTTTTCTTTTATTTCCACTTCTTTCTCTTCCTATTATTTCATTGTACTTCTATTGTAATCTATTAGTGTAGCTCATGGTTCTTTAGTAGGCATCCTACTTATAATAGTTATGATCATAATGGGAACCACTTCCATCACATCCTTCCCATATCCACTCATCCAATGCATTTCCTCATATGCATTAGTTCTATGTACCATGTTACACCTCTCTACCACTTTGGTGCAAATAGTTTTACATCTCACTCCTACCACTTCTACTTCCTCCCCCACTATCACCATATAATTTGTCCCCTCACTATACCATCCAACTTTGATCGCTCATCATCCCAAGCATGATAAATCCTATAGGTAATAACACTCACTACCACATCCTTAGAAGCTAAGTCTCTATGAGCTCCCCTATCAACAAGAAACATTAGAAGGCTTGGACTAAGCTTTAAAATAAAGGCTAGAGTAATTGATATCATTAAGGCATTAGACATCCTTACAACTAAGGAAAAGAGATGGAAGAAGAAATATAATTAACTCTGTGAAAGGATCTCCAAGGCTTCAATGTTATTCTATTTATAAATATCAATAAAATGGGACAAGGTGTACTTTGTTGAGGTAACTAAAGTTGACCCACCATGGTAGTAACAACTCTTGTTGACTTAACTACGAAGGTGTCCCAACTAGACCTAGATAAGATGAACCTATACCAGATGGTTTGATTGGCTAACTAGCTCACACTTAATATGGAAATGAAATATGGTCACTTGGTAATTGAGGATGAAGAAATACAAATAAAATTAAGGAAATGGAGGTAAAATTAGCATATTTATAGGTTATAGGGATCAAATCCAATAAGATAATGAGGGGTTAAAGAATTCCCTAAGAAATATTAGCTAAATAAGAAATTCAAAGACCTTGAATTCTAACTTGTCCAAGCTAAAGAACTAATGCAATAGCTGATAAAAGAATAAATTCAAGAGAGCCTAAAAAAGAAAGACCAATAGATTGTAAAGTTGATGGTCTCAAAACCAAATAGAGGTAGCTATAAATTTGAAGAAATTCAAAATATTAAGACCTTTGAGACCAAATCAAGGAGGAGATGAAGAACACATATGAATATTTGTAATTGATCTCCTTTATGGAAGAAATCTTGAAATAGGTCAATGAGACCATAATACATGTAAAATGTAGGTATCTACAAGAAGTAAACATTAGGAGGTCTTAGAACTCCTTGCATCAATGACCAAAATGTAGGTAAAATAGCAAGGGAAATATTATAAAGATTTGGTTAAGAAACTCCAAATAATCCTAGATGTCTAGAGGAACTCTTAGACCTATAATGATAACCTAGAATTCTTAACGATCCAAGTGCAATAAATGGATAAATAAATATAGGGGTTTTTTGCTATTGGGATGTGTGACATTTTCATTAAAATAATGTATAACCTAGTATCAAAGAAAAAGACCAAGTTAAACAAGTAAATTTAGCTAAAATATATTAGAGGCTAAAACTAATTCAACCTAAATTACAGGAGATAGCTATAAAGAAATAAAAATTATCAAAATATCCCTTCAAGGATCTAATGGGCGAGGTATAAGATCTAATGTAAATACAAATTTCAGATGATAACAAGTGGAAAAGGTTGTTGGGGATACTACCACTAAAGACTAGTTGGAGGAGCACTAATAGTTTTAATATTTTTAGCATAGAAACTAATTTTATAGACTTCATGCCCAAAGGTAATGGTAGGATCTAGGATCTTATGCCAATCAAGCATGGTGTCCCATGAAGTTACAATAATTATGGTACCTCAGTACTACCTTTACGAAATTTTCCAATTTTGATGGAAAATGCAACAATATAGAACCAAATGGCAGAAAGATCACAATATTTCTCAAGATTTGACTATGGATAGGGACCCATATGCTTAGAAAAACTAATTTATTGGCTCCAAAATTTATTTTTCTTGTTGAAGAGGACCAATTGGCTTGATGGAGCAATTTTCTTAGCAAAATTGGTTGATCCACCTACAAATATGAGTGGATTGCTTGAAAAATTTAAGAAACACATTCACTAGGTCTAATAAAATTGCTTGAACAATCATAGAGGTCAATTAAGGCATGAATACCAAGGCAAGTCTTATAGAAAGCAACATTTTGGCATGTAGTAGTCGATTAAGTCATTTTGGAAGCCTTCTAAGCCTATTGGAGGCATGTAATATTTGGAGGTATAACATTTTTCTAAAGTTACATCCAAATATTTACTTTTACTTGGAGTAATTTTTTCTTCCCATGTAACTCATGGGTTAACTTTTGCTTTAAATAGGGGCCTAGGACCTTCATTGTAACAATCCTTTGGCCATGATAATTCAAATCTACATTTTGTGAAACCCACATTGTGATTTTTACTCATGAGGTTATATGAAATTGGAAAGCCCTTAGTCATTCCATTAGTGGCATTGCCCTACTAGTTTTCTAAGTGTATAATGGTTACAACATAGCCCTTCTATCTCATCTTGTCATCCCCTTATCAATGTCATAATCAAATGAATGGGTGGAAATTGATATTATTACACTTCACATGTATTGATTGGTCACATGCTCTCTTTTCTATGGTGTAAAATTCATAATTTAATTTAAATTTCTCACACTCTAAACTTATAAATAATTATTTTTATTGTATTCACTTTCCATGCATTTCTCCTTTCTACACTTTAATTTCATGTAAGTTAATTTATATTGAGAATTTTATATGAGGATATCAATGACCGAACCTAAATATATAGGTCAATAGAAGCCATTGACAATCTCATCCAACTTTGTTGAAACTTAGATTGGGGATACAAAACCTTTTTTAGAAGTCAGGACAATTTCCTAATTCAATGGTAACCACAAGATCCAACTAGATTTTCATCTAGTAAGAAATGAATACCCCAAGCCAAAATTAGATCAATGAGGTTATAATTTCAATGAAGGATGATTAAGTTAAATCAAATAGGAGGTAGACAAACTAAAATTATCAAATTCCAAGGCATAAATTGTCCTATGGTCATAGCTCATCAAGGTTATAAGAAGTTGAGAATTGTAAAATCCCTCCACTTGGGTCCAACCAAACTTGCTATAACATTAATTGATTATGTCATGAATTCTTTTAAGATTTGATTTGATAAGGACTAACTAATTCCAAATTATGTACCTTGTAGTTTAGTTACAATAATAAATTATCATAAGACACACTTAAATGATAATAAATGTTGAAATTTATAGAAATAGGTATTATACAATGCTTAGGTAGTGATCCAATTGATTGTAAAAAAGAAACAATTCTAGAAAGACATAGAAGCACTAAATAAATAATATATAAAGAAAGATTAACTAAATAAATAGCTAAACGAATTACAATATTAACTTGTAGAAAATAATAATTTGAAGAAGCAACTGGAAGATCTTCCAATGCAACCAACATAGGGGTAGAAACAACTAACGCAACCATTAGAAAAGGAAAAATAAAGCCTAGAGGTGTAGTTTGATTAAATTAAAATAACTACCTAGGAAAATATAGAGAAATTTCTTGTCTATAAAATGATAATGAAGAAATTGAGGAAAGGAGAAGGGGTGGTAGAAGGGAAGGCTTTAATGGCTAGATAAGTCATCCTTATGGGATGATATAAGAACTAAAGTTGTGAAAGCTAAGACCTACTTTGACTTAATTGTTGGATCAAGAGCCATTCTTGATCAAACCTCTAATATGATTTACTAAGGAGATAAGGAATTATATACAAAAGTAAGATATTCGAACGTGCTACAATAGTTGTCTAAAATATCAAAATAACATGTCATGCAACTAGGGGTGTTTGATAGAAAAACTATGGATAAATGATTAAAAATATTTCTAGAAATATAAAGGAGACTATAGAAGTGTAAGAATTATTATGATATTCTAAATTAATCCATACGAGAGATGGTCAAGGAAGTTCAAAAACTAGTAGATGTTATACTATCTAACAATTTATAGTCAAGGATGAGTCCTTACTAGTGAATAGATAGAAAGAATCTTCTACAAGGAAAAAAAAAAGCATGAAGCAACACTTCACTTGATAAAATCACCTAACTAGAATCATTTTTGGATAAGCTAAAAGAGATATTAGGCCAAAAGGAAGGCTCTTTTAAATATCATATGAATATCTTGTAAAAGAAACAAAGATGCTAATATAACTACAATTGCCAAGTGACATAGACTAGTAATTGCTCTTGATTCTTTTGTGATAATATTCTTTTAATACTATAGTTAGATGATTACAATTTTGAAGACTGTGTATCCAAGGATGAAGGAAGGATCTAAGATGTCTTGTCAGTTAAGCTTGTCATCCCAAGAAGTCACCAGAAATATAGTAGCTTGATTAGCACTTTCACATTTCTACTAGCTTGGGGTCATGAAGAATAAAGAGTCAAACTTTTGTTGCCTTAGAAACATTATTACAAGCCCTAAATTCTGAAAAATGATAAAAATATGATAAGTTTAAAAAGATAAATATGTCCAAAAGAAGTGATTTATCAAGAGAAGATAATCTATCTAGGGGTGCAACTCATCCCACACTAGAGAATCACTATTTTACAAATTATAGAATCACTCATTTTGGGATCAACAAATGACCATTTTTCATGTCAAGCAGGACAAAGGAAACAAAAAATTCAAGGAAACTTCTAAGAAAATAATATTTTGTCACTATATGGTTCCCAAGAGGAGTTAGAAGGTTATTAAGCAATTTTAAAGATATTTTTGAGGAATGTAACATTTAGCAGTGCATCATTTTGCTAAAGATGCCTCTAAGTTAGTGACTTTACTAGGAGTAGAAAAAAATACCTTTAGTCACTCAAGTTAATAATTTCCTATAAAAAGGAGTTATGGGATCCATTGTAAACATCTTTGACCATTTGAAGAAATTACAACTACATTTTGTGGACTCCACATTGTACTCTTGAACTCATTTTAGAATAATATAAATATTGTGCATGATATTTGCTCATCAAATATGGAACCTCCCTTTTGATATATGGAATGCATAGTGATTGTGGCACTACCTTTTCACTTTTTGTCTACCCTTTCCTTTTCTTACAAGTTTCATATATGTTGGAGCACATTGGTGTTGTTGGATTTTTTATATGTTAAATGATTACACACTAATCCTACTATAGTTATGACCGTGTTTTATTTCATTGCATTTACCTTAAATCTCTTGCATCCTTATATTAAAAATTTTATTTTTCTACATCTTGATTATATTAGATTAGCAAGATTAATGGGGAGTTGATCTAAATCTAGAGGTTGGGGAGGATACATTTTCTCTTCTTCCAATTTTTAAAATAGAATTGTAGGTGCAATTCAACATATACTAAGTATAGTTTCATTAATGAGTGTTTTGCTAGGGACATCCTCTCTCAAAGCCAAATAAGGTGGGTATTAGTGAGAAGAGGGATTTAGATGAGAAACAATATTTGGACAAACATGGGAAAACCATGCACATGCCACTATATAAAACCATACCATGCATATTACATATAAATAAAGCATGTGGAAATTAATATTGGAAGTAAGAAATAAATATAATTGTAATCTTAGGCATAATAATTTATAGCATTGAATATTGAAGCTAATTCAAGTTTGTATTTCAATTATTTGAATACTCAAAACTTAAATTTTCTTCCAATAATAGAAAAAAGTTGTTCAATACAAAATGTTTGAAGGTATGAAGTGCTTTACTTGTCCTTAATATTAAGTGGAAAAAAAAAATTCTTAGAAGTTCCAAACCTTGTCTAAAGTGCCTAAATGATGGATTCATACCATATGCCTTTCATATGGGAGAAACTTAGTAAATGTAAAGTCTGTTAGGGTCCAATTTTTGTTGGTGTGATTATATTAATTAATATATATATTAAAAGGGATATTAATTAGGGAACACCCATATATTAAGTAATAAATTTAAGCCTTTTCTTTTGTTGAGTGCACCCACTTTTGGTCTTAGTATTAGTTTGAACTATGGTGAAGATTCAAGAAGAAGCCTTGAGGAGGTAGAGTGAAGTCCGTCCCTGGCACAAAACCATCCATTACCCTTCTCTTTTTATTATTTTCTCTCAAACAAAAATGGAAGGAGAAAAATGGGGAGACAATTTCATGTTAAATATAGCAAGGGAAAATCAAGTGGCATTAGCTCAATCGGTTAGATTCCTCAATATTTAAAGGAGACCAAAGTTCAAATCTTGCCAAACAATACATGGATAATATCCAATCTTTGTCATAATACCACTATGTAGTGATGATGTAATATGTGTGGGGCCCGTTTCAATCCCATATAACCAATTGGAAAAAAAATATAGCAAGAGAAAAGAGAGATCTAAATAGCATTTTAGAAAGGACTGAGAAAACAAAGAAAGAGGGAAAGAAGATAAACTTTGCGGAAAAAAGAGTATCAAGCATTGTAATATCTACTAAGAAAAGAGATTTTGGGGAAATAAGAGTATCAAGCATTGTAATATCTACTACTTTTTTTAACGAGGGTTTGGAGAAGTTTTCAGTCTAGGTAACCTTCTTTTAAAGAAAATGTTTCTAATATTTCATGGATGGAATTAATTAAATGCTCTATGAAAGGTTATTTTTCTTTTACTTATAGGTTTATCTGAATATGAGAATTTTTTTTATAGCTCTGCATACATTTTGAATGTTGTAAGAAACTAAATATTTTTATGGGTTTAGCTTGTTCTTTGTTGTTACACATTTGTTTTAGCTATTTATTATTTTCCAAGGTGAATACATTTAATTGTTGAGGTATTATAAGATATGACCATACCATTTGATTTTTTTCTCTCCATGAACATTTGTAAGAGGAGGTTTGGAAAATAGGTAATTTTATGGAAGTGTATTTAACCTTTTTGCTTGTTATGTTTGCATGGAACCCTAGAAAATGTGGGTAACGACCAGATTTACTTTTATCATTTTATTTTATTTTTATTTTTTATTTGCTTAGAAAATCCTTGGATTTAGTGTCATAGGACTCCTTATTTGGTTAAAACTCATATTGATTATCGAACCCTTCAATAACTTAATATTTTAAGTTATTCATTTGAGTTTAGAGGTATTTTATTTTGGGTCTAAAGTTTATCTTTTAATCTTGCAAGATTGATTAAGCAAGGAAAAATTTTAATATCATTTGATATCTTTTTGAAATGTTTTTCGTTTTTATGTTTTGAAGTAATTTTCCCTTGAATAAAAATGTGTTATTTGATAGTGTAAATATGAGGATAGTGAGGATTTTTTCAAATAAAAATAAATAAATTTAAAGATATCTCAATCAATCACTATAAGCAAATCAATTGCAGTTTAATTTATTTTTGAATAAAATCTACATAATTATTTGTTGATATTAAGGAAAAGAGGAAATTTGATTTTTTTTTAAATCTTAGTTTTTTTTCCAAACCCTAGATACTTTAAATCTCTATATTTGGATGACCATTTTTGGAAAATCCAACTTTTAAGAATTTTAAGAGAGGAATCTTATGTTTGGTGGACAAGTGCTTTTAAGGAAAGAAATTATAATTATACTTCGAACAAAATGAAGCATGCATTCATATAATAAAAAACAAAAAATGAAGCATACAGTCTTGAGTACGTGGAACCCAAATAAAAATATAGCTAATTTGAAGATCATAAAGAAGAAATAAAAAGGCTTTAAAGGGAAATGAAAGAACGAAATAAAGAGGATATAATAGAAGAAAATAATACAAATGATAAAGTGCAGGATGGATGCATCCAAAAGGAAAATCTTAATAAGAAAGGATCTAAGGAGAAGCAAGAAGCAAATATGGTAGGGAAACAAGTTTAGGAACCAATAAAAGACTCAAAAGTTGAATTTACATAGCAAAAGATATAGAGTCCATGGAAGAAGCAACAACAAAGTCCAAGGAAGCCCTCTCATAAGTGTATAAGGATGCACCAAAAGAAGGGCATAAGAGAGAATATTGTGAAGAAGAATTTAAAATAAATAAAAAATTTGTTGAAGAATCAAAGGAAATAGAATTTTAGGTTAAGGTTGCAACGTATCTGCACCTACACCACCCTAAGAGGCAAAAAACTTGGAGGTATGGCTTAAGGTATGAAAATTATCAATCTACATGGAATCATAAAGGCATCAAGTATGAAAATTATTCGCAAAAAAAAACATAGTGGTTTTGGATTTCAAAGGGGTGTAGTAGCATCAAGGAACAACAAGGCCAATCATTTGAAATATTAGAGCAAAGCAACAAAAACATGGAGTCAACATAGCAGTTATGGATATTCAAGAGGCATAATGGAATTTTGACATCATGAAAGACCACCACTAATCAATATTTCACTTAAATGGATGGATGAACAAGATTGAAAAATATCAAGAAGAAGGATGCTAAATATTTGTATTTATAAAGAAAATTGAAGAAGATAAAAAAATGAATATCAAGAATTTAGAATTTCTTTTGAAAACAGTGTAGGTATCTAGCTATAACATCTCAATTGAGATGAAGATTGGATATGTTTATAAACTCTCAAGGAGAGTGTTGTGATTTGTCAAAGGTGGGGGACCTAAGTACAACCCCTTTTTCTCAAGCCAAAAAAAAAAAATTGATTCCTTTGACTTGGAATTCTAAGTTATGTGCATTACTTTTCTTTAGATTAGAAAAGGTAAAGTTCAACATGACATATAAGTTTTCATATTCATAGATTCTTAGGGAGGTATGTTGTAGGATGCTTGATATTTTTTTTTATTGATAGTGGGGTTTTAAGAGGATCCCCAAACCATTACAGCCAAAAAAAGGAAATAATCCCTCCAAGGGAAGAGCTTTCACCTTTCATAAAACCAAAAATCAGATCTTAGAAGGGTAATATCCATAGTCGCCCAATGAACCAAAAGAGGGTCAAACTAGAAATAAACGGTAAAAATAAACTACATAAGGGGCCAAGGCCTACAAAGGGAAATAATACAGGGAATACCCATAAGTATTCATTGTGACCATCAAATGAGACAGGTGATTGGCCAACTTGTTAAGACACTTGAAGAGTTAAAGCATAAGATATATTGCTTCGATGGTACAAGTGTGCATTAAGCATTGGGGAAAATGTCCCTTACATATCATGAGGGTCTCATGTAGAATTCCATGATTGGTCATGAGGTTAGCCACTTTGTTTCCCTCTCGATAGACATGTTGGACCACAATGTTGTTAAAGCTTTAAAGAATAGCCTCCAACTCTTCAATAAGTGTTGCAACGTTCGACGGTGGGTGAGTAGACCATTTTAAGAAATTAATAGTATTGAGAGAATCCCCCTCCATAATAAGGTTTTGAGTATGTATCTCTTTTATCGTCACCAATCCCTGAAACACTCCTTTAGCTTTGGTGTAGTTGTTAGATTGACACCCTATATTTTTTGCAAAGGCTAGGATAATTCTAGCTTCATTGTCTCTGATCACTCCTCCACAACTATCCCTATCGAGGTTGCCTTTTGTTGTTCCATAGAAATTAAGTTTAAGTCAACCCGATGGGGGTGGGGTTTAAGACACCAAAGACCTATCCACAATGGGTCAAATTTGAATATTGGGGTGAACAGACAGGTTGAGGGCGCACACTAGCCTGGATTCAGAATGGACCATGATTTTGTTAGCTGAAGACGCCAAGTTAGCATTTTTTGTAGCCATAGCTAAATATTTTAAGAAAATAGATTTAGGGTACCTAGCTTCATCTTTGAAAGCTCTTCTATTTTGCTCCAACCAAATCTACCATAAATAATGAGGGAGCAAAAAGGACCACCAAGATTTGAGATGAGAAAATTTGAACAATAGGGGCCATTGGATGCACAGGTTAGCTAAGGAACTAGGGATAGTCCACGCTAAGTTGACTAGAGCAAGAAGGGAATACAGGATGCCAATGGAGAAGGGGTAAGAAAGGAATATGTGGTGGATGGATTCCCAAGCTGAAAGACAAAGAAAACAATGATTTGGGATAAGAATTCTATGGTAAATAAGATTATCAAAGGTAAGGATTTTATTTTGAATAGTTAGTCAGAAGAAATGGGTGATTTTGGGAATAAGATTTTTTAACCAAACACTTCTAATAGGGAACCAATTGCAAATAGATTCATCCTATATGTGATATGCCATTTTGACAAAGAAGAGACTAAATTCACAAGATTTCCAAACAGGGATGTCCTGTGAAGGAATGCTTGGGATGACACTATCCCTGAGCATATCAGAAATGGCTTTGCACTCCAGGAGTTGGTTGGGATTACCTTCATTCTGGGGCAAATATTTCCACTTGGGGTGACCAGATTCATTGGATATGAAATTGTTGAATTTTTTGCAAAAGAAGTGGTCAAAGTGGTTTAAAAATTCTCAGTGCAGGATCATTAATCAATGGTTGGTTGGTCACCCAAGGGTCTTCCCAAAATCTGACTATCAAATCATCTCCGATGCGCCACCTAATTACTTTTTTCAAGATAGGGATAATTTGAGTGATGGCGTTCCAAAAGGTAGATCCTTCAGAAAGGGGGTTGTTTACAAGTAATGATCCTCTCAAATATTTTCTTTGGATAATATCGAGCCAATTAATTCTATAATTTTTAATAATTCTCCATCCTTGCTTGCTGATCATTGCTAAATTCATTTTATGTATTCACCTGAGGCTGAGGCCTCCCTATTATTTTTGGAGACACACCTTGTTCCACATCATTAAGTGGAATCTAAATTTATTTTCAACCCCAAACCAAAGAAATCATTTTTGAATTTGTTCAATTTTATGGCAGATTGACCGGGGAGCTTTGAAGAGAGATAGAAAATAGATTGGAACACTCTGGAGGTTGGTCTGAACAAGAGTGGCTTTTCCTACTTGGGATAGAAGAGCACATTTCCACCCTGCAAGTTTTTTCATTATTCTCTAGATGACTTTGTTCCACATATTAGCAATTGGTTTGCCCTAAAATAGGGGTAGCCCGAGGTAGGTGGAAGGGAAGGAAGAAATATTACACTCATGAATTCTGGCTATTTTATTCTACCTCTAAATATGAGTATTTAGAAAATAAAGGCTGCTTTTGTTGAAGTTGATTTTTTGGTTGATTGCTTGCTCGTAGGAATCCTAAATAGATTTTATGACTTTAGCTTCAGGAACGATGGATCAGTTCACCAAAATGGTATCGTCCACAAATTATTGGTGGGAAAACGAAGGAAGATCATAGGATGGTTTGATGCCCAAAATATCTCTAGAGGAATATGCAATTTTTAAAGTTCTTCCTAAAGAATCATCAGGGGTGATAAAAAGAAGGGGGGAGAGAGGGTCTCCTTGCCTTAGACCACACCCACTTTCGAAGTACCCTACAACAGATCCATTAACCAACACAGAAAACCAAGCAGATGAGATGCAAGATTTAATTAATTTGATCCACTTGGGATGAAAACGGAACCTGGATAGCACAATAAATAAAAAAATTTATGAGACCCTATCGAAGGCTTTATTCATGTCAAGCTTCATGAAGAAACCTGCTTTTCCACTTTTGGTAACAAAATGAATAAGCTCGTGTATGGTGAAAACACTGTTAGTGATTACTCTCTCCTTCACAGAACTTCCTTGGAAAGGATCGATGATGAATGGAAGGATGAATTTCATTCGATTGGCCATGGTTTTGGTTAAAATTTTATAGAACACATTGCACAAGCTAATTGATCTGTAGTCATTCAAAGAGGAAGCATCTTGGGATTTGGGGATGAGGATTAAAAATATAGAATTGATAGCTTGGGGAACAAAGTTGGATTTTTGGATTTCTTGGATGGCTGTAAATCCCAAAATATCTGGAAGAAACGCAGAGGAAACCCATCTAGACCAGGGGCTTTATCAGTCGACATAGAGAATAGGGCTTCTTTTATTTTGTCTCTTCAGGACATAGAAAAGACTCTCCTGACTGAATTTCATAACATCCTCAAAAGTGAAGAAGTATTTTAAAAATAAAAGTCTTGGGTCACCTAGCTCAAAGAAGGAGATTCTAACACAAAATTCTTTCATGCCACCACCATAAGACACAGAGGGTGTAACAAAATCAAGGATCTCATCCAGCAAAATGGGGAAGTAATAACGAATATATCTGAAATCAGAGAAGAAGCTATCGATTTCTTTGAAGAACTGCTTGGTCCTAGTCCTGGGTGTGATCATCAAACGTTCGAGGCCCTCCTCCAAAACATCCCAAGGTTGGTAACGTCAAAACATAACCAGAGGTTGTTGAAACCACTCTCTACTAAATAAATTTGTGCTACTATTTTTTCCATGCAAGGTGGGAAATCCCCAGGCCTAGATGGATTTACCCCCATATTCTTCTACCGGTTTTGGGACATTGTGGGTTCGAATGTAGTTTTTGCCATCCAGCATATGCAAAGGTGCAAAGATATTTTTGGAGATGTCAAATCCACTTTCTTGGCCCTCATTCCCAAAGTCAATAAGGCCTGCACCCTTATCGATTTTTGCCCCATCAAACTTTGTAATGTCCTCTATAAAATCCTTATCAAAGCCCTGGCCAACAAACTCAAACCCATCCTCCCCCACATCATTGCTCCTAATCAAGGCAGCTATGTCTAAGGGAGGCTCATCATGGACAATATCATTACCATTCATGAAATTATCCATTCCATTTCTAAAAGTGGTAAGGCTGGTTTTCTCCTAAAACTTGACATGAATAAGGCTTTTGATAGAGTTTCAGAGTTTCATGGAGTTTCTTGTTCTCTATCCTCTCCAGGTTTGGTTTACATCCTGATTGGATTGCTCTCATCAAGGATTGTATTACTACTACTAATTTCTCTGTTCTAGTCAATGGTTTTCCTACGGGCTATTTCAAGAGTTTCAAAGGCTTAAGATAGGGTGATCCCCTCTCTCTGTTCGTTTTTATCATTGTTGTTGAAGCCTTAGGCAGAACCCTTAACTCTATGTGTTCCAAAGGAGACATTTCTGGTTTCAAGCCTGCATCTTCCCTCCAACCTATCTCTCACCAGCAGTTCGTTGATGATACCATCCTGGCCACCCTTGCCTTAGTCCCTCAAGCCCATATTACTAAATCAATCCTACTTTCCTTTAAGGTTGCTACTGGTCAAAAAGTCAATTTCTATAAAAGCAAGGTTTACTTCATCAACACTTCTATTAGATGCCAAGCCCGCATCGCTGCTATCCTTGAGTGTACCATTGCTGAGCTCCCTGCCACTTATTTAGGGTTTTCTCTCTTCAAAGGCCCTTTCAAAAAATCCATTTGGAATACTGTCATTGACCGAATAAAAAAAAAAACTAGCTAGTTGTTAAGGTTTAAACTTAGGGTTTAATTTTTATTTTTATTCCTAGGTTTGTATTGCTTTGTTGACATGCTTTGTCGACATGGTCCAGGTATTTTGTCGGCAACTCCTAATCCCATGAATATTGGAGCAAGCCTCTATCACTTATTCATTAGATTATGGTTTGTATTACTGCTTATTTAAGTTCATGTAAATTAATGAATACCAGCTTTAGTTTCCATATCAATTTTTGGTGTTTGAGCGAAGGAATTAGTAGGGTTTTGGGTCATTTTCGACCTCATTAGGTTGTCCTGTTTAAAGCTCTTGTTGCGTAATTGCTACTTTAATCAGCAATTTTTGTAGTAAATTGTTATATAATTGCTGTCTTTGATAGCAATTTTTGTCAAATTGTTGCTGCAGCATTTCTTGCTGACAACATTTGCACTGCAAATTTTTTTGATGAAATCTGTTCAACAATTTCCAACAAAGTCCCACACTGTGCAATACATGATCCCTCTCTGTTCCTCTATCGAACGCAGGTCAAGCACCCATTTGTCGTTGGCCCTTGCTGACACGGCTTTGACTACCACAAAATTTTTCTTTCTGCATCAATCTGAAGCGGCTTTGTCTGTCGCATACGGTGATTCTCGATGCACCTGCCACTAGTTACATCCACGATTTGACGCTCCTGGATCGCTTTCATATGCAGAACAGAGCTGTTCTATTTGAGACTTCCCTCCTTGCTAAAGATGTTGCCTCTCTGCGCTGGAGATTGAACCTGATAGTTTCCACCGTGCCCTTCAGTTGGAATTCCATGATTTTTCGACACCAGGCTACGATCTACCGACACAAGGCTCTGTGTTGTGTACCTGCTGCTAATCTCCCTCATTCGCGATCGTGGACACACATTTCCACTGTGACCTCGATCTGCTCCTTCGAGACGACACCAACGGGACATGGCAATACGTTTGCAGGAATCAAACTATGGAAGGTCACATTAATTCTGCGTAGAAGGTTAGCAAATTCCCTGTGTTTACATTTCCTACGCTTGGCGAATGGTGTTTTCTGCCATGAATTGAAACTTCGACGAGTATTTTCTTTCCGTGGTCGAACAGAATATCGTCAGTCGTAGCTCTGCTTGCTGCCTAATTATTTGTAGGGGTAATTATTTGAATAACAACACATCCAACATGGTTGTTGCCTAATTTGCTCGTGCTTGCTGCCGGCACGACAAAAATTTCGTGAGGTCGTTTGCTTGTACGCGTAACTCTTGAAATTTCAACAAACTCCAACATTTGCCATTTTTACCTGATGGGCCGCCTTTGGTAAGATTGATTTAATTTTGCCCTCACATTAATATTCTTATGTACTTATATATAGGCATTATGTGTACATTAATATTAATGTGGCCATTGCCTTATATATCATTTTATACAATTACTGTTGCCATTCTATAGGCATTTTTGCACTCGTAATTAACATTAAAAAAAAAAAAATTGCTTTTTGGCAATACACTAGGTGACTTCATGTTTTCTTAAAAGGGGTTAAGTGCACTTTTATTTTGCCTTATTTTAATTTTGTAAAATTGCTTTTTTCAATTAATTAGGCATTATTGCACTTTTGAATTCCTTTTTGTAACCCCTTTTTCTCCTGACGTGTACTCGGGGCCAAATGGCTGCCGAATTGGCCGACAAAATGGCCCAACTCACACAACTTGTGAGTACTTTGGCTGAAAAAGTCACATCCCAAGATATTCAACCACAATGTGATGTTCCCCTTTACGATGGCTCCAGGGATCCTGAGGTGCTTAACAGCTGGATTCTTGATATGAGTAGTTGGTTCGATTACACAAAATTGGAAAAGGATCAACAAGTTGTTTTTGCAAAGCTCAAATTATCTGGCATTGCTAAGATTCTCGTCACTGATTGCCAACGAACACAAAATCCTATTGATTCATGGGATGAATTGCAACGTGTTTTGAAGAGTAGTTTTTACTTCGTCTTCGTCAAACTTCTCATATGAGTGTTCATGATTATGTGTTGCAATTTAACAATTTGAGAATTTTGAATTTAGTGCAGGATCCCGCCACCCAACTTGTGACAAAATTTAAAAGTGGGTTACAAGAATCCCTTTTCAAGAAATTGAAATACAAAATCATTGTGAGCATTGACATGGCTTTCAATAAAGCCATTCTTTCAGAAGAGGAGTTGCGAGAGTCATCACGAGGGTCTCGCTCTTCAGCGTCGAGAGGAAATCCAAAGGCTTCTCATTATCAATCGAAGGCAACTAAGTCTTCTTCCTCTTCTTCTACCCCCTCTCCATCTTCCTCCTCTCCTTATTCTTCTCAAAAATATTCTCACAAAGCTTCTTCTAAATCTCCTGTGGAATGTAGCTTTTGTAAAAAGAAGGATCATCAAAAGCATCAATGTTTTAAATTGAAAAATTTGAAGAAAAAATCCCTCGTTGTAAAGCCTTCCAATGAGGAATCCCAAGAGGGTCCTATTGAGGCTACAGGAGAACGAAATGCATACAAGGAATTAGCAAGGTTGAACAAAGTGACCCTTATGAATACTTCTCAAGGTAATCATGAGAACTTGTTTGTGACCACGGTTCACCTAAGTGACACCTTCATGGTTGATTGTATAATCGATAGTAGCTCGCAGAAAAATCTAATTGCGAGGTCCGTTGTTGACAAACTGAAGTTGTCGAATTTCCATCCTCATCTGTATCCTTTAGGGTGGAAGGATAATGGGATTTTATCTGACATCACACACACTTGCACGATGAATTTTGCTTTCAGTCCTACTTTTGTGGACACAGTTGTGTGCGATGTAACTCCAATGGATTATTGTAGCTTATTGCTTGGTAGATCCTATCAATATGATAGAAGGTATATACATTATGGGTATAACAACACATTCACTTTGCACAAAGATAATAAGGCTTACATTATCAGAAGTACACAACAAACACCACAAAATCAAATGTTAAGTTGCAGACAAGCACAAAAATTTGTTAATCAAGCAAAGGAACTAGCACTCATCTTCCTCAGACCACTTAATGAAGGGAATCAAGCACCTAAGCATTCACATAATAGGTATTCTTTAGTTGATTCATTACTTCAATCATATTCTGGTATTTTCAAAGAACCATCAGGCCTTCCACCTGAAAGATAGATTAATCATAACATAGAGATTGTTCCTGCTGCCCCTCTTCCAAATACTTCAATGTATAGACAATCAATAGTGCAAATGGAAGAAATTAAAATACAAATTCAAGATTTTTTGGCAAAAGATTTCATAAAACCAAGCACTTCTCCTTGTGCCTCACCTATTTTGCTTGTATTAAAGAAATATGGTACATGGAGGCTATGCATTGATTTTCAAGCACTTAACAAAATAACAATAAAAAACAAATATCCACTTCCATGAATTGACGATCTCTTGGATCAGCTTCAAAGAGCTAATTTTTTCTCCAAGATCAATCTCAAAAGTGGCTATCATCAGGTCAAGATTTTGGCTGAGGACAAGTGGCTATCATCAGGTCAAGATTTTGGCTGAGGACAAGTGGCTATCATCAGGTCAAGATTTTGGCTGAGGACACTCGAAAGTCAAAATTTAAGACCAAAATGGGGTTCTTTGAGTGGCTTGTCATGCCCTTTGGTCTCACGCATGCTCCTGCCATATTCATGCGATTGATGAATGAAGTATTCAAATATTGTTTGGATAAATTTGTAATAATCTATCTTGATGACATCCTTGTATTCTCTCCTACATGTAGAAGTCATTTAGAACACTTAGAATTTGTTCTTCAAAATCTTCATAAGAACTGGAAAGGAAGCCTTCTCAGTTAGGTTAGAAAGGCCACCTTAGTCAAAGCCACCCTCCAAAGCATCCCAAATTTTTTCCTCTCAATATTTCATATTTTTGTCAAAGTCTGTAACAAAATAGAGAAACTCCAAAGAATTGTTTGTGGTTTAGTTCAAAGCTGAAATAATGTATACACTTGGTTTCCTTGGACCAAGTCTGCTCAAGGAAGGAGCATGGCAACATTGGGCTTCGAAAGTTCTGCAATATGAATATATCCCTCATCGCCAAATAGGGATTTATTACCAATGAGAACTCTTTATGGGTCTTCATTACAAAACCAAAATACCTTTGGCATAATACCAATTTCTTGGATTATCCTTCTCCCATATATGGTTCGACAACATGGAACTCCATCCTCAAATCTAAAGAGATTATCAGAAAAGGTATTCATTGGAAATTAGGCAACGATGAAAATATTAGATTCTGGGAGGATCTCTGGCTAGGTGACTACCTTTGTAGACTCGTGCAGACCTCCTCTGCCTGAAACCAGTCACTGACTCCCTATTCGGTTCAAAAGTATATTACTTCTTTCACCCCAATTGTAAATCTTGGAAGCCGATCCCAGTTGTTGGCATGTCTAGTGAGCAAAGACAAGCTGCCTCCATCTTGTCAAATATTTTACATCTCTGTGTCATTCCTAGTTTACCCTCTGACGATTCAATCCTTTGGGCTTCCACTTTTAATGGCCTCTTCACTGTCAAGTCTGCCTACACCCTCATTGAGAACCCTTCCCCTCCCTAGTTTCCTTCCAAGCTCATCTGGAAGAAACATCTCATTCCCAAAGTAAGTTTCTTCTTCTGGCTTGTCATCCATGACAAGATCCTTACCATCCTGAAACTCCATCACCATGGCATTTTGTTACCCAATCATTGTTACTTGTGTCTTTAGTATTGTGAGTCTACCCACCATATTTTCCTATCTTGTTCCTTCTCCCATTCCATCATGTCTTCCCTGTTCTCCTCTATTGGCATTGCCTGGGTCCCGCCTGGCCTCCTCAGTGGTTTATGTGTTCAGTGGCCCAATCCTTTCAAAGGATTTCGCCTCAAAACATTTTGGTCCTTCTGTCTCCCTCACTTTCTCTGTGAGATTTGGTGTAAACACAATTTCTACGCTTTTAATGATTCAAAACATGATGCCCGATACATGCTAGCCAAAATCCTTCATACTGCTACTGAGAATCTTTTTGTTACTCATGGCGATGGTGACTCTAAATCAAATGTTGAAGCTCTTCTCTTAGGATTCCAAGTTGCAACCTCCATACTCCATATTTGAAGTTTGATCGATTGCTGGTCGAGTGGTCTCCTCCTCCTCTAGGTTTTCTCAAGCTGAATTTTAGAGTTGCCAAAGGGAATCCTAGACCCGATGGTGTTGGAGGAATTTTAAGAGATCATCAAATGATGGCACTACAACATAATTTTGGTCTTTGCTAAGAATCTAGGACACCATTCTAGTCACTTCGTGGAATCCAGGGTAATTCATCAAGGTATTATCCTCTGCCACAACATGCAGTGTTCCATTTTGCTGGTTGAAGGGGATTCCAAAAATATCATCCAGTGTTTAATTTTAGAGACCCAGTTTGTTTCATAGAACATTTCCAACATGATCTCTAAAACTAAATGTCTTATGCAATCCTTCACGAGTGTCACTTTCAATCATGTTTATTGTGAAGGAAATCATGATGTCAATCTCCTTGCAAATATGAGTATCTCTAAGCAGTCTCATTGTTTGGACAAATGCTTTCCCTCCATCTCTAATCGACATTAATGCAATTGAAGTTCTTGAGCAGCAAGACTAGGGAGGATTGGTGGTGGGGCCATCAAGGCTCCACGTGGAACTATGTACATTTTTTTCATCATTATATGACAAGTCACACTATGAGTGGAAGATAAGAGTCGAGGAGTACTCATATGAAAATAAACTATATCAAAGATGTAGCATTACACTCCAATGGTGATGTCATTTTTCAAAGGGTGAACTTTCATATGGCAGAAAAATATCAATTTTGGGGTGGTAAAATCTTTGATGTGAGTCATAGGGTTTTGTGGGACTACTTGGTATGTCCACCGTCAGGCAATGACGAGGTGGCTTTGGCACTCTGCCAATCCTCATTAGCATCACGATGTTTTATCTAGATGATCACAGGTGGCAACCTCTATGAATTTTTGGTCCTCATTCACCCTCTTCATTGGTGGTTCTCTTCCCAAAATCCTCATTCTAATTGATACTTGTGCCAAGAGTTTTGGTAATCACCACTTGGCTATCTTGAGTGACTATGTGTTTAGTCCTCGTAACCACCAGTGGAGTCCTCTTACAAATTTATTGATAACTAATGCATCTGAATCTAGCATTGATTCATCGAGAGGAGTTTTTTTTTCTTACCTATGCTTTCCATTTTTGGTTTGGCTTTCCTATTGAATTTCCTTTTCTCGCATCAACCCATTTGTGTCGTTTGCATCCATTTTGACTGTAATCATGATCCATGTTTTTTTGAAGCATGGTATGTATGTTTTGTGCCATCGCATGTGGAATTGGGCTTGGGTAGGCTCCCCTATCTTTTTAATCATTGTTTTTTGGTACCTTATGATGTTATCTTCCCTCCATAGTCCCCCTGCTTTGGTGCATTCCCTCATGGCTACTTCCCTCTAGCCTAGCCCTATTATAATGGTCAAAGTCGAACCCTCTACCCTCCACCTAACTTCTTTGGTTGAGGACATATTTCGTGACCATGGCTTGCTCAATTCTTGTAACTATTTAACGACCATGACCTTGACCTTTCCCTGGAGTTTGTGCAAACGTGGGATGGAGGGTATGTCTTCATTTATGATTGAGCTTCATAGTAACTGTAGACCTCTTTGTAGAGATCATGGAAATCTCGAATGAAGGGAAATTTATTCATTGAGAGAAGCACTCGCTCTAGGGTGAGTTGGCTCTCTTTCGAGACCGTGGAAAATCCTTAGGCAAAGACAAAGGTGGCATCTTGCGAGATACCCTCCCAAAACCGTGGGATGTAGTAATGGTGACAATCCTTCAATACTTCACACTGAACAGTCTCGAAGTGGTGTTACGAATCTTCCACCTAGCTTTCCTCAACCACTTACATGGAAAGAAAACAATTAACATTCCATAGTATCTCTTTTGATCTATTGAAAAATCGGTCCTCAATATCAAGAGAGGGATCTCTTCTTTTCCTCTACACCAAGGATTGTATTTATTGATGTACCATTACGTTTTGGAGCATCAAACTCGAAGGTTCGTGGGAGTGGTGGTCTTTGCCATGGGACCTACGAACGACGTTGGGGCAGCTAGTGGAGACACATCTGCATCTCCAAGAACCAATCAGACACTCGATTTTGATACCAAGCTAGATGGAACACTTGACACCCGTCGCTCCACCAGAGCCAAAGCAAGTAGTGGTAAACGCAAGACCCAAATTATGGTTGATAATGATGATTTTGATGATTCACTCTCTTTTCAGGTTAAGCAGGAGACTGCCCCCAAGAAAAGTCACCCTCTTGAGGGAACCTCCACCAAATCGCCCCCCCTTGTTGGCTTCCAAAGTGTCCTGCTGGCCTAATATTTTCGAAAGAGGCCATCTCTAGGACCTCCACGACATCATGAAGGCCCTAGGGAGAGCGGCCAGGATGACTTCCTCTTTGCTATCTCAGGCAGAGACTCTCCTGGATGAATACAAGGATCAATTTGAGATCCTAGAGGAGTTTAAAAGTCTAGTGGGGGCTACCAGAGATGGGCGTGATGCAGTTGGAGAACAAAACAATTAGTGTCTATGATTCTCTGGTGGATCTCTATCTTGTTGGTCGCTATCTCTTGCTTCTCTATTTCCCCTTTCTAGGAATCTCTTTAAATTTTGATTTTTTTTTCATTTCGTTGTTGCCCCTACATGGGTTTTTGAGAATGGTTTTTCTTTGGCTTCTACATGGGATTTTTGGAGGGTTCCTTTTTGTGCTAAAGGAGGCTTATGTTTTTTGGTTTTTTTGTTTTAGTTTGATGTGTCTATGCTATGGAGTGTTCCTCAGCTTGACTCCTTTATTGTAAAATGTTACAGGACCCTTTCAAAACCCCTTTACCAATAAAAAAGAAAACATAGCACTTGAAAAATATATTAAAGAGAAAAAAATAAAAAAACTATGATAAAAAGTATGCTACAACAAATGTAATATTTTGATATTTTGATGGGAGTGGCCCCTAATAGAAGCCACATATAACTTCCTAAAACAAAAAGTAGAGCCCTTATCAATGACATTCACTCAACTGGTTATATTCCTCAACTTTCGAGGAGACCTAGGTTTGAATCTTGTCAAATGATACATACATAATTGCTAAGTTGTAATACTAGTACGTGGTCACGATGTAATACAAATGGACCCCATTTCAATCCCATACAATTGAATTTAAAATAAAAAGAAATAGGTGGGATCCATTTCAATCTCGTATAATTGATTACAAAAAAAGAAACAAAGCCCTTCAATTTTTTTTTTTATTTGGTTAGTGTGATAAACCCCTACGATCAATGCACAGGGCTGAGTAGTCTCCTCTCAACCATAATCCCTCGTAAAGTCGAGAGCTATGCTTATCAATAGGGAATTTAATACACAACCACCACACACCCACCCCCTCACACACTCGCCCACGTCGTGGTTTGAACCTTGGACCTCTCGAAGAAGAGCCAAATCCTAAACCGTTGCGTTGTCCCCCTTAGGAGGAAGCCCTTCAATTTTGATTCCTAATCAGAATAAAATGTTTTATTATAACTAGGGCTAGGTGGACTGGTAAGTGCAGGTGTGGTTGGGCACTTACCAAGAAGAGACCTAGGTTCAAACCTTGGGGGAAACCAACCCTTTGCAAAGGTAGTAGTCCGCTCGAATCCTCTGAGTGTGTGCCAGACCAATGATGACAGTATAAATCCTGAGCGATCGATGGTCCCCATCTTACATCGGGTCAACAAGAATGAGATAGATAGGTTTGTTGGGAGTAGTCCTTGTGGTTTGAACCTTGCACTTGCTAGTTACTAAAAATAGTGGTTGTAACCAACTCTCTTATGTAACAAAAAAAAATGTAATAAAAGTAGAGCCCTTATCAATGGCATTCACTCAACTGGTTATATTCCTCAACTTTCAAGGAGGATACCTAGGTTTGAATCTTGTCAAATGATACATACATAATTGCTAAGTTGTAATACCAGTATGTGGTCACGATGTAATACAAATGGACCCCATTTCAATCCCATACAATTGACTTTAAAATAAAAAAGAAATAGGTGGAACCCATTTCAATCTCATATAATTGATTACAAAAAAAGAAGCAAAGCCCTTCAATTTTTTTTGATTTGGTTAGTGTGAGAAACCCCTACGATCAATGCACAGGGCTGAGTAGTCTCCTCTCAACCATGATCCCTCGTAAAGCCGAGAGATATGCTTATAAATAGGGAATTTAACACAACCACCACACACCCACCCCCTCACACACTCGCACATGCCGTGGTTTAAACCTTGGACCTCTCAAAGAAGAGCCAAAGCCTGAACCATTGCGTTGTCCCCCTTAGGATGGAGCCCTTCAATTTTGATCCCTAATAAGAATAAAATGTTTTATTATAAATAGGGCTAGGTGGATTGGTAAGTGCAGGTGTGGCTGAGCACTTACCAAGAAGAGACCTAGGTTTAAACCTTGGGGGGAAACCAACCCTTTGCAAAGGTAGTAGTCTGCTTCGAATCCTCTGAGTGCATGCCAAACCGATGATGACAGTACGAACCCCAAGCGATCGATGGTCCCCATCTCACACCGGGTCAACAAGAACAAGACAAATAGGTTTGTTGGGAGCAGTCCTTGTGGTTTGAACCTTGCACGTGCTAGTTACTAAAAATAGTGGTTGTAACCAACTCTCTTATGTAACCAAAAAAAATGTAATATAAATAAAATTTGTCTAAGTTCTATGCAACGATTTAAAATAAATATTATTTTTAAAATACCAAATCTTTATTTTTAAGGAAGATAGTTCGAGCACAATAATCAACAGTTTGTGGGAATAAAGGAAAGATTTCGAGGGCATAAAGTTTCCAACAATTAACTAATCGAGGTAAGTCCCTACAAATGCCTGAACTTAAGAACAATATTAAGGGCTAGTAGGTGGTGTGGTTCAACGATGGTTTGGATTGGGGGACAGGTCAACGGTCTATGCATGAGTGTTGTAACCCTTTTGATCTTTGAGTAAAGCCCAAGACTCATCTTAAATATGTTATTAGAATTAGGATGATAATTTGGAATAAATTGAAATTGGTTAAAAACTATTGAAAATAGTCCAAAATTTTGTAATCCTATAAGAAAAAGTTTTATACAATAGAACTAGTGATGTCATTTAAAAAATGTAAAAGGGTCTGAACCCTTTCAAAAATCCAGTTTTTACCCTAACAAAAAACAATCTTTATTTTTATAAATAAAAATATTTAAGCTTTGTATACCATAACTTTATTATAAAATTCTTTTTTTTATTGAACATCGTTTACAAATATCAACGCTCTTCTCGAGCAAACACAGGAGGAATCGACCTCACAACCACATGGATGATAATAACCAGGCAACTGCCATTACACCAAATGTCGTTTGACAACTTTATTATAAAATTATTGATTTATTTTCAATTGGTTATATATGAGATTGAAATGGATGCCTCACTCATATTGCGTCATAACCACATAAGGGTATTGGAACAATTTGACAAGTATACATGTGTTCCTTTCCTTTACAAAATTTCAATTTGGGTCTCTTTAAAAGTTGGGAAATATAACAGATTGAACTAATGCCATTTAATACATGTTAAGGTTCACACATGATAGTTGGGGCTGGTTTAATATGTGAAACATTCCACTCTTGTCCTAAAGTTGTGAACAAAAATATTAAAATCAACCTATAAAATTTGAACCTTAGTTTATGATAGGATGACAATACAATTCTTGATTGAAATGTATCTTTTATTCTAAATTTATTTAAAAATAATAATTTAGAATTATTATTTATATCAATATAATTTAAAATGATTATATATATTTGATTTGGTTAGTGTGAGAAACCTTTACAACCTACGTAGAGGGCTGGGCAGTCTCCTTCCAACAGGAGATTTAACACATAGCCACTACACACTCGCCCACGCCATGGTTTAAATTATTTAATATTCTAATTTAATATAAATACTAAAACTAAAAAAATTATAAATGTATTTTTAAATATAAAAAAATAGAACATGAAAAGAAAAACATGTTTTACAAAAGTACAAAACTTATTTTTTAAATTTATAATAAAAATAAGGTTTCAAAAGGATATTGAGCTATACAACTCTTTTGATATCACTAAGATTTAAACTTTGGTATGAGCTATAATACCTATATGTTTCAACATGAAACTAATTTTTTTTTTTGGTAAATTAAAGTCTTCATTAATTACCGGGTTTTGCAGGTTAACCCAAAACCTATTACAATATCCGGTCTTCTGTTGAGATTGTAGATCCTAGTCATCCTTGAAACTTTCTTACCGGAACTTGTGTTGAATCCCCTACAACACCTTACTAACAAGGCACACCCATACCTAAACATAATTGTAAACATTACTTACATTGACAGGAAATTGAAGTTTGGAACTTTGCACTTGTGAAACCTGTTGCTTGCCCATTTCCTATTCTCTGTCGAAATCTTCCAAGGTTTACACCCTGTTACCTTTATTTCCAATTTGGTATGATTTAGAGGGAAACCCCATAGTTATTACCAGCTCCATGGGGAAAGAACACCCATTCATATTTTTCCTTAACGGGTAGATTTCTTTTCATGACTAATAATATTTTCCACTTCACGTGGCACACCTTGTGTCCATGTCACCAAACTACCAACATCAACACCTATGTTGGCTAATTTGTCAGCTGACCTGTTGGCCTCATGATACATGTGACGAGCCCTCTTGTTCTGTCTTGCCGCAAAAAGGATCCTCACTTCATGGATGACTCCCTCGATTATCCATGGAGGTTTTTTGCCATTGGTTAACAGGTTGATGATGTTCATAGAATCACCTTCAATCATCAAGTTACCTTGAGTTGCTTGGGCTACTTGCAACCCTCTCTAAAGGACTCTAGCTTCTGCTTCATTATTAGTTCTGATTCCCAATGGTTCAGCGAAGGCCTTGACCAGATTTCCTTGATGATCCCTGATTATTCCTCCAGCTCCAGCTCTTCCCGGGTTCTCCTTGGTTGCACCATCAAAATTTAGTTTAAACCAACCCTAGGGGGTGGCTCCCAAGAAATCCCATTTCTGGGATTGGGCACAAGAATGGAAGGTTTGTCCCCAATACCTAAGGCCCGAGCTAATTATTTTTCTTAGGGAGGAATTGAGTGGTTCTCATCCACTAAGGTGCTAAGGTTTTCTTTCGCAAAGACAATAATCCTGTTGAGGATGGTTTTGGGTTGTGAATGGTATCCTTAAAGGCTCTATGGTTCCTTTCTAGCCAAATCTACCAAAGAAAATGATGCCAACAGATTTTCCATAGGTACTTAAGTTTTAGGCTAACAAAGGGTTGAGGTCATTGATGGAACACTTCGGATATAAGAGCAGACTTAACCCACGAGATCCTAAAGGATTGGAAAAGTTCATCTAGGATGGACTCCGCTACCGGACACTCTAGAAATAAGTGTTGGGTTGTCTCCCATCCTGCCCTACACATGTAGCAACGGTTAGCAATAATCATACCTTTGGATAACATATTGTCCATAGTGAGGATTTTTCCTTGAATCACCAGCCATGAAAAAAGGATATATTAGGAATTAAGCCCTTGATCCAAATCAAACTCGGTTGAAATTGTTGACCTTCCACATTGAGAAGCAAATTATAGGCAGACTTAACTATGAAGTCACCACTTTCAGTCTCAACCCAAACAATGTGATCTTCATCCTCTCTAGAGGGAATAATTTGCTAAGTTAAAATGTTATAAAGCTCTTCAGACTCTACTTCAAAACCTTGTACTCTAATGTGTTTCTACCTGTTGATATTTATATCCTGCCACATATAATTTGCAACCTTCTTCCAAATATGCTGCTCCATATGCTCTTGAATCCTAGCCAAACGAGGATTCTGGGATAACTCCTCAGCTCTCACCCACCGATCCTTCCAAAAGTCTATTGTTTGCCCATTTCCTAGAATCCATCTAAGACCTTTCTTGACAAGATCCCTGCTCGTGAGGATTGCCTTCCAAAAAGCAGACCCCCTGCTTGCTAAGTTGTCATTAAGGAAGTTCACACCTTGGAGCTATTTCCTCCTGACTATGGCATTCCATTCATTATCGACCTTAGTCAATAACCACCATGCTTGTTTGGCTAACAGAGCTATATTGAGATGAGCAACTCTCCTCACTCCTAACCCCCCATCAGCTTTAGGTTTGCAAACCTTGTTCCAACCTACTAAATGGATCCTTTTCTTATCCTCGGTCCCCGACCGCAGAATTTTTTTTGAAGTCGCTCAATTTTGTGATACACCTTGTTGGGAGCTCTGAAGACTGATAGGAAGTAAACGGGTATACTTTGAAGTGAAGCCATAGTTAAAACTGCTTTGCCTACTTGAGATAACAGATGTCCTTTCCAACCTACTAGCTTTTTTTGGATCCTCTCCAGAACTATGTTCCACATTGATCCTTCAGGTTTCCCCATAAACAAGGGAAGACCCAAATAGGAGTTGGGAAGGGATGCAATCTGACATTCCATGATCCTTGCTATGATGTTTTGCCTATGAATGGGGGTATTGATGAAATAAAGTTTGCTCTTATCAAAATTCACTTTCTGTCCAGTTGCTTCTTCATACATTATGAGAATATTTTTAATCCTTCTTGCCTCAACCACAGAAGCCAAAGTCAGTAGCAATGTATCATCAAAAAATTGTTGATGTGTCACCGGGGTAGTTAGCGACATGGCCTTGATACCTGATATGAGTCCAGCTACCGCTGCTTCCTTAATGGTTCTTCCCAAGGCCTCAGCTACAATTATGAACAACATAGGACTTATGGGATCTCCTTGTCTTAGACCACATTTTCTTTGAAAAAAAACTGCATTAGACCCATTAACCAAAACTAAAAAACAAGGCTTAGAAATACACTCTCTTATTAACTTGACCCATTTCATGTTGAAGCCAAATTTTAATAAAACTGCCTTTAGGAATTTATAATTTATCCTGTCATAAGTTTTGTTCATGTCTAACTTTAAAGCCATGACTGCTTTTTTGGTCTGAGCGGTTGTATGAAGAGCCTCATGTACAGTAATAACTCCATCTAAGATTGATCTTCCTTGTACAGAACTTCCTTGACTTGGATCAATGATAACTAGTAGAACTTTCTTCAAACGGTTGGCTAAAACTTTGGATAGAATTTTATAGGATATATTACATAGGCTAACCGGCCTAAAGTCAGCCATAGTCTTGGGGTTGGGGCCTTTAGGGATCAAAGCAATGAAAGTTGAATTGAAACCCCTTGGAATATGATTTGAACTTTGGAACTCCTTGATTGCGGCAATAACTTCTGCTCCAACAATATCCCAACAAACTTGGAAAAACCACGGTAAACCCGTTCGACCCAGGAGCTTTGTTAGGATCCATGTTAAACAAAGCCTCCTTGATCTCTTCATCTGAAAAAGTTGTTGTAAGAGACTCGTTAATCGTTTCATCAATGAGTTGTGGAATGAATTGAAGAAGAGAGTCCTTTGCTTGGGCATTACAGGCCCGTTCTTCACCCAATAATGAACTGAAAAAATTAACAGCCTCGTCCCTGATCTCCTGAAGGTTTTGAGTTGAGGATCTATCCACCTTAGTTAAATTTATAATATTATTGTTGCTTCTATTGCTCAATGTGGTAACATGGAAAAACTTTGAATTAGAGTCCCCTTCCTTTAGCCATAATGCCCTTGATTTCTGCCTCCAATACATCTCTTCACAAGCTAAAATATTATAAAACTCACAAAGGGTTTCCTTCTCTTCAGTCCTTGTCGCCTCATCATAGGTTCCATTTTGGAGTTTGCTTTCTATTATTCTCAGTTTTTCCCCCACTGCTCTCTTATTCTAAAAAATATTTCCAAAGACTTCTTTATTCCATATTCTAAGGTTGTTTTTCACCATCTTAAGTTTTTGAGATAGTTTGAAGGAAGCACTTCCTTGGATAGGCTGCTGCCACCATTCCTCTATTCGTTTCTTGAAATCCGGATGTTTAACCCACATTAACATAAATCTGAATGACTTTTTAAAGGAGTTAGCCTGAAATACCTCCCATAGAATAAGATTATGGTCTGAAATGCATTTAGGAAGGGCTTGTAACGCTGAATCACCAAACATTGTTGTAGCTTCCTTGGATAAAAAAAACCTGTCCAACCTTTCTTGAATCAGCTGACTTCCTATCCTCTTGTTACTCCATGTAAATTTTGCTCCTTTTAGTCTTACATCCATCAATTCATTTGTGTTAATGAATTCATTGAAGTCCTCCATGCTCCTTGAGGGTAACCCAGATCCTCCCTTCTTATTAGATGGGTAAAGGGGGGTATTGAAATCTCCCCCAATCACCCAAGGAATGTCTTTAAAAGCTTGGCTCAAATGCCCCAAAAACTCCCACAGTTCATACCGCCCTTGGACAGAGGTGGGGGCATAAACATTTGACATAATCCAATTCTTATTAGTATCAAAATCATGAAATAATACGCTTAAGACTGAAACTAAAATTTTATTAACTACAAAACCTAAAATATATTTAATTTTTTTTTTTTAAAATTAAACTGTTAATTCAGGTTTTAATTTGATTAATAAATTGATGTGTTCGTCAAAATATGTGCACAACCCATTTAAACGATTTGAAAATAAGAGAGGAGACTGTTTTTTTTTATATGAAAAATTGGTTATATCCACATTCTCTATGAGGGGTTATTATTTAATATTAAAAAAGTCAATGGGGTTATTATTTAATATTAAAAAAATCAATGTGTGGGTAGTTTGAGTTTTAGTTAAAATTGACGATAATTTAATAAAAAAAAATCAATGAACCTTTTATTGGCTAACTTTGAGAAAATTCAAGCTTAAGGTTCAAACTACATGGATTGTCATCAACAAGTTTATTCGTCTTGTTGTTGTTGATCCGAAGTAAGAGGGAGACCACCAAACACTCACTCGGGCTTCGTACCATCATCATTGATCAAAAGATTCAAATTAGACTACCACCTTTGCAAATTGGCACCCCCAAAATTTAAACTCACTTCTCTTACTACCTTTGCAAATTGGCACCCCCAAAATTTGAACTCAGATCTCTTCTGGGTAAACCGCCAGACCAAACCAATCCACCTAGTCCTTAGTAGCAGATCTGCTCTTTAAAATCAAATTCGCTCCAAAAAAGTTAACTGCAAATTAACTTAACTGCAACCCCATCCAATGGAATAATTCTTGGAACCTTACCTTAAAAGAATTACCATAAGGTTGATAATAAAAAATTATAGATTTTAATTTTTTTTAATTTGAAAAAATATATTAAAATAAAAGTAATTATAAGTTGGTTAGCTTGAGGTTTGGGGTTTTAATCTTGAACTTTTTTTTGATCTTCTTTACTAGAGTAAATACTAACCAAGATGGATTAGGTGGAAAAAACCCCTGTATATCAAAAAGAAAAATTATAAGTTGAGACGAGACTCTTCTAAGTATATCAAAACGAAAAATTATAAGTTGAGACGAGACTCTCCTAACCTTAGCTAGCAAGAACATTTCTTTACAACAATACTCATTGCTTAGATAAGGACTAGCTCTCATAGGCTTAGATGTGAAACAAGGAGATGGACAATGCCCAAAGAACAATGGGAAGAAAGGATATGTACTCTATGCAACACAGAGGCAGTAGAGACAGAGGAACACTTCATCTATAAATGCCCGAGTTTTTCGGATATCCATGACAAATACAAAGAAACACTTGGGAACGAGTTTATTACAGATTTATTTGAAGGCAGTAAAATAAAAAAAGTTGAAGAATTGCTAACACAAATCAGCAGGAAAAGGAACAACCTTCTCAAAGATATTAAAGATCATATGATATGATTTGAGTAATTGTACTTCCATATTTGAGGTCCCATAGACCATATTTGGGTCTCGCGGACGTAATTAAAATCTTTCATTTCATTTCAACAATAAAAGATCTGTATTGGAGCTAAATCTCCTAAATTATATGTCTGCAATGATTGTATAAATTAGCTAAACACTGGATTTGCTTACCAACTTGTTTAATCTTCTTATCTTCAATTACCTTACCAGTGTGCCACTAGACCCCTATCTCCTTATTTGTATCCATCCTAGCCAGGAAGTCTGCCACCTTATTCATAACTCTACACACATAAATCAGAATCATATCATCTAATTTAAAAAAAAATCTTTAATTTAGGTGACAAAAATCCTCTTGTAAATAAGATTGTACATCACATTCAACAAAAAAATATGGCTAAATAACTTAAAAATAAGTTTGTCTAAAGACAACACAACACAACTTAGTAGTTTAGGCTTTGGCTCTCTTTCACAAGGGTATAGGCCAGTTGGTAACCGCCAAATGTTTGCTGGTTGATTAAGGTTTATAATAACAACCTCCCTTGATCTAAAGTCCTACCCATATAAAATTTAAAAATTATTTTAATTTTACCTTAGTTAATCCCAATCACCAAAATGTCCTTATTACGAAAATATCCGTTCCCCTCCACGCCCGCATTTGCCGCGCAAAATTTCAACCGAGGCATAAATGGACGTTGAAAACGGCAACGGTCATTATTAATTCAAAAGTTCAAATTCCTTACTGCCTTCCGTTTGTTTGTCGCATTCTGTGGTAAGGCTCAGGCTAAATCTCCTCTTCTGTGGCAGAATTAGCACCAGAAATCGGGAAAAGACTCACCATGGCTGAAGAAAAATGTCTGGTTCCCGTGCTTTCAGTTTTTAAAAACGGTATGTTTCTCCACACTATTCCCCTGCAGGATCTCGATCTCTCGGAGGAAGAAGAAAACCCAGGCGTGAATGGCGAAGAATTACAAGAAGGAGAAGTGATTATGGTAGGACGGCACCCGGATTGCCACATAGTGATGGACCATCCGTCCATCAGCAGGCGGCATTTGGAGATCCAACTTCGCAAGCGATCCCGAGAGCTTCTGCTTACGGATCTGTCTTCAGGTGGGGAGGGATTTTTGAATTCTGTTATTGATTACTCTGTGTGATTTGGGAATTGGGTTTTGAAATTTGGCCTGGTTTTGGTTGGATCTGATGCAGTCCATGGCACATGGGTTCGCGAAGAGAGAGTCGCGTCCAATGTGCCTGTGAGAATCGGGCCCAACGACACATTCAGGCTGGGGGCTTCCACCAGGGTTTACAAGTTGCACTGGGTTTCGCCGGCCTTTCTCGAACAAGGGGAAGATGCAACCCTAATTGGTTTGTTTTCGGGGATTTTGCCAGAGGAAGAAAGCTCGGTATGTTGTTATGTTTCTTTTTGTTTAGGTTAGTTTGTCCAGGTTTAGGTAATTGATTAAATTTGATGGGCCTGATTCTATTTGTTACTTGGGGCAAACCCTTGTCATCTGAATTGTAGAGTCATTATTAATTTAGGCCTGCTCTTCTGAGATGAGTTGTTCTCAGGTTTTAGTAAAGATTTATTGGGTAAGGTGATTTGTTTTTTATTTTGAAATAATTTTCCCTTTGATTAAATCCCATCTCCTTGAAAGTTGAGGTGTTTAATCGGTTGAGCTCATGCCTTTTGATTCCTGGCCAATTACTTACCTTTCCCTCTTTGCTATAATTGTTTTTCTAAATCCCTTCTGTTGTTGTACTTTTTAGTGTCCATTTCAAGGATTTTGGTTTATTCAATTCTACTCTGATGACACTGTTTGTTTATAGAAGTTTAGACCTTGGTTTCTAGGATTCCTTTTTCACATATTCTCATCTGTTTGAGTTTCCTTGTCATTTCTGTGGTATCTGATGCATTTCACTTTATTTGCATTTATAGATAATAGGGCAAATTCTTATAGTTATATTATGATTGTACTTCGTTTTTGTTCATTTTCTGTTAATTTCATAGGATTTGAGACGACTCAGAGATTTTTAGCCAAGGCGTTCTGTGTGATACTGTTAGTTTGTGATAAGCAGGAACAGCTGAAGATGGCTGCTTATTATGGATCCCATTTGGATTGTATATAGCTTTTGGCACGTTCTGCCATGCTTTATTTTTATTTTTTGAAGGGAGCCATTTTATTTAATTTATTTCATTTCATTACAGACGCATCTTAATGCAACTACAGATTCACTTTGATTACAATTGAATGCATTTGTACCTTACTGTATGGGGCAGATTGCATGCAGCTTGGATGCTTCCCATAATAACCTCCTCTTTGATTACATTAATTTGGATGTACTCTCATAGTCCCGTTGACCTTGTTTAGTCAATGTTGGCATTAATAAAATTTCTTTGTTGGTATTACTATGTGTTTCTGTTTTTGCTTTCAAATAATATATATCATGAAGACCACTTGAATACTCTCTGACATACTCTGTTTCGTGAAATTTCTTTATTCTTTATCATTTTTATGCAGTGTTTTATTAAAATATTTATACTTGATTGTTTCGTGAAAATACTTTATTCTTTATCATTTTTATGCAGTGTTTTATTAATATATTTATACTTAACCATAACTTTCTTTGCATAGACCCAAATCTTGTTGGACATTCTTTCTGAAGGCAACAAACAGGAGTGTTCATTTGATGCCGAGAAGGAGCAAGCCTCAAAGGAAGATGGACATGAGGCACCTCTTGAATCTGATTTCAAGAATCTGGTACAGTCATAAATGCCAATGCTGTTATTTTGAAGAATTTCTCATGAGGACAGGAATACTCTCTAACATTCTCCGCTTCATGAAAAATTGCCTCTGATTCTTTATCAAAACGATGACCCTAAACATGACTTTTTGGTGTAGACCCAAATTACTTTGGGCACTATTTCTGAATCCAACAATCATGAGGGTCCGTTTGATGGTGAAATCAAGGAACAAGCCTTAAATGAAAATGGACGTGTGGAAGCTGCTCTTGAATCAGATTTGAGGAGTCTGGTAAAACCATCAGTGCAACTCTTGTTACTTTGAAATAATTTATCTTAGAAAGACCTGTAGTGTCCTAGAAAATGCTCTGTTTTTGTGAAAGTTGCTCTCTATTTCTCTATCAGTTTTTTGATAGTATATTTAAATGTTGTATTAAAGTAATCAACTACATTTCTCTTTTGTATAGGGTCACATCTCTTTGGACATTGTTTCTGAACTCAATCAACGCAAATACTTATTTGATGGTGAAAACACGGAACAAGCCTTAGAGGAAAATGAGCGTGTGGGATCTGTTGAATCAGATTCCAGGGATCTGGTAAAACCATCGTTGGCAATGTTGTTACTTAATATTAATTTATCTCACAAAGACCACTAAGATACTCCATAACATCCTCTGTTTGATGAGAATTACTCATTGTCTTTTTTTTTTTTTCGTGTTTTTCTGTTAATATGTTTAAATTTCTTATGAAAATAATTAACATCATAACATGTTTTTTTGTGTAGGGCCAAATCTCTTTGGAAATTATTTCTGAACCCAACATACAGGAATATTCGTTTAATGGTGAGGACACAATACAAGACTTAAAGGAAGATGGAAATGTGGCATCTATTGAATCAGATATCAAGAAGCTGGTACAACCATCTGTATCTCTGTCATTATCTTAGCACACCTCATAAAGACATATTTCCTAGCATGTTTTGTTTCATGAAAATTACTCACTATTTTGTTTTCTATCTTGTTTATCTGTTTGTAAGTTTAATTTTTTTGTCAAATTAATCAACGTTAAAACCTTTTTTTTTTTGTATAGAGACAAATCTATTTGGACACTCCTCTGTCTGAACCCAATAAACAAGAGTGTTCATTTGATGGTGACAATGTGGCACAAGACTTAAAAGATGATGGGCATGTGGGGTCTGTTGAATCAGATTTCAGAAATCTGGTAAAACCATCTGTGCCTCTGTTGTTCCTTTAGAATATCATATCTCATAAAGACCACTAGGATATTTCCTAACATGCTTTGTTTATTGTTTCTGTTAGTATGCAAAAATTCTTTTATCAAATTAATTAACCTGAAAACATTTTTTTTTGGTATAGAGCCAAATCTCTTCAAGCATGGTACAAGACTTAGGGAAAGATGTTAGCATTGTACAAGACTTAGGGAAAGATGAACATGTTGGATCTGTTGAATCAAATTCGAGGAATCTGGTACAACCATGGAACCTCTGTTGTTACTTCACAATAACATATCTCATGAAGACCACTATGATTGTCTCTAATATGCTCAGTTTGCTGAATTTTTCTCACCTTTTTATCAAATTTTTCTCCTAGTATGTTTTAGTTTCTTATAAAAAAATTAACCTTAAAATGTCTTTTTCCTTTTCTTTTCTTGTTTTACATAGAGCCAAATCACTTTGGGCACCATTTCTCAACCCAACAAACAGGAACTTTTATTCGATGGTGAACAGAGGGTGCAAGCCTTAGAAGAAAATCAACAAGTGGTGTCTGTTGAATCAGATGCCAGAAATATGGTACAACCATCTGCTCATCCGTTACCACTTTATCCCATATTCTGTTTCATGAAAATTACTGTTTCTGTTTGGACATAAAGACCACTAAGATACTCTTATTCTGTTTTATGAAAATTGCTATTTTTTCTCATTGTTCCCATTAGTATGCTTGAAACTCTTCTCATAATAATTGACTTTTAAAACATGTTTTCTTTTCAATAGAGTGGAATCTGTTTGGATGGTCTTTCTGAATCCAACAAACAGAAATGTTCATTTGATGGTGAAAACAAGGAACAGGTACTAAGGGAAGATGAACACATGGAAGCTGCTACATCATACTCCATGAATTTGGTACAACCATCAATGCAAATTTTGTTAGTTTCAAACGACTTATCTCATAGAGATCACCGGGTCTAATATGCACTCTTTTATAAAATGTTGTATCAATTCATTTACCTTATTTTATTTTTTTGAAAATATATAGATCTCGGTTGCTTCTGAAACCAACAAAGGAACTTGTGGATTTAATGATGAAAATAAGGAACAAGCCTCAAAGGAAGAGGGATATGCTAAAGCTGTTGAATCTATCTCTGGAAATCAGGCAAAACAAGCAACTTTTTTTTTTACTTCAAAACTATTTACATGCTTTAACATGTTCTGTTCCATGGAAGATATTTGTCTCTTTTTCATTTGTCTGCTATATTTTGAAGTAGCTCATCAATAATTTACCTTAAACTTATCTTTTTATTTCTTTTCTATAGGCTGAAATCTTTTCAGCCACTGTTTGTAAATCCAACAAACAGGACTGTGGATTTGAAGGTGAAAGTGAGGAACATACCTCAAAGGCAGAGGTACACTTTGAAGTTGTTGAATTAGTCTCCAGGAATCCCTTACAATCTTTGGCATCTTTGTTGCTTCTTTGAAATAATATCTCGTAGTGATCACAAGGATTCTTTGTAACATGCTTTATCTCATGAAAATTGTTCTCTCTCTCTCTCATGTTTTTTGGGTAGAATGTCAAGCATCTTATTAAATAGTATATATATATATATATATATATATATATATATATATATATATATACACACACACACATTGTATTTTGCAGATTTCAATCTTGCATGACATTGCTTCCGAACCAAACCAAGAGAAGTATGGATTTGCTGATGAAAATAAGGAACAAGCATTAAAGGAAGAGAGATGTGTCAAAGCTATGGAATTAGACTCTGGGCACTTGGTACAACCATCACTACCTTCTTAACACTAAAATAATTTATATTATTATGACCAAAAGGATACTCTCTATCATGCCCTGTTTCATTAAAATTGTTTTCTGTATCCTCTGTCATTTTTCTTTTAGTATGTTTAAGTGTTGTGTTAAATAATTTACCTTCAATATGTCTGCTTCCGTAGATGCAAATCTTGCTGGATGGCATACCCAACAAACAGGAGTGTGGATTTGTTGACAGAAACAACGAACAATGCTTAAAGAAACTGGGAAATGATGAAACTGTTGTATCACTCCCTTGGGTTCCTATACAACCATCAGCACCTCCACTGCCAGAATCTCCTTGGCCTTCTCAACAACACAAAACTTCCTCTGTGGGAATTGAGGCCCAAATTGCACCAATGCAGGGGAATCAGACTTCTCCCAGAAGACCAATGCAGGGGAATCAGTTTCCTCCCATAAGGGAAAAAAACGAAAGCAGAGTAGTTTCAAACCTTTGGTCAAGAAGGCAAAAAACTGGTAATCTTTTATGCTTGCAGACAAGTCAGATGGAAATGAAACCTAATGGCAAGAAGATGAAGGAAAACCAGATAAAATTGACTAAGCAGAAGAGACTTGTTAAAGAGACTTCCGGTGCTGATATACTCAAGGAAAACCAAGTAGAGACTGCCAAGAAAAACAGGATTCTTGATGAAAAGAGAGACCATGTTTTCCAACTAGTGCAACCAGAAACTAGCGCTCATGGGTCCTCTTCAACCAGACTTTATACAGATAATGAGGAACATTATCCATCTGACAAGGAGAACTGGACTCCTAAAGTTCCACACCAAACATCAAAGAGAACTACAGTGAATTTTGGTAGAGTGGGTGAAGAGATCCATCTTCAAATAGATACTACAAGAGTGCCATTTCAATCTCTCTCCCGGAATTCAAGGGTGAACAACAGACCACCACTAAGTTCATCATTGAAGAATATAGATGTGGAAAATCACCACGGTTTAGAGTCTGAGGTAATTCTTCAAAATTTCACTTCTTTGAGCATTTTGATTACTAGTAGGGATGTTTATAAGCATGCCTATATCAATCTAATAAGAGTGCTTTGTATAATATCCATTGGCTGTCATAGACAACAGTTTAAAAAAACCTTTGTTATTGCTACATATTTGAAAACCATAGGTAAGGGCACTTGTTATATAATGCTCTGCAACTATTGGATGTTTAAAAAATAGAATTGTTTTGCTAAGATATACAAGTAGGGATAGAATTTGGGTCATTTTCTTGTGTGATCATATTGTCAACCTTTTAAATGAGGGTAAAAAGAGTATGTACCTTCCTCTAGATATAATAATCGAGGATGGGATTTTTTGGGTATATCCTTTTTCTTTTTCTTTAGAAGATAAGCCATCACTACCGAGGTTGGCATCTATCCATGCAAGGTGTTGCTGTAGCCTGAAGGATTCTTTGGACAAATAAGCAAATCACATGGAAGGTTTGATGGGAATGCTTTCCTTAACTGCATCACTTAGAGAGGATGATATAAGTGATATGTACTTGTGATGGTCTGCTGTAAATTGTTGCTTTCCACTTGAAGGAAAAAGACTTTTGGTGTCTCTTTATGCTTCCCTGCCTGTCAGGTGTCAGTATCATGGTTCTTGCAAAGTTCTATCTGTATATTTCCTGATCTAAACTGCTTGCAGGGTGCATATTGCTTATAACAAGAAGGTACATTGAATAGTTGAATTATTATTTTGTGAACACTACACTATCCATTACTATCTGCATGATCGTTTCTAGCATGGAGGACATTTTTTATTATCAGCATTGCATTTTCTGTGGATGCATGCAAGATGATAACTGTTGCAATTATAAACTGAATAGTTTTAATGATTAATCTATGGTGGACCACCTCCAATTCATACATGCCATTGGCTCATTTTGCATTGAAATTGTATGTTCAATGTAGGCTTATAGTGTCCGAGTCCTTGGAAGAGGTCAACATTCGAATATGGCAGAATCAAAGACGAAATGGCATATGGTAGTAGATACTGGCTGCTTGATTAACAAGGAATCTAGACGGGCTTTGCGGCAGCTTGAAGGCATCAAAGGGACTCGTCTAATCATCCCTAGAATCGGTAATTTTTTTTAATGTTCTTGTCTTTTATGTGCACAAATTCTTGAAAACTTTGTTAGCAAAAGTGATGATTTGTGTACTTCCTGAATGCCTAATTGTTCTTTTTTTGTAGTTATACGAGAACTAGATTGTTTGAAACGTCGAAGTGCATCCAAAAAAGTGAATGATGCTTCAGAAATTTTGAGATGGATTGAGGATTGCATGGTAACTAAGAGTTGGTGGATCCATGTGCAAAGTTCTGCAGAATGTTTGTCAGTTGGTGTCACTCCTCCTGCTTCTCCCCATTCTTCCCATCTAAGTGATGGCAGCAATGATGCTGTCGCTTTCTCTTCGTATGGTAGCTTTGCAGATGTTTTATCACCAACGGCAGAAGATCATATTCTTGAATACGCTTTGCTGTTTAAAAGGTTAACAACTAATGGACATGTTCTTCTGCTAAGTAACGATGTTGCCCTAAAAATCAAAGCCATGGCTGAGGTATACGATATCTTCCTTGATGTGCTGCAGAAAGGGTTTGGTAAATTAATTTCTTTCAGAGGAACCAAAAATGCAAAGCATAGTTCTGTTTTCTTTTAAATCCATCGACTCAAGTAGGCTTGCAAAGCATAATTGTTCAAACCATCTCTTTCATGATGGAATTAATTTGACTAGATAATAAGTCAGTGTAATTGGTCGGATTGCAGCAATAGTTGTTTTCCTTTGTTTCCTTCATGTTAATTTAACTTCTTGCCTTAAATGTGATGCCTGATTGTCTAGATAATCTCTTTATAGTTAGGGCTGATCCCACATTCTTGCCTTAGATGTGATTGCTTGATTGCCTAGATAAGTATCTCTTTGTAGGTAGGGCTGATCCCATGCTCTCAAGTGTGCTTTCCTTGTTGATCCTTTGCTCTCCTCTTTTTAAATCCATTAGTTGCTTTCCTTGTTGAAATCCATTAATTGGATAGGACCTTGCTCTCATTAAAAATGCATCAACATGGAGAATGCATCCTTTGTATGAACTCTATTTTCTTAATATCATTCATGAATTGCATTCTTCAAGATGAACAATAGCAAATGTAGATTTGTTTTGCACCTCCAGAAAATGTTCAACTAGGATTCTGTCCATTGTTTCCTTATAAAACAATTTCTTCATTGATTCATTTGTGTATGGTCTTTCACAAATATTTTACTCAATTTCTGAATTAATCTATTTAGGAAGCTTGATTGTTCTGAACTATCTCCAAATGTTTTATTATAGGGAATGGAATGTGAGAATGCCAAGGAGTTTTGTGAAAGTTTGGTAAGTCCTTATTCAGAGAGATTTTTGTGGTCACAAAGCACTGCACGTGGCCACAATTGGACACACTTCAACAACAGCAACAGCAGCAGCAGCATGATGAAAAAGAAGTCTTCTTTGCATCATGGTGAAGAATCCAGAAAGAAGAATAATGAAAGTGCAAAGGGATTAAAGCTAATCTTGCTCCATAACTCCCATTATGGGCAAGAAAACAGTTTAAAGATTATATTTTGAGCTCTTTCTGGTTCATAATTCTCATTATGATAGGGAAAGTGTATTCTGGAAGGATAATGAAAATTGTTTTATGGATTTCAGCTTGTTGCTGAAGTGTGTACCCTTTTCAACTCTTTTTTCTTTATGAAGTGCTAGAAAGTTTTTGAATATGGAAAGAACAATGGTTGAAAGTAATTTGTGTTGCAACTTGAATATGAAAAATAAGATTGGTTAATGTGTTGACTGCCTCATTTGTTGACACTACTAAATTCTACTTATTGGTTAGAAGAAGCTCAAAGAGTTTGTTGTATACCAAACACAAATTTGTGTATCAAAGAAGATTATGTTATTTAGTAGCTTTGCAGAATGTTTGTCAGTTGGTGTCACTCCTCCTGCTTCTCCCCATTCTTCCCATCTAAGTGATGGCAGCAATGATGCTGTCGCTTTCTCTTCGTATGGTAGCTTTGCAGATGTTTTATCACCAACGGCAGAAGATCATATTCTTGAATACGCTTTGCTGTTTAAAAGGTTAACAACTAATGGACATGTTCTTCTGCTGAGTAACGATGTTGCCCTAAAAATCAAAGCCATGGCTGAGGTATACGATATCTTCCTTGATGTGCTGCAGAAAGGGTTTGGTAAATTAATTTCTTTCAGAGGAACCAAAAATGCAAAGCATAGTTCTGTTTTCTTTTAAATCCATCGACTCAAGTAGGCTTGCAAAGCATAATTGTTCAAACCATCTCTTTCATGATGGAATTAATTTGACTAGATAATAAGTCAGTGTAATTGGTCGGATTGCAGCAATAGTTGTTTTCCTTTGTTTCCTTCATGTTAATTTAACTTCTTGCCTTAAATGTGATGCCTGATTGTCTAGATAATCTCTTTATAGTTAGGGCTGATCCCACATTCTTGCCTTAGATGTGATTGCTTGATTGCCTAGATAAGTATCTCTTTGTAGGTAGGGCTGATCCCATGCTCTCAAGTGTGCTTTCCTTGTTGATCCTTTGCTCTCCTCTTTTTAAATCCATTAGTTGCTTTCCTTGTTGAAATCCATTAATTGGATAGGACCTTGCTCTCATTAAAAATGCATCAACATGGAGAATGCATCCTTTGTATGAACTCTATTTTCTTAATATCATTCATGAATTGCATTCTTCAAGATGAACAATAGCAAATGTAGATTTGTTTTGCACCTCCAGAAAATGTTCAACTAGGATTCTGTCCATTGTTTCCTTATAAAGCAATTTCTTCATTGATTCATTTGTGTATGGTCTTTCACAAATATTTTACTCAATTTCTGAATTAATCTATTTAGGAAGCTTGATTGTTCTGAACTATCTCCAAATGTTTTATTATAGGGAATGGAATGTGAGAATGCCAAGGAGTTTTGTGAAAGTTTGGTAAGTCCTTATTCAGAGAGATTTTTGTGGTCACAAAGCACTGCACGTGGCCACAATTGGACACACTTCAACAACAGCAACAGCAGCAGCAGCATGATGAAAAAGAAGTCTTCTTTGCATCATGGTGAAGAATCCAGAAAGAAGAATAATGAAAGTGCAAAGGGATTAAAGCTAATCTTGCTCCATAACTCCCATTATGGGCAAGAAAACAGTTTAAAGATTATATTTTGAGCTCTTTCTGGTTCATAATTCTCATTATGATAGGGAAAGTGTATTCTGGAAGGATAATGAAAATTGTTTTATGGATTTCAGCTTGTTGCTGAAGTGTGTACCCTTTTCAACTCTTTTTTCTTTATGAAGTGCTAGAAAGTTTTTGAATATGGAAAGAACAATGGTTGAAAGTAATTTGTGTTGCAACTTGAATATGAAAAATAAGATTGGTTAATGTGTTGACTGCCTCATTTGTTGACACTACTAAATTCTACTTATTGGTTAGAAGAAGCTCAAAGAGTTTGTTGTATACCAAACACAAATTTGTGTATCAAAGAAGATTATGTTATTTAATTACTAGTTTTTAAGTATTATTTTAAAAAAATATAGTTTTAAAAAACATTTTACCATTATTGATGGTTGTGGAATCTCTTCTCTAACTACAACAAGGCTGTTGGAGTATTTGTGCTTTTTTTTTTTTAAATTAATTATACAACATAGTGACTACCCCACCTGTATTACATCATGACTACATAGTGGTAATACAACAGCTTTGCGATGATGCATGTATTGCTTGGCAAGATTAGAACTGGGGTCTCCTTGAATGTTGAGGAGTTTAACCAGTTGAACTAATACCTTTTGATGAGTGTATTTGTACTTGTTATATATGTATGAGGATTTTATGTCAATTATCTCTCTTATTATGTTGTTTTTAGATCTCATAGATGGTGGCTAAAAACACTCGAAATTAAATTCTGTATTTTAAGAAGACTCTTTTCAAAGCTGGTCCCCTAAAATCTGCATGTGATGTAGGTGAGTTCAAAATATTTTAACCCTTAAAAAGCGTGCTATTACAACTTTGAAATATGATACTCTAGTTACACCGAGGCTGTTTTTCTATTTGTTCTTTGTTATATGTCACCACTGTCTTGCTTTTTGTACAATTATCTTTCCTTTTTTGTTTTTTAGGCTTGGTAAAATAAAATTGCATTAAAAAGAAACTTCTTTAAAACAATTTTTTTAAAAATTGGTTAATTGGGATTGAAATAAGCCCCATCTGTATCACATTGCAACCACCTAGTGGTATTACAACAACATGGCAATTATGCATATATCCCTTGGCAATACTTGAACCTGGGTTTCCTTGCAAGTCTAGGAATTTAACCAGTTAAGCTCATGCAATTTGATCTCTTTTAATTTTAATTTTTTGTAAATTGGTTATATGGGATTGAAACATGTCCCACCTATAAATTTTTTTCAATTGATTACATGGGATTGAAACGGGCCTCACCTGCACTACATCATCACCACATCACACTTGGCAAGATTTGAACCTTGGTCTCCTCTTTAAATATTGAAGAATCTAACAGGGTGAGCTAATGCCACTTGATATTTCCCACCCATATTACATTTGACTACATAGTTGTATTAGAATAGCTTGACAATATTCAAACCTTGGTCTCTTTCTTAAAAGTCAAAGAATTTAATTAACGCTCATGCCATTTAATTAAATGTTAAGGTTCATGTGTAAGATTTGAACCTTGGTTTAAGAAGTGAAACTCTTTGTTCCCAACCAATTGTTCTAAACCCCATTGGTTGAAAAGTTAAAGTTTCACTTATGTAACTAGAAACTTGGTCTGTGATGTAAAACTACTCACTTCCCCACCACTTGCCATGAACCCCTTAGGCTTTAAATATTAAGGTTTACCTATGGGATTGCTTTGTTCTCCACCAATTGTCCCACCCCATAGGCTAATATTAAGATTCATTGATCAAATTTAATCCTAGATATGTAAAGAACTCTTAATTCCCAACCAGTTATGTATGAAGCGCATAGAGCTTTTAAACTATTTTTTTTGTGTTGAGGTGTCAATTATAGATTTTAAACAGTATCACCTAGAATTCAAATAAAGATTAAGCCATCTATACATAAACACCTTTCATTGTTTTATTTTTCTTTTAGGGAAAACACTTCGATTTGGATGCTCTGTGGAGCTGTGGGAAACAAATTGAGAGTCGAAGAGAGGGCAATAATGGAGGGATCATCTGGAGGGGGTTTAACCAAAGGGATGCCCTCGGGGACCAAACATGATCCTAAAAATCCTCACATGCAACCTTTTGCGGATGCAGTGAAAGGCAATAAACCCAACAAAGAAAATATAGAAGGTCAAGCCCAAAATTTTTGCAGAATTTAGAAAAGAGAAAAGAGAAAGAGGCAGATCAAGCAAGAAGAAATGGTTGCCTACCTAAGATGGATTCAATCCCAGTCTTGGAAATAGCAGAGGAATTGGTAGCAGATGACATTGTTTACAGATCCACGCATGCCCTGATTTGTAGGTTTGTAGGTCTTAGACCTTCTCCTCGCTTCCTATACTCATGGGCAAGAAACCATTGGAACCCTCAAGGGGAAGTGGACATCATAACACTTCCAAATGGATACTTTGTAGCAGAATTTACTCTAATTTTTGATAAGGATAAGGCTTTTGAGGGAGGACCCTATAACATCGGGGCAGCAGGGCTATTCATGCAGCCATGGCGACCGACTTTTGATCCCCATGTTGAACCATCAACAACACCGATTTGGCTGAAATTATATGCCCTTCCTTTGGAATTCTGGAAAGATGAAGTTCTGGAATTGATTGGAAATTTGTTGGGCATATACCTAGGCAGATCACGAGAATCAGTGGGAGGGGGATCAGGTTCTGTGGTTCGAATTTGTGTGGAGATGGACCTGAGCAAGCCACTACCAGCAGAAATGGAGCTTAGATTGGGAGGCAACATATGGAAACAATAGTTGGATTATGAATCAGTCCTGTTCCATTGTAGAGCATGCCATGAGTATGGACATTTGTTTCGAAACTGCCCCAAGATCACTCAAGAGGAGATACCACAAATAGTTCAAAATCCAAAGGATCAATCTTCACTTAAAGAGACTACAATGGGTTTTCAAACAGTAACAAGAAGAAGAGTGAGAAATAATATCCAGACAAGGGGTAGGAGTCAATTCAGAGGAGGAAACATGAACCACCACCAGGAATGGAGGGCAACATCTAACAAATATGAGCTTCTCAGGCTAGATGACCCAATGGAAGGAGAAGAAACCCCGTTTGAAGAATAGGCCAAGAATCAAGATATGTCTACAGAAGAGGAAAATCAAATCCATCAATCTACAGACAAGGGAGACCATAATCCCTTAAAAGGATTGGAGGACCAACAGGGAAGCCAAAACTCTCCAAAACAATCTCATCCAGATCAAGAAAAACAAGGGGAGCTACAGGGGCATCAACAACTGGAGATAGGAGGTGCAATGATAGTTTTTAATCAGGAACAAGAACCAACTAAGGATGTCATCATGGGATTAGCAGAGAAAAATAGAGAAAAACCAATTCTAGGAATTAGTCAAATGGAGAAACGACATAAAAATGCTAGTTCTCATGGAGCAGGAAGAAGATCAAATAGAGAAAGAGTGCAACAGTAGGGGGAACATTTGAGAGAGTCAGGTATGGTTAAATCCATAGCCAACTTCTACAACACAGAACCCCAATGATTATAAATACCTGGAATGTAAGGGGATTAAATGACCACCCTAGACAATTGGTTGTTAAGAGAATGATCTCAGAAATAAACCCAGATGTGGTGCTATTACAGGAAACTAGAACATCTCTTGAAATAATGTAAACTATTTCAAAAATATGTTGGAGGTAAAGTGATTATGTGGCCCAAGCCTCTCAGGGCTACTCAGGAGGGATGACAATAATGTGGAATAGGGACACCTTTCAGTTACTGAGTTCAACAACTGCTCGAGGAGTGCTGATGACTAGATTAAGAGATAGAAACTCAGGGAATGTATGGATGATCATTAATATGTATGGAATGCAAGGAGTACGAGAACAAAAAATCCAATGGAAAGCAGTCCAAGCAATCAGGGAAGCCTACCCCGAAGACCTCTGGATGGTGGGAGGGGACCTGAATGCCAAGATGTCAGTAAATGACCAAGAAGGAGGTATAGCACAACTCAACGAAAAGGATAGGCTCCTCATAGCCCAATCTGACTATTTAGAGCTGATTGATATACCCCCACCAGGTTGCAGCAACACATGGACAAATAAAAGGAAAGAGAGGCAAACAATAAAATCCAGATTAGATAGGTTTTTAGTAGGGGAAAAAGCTTTCACTCTATGGCAATGTCAATCTGAGACCCTAAATCGGTTGGCTTCAGACCATTTTCCAGTAAGCCTTTCCATAGCAAAAAGAAGTCCGACTACAAGAAAACCCTTTAGATTTGAGAACTTTTGGCTGCAAAATGAGGATCTCTATGGTTTGGTACAACAATGGTGGCAACAAGGTAAACCCGCATATGGAACAACTCAGTACCAACTCTTCTGGCAATTAAAATTTGTTAGACAAAGCTTGAAAAAATGGAGCAAACTGCAGAGAACTGACTTCCAAAAATAGAGAGCAGTGATCTCAACAAGTATGGAACAAGTGGTAGCTCAGATTCGACTTGGAATTATCTCAGAAGAACTTCTACAGAAGGAAGAAACATTGATGAAATAGGAGGAGGAGATAGATAAGAAAGAGGAGGCATACTGGAAACAACGGGCAAGGGTGACATGGCTAAAGGAAGGAGATAGAAACACTAAATTATTTCACCATACAACTACTACTCGAAGCCTTCATAACAGGATGGATGCCTTATCAAATGGCCTAGAGAATAGGTAAACAACCATCCCAGGTATGCAAGATGTAGCAAATTCTTATTTTAGCTCCTTATTTTCTGCAGATCCAAATATTTCTGTCCATCATCAGTAGGAAATTCTAGCTAGTATTCCTGAGATGATATCTCAAAATCAGAATGAGGAACTCCTAAAAGAAATAATAGAGGAAGAAGTCAAAAGTACTATCCTTGCTTTGCAGACAGGAAAGTCCCCAGGACCGGATGGGCTCCCAGTAGAATTTTACAGAGCTTTTTGGGACATAATAGTGAAGGATCTAACTAAAGCAGTGGAGGAAGTCAGAATCAATAGAAGAATCCTCAAAGCCACCAACCACACCCATTTAGCCCTTATCCCAAAAGGAGGAGAGGTGGAGGACATTGCCAACTACAGACCAATAGCACTCTGTAATGTGGCCTACAAGCTCATGACCAAGCTGATGGTAGAAAGGTTAAAAAATATCTTACCAGATATAATATCACCAGAACAGGGAGGTTTTGTGCAGGGTCGATAGATTCTAGATGGAATAGTGGTGGCCCAAGAATCCTTCCATACTCTTAACCAAAAAGGGAAGAAGGGGATGTTTCTCAAGCTGGATTTATCCAAAGCCTATGATAGGGTCAGTTGGAAGTTCTTGGCACAAATTCTAAGAAAATTTGGCTTCAAAGAAGAATGGATATCATGGGTGATGGAATGTATATCCTCGGCTTCCTTCTCAGTGCTCATAAATGGAATCCCCTCCCAACCTTTCCAGGCATCCAGAGGTATCAGACAAGGTGATCCTCTTTCACCATATCTATTCATTCTCTATGCAGAAGGATTGGGAAGACTAATAAGAAAAAGGAAAATGGAACGAAGCATTACAAGAATCAATATCTGCAATGAGGTGGACCTTACCCATATTCAATTTGTGGATGACACAGGAATGTGGGGTGAAGCATCACTACAAGAAGCAATCAACATTCGTGATCTCTTGGATTGCTATATAGCAGTGACAGGCCAATTGGTAAATGAAAAAAATCCAAAGTGGTCTTCTTCAATGTAGCTAAAAGAGTAAGAGAAAGGATATCCCATATTCTCAGATTCTAGGAAGCCCATATGCCCCTAGAATACTTAGGGATCCCCCTTTCAGCAAAGAGGTTAAAAAGCAAATATTGGAAAACTATTAAGGATAAAATCCATTCAAAACTAGCTCATTGGACAAACAGATGGTTGAGTTTTGGAGGTAGGGTAACTCTCCTTAAATCTGTCCTTCAAGCAATGCATGTGTATCAGTTCTCTATCTTGGCTGCCCCGAAGAGTGTGTTGAAGGATCTTGATAAAATCATGCAGAAATTCTTATGGTCAAGGGCAAAGGGAGATCAAAAAATGGCCCTAGTCAGTTGGGACAAAGTATGCAAACCAAAGAACCAAGGAGGCCTAGGAATTAGAGCAGCAGAAACAAATAATCAGGCTCTCACTACCAAATTATACTGGAGATGGATATCCAATCAGGACCAAATGTGGTGCCAAGTATTATCTTCAAAATACTACCCAACCCACCCAACAGAAGAAATTCCCCATCTTCCAGTCATGGGGGAAGGTTCAGAGATCTGGAAAGCACTAAAAAAAGGAGCCCCAATCATTAAGCAGGGTCTATTCTAGAAAATTGGGGATGGGAAAAATGCAAGATTATGGGAGGACTCATGGGAGCAGCACCCACCAATAGATAATACTCACCCTCATCTAGTAGGCCTCAAATTGGATTTGCACAGCCATGGATGGTATCAGGTATTCCACTATATCAAACCTCCACATCCAGAAGGACCTAGAGCCAAGCAGTGGAAACCTAAGGAGGAATGGTCGAGTGAAGAGTGGGAAGCAGAGAAAAGTGAGCTACAAAATATTTTGGAAAATAGACAGTGTTTAAAAAGGAATGAACCAGATAAGATAGCATGGGGTCATGGAACTATGGGAAATTATTCAGTGAAGGAGGGCTATAAATTTATAACTTCTCCCAACCACCCAATACAACAACCCCCTTGGTCAAAGTTGTGGCAACCTAAGGGATGGATAAAGATAAATTATTTCTCTTGGAAGATGGCCCACAATAGTATCTTGACCCAAGACAATTTGCAGAAGAGGATTTATTGGGCCTAATAGGTGTATAATGTGCAACCAATATGAGGAAACAATTTCTCATCTCCTTTTTTAATGCACTTTTGCCCAAACAATGTGGAAGGAATGGTATATTACTTTTAACCAAGTGGAGGTCCAAATTCCAACCATGGATACTTTTTGGGATTATTGGAAAGCCAACAAATTCAGAACAAAGAGGATAAAAACTGCATGGGATTTGGGTTTAGGATTTATTTGTTGGTAAATCTGGCTAGAACAAAATGGAAGAACTTTTAAGGAGGAATTCAAACCGATAGAGAGCATATGGAGCACTATAGCAAGAAAGGTGCTTGAAACTATTGATGCAAGAAATATGGAGGCCTCTCAAATACACACAGAGGAGGAAGAAATTTGGGAAAAACTGAGGATGGGGACAACTCAGGATAGGGACAACACAAGAAGTATAGGAAGATGAAGAAAAACAAATTGTACCAGAGGTGGATGAGAAGAATAATTGTGAGCTATTACATGTATCTATTTATGGGTTACATAGTGCAGAGAAAGACAAATTTGAAGCAACAGAGAAGCCTAAGGGAGATAAAGGAGAGGTAGAGCAGGAATTGGGGAAAACCCCTTATGATCACCATGATCAGGAGGATTTGCAGAGACAAAAAGCAGAAGCTGATTTGTATCCTGGCACTGGCCAAGAGAGGCAAGTTACCAGGAAAATAATGTAATAAGTGTTTTTTTTAATACAAATTTTTAACTTTTCACTCAAAAAACACCTTTCATTGTTATAACTATTTTCTTATAATTTATTTTAAACCTTGTTTTGTTTAAATAGTCTTAACCTATACTAAATATTTGTCAAGCTTTCATTTATTAAGAAATATATTTTTGAAGCATTTCTTTATAATAGTTCTTAAGATTCTTTTAATTTTTCACATAAAACATAAAAATCAATCTTATTGATAAATAATTAATTAGCAAATCTATATATTGGCTTTGTTTGAAAATTTCAATTTCCTTCTATGTTTTATTAGTATCCCAAGCTATTTCAATCAAGTTTATTTATATAGGTTTGTTGCATGTGGAATGAAGGAATGGGTTTAGTGGAAGGTCATGAACTTACAATTTTTTTTTTAATTGGTCATGAGCTTATAGAATTTATAATAGCCTGATACATTAATTTTGGTAGTGGAATATAAGTCTAGTTCATAAAAAAAACTTTTTAACTGAAAAAAAGAATTTAGGCAATGAATTCAAAGAAAAAAGATATGTATTACTTAAAGCCAATAAATATGTTTATAGAAGGCATTTTATAAACCGAATATTATACTTAATTCAAAATCTTAAAGCCATGTGAACTTGCATGCATTGATATATTTGATTAAGAATTTGCATTTGATCTTTTTAATATGTGAAATATAGGAAAGTATAATTTCTTGTTTAAAAAGGAAAATCTTGGGCTTCTATAGAGTTTAGCTTTCATTTTTGTGTATAGTTGTTAGTCTTGGTTATTCTATTATTTTATTGTTTTACTTTTGTGGTTTCATTATTTTGTCTAGTTTGGTCTTAATGTGTTAGGGTTTTCATATATTGTTCTAATTTCCTTTTGTACAACTCAATTGAGGGGCTAGGTGGTTTTTATGCATATTCAATTGGTTATGTTTCCATTGGAGTTTAATTTTTATTTTCAATATAAAACAAAAAAATCTTATGGCTTAGGGTGAGATTGTTTATATAGTTACTATTGAACTAGGGAATTGTCCTCACTTCTAATTAAATGTTGTGCCCCTAAATCCGAGTTTCAACAATGTTAGACAGGTTTTCCAAAGACTTCCCCCGACCTTCAAATTAAGCTCAGTTTCTTGCTCTCCTCATTTGGATCTCTAATCTAAACTAATTATTTTGCTTAAAACAATTGTATGGAAGGAAATGCAAGATATTAAAATACGATAATTAAAGCACATAATTAAAATGTGTAAACTAAATTCATGAAGTTTAGAGTGCAATAAATAAAAGCAAATATGACTATTACACCATAGCAAGGATAACATATGATCAATTAACATATGGAAAATTGAATAACATCAATATACACACATTTGTTTGATTATGAAATTGATAAGCAAATGACAAGATGGACTAGAAGGGCCATACTCAACTTTCGTGCACTTAACAAACCAAGAAGCTAGTGCCACTAATGAGATACATAAAGACTTACCAATTTATTACAACCTCATGAGTACAAAGTATAATGTGAGTTATAAAGTAGCTCTAAATTCTCATGGCCAAATGACGAATACAATGAGACCCCTAGGCTCCTATTTATAGTAAATTTTTATCTCTAATTTACCTAGGGTGAAAAACAATTACTTCTAGTGAAAGTAAATAATTGGGGGTAATTTTAGAAAAATGTTACACCTCCAAATGTTACATGCCTCTAATAGTTTTAGAAGCTCCAAAAATGATTAATGCACCACAAAATACCAATACTATCACTTTTTAGAATATTTTCCTTGAAAGTTGTATTAATTTTCACTTTTGGATGTAGAGTCTACAAAATTAGGATCCTCGCTACAAAATTCGTTGTATCTCCTTGGTATTTTGGCCCCTTAGCCAATATTTGGTGGTAGCATCCCCAATAAATTTTTCCACTCACTATTATTGGGCAACTACATTATTCTGAGGTCTTCAACTTCCCCTACCAAGTCTTCAAAAAGGTTTTCAGATAGCTCTCCTCTCTTGACCGCTAGCTCCTTTAGCTTGGATGAATTGACTTTAACTTTTTCACATTTTAGAGGTTTTTCCTTTATTGGATTGATATTTTTCTTCTTCAATCATGGCATCGATAACATCATCATCCAAGACATTTTTCTTATAATCAAAGATGTTGAAATTCCAACAATAATTAACCCTCAATTTTCTTTTTCCATTTTTTAGAATTGGGTTTTAGATATGCCAGGTTGTCCATGTAATTTTGCAAGTTCCTTTGGACATCGATGATATTTTTGATATTCTTCACCATGTATTTATGATCTATCCCATGTGACTGTGCCTATGTTGGGATCATCGATGCAAGGATTTTTAGAAAATATTAGTGTTCACTTCTTGGAGAAAGTTGCTCTTCTACTTGTTTGATGATGTTTTCAACCATCTCCAAGATTTATCTTATGGAGGATGTTAACTTGAAGTATTCAAATGCATTCTTTATCTCCTTTATTTGATCCCATATGTTCTTGAACATTTAGATACTCAACTCTTTAAGAAGGTATAATAAGCAGCATTGCATATAGGAGAAGTTTCCTTGCATGGGATAGAGGGTGAGTGGAGGTGGTAGGAATGGAAATAGGTTCAAATTGAGTGGTGATGGTTGTAAATGGAGTGGAAGTGGGTGGTGCACTAATCTGACTAGGGTGACAAAAAGGGGTGTCATGGTTTGTGAGACAATTGGATGTGACATGAGGGCCTGAGTGAGTGGGGATGGGAATGAAGTGATTAGGGTAGTCCTTGCTATGATGATAACTATAGGAGGCATAATGCCTCTTAGTGACTCATAGGATGACTTGAATAAATATGGGTTGCACTAGTGGAGGATAGGAGAAGCATAACAAAAGAGTAATAGAGAGAAGTGGAAATAGGAGTGGGAAGATAAAGGGAGATAGATGCTTAAGAAAAAAAAATGGTAGATGGAGAAGGTGGAATGATAGATGATGAATGTGTAGGAGGGGAGTGAATTCAATCATGGACATTGGACTGGTCAGTCCATAATCTTAAGAAGGGATTCCTTGGGAATTTTCTCCTATTCAATTTAGGTATTATGCCCCTTTTACCTTTGCTTTGTTGTTATGGCCACCTTGTCAAATATTGATCCATATTTCTTGAAACCCTTTCACCCTTTAATCATTATTTGTTTAAATACTATGCTGATTGTTTCTAGTATTTATGACATAGTTGATATGTTGATCATCGACACAATCTCTTTTTAGGTGTTTAATTTGCATGGGGTAGAGGTGCCTATTATTGCTACCTCTGTGAATGTCTTCACCTTTTGGTAACTTTTGGATGTTTCTTATCCTGGGTGGTAGATAATTTAGTGTCAAATGGACCATATCTTGTGGATTTGGTCATCATATTTGTCTCACACCTCATCCTCTATCACACTAATATTTTCTTATCTAAATACCCCATCTTTCAAGGAGTCCCTAGTCTCTAATAATTTGACTTGATATTGGGATAAAAATGACCATTAGACTATGGGTAGAAGGTGTACCACTCTAAAGGGTAGTCATACCAACTATGAATGTTATCTTCATAATCCCTATTACTCTCTAGAGTCATAAGGGTTGTCTCTTCATCTATATTAGCTTATTGCTGGACATTGTACCTCTTCTCATGGGTGAAGAAGGTATCTAAATTTTTGTCTTTGAGGGTTTATTTGAATACTCTTTTTGGATCATAGGACCATCGGTCTTTGAGTTGTTTGAGACCCATGTCCTTCAACATTACCTCTACCACTATGTTGTATCCCTATATTTTAGGAATGGTTTTTATGATCTATTGCTTTAGAAAATAGAAAGTGGTATTCTTTTTCCCTTTAAAATATTTTACGTCCATGTAATCATGTTGCTTGACATACTCAAATTTGAATATATAATTAGGGAATTTTATAGGAAAATCAAAGGGCATGGATAAAAGCCATAGAGATAGATAGAGGATCTAGTCCTCCCTAAGTAAATGTCTTCCTCAGGCCATTTTCCTTTGTTAGTAGTTTTTATTCCTCATTTGTTAGTCTTGACACCTTACCTCTAAAATTCTCCATGATTATCTTGTACACCTCATTATATAAGTGGTATAAATTCCTTTTCACTTGTTGGTATGGAATGTCCATGCACTCCACTATGATTACAAGATTTCCATCCTTTCCAACATAGTGTATCTAGATGGTAGTGAACTAACTTTTCTTTTGGTATAAGATCAACCGGATTAAGTAATAAGTATAAGTGAACTTCTTTTCTTATTTAAATTCTATTAACTAAGTATCCATTTGATTGAAGATGTATTTTGCACAATCAATATTTTGGGAGTGCCCTTGATAGGTCTAGACAATATGTAGTAGGGTAATGTCCTCCTCGTAGATCTTCAAGTCACTCCTTTCCCTAAGGACAATGGAAATCCATGATAATATTATTTGTATGTCATACTTGAATTGGTCCAACTCTAGTGGTATACTGAATTAGATGGTAAGTTGAGCTTCTTGAGGTAAGATATTAGAAATATCTACCAATAGATGCTAGATTTCCTATAATAAATATTCTTTTGAGTCTAAGGGCTATAGGAGATCCACATTACTAGGTCATTGGTGGCCTTTAACATGCTTATTATAACTCTCATTTGAATGTAGAAGGCATATTCATCCCATTGCGAGAAGCAAAAACTTCTTGTTGTAGAGTCATATCTTAGGTAATATTTCTATCAACTCAAGGCAATTCCATATCTATGACATGAGGTCATGGATAAGATAGATTTTTGGGTCTAGCTTATGCTCAAAGAATCACTTTGATGTCCTAGGTTAAATATCCTCAGTGCCTCACTTATATCCTCCTCCATGGAGTGTGTATATGTGCTTTCTACCACCTTTGAGTAGGGGCATCAAATTGTTCCTTTGGCCTCTTGGAAGGTGTTGCTTCTTGCCTCTTCCTCTTACCCTTTTTTTTTTGATAACTTTATCCCTTTAAAGGCCCTTCCTCTATGGTGGTGACTACTATGGGATATAGTGGAACAATTATGGATAGGGTGCTAGATGTGAAAAGTGGTGAGGCTAACTAAGCTTCAGTTAGTGAAGGGCTGGTGGAGGTGGATGAGGTATCCATGATGAAGAATGGCAAAAAATAGACAAAAATGCCAAAAAAGGGAAGAAATAAGCAAATTTGGGCTTGTTGTATTTGAAGCAATTTTCTCATGAAACAAAGTGATTCATTAAAAATTATGATCAATTCACTTGCTATAGGTGCTCAATTATGGTTCAGGAAGGGAAGTGACTCACTTGAAAATTCAAGCAATCGACTTGGAAAAATGGTTTGCTCATTTTGAGTACATAGCAATTTGATTGGTGGGTCGAGGGATTCACTTGAAAAAGTAAGTGATTTTCTTATGGTATTGGACTTGGAAAATTTTTAGAATTTTTTATTTTATGATCCATTAACTTGATCATTTGTCAGTCGAGGAACTCCAATAGAGCTACAACTTGGTTGAGCTCTAAATTGTGGTTCACAAATTTTTGTATGGTTCACTCTATGAGTTTTTTTGGAGAGGTAAAAGTGCAAAGTGGGGCGTTCTTTGGCCCCTTGAGAGTTTTATAGGCCCTGGGAAGTATGCACACTCTATTCAAGTAGGGTAGTTGGCTTATTAAAGGTTGATTTGCTTACCCTTGTAGTTTGTTCAAGGTCAATAATTAAAGTAAGTAGGACATTTGTTAAGACGAGAAAATCACATGATTTAGAAAGTGAATAAATCATTATTTTAACATTAATGTACCTCTATGAATTGGGTATAATGCTGATTTGAGATGGACACAACCAAAAAATTGGTGGAAAACTAGAAAATTAAGAGAAAAAGAAAATAGGAAAAAGGGATAGTAGAAGGGGAAATACATGTCGAGTAAATAGCCAATACTATGTACACACATGTTATTTTGGCCTAAAATCTTCTTGCTATATCAACTAGAGGTGCTATCCAATCATTGAGAGAGACAACATCACTCATTCCATGGAATCCAGTCTATAAGAATTTGGACCTACAATTTAGATAATATGGTAAGGTCCACTCCATAATGAATCAAATTTTTTATGAGCACTTGGTTTTGAAAAATCTTATCTCATTTGAGTACAATTTCTCCTTGTTTGTACTCCATTTCAATTTACCATTTTTAAACCATTTCTTGATGCCTTTTTGTATTAAGTACTCCTAAATGTATTTTATCTCTCCTCCTTTGAGGCCAATTAATGTGTCCAGTATTACTTGCATTGGATTGATGTTTGTGTCTTTCAAATCAAGTTATTATGATATTTGTGGGGAAGGTAGCTCAAGGTTAATTTCCAATATAGACTTATTGCCATATACTAGCTTATAGGGGATGCTCCTATATATGATTTTGGTATCACCCCATTTATCCATATTACCTTTCATAGCTTTGAATTCTAGTCCATATGATACTTAGAAATGGTCCTCTTAAATATTTTTATGATATTGTTGTTAGTTGACTAAGCCAACCCATTATCTTGAGGATAATAATTAGATGTCATCTTGAGTAGAAAGCTATTTCAAGGATAAAATTCATTTAGCTCCCTTAAAATTGGTGGTATTATATATGATGATGGTGATAGGGGTTCCAAACTTGGTGATGATATCTTCAATAAGTTGTACTTTTGTATCCTAATTAGTTGCTTTATCTAGGACCACTTCAACCCATCTGGTGATGTAATATATAAGGATGAGGATCCACCCATGACCAGTGCTTGTTTATGGATTGATCTTGCCTATGAAATTAAGACCCCATTGTTGGAATGGTTTAGTTAGGACAACTAATTTTAATGGCATCAAGGATCTATTCTTATTTCATACAACAAGATTTACAATATTTGATCCATCGATAACAATCAGTGAATAGGTTAGGCCAATAGTATCCAACCCTTTAAATTTTACGGGTTGTTGTAAGTGTAGGAAAATATTCTTATTTTTCATGATACTTTTTATTAGAGCTTCTTGTTTGTCTTCCTCTATGCATCAAAGTAGCATTCCATCATAGCCTTTTTTGAACAAGATATTATCTAGCCATTGGTAATATTACACCTTCTATCTAAACTAAGCCCTTTATTTAGAGGGTAATATTTTAGGAACCTATCTTATAAAAAAATACTTAGATATATTTCTCATCCATCCAGTTCCCCAGTCATTATATATTTCTTCAATTAGAGCAACCTATTCTTCATACACTATCCTTGCCAATATTTTACATAAAACCTTACCCCTTATCAGCTTAGTAAGCTTGATCTCATATCCTTGTATCTTATTGATCCAACCTACTTTCTTTTCACCTAGTTCACCATGTAACATAGTAGATTGGACATCAGGGTGCACTACAAAATGGTGGTACTACATTGCAAGAAATAATACTTAATTTATTTAGGGATTTCATGATGGTGAATACCTACTTCTCAATCAGGGTATACCTATTTTAATATTTATGGAGGGCTTGATTCATGAAGGATAACATATGCTCTTCATCTTGCTCATTTTTTTTTATTTGTGGAAAACATCCCAAAAGGGATGCCACTTTCGGGTAAGACCCAAGGAGGTAGGGGTATCCATTTTGCCAAAAATGCCCAGGACTCGAACCTGGCCTACCACCTTTGACATACTCAAGGAGCAAACAAACACACAAAACCAATTTAAAAATAAGTAAATAAATAAGTAAATAACAACAAAAATAATAAAATAAAATAAAAAACATGCTCCTTGAGTGTGTCAAAAACAAAAGCACAACCAAACACGCACAATAAGATAAAATAAACCACAACACGAACCACATAGAAAAACACAAGAACCACATAACAAAACACAAACAAGACAAAAACAACAGAACACTACAAAGACATAACCCCCCCAAAAAAAAACATGAAAAATAAACACAACCAAAACCTAAAAAATAAAAAAAATAAAAAATAAAAAACAACCAACATCAGACAATAAACAAAAACAAAAAATATATAAAACACTCACACATAAAAACATGAGCTGACACAAACAAAGAGAAACCCAAGAACAAGAACAAAAAAACACAAGAACAATAACAAAAAACATATATATATATATATATATATATATATATATATATATATATATATATATAAAAAAAAAAAAAAAAAAAAAATATATATAACAACAAAAACACAAGAACAACAAAAAACAACACAAAGAACACCAAAACAAAACAAAACAAAAGAACCCACCCACCTTAAAAAACTAAACAAAAAAAAAAAAAGAAAAAAGAAAAAAAAATTGAACATAACAATGACCTATCTAGACCAGAAGACTATTAAGGCAAGAATCAACAGAGGAAACAAAATAAAGAATAGAATGAGCTAGGGAACTAAAAAAAACTGAATGAACCAAAGAGAAGCAAAAAAAAAAGCAAGAAGAAACTAGGTACCTTCAAAACTGGAGCCATCCAAAGAAATGATAGAAATAAGAGCTTCCCTAATTTGAGAAGCCCACCATCTAGGAGGGTGGCCATAACAAGTAAGATCACCTTTGTCCAAAGCCTAATTAGCTAAAGCATAAACACTCTTGTTTTGATATCTGACCACATGATCGTAATCAATTTTCAAAAATCCCATCTGGATTAACTGAATCTTCTCAATAATTATTTTTATTCTTCAATCCACCTTATGATTCTTAGAAGGAGTCTTCAAGAGATTAATCATAAGTTGAGAGTCGGACTCAACTAACACCTTTTCCCATCCAACCTTAGTAGCCTCCTCGAAGGCCTCTCGAGGATACCATACCCCTCAGCAAAGTTATTAGAAAGAATACCCAAATTCTCAGCAAAAGTAAAAACTAGGGAGCCATCTGAAAGTCTACCAATTCCTCCCACACTAGCTTTTCCAGGGTTCCCTCTAGAGGCTCCATCAATATTGATTTTTCCAAAATTCTTAGGAGAAGGTTGCCAATTTCTTGTCCAATCCATCTTACTAATACTCACATTCCCTTTAAGTTGTTTGCCCTTAGAAGATTTAATCTTCAATATTTGCATCACTTGATCCCATATTTGGTGGGAATTTTGGGGGTGATTAAGGAGTTGATGGACTGATTCAACTAAGTTGGCTATGGTATTTTGCCAAATATAGTGAATATCCTTCCTATCTTGATTAAAAATTTGGTTGTTCCTTTCATTCCAAATATTCCAAAGAAGAATGGTAGAACCCATCCAAACTAACTGCCGAATAAAATGATCAACACCCTCTTGATTAGGCCAATCCCTCCAAAGCTGTTCAAAAGTAAAAAAAATGGACCACTGTAAGCCAAGTAAAGTGGTCATTCTCCTCCATAGCTCAGAGGCTAAGTACACTCAATAAAAACATGGTTGAGAGTTTCTACATTCTCTTCACACATTTCACATCTAAAAGGGCCATGAAAACCATGCTTCATAAGTTGCTCACCAGTAAGCATCCTACGATGCAATAAAAGCCAATTAAAGAACCTCATCTTAGGCCAAAGTTTTTGAGCCCACAATCGAGAAAATATGTCAGAATAATGGTTGGGATTATTATAGCATAAGGTCAAATAACCTTGAGCAATTGAATACTCACCCTTAGTAGTGTTGTTCCAACCAAAAAAATATTTTTCATGGGACCAATAGAGGGATATCATATGAAGGATGCCTTGGATATCTTGTCTTTGCCTTTCTAGGATTTGAATAGGCCAATCCTCAATAGGGATCCAATATCTACCAACCTTTGAATTACCAGTATGGTACCGACAGTAATTAGCCACCTTTATCCAATTAGCTTGGTGAAGCTCCTCCATCCAAGGCCTCTAATCAGGAAACTGAGTTATCAAAGGCTTGGGATTCATCTTGTTTACTATTTTGAGTAAGGACAACCACAATAATTTTGCCTATTCCAAACATATGCATCTTAAATTCTTTAGATAAATCTAGGTTAATTAGGATAGGGGACTTAGTGATGAATTTTTTGAGCTCTTGGAAGGATTTTCACCCCTCTTCACTCCAATCTAAGGATATTTATTTCTTAAGAGTTTTGGTTATGGGTGTGACATTTGCACAAATCTGGTAACCAGTTTGCCTACAAATTAATTTTTTACTAAGAATGACCTGATCCCTTTGAATGATAAGGTAATGGTAGGTATTAAATGGATTTTATTCTATCAAGATCTATGGGTAGACCTCTTTTTGATACTATGTGACCCAAAAATTTTCTCTCTTGGACTTTGAACATAAATTTATTAGGTTTTAGAGAAATTTCAAAATCCTTGCACCTCCAGAATATTGAATCTAGATGTCCAATATTATTTTTTATGATATTGGAAAAGATTGTCAAATCATAAAGGTATATAAGGATGATCTCCCCATAAGCCTTAAAAATTCTATGTCCATAGCTCTCTAGAAATTTGCTCTATCATTTGATAGACCAAAGAGAATTTATTGAAGGTCGTCTTATGTTGGTATTCATCCTTGACCCAAATATGATTATACCTAGAGAAACCATCTAGAAGTGATAATATTTGTGATCTTGCTACCTTTTGTAATATTTTATCAATGGTGGGTAATGGGTAGTGAGATTTTAATGATCCTCTATTCAAGTTCATGAAATCAATGCATAACCTTATATCTCCATTTTTATTGCATACCATGACTAGATTTACAACCCATGTGAAATGCTTGATAGGAAATGCAATTTGAGCATGTAGGAGTTTGAGTAGCGCTTTATTCATTATTTATTTTATCTTAGGATTGATAGGTCTCTAATTTTGTGAAAAAGGTTTAACATTACGCTCCAAATTGATGTTTTTCTCTATAACATTGCAACCATATGCCTTTAGATCTTTGTATGATTGAGAGATCTTGTCCTTATACCTACCACAAAGTTCATTGAAAAGAGCCTATTCTTCTTGAGTACAATCCTTCTCTTTGGCTAACTTTACTAGGTGATATGCAAATGACTCTACCTTCAGGATAATTTTCCTTGAACTATCATTTGGATTAAACAAGCTTTCTAACATAACCATCCCTTTAGGTAGCTAGTTTAACTTTAATTGTATGACTCTAGCCTTGATACCATCCCTATACTCATTCTAATATTTAGCATATTGGGTCTCTTTGATAAATATTTCTATGATCTATTTCTCATTACCAAAGATCTATTTGATTATAGTTATCTATAACTTCTAGTTTGAAGATGACCTCTAGGTCCTTTGGTTTATCCCATATATCATTTATAGGATCAAAACATGCTACTATGATTATATACTCATCTACTTTTTTATTTAGCTCTTTGGGTAATGCTTTGAATTTATAGGAGTTGAAAATCTCAAGTAGATCCCAAACTCAATATTTGTAGCATTTTAGATGTTTATTCTTGGTAGCATATTAGGAATTGATATGTTTCACTATCAATTTGCAGTTGCCATGTATTCTTAGGTCCTTAATTCCCATCTTCTTTGCCTTCTTTAGACAAGTGTAGTGCTTCATACTTAGCCATGTTATTCGTGTAACTGGACAACCTATAGGTGTAATGGAATTATGGCCCCTAAGGATCAAAGAATATAGTCATGGCCATTGCACTAATGGTCCTTGTTGTCCTCTTTGATTGTCCTAGTCAAAACAATCACACGTCTCATAGAGTGACATAATAGGGCCTTGATTGAGAGCATAGGGTTTGACTCAATTGAGGGCCTTCAAGAGTTTTTACAAGGACATATCCTTGTAAATATGTGATATTTAGGTGAAATTAAAGTCAAGGGGAAAATGTATGCAAGAGATAAAAATAAAAACAACTTAGCAAAAGGAAAACATGAGTTACTAGGGTGGTGATGTGCCAAGTTCCGCTAAGATCTCCTTGTACAATAGGCCTGAATGCTATGTGTAAATGATGAAAGCTTCCTCTCCTTGACATAAATAAGCCCAAATAATATTTAATAGCATGCACACACATAAATATGGGTTAACATGAGAAACATATATTGCTACTCTAAAAATTGATGGGTAGGACTCCCATACACACACATGTAAAATAAAACTTAAAAAATAGGTAAAACTTTGAGAGCATACACACACATATAGGGACGAGTTAGTGGGAGAACCATAGATGGCTAGTACAAAAATTGAAATGTAGGCATCCAATATATATATATATATATATGCAAATAAGATTTGCAAAGATTTTTCCTAGAGCAAGGGTTCAATTTACCCACAAGTCACCCAAGATTCAACTACTATACAAAGAGAAATGAAAGGAAAGTTTACAAAATATTACAAATGCAAATTTGTATATCCTTTTTATAGTCTAAACTACTATCATTTATAGATACAGTGGGGAGACCCTTCTATCCAAATTTATCTGTAGGTGGGTCTAACAATTTTAGCTACCTCTTCTAGGGATTATGAAAATTAAATGTGGTAACCTTGGCCATATCAGTAGTTAGATTTAGGACTAACATCACCATACTTATCTTAAATGAATCTTTGAACTATTTGATTTAGATGACACTTGGTACGTGGTCCTTACTCTTTCTAGATAAGGGTATGTTAATTCAACTCACCTACCCTTATTATGGTTATGCATATTTCAGCTCATCCAATATGTTGGTGATGGTTTCAAAATTTTTGATATGCTTGATTCTTTTAAAACTTGATGCATTCTTGTAGGTGGATTGGAATTTATCATCACTAAATTTGGTCAAATATTACAAAATTATTGATAACAAAGTTACCTAGGAGGAAACTCCTTTAGTTTTCTCATTGTCATACCTGTTGAGACTTTTCTTTCCCCCATTTTATAAGCTTTCCATTACTTCTGATTGTTGAGAATTATCTTGACCTTTTACCTTCAAAATATGTTAGGCACTTTCAAGTTCTAAGGCTATTTTTTTGCTTACCATACTTACAATATTGTGACCACCCCATATCAAAAATTTTGCCTTCCTCGAGGTTTTTCCTTAGGCACAAATTAGTAGTGAGGAATCACTACAATTTTGGTGGCTCATAGGGGCCTTCTATTTTGCTTGAAGGAGAACCAAAAATTACCTTTATTCTTGGGCATGGAGTCAAAGTCTTGTAAATCCTGCAAAAATGAAACACAAGAAAGGAAACAAAAATGATGATAAATCTCCAAGACCAATAGTCTTTCCCTTGACTTTATTGATTTTTTAACAATTCATTTGCTTGATAAGAACTATATCTTCTTTATCTACTTAGATTGCTATGGTATTAAAAATCCAAGTATGTTCAAGGGTAACTCTTTAGCTGGATTCCATTTATAGGTATAGGGAGGATATCTCCTTCTATAGTTCCTAGCTCATATTAATTGCCATCCTTACAACTTATGATGATATATGGACCACTCTAGAATATATCAAACTTAGTATGATTTTTGGGTTTGCTTTTGTGTTCATCCCATTTAAGGACCATATCATCAATCTCCAAAGTTTTCAGAGTAGCCTTTTTATCAAACCATATTTTAACTATTCCTTGATGTTTCCACAATTGTTCTCCGACCTCTTTCCTCTATTCTTCAAGCTTTAGTAGTTCCTCCAACATCACTATCATTGGATCATTTTCCTATAATTTTATCTGATGTAGCAATTGGAGCACTAGTAGTTCTATGTAAATGGGTAACTTAACCTCTTTACCATAGACTAAATTGTATGGCTAGCATCCCAATGCCCTTTTTAGAGTAATACAGTCTACACAAAGAGCCATTTTTAGATGAAGGTACCATTGCTGTTGACTTTATGATCTAATTCTTTTTAAAATCCTTAATAATTTTTTATTTATCGATTCAACCAAACCATTAACTTAAGGATAATAATTTGGAAAGGCTTTTAAATATATACCATGCTGAAATATAAATTGAGTAATATTTAATCCCATGAATGCCTTGGCGTTATATGTTATTATTGTATTAGCGACACCAAATCTGGTTACGATGCCTTCCAAAAGTGCTATGATCATATTTTTAGTATCCTCCTTTAAAGAAATCACTTCAACCCATCTGTTGAAGTAATCTATAGTTAGAATACATTTGTGCCCCTCACTAGATGACAAATTGATCATTCCAATGAAATCTAGTTCCCATTGTGCAAATGGTTCATCTAATGCTATGGGTCTTAAAAGCATAGGGGAATTTATCTTTCTTCCCATGAAGAATGTAAATTTTTCATAGTTTCTTGTCCATTGATGATCATCAATGAACACGTTGGGCCAATAGTATCTCACCTTCATAATTTTATTGGTAGTTGTTTGACCTAAAAAGTGTCCCCTGGCGAATCCTTGATGGAATTCTTGTAGTATGGATTGCACTTGCTCCTCCTTTATGCATCACAATAGTATCCCATCAAAGTTTCTTCAAAATAGGATTTCATAAATTTTTGTGTAATAAATATTTTGTAAACAAAAATCTCTTCTTTGGGATTTAACCAGATTCAGGAGGTACCCTTCCATTTGGATGTATTTGATCCTTTGTTCTATCCAATTGGTTCCTCCTATTATCTATTAATTAAGCATTCCTATGGATCTATTTATTTATTGTCCTCTTCTAAATCGACTTCCACTTTAATTACATTTTCAACCATTTGTTGACAAATTTCTCTTCCTTCGACTAGTTTTGTAGGCTTGATTTCAACATCATAATCCAAATTTATAGTAATCCATCAATCCATTTTTTCACTCATTTATCTACTCATTTGTGTTCTCTAACTCTAGAATATATGGCATAAGAAATGATCTTAATATTTGAAACCATGTGTTTAAAATGCTTTAATCCTTTCATCAGAGCATACACTTGCTTCTCAAAAAAATTATATTTTCTCATATCCCTTCAAAGTTTGACTAAAATATGCCACTAGGAACTCTTGCTGATTTTTATCCTTTTGTGTCATTAAAGTTGTTATACTAAGGTCCATCCATATGCATAGATAATAAAATACTTGTTGAAATTTGGGTTGACTAGTACTGGAATATCTACAATAGCTCATTTTATCTTTTCAAAGTATTCTATTCCTTCATTTATCCATAAGAAGGGCTGGTTCTTTTTTAATAGAAGTGTCATGGGTTTTTTTTGGTAGGTGGTAGAAATTATATTATATGGGTTTTAACTGGTGCCCAAAACTAGAAACATAAGCATATGATGAAAAGTACATAAATAAGCACAAAATAGGGTGTTTACACCCTAGCCGCTCCATGAACCAAACCAGAGAAAAAATAGACCCATGCAAGGGTTGTTTTTAACAGAAAAGATCCAAAGAGAGAGCTCACATAGGGGCTAAGGAGAACATAAAGCAAAATCAAACTAGTGCCCACACAGGGGCAAAAATATTAGTACCAAAATTTCCATGTAGGTGAACAAAGCTCAAAAGACAAAACAAACCAACTCTAATCATCGACAATTATCAGCTACAAAGCTCTTTTGGCCATGTTTCTTACCAATATTTTCAGGGAGGCGCTGATGCTATCCATACCACTGATGATGCTACTAAGAATGGTATTGGGTACCAAGTTGAAGATGACCACCGGAGAAGCAGTTCTATCACTCCCATCATAAGACTTTTTAAGGCGAGCATACCTCTCAAGGTTAGTTGTGCATTTCCAAGTCGACAGTAGCAACATTAAGAATATTTTAAGGGAAATTTTGGTTCTAGATGGACAGATTATTGTGACTAGCCCCAAAATTGGTGAGCAAATCAACATATTTGTTAGCTTTTCGATACACATGGCAGGTTGTAGTATTGCAAAAATTCTACATCAAGACCTTAGCTTCCTGAATAATAGTGCACACATTCCATGAAGGAATTTTGTCGCTAATGATAGAGTTTGTAACATTCATGGAATCACCTCCTATTTGTAAATTTACTCGATAATATTTGAGAACTTCTAGCCCTCTCCAAAACACACGAGCTTTATCATAGTGGTTAGTTTGGATGTCTAGAAACTCAACATAGGCCACTATGAGTCATCCATTGTGATCCCTGACTAGACCTCTAGCACCCACTACACATGAATTTCCTTTAGAAGCACCATCATAGTTAAGTTTAAGCCATACTACAGGAGGAGGAGTCCAATGAGATTCAATTGTGGTATGGGGATTAGGAGTAGAGTTGGGACTATGGGGAATACTAAGGGAACAAAAAAAAGTGGACTCAAGGACAGACTCAGGTGGTTTGGTGCAAGGGAAAATCTTAGAATTTTCAACAACAAAGGTGATGGCTTTGTTGGAAACAAAGATAAAGTCCCTAAGGATGTTTGAAAATATTCTACTATTTCTTTCAAGATAGATCTACCATAGGAGATGATGGAGATAAAAATTCCACAAATAAGACAACATAGAATTTCTGAAAAGGCATGGGCCACTAGGAGAAAAATAGAGCCAGGTAGTTGGGTTGGGCCCAAGAGATGTGAAAGGTGGACATGAGATGATCCATGCTAGAGTGGAAGAAGGTGGACATATTCCTAGGCCGCAAAGAAAAGATGGCATCTATTAGGAACAACCATCCCTATCTTCATGAGATTATCAGTAGTGAGAATCTTGTTTTGGATGGCCAACCAAGAAAATACAATAAATTTAGGTATGAGGTGTTTAAGCCAAACGATATTGAAAGGAATGAGAGAAGTTTGACTATAGTTGCAACATTTGGGATAAACTTTTGGATAAATTTAATTTACCCAAAAAAGACTATAGCCCCTTTTTATGTCTTGGTAGTGAAATTTTTGCAATAGCTTCAATTCTATCTAGATCTATGGTGATGCCATCCTTAGATATAACATGCACTAAGAGTTTTCCTTGTGGTACATAGAAGACACATTTCTTTGGATTGAGGCACACCCCAAATTCTTAGCATCATTGAAAGATTACTTCCAGGTGTTCCAATTGTTCCTTTTTTTTTAGAATATTGTGAGATCATCTTGATATATCAATATTACTGTTGTGGCCATTTCACAACGACCCCAAAATTGGGGACCCACTAGAAATTTTTGAATTTTGATGTTTATTTTGAAGTTTTGGTTTGTGTTTGTGTTTAATGTTAATATAAGAGTTTCATGTTTGTGTTGTTTTAATTGTTTATATATATTTGATGTTTAAAAGTTGATTGTTTTAAATGTTTTAAATTGCTTTTATTAAAAATATAAAAATATATATTTCTTTTAAAACATTTAAAATAAAATCAATTGAATATAAAATCAATTTACTATATTTTGAAAAATTTAATAAAAAGTTTTTTGATATTTGCAGGTTTATCAGGGTCAAACTCTGACATGTTTTTCAAAATGGTGGTGGTCAAACTTCGACACTATTTTCAAGGAAATCAAAGAGAATAATGTGGTTATCAAATCCATTTTAAATTGTAGAACGGAATGAATGAACACAATGTTAAATTATAAATAGGCCATTGAAAACCAAGAAAAGGGGTCGAACAATTTTTACAGGATAGAGGAGATATTGAAGAGGAGAAGCGGAAGGACAGGTTGCACTTGGTTTGGCATTGAAAGAACAAAGGAGCTTCTGGAGATTATTTTATTGTAAAATCCAAAGTTTTTATATCAAATTATTCTTGTTAAAACAAGCATGTGGATGATGTTTTAGTGGATGAAATAGTTTGATATAATTTCATTTTAAAGTTTCCTTTGAAGATAGCATTTGACTTATATTAGATTGTGTTAGTTCTGATCAATATAGGTTGAATTTAAATTTCAAAAGAGTTTTGTTTTCATTTTGTAGCCTGTAGATTAATTTTATTTTAAATTTATTTTTCTTCCAACTTTTATTTTTATTACAAAGGTTTGAAACCTTAATTTCATATTATGAAACTCAAACTTTATAATTAAGGTTTCCTGTGTATTCATTATCCAAATATTTACATAAATTTTATATTTGGATAAATAAGCATTACACTGGTTGGAAGGTTACAAAAACCCTAACTACCATATTATAAAGGTGCAAAACCTTATAATTAGGGTTAATTTTATTGGTCATAGAAACCTTACTTCATAATTATAAAAGTGTAAAACTTTATAATTAGGGTTTAAACTTTTTATGTTTGTTCACCATTCGGATATTTAAATTTCAATTTTATATCGGGATGAACAAATATTCAAATTAAATAAAAACCTTAATTTTAATATTATAAAGTTCAAACTTTATAATTAGGGTTTTATATTTAATGGCTTTTTTGGAATTTAAGTAAACTTTAATTTTACGTAAAGTTTCATTAATAAAGTAAATTTTGATTTTAATTAAAATGCTTAATGAAATTTATGTTAATATAAAGTTTTAAAGCATTTTTAATTAAAATTCTATTTTGAAGTTTTAAAATAAATTTTTATAGTTTAAAAATTAAATTCAAGGCAACTTTATTTATTCTAGAAAAGTAAAATTTATTAGAGAATGTATCAAAAAAATGATTTTAGATCAAGACACCTAAAATCCAGGCCCCTTGTTAACATGTTATGTGCATTCAAGAGTTATTTATAGCATTATTTCATATCTAGATGTTCCATACTTTTATGACACATTATAACAAAGAACCTTGGAAGAATCAAGTATTATTTTGCAAGAGAGGGTTTTTGTTAGAATTAAAGTGCACTATGCCTTCACCTTGACACTTGTCAGTTTCTCTTGACAAGTGTCATGCGTTTCATATAGGCTTATGCCTATATATTGTAACCATTTTTCATTTGTAAAATATCTCATCTTGTTCATTACATCTTAAGTCCTAACATTTGGTATCAGAGCAAGTTTTCTCTCCTGCCCGTGTTAACCCCTTGAGGGGGGATTTCCCTCATGGAAATCCCCCTCCCCCATTTCCTCCTCATTCTCCATGGTTTAGAGAGTATGCTCTCCATATCTGTGGATCAGAAACTAGAAAACCAAATTGGAGAAAGAGAGGGTTTCATGGTTGTCCTTGAAGCAATCATTGCTTGAAGCCATAAATTTTTTATCTATTTTTTAATTATTATTGTTATGCAAGTTTGAGTGCTAGAGCCACCAAAAAAAGACTTTGTTGCTCACTTAAAAGAATCGACCCTGTTGTGCCACTATGGAGGTCCAAGAAGGTGGTTTGGGGCATTAACATGTGATTGCATGGGTTATATGGCTTTGAGGACTTATGAATTTATTGTCCCCCAAATGTGCACTTCAGATGTTCGCTCGTGCAGAGATTCAACAATATCACAGGTCGACTGTGAAAATAGAGCTTCTTGCTGGTTCTAGACACTGAAATACAACTCCCATTAGAAGCATTTTTCCAACCTTTGGATCCAAAGGCAATCAAACCAATGATCTTCCCAATTTGCAGTGGATCCATTAGGACAAAGGCATGGTAGTGTGAAAGATCGAGGAAGAGTATGTCTATATATTTTTTTGGTGCCTATTTAGATGGAGACACCACCGGGGAGCGTAAGTGAAGAAGAACAAAATGAATTTATGAATCGAGGTCCAAAATTTGATTCTAGAGCGACACATTTTTTGGGGTGTTCTATACTTTGTCATTTACAACGGTCTGACTTATCGATGCGGATGAGATGAAACGGAATCATAGAATGGATGTGGTGTCAGAATGAGCTCATTTAAAGTTTTTTGGAGATGGAGATGGACAAGATACCCTATAGTTTGCACCAGAGAAGAATCCTAGTTGTTTGCTGCTGTGCTGCCCTGCCAATATTTTAAGCATGATTTGTTTGTTGACTCTGGTGAAGTTTTATCTCATGCATGAATAAATTTTTTTAGTGACCCTCCCTAATGTACTGCCCAATGACTTATGCTGATGAAGCTGTTAGAGCGGGATCTATTATTTTTTCCTATTTTTTAGTGGAGCTATTAATGCTTAGGAAACAGTACAACGGTGCTCATGGCCATACAGGAGAATACTGTCTATGGAGGAGTAACAATACAAGTCAGCAATATGATATGATGTGGTGTTTATCTTAAGTTTGGCAATGTTGATGAGACCCATTTGTTTTTTTATTTGTTGTTTATCTTGGATGAAGAGATTGCATTCAAAGATATTGAGTTCTATCCAATAAAAATAAGATACAATGATATTGAGTTCTTTACAACTCTGCACTGAGAGAAAATTAACAATTTTGTTATTTCCAGCGGCAACGGATTCATTGAGATTTTTTTTATCATGACAAAGCCCAGTTCATGGAGTTCGTGGATATTGAATGGAGGCTATGGAAGGGCCTCGACTCCAGGATAACAAGCTCATCAAAAAATGTAACCATTATTGTTTGATGCAGCGGAGTTTTATGGTGTGCGCCAAGTACCTGTGTAATAATATTTTTAATGGAGTTTGAGACTATTTCGCCAATGTGTCATATTACCTCAATTTTTTTAGCAGCATCAAGTGGATGTTGAAACAAGAATGAAAAATTTTGGGACTCCAGATCTGATTGAAGGCTCAACAGAGTGCATGAGGGTAGCACCAGATTTTTTTTGGTGTTAATTTTTTTGTGTACCAGGTATTTCTAGTTTCTGCAGTGGAAGCCAGATGAGCTTGGAGATGGAGCTGCTGTGAAGTGGAAGCTGATCGTAGCTGACAAACTAGGATTTCACGATCAGGATAGCTGGGATATGAAGTTATTGTGATCTTGAAGTTGTTGTGTAGTTTATTTGTGGCCGTTGAAGTTTGTTATGCATTCTGAATTGTCCAGTGAGCCAAATTGATTATTGCTCCAGGAGTGAGCTTTAAAATGTGCAGTGAGTGCCACATAGGCCTGCACGCCAACAAACCACTTATTTAAAAGCTGATAGACAAGTTTCAATTTATCTATGGAGATCCACAATATGTGAAGGATGGAAGAAGTAGTACTGCAGGGAAACTGGTGATAGTTTTTTTCGATCTGGAAATAGTAGTACTGCCTTTATAAGACTGTGTGCAGTCTTACATCCATATCGTAGCATCGCATTCGGTGTTATCTTTACTTCTTGGATTATTATCAAGCTTGTGATCCCCTTGAAGATTTAGTTTGTCATGTTGCTTTTACGCAACACAAATTTTTCATGTAGACACGTAGATGTTTTTCACCACCAATCCTGCCTATGAATTTCGAGCGATTTTGCAGGTGAAGTTTTTTGAAAGTGGAATGCAGCTAATAATTGCCTTCAGATGAGAAAATTATTAATGCTGAGGTGTCTGAGTGTGTGTGCGTAGTGGGTGGGTCCCACACACTAAAAAATTTGTGCATGTGGACCTCCACGACCGCATTTACTTTTCATTTTTTGGCCCATACATTTGTGGGAACGAAAAAAATTGATGGGGACCATTTTTATATTTGTATGGGGGACTATTTAAAAATCATGGGGTATTTTATTTAAAATATTTAGTGGGGCATTTCATTTAAAAAGAATCCATTGAAAGGGCATGCTTATAAAGTGGAGGGACCACTTTCAAATGTATGGAGTCTATATTTTTTTGCCCACATGGACCATTGTGCGATGATGTTCTAGTTGCTGCTTTGGAGAGGTATGTTGTTTTTACACATGATGAAGGCCCCTTTGATGGAGGAACATAGGGGTATTTATAGTCATTGGAATTTTTTTTTCGTGATGGACACAATGGTGGTGTCATATTGTAATTTTGAGGCTATTTCATTTGAGTTCTTTTAGCCTCAAATTTTTCTACCTTGGAGTGCACTATCGGTTGAACCCGACACTCCCAAGGCACTTGTAAGTGAACCTAGTATCTAGTAGTATCCTCTATCTACTTGGTAGATGTAGCGGCTGGTTACCCATGCATTCCGGTAAGATGAGGTGACTACCATAAGGACACTTATTCTAGGGACTACAGACATAGATACCCTATACTCTATCCGAGGTTTTTTTGGATCTACTTCTGAAGACTACAGATGAAGACACTTCAGAAGATTCACTTATTATCTTCTTGTTATCCTCCATATTTGGATCTATGACTCATTTTTATTGTATTAAGTGCATTTTTGGCAGAGATCGACACTCATAAATGGCTCATTTTTCCTTTGTATTAAGGTGCATTTTTGACAGATACCGATACCTTCTAGATTGTGTTCACCATGAGGAGGGTATGATATTCATGGTGAATCTAGTCAGTGACCTACAAGAGGCAACATCCTTTGAGGTTGACCTATAGAGGTAACAGAACCAGGAGTGGCTGACCCTGAGGCACCCATGATGACCCTGAGGCACTAGACGACTGACCTAGAGGCAATAGACCTGAGGAAGTGGCTGACCCTGTGGCAACAGACCAAGATGTATACATCGTTGATCTAGCATTTTTTCATAGCTGGAGAGCCAAGTGCATAGAGCATGAGCCTAGACCAAATCAACAATAAAGGAGTATGATAGAATTATTTTTTAGAGAAGTCAACATTAAGGGGGAATGTTACCTAATTTTGACTTGTTTTTTTCTTTAGTTAGGATAGTGCACTTTAAGGGGGAATGTTAGAATTAAAGTGTACTATGCCTTCACCTTGACACTTGTTAGTTTCTATTGACAAGTGTCATGCGTTTAATATAGGCTTATGCCTATATATTTTAACCCTTTTTAATTTGTAAAATATCTCATCTTGTTCATTACATCTTAAGTCCTAACAGTTTTAACTCTAAAATCCTAACTATGAGTGTGATTTCACAACTAGGCAAAATTACCCCTCAACAGAATTGACACTATAAGGAGGGCTTGTGAGAAGGGTGAGAATAAATTAAAATCAAGCTACTCAATATTGCAACTACTAAGGTTTTAAATAGGCCCTTAGTGCCAAAAAATACAACCATAATCCGTAATTGCGTAACAACACGCCTAAGCGCGTAGGAGCAAGAATAGGGAGGAAACAATCCCTAAGTATATGCTAACTAACCCTAATAAGCAGCTAACAATATGCCAACTATTGTCATAAGATATTATTAGCAAATAACAACTATCCTAGGAATAATAGAAACATACGAAAGCCTAAGTAGAAATAGATGCCCTCATCATACCTCCCCACTCAAGAAGCATTGGACTCCAATGCTTTTACAATAGGAGTGGAAATAGAACTCATCATGAATGTGATGACAAGGAGTAAGGAACGACTGCTGGATTTGCAAAAGCTGGTGTACATCTGAAACCTGAATTAACCTCTTTAAGAATAGAAGGGCAAGTGTCTTTTGGCCATGACTTGGTAAAGATGCCAAGAAATGTGTATGAGGAAGATTACGTATAAGAAAGCTCTTATTCTGATGATGCAAAGAATAGGTTTTATGATAAGCATCATAGGAAGCTCTCTTATCATATTGATAAGGCTGGCCGAGAATCATTCCACATAAGTCCATGGGAGTCACATCACAGGTGACTCGATCCACATAGTGTGGACCAAAGGCAAATGACAAAGTACAATGTTTAGTGATTGCAGAAGTAGTTCCCTCATCCTTCCATCCAAGTGAATAGGGAGAAGGATGGGGTTCGACTGGCAATTTGAGGTGATCAACCACATCTTGAGAAATGAGGTTGGTCGTGGAGCCATTGTCAAAGATGCAACTCACAAAAAAGTTGGGAAGAAGATGGGCTCATGTGAAGAACAAACTCTCCCTATGTTTTTGTTGATGCAGGAGGGTCACTTGGTTTAGTTTCCCTTGAAGTTCTGGATACTCAATATCTTCTCCTATATACTCAATGGGCCCATCTTGTGGTGCCTCCTGTTGAGGTTGTGCCAGCAAATTTTTCTTCTTCTTGAAGCATTCAGCTTCATTGTGTCCTCGTATCTTACAATAATTACAAAACTTTTTCCAATTATAAGAAGAGGGGGAAGAAGAAGAAGGAGAAGTAGAAGAAGAAGAATTTGTTGAAGCCTTGTCGGACTGCTGCTGTGGTGGTCCTTGTTTGGGTAACTTGGATGAGGCCCCTGACTTCATAGCAATTTTCTCTTCTTCCAGTTGTGCTTTATTATAGACCTCATTCAAAGTGGCACAAGGTGTGTATTTCAACTCTCTAAAGAGTTGATCTTGCAATCCACTCTTAAACTTGTTGATAAGTTTAGGAGTGGGATCAAGGATGCTATTGAGAATCCTTAATTTGTTGAACTTCCCAATGTAATATTGAACACTCATGTTGTGTCCTTGCCTCAGACGAAGCCATTGGAAATCCAAATCCTTAGCAAAATTGGAAGGATAGAATGTATCCTTCAATGCTGTGACCAGGTCATCCCAAGTGTCTATGGGATCCTGGGTGCTTTGACGATCCTGTACCAAAACTTTAGCAATGCCAAAAAGTTTCAATTTTGCAAACGCAACTTGGTCATCTTTTTTAATTTTGCTGTAGTCAAACCAGGTATCCATGTCGAGAATCCAACTATTGAGGACATCTGGATCTCGAGAGCCATTATAAATGGTAACTTCACATTTGATTTGATGTCGAGGTTCAGGAGCGAAACTAGGTGGACTAGGTCCAGTCATGTATTGAACCTTGTCAGCCAAGAGGCTAACAATGTCAGCGATGGCGGCCACTTGTTCTGCCAAACTAGCAGCCATCTGACCTCTAGTGTAAGCCAGGAGGCTACAAAACTCGTAAAAAGAGTTACAAAATTTTACCTCACAGGGCAATTACAATAGTGCTATGATTTCCAAGCACAGTAAGCCTCATAGACTTATAAGTACAATTTATTGCCTCGTAGGCAATTTTACAAGTAAACTTAAGGTAATTAAATTGAAATTTAAGGTAATTAAATTGAAATAAATTGATTTAATTAATTTAAATTTATTTAACTTAATTTAAGTAAACTTAATTTAAATAAATAAAAATTAAAAATTAAGCAGATTAAATGTATTTTGCCCAAAAGTTAATATTTAACTTTCATAGCAAAATAAAGGCTTATTAGCCTGAGCGAAAATCAACCTGAATCTGATCAGTGACCACGCTCTACCTGCTGGTGCTACTCCAGCTGCAACACTGAACTGGTACAAAGGAAGGAACCAAGGGTCTTTTATGGCTACAAACAGTATCGATCGTCGAGCATGGAGTATTCACGTGATCATAGCAACCACAATCCAGTGCAACAGTACCGACACATGGCCTTTAGACTGCACAGTGGTGAACTTGATGGCACGATGAAAGTGGAATGCCGACAAAACACTCCACTAAAGTTAACGATTCGTCAGAACTGTCGCTTGAAACTATGGCCAGACACAACAACCCATTACCTGCATCGACGAATGTGTTCTCTGTTGGAAGCTCGTACTTCATGTCCCCTTCAAAATTGAAGGTCACCGTGGGTAAACCTGAGTCACCACTTGATGACGCCTCATAGCAGAGATCGAACCCCACAGAGGACCCGTCTCCCGGCTTGAGTTTGATCGAGGAATTAACTGCATCCTCCAACAGTTTGTAGACCTCAAACGGAAGTTTCGTCAAGGTGGTTCCAGAGTCAATAATCAATGCCGAACCCTCAGGAATATTCAATGCCGACCCGTTAACGCTTATTCCTTTCACCGGAATGTAATAGAACGTCGGGAAATTCTGGTTCTTGATGAACAAAAAGGTCTGGATTCCTTGTCCACGCGACCACGTGGCATGTTACACTCCAAACCTAGCCGTCGGCTAGGTATTCCAAGCGTATAAAATTTCATATATATAGTAGTTAGTTTATTCCAAATGAAATCATCAATCTTTTGCTATTTTATCTCTGCACTTTCGCAATTGCCTTAACGGCGGGATCTGCCCTCCTAGTGGCAATTGATTTTAATTAAATATTTTTATACTCCTCGCATTCCGCATTCGATTTATTAATTGTTCTGGTTATAGAGTTCAATAATAATTGTTGATTCCATTCACGAAATAGTAGAAGGAAAATCCTTCCAAGTGGTATCAAAATTGGCGATTCACGAGATTGTTTCGGTCTCCCCACATCGTAATTCGGCTACGTAGCGATAGCCGGTTACAGTTAGCGTCGCGTCGTATTTTTACCAGCGCCTACAAGAGAGCCTTTCGAGGTGATTACAGATGGTTCATTTTCATTTTTCCGCTACGGTTTCATTCCAGTTCTTGTCCCAAAACCACAACAATAGCAGCCAAGGGCACCAATCCTTCTTTCGTGGTAAAAAAATCAGAACGCCAGGCCGTAAACTTTTGCACAGTCCATCACAGCCATTCAAACGACGTCGTCCAATCATAATTCATGAAAATTGCAATTAACCGAGAAAGACTAAGGTAGTTGGATAAAATATTTTTGCTGACGTCAGTTAAACATTCATTTTCGACATTGGGCTCCATTTTTTATCCCACATTCAGTATATTACAATCGTTTATGGGTTTTTAAGGCATACAACACACCTTCTACGATGTGACTTCGGTCACATTGGTTGTTCCTCCGTGCATAGCTGTCGTCTTCCGGTGGTTAGCTGTCCGTGTTGCGTTCCATTCCATCATGTCTTGTGGTTTGTCTCTGTCCTATGTGTCACTGTGTCATCTCACGTATGGTCATTCTCTGTCCTCCGTGTCGTTGTGTCATCTCGTGTTCGGTCATTCTTTGTCCTCCGTGTTGCTTTGTCATCTCACGTCCTATCATCTTGCATTCGGTCGTTCTCTATCCTCCGTGTCGCTGTATCGTCTCGCATCTGGTCATTCTCTGTCCTCTGTGTCGCTGTGTCATCTCGCGTCCTCGTGTTTCATCTGTCATGTCTCGTTTTTCAGTCTCTGTCCACTCGTGTCGTGTAAATTTTAGTTCGGTTTCCATATTCCGCAGGTCGCTATCAAAAGTCGTAAAAAGTTGTCATAAACTGTCCAAGTTGCTGTCAAGGAGGAGCCAAAGTCCACATTAAATTCCGCATCGCAGTTGGAGCGAAACTTCAAGCGGAATCCCAATTTTTTCAACTCAACCAAATTTGGCAGCAGTCAAAGCTCAAACTCTCCTAAGCAGGCTATGTTCACAAGTGCATGAACAAAAGGTGGCTCAAAGGACCTGACGGTCGATTATCAAGCTCGAAAATGACCAATAACAACGCAAGAAGACCTAATCGAAGTCCAGGTACAAAAAATTCTCCTTCTCCTTTCAAAATTGGTAGTTATAATCCACATCATCCACTGGTAGATCCTATGGCTACTAATCCTTCCCCAACTCACGAAAACATCACACAAGGAAACTCCAGTAACTCAGCCGTTTCCAACGATGATTCTCTTCGACTCCTACTAGAGGGTATGAACGAAATGAGTCTCCACATAAAATCCCTAGTGCAAGCACAAAACCAGCTTAATCCCAATACTAATCCCCAATATCACTCCCATACCCAAAGGAATGAAGACAATGTCGAACAAAATGACGATTGGGAATAGCAAATAGGCACTTCGGATAATTCCAGGGATCGCTATCATAGACAGTGGTATAACCAAGATCAAGAAAGGGATACGGGTTATCACCAACCGAGAGGCCCTAATAATTTTCCACGCATTGATATGCCCACTTTTGAGGGTCATGATCCTCGTGGTTGGATAGCAAAAATGGAAGGCATTCTCGACTTATATCAAATTAAGGAAATTGATAAAGTCCCTTTCGCGGCATCAAAATTAGGCACTGAGGCCTACCAATGGTTCGTATGGCTTAAACGAGAGAACGGAGCTACTATTAACTGGAAAAAATTCACTACCTCTTTTTTAGAAAGATTTGACGAAGGAGCTACAACATCATACACAGTAAGACTGTTATCTCTTAAACAAGAAGGATCGGTTAGCGAATTCGTTTCGGAGTTTACCAGTTTACTACCATACACTTTAGACCTCCGTCCCGACACAGTGGTAGGAGCTTTTCGCAATGGATTGAAAGAAAATATTCGAGTGGAGGTAGACATGCACAATCCAACCTTGTTGAACGATTGTATAAGAATAGCTAAGCTGGCCGAAAAGAGACATCAGTTGTCTGCACGGCGTGACACTTATAGTCGTCCTTCGTATCGCAACAATTCCTTTCGTAGAAATGATCAACCATCAAGATACTTTTGTTATAAATGTCGCACTCATCACCCCAAGGAACAAGCTTGTGCCCAAAAACAAAACTTTCATATTGAAGGCGATCACTATGAAGGAGAAGAGGAAGAACCTTACCAACCAGATGAACCTATGCCAGACGAACTACCAAGTACTCTAGAAGAAAAAGAAGAGGATACAATGGCGATCTCCGTGCATGCCCTCATGGGTTTAACCGCCCACCATACCATCAAGGTACCAGGATTTCTCCTCCAGAAAAAGGTGAATGTGCTAATTGATTCTGGTAGTACCCACAATTTTATCGACATCAAAACAACAAAAGCTTTGAATTTATTCATTAACTCTTCCAACAAAGACAAATTCCAGGTTCTAGTGGCCAACGGGGTGAACGCACAATGTGTCGGTCGCACATCTCAAGTTTCCATAAATATGGGAACTTATACCTGGTTTGGATCCCTTTTCGTCATGAATTTGGGGAACTCTGACGTCATCTTGGGAGTTGAATGGTTGGAAACATTAGACACAGTTAGCTTCAACTTCAAAAAATTATTTGTGGAATGGAAGGAAAATGGACGAGTCATTCGTTTACAAGGCATTACTACTCCTCCATCACAAATGGTGAGCTCTCATAGTATGGAGAAGATGTTAAAAAAGGGTGGATATGGGTTTATAGCTCAAATTAATTGTTTGGAAAAACAATCTCAAGCAACTTCGGATATTACTGCTCCAGAGTTACAAGACATCATAACACATTACGAAGAAGTTTTCCAAGAACCTCAAGGATTACCACCTAAACGATCTCATGACCATGCCATCCATTTGATTCCAGGGAGTGTCCCACCTAACAATCGACCTTACCGCTATCCTCAACCACAAAAGATAGAAATCGAACAGATCGTTCAAGATTTGTTGGATCATGGAGTCATTCGTCACAACACTAGTCCTTATTCCTCACCTGTAGTTCTGGCTAGACGAAAAGATAACTCTTGGCGTATGTGTCCTGACTTTCGTTCTCTCAATAAACTCACTATCAAGGACAAATTTCCTATCCCTGTCATAGATGACCTACTAGATGAATTGCATGGTGCAAAATTTTTTACAAAATTAGACCTTCGCTCCGGATTTCACCAAATCCGTGTTAGAGAAGAAGATATTCCCAAAACTGCTTTTCGTACTCATGAAGGTCATTACGAATTTTTGGTCATGCCTTTTGGTCTCACCAATGCACCATCCACATTCCAAAGTCTCATGAACCAAGTGTTTCGTCCACTCCTCCGTAAGTTTGTGTTAGTTTTTTTTGATGATATTCTCATATACAACAAAACATGGACGGACCATTTACATCATGTGGATAAAGCCCTTCACATTTTACACAGAGAAAAGCTATTTGTCAAACGTTCCAAATGTTCCTTTGGTGTCCAAGAAGTCGAGTATCTTGGTCATATAGTTTCACACGAGGGTGTCAAAGTCGACCCCAATAAGATTAAGGCAATTCAAGAGTGGCCCTTACCTAAAACCATCAAGAAACTTCATGGTTTTTTGGGTCTCACGGGCTACTATCGCAAGTTTGTATGAAATTATGGTAAGATTGCAGCACCTCTCACCGCACTCACAAAGAAGGATGCTTTTCGTTGGTCGGACGAGGCCACTCAAGCCTTTGAAGCTCTTAAGAAAGCCATGTGTACAACTCCAGTATTAGCAACTCCCAATTTTCACAAACCATTTATTATCGAATGTGATGCATCAGGAACAGGAATTGGGGCTATATTAATGCAAGAAGGTCATCCGTTGGCATTTGAAAGTAAACAGCTTTTCGAGAAAAATTTGGGAAGATCAACATACGAAAAAGAAATGCTGGCTATTCTTCACGTAGTAGAAAAATGGAGACACTACCTAATCAGTAGCCGCTTCATTATAAAAACAGATCATAGTAGCCTCAAACATTTTCTTGAGCAAAGGTTTTCATATCCGAAACAAAATAAGTGGTTAACAAAATTATTGGGCTATGATTTTGTTATCGAATACAAGAAAGGGAAGGAAAATATAGCCGTCGATGCGCTGTCCAGGAAATATGAAGATGAAGTAGTCATTAACGCTATTTCAGGTCCTTGCTCCCAATGGGTGAATCAATTACAAGATGAATGGTTGTCCAATAGCGAAACTGCTCAGATACTTCAAGAATTATCTAAAGGGTCCTCCAAACACCCTTTGTTCTCTTATGAAGATAAAATCCTCCGGAAGAAGAACCGCATTTACATTCCACACAATTCAGACCTCAAATCGAAGATCCTCGACGAATCACACGCCTCTCCATCAGTAGGACATTCAAGATTTTTGAAAACATATTTAAGGGTCAAACAATCATTTTGTTGGAAAGGATTAAAAGTAGAAGTCAAACAATGGGTAGCAGAATGTGAAGTTTTCCAGCGCAATAAAGGAGAAACAGTCAAATCACCAGGATTGTTACAACCATTACCCATCCCTAAACGACAGTGGGAACATATATCCATGGATTTTATTGAAGGTCTTCCAAAGTCAGAAGGCAGGACAGTAATCTTCGTCGTCGTAGACCGGTTATCCAAATACGCTCACTTTCGGGCTTTACAACATCCATTTTCCGCAAGCAAGGTGGCAAAGGTATTTATGGATTCAATTTTCAAATTACATGGTATGCCAAAAAATATTGTAAGTGATAGAGACCCCATCTTCACTAGTAACTTTTGGCGGGAATTATTTCGACTTAGTGGTACCAAATTGAACATGTCTTCACCTACCATCCACAGCATGGATGGTCAAACATAAGTAGTTAACAAATGTTTGGGTACGTACTTAAGATGTTTTGCTCAAGATAAACAATACCAATGGAGCCATTGGTTAGCATTGGAAGAATGGTGGTACAACACTTCTTACCATTACTCAATTAAGATGTCTCCATTTGAAGCATTGTATGGCACCAAACCTCCAACAGTCGCAGATTACGTACAGGGATCATCCAAAGTAGCCAAAGTGGATGATTGGTTCCAACAAAGGTAGTCTACACTCACCATCCTCAAAGAGAATTTAGTCCAAGCACAAAATCGCATGAAACAACAACAAGACTTGCACCGATCAGAGAGAACTTTTAATATAGGTGATTGGGTTTTCCTAAAGTTGCAACCTTACAAACAATCCTCGTTAAGGATAAAGTCCAGCCAAAAGTTGGCTCCACGATTCTATGGTCCCTACAAAATTTTGTGCCACATTGGAGAAGTAGCCTATCAATTAGAGCTACCTACATCATCACGAATACACCCGGTATTTCATGTTTCATGTCTCAAAAAAGTAATTGGTCAGAAAATACAAAGTCAATCAGAATTACCAATGCTCGATGAGGAAGGACGCATACATCTCCAACCTGAAGATATACTACAACATAGAATCCGAAGACTGAGATCACGTCAGATTCAAGAATTTCTCATTAAATGGCAAGATTTACTAGAGGAGGATGCCACATGGGAACCTGAAAGTATCTTCCAGACATTTCCAGCTTTGAGGACAAAGCTTTTCGAGGAGGGGAGTCATGTTACACTCCAAACCTAGCCGTCGGCTAGGTATTCCAAGCGTATAAAATTTCATATATATAGTAGTTAGTTTATTCCAAATGAAATCATCAATCTTTTGCTATTTTATCTCTGCACTTTCGCAATTGCCTTAACGGCGGGATCTGCCCTCCTAGTGGCAATTGATTTTAATTAAATATTTTTATACTCCTCGCATTCCGCATTCGATTTATTAATTGTTCTGGTTATAGAGTTCAATAATAATTGTTGATTCCGTTCACGAAACAGTAGAAGGAAAATCCTTCCATGGCGCGGATGAGCGGAGTACGGAGCCAAGGCCTCCCGGCTGCCGTAGCAGCCGTACAGGGCGTGCATGTAGTTTCCAGAGGTAGTGCCTCACTGTAGAGGCAGGGCCTGCTTGGAGGTACAACACGCAGTCGAGGGAACCCAGCTCGTTGAGGCCAGAAAGCCACCAATTGAAGCGAGCACGAAGCGGTGTAATTTCGAGAGAAATTCTAACCACTCAAGGAGCCCGATCGATCGATCGGCTCTGATACCAATGAGAAGGGCGAGAATAAATTAAATTCAAGCTATTCAATATTGCAACTACTAAGGTTTTAAATAGGCCCTTAGTGCCAGAAAATACAACCATAATCTATAATTGCATAACAACACGCCTAAGTGCATAGGAGCAAGAATAGGGAGGAAACAATCCCTAAGTATATGCTAACTAACCCTAATAAGCAGCTAACAATATGCCAACTATTATCATAAGATATTATTAGCAAATAACAACTATCCTAGGAATAATAGAAACATACGAAAGCCTAAGTAGAAATAGATGCCCTCATCAGCTTGAAAAATAGGTATTTGATTTATTTATTTATTTTTTAAAGCGAAAAACCCCTTGCGGGGCCTCATTGGTCTGAGAGACCACAAATAGGGGGTTCTACACCGTCAAAGTCACCTAGGAGTCATACCCAACCCTACTCATACCAACATTATCAATTGCATTTTGGATACCCAATTCAGCTTTTTGGTAGGGTGGAGATTTGAACCCGGGACCTCCCTTGGAGGATTGCCCTCTCCTCTCCAACTCACCTACAACACCTGGGTATTTATTTTAAACATTTGAAGTTTGTTCAAATTTTGACATTAAAAAAAATGATATTTTCCTATATATGATGCATTAATGTGGATTTGCTATAAATTTGGAAATATGGTTAGGATTCAATTGTTGAAATTTTCCATACATAGCCTTGCATGTTAAAGCTGGTTCAATGGTAGAAAATTGTTTACTCCATTATAAGCATGATGGAACAAGTACAACAGAGAAACATATTCAGGCATACAAAAATAGTTCATTTTCAAATTATGCATGAAGATGTAGCCTATAGATTATTTCCTCTAATATTGGATGAATTTTCTAAGGACTGGTTTATCAATTTACCTACAGGTTCTATTAATTCTTGGGCTCAACTAGAAATAATATTTTTCAAAAATTTTGGAACATTGGTTGACACAGATTTGTTATCAAATCAGTTTACCTCTATATGTAAAGAATCTAATGAATCTATGAGCCAATTTAATGATAGATTCCATAGGTTATATACTGAAATAGAGACATATTTCATCATTTCAAAAAAATAAGTCCTTCAAATATACTTGGAAGCCTTAGATTACTTTACTTCTACATGCATAAGGATATGTCTTAAAAAACCATCCTTGTCTAGAGCTTACAAGAAGGTAATATCCATAGAACAACGGTGTATTTTGAAAGGGATTGATGTGGATCAACAATAGTGTATTTTGAAAGAGATTGATTTAGGTCAATTATCATTACTTAATCATAAGGCTCAAAATCAGAAGCCACCCATGAATCAGGTTGAAACACAACCTTCTCCCATGATGAACTATTCTTTAGGAGATATGGATTTAAACCAATATCGATAATCTAATCTAGCACCCTCGAATCAAATGATGTATAATGTGAACAATCAATGGGATAAAGTTGAATGTCAAAAATTTACAACCACCCTAGATATTATCCAAGAGGAAGTACAAGTTTCAACACCAACATTCACCAATGAGGTTTGTGATGAACAAGCTCATAAAGATGTATAAATTAACTTAGTTTTGGAAACATGTGAGCCTTTATAAATAAAGGGGTTAGAGCCATTATTCAAAAAGGAATATTGGGATAATTTTATAAAGCAAAAGAAAAGAATTGATTCCACTGTAGAAACCCTTCAGTTACCAAAAAGGGTTGAAGGTTAATTTGAAGAAGAGTTTCTTGAAGAGCTTGAAAATTATGAGAAATATGCAATAGAATTTCTTCCCATGAGTTTAGGTGACAGCTAATTTTTTTTTTAAAAGACATGAGGAATCATTATTTTCTCATAATACTACTGATGAAATTTCTATTTCACTTGATATGCAGGATGTTGAAAATTCTACCTCAAATAAAGATTTTGAAATTTCCATACAATCAAAAAATGATGTGCCAATAATTGAATCACTTTGAAGATGAATTTATTGAACACTTTTCTAAAATTGAAAATGAAGAAATGGTAAATGTTTCTTATGACTCATTTGTTATGAATGAGGAAGAGGTAAAGTCTTCTATTTTACTCTTGACTACTAAAAATTTAGGTACAAATTCACATGATTGTCTTGGAGATTCAAATAAAGAAATATCATTGATGGTTAACAAGGAATTAGAACTGAATCCTATTCATTCAAATGATAAAAATGTTATATTGTAAATAACTCAAGTGGTTGATTAGGGAGATGTGTTATTTGACACATCCTTAGATAGACAAGACTTATGGTTTGAAAAATATGGACATATTTTTAATTGGGTACCTAATTTTGTGTTTTTGAAAAGCAGGTAGTTTATGAAGATGAAGGGCTACAAGATGACAATGATGGAGCTCATGAAGAAAAAGAAGAAATTGTAATGGCTCACAAAATTTTGGTAAATGCTACTTATGATGTGTTGATTGTGGATGACAAGGTATAATCTGCACCTTTGTTATTAATGAAAATTCTAGGTAATAAGTTGTATGATGTTCCTTTAGACGCTCATGATTTTGATAACAAAATATCAAGTATTGTTAATAAGGAATTGGAAACAACTCCTAAATCTATTGCCATAAATAAAACAAAAGAAAACATGATTGAAACTTTGAATCAAGTCCATAGACAAAGAATTTTGAGGTTTTGGGAAATTAATCACAAGTTTTGTATTTAATATATTAGAGTTTTTAGAAAAGGATGGAAATATAGAAAATCGAAGTGATGGCGAGCGAAACCCCATTTTTTGAATCTTTGTTGAGCGAGAAACAAAGAATTTATAATTCGGGAGCAAGGAACGAAACAGGAGCACATAAAAGTGGGACCAAGGACAGAATGGGTAGCTAGGGAAATGGGAATGAGGCCCTAGGTATGTCTTACTCTATGGATTTGGATGATGGGGATGATGTTTTTGGAGGGAAAGAACCCCCAAACAAAACAACAACGAGAAACAGAAAATACCAAGAAGCAAAATTCATAGAAACACTCAAGAGAAGGCCCAAACCCTCCTCATTGGCATCATGCACCTTTTTTCCTGATGGATGCGATGTAATCTTATTAGAAGAAGTCATGGCCAGGTACATTTCTCGCGATTCCTTTTCCCTAGTCATGAAGTTTATGGGGGAAGACCTAATATAGAGGCTATTTGATGATGGGTGATGGTGAAATGGAAAACTAGGGGTTGCTATATAAAGGGGCTTCTTCATAAAGGGGTGATGATGTAATCCTATAGAACTGGTTGCTATATGAAGGGGCTTCTTCATGATTTGAATCAATACTTAAGAGGATGCATACCACATTCTATCTAGGGTCCCATGTTTATTCAGGAGAAGGAGCCTATTCCTCTACAAGTGGGGTGTGGATTTTGATCCAAAAACCCAGAGAATCAACTATGCTCCCATCTAGGTCCATTTGCCAAATTTACCCTCTCACTTTTGGCACAAGGATGTTCTATAAGGGATCACCCGAGCGATTGGGAAGATTGTCACTATTGACCCTACCACACATGCTTGATCGAGGAGGACACAAGCCCGTATCTGTGTTAATAAGAATTTAGAGTCCTAGCTTTCAATCCATATGAATTTGATTTACGGGCATACCACTGATGCCAAGTGGTGGAGTATGAGAAAAAACCCTCCTTTTGCACTAAGTGCCACACCTAGGGACACATTCAAAGCTAGTGTTTGAAATTAAGTCTTACTCATAATGATCACCAGGAGATACAACATCCACCTAAAGGAGAGGTTCAAAGAATGAGAGCTAAAGCAGGTCCACACTATAATCTCAAAGGCAAGAAACCTTCTCCCCCATCTCCAAATTATGACAAGAATAAGGTAAGTTCCTTATTTTATTTTTCCAATAGGTTCAATTTATTCAATAATTTAGATACTCCTCACTCTGATCGATCCTCTAAGAATGAAAAATCTCCTCTACAACCTCCTCATTCATATCCTGATTTGTATCCAAAATACCTATCGACCATGGAACTTGTTACCCAACCCCCACCATCCAATCTCCCACCTTATTCAAATCCCCCACCAAGCACCCACCTTCCTCCATCAGGTCGGGTCCTTCTCATCCTCCACTCGACCCCCATGGTGACGAGGTTGATAGTCCTGAGTCGTCTCATGATTCTCCTAAAGCATGGAGCCCTAAATAGATCAAAATTTTTAAAAAATCCATAATTTATGTTAGAAATGACAAAAATAAGGGCAGACCGTCGGTTGCAGAGCAAAGAAATAGAGATATAATGAAAGATATTGCCAATGACACCCAATAAAATCTCTTTTAGGAACTAGAAATTTCCAATAGAGAAGAATCAAAGAGATCCAAACATATTGTGCAGTAAGGCAAAGGAGGCCAAAAATACTACAATAGTTCCAAATGGGAATCCTCTCTTGGAATGTGAGAGGATTAAATAGAGCAACGAAATATAGACTTGCTGCTTCGATGTGAAAGGATTCAAATCCTACAATATTTATAATTCAAGGAACCAAATTAGGCATGCAGTCCTCACCTAAAGTTGCCAAAATTATTTGGAGAAAATGGGAATTTTCCTTTAGTCCTACCTCTGGGACATCTGGCAAACTCCTTTGCCTTTGGGACCCAACCAAGGTGGAAGGAAGAGTGATTTTTGGTGAAGGGTGAATCTCCAACATATTTTTTCATGATGTTGTTACTAAGCATTATTGGGTGTTGACGAACATCTATGCCTCTAATATTACTTAGGACAAGCTAAACCTTTGGAATAATCTCACTCAGATGCATGAGGATTTCAATAATATCCCTTGGATCCTTTCTGGGGACTCAATGCTTCGCTATATCCATTAAGAAAAAAGAGGGAAAGATATTTCTCCCAGGAACACAGGGGACTTCAAAAATTTTGTGGATGCAAATGAGCTAATGGATGTTTAGCTAAGGGGATCCCAATTTACCTGGAGTAACAAAAAGGGTAGGGGGTGATCTCATTCAGGAAATACTTGACCAGGTTTTTCTTTCTTAGGATGTGTTACTTCTATTTGGAAATGCCAGTTTATAGGCCTTGTCGAAGATTGGGTCTGATCACAATCCCCTAATTTTTAAAACTGATATTAGACTTCCTTTCAAAAATGCCTTTCATTTTGAGGTGATGTGGACCCATCATCCTAACCTTAAAGCTCACATTGTTGAGTGGTGGGGAGAGAGCTTCCCAGGATCTGTCACTAACCAAGTTAATCAAAAATTACGATCTATAAAAGTCAAAATGAAGGTATGGAATACATAAATTTTTGGAAATATCTTTAAAAATAAGTAGAACATCAGGGAAAAACTTCAAATAATTAAAAATCAATTACAGCAGGGCCAAGGGGATGCTAGTTTGAGAGCTGAAGAAAAATGTTTGCTATTAGATTTCGATAACATACTGAAAAAGGAAGAGATATTTTGGTATAAAAATTTGATACACTTGTGGTTGAAATAAGGAGATTCTAACTCAAAGTTTTTTTTATATTTCAACGCTCAAACACAAAGGGGAAAATAGGATTAAGGAACTAATCAGAAACAATGGCATCTTCACTTCCAATATCCATGAAATTCATGATGAAGTTGTCCTTCACTTTGAGTCCCTCTTAGGTTCTTGCCCTCTCCCCAAGCAATGGAATTCCTCCTCATGCACATTCCTAGAATAATCACTAATAAAATGAATGCTAATATGTTAAGATATTTAAGTTTCGAGGAGATCCATCGGGCCCTCTTCTCCATGTAGCCAAAAAAAGCTCCTGGCCCTGAAGGATTCTCCCCAAGGTTCTTCCAAAATTTTTAGGAAATCATCGGCCCTGACCTTTGCCAAGCCATAAAAGAAATGTAGATATCCAAAGTCATTCCCAGGGATGTGAATTCTACTTTTCTTGCCCTCATCCCAAAAGATCCCAATTCCAAAATCCTTTTTTATTATCATCCCATAAGCCTTTGTAATGTTATCTACAAAGTATTTTCAAAGACTATGGCCAATAGATTAAAAGGCATTCTCCCATACTTGATTGACCCCTGCCAAGGAAGCTCAGTTAAAGGTCAAAATATTATGGACGGGATCATAACCATTCATGAACTTATCCATTCAACCCATAAGTCCATTCAATTTTATTCCTAAAGCTTAACATGAACAAGGCTTTTGACAGAGTGGATAGGGAGTTTTTGTCTAAATTTCTCCAAAAGTTTGGTTTCCATGATAACTGGGTACATCTAATTATGCAATGCATATCTACTTCTTCGATTTTTGTGCTTGTGAATGGATATACCGTAGGGTACTTCCCTAGTACTAGAGGCCTGAGGGATCCTTTATCTCCCATCCTCTTCATTATTCTTGTTGAGAGCCTGGGAAGAGCCATAAAAGCAACATGTTCCATGGGGTTGATTTCTAGCATCAAATTTACATCCAATCTTCGACATTCTACTCACCAAAAGTTTATGGATGATATTCTATTGGAAATTATTGCATCTATTTCAGAGGCAAGAGTCATCAAAACTATCCTCAACCTCTACAAGGAAGTTGTAGGGCGAAAAATCAACTTCACCAAAAGCAAGATTTATTTCACTAATACCCTAGTGCCCTGCCAACTCAAAATTACAAACATTCTAGTATGTTCTATTGCAACATTTCCTCCTTATCTAGGCCTCCCAATGTTTCAAGGTAATCCTTCCAAAACGATGTGGAATAATGTTATTGAGAGATTTCATAAGAAAATTGTAGGGTGGAAAGGTGCCCTTCTCTCCTAGGCAGGTAAAGCTACCCTGGTCATGTCAATTTTACAAAGCATACCTATGTATTTTTATTAGTTTTTTAAATTCCTGTAGTAGTTGGGACTATAATTGAACAAATCCAAAAATGCTTCCTATGGGCTAGAGCTGATAATTAGAAAAGTTCCACTTAGTGGCCTAGGATAAAGTATGCTCTCCAAAAGAAAAGGGTGGGCTTGGATTTCATAGAATCAACAAAATGAATCAGACTCTCTTATCTAAACAGACTTGGAAATTTTTCACTAATAAAAATTTGGAATGGATTTCAATCATTAAAAGCAAATATTTGTAACATCACACCTTCAAATATGAAGAAACCCCCCAAACAGGGTCTCAATTTTGGTAGTCTATCATCCAAACTAGACCCCTACTCTAAAGAGGAATCAGATGTTATCTCAGATATGGGAGATCCATTGATTTATGGCATGACCCATGGGCTAGGTATGAGCCCCTTATCAATGACCCAGAAATAACTACTATCAAACTCCTAACTGATCATAGGTTTGGTCTGAGAGTTGCTGACTTCATTGTGTAAGATCAGGGCCGACCTAAGTGGAAGAAGATTTATTTCAGAATAAGCAATGTAAACATTGACACAACTATCACCTCTCTGTAGGTAATTTTTAGAGCAAAATTCATCCCTAGGGCCTAGGAAAAAGATAAACTCTTTTGGAAAGGTACTGATGATGGCTCATTTTTGGTCAAGTCTGCATTTTCCTTGCTGGATACCCCATAGGCCCTACATTGTAACCAGGTTGCCCCAGCTATCGTTAAGAGAATTTGGCTCAAATATCTCATATTGAAAGTTGCTCACTTTTCTTGGTTAGCTTTCCAAAATAGAATTCTCACTATAGAAAACCTTATCAAGAGGGTTGTCATAGTTCCCAACAAATATTACATATACTTATAGGTATGGGAATCCACTTAACACCTGTTGATCGAGTGTCCCTTTGCCTACAATTCTTTCTCAATTCTGGTTAATATGTTTTAGGTTAAGTGGGTATGGCCCTAGTCAATCATTGATATTTTTATCTAGTGGTCCCAAGTGTTTCATAACCCCTAGACTCTAGTTCCTGTGGGAAGCATTGCTGCATCATACCCTGTGGTAAATCTAGCTAGGGTGCAATAACAAAATCTTAAATGACCATTCCAGGGACCCAGAGGCAATGGTCAACAAAGCTCTATGCTTTGCCATTGAAAATGTAAATTTGGTCCCCTACCTGAATACCCTAGTATATGGGTTGGAAGCCTCCTTGTTAAAATCCCTTGGCATCTCTTCTGACTACACCAGATACCATACTCAAACTAGTTGTAGGTCCATTGTCAAGTAGACCCCCATCTAGGGGTGGCTCAAAGAGAATTTTGATGGATTATATAAAGGCAACCCTAGATATTCTAGGACTGGAGGAGTCATTTGAGACCATGAGGGCAAAATCATCAGAGTTTTCATTGAGAACCTAGGAGTTCATTCCAACAACTATTTTGAAGCTCATGCCCTCTAGAGGATCCTTGAACTCAACAAAGGTCTAAATAACCCAATGATATTTGAATGGGATTCCCTAAATATGGTTAACCATGTTAAGAATAATTCCAAGGTTGGAAGGAATATTCAAAGCATCATTTAGAAGATCTAATCCACCCTCAGGTAGCGCCTGCTCAGCATAGTATAGCATGCTTTTAGAGAAGCCAATATGGTGGTAGATTTGCTAGCTAAAAGAGCAACCAATCAGGATGATTTTATTATATGGGAAGACTCATTCCCTCAAGACATCATAGACATTACTAAAAATGATGTTGAGCACCATTCCAAATAAAAGCAAGTATCATTTCAAAGGTATTTTTATCAAAACCAAGGGTATTCTCATTAACACCATGATTATTTGTTCCCCTTCCCATTTAATCATTGTATTTCGAAATGTTAGTTGTGCCTCTTTCCATGCGGGTCAATTAGATATTGGCAAAGCTTCTGATCCCATTTGGATTCACCCCATCACCTTGTGCCTCTGCCTCTCCCTACTCATTTTTCCACATCTCTCGATGTTCACCTCATCACTCTTCCATATCCTTCACCTATCATCTTCCATACCATTCGCTCCACCTTGTTAGTTGGCATCTTCTACCCTATCGTACTTCATTTCCTCTTGCTTTGCCATTCTATTTCCCCTTCACATGCTATTGCTAATGTGGTCCAGTGCTATTATCCTTTGGTTGAAGTTTCAACATGCATTGGAAAGGGCCTTTTGTCTTGTAATCCTCTCTGTTGCAATCCTAGGCACTCCTTATCCTACCACCTATTGGGGTGTATTCATTTATTTCTTAGCATCCTTGCTTCTATATTTCCATCTTGGTTCTTTTACTATTGTGGCATGTTCGACATTATGGCCATTCTTGAGCCATCTGTGTTGCAACTCAAACCTATCACTAAAGTTCTACTTGGAACCAAGGAATTCATTTCCTTCTTCAAGCTATTTGGTGGTGTGGATGAGGGTATCACCAACGAGTTCGTAAGTTCATGGAATAATAGTGTGGTTCAGATTCGAGGGCTCCAAATTGAGGTAAACATCCATATTTTAGCTAAAATTTTTGGGTTATCTTCCAAGGGCAGGGTGGTGAGATGGGACAGACATAATTTCAAAGAAGAAACTAAACACTTTCCTGACAAAGGTATGGAGTTAACTTGGGTTAAGGGGGGAGTCCTCCGTTCCTCTCTTCCTTGTCCCTAGGACTCTATCATACAATGGATAATGTTAGCGGTCCCCTCTGTTCCTTCCACATCACCTTCATTAATCATCTGCATGAAATCAATCTAATTAACATTTCTGACTTTTTGGTTCAGTCCATAAGCCTTACCATAGAAAACTTCAGGGATAAGAAATCTTCCAAGTACATTTCACACTAGGTATTAGTCCTCATTATTTACAAACATGCCCTCTTATATCAGCCTACTGCCAAACCTTCAATTGCTCCTTTGATCACCGTGTCCTCTCCTAAGACAACTCATGGTCCTAAGTCCTATAATTCTAATTCCTCGATTGAGTCCTCTAGCGCCATTCCCCTCCCCCACAACCCCTCGTTTGGAGTACCCCTACAATCCTCTACCCCTTTTGATGGTATCCCAAAAGATGTCAATCCCATTCAGTACAAAAACAAATATGAGGAAAGTCCACCATCCAAACCAAAGAATTCAGCCCCTGTGGAATCCCGAGCTACCGAACCCAAAATCAGACCCTTGAGGAGCAAAAGGAAAGTTGTTCAAACCTCTCCCAACATAAGTTCATGATGTTTGAAAAGGAAAGATGTTGACGAATTATGACCCACACACGAGATCATTTCATATGATGAGGAAGATGTCCGGTGCAATGCTGATTGCGTGCTCCAAACTAGCACCATCAATCATGTATCCAGAGTGGTGGAGCAACTCAAGGTAACAACTAACATGGTCAGGGAGACATACATCATATTTTTGCACACCATCAAGGAGATCCAGGAACTCTTGGCTTCCATCAATGTTCTCCTTGCAAAGGATCAAAACACTAGCATCAAATAGGAGGATGAAGATGATTCCTAGTAGGTCTGGGTGTGGGGTAGCTGGTAGATGGTCTACCAATATTTTTTAAATTATGTAATGGTGTTGTTTCCCCTGTTTAGGGTGTCTAGTCTATGTTTTTTTCAATTTTCCTGTTTAGTTTTTAGAGCTAGTTTGTATTAGGATTTTATAGATTGCTGTTTGTCCTCTTATACATCCTTGTGATATTGGGATACTCCAAATTTTGTACTATTAGAATTTTAAATGCCCTATATAACAGGTGTTGGATCCATTCAACCCAACAAGTAATTAAAATATTTTACCTACCAAAAAAAAATCCATATAAAAATTATTATTAAATCTAAGATTCAATCTTATAATGATTCTTGTTTAGGAGACATCCTAGATGCTTGCAAATTGTTGTACAAGTTCAATTGGCCTAAAAACATGGAAAATGAATTGGTTTTAAAAATTTTAGAAATAGGCTCCTTCTTGCAAGACCTCATATTTGAAAAAGAAAGCCTAATTCTAAATCATGAATTGAATTGTGAAAACTACATTTTAAAGAATAAACAAGAAAGAATTAAAAATAAAGCATTGTATTACCATTTCAATGTGTTGAAGTTTCACTATAGGATTGATAATATAATTGAATCAAATTGGCAAAATGAGATAGGCACAATGAGAGGTTCTATTTTTGGCCTAATATTATTTTTATTGGATTCCTATAAAACCTAGTATGCATATCAAGATAGATGCCTTTTAAATGGTGAAAATTGCATTTGGGATCCAGGAAAAGGTTTGCTTAAATTTTTGTATCATCTTGTACATAGTGTATATTTTTTTTGTAAATTGTTTTGGTTTTCTTGTTTTTTTTTTGTTTTAATTTTGTTGTTTTGTGAACTTGTTTGTTTATCTTCAGGTTGGTTGTGCGATTTTGATTTGCTTCAGTTTTTGTTTGCACTAAATTAGCTTTGCCAAATTTTTGGAGTTCAGTTTATGTTGTAATTTTGCTATTGAGTTGGCTAAAATGTTGTGGTGTTGTTTTCTTGATTGAGGTAGTTATTATTTGGACACCAAACATTTGATGATTTTGTTTGATATATGTTCCTGTGTCATTCAAGATAAAATTACCTATTTTGAAAATATTTAAAACTTGAAGAAAAATAAAGTGAGATATCTAGTATATATCTTTATGAATTTGAACCAATATAGTGAAATTTGGAACAACGAAATCATCTTGCAAAAGCTCCACAAAAATTGTAACACATTAAAGAAATATCCCTTGAAATATGGAAGAATGAAATTTGTCAATTTTGCATATTAAGGTTAAAATCTAAGACACTCAATTTTTAGCCTTACTTGATCTCTCACCCAAGTGGCAGGTGAATTTTGCAAAATCAATATAGATCTTGAAAAAAAAACAAGCAAAATCAATGAAAAGTAAAGCCGAATCAGTCACCATAGTTTAGATAATATTCACCAGGGCTATAGATGCTTGATTGATAGTGGAACTATGTCTAGATTGAAATAAAGAAAAAATAGCAAAAGTAAAATTTATTTAATACCTGGGTGATTCATATAATCTCTATTGAGGCTATAAATGCCTGACTGGTAGTAGAGCAATGTCTTGAAGAGAGTAAGGTTACATCCACCGGGGCTATAGACACTTGACTGGCAGTGGAGTAATGCAGAGGTACACTTCAAAGAGGAAAATTCTATAAGCCTAAATGTAATGTTGATAATGAAAAATTGAAAGGTTTCAGGGATATCAAATGAACCACCTAGCACACATTGAGTAGAAGCAAATGTTTCAGTTGTTTCAGTTTGAACTTATCTATTCACATTCTTTCGATATTATTGATGCTCATTTGTCTAATGTTTGGGTTTTGTTGTTTTCAGTATTGGGTTCTTAAGTCTGAAATGCTCAGGAGCATTTCCCAACAAAGTCGCCATTTGTGGTGACCATTTCACAACGACCCCAAAATTGGGGATCCATCGAAAATTTTCAAATTTTGATGTTCATTTTGAAGTTTTGGTTTGTGTCTGTGTTTAATGTTAAGATAAGAGTTTCAAGTTTGTGTTGTTTTAATTGTTTATATATTTTTGATGTTTAACAATTTATTACTTTAAATATTTTAAATTGCTTTTATTTAAAAATCTAAAAATATATATTTATTTTAAAACATTTAAAAAAACAATTTAATATATTTCAAAAAATTTAATAAAAGGTTTTTTGATATTTGCAGGTTTATCAGGGTCAAAATCTAGCGTGTTTTTTGAAATGGTGGTGGTCAAACTCTGGCATAGTTTTCAAGGAAAGCAAAGAAAATAATATGGTTATAAAATCCGTTTTAAATTGTAGAATGAAATGAACGAACACAATGTTAAATTATAAATAGGCCATTGAAAACCAAGAAAATAGGTCAATTTTTTTTACAGGATAGAGGAGATATTGAAGAGGAGAAGCGAAAGGACAGGTTGCACTTGGTTTGACATTGAAAGAACAAAGGAGCTTCTGGAGATTATTTTATTGTAAAATCCAAAGTTTTTATATCAAATTATTCTTGTTAAAACAAGCATGCAGATGATGTTTTAGTGGATGAAATAGTTTGATATAATTTCATTTTAAAGTTTCCTTTGAAGATAGCATTTGACTTATATTAGATTGTGTTAGTTCTGATCAATATAGGTTAAATTTAAATTTCAGAAGAGTTCTGTTTTCATTTTGTAGCTTGTAGATTAATTTTATTTTAATTTTTTTCTTCCTTAAGCTTTTTATTTTTATTGCAAAGGTTCGATTTATGAAACCTTAATTTCATATTATGAAGCTCAAACTTTATAATTAAGGTTTCCTGTGTATTCATTATCCAAATATTTACGTAAATTTTATATTTGGATAAATAAGCATTACACTAGTTGGAAGGTTATAGAAACCCTAACTACCATATTATAAAGGTGCAAAACCTTATAATTAGGGTTAATTTTATTGGTCATAGAAACCCTATTTCATAATTATAAAGGTTCAAAACCTTATAATTAGGGTTTAAATTTTTTATGTTTGTTCACCATTCGAATATTCAAATTTCAATTTTATATCGGGATGAACAAATATTCAAATTAAAAAAAACCTTAATTTTAATATTATAAAGTTCAAGGGATTATTGATCGGTTGGCGCTCTGGCGATTTGGCGGGAAAAACCTCTGAGCTGGTGTCGGGCGTTTCTCTAGGGTTTCTGGTGTGGAAGCTCTACCAGGGACTGTGGTGGGTTGACAGGGTGCTTGGCTGAAGGTTCTTCCGCTGCCCTGGGAGGGCCCAATGGGGTCTCCTCCAGCTCCTCCTGCTGGGAGAAAGAATTCGTATGTTGAGATGTTAAAGGAAAACCCTTCGTCCTCCTCTGATGAAGCTCAACGAAGGGCTTTTCAAACGTTACTCAAGAATGTTAGCAAGGGTGCATCTGCACACCGAGTTAATGGCTGCCTCCCGCAATCCGCTACCAGACCAAAGATTGTTATAGAACCGAAGCTGGTTGAAGACACAATTTCCTACCGTGCTCACCATGACCTGATTTGCAAATTCATGGGTATTCGTCCCACTCTGAACTTTCTGCACACCTGGGTTAGACAGAACTGGGAGCCACTAGGTGAGTACTCCTTATGGCCTATCAGTAATGGTTATTTCATTATTAGTTTCTCTTCTTTAGCAGATAGAAACAGAGCATTTGAATCAGAGAAGAGGAACCATGGCCCGACTGGGTTATTTGTTCAACCTTGGAGAGTGGGTTTTGACCCTCGTATCGAACCCACGGCGGTCCGAGTCTGGATCCAGTTGTATGCTCTCCCGATGGAGTTTTGGGGTGAGCAGGTTTTAGAAATGATTGGTAATTCATTAGGCAGATTTATAGGAGTCTCCAGAGACACTATAGAGGGAAACACAGTTGTCTTTGCTAGGATCTGTGTTGAAATGGACATTAGCTCGACCTCTACCAGCCGAGGTGGAACTTGAGTTGACAGGGCTCTCCTGGATACAACAGTTAGATTATGAGGCACTACCTTTTAGATGCAGGGTCTGCCATAAGCACGGCCATCTGGCGAGGTTCTGCCCAAATATTCTGAGCACAAAAGTGGAGGCGCCGCTTGGAAATCCAAATCGCCCCAGAGAGGGCAAGTTTACCCCTGTCCAAGATCCATCTAGTATTCCTCAGGATTATGATCTCCAGAAAGATGGTTTTGAACAACCGAAGCGAAGGAGAAATAAAAAGAAAAATTCCAAGGAGCAGGCACAACTTAAACCAACCAATCGGTATGAAATCTTTAAATCCCTAGTAGATCAAGAGGACCAAGTTATGGAAGGAGTGGATGGGAATGTTGAGGATATTAACATTCACTCTCAGGCTTCCCCTTCTTCTACTCCGGTCTTAGAACAGGTAATGGAACCCTCTGGGACAAGGCAGCCAGAGAACTCAGGGACACTGGTAATCCACTCCCCAGCACAGCCGGTTATTAAGGACGTCAATATGGGAAGCTCTGAAAAGAACAGGGAAAGGCCGGTTCTAGGGATTACCCAGGTGGAGAAGAGGTCTAAAAACAGTAATTCCAAAGGAGCAGCGAGAAAATCCAATAAGGATCTACTAGCAGTACAAGGAGACAAGCTGATCAATGGAGGATCGGTGAGGCCAATTGAGTCTTATTGCTCACAAGGTCCTCAATGATTATTCAATCCTGGAATGTTAGGGGTTTAAACAACAGAACCCATCAATCTGCTGTTCAAGGACTTTTAGGAAAATGTAAAACAGACTTTTTGCTCATCCAGGAGACAAAAATGTCTGTAGATCTTATGTGCAAGACTGCTAACAGAATATGGCGGGGTGCTGATTATATGGATGTGGCTGCTCAGGGTGCCTCGAGGGGGATTGTTACTCTCTGGAACCCTCAAGTATGGACAACTTTAGAACACATAGCTTGGAGGGGTGTTCTCACTTCTCTGTTTAGAAACAATGCCACAGCTGAACATGTTCTTATTACAAACTTCTATGGGGCTCAATGCTTTGATGGCCAGCGGCTCCAATGGCAAGTTGTACACAACATGAGGTCATCCTGGGAAGTTTTTGACTGGATCATAGCTGGGGATTTTAATGCCAAATTGTCTGTTAGGGATCAGGAAGGTGGTGCCCCAGTTTTGGATCCTGGGGACCGGTTCTTGATTGCCCAAATCCAGGCCTTTAATCTGGTTGATATCAAAGGCCCTGGAACCTACTTTACTTGGACAAACAAGAGGAGAGAGCCACACAGCAGGAAGGTTAAGTTAGACCGGTTTTTGGTTTACGAAGAGGCATTTATTAAATGGAATCTTAAGTTCCAGATTTTGGAAGGTCCAGTCTCAGACCACTATCCCCTTTTGTTGGAGGGAGGGCCGATGACAGGTCAACACCATAAGCCATTCAAATTTGAAAATTTTTGGTTGCAAAAGGAGGATCTCCGAAGGAAAATTCCACAGTGGTGGGAAGAAGGCCGCCTACCCTTGGGGACTGCAATGTTCAAATTCCATAAACAGCTCCATTTTGTCAAGTGTAAATTGAAACAGTGGAGACAAAACAATAAGTCGGACTTCCAGCTCCAAAGGGCCCCCTTGATGGCTAGATGGGAGGAGGTGCAAAAACACTTCAGGGAAGGTACCATTACTGAGCACCTTAAAGTTGAGGATGATGCTCTGCGCAAAGCGGTTGAGGACATTGATAATCAAGAGGAAATTTATTGGAAACAGAGAGCAAGAATCACTTGGTTACTAGAAGGTGATAGAAATACAAAAATTTTCCACCGCTCAGCCTGTGCAAGGAGACAAATGCATAACATGGAAGTCCTTCACGATGAGAATGGACACTCCTTTGATACTCTCCCTGGAATGCATTTCCACTCAATGGATTATTTCTCAAACCTTTTTAAGGAAAGTAGGGAACAAGATGTGGAAGCCCAAAATGAAGTTATTAATGTCATACCTTCTATTATCTCTCACGAAGAGAATCAGACTCTCCTTAGACCCATTGACAGTGATGAACTAAAGAAAGTGGTCTTTGGGATGAGCACGGGAAAATCGCCAGGTCCAGATGGCTTTCCTATAGAATTCTTTCAGGCCTTATGGGATACTCTGGAGAAAGATGTTTTGGCTGTCGCAGAGGAGTCCAGAACTAATAAAAGAATGCTTAAGGCTCTCAATCACACCTTCATCACTTTAATTCCAAAAGGGGAGGGGGGGTTCATCTCTATGATTTCAGATCGATTGCCTTATGCAATGTTATTTATAAAATAGTCATGAAGATTATGGCTGAACGGCTAAAACCTTTTCTCCATAAAATAATTTCCTCTGAGCAAGGGGGTTTTGTTGAAGGAAGACGAGATCTTGGATGAAGTGGTCCTTGCTCGGGAGGCAATCCATACAATGCAAACTTCAGGCAACAAAGGAATGTTCATAAAGTTGGATATGTCTAAGGCTTATGACCGGGTGGAGTGGGGCTTCCTGGCAAAGATGATGGCAGCCTTTGGCTTCTCTCAGGACTGGATTGACTGGGTCATGAGTTGTATCTCCACACCTTCTTTCTCTGTTCTAATCAATGGGCTCCCCTCGACTCCTTTTGGAGCCTCTCGGGGTCTTCGTCAAGGGGACCCTTGCTCTCCTTACCTCTTCCTCATCTTAGCAGAAGGATTAGGCAGACTCTTCCTGAGAAGACGACAGCTAGGTGTGATAACAGGTATTAAAGTGGGGACAGAAGTTTTGACCCACTTACAGTTTGTGGATGACACAGGATTGGTTGGAGTGGCCAGCCTCAGGGAAGCAAGAGGAATTAGAGATACTTTAAACATCTACCTTCGGGCCTCAAATCAAGTCATTAATGATAAAAAATCCAAAGTGGTCTTCTTCAATCTTGACCGAAGGTTATAGGAAAGAGTTACTGAGATCCTGGGATTTACTAGGACTTCTCTACCTGTTGTTTACTTGGGGGTTCCACTGCATTTCAAAAAACTAAAAATTGATATCTGGAAGGATCTTTTGGATGGCATCAAAGAGAAAATGAATCATTGGTCTCATAAATGGTTAAGCTATGGAGGCCGACTAACTTACTTACAATCAGTTATTCAGGCAATGCCAATATATAAATTCTCCATCCTGGCTGCCCCACATTCTATATGGAAAGAGCTTGACAAAATGGCCAGAAGCTTTTTATGGGAGGGTGCAAAAGGGAAGAAGAAATGGGCCTTGGTTGGATGGGATAAGGTCACCCAGCCCAAGGATAAAGGAGGGCTGGGACTGAGAAGCTCCAAGCTTAATAATCAAGCTTTGGCTAGTAAATTGTCTTGGAGGTGGATTTCCCAGCCAACATCCCTCTTTAGCAGAATTCTTTCTAGCAAATACCTAGGCCATGCTCACCCCAATGATCTGGGACGTTTCCCTTTGGAGGGTAATGGATCCTTAGTATGGCAGACTCTCAAGCTGGGAGCTCAAGTTATCAAAGATCAATTGTTTTGGAAAGTGGGGAGAGGGGAGAAGGCCCGTTTCTGGACTGACTCCTGGGATCAGCACCCTCCCATCATTGCTGTGTTTCCAGAATTGCAACCCATTAAATCAGCCATAGAAGACAAGGGCTGGATTCATATTGAGAGTTATTTCAATACCAGCCACATTGGGGAGTACAAGTTCAAAAAGTTCAAGAGGTTGGAAGAGTGGCCAATTCCAATCCCACCGGAGTTGGCACCAATCTTAGAAAAATTTTTGAAAGCCAGGTTTCTTACTGGGCGGGATGAAGAGGATGAACTTGCACAGGGCTTTTGGAACCTTAGGGTTTACATTGTGAAGGTGGGATTTAACCAGATTCTTCCAGAGCCCCTCCCACACTCTTTCTCGGTCCATGTTTGGAAGAAGATATGGCACCCCAAGGGTTGGCCGAAGGTGAATTTTTTTGCACGGCAACTTATGCACAATGGAATTCTCACCTTTGACAATCTTAGACACAGAGGCATCATCGGTCCTTCTCAGTGTGTTTTATGCCGCAAGCATGAGGAAACTGCTGATCATTTGATGTTTGAATGCCCCTTCACACGGCAGATTTGGATGCGCTGGTTTTCCCACTTCAAAATTCAAGCCAACAGTGAGGTGACTCGGACCAATATTTGGAACCGATGGAAGAGAGGCAGATTTAAATCCAAAGCTCTCCGAATTGGCTGGGAGCTGGGCTTTCTTTTTATTTGGTGGCAGGTGTGGTTGGAGAGAAATGCCCGCATTTTTCGTGAAACATTCTCTTCACTTGATGGAATATGGCAGGTTATATGGAGCAAAGTGGTGGAAACGATTTGCCATCTACGTTGAGGAGGAACATCAGTCTGTTTATGTGCCACTGGTTGATGGAGTTGTTGCTCTTGAAAGACAGGCTCATGATAGATGGCACCCTCCCCCAGCAGGATGGATCAAAATCAATGCGATGGAGCTGCAAAAGGAAATCCGGGTAGTGCTGGTACTGGAGTTGTGTGCCGTGATCATGGTGGGTCCGTGCTTTACTGGGAACTGCACGGTCTGGGTCATGCCACAAACAATGAAGCGGAGGCCTTGGCTGTTAAATTTGCTTCTATCTGGGCTGTCAAGCAGGGCCATAGAAAGATAATTCTTGAGTCCAACTCCCAAATTCTGGTGGGCGCTCTCGATTGCATGAGGAACTTTGATTTGCAAGCCTGGAGGTTGCGGAGTCTTGTCTCTCGGATAAAGGATCTCCGGAAAGAATTAGATGATGTGGTTCCCATCTATGTGAGTAGGGATTTCAACAAGGCGGCCGATTTCCTTGCTAAGATAGGTCCTTGAGAAGGAAGTTGGAGTGCAGATGCATAGTGATATGCCTGTGGAGGATGCTGTGATTCGGCAAGGCCTTGAATGCTACCTATGATAATGTGCAAAGTTTTTGCTGCTAAGGAAGGTTTTTGTCGCGATTTCGTGACATGTAGCGGCGTCGTGGCCTCTTGTTGGAAGTTGTCGCGATATCGCGACAGGTTTTGCCTTCTCAGCCTTAGAAAGGAACATGTCGCGAAATCGCGACATGTCGCGAAATCGTGACGTTTTTGGCGCAGGGATGATAAGGAGGATTATCGTCGCGATATCGCGACATTTTTGGTAAACTTGAGCAAAGGGCACATTTCGTCGCGATATCGCGACATTTTTGTCGATCGGAAGCTGCATGGTAAAACTGTCGCGATATCGCGACAGTTGGGGCACACTGGCGTCATCTGGATTTCTTGTCGCGATATCGCGACAATTTTGAAGACTGGCTGCAATGAGGATTATCATCGCGATATCGCGACTTTTTTGGTGAACTTGAGCAAAGGGCACATTTCGTCGCGATTTCGTGACATTTCTGTCGATCGAAAGCTGCATGGTAAAATCGTCGCGATATCGCGACAGTTGGGGCACACTGGCGTCATCTGGATTAATTGTCGCGATATCGCGACAATTTTGAAGACAAGTTGCAATGAGGATAACTTGTCGCGATATCGCGATAGTTTTGAAGATTGGGAACTGAAAGGAAAATTCGTCGCGATTTCGTGACACTTTTGGCACATTCATGGCTTTGGTAAAAATTGTCGCGATATCGCGACACTTTTGCGGATTGGGAGTCAAGATGAGAATATGTCGCGATATCGCGACACTTTTGCTGGCTGGGCGCTTCGGAGAAATTTCGTCGCGATTTCGTGACCCTTTTGGAGATTTGATGCTTCCTGGAGTTCTTGTCGCGATTTCGCGACCTGTGATGATAGACCGTCGGAGGGAGTTTTTGTCGCGATTTCGTGACTTTTTTGGCGATCGGACGCGGAGGGCTTTGTCTGTCGCGATATCGCGACATGTCGCGTTTTCGTGACTGATGGCGCTGCTGCGGCCGCGACGGGGTTGATTGCCGCGATTTCGCGACATGTCGCGTTTTCGCGCCTTGTTGTCTTCTGTGCTCTGTGGGGGTTAGCGTTGCCTTTGTGCTCTCCGCTTGTTGTCTAGTTCTCTGTTGTTGGTTGGGATGAGTTTTCTCCCTTGTGTAATTGCCTTTTGTATTAATACAAGTTTTTCAATTTTTTCAAAAAAAAATATTATAAAGTTCAAACTTTATAATTAGGGTTTTATATTTAATGGCTTTGTTGGAATTTACATAAACTATAATTTTAAGTAAAGTTTTATTAATAACATAAATTTTGATTTTAATTAAAATGCTTAATGAAATTTATGTTAATATAAAATTTTAAAGTATTTTTAATTAAAATCCTATTTTGAAGTTTTAAAATAAATTTGCATAGTTTAAAAATTAAATTCAAGGTAAATTTATTTATTCTAGAAAAGTGAATTTTATTAGAGGATCTATCAAAAAAATGATTTCAGATCAAGACACCTAAAATCCAGGTCCCTTGTTATAATGTTATGTGCATTCAAAAGTTATTTTTAGCATTATTTCATATCTAGATGTTCCATACTTTTATGACACATTATAACAAAGAACCTTGGAAGAATCAAGTATTCTTTTGCAAGAGAGGGTTTTAACTCTAAAATCCTAACTGTGAGTGTGATTTTGCAACTGGGTAAAATTACACATCAAAAATTACCTTATTTATCATATCATGGAAGGCAATGTCCATGTCTCTATGGGAGGTTACCCCAACATTGGATAATTTAAAAGGCATCTCTTGATATAATTTTTTTTTCATCTTGTGGTCAAGGCTGTCTTATATTGATCTTCATATTTTACCACTGTAGACACCCAAAAGTCACACATTGTTGTTTCTACATATCCATAGGTGATTCCAGACATCCCTAGGCTATTGTAGGCTATCGTAGTCATGCGTAGTCATACGTAGATTGCCATAGTTCACCATAGCAGTATGTAGACTTCCATATATGACACTTTATCAGCTTTCAGGTCCAAAACCCTAATAAGCCTTCAAAATCACATCTCGAGCATTGGGATATCCTTCAACAGCCTATTTGCACTCAATTGAGGCCCCCATGGGCTATTAATTGGCAAAAATAATTAACAAGTCAATTCCAAAAATCTAATTTAATGTTGACTTCACTTAAGTCACCTTTTTAGGGAAAATTTGATTAATTAACCTCTAATCCTTAATTAATGCTAATTGCACCCTCCCACATGTGTGAAATTAGGGTTTGTTAGGATGTTTCTTTTAATCATGTCCTAAATTGACTTAAGACCTCCTAATCAAGATTAACTCTAATCCATCCTCACACATGTGTGAGGATGAGATATTTCTCATAAGGAATGTGATGTTGCCACATTGCATTTCCTAACCTAACCCTAGTCAGAATTCAACCTAGGTTTAGTCTATCTAACTCCCCCCTACACCTTGCCATTTCCTATAAATAGTGGGTCCTAAACCCCTAATTACCTCTCTCTCCCAAGTTCAACAAAGCATAGAAACTCTACAAAAATTGATACCAAGTGTTCAAAAATCAGTTCTCGGAGCATACAATCAGATTTCAATAACATACAGAGGCACACCATTTACCTAAGAATCGATCCACCGAAGGGATTTTACAAAAGAGACCTCACAGCTCAAATCACCCCTTGCCCTATGAATCTAGTCCTAATTCACCCCCGGGTGGCGAATTGGGTCTACAGTGTCCAGATCAGCCCAGATCTGGTAGGTAAGGTCCATTTTCCTATTTTATGTCCATTCTTGTAGTTTATTTCAATTTTCCATACATATTATCAATCATTTTATCTTCATAAATATGGGGCCTAACCAAGGCAAGCCCCTCTATGCACTAACACCCTTTTGCAAGTTATTTAGAAGATCTGAAGAGGAAGAACATCATCAAACAAACAACCCGATGGTGGCCCACATACAAAGAAGCCCACCTTCATTGAGGGATGATTGAAGATGACATCAAATTGATTGTAACATTATTAGGAAAAGAAATAGAAAAGGGCATCATGTCCATATTGTAACCTATATCTTCTTTAATATCAATGGAATACAATTTCTCCATTTAATGCATTATTATTTTGTGTTAATATATCAAATGTCGATTTCTACCCATTTCATTCTGGCACGCCCGATGGGACCCCCCACAATGGATAATGCTAGACTAACTATTCTCTCATGAATCTAACATTGTTCTCTATTTTCTATGTTTTTAGGTACTAAATCTATTTTTCACAGAGATCTCCAAAGCCCTAGGAACCACCCTAGGCCATCATATTCCAAATCTGAAGCCTCTAAACTAGATTCACCCCCACCCCATGAACTAGATCCCAATTCCCCTAGGGTTATTTCTAGACCTCAAACTATATTTTCTCTCAAACCTCTAAACTTCTAACCTTCAAATTTATTTCCCTTCAAAACTCAATTCACCCCTCGGGTGGTGATTTGAGCACAGAAGCCTCAAAAACCCCCAAATCCATAGGGGTGACCTATTTAGGGGCCAAGAAAACCCCCCATAGCATCAGATCATAGGTATTTTCCTTTTTATACCTCTATTTTGAAAATTTTGAAAGTATGAAGCATACACTAGTTGAATAACAATTTCTAGGTGTAGGTTTCCTTTCTTTTTGAGCTTGTAGGATCATTAGATTTTTCTAATATTTTCAGAACCTGCAACTTTCTAGCAACTTTCTCAAATTTATTTTTCAAATAAATTTACATTTTCCTTCTTACTTCGTATGTAGTATAAGCCTACATTGTTTCCCCCTTCATTCATAGCATCTATTGCTAAAATAAGTGCACATGCTAAAGTTTAAATTAGGGTTTCCTAATCCCCTCTTCCATGTTATCTTATTCTTGAAAAATTTTGCATTCTAAGATTGAAAATTAGGGTTTCCTAATCCCCTTTATTCCACACACTTGGATTGCATGTTTCCACGCTTTACAAAGATAGATTAATTTGCTTCATAAAGGCATTTAGGGCTAGACTATTTCTTTGCAAAGAATACGCTTATCTAATCATTTGCTTTCGAAAAGGCATTAGGGTTAGTGTTTCTTTTGAAAAGGCAACTAGTTAGTTTCTTACATTGCATACACCGTTAGCAAAACACAAACCCACACACACTCACATGGTATTTAAACAAGTGGTGAGATTGGACTTCATCCCCAATCCATCACTCGAGACTAGTGTGGATGGAGTTTTACCCTCCACCAGATCTCACCCCCCTAGACACCTAGCAGCCCCACAAGAGTGGTTTTCTGGATTTCATCACCAAAAAATCCCCCACTTTTGTGATTGGGCCCTGGATTTCATCACCAATGGTTACCTACGGAGTGGGATAGGATTTAGTGCCTTCATCCACAAGGCTAGTATAATTAGTGGAATTGGTAACTATCATTCTTGACTAAGCCCACCCGAGGGTGAAGCGAAAGCATGGGGTTGTTGACCATGCCTAGCAGGTCTTAGATAGTACCACCTCTCTTCATGAGAGGATATTGTGAACTCACTTCAGCATAGTGGGTTCTCCCCCTTTAGGATATCATTTTACTGTACCTTCCATACAGGTCACCATTTGCACATTGTGATACCATTCTATTCTGTGCATCTTTGGGTGTTGCAGGAGGTTTGATATCGATGACATTCTTGATTTTCTAGAGTATTCACTCCATTACCCATGATTCTACATAGGGAGTATCAACATTACAACACACAAAATGAACAAAACACTTTTACTTTCTCAGCATTTAGAATTGATTCCGGTCTACCATTGTTTGCATGATCATGGATCGGTCTCATCACATTACACTATATATTGCTTTGTCACATACAACATGTTACTTACTTCATATTTACATTAGATACAATCGAGTCTGTATCACATAGGGTTTATTTCTAAAACCCTTGTACACATGCCACAATGCCTGTGGTCACTCGTAGTAGAGTGCATGAGCAAGCACGCTTCATAGAGGAGATGCCTATCACTTCCTCTAATCAGTCCACTCTTACTCCTTCGATCATGAAGGGGAAGACTATAGATACATCTGATTCACGCATGGAATCCGATGTACAGTTCACACACATGATGCCTCGAGATGAGATGTCAACCTTGAGTGAAGTCCTTGCTACTTCACTCATAGAGGATTACCCACTCCTTTCATCCCCATCCTCACCTAATCCATCGACCACGTTCTGTGACCATGTGATCTACACAGAGCCAGGACAACCTCATCCATTATTTACCATAGATGAGGAGGTCATACCTACTTCTCCCACCTTTGCACATCCCTTCTTCCAAAATCTATCTCAATCCCTCTTTGAGAGTGACTCATCCCTCCTAAACCATACCCATCCAAAGGTCACATCATTCACCCCTACCATAGGAATGGTGTCCGACCCATCCTCCTCTACTATAGGAAACCAGAAGCCATCCTTCCAAACTGCACAACAACTTCCTCCCCAATAGGAACCACAAGCATTTCCTCAAACCTCACACCCGTACTCCTCATAGGAGTCTCAACCATCACCTTCCCAAGAGCCATTTTTCACCATATCTGAAGGCATCTACCAACCGCCCCTTCAAGAGAAAGATGCACAAACCCAAGAGGGAGTGTACACATACACTTTCCCCTCAACCCAAGCTCCTACCTCGATAGCTTATCCCACATTTTTGATAACTTTCCCACCAATCTCCTAGGTACCCGGAGTGTATGATACCCAACCTTTAGAGCCACCTTTGTCTACGATGACCTTTAGGATACCGCCACCTCCTCCTTTTCAAGCTCCCACTACCAATCTCCATCCTACCTATGGACCGATACCGACAGCTTACCCACCCACTCAACCAAGCTATTCTACATAGTTTAGCTTCCCTACTACCTACCCTCCAGGATAGAGATAGATCCCATCCTTTGATACCTCATCTCAACCACCCCTAGTACCGGTAGCTCCAACACCTACACCATTACCAACTCCACCTAGTTTCTTTATGCCTCCCCCATCTTGGTCATCACCACCTATGACCCAACCATTACAACAAGCTCCAACCCAACAAGTACCTATGCCACAACCACATGCTTCCTAATCATAATACTATTACCCACAACAAACACCTACCCCACAACCTAGTGTGCCCGTAGATACGACAACACATGTCACACAATACCCACCTTATCAAGATCAGGTGCAACCATACTCTTCACAATACTAGGAAGAGCAACAATACCAGTATCCACCACATCCACAAGGTCAGCCTACCATAGCCCAGTCCCCCACTCCTATGACACCCAAACTTCAACTCTTACGAGATGAAGTCAAAATGCTAAACCTATGCACCTCTAGCTATGGGCCACAAAAGCCCTATTATGATGAGTTATGCAATGAGCTAGTCCACCCATCAGTTCCCATTCCTCCCTACCCCTATCACTTTGAAATACCAAAATTTGACAAGTATAGAGGTAAGGAAGACCCTAGAGAGCATGTGAGCAATTACCGCTCATCCTGCTACCAGCTTCATAGTAGTAACCCCCTCATGTTGCATACCTTCTCCCTATCCCTCGTAGGGCCAGCATTGGATTGGTACAACATGCTCCCATGCCATAGCCTGTATACCTTTGAGCAGCTAGCCAACTCCTTCCTAGAGCACTTTTCCATCAACATCAAGAAAAAGACCACATTTTTTGATGTCTATGCTTTACGACAGGCGGATGATGAACCCATTACTGAGTTCATTGCTATATGGAGAGTGATTATCCATGACCTCACCCATAGCCTCCCCACTACTGAGCTCGTGACACTCTTTTCCAAGAGTTGCCACAAACACATCTCCACATCCCTCCAACTTCACCAAAGCCGCACCTTTGAAGATGCTATTTCACAAGCAAAAGTCATTGAAGACATTAAGGTTCAATCTGGGAAGATTAAGTTGAGAGCCAAATCCAACTATAACCCTAATTTCTACTTCAATAGGACCGCACCAAATCAACCTTACCCTCGGCCACCTCAAGCCAACCAAGTCGCAACCGCTACCCTAGCGCTAGCACCGACTCCTCCACCCTATACACCACAGCCACAAGCATTCCAAGCTAATGCTCCTGCCCCACCTCGACCACAACAATACCGAGGCATGCACCCATAGGTTCCACCATGCAACTTCACACCCTTATCCGAACCATTACCAACTCTATTTCATAGATTGTATGAGGGCAACCATCTCATCCTACCCGAGATCCACCCATTGGATCCAAATATACCCAAGCCTCATGGATACAATGAGCAACTCTTTTGTCCTTTCCATAGACAACATGGCCATAATATCGATTCATGTCACTCCTTCCATGGGCAAGTTCAAGACCTAATCGATAGGGGCACCATCCAGGTAGCAAACCCTCTAGCCCCATAGAATCAAAATTTAGGGATTTTTCAAAACCCTCTACCAGACCACAGAGGACCCAACCCTCCTAGACCTCCAAACAATCCCCCAGCACCACCTCACCAAGTGAATAGTGTCCAACATGATCCTCCATCACATGGTGTAGTAGGTATGATCAACCTTACTACGAGGAACCAACGATACCCATCATGCCAGACAACACCTATCATTTCCCCACCAGCTCAGTTCACATCACCACAAGTAACTCAAATGCCTACCACCATACCACCACCACCTCAAAATATGATTACCATCCATGGTAGCCTAACCCATCAGTTACATAATGCCCCCATATGGCTATCCATATTTGATCTCCTACAATAGTCTCAACCCCATCATGAGGCATTGAATGACATCCTACGTTCCATTGACTTAGAGACACATGATACAAATGCCTTTGTCAATTTTATAGGAAATATCCCATGCTGCCTCCAACCCTCAATTAGTTTCCATGACCATGAGATAACGAAACTCATAGGAGAAGGAGCAGATCCCCCTCTCCACATACAAGCCATGATCAATGATATCACCTACAAGTGGGTACTCATTGACATAGGCTCATCCATTAGCATCATATCCATAACAGCTCTACATCACCTACATATCCCCTTGCCTTGGCATGCATTCGATGGCTCCATGAGACCTACCATAGGATCCATAGTCTTACCCATCCATGTAGGTATCCATACCATCTCTATCCTCTTTCACATCATCCAAGGAGAAATGCAATACAATATTCTCCTCGGTCACCCATGGATTAGAGACATGCAGTGTGTCCCTTCCACACTACACCATTGCCTTAAGTACATCCACAATGGATTAGTTCACTATGTCCCAGCCGATGGAGATCCATTTAAGTTTTGCAACATTGTAGACCTTCCCCCTGCACCATCATTTTCATCCTCCCAATTATTTCTCATATCCTCTCATCAGTCGGTAGGAGCATCGATATCCTCCCCAACTTCCACCTCAATATCCTAGTGTTCATCAAGAGCACAAGCCTCGATGTCTGCACCATTAGCACCATATTCCATGGGACCCAAAACCTCTACCATACCTTTCTCACTACCATCCTTATGGCCTCCACAACCATCCCAACCAATACCATTCCAATTTCCACCTACAATGTCACAACCACCATTGCCACCCATTACACAACCGACTACATTACCTCCTCCATCCTTACCTATGAAAGCCCCTATCCTTCCTACACCACAAACACCTCCTCTTCCATTTTGACCATAGCCTAGGACATTCTCATCTCCACATAGCCCAACACCTACACCGATACCTTCCCCTACACAGACCAAACATCCTATTCAAGCTACAACAACCAAATGCCATGAACAAGAACAACCGACACCCAGTCTAGATGTACAACTTCCACACCCTTCAACCACTACCATTAGGGAATCCTAATTTTCACCTTCCTCATATAATTCTGATACGCCACCCCAGTCACCAGATCATGCCACACCATGCATATCCATATTCATGTCAAATGGTGGCCCAAGAGACTATAATGTATGTGATGCCCACGTATGTGACCCCCCTATCCAATCTACCCAATATTTTAGCCATCCCTCAACCTCGATCTTGACTATTGGAACCATTGTCCAATTAGGAAGTCCTAAAAACCATACCAATTTTGTTTATGCAGGAGTCAACTCTTTGATCCCCCACAAGCTTCTCCACCACCACAAGCTAGCTCTTGTGATGCAATTACACACCTAGCCAACCCTCATTTTACCTTACACTACCTCAAGCATTTCCATTGGCATGGATTCAGGCTTGGTCACTATGAACAAGGGTTACATACACCCATTAACCCTCATATTCGATCACCCACTGACAAAACTAGCCTAGGTTATCACCCAACCACCATCTATACACTAGAATATGAGATCCAAGATTTATCCTTACATCCTCCTCCACATCCAACACATACCTTGGAGGAGTATATCAATATGGATATACTAGAAGACACTCCCTCACCTAGTTCTACCATTGTAGTCCCCTATGACTTCTTCCAAGAATCTCCTACATCCGATACCTCCTCATTCTATGATGTTGGTAGATTGGTAGACCATTTCGCTACCTTATCCTTAAATGTAGTACCAATAGAGCCTGATACAACCCCTCTTGAATCATCATCGATACGTTTAGCCATATTCCTACCTATACATAGGCAACTATAGAGAGCAACTACTCATCCTCGTTCACCTCTAATTATTCTATGACCTCCCTTGAGTCTCTTAGGGCATGCACAAACCATGGAGCCCCACTCACTAGAGTCCTCCCCACCTACTTCACCTACAACATCGATCAACATGGTTGAGGTAGACTTACGTTCTCCCCTCCATTACAACCACCAAAAAATTTGAGATGATACCCCAAACCCAAACTTTATAGATCTCACACATATCTCACACATACTAGTACCTCGAGACTTCCTTCTTTCACCTCATGTATTATGAGTGACAAATGCCCCTTCCTCATCCACATCATCCCAAGCCCCTCAGGTCCATCACACGAGCATTTACATAGATGATGAATATGAGTTCAGCGAAGCCATCGATGACTTCAACCTCATTCCTATCCCCAAACAATTACGTGATGGATCTCGCATGCTCATTGAAGACACTATCGATGTCGACATTGGAGATGATCCCAAAAACCCCCACATCCTCAAGCTAGCCGCTAGCCTCTCACCCGAGGAGTGCATCACCTTCACAAACTTCCTATGCAAGTACATAAAAGTTTTTGCATGGTCTTACAAAGACATGTCGGGACTTGACCCTATCGTAGTGGTTCATAATCTTATACTAGATCCCAATGCCAAACTGGTAAGACAAAAGTTATGATGCATGCATCCAACTATCACATTAATAGTGAAGTCTGAGCTCCAAAAGCTCCTAGACATCGACTTCATTGTACCCATCGACTATCCCGAGTGGGTATCCAGCATGGTCCCTATACCTAAGCCATCCGGTGAAGTTCATGTTTGCACAAATTTTTATGATCTAAACAAAGCTTGTCCCAAAGACAACTTCCCTCTACCTAACATTGAATCCCTTGTTGATTCCATCATAGGCCATGAGATGATCTCCCTCATGGATGGATTCTTAGGATATAATCAAATCAGGATCAACCCAACTGATCAACACAAAACCTCCTTTACAACACCCTGGGGGACCTTTTGCTATAAGGTCATGCCCTTTGGCCTCAAAAATGTTGGGGCAACCTATCAACGAGCCATGACCTACATCTTTCATGATTTAATGCACAAAAATATTGAGGATTATGTAGATGATCTTATCGCTAAGTCCAAGAAATGTGCAGACCATCTCGAAGATCTCCATCAGATTTTTGATCGATTACTAGAACACAACGTGTGCTTGAACCCAAAGAAGTGCGTGTTTGGTGTTACCTCAGGAAAAATATTAGGATTCATTGTCTCCCAGTGAGGCATTGAGGTTGATCCTAGTAAGGTGAAAGCCATCATCGAGATGCCTCCTCCTACCACATTAAAGCAATTGCGTAGCCTCCAGGGCAAGATCACTTCTATCCATAGATTTATAGTATAATTATCAGACAAATGTCAACCATTCAATCATCTCCTCCAGAAAGGAGTAAACTTCAAATGGGATGATAACTATCAAGAAGCATTTGATGCTATCAAAACCTACCTTATATCACCATCGGTTATGTCACCACCGCATCCACAATTACCACTGACTCTATACATTTCAGCCATAGAACTTGTGCTAGGTACACTCCTAGCTCAAAAGAATGTGCTCGACAAAGAGCAGGCTATCTACTACATCAGCCACACACTAGTTAGTTATGAAATAAGATATGGATACATGGAAAAACTATGCTTAGTAGTAGTATTCGCTACTCAAAAATTACGACACTACATGTTAAACCACACAACCTTTGTCATCGCCCGAGATAATCCCCTTTGGTACATGATGAACAAGAGCTACCACAACTCGTGCACAGCTAAATGGATCATGCTCTTAACTAAATTTGACCTAGAATTCATATCCCAAAAATCCATCAAAGGGTAGGTCATCGCAGACCAACTGGTCGAAGCCCCTTTAACTGACAATCAACCCCTCCTCATCCAGCTTCCAGATGATTCCATATTCCACATAACCGAAGCTGAAGAATATGTAGAACCTAAATTTGTAGCCGACCTCACCCTATTCTTCGATGGTTCCAGATGTCTCCATGTTGGGGGTGCAGGCATTGTCTTCTTCACACCTGAAGGAGAACCACTCCCATTTTCATTCAAACTTGACTTCCCCTGTACCAACAACAATGCAGAATATGAAGCCCTAATCCTAGGACTAAAACAAGCACACTCCATGCATATCAAATGCCTCCACATCATAGGTGACTCACTCCTGATAGTCAATCAAGTGCAGGAACTCTAGCTATGCAATTGTCTAGTCCTCTAGTAGTATAAGAAAATCACACAACTCTTATCCCAATTTGAGTGGTATGACCTCGAAGCCGCTCCATGATCATCAAACCATTTTGCAGACACGATGGCCTCCTTAGGATCCCTCATTCCACAAAACCCAACATCTGACACAACATCCATATCCATCCATACACTCACTCGATCTGCCATATCACCCACACCTCCTACAGATGATGGTGGTGTGTATGTGGTAAACATTGAACCCCATGATCCATGGTTCTCACAAATAAAAGAGTACATCAAACTAGGTTTCCTACCATGTGATTTACCCCATGCTCAATGTCGAACCTTCAAACAAAGAGTGATCCACTACACATTGCTAGGGGACATCCTCTATCATCGTAGCTATGATGACATGCTCCTGCATTGCCTAGAACCACAAGAATCACAATGGGTTGTACAAGAAACCCATGATGGTACTTGTGGTGGCCATTTTAGTGGCATGGCAATCACCAAATGCATCCTCTGCATGGGCTATTACTAGCCCAAAATGGAGCATGACTACTATGAGTATGTGAAGCATTGCATCAAATGCCAACAACATGCCAACCTAACACATCTCCCATCTCAAGCACTTCAACCCATCCAGTCCATGTGGCCTTTCTCCCAATGGGGCCTAGATCTAATTGGATAGATTACACCAGCTTCCTCAAGCAATCACAAGTTTATCATCACTACCACAGAGTATTTTACCAAGTGGGTCGAAGCCATCCCACTAGTCCAAACCACAGGAGCCAAAATTGTAGCATTCATCATAGATCATATCATATGTCATTTTGGAATTCCCTCCCAAATCATTTTTGATAATGGGAAATCCTTTAAAAACAAAACTATTCGAGCCCTATGTGATAGATTTCACATACACCATAGCTTTTCTACCCCATACTACCCTCAAGGTAATGGCCAGGTAGAAGCCATGAACAAAACCATATGTTCCATCCTCCATAAAACCATAGCAGAATCTCACCATGATTGGCATAATCAAATACCCCTAGCCTTGTGGGCATATCGTACGAGCATCCATACTCCTACTAGGGCAACACCTTTTTCACTTGTATACGGGGTAGAAGCTATCATGCCCCTTGAGCTTGAGATACCTTCCTTAAGGATATCTATGAAGGATTTCATTGATGATGACACTGCTCGCCAAGCTCATCTAGATCAATTAACACTTCTCGATGAACATCGCATTCATGCAATCGAGCACACATGAGTCTATCAAGATCACCTTCATCATGCCTACAATAGTAAGGTACATCAATACAAGTTTAAAATTGATGACCTAGTTCTCAAAGAAAACCAACAAATCACAAGTCAACCTCACCAAAAACATGACAAATTTACCCCAAACTGGTTGGGCCCATTCATGGTTACACACAAATATGATTCAGGAGCATATCATCTGGCCAATATTGAAGGCCTTAATGAACCTGAACCCATCAACATATTGCATCTCCATGCATTCAATGCCTAATACACATAGGTGTTCACCATCACAAGTAGTATACACTGCTAGGCACAAGCACACTAGCTACTACGCACATCACTAAACATGCACTTCTATTATTTTACAATTACATTATACATGCATGTTTATTTACTCTTTGATTAGCATTTATATACTATTGGTATTTGTTTTTCTTTTTGTAGGATCTACATTATCCACACTTACACCAGCAATAGCAATACATGACAACACCATGCAGGATACGCCACAACCAAAGTCTATACCCATTACACCAATGGACCTAGCCCAAAAAGTACCTATCATTCACCCTAGGCAGACATCACATTCACCACATTCAGATCATTACACATCACCCCACCACATAGAAGCTCACCATCAAGGTTCTTCCTATTCACCTCACTCTGGAGATAGTCAGGTCACCCTATCCTCTTTTGATGAAAAGGAGGAATCATCCCATCCCCAAGAATAAGGGTCACCCTCTCATTCACCTGACAATCTCAGAAATCACTATTCACCAACAAATCATCCCCATCACCCCCTAGGAGCCTATCACCCTCCTAATAGAGGATACACCCATCATCCAGCTCATCCATCATGCCTACCCACCCTACTTCCCAATGGTGAGTCCACCTACTCCCAAGCTTTGCAAGCCCATGCTGCACAAGCTACTCAAGCTGGTCACACAAACATACCCCCTTCCCATTAATGTCATCACTTAGAGCCATCACCTATGCCACCCATACTCTAGACACCACCTTCCCCCTATGAGGCTTACCTTCTTGACAAGCTTTCCAATCCCTGAGACCTTTTCATTCCTCCCCTACCTCATCAAGACCTCATCCAGCTTCCCATGCATACCAAGCCATACCACATGCATCAAGGCCTCGATCACCACCTTCACCAACACTATCACCACAACATCATGAGATACAACATCTTTTCTCCCATATCGAGGCTCTAGAGCTACAGATGAGCCACTACCATTGCCATGTGCACCCATGCCAGTCTCCCATGACCCGTACACCTTCACCTTCATGCAGATCCACCCTTCAATCCCATGCCCAACCTACATTGGACCCTCAACCCATGCGCCCATAGGTAGACCGACCTTCATCACCTCCAAAGAGCCCTATATTTACCCCATACTGGTTCCATACACACCATTTTCAAAAATGTTTTACCATCTCATGCATCAGGGCCTCATTGACTTACCCGAGATTCAACCCATAGATCCCTCACATCCTAAACCATGTAACTATCATGAGAATCAATATTGCATCTACCATCACCAACCAAGTCATGACATTGAAGAGTGTCGAACATTCAAGAACCTAGTGCACAACATGTTGCATGATGAGCAAACCCCATCACCAAAGCATCCTATCCCATTTAGCCAACTTCTCAGTCCTCCACATCACATTACCCCCACAACCTTACCCTCTCATAGCACCCTAACAACACCAACCCGATACATTCATAACATATCCAACTACAACCCTAGCCATAATCCTAGTTGAATCCTCACTTCACCATCCCACTCCCAATCGGACCCACACCACTTTTCCTGACAATAGTTCTAATAGTGCTTTCCCTATTCTATCCTACTTCTACTTCTTACAACAGTTGATTCACTTCTTCTCTTCTCTCTCTCTTGGCTTTTGGTAATCCTCTTATCTTGTTGGTTACCAAAGTCTATTTCTTCTCACTTCTTCTAGCTATACATCCTACTCTTACATCTTCCTCCTTTTGATGACTATTACATACAGTTTTACAACTCACAACTTATGCACCTACCACACACACCCCACATGCTGGGGCAACCATGATCATAGCATCACACTTTTTGTCATCACAACACATTACACTCATCTATAAATAAATTTTCCAAACTCCATCTATATGTCATGCATTTCCTCTTGTAGATATTGCATTCCCCCACTTGCATCATTTACATTTACATCCATTGCATATATCCATATGTTTTTCATTTAAACTTTTAGTTCATGTTTGTACATTCTTCCCCAAAATGTACCTTCAATAGGAGTAATAAACGCACTTGTTAGCATCACCACCTAGATGTCCATTCCCCCTTTTTAGGATCAGGGTATACATAGGTGTCATGTTCGACTTTGACTACTCTTTAGTTCAATCAATCTAGTGTCACCCATAGCTACCGAGTCTTGTACATTCTTCTTATGGATCTTTAGGCTAGTTCAACTTCTCTCATGGACCATACACAATAGGTTATACATTAAACAATTTTGAGTCTAGGAAAGAGGACATCTTGAGTAGATATCACCATCTAGCGAATGGTATCCCCTACTCACCCTATCGCTTGCATGGTCAACATACGACCTAGGGATAAACAAAGGGATCAAGCATAAGCAAAAATAAATTATTGGGTAGAAAACAAAAGTCATCGCCCATACAAAAAGAGCACCACCAAACAAAAAAAAAGAAAAAAAAGAGCACCACAATCAAATAGGTCAACACTAGAAGAGGGGAAGAAAACAAAAGGAAATGCCTCTTGATATCACCCATGTTATGCTTATCACCTTTGGTCCTTAGGTTCAACATAACACCATGGGATGATTTCCATCACTAGCAATAGGCTCCAAGAGCCTACCTACCAGTGGAATAGTCTTACAAGTGGCAACATATCTATAACATTAGCATCTTGCTTTTGTATAGATCACTATTGTGGATGGATGAGCTAGCTAGTCCGGTAGCATCTACAATGGGTTAATCCTACCTCCCTCAAAATGGATAAATGAACCTTACACATGCACACACATAGGTCCATGATAGATTCTGAACCAGCCCGATTAGTTATAAGTTGCCACAATACTTGTATAGCTAAGGGTCTGAGATTTGATTGTCACAACTATATTGGTCAAAGCCATTACACATACCTTACATTATCCAACTTCCCTAAAATCATGGGATGGATCGCATCCATACAGGTAAATGCTATGATACAAGTGCTTCCTTTGGTGCATTTTAGTACGTCCATACATGCATCCATGCATCTATGTCATATACATTTAGTACACATTACAGCTATGCATTCATCCTACATGCATTTCAATATCAAATCACATTATTGCATCCATCTTACATGCATTTCAATATCAAATAACATCATTGCATTCACCCTACATGCATTCACTACAAAATCACATCTGATATTACATCATATCGCATTCGAAATACAATCATACATACTATTCTACAAGTTCATTCATACTGTAAAATGATAATAGATCTAAACCATTCACACATGTATATCTATTTATCATACATACCTACAAACTATGTTATGCTATCTATGCAAACATAAAGAGAACACATTTCAAACCATAACAATGACACATGTATATATAACAGCCAAAATCAAAATGTGTATATATATCATCCATACAAAATGCCCGAAGGCTACAATCTGGGACCATGCCCATCATCATCTAGCATCTAAAATACCCATAGGCTACAATCCATAGAAATCCTAACTACCACCAGGAGTCTCCCCACATCCCTCATGGCTCACCCGCATCTCGATAGCCCTGCTCGATTCCCTCCAAACTCTAGAACTAGATCCATGATAGGCTGATCCTGCACTACAACCCTAGCACCCATCTATCCCACCATAGCAGCACTACATTAGCTATGATGTGAAGAGGCCCGCACTCATGATCAAGACTCTGACTATGACACCACCTGATCATAATCAAGAAGAGGAATCCCATGCACCAATAGAGTAGTCTCACATAATATCTTCCTCATAGACTCCACAACCAACTGACAACCAATATCCCAATAGTCTACTCCTACCTAGTCACCCTGACCCTCAACTACTCCACCTCAACCTCCAACTATAAAACTCTATCTCGTAACCCCTATCCTCCTCAACATCCTACCTCTAGGACATCGATAGGAATCTCCACCATACCAACAAAAACACCAATATCAATGGTATCATCTATACCACCTATATCAATAGCCCCACCTCCCTCCTCCTATACTCCAACGGCCTACTCCATGGTCACATCAACACCCACAGTCACCTCCTCCACCCTCACTCCTTAGGTGCTCGCTACACCACCCAAGCGTCATCATGACCATCATAGAGGAACCTCCTCCTCATCACCAGCCACATCCTCCACCCTAGCTCGAGCACCCCTACTAACTCTCCCCTCTAGTGGAGGTGCCCCAACATCAAGTGCCACCCATCGATCAATCACACCTCTCCCAGGCTCCCAACTCTACAATGCCCACCAAGCCTCAAACTTTGGAGTCATCCCAACATCCTCCACATCTAGGATATCCATAGGAGGATCCCTCTCCCCAACCCAAGGTAAGACCATAGGATGCTCTCCTCTATCACCTCATCACCTAAAGTAAATCATAGGAGCCCCTAGAACATCCTATCATAAACCAAACTATCACCTCACTCGATCAAACTAAAAATACTTAGTCTACCGAGTATATCTCCCTACTATCCATCTACCCTATCAGATGGCTCATAGCTCCTCATCATCCTCATCCCAACTCACACCACCCAACCAAGGCCTCCATATAATATCACCAGGAGTCAAGCCTCCAAACTTACCCCTCCAAAATAATGGATCACCCTCATGTGGCCTCTTAATACCCTACTCTACCTCTATACTCCACCTCAAAGCATAGGGTAAATACTCCTTGCCCTCCACATGCACAGGGTGAGGCAATAATGAGGGCCTCTCAATAGCTATGTGCTCCCATGCCCATACCTGTAACAAGGGAATCACACTCAATCCTATCCTCCTACCACAAACAACATCATGCAACTCTCGATAAACTTGGGCCAATAGTGCAGGTGCCCATGCAAACACAACCCTACGCTCCACCATATCACTCACCACATCTAACATATTCTAGGTGAACAACACCCTGAAAGTATCAGGTAAAGCATAAGTCGAGATCATCATCATCGCCACACACTATCGATCAGATATCTTATCCTCTAACCACAACCACTCATAATCAATCTTAGAGACATCAATATCTCTCCAATCCACCCCAAATAATCACTCCAACATAACCTCCTTACTCTCATCAACGACTGCTCTCATAGGAACACCCTCAATCGATAATCTATAAATCTGATAAACATCCTCCAAAGTAATGGTCATTTCCCTAGTAGGAAAATGAAATGTGTTCCTATCAGCATCCCACCGCTCACATAATGCAGACACATATGCTCTATTGGTGTGGATACTCTTACATTCCCACACACCTCGAAACCATATGTCATCCAACCAATCTAGCTCATCCTTTGTCTTCATCAACTCCTCAAAACCTTCCTTCATTTTTCGCACCCGATGACGGGGCTCAAGCATCTTCACCTGTTCATCCACAACAAAACACAATAAAACATACATTAGTCATCCACATAACAATGCAATCAAATAAAACTTCATCAATCAAAATTTACAAATTAAAATAATTTAATTTGACATGCACTTCGAGACAAAAATAGTGCACAAATCACATGACAAAACATATCAACAAAACAATCGCATATTTGGATACCCATTTTGTCATTTTATGGCAAAAGTTCAAACAAATGTGACAAACAATACATATTTGGCTCCCAACAGTCAAATATAAGTTCACCCACATACCCATTGTGGCACGAAATTCAAAACATGATCAATTCATTCAACATACAAAAACAAAATACATTTTTGAATACCCATTTGCCAATTTTGCAGTAAAATTTTTGACAAAATTCAAAAACAACATACAAATCAACACAAAGTTCAAAGTCAAATTTACCATAAATACACCAAAATTGAAAACACATCAGAAGACATAATTCAAAAATAACAGTCACATTTTTGAACACCCATTTGCCCACTTCATGGTGAAAGTTCAAACAGATGTGAAAAATAGTCTAAATCGGGCTCCCTATAGCTCATTTTCAATTTCACACTACCCACACCTTGGCACGCAAATCAAAGGTAAGCCAAACAAAGTCATCAACAAAAACAATCAATATTTTTGGATACCCATTTTGCCCTTCTAAGGTGAAAGTTTCATCGGTTTCCAAAAATACTACCTCTAAGATAGTAAATCTAACAATCAAAGTTTACTACTTTACACCCAAAAGCAACAAATTCTGAAATCACACCAAACGAAAGCAAAAAAATATAATAATCACAAAATGGGATACCCATTTCCCACTTTTATAGATAAAATTCAATAACATGTCAAAAATAGTACATCGTTACTTCAAAAATGCATGGTCAAACTTCACACCTACTCTACCCTTCACCCGATCAAATCGGTGCTAAAACAAGTCCAATCTCGAAACAGATCACATTTTTGGGTACCCATTTGGCTTGTTTATCACTATGTATTCAAATTTTAATTAAAAATTACTAAAATTTTTAAAACGAGATGAAAACCTCCCCCCCTCATTCACATTTCTCGAGAAAAACAAAACAAAAACAAAATAAAGACAAAGGACACTTACCGGTGGATCCCCGCACCTACTGCCAGCCACCCTGCATCCCCTCATCATCGTCGCCCTCGAAGTCATCAATCGCGTTCTCCTCGTATCATCAGAAGCTCCCACAAGTCACTTTCCAATCTTTCCCACCATCAAAATGAAGCAATTACAAGGAAATTTGGCCTTAAATAGACCTTAATCCCACATTCACCCCTCGAGGGGTGAATTCAGATCCAATTCACCCCTCGGGTGGTGATTTAGGTCAAAATCACCCCTCGGGTGGTGAACTCAACTAAAACACCCCAAAATCAATCAAATTGCCCCCAAAACCCTAGGAAAGTAGGCAAATTTATTTCAAAACCTTAGGAATTCCACAAAACTTTCTTCTAATTTGTTTTTTGTTAATCATATTCATCATGCATTGGTATCTTATCAATCGTTGCATCATCAACTCATCACACTTCATTCACCTCATTGTTGATTCCTCGTTTGAGGGGGTATTCATATCCAAAGTCAGCTTTGCATGCAACCACAAAATCAAAAATCCAAAAGTGTGATTAGCACATTTGTCTACGAAAATTTTTGTTGAAGATTATCATACAAAATAATCTCAATCACAACCAGACATGGGTTATATCACGAGAGTTATGCGTAACAATGGAAAGGTCACCTTGGCATTCATGGAGCATAATGAATGACATGGGTGACTAATCCAGTGCAACATTTGAAGGACTTCACTCTGGCATTCATGGAGCACAATGAATGACATGTTTGAATAATTCAAATGTTAACTAACTCAAATGGTTTGACACTTGTCGCCATGTTCTCATCAATCAATCAACAACAAAAATTTAGATAGGCTTTTGTCCTATTCATACTTTTGGACCATGCTGATCTGGTCGTAAAAGCAAAGCAATCAAAAGTTGTCATTCTCAAGCAACTGGTATGGCATCGTAAATGTCATACGGACTCAACAAAATCACATCATTGCATTCACAATCATTCATTTCCATTTTTTAGCATTGTTTTTATTTCTTTCCTCTTCTCCTTCTTTCCTTCTTCTCTTCTTTCCCTTGGACATCTAGTTAATTTGTATGGTCATGCTTCGAGCGGCTACATACCCTTTGATTGGATTCCATTCCCCTTCTATCCCTTTTCCTTCTGCACAAACCCTTCACATTTTTGTATTAAACTGTGTTCTACACAGTATAGTACAAAAAGGGGCAAAATGTAGACACCCAAAAGTCACACATTGTTATTTCTACATATCCATAGGTGATTCCAGACATCCCTAGGCTATTGTAGGCTATCGTAGTCATGCGTAGTTATGCGTAGTCATGCGTAGATTGTCGTAGTTTGCCATAGTAGTATGTAGACTTCCATATATGACACTTTATCAGCTTTTAGGTCCAAAACCCTAATAAGCCTTCAAAATCACATCCCGAGCATTGGGATATCCTTCAACAGCCTATTTGCACTCAATTGAGGCCCCCACGGGCTATTAATTGGCAAAAACAATTAACAAGTCAATTCCAAAAATCTAATTTAATGTTGACTTCACTTAAGTCACCTTTTTAGGGCAAATTTGATTAAATTAACCTCTAATCCTTAATTAATGCTAATTGCACCCTCCCACATGTGTGAAATTAGGGTTTGTTAGGATGTTTCTTTTAATCATGTCCTAAATTGACTTAAGACCTCCTAATCAGGATTAACTCTAATCCATCCTCACACATGTGTGAGGATGGGATATTTCTCATAAGGAATGTGATGTTGCCACATTGCATTTCCTAACCTAACCCTAGTCAGAATTCAACCTAGGTTTAGTCTATCTAACTCCCCCTGCACCTTGCCATTTCCTATAAATAGTGGGTCCTAAACCCCTAATTATCTCTCTCTCCCAAGTTCAACAAAGCACAAAAACTCTACAGAAATTGATACCAAGTGTTCAACAGTCAGTTCTCGGAGCATACAATCAGATTTCAACAGCATACAGAGGCACACCAGCTGCCTAGGAATCGATCCACCGAAGGGATTTTACAAAAGGGACCTCACAGCTCAAATCACCCCCTGCCCCATGAATCCGGTCCTAGTTCACCCCTCGGGTGGCGAATTGGGTCTACAGTGTCCAGATCAGCCCAGATCTGGTAGGTAAGGTCCATTTTCCTATTTTATGTCCATTCTTGCAGTTTATTTCAGTTTTCCATACATATTATCGGTCATTTTGTCTTCATAAATACGGGGCCTGACTAAGGCAAGCCCCTCTATGCACTAACACCCTTTTGCAGGTTATTTAGAAGATCTGAAGAGGAAGAACACCATCAAACAAACAACCCGACGGTGGCCCACATACAAAGAAGCCCACCTTCATTGAGGGACGATTGAAGATGGCATCAGATTGATTGTAACATTGTTAGGAAAAGAAATAGAAAAAGGGCATCATGTCCCTATTGTAACCTATATCTTCTTTAATATCAATGGAATACAGTTTCTCCATTTAATGCATTATTGTTTTGTGTTAATATATCAAGTGTCGATTTCTACCCGTTTCATACCCATTCCTGGTTAAAATTAGAGAAACCATCTAACAATGAAAATATATCAAAATTAGCTACTGTTTGGAGAATTTGTTCCATAGAAGGTAAAGGATAGTCATATTTTAGAGAAGCTTTATTCAGGTCCCTAAAATATACACATAATTAATTTCACCATTCTTTTTTTTATAGGTACTAGGTTAGAAATCCATGTGTGGTTGATTGGGTAGATGATTTTTATTCAATCAACTTATTCAATTCCTTTTGCATGAGGGGCTTGATTTTTGGATTGACATGCCTCTATTTTTTCTTGATCACCTTGGATTTAGGATCTAATTCAATTTTTTTTTGGATAATGTTATTATCATATCCCTTAAGTGTTAGAGTTAGAGTATATTATATCATTTGGGTCATGTAAATGTATCATCTTTGGTACATAGTTAGAATAGAATATTACTTTAGGGGAAATTTAGCTAGTTACTTCAAGAAATGTAATAAATGCACGTGTCAATGTGCATGTTTTAATGTGCAAGGTGTCCACTTGTACAACTAGGTAGAGTGTTGGCCAAGAATCTATCTTTCTATATAAAGGACCTCATAGTTATAGATCATATCAAGCTCATATCAAGTTCTTATCAAGTGCATAGTAGATAGGAGTATAACTCTTGTATGAAGTACAATATAGTTATCTAGCTGATATTAATGGAGTGACTTTTACCTCCATATTGCATTGTATTTTTATCATTTCTATTTATAGTATATTTTAGTCATATTGCAAAATCACTTTCTCTTATATTTATTGTATCTTATTAGGACCTATGTTAGATCTCTCATATTGTATATATACTCAAAAGATAATAGTGGTATAAGAGCCATGAAGAATAGAGATAGGAATAGAAAGAGCCAAAATAGTCAATAAAAAGAGTTACAAGTGAGGACTAAAATAAATATCAGTTATAGACATTCTAAGATTATATTTGGCTAGTCTTTCCATAGAGTTGCATAAAAACTTGTGAAGACTAGGACTCAAAATTCATACCACTAGATTGACAAATCAACTAGTGAAGATTATTATCTCCAGAATTATAAATTATTTCATTCTAGTTTCTAACAACTTGTAGGAAAAGGAGATTTAAAAAAAGGTTGGAAAGCTTCCTACAAAAATATTTAGAAAGAATATCTTCTTAGAATCATTCCAACACTTGCAGAAAAAAGGAGAAGACTAAAGATTTTAAAGATCTAAAAAATAGGTCTCATTACAAGAGATGCAATCCTACAGATTGTAGAGATAAAAGAAAAGGCCATAGTACCTTATAGCAGACTCAAGGAAGAAGAGACTCTAGAAATCCAGTCAAGGAGGAGATAGGAGATTGGTGATCTCCATTCAAGATCAAATACCTATAGAGTGCCAAAGTAGAAAAGGCCATAGAAGCATTAATCAAGAAGAAGGCCATAGAATTCCTAATTCTGAAGAAGACTTCAAAGAAGATTTCCTAATTTAGAAGAAACATTCCTGATTCAGAAGAAAAATATAGAGAAGAGTTCCTAAAAAAATCTAGAGAAGAGTTCTTGAAGAAAAATCTAGAGAAGAGTTCCTAAGGAAAACTCCAAAGAAGAGTTCCTAAAGAAAAATCTAGAGAATATTTCCTGAAGGAAAATCTAGAGAAGAGTTCTTGAAGAAGACTCTAGAGAAGAGTCCATAAAATAGGAGATTGGTGATCTCCTTTACTGATTAAATACTTCTTTTAGAAGAAGCTAAAGAGATTAGGAGAATATCTTGTTGAAGAACTGCCATTATTGAAAGAAAGAGGACTAGGAGACTCATGTTCAAATCCAAAAGCAATAGATTTTAGATATCAGAGAAGAAGATCTCATCACCAACAATTCCAGAAGTAGAAGGTTGAAGAAAAGGTCTTAGTTGGAAGACCAAAGAAGCTATAAGATAGAAGACATTGGAAAGGTCTCAAGGACCAAAAATAAGGTTTGGAGAGCCTTGTTGCAGAGCTTGAAGAAGAATCATCAAAAGAGTTCCTAGAAGAACTCACTGGAGAAATCCACTACCAAGGAGAAGTTCCTCATAGTGAAGGACTTGGGACAATTATCGCCATCCAACAACAAGCCCAAGAGAAGAAGAATTTGGCAAGGAGTGCCAAATCTAAAAGAAGAATCCAGTGAAGACCTCAAGATATTTAGAATCTTGAGAAGAAGAATATCCTATTTGAAGTTAGAATTTAATAAGAATATTGAAGAAAGATTCAAACAGAAGAAGCCTACCAAGATTGAAGCATAGTTCAGAGAAAAGAGCTCTTAGGTTGAAGAAAAGGTCTCAGTTGGAAGACTAGAGAAACTATAAGATATAAGACCTTGGAAAGGTCTTAAGGAGTAAAAAGCAGAAGGATTGAAGAGCCTTGTAGATATCGAAGAAGCATCATCAAAAGAGTTCATAGGAGAACTCATTGGAGAAACCCACTACCAAGGAGAAGCTCCTGATAGTGAAGGACTTGGGATAATTATCGCCATCCAAAAACAAGCCCAAGAGAAGAAGAATTTGGCAAGGAGTGCCAAATCTAAAAGAAGAATCCAGTGAAGACCTCAAGATATTTAGAATCTTGAGAAAAATAAGATCCTATTTGAAGTTAGAATTTGACAAGAAGATTGAAGGAAAATTCAGATAGAAGAATGCTATCAATTCCAAGATATTTAGATATTACCTCTCACAACAAGAAGGTATAGTTATGAGAAAAAAGCTCTCTGAATATACAATAGAAAATAGAAGATCACTGGAGTAATAAAGACACCAAACTCTATGCTCAAGATAGAAAGTTTAAGACCACAGTTTGGTGAAGCAGAAAGTTATTCTAGATAGTCAACAAGAAGTTGCAAATTCATCCATTACAAGGCAACAACTTGATGAATCAAAACACCAAGATCTACATCATCTACAAAAGCCATTAAAGGTAAGCAACTAGGGTGCAACTAGTTGAACTTCAAATTAAGGTTCATTATCAAATTCTATTATGCACCATATTTGGATTAAAGTTGCAAGGAGAAGGGCTCATATTATAGTCTTCAAGAAAGTGCAAAAAGGAGAATTCATTTTAAAATACATTTACACATTAAATAGGAGTTGGATATTTTTGAAAGAAATAAAATTATCACCTACCTATTATCTATCTAGAAAGCAAGAAGACTACATCCTATAATATTTATTGTAGTGAAAATTATAGATTATTAAGGGTTCTTTATAGATTACTCTTAAAATTTGTAGAGACTATTAAGTGCATTTGAAATTACTTGGAGGGATTATTTATAGGAGAAGTAATGTGAGATTATTGTTACCTTCAAAAAGGTATTAATTTGGAGATATTATCCATTTGCACTATTCTAGTTGATCTTTAACTAGCTAATCTCAAAAGGATTAGTTTGTGTTCTTCAATTGTTAAAGATCGAGGGTACAAAACCAATAGATTATCAAAGTGTTTAGAGACACTATTTGGTGCAAAAAACTTGTAGCATTTCATGGTCAAAAGAAGCCACCAAAATCATATCAGATTCCTACAAGGAGTGGAGAAGAAATCCACCATAAAAATCATTAAAAGAAGCTACAAATTGAGACTTGGTGAGTCTTAGATTTGAGGTGCACTAAAGGTTTTTATACAGGTGAAAATTAGTGCAAAAAATAATTCTACAAGAGCTTTTATCTACAGATTAATCAAGCAAAATGAGAGAGTTGTATCGCAAATGAGACAACATAAAATAAGCCATTGCCTATAAGAAAGCTACCATTAAAACTAACATAAAGAGATTGTAAAAATAGGTCCAAAAAGAAGGTATTGTATTTACAAAGTCTATTTACATTATCTTACACCGTGATATTATATCTTACATAGGAAAAATGATAGATCTTAAGTGTCATAAAGACACATTCTTTACAAGGAAGAAGCACCTCAAAGTAGTCATAGAAAACATCCTCTATGTAAGGTTAAAAGAGCTATCAAAAGGCTCACATCACCCATGGTTTGGACAACCACAATAGGTAATTTGTAAACACACAAAGCAAAGCACAAGGAAGGAGAGATATCATTCACAAAGAAAGAAACCAAATAACTTAGAAGTAGGATAAAATAAAATCAAGCAATACCAGAGCTATACGTATGTTCAAGGAGTATTCTATATCATCATTGTAGCATCACAAAGTCTCCACTAAAGTGCTACTCATTGCTCTAGCTCAAATCCACTTGATCTCCATAAAAGCACTACTCAAAGCCACTCATTGCTCTAGCATTTCTTAGTTAGAACCAACTTAGTGCCATCGAAATAGAACAAAGAAAAAAGTGGAAACATATGTTGGAGAAGCTTGCAAGAATATGTTAATAAGGCTAGGACATGCAAAGGAAATAAGGTGTCACTTTTCACCTTAGAAGAAACCCCAATGCCTTAGAAATAACATTTAAAATTCCACATGCATGAAAGGAATAATTTTAATAAGCGTTACATAGGTCAACATTAGGAATATTAGAGAAGGGATGACACTTGTAACCAAGGTTTCAAAAAATTTACATAAAGACTGTAACGTCTCCATTATACAAAAAATTCCAAGTGTATAATAGCATCACCAATAATTGAAAGAAACTACCATGACACTTTTACTTCTCAAGAAGATCATCCTTCTATTTATGGCACATAAAACCAAGGAGGAAACAACATTTGAAAGAATTAAAAGTAACGAGTTGCAGTAAGAAGAGCATTAAAAACTCTTAGTCAAGGTATTCAAAGCAGGTCAAAGAGACCAGACTTGCAGTGCCACCCTTCAAGCATTGAAGTCAAGGGAGAATTGAAGTTTGCCATTGTACACATTATCCAAGATAAATGTTGAAAATTTCTACCATACACTTCCAAATCCATCGCCAAATACGTAGAGATTTGAAGTGTCATAAAGGTAAGAGTTTACCTTACTCTAATTTGCTTTCATTAAAGGGAGTTATAAGGATATAATATAAGGTTGAAATATTAAGGGAAATCAACCATATTTGAAAGCAAAATTAAAAGAAAAATATATATTAAAATAGCCTAATATTTGCAATCTAAAATATAGGATAAATAAGGATTTCTACCTAGATAAATTAAACATATATTATTACAAATATTATTGTTTTCTAGTGTTCCATATTAGGGAGTTATAAGGAATACTACACCAAAGTAGGTTATTAGAATTTAGAAACATTTAATATAAAAATATCAAAGGCTATAAAATAAGGTTCATTAAGGAAAATCAAGAGTTGGAAATAAATTGGTATACTTGTCTCAAAACCACATTAAAGGGACAAAAGAAATCCAACCAATAGAACCTCATAAAATTAGAAAGTGCTTAAGTTCAATAGGAGTAATAAGGTGTAATAGAAGTGGTAGAAATATTGATTTGTCATTGATGTCAAAGGCAAAAATATCTTCAAGGATGAAATGTTGAATTGTCATTGATGTTAAAGGTAGAAATATCTTCAAAGATGATTTGAATTACAAGTATATGCTTTAATATTTAAATTGGAAATTTAAATATTAAAGTTATAAAAATATTATAAAGTTAAACCTTATAATATTTAAATATTAAATTTAAATATTATAAAGTAATAGTTTATAGTTTAAATATTTATATGGAGTTGAAGTTTGAAATTGTGAGAGCGCCGACCTCTTGGGCACCAAGAAAGATTGAAAGTAAGGTTGAAGTTCATTGAAATAATATTGAAAGATAAAGTGTATGGGACGACTTCATCTTGGGCGCAAAAGCTATAAAATGAAAGTGTATAAATACAAGGCTAGCATCCATTTTGGAAGATGATTGTGTGGGGTGCATCCTCAATATCTGGAAGAGTGGATGAAATGTCACAACGATGAAAGATATTGAGCTTGAAGATCTTTTAAAAATAAGCTGAAGAGCACCAAAAAAATCACATCAGCAAAAAGGAATATGATGGTAAGATTATTGATGTCATAGTGTTTTGATTTCCTTTGAGTGTCCTTGATAGAAAAGGAGAGATAGAATGTATATGGTTCTTCATAGAAGGAGCACGAGAGCATTCAAGATACATCAAGAATGCACATGGGGTCTAAAATTAACAAAGAACAATCAGAGATAACCATTGCAAATCTAAAGTACCTGAAGCCATTTTGATAGAAGTCAAGCACAAAGAATTTTTAGGCTAGTAGGTTCATACTATACTTGTCAGAGGAGAGAGTAGAGCCTCGTGTTCAATATAGTGGGCTCTAGAGGCATGTCAGGCAAATGATTGTATCAAAAGCATCACTTGATCATATAATCTATAGGTATTGAAGGGATATATTTGTGAAGCAAGCAATTCAAATATCCTCTAAGTGCGCACCATGTGGAGGAGGTAGAACTTGAGGTAGTGAATAAAGAGGAATTCATTAGGGACAACCATTTTTGAATTAAAATTATTGGCTACATTAGACATGCACCTAAGAGATATTACATCAGCACAGTGATAGAAGAAATATAAAGGTATTATACTGTTTCATCTATTTGCAAAGATATTGTATTTATTGACATGTAAAGGAAGAGTTGGCACTGGTGTTGAAGGAAGGAGATATATTGAAGGGTGTGAAGGCACTAATTTTGGATGCAGAGATGTTGAATCCCTAAAGTAGTGAGCAATGGTGATAGTAGAAGTCACAATTGTGTGAAAGAAGTGACAATGAGATTTGTAAAACATGTGAGCATAAGAAATAAAAAGGTTGTGAAATTACTTATCATAAAATGGTGTAGTTGAGGTGGTTTGTTTCAATTGATAAGAATTGTAACCAAGAGACCAGGGTTCAAATCATGTGCAAATCAAAAATATTTTGGGAAACAAAGTAATAAAGATAAGTGTACCTTTATTTATACTTGGAAATAGTTTGAATTTGCACTAGCTATTGGAAGAAATTTGAAATTGCTATGAAAGGTTGAATTGAATTATCCAAAGTTTTTAAATGATTATCTTATCATGAGGAGTTTTAAATGAATGTGGGGAAAAAAATAATTCTTTTTATAACCTAAGAACAAGAAGCAAATTGTGGAGAAATAACATAAAGTTGGAAGAAAAAAAACAAAGATAGAGTGTGAAGATTAGTGCATGACTTCACCCAAGCATCCAATTGAAAAAGGAGGACAATTCAACCATCTACAAGAAGAAGTAAATCTTACAACACCAGTATATAATCCTCTATATGTTCATCAGGTTAAACGAATTCTGGGTAGAATATATTTTGGTTTGAAGAAAGAAAACTCAAGAAAAGGGAATAATTTAAAGAGTAAGAGAAAAGTTATAGATCAAATTGTTGAGCACACTTAAGCAAAGTTTTATGAGTAGATTTGGGAGCACATTTGAGCAGTGTTTATGAGAAAATTTTAGAGCATATTTGAGAAATATTTGTGAGCAGATTTGAGTAGTATTTGTGAGCAAGTTTTGGAGCAGTGTTTGTGAGTAAGATTTGAGGACATTCCTAAGTAGAGTTTTATACCAAGTTTATGAGCAGAAGGATATTGGTGTATCTTGTGGATTGGTATACATGAACTTGAGAAGAGGATTGGTGTATCCTATGGGTTGGCGCCCACGAACTTGAGCAAGGGGATTTGTGTCTCCTATGTGTTGGTACCCACGAACTTGAGTAAGGGGATTGGTGTATCCTGTGGGTTGGTGCCCATGAACTTGAGAAAGGGGATTGATGTCTCCTATGGATTGGTGTCCATAAAATTGTATAGGGGATTTTAGTCTCCTGTGGATTGGTTTCCATAAAATTGTATAGGGGATTGGTGCCCATGAAATTTATTGAAGAATATAAGCAACATTTTATTGTGATTTTCTCCCGAGTGGATGTTTCCACGTAAAAGCAATGTCTCTTATGTGTATGAAAATTATGGATTTATTTATTATTGCATTCATATTATTGTTGTTATCATTTGGATTGAATTTTTTTATCTTATACTATTCACCCCCATCTCAGTATAAGCTTGTGTTCTTCAATTGGTATCATAGCCAAGTTTCTTCATAAAAGCCTAACAGCTTGAGGGAAGATCTTATAAGAACACACATGACTTTCCAAGAAGTTTTTTGATAAAATAGGGGTCCATTGTTTGATGGGACTAACTATGCTTTTTGGAGCATAAGGATGTAAAATTATTTGATGGCACATGGCTATGATATATGGAAATCCATTGAGGATGGGTTCAAACCACCTAAAAATCCTCCCATGGATCGAGATGGCAAGAAACCATTTAAAAATAATACCAGGGAAATTAATGCATTATTAAGTGGGTTATGTGAATAAGATTTTGTGAAAGTTATGCAATGCACCTTAGAAAAATAAATTTAGGACAAATTACAAAGAACATATGAAGGAGACGACAAGGTTAAAATGGCAAAACTTAAAATCCATAGGAGGAAGTTTAAATATTTGAAGATGAAATATGAGGAAGATATTGCCAAATATATACTCCGCATTGATGAAGTTGTCAACAAAATTTTTGGACTTGGAGAAAATATTGAAGACTCTAAGATTGTTCAAAAAATATTAAGGTCACTTCCCATGAGGTTTGATGCAAAGGTCTCGATGATTAAAAAAATGAAGGATCTTAAAACCTTAAGCATGTATGAGCTACATGGAATTATCATAGCCTATGAGATGAGGATTGAAAAATATCAAACATCCAAATGGGATGTTGCATTTAAAGCATCAAAGAAGACAAAACATAAAGAACTAGAGTCAAGTGAAGAATCAAGTAGCAAAGAAGAAGCTAACTTTGTACAAAGAAATAGAAGGGTCCAAGAAAATACAAAGGTATGCATTATGTGAAATATTTTAATTGTGGTAACATTGGTGTTGGTCATGAATCTACCTAAGAATAAATTATTACCACTTGTGCACCCTAGACCTGGCCAACATTGAAATACTGAGGGAAAGAGAAAATTCCTTTGGGACAATCTCCAAAGAGGGTTGGCTCCCTTACTAATTTAATCTAGTTTAAATCTTAGGGTAATAGGAAAGAAATGGTAAATGATAGAAATAAATGGAAATATGGCTGTAAGCCAAAAAAATGCAGTGGGGATAAACTAATAGCAAGAAACCACATTCAAGTTCAAATGAGCATGAAATAGAAAAGCAAGCACAAGAACCACTCATAGTTTATAGAGATAACATCCAAGACACATTTCAATATTCATTCCCTTACCAGTAGTAATTAAATTTAGATGCAGAATTTAAAAGTAGCTAATAAGGAACATAAACATAAGCAAAAATGACAAGCAGGAAGTGATCAACCACAAGACTACTCAAGGAACCAGAAGCCGAATATCTTTCTATTGATGTAGAAAACTTAAAGTATTTTTTTGTAGAATGTCTATCCTCCCTTATTACAATGAAATTATTAGTATTTATAGAGGATTATGCCTTTTTCATTTAATGTATATAAAAAAAAAATGTTGGTAGATAAAAAACCAGCATGCATATTTTTCTCCTCGGCATCAGTAACATCTTCAGTTAAAACATACTACAAGGAAACCATGATCTAAATTTGATGGGAGAATCACACAAAGAAGTCAACAGGAGTAAATGCTTGAAGTAATATTGGGTGTCGATGCATCGGGATGCAACAAAATCATCTAAAAATTAGGTATTTGGTCGTTGAATTTGCTTCACCTTGCGCCTTAGAAATTCATTTTTTCTAGGAAAGTACACTAAGCATTAAATATGCTTTGAAAATTGGTAAGGTTGATAGGCGATGCATTGGAAATGCATACCCAAAAAAGTGGATGGTGCTTTGAAAATGAACAATATTACACCAGGGTCAAAGGAGCAATACTTAAACCCTGTAATTTTTTAGCAGTGATCTTAGATATATCTCAAAATGGATTTTTGCTCACATTTTTTACTGAAATGGGCCTTTATATTCATTTTGCCCATAAAATGAGATTTCGCATAGACTTGCACTTGGAATGTGCACTTAATGTTTTTGTCCTATGTGAAATAGAATTTTGTCCCAATATTTGTCCTTTTGCTATGACTTCTCCTAGGAAAATCTTGCACTGCCATAAGTAGGGCCCATTTTGGAAACTTGATTTATTTGAGAATTAATGAGAGTGAAATTGTCGATAGGGTGGTTTCACCAGTGAAATACCCAAAATAAATAATTTTTGTTGCACTTGGGAGCAAAAAGGCATTTCAAGGAATGAAACAGCCATTTCAGGGAATTAAAAAGCCATTTCGAAGAACAAAAAAGTATTTTGCTTGAATTTTACCTAAAACTACAGCCATCAGATACTTAAAAAAATTTCAATTTTTTTTTTTATGTGTGAACAACACTCAAAATGTATTTGGGAGCTTTACTAGAAAAAATATTTCATATTTCAATCAAAACTTTATAAAATTTCAATGTGGCAAAAATGTCAATATTTATGGCGACTCATGGGGTATTTAGCTGGCCTGAATGCAATCGATCCCATAACTTTATTAATTGGGCTCAGAGCCCCCACTATCACCACTATCAGCTACATATGATGGCCTACTACTTCTACCAGCTTCATCCTGATTTTTGAGATATATAGCTATGGATTCATACATCACCACTACTTCAGCCCATGCATCCATACTAACTACCTCCCGAGCACTGAGTGTACCCATAATGTATCAAAAAGTCTCAACCTTCTCTAGATCAATATATTTGGCCCTTTGGCTGAGCTCCAGTAATATAGACTCAATATGAATGAACCTCCTCATTAATGGCAACACGTGCTCTTCAGTGATGGGCTCCTCCAAGTTATCAATATCTGAAGTATCATCTATGAAAACAACCCATAACATGTCTAGGCCCTTCTTTTCCAAAATATTCCCCTCATCATCAATGAAATTGGAGAAACCATTAGCTGCAATTATGTCAAAGTAAATCAATGAAATATGCCTCTCATGCTCAAATGTCTCTTGTAGCTTGCAGGATTCTTTAACCATGTCCATCTTGGAGAAATAACTACGCAACATGATTTTAGTATTAGCCCAAGCATGAGCTATTTTTCTCATTGGATAAAACTAGAGATCCATTTGATTCATTGCCTGGATCTTCATCACCATTTTAAAATTTGGCTCTAAATATTGCTTTGTAGACTCCACTATATTCCTGCCATTTAAAATGATTGCCTATACTTCTTGAAGGAACATGAGAACTAATGCAGCCTTTGTTGCCATATTTCTACAATCAATCAAAAATTGACTATGAGCTTCTTTAATTTTTTCCTTGGTGAGGGTCATTGATTGCATTAATTTTGCTGCTAGCTAATTTTGCAAATTTTGGAGCTGGTCTTGTAGGGCCTAAATTTGCTATTGTACTTCCTGCTCTACTACTTGGTACTGTATAGTTGCTTGTTTGATTTCCTTGATTTCACCCTCCAAATGCATTACCTGCTATTGCCAAGGTTGAGATTCAGACTTAGTAGCATCTAGTTTGGCATTTTGTACTACCAAGGCTTCCTCTAGCTCCCTAATATTTACCTCAGCCTAGAAGAAATGATCCTTATAATGCTCAACTTGTAGGTAGATTGAACTTGATGCCACTTGTATGGTGCCCATTTGCTCAACTGCATCTACTTTGGTGAGATCCTCGGTGACAGCTTGGTATGAATAAAAACTGGGTGCCATTTCTTCTTGAGGCATCTAGACTTGAGGAACCATCATCATTGTGTGCACCTCCATTTCCATTGGATCAAAAGTCACTTTCTTCATCAGTTTCGTTAGGGCTAGCACATCCTTTTGCTTGTGATTCTCCAACCATCGTGATGAACTATGTCGTGCTCTACTAATTTTTTTTGCTATTGGGCGCTCTGGTAGCAACTCCATCTCAAAAGCTAGTGACTCCTCCACTACAAACATTAGGGAAGATAGCAAACAAGATTTTTGAGGGTTTGATTCAACCACATGTATGGAAATGGGGGGTGCTTCAGCCACACTTAATCTAAGAGGGGCTTGCATGCTTACAAAGGTAACAAGATTGGAAGGTATGAAAGGTGAAACGAAGGATAATGGAAGGGAAAATGGGTTTATGGTAGATGTAAATGAACTAAAGGAAAGAGAAAATAAGGGAATGGGTAAAACTAAGGAAAAATGGTGACCTGCAACTATGGGATAGATATGGGAATGTAAGAGGTGGATGCAGTAACTGGAGGTGAAGTAGATACGATAAATGCATATGGGAAGACGACGGTCACCAAGTGCTTATAAAAAAAATAAGAGGAAATAAAATACATACCTGTGGGCTCTAACACCATTTGAGCCGGTGGTGAAGGTTGTTGTACAACAATATCTTCCTCTTCATTTGATATTTTATTCTCTGCTTCCAGATCTAATGTTGTCACCATTGGGCCTGATTGTTCCAACCAAGTTGAAGAACGTATATACAAAAAAATTGTCTACTCAATCATTTGAGGGAAGTGATTTCATGCTATACATAGAAATGAATCCACTTTGGCTTCTTCACCACGATGGGGAAAGGTAATATTATAACCATGCTCCTCTGATGGTAATTTTTCTTCTTCTTCTTCATCTTCAATAGTTATTATCTCCTATTTTTATGCCTCCTCTTGTCTCACCAAATCTTCTTATTTATTGGTATTGCTAATACTTCTAGGCACCAAACTAGCAAGGGATAGGGGATGGTACTTTTCACACTGATCATCATAAATCAATGAAAATGCATCATCCATAACTAACGAATAACTTGCCCTAGGCTTACCTTTGTGTACCTTCATGACCCACCAGTTGGTAATCTTTTCATCAGACCAATCAGGCAATTTTATTTTCATTTATTCAAAAAAACATGGAGAAGGAATTTGCTTTGGATGATTTGTAGGATCATACTCGACCTCCATCTCATAAAAATCATGCCAAGGAGGAAGTGACATCATCATCTCCACATGCCATTCAAGGTCATGCCCCTTGGGATTATTCCTCTACTGTATGATGTCTTCTTAGGGGCAGCAATGAAAATTCTTGGCCTTAATGTGACTTGCAAAAACACCCAAAGGATTGTACCACCATCATTGAGGAAGCTCAACCAACCCATGGTCATACAATATTTCAATAATCAATTCATTATGTCTGTACTGTGTAACCCTTATATCACCAAATTGGAAAGGCATGGCACATATAACTTTCTTTCCCCTTCCTGTCCCATATGTATCATTTGTGAAATTGATTTGTTGGGCTACTTCCAGGGCAAAAAGGTGTTCAATGGTAAAATATGGCAACAAAAAAGGTTTGCCAGTAAAACCAAAAAATCTAACCATCACTCATTGTGTCAGCAAAAATACATCACCTCTTTTATGGTCAACCATCTCTATTGTCATTTCTCGAGGCACTCTATTGCATACCCCATAAATTAAATCCAAGGTGAGTCCCAAAAACATTCTTTCAAAATTATAAAAGGACTCTTTTCTTGAGAAGCTCTGAGTCCATGAATATACTGGAAATGCCCTCCCTGTTTCATATATTTTTATTACTGCTATAAAAGAAAAATGAGAGTGCATGGGGTAGAAAAAGTACCATACCAGAAGGGAGAAATGTCTAAAAGTAACATCCTCTCTGCTTTGTACCTTTTGCAACTATGAGTGCATCCTTCATTCCAAGAAATCTGCCCAATTGAAGAAAATTAGGTTTGTAGTTGTGGTCATGGTGGTAGGAGCGTAAAACTCCACTTGTGAAATGTACTGCATGCTTGCCACTTATGCACTATGGCATCTAAAGACAATCTCGTCAACCATGCCAAAATTGAGTATAAATCTAGGCTCTTGAAATCCTTTAACAATGTTGGTAATTTTTGCAACTCCCCAAATCGTGGTGTCTTCAACAATTGGCTCTCCATAAACTACCACATGTGAATAGTGGAATGATACCTCTCCTCCTCCTCCTTAAAATTGAGCTTTTTAAATGTGACATAGGATGGAGGTTGCACACCATAAGCAAATGTGTCCCTTATGGAGTTGGCTGAAATATTGAACAATTTATCTCCTTGGGCATTTTGAATAGTTCTTGAACCCAAGTTATAGCATTGCGCGATCGCCCAGAATAGCTTGGGACATGGGTGTACAAGTGTACATAGGTACCAAAAGAGATGAGAGTAGGATGCAGTGGTACAAGAAATTTTAGTAGACACCTTTTGCATAACAAACTCAACTTCTAGATGTAATTTTTCCACACCCTTGTTGGTGATGTTGCAATCATTGATCTACGCCAGGCGGTCATCATAGGGTGTTAGTTCTACTTCCTCCTCCTCTCGAGCTTTTTGTTGCCTCTTTTATATTTTAACCCTTTTCTAAAAATTCTCCTTCTTGGCTTTCATGGTTTTATTCCCCATATTCTACTTTCTTTGAACACAGTAAAAAAATTGCAAACCCTAGAGCAAAAATAATTTGCAACACTTCTACATAGGAACCCTGCAAATGTTTTGATTTTTAAAACTAAAGCTTTGGCCCATTTTATAACTTTTCACCCATATCTACTAAAATTATTTCTAATTTTGGAGGCATGGCATGCATCCCAATGATTTTTAAAATTTTGCCCACCTCTTCTTCAAGTGCTCTGATTGGTTGTTTTTTTGCTTTGGAAACCTTGATGAGTGGCTTGACTGAATGACATGGGGTAAAAAATGGAGATATACAGAAATTATAGGTAGTGCAACATGTATAATGGAAGTGCATGGGAAAATCAGGGTAGAAGGGTTTATATGCATGTGTTTTTATTTTATTTTTTATAAAAATAAAATTCAATGGAAGGGGACGAGGAGGAAAAGTGGATGGAAAGCAATTTAGGGACAAGGAAAGGGCTTTTCAAGGAGCAAAAAAAACCTTTTCAAGAAAGAACAAGGTATTTCAAGAAATGAAGAGGCATTTTGAGGAGCGGAACAACCACTTCAAGGAAAAAAATAGCTATTGCAGGAGGGGAAAGGCTTTTCAGGGTCAGAAAAAGCTTATTTGGGAGAATGGAAGATGAGTTGTGTGTTTGTTTATTTTTTTACTGAGAGCGATTAGCCCATAATTCTTAGTTCAAGAGAAGGTTCTAGCTTTATTTATTGTCACCAAAAGTTCTCTTCAAAATTTTAAGCAGGTTCTTGTTTGTAGACTTGACCAGACCATTCCCTTATGGATAGTAGTTAGATGAAATTTTTAAATAAATTCCATACTTACCCATGAATTCACTGATTTTGGCACCTATGAAAGGGTTCCCATTATCTGTTATGATTGCATATAGGACACCAAAATGAGTGATTAACCCCTCAAGGAAATTGATGATCATGGCCTGATATGCTTTCTTGGTTGGAATTTCTTTAGTCCATCTGGTGAAGTAGTCAGTTGCAGTCAGGATATACTTGTGTCTGACATATGAGTTAGGATCAATGACCCCAATAAAGTCTAATCCCCATTGTTGAAATGGTGCTTCTACTTGAATCGGGTGAAGGGACAATGATGCATTCCTGGTCTCGTCGACGTATCTTTGGCACTTATCACAGTTCTGACTAACTTTGAAAGAATCTATAAAGAGAGTAGGCCAGAAATAGCCTACTCAAATAATATTCAATGCCATGGGTCTACCTACATAATGACCTCCTGAAAATCTAGAATGGAATTCTTATAGAATTTTCTTCTTCTTCAATTATTTGACACACCTAAGAAGAACTCCATCAATATTCTTATGAAACAAACCATTTGGAAGCAAGACATACTTGAGGACCAGTAATTTAAATCTCCTTCTCTATGAGGCATTGAGATGTGAAGGACACCTTCCAAAATTAAAATATTCAATGAGTTCCTCTGTCCAATCTTGATCAACTGCAAACTGATTGACAAAATTATAGTTACTACTATATATTCGTATTCACAAACTATGGGTTTGAAGGTAGCACTCCTTGCAAGTTCTTGGTACAATGCTTGATATCAAACAATTTTGGTTGGTCAAATCTCAACATCATACTCCTGGATTTTGGAAACCCAACCAACTCTCCTATCTCCAAGTTCTCCCTGGATGATGAAACTTTGGATGTTTGGATGAACAACATAAACTATTGTTTTACTCTGCAAAACAAAGTATCAAAACTTATTTAGATATTTCATTATCGTATACACCTACTTATCAATCAAGTTATACTTCTCTTCATGCGGTTGAATGACTTGGCTTAGGAAAGCAATCAGATGTTCATTTCCATCATCTCCCTTCTATGTGAGCATCGTTGCGTAACTTTCTTGCTCACCAATAGCATACAAGATATAATCCTTGGAATAGTTAGAGTTTACTAGGACCAAGGCTTGAGAAATTATTTATTTGATATCCTTGAATGATTGCTTCCTCTACTTAGTCCACTTAAACTTAGCATTTTTCTTTAAAAGCTCAGTCATTGGCTTTACCACTTAGGTGAAATCTATAATAAAATTTTGAAAAAAATTAATTTACCCAAATAATGATTGCAAATACTTCTTGTTGGCTGGAAATGGAAGCTTTAGAAGAGCTTTGGCTCTAGGTAGATCAATAGATAAACCTTTTTATGAAATGACATGACCTAGGAGATTTCCCTCCTTTACAGAAAATGGACTTCTTTGAATTGATGGATATTCCAAACTCTTGGAACTTCTCGAATACTTACCTTAAATGAGAGCTATGATCATCCCTATTATGAGAGAAAATAGTCATGTCATCCAAATAAATCACAATAATGTGATTTAACAACTCACCAAAAGCTACATCCATTACCTTTTGAAAAGTCACTCCAGCGTTTGAGAGTCCAAATAACACTTGTTGAAAAGCAAAAGTTTCCCATTTTGTGGTGAACACCATTTTATATTGGTCCTCATACTTGATCCAAATTTTATTATATCTAGAGAATCCATCCAAAAAAGAGAATCTCTGAGCTCTTGTGACTACGTGAAGAATTTGGTCGATCTGAGGTAAAGGATAATGATCCTTCAGTGATTCTTGGTTCAAATTTCAAAAATCCACACATAAGCAAATATCTCCATTCTTCTTTTGTATTAGGATCAAATTCACTACCCATGTTTAATGCTTGATTGGGTAAATAATCTTAGCATTCAATATTTTTAGTAGCTTTACCTTCATCATCACTTCAAACTTAGGATTGATCGGTCTCTATTTTTGTTTGAAAGTTTTCACCCGATCCTATAGATCAGTGGTATGTTGTATCACATCTTTGTTATATCCATTTAGATCATGGTAGCTCCAAGCTACAATGTCCAAAAATTTGTGGCACAAGTCTTTGATCTCTTCTAACTCTTTGGGAGTGCAATCTGTTCTGATCTTGATTGATTTTTGGGGGCCCAAATGTAGTTTAGTGTACTCATTCTCATCCACTTTGATCCTATGCTTTTGTGCTCTATCATTTTGATCAAAGAGGATCTCGAGCATGATCAATACTTTTGGGATATGATTATTCCCCAGTTGAATTAACCCTTTTGCTTCACCCTTATCAAGCGTTCTTTCTTCCATTGTACTCACCTCCCTTATCAAAAAATTAATAATCTACTCATTGCTTTCGAACACTTTCTAGTACATGTTCTTGTCTGGGACTGAGGGTCTGTAAACCAACCTCATGGTCTTAGGTTTCCTCACTATATTTTCAATAGGAGAGAAGTTTTGCTCCCATGAGATGGCTTGAATATTCGATGTTATGTAAGCCTCAAATAGGTATCAAAATTTGTTGTGGTATACCTTGAGATAATGCTACTTGGAGATGCACTTGTTCATTACTTGATTTACAATTAATTTAGAATTGCTAAAAAATTGTAGTTGTTTAAGTCCTGGCTTCTTCGCTTTCTTCAGACCTAGGCACAATGCTTCAAACTTAGTAGCATTGTTGGTACAAATCTAGGTTAGCCAATACAAATAAGTTCTTTGAATTTTGAAGGGAGAAATGAAAAAAACCCCTGCTCCTACACCATTCTTACATCTTACACCATCAAAATATAGCCTCCATAATTGATCGAGAATAGGATACTGATCTTGAGATGCCTTCACTTCAACATTTTCAAGCTTGGTGATGGTGTAACAACCCATTTCAATCTCCATAATAGCATTAAAATCGAGCATTGAGAACTCATATTCTAAGAGAAGCTCATCTAGAACTTCATCCATAAAATCAGGCTCTTTCAATTCCTTAGTTACCATGTTGACAAAGTTTGTGGACTTTTCTTCCTCTTCAATATTATATATATGAAAAGTAAAAGGCTTCTCATTGTAAATTCAGATTCTTCTCACTTTGAAATAAATATCTAGGTGAGAGTAATCCAGATAAAGGCAGCCTCCCAACTTGGCAGTGAATTCTCTTGACAAACACATACTAAAATATAGCTCCAAATCAACCACAACTACCTCCTAAATTATGTTAGTCTTACAATGAAACTGAGAGGGGGGGGTGAATCAGTGTAGCTCTTTAAACTTAAATTCATAGTTCTTAAAACTATAATAAGGAAAACTTAAAACCAGATAGCAATGTGATTTGTGCATGAATGCATAACCAGATTCTTGGAGATGTTAATGGCATTGGTGTTATCACACTTAACTGATATTGGCTCATTGAAACTAATACCAAGATCTTTTAGGGTTTGTTTCATCCACAATACCTACGTACAACATGTTGTCGCTATAATATATTCTGCCTCTACTGTCGATAAAGAAACTAACTCTTGTTTATTACTGTGCCATGCGACCAATCTGTCTCCAAGATAGAATGCACCTCCACTGGTACTCTTTCTGTCATCTACACATCCTGCCCAATCTGCATTTGAATACAAAATAAGGGTGAAGTCTTTACCTTTTGGATACCATAATCCATACTCCATAGTACCCTTGAGGTACCGAAGAATCCTCTTCACTTCTGTCACATGAGTCTCCTTGGGATTAGCCTAAAATCATGCTACCATGCATACCGCCTACAAAATATTTGGTCTGGTAGTCATGTCAGTACGATAAGCTTCCAATCATAGATCTGTACATGGTTTGATCAATAGGTGGAGATTTGTCATCTTTGCTCAACTTGCAACCTGTCGTCATGGGAGTGTTAACTGGCTTACAATCCTCCATTGTGAAATTTTTTAACATCTCTTTTACACATTTAACTTGAGAAATAAATATGCCCTTCTTACTTTGATTAACTTGCAACCCGAGGAAATATGACAGTTCACCAATCATTGACATTTCAAATTCTTTCTGCATCTTATTTGCTAAATCTTTACATGACTCATATTTGCTGCTGCCAAATATGATATCATATACGTATACAACAAGAACAATAAGATGCCCATTTTCTATTTTGACATACAAATTACTATCCACCATACCTTTCTTAAACCTTTGTTGAGTGAGATAGTTGTCTAGCCTTGCATACCATGCTTGGGGTGCCTGTTTTAAGCCATATAATGCTTTATTCAACTTGCAAACCAAGTTGGGATCATCACCAAGTTGGAAACCATTTTGTTGCTCAATATAAACCTCTTCTTCAAGTTTCTCATTCAAAAACGCTGATTTCACATCCATTTGATAAACTTTGAAATTCTTGTAGATTGCTAAAGCGAGAAACATTCTAATTGCCTCTAGTCTAGCTACTGGTGCAAAATTTTCCTCAAAGTCAATGCCTTCAACTTGTGCATAACCCTTACATACCAATATTGCTTTATTTCTGACTACCTGTCCGTATTCATTCAATTTGTTTCAAAAAATCCATTTAGTCCCGATTATATTTTTATTTGCAGGTCTAAGTACTAACTCCCAAGTTTCATTTTTCTTAATCTGATCTAATTCTTCATTTATTGCCTTCATACAACTTTCATATTTGCTTGCGTCAGTAACATTTTTGGGCTCAATGCTGGATAATAGAGAGTAGTTACTTACTACTCTTCTTCTTGTCTGAACACCAACTTTGAGGTCTCCAATTATTTGCTCTCTAGGATGATTTTTCTGCACATTGTCTGCTTTTGAATTTCTTATTTTCTTCCACTTCTGAATCACAACTTAAATCATCTGAGTCAATTTTCTATATCTTTTCCATTTCGTTTTCCTCATCTCCTTCAATAACCTCTTTATAAATTGGGTAGTTCATTTCATAGCTAATTACTCGTTCTCTACCTTCATCAAATTTAACATCGACACTATCCACAATTTTCTTTAGCCTCTTGTTGTAGCATTTGTAAGCTTTGCTTTTTGACGAATAACCAACAAAAATACCTTCATCTGCTCTATCTTCAAACTTACCAAGATTATCTTTAGTTCTTTTGATATAGCACTTGCTGCCAAAAACTTTGAGGTATTTTGTTGTTGCCCTTTTATTGAACCACAATTCATAAGGATTTTTTCTTTCATGTGTTCTCAGCATGTACCTATTTTGGATATACACCGCAGTATGGACTACTTCTTTCCAAAATTTGTCTGCTACTCTACTTTCATCCAACATAGTCCATGCCATTTCTTGCACTGTCTTGTTCTTTCTTTCCACCACTCCATTCTGTTGAGGTGTCCTGGCTATTGAAAACTGTCTCCTAATACTGTATTTTTCACAGTACTCTGCAAACTCCTCTAAAATGAATTCTCCTCCTCTATCTGATCTTAAACATTTGATCCTCTTTCTTGTTTCATTCTCAACCTGGTTTTTGAAAATCTTGAACTTATCAAAAGCTTCTGATTTATGCTTCAAGAAAAATATCCATGTTATTCTAGAATAGTCATCAATGCACAACATAAAATATTTGTCACCATTTATGCTTTGTGTTCTCATGGGTCCACATAAATCAGTATGTATTAGTTCCAAAGGTTTGCTTGTGTAGTATTATTTTGTTTTGAATGTGACTCTAGTTTTTTTCCCATTTTGGCATGAAGCACAAATGCTGTTTGTAGGTTTGCTGATGGTGGGAATATCTCTCACTACCCTTTTTGAGGTGATTTTTACTAGATTATCAAAACTGATATACCTGAGTCTCTTGTGCCACAACCAATTTTCTTCTTCCTGTCCAATAAAACAAGCTCCTTTTAAAGTCTTTGAGAGCATGTACAGGTTACCAGATGTCCTTGATCTAGTTGCTATCAATTTTCCACTATTTGTTTTTCTGACTTCATAACCCTGCTTCATAAAAACTACTTCATGACCTTTATCACAAATCTGACTTATGCTCAACAAGTTATGTTTCAAACCATCCACAAACAGGACTTCTTCTGACTTAATTTTTTTGTCACTAATTTTAACTGAACCTTTGCCAACTATCTTAGCTCCATCATTGTTTCCAAACTTTACTGAACCACCTTCATATTTTTGTAACTTCTCAAATTTTTGTTTCTCACCTGTCATATGACCAGAGCATCCACTATCAAGTATCCATGGTACATATTTATTCTGTGCTTTAAATGCTGTTTGAATGATTAAGGATTCCTTTTCTTCCTTAAGTCGCTCTTTTCCTTTCCACTCCATTTTGAAAGTAGTTTTGGGCTTTTGTTTTGCATTTCCCTTATCAGTAGCTTGAGCATGTTTTTTGGGAATTTTTCTATTTTGTCTCATCCTATATGGTTGAAATTTTTTTCCCTAAAACCGATTTGATGCAAATGTACTTCTATAGTTTCTTGCAATGTGCCCAAAATTATGACAGGTATAACATTCTACTATATAATTCATCAAAGGAGAAAAAGCATTTCTACTGGTGAAATTCCTTGGTCTTACATTATATTTGCAGTCTGAGATTTTGTGTCCATAGCCATTGCATTTAAAAAAAAACCAGAAAAGGGATAATTGAACTTGTGTGATGGTCTTTGCCATGTTGCTGTAGGAGCCATAGGTCTTCTTCTTCTTTAATGTGTGACATTGGTGAAACCATCATTGTCAATTCTCCTTTCATGCCTCGCATTATTGCTTTCTTTTGCATGAGATGTTTTTCTTTGATCAACCTATTTCTTATCTTCATTATTTATGGATTCTACATTTTTGGCCTTTGATCCATTTGATGATTCTCCTTCGATGAAACCCAGACCAAATTTGATGCCTGCAGGTCTTTGGTCATTTATGATTTTATCCAGCTTTATAGAACTTTCTTCATGTTTGTGATAACAACTAATTTTCTTATTCATCTCTTCTAGCTGCATTCTTAAACCAACAATCTCGTCTTCTAGCTTGTTGCAATAATCTATTTTCATGGTTATTTGCACTTCAAGATCTTCGAAGATTTTCTTGGATTCTTCTATCTGTACTTTCAAACTGGTTATGATTTCATTTGTATCCTCAAGATTTCTTGAAAGTTTCTTATTCTTTTTCTTTTCTATCTTCTACTCTTCAAGTGCAGATATCAACTTACCTTCTAGATCTACTTTAGCCTTAGGGTTTTCACCACATACTTAAGAGTTCACTCCTTATTCCTTTTTTGATTTTACTTCTTCAAATGCCATGAAAAGAGCTTCACCTGTTTTCTCTTTAGAATCCTCACCAAAGTTGTCTTCTGATAAACTAGCATTCCTGGAGATGAAACTTTTCTTCTTGAAGTTGTCTTTTCTAAAATTTGTTTTCTTCTTCCAGTCACTTCTTTCTTGGTGCGATCCTTCATCATTTTTGTTCTTCTCTTTAAGTGGACATTTAGTCACAAAATGCCCAACACCTCCATAGTTGAAACATTTAAATGGTAGCTTCCCTCTGTATTTTCCTTTTCCCTTTTTTAGTTTTCTAACAAATTTTGCTTCCATTTCATCTGATGTCTCTTCTTCCTCGGACTCTTGTTTTGTGTTTTTATTTTTAAGGGCTTTAAAAGCCACCTCTCTATTTATGGGTTTAGATATTTCTATCCTCATCTCATATGTAGTCAAAGAACCATACATCTCATCTATACTGAAATAATTTATATTTTTAGCTTCTTCTATCGCGGAGACTTTAGAATCAAACCTTTGAGGAAGAGATATTAGTACCTTTTTCATGATGACAGAGTCTTCAATATCCTCGCCAAGTCCTCTAATCGCATTAATGATTCCATTAACTCTCAACATATATGCCTTAATGTTTTCATCATCATTCATTTTCAATGCTTCGAACTGAGCTCGATGTGTCTATAACTTGGCCTCCTTGATCTTATCATCTCCTTCATGAATACTCCTTAGTTTGTCCCATATCTCTTTTTGCCGTATTACAACTCATGATATTTACTAGTTCACTGTCTGCTAATCCGCACATGAGAGCATTTTTTGCTTTTGAGTTGTTTTCAAACAATTTTTTTTTGTTAGCCTCTTTTGGAGGAGTGGTGGGTATTGTGTATCCACTAACTACTGAATCCCAGATGTCGTAACCCAAAGCACAAAGATATGTTTGCATCCTGATTCTCCAGAATGCATAATTAGATCTATCAAACAATGGTGCTTTGTTTAATGAGAAGCCTTCACCACCTGCCATTGTGTTACTTCCAAGATCACCCTAGTCGATTAAGCTTGTATAAGAACTTAGCTCTGATACCAATTGTTAGTCTTACAATGAAACTGAGAGGGGGGTGAATCAGTGTAGCTCTTTAAACTTAAATTCACAATTTTTAAAATTGAAATAATGAAACCTTAAAACCAGATAAAACAAGTATCACAAGAGAACATCACACAACACAAGATTTAATGAGGTTCACCAATGTGGCTACTCCTCAAAAATGATTGCTTGGACTACCATCCAAATCTAGCCTATGCAAAGCAACAACTTTACAAACAATTTACCAGCACTTACTGGAAGGAGCACCAACTCCTGATTTATCTACACCAACAAAAAGGAGCACCAACCCCTGATTTACTAGCACAAACTGGAAGGAGCACCAACCCCTGATGCCAAGTACCAACTTGGACTTAAATTCTAAAACTATAAGATTGATAGTAAGATACCTTTGATTTTGCTAGACCCTGATTGGTGTTCTTCACCTTTGCTTTCTCTGCGCACTCTACTTTCTCTGTGCAATCACTTCACATGTCACGAAATCATGACAGTTTTTCCACTTGCCTTTTTCTCTGCCAACATGTCATGAAATCATGACAGTTTTTCCACTTGCATTTTTCTCTTCCAACATGTCATGAAATTGTGACAATTTTTCCACTTGCCTTTTTCTCTTCCAACATGTCACGAAATTACGACAGTTTTTCCTGCTTTTTCTCTCTTCCAACATGTCACGAAATCGTGATTGTTTTTCTTGCTTTTTCTCTCTCTTCCAACATGTCGCAAAATCATGATAGTTTTTCTTGCCTTCTGTATATGTCACGATATCGCAACACTTTTCTTACTTGTCTTTTTCTTTGATCTTTTGCATATGGGCCACTTCGATATTCTTGGAAAATCACTGTATATACTTTGAGTAACCTTTGAACTCTTGTCTTTTGCATCTGAATAGCTTTTGAACTTCCTATCCACTACATCAATAGATCTATCTGACTGTGTTGACAACAATGACAATACTGTTACTGCACCTTGCTCAACAAATTATCGTGATCTGAGGCATACTATGCAAGAAAATGGGGATATCCTTGATGACAACCACTATTTTTATGGGAGTTTCATCTAACTGTAAGACACTAGGGCTACTCCTTGTATATTCCATATCCATGACTTAACAAACTATCTTGGGCATAATAGTTGTCGCAGCACCAAAATCAATCATATAATTGTGCACAATCCAACCCTCCATATTGAGAGACAAATAGAAAGGGGATGGTCTATTCTTTCTAATGGCTGAAGTAGTTAATGTTTGAGCAAAAACTTTCTGAGTAGGATTCTTCCCATTATCTTTCATAAACTTTAACATTTCTTGTAACAGGTCGACTTGCCCAGGTAACTGTAATGCATCATAAAGACTAATCTTGGTTGGAATCTTCTTCAATTCCTTGACAATGTTATATGTGGATGTAACAAACTCCTTTTTGTTGGTGATCACATATTTGTCAGGATATTACTATGTGGCTTCTACCCTTTGATGTTTAGTCAAATATGGGTACTTGAGTTTTTCTATGGCTTGTTCTTCCATTTTAGCTCTTTTTTGTGAAGTCAAGGCTTTTTCTTGCAATTTTTATTTCACTCACAGAGGCAAAATATATTTTAATAGGACAAGTGCATCTGGATTCGTTGATGGAGTGGGTGCTTTCACTTGTACTTATTTTTTCTTATTTTGCACCTTTGGATCAGGAGGTACCTTTAGTGGTTCCATCTCAGCTGGATCTATCGTGAGTAGCTTTCTCCTAGCTCTTGTGAGAACTAAGATTTGTTCTTTGAAGGGAACCATGAAGTTATGATCCAACTTAGTAATCATGTTAACCTAACATCAAGAAGAGCTTACGGCTAGTGTTTACACGTAGTTCAGATGAACCATGCAAGTCTCCTCATCGTGTGGATCATTATAGGTAGAGCACCAATATGTTTTATCTGTCAGGCTAGCCTCTTCATTTGCCAATATAATTGGGTTCCTCTCAGGTGCCTTGTTGGTCGAAGCTGATTGCTCTCTAGTGATAAGTGGGGGTTGAAATATCATGGGTTGGAAATATCTCTCAACTTGTTTTCTTTCAATAATTGTAATCTTATTACCCATTGCTCTTACGACTGAATTAGCATATTTCACCTCTTTCAACAACATCATGTAAGGATCATGATTCAAGGGTGCAGGAGGTGATGGTAAGGGTAGAGGCATTGGTGGGGTAAGAAATGATAGTAGAACTTGTGGTGCGGGTAATGTTGGGAAAGGAACGGATGCAGGAAATTATGGAAATATTGAAGTAGGTAATTATGGGATAATAGGGGTAAGGAGCTGGGGAACTGAAATGGGCATGATTTGAGGTGCACTTGAGCTCCATGATGGAATAGGATACATGGAAGGCATAGATTGTGAAAATAAACTAGAATACAAATGTTGTGGAAGATAAGGTAGGATGAGCATTGTTACCTTCAAGGGAAGCTTACCTATGCTGATCAAGTGTACCTTAGCCTTCTACACCTACGTGTACAGATCTGGGAACATATTCACATTGGCCTACTGGACAACCATGTCAATATCTGTGTTAAAGGCTCTAAGAAAATAAAATGTAACTTGCTCATGAGTGGGCCGAAGGCCATTAGGAACTCTCTGTCAGCTTCGGGTGAACTTGACGTTGAAGTCCACTATCTCCTCCTATGGATGCCTTTGAATTATTGTAAATTGATGCATCAAGGAAAATGGATCAACTTGTTCATGAAAGTTCTTGATTAGTAATTCCATCAACTGATCCCATGTGGTGATAGTGGCAGGTAGTAAAGAATGGTACCAGTATAACAACTTCCCTCTAAGTGATAACACTAGTAACCTTACCATAATATCTTCATATGCAATACCATGGATTATCACCAAATAAGCCACGTCTTGGATTTGCTCATATGCAGTCTTATCGATACCATCATAGGTTGGCAAGGCCTTTAAGGCTACTTGGGAAATTGGATTTTGTTCTTGTAAATTTAGGGCTCTTGAAATATTCCATGTTGGGAACAACATTTATGGTTGTGGCTGCTATGGTAGAGGATTTTAGGCCATATGGACTGGTTGTGTGGTTGAGGAGGTGGAACGATAGTAGTAGTACTAGTTGGACTCGAAGGAATGGAAAACACACCAACTATTTGTGAGGATGTTGTAGATGAAGTAAGTGATGGGGTGACTAACCTAGGGTTTTCACCTAATTTTTGGGTGTTGAGTTCAAAAAACTCAATGGGATTTTCTAAATTTTTGGCCTTCAATATTGTGATCATGAAGTACAACTTTCATTGTCTTCACATTCGGAGGCTTTTGGGTAGTGTTGAGTCACCATATGTTCTAATTGTACAACATGAATGTGAACATCAAACCTCAAAACTATTGAAAGTGGAACTTTTGGGGTCCCACCAGGTATGCCAAAAACTGTTGGTCATGTATCTGCTTAAGAACAAATTATTATAACTTGTGTGACCTAGACCTAGCCAACATTAAAAGGTTAAGGGAAAGAGAAAATTCCTTCAGGCTGATCTCTAGAGAGGGCTGGCTCCCTTACTAATCTAATTTGGTTTAAAGCTTAGGGTAATAGGAAAGAAATGGGAAATGATAGAAAGAAATAGAAATATGGCTATAAGCTAGAAAAGTGTGATGGGGATAAACTAATAGCAAAAACCCACATTCAAGTTTAAATGAGTATGAAATAGAAAAGCAAGCACAAGAACCACTCACAGTTTGTAGAGATAACATCCAAGACACATTTCAATATTCATTCCCTTACCAAAAATAATTAAATTTAGATGTAGAATTTAAAAGCAGCTAATAAGGAACATAAATGTAAGCAAAAATGGCGAGCAAGAAGTGATCAACCACAAGACTACTCAAGGAACCAAAAGTCGAATATATTTCTATTTATGCAGAAAACTTAAAGTATTTTTTTATAGAATGTCTATCCTCCCTTCTTACAATGAAATGCTTAGTATTTATAGAGGATTATGCCTCTTTCATTTAATGCATATACAAAAAAATGCTGGTAGATCAAAAACTAGCATGCATATTTTCTCCTTGACATTAATGACATATTCAGTTAAAACATACTACAAGGAAACCATGATCCAAATTTGATGGGAGAATCACACAAAGAAGTCAACATGAGTAAATGCTTGAAGTAATCTTGGGCATCAGTGCATCGGGATGCAACAAAATCATATGAAAATTAGGCGTTTGGTTGTTGAATTTACTTCACCTTGCACCTTAAAAATTCACTTTTTCTAGGAAAGTACATCGAGCATTAAATCTGCTTTGAAAACTATTAAGGTTGATAGGCAGTGCATTGGAAATGCATACCCACCAAAGTGTATGATGATTTGAAAATGAACAATAATACACTAGATTCAAAGGAGCAATACTTAAATCCCACAAATTTTCAGCAGTGATCCCAGATATATCTCAAAATGGATTTTTGCTCAACATTTTACCCGAAATGGGCCTTTATCTTCATTTCACCCAAGTTACACCCGAAATGAGATTTCACCTAGAATTGCACTTGGAATGTGCACTTAATGTTTTTGTCCTATGTGAAATGGAATTTTACCCCAATCTTTGTCCTTTTGCTATGACTTCTCCTAGGAAAATATTGCGCTACCATAAGTAGGGCCCATTTTGGAAACTTGATTTCTTTGAGAATTAATGAGAGTGAAACTATCAGTAGGGTGGTTTCACCAGAAAAATACCCAAAATAAAGAATGTTCATTGCACTTGGGAGCGAAAAGGCATTTTAGGGAATGAAACAGCCATTTTGGGGAATGAAATAGCCATTTTGAGGAATGAAAAAGCCATTTCGGGGAATGAAAAAGCATTTTGCTTGAATTTTACCCGAAACTACATCCATCAGATACTTAGAAAAAATTTCAATATTTTTTTAATGTGTGAACAACACTCAAAATGTATTTGGGAGCTTTAGTGGCGAAAATATTTCATATTTCAATTAAAACTTTACAAATTTTCAATGTGGAAAAAATACCAACAATTGGTCACTATGCATCTAATTGCACACAAGCTGGAAGTAGTAGCAATGAAGAAGAAAAGGAATACAAGAAAAAGAAAGAAAGAAAATTTTATCATGAAAAGAAAAACAAACACGATCAAAACAAGCATGAGAAGATATTTTAAAGGCACAATACAAGTCTTTATGTTGAGGAAGCAAGCAGTTCTTCCAGAACCGATGAAAGTCTCTCTGATAATGAAAGAGAATAAATCCTATTTTGGCCATAGAGGAGAAAGAAGAAGCTCCTGATGTCAAAAACAAAGAAAAAGAGAAAGATCCAAAAAATGAAGAGGAAGCCATAGTTGACATAGAAGAGGAACTTTTTGTTGCTCTTGAAGAATTGAAAAGGCTTAGAAAAAAGAACTCAAGATTGAAGACTCAAGTACAAGAGGATGATAAGACAAAGGTAAAGTTGTCGAAGAACTCATTAAATTGAAAGTTAAAGTTGAAAAGGCAAAGTGAATTGAAGAAGGTATGACTGAGTAGTTAAAGGTAAAATATTTGGAATGTGAAAAATTGGAACATGAGGTTGTCTCTCTGAGGAAGGAAGCTAAAAAATCTAATGATAAGCTACAACAAAATATCAGGTTTGAGAAAAGCATAAAAATATTGGATGATATTATCAAAACACAGAGATATTCGATTATAAAGATTGGACTTGGTTTTGGAGAAGGTCAAAAGAAACAAAAGGGGGAATCAAGCTCAAAAGGAAGAGAGGCATCAAAGAAAATAATTAGAGAAGAGCCGAAGATCTATGTTGATGTGTTGAGAAGTGGAAGCATCAAGGAGGAAGGAAACAAAGAATCATCAAGGAACACAGTCCATCACAAAAACAACAATGAGAGTATCATACTAAAATATCCTCCAAGGCAATCAGTTAGGTTTCAATATTTATTATGAGGTTATTATTTTTCATGTAACTATTTTTTTTATAAAGTTGCAAATTGCAGGGTCTATGCTAAGAATAATTTTGGCTTCACCAAGAGGAATTTCAATTCATTTGCACCTCTCATGGACTACAAAATCATTTGTTACAAATGTAATAATTTTTGGCATACAACTAGATGGTGTAGAACGGTGTTCCTTGAAATTCCAAAATCAAGTAAGAAGGAGGATGATCAAACTGTTAAAAAGAATATGACCTCCAAAGTTTGGAAAAAGAAAATAGAACAAGAAGAACATAGTAATTTGGGATTTTTACTCCCATATCATAATTGAAGTCTCAAGAAAAGCAGGTAGAAATAGGGCATTGTCAAGTGTCTTATCTTTCAACCCCAAGGACCCTTTGACATTAATGTCAAAGGGAGAGAGTTTCAGTAAGGGGGACAACTTGTTAGGGGCAGTAGTTTGTGATCATGTTGTAATCAAGGATAGTTTTGTAGTAGGGTTACCATCAATGACAAAGGGGGATATTGTTAGAAATATTGAGTTGTCATTGATGTCAAAGGTAGAAATATTTTCAAGGATGAAATGTTGAATTTTCATTGATGTTAAAGGTAAAAATATCTTCAACGATGATTTGAATTACAAGTAAATGCTTTAATATTTAAATTGGAAATTTAAATATTAAAGTTATAAAAATATTATAAAGTTAAACCTTATAATATTTTAATAATAAATTTAAATATTATAAAGTAATGGTTTAAATATTTATATGGAGTTGAAGTTTGAAATTGTGAGAGCTCTGACCTCTTGGGTGCCAAGCAAGATTGAAAGTAAGGTTGAAGTTCATTGAAATAATATTGAAAGATAAAGTGTATGGGCCGACTTCATCTTGGGCACAAAAGCTATAAAATGAAAGTGTATAAATACAAGCATAACATCCATTTTGGAAGATGATTGTGTGGGGTGCATCATTGATATCTGGAAGAGTGGACAAAAAATCATAGTGGTGAAAGGGATTGAGCTTGAAGATCTTCAAAAAAGAAGCTGAGGGGCACCGAAAACATCACAACAACAAAAAGGAATATGGTGGTAAGATTATTGATGTCATAGTATTTTTATTTCCTTTGAGTGTCCTTGATAGGAAAGGAGAGATAGAACATGGATGGTTCTTCATAGAAGGATCACGAGAGCATTCAAGATACAACAAGAACATGCACACGATCTAAAATGAACAAAGAACAATCAGAGATAATCATTGCAAATCTAAAGTGCCTGAAGCCATTTTGATAGAAGTCAAGCATAAAGGATTTTTAGGCCAGTAGGTTCATCTTATACTTTTCATAGGAGAGAGTAGAGCCTCGTGTTCAAGACAGTGGGCTCCAAAGGGACATCAGGATAATAATTGTACCAAAAGCATCACTTGATCATACAATCTATAAGCAACACAGGGATATATTTGTGAAGCAAGCAATTTGAATATCTTTAAAGTGCACCCGTGTGGAGGAGACAGAACTTGAGGTAGTGAATAAGGAGGAATTCATCAGGGACAACCAATTTTGAATTAAAATTATTAGCTACGTCATACATATGTCTAAGAGATATTAAATTAGCATAGTGACAAAAGAAATATAAAGGTATTATAATATTTCATCTATTTGTAAAGACATTGTATTTATTGACATGCAAAGGAAGAATTGGTGTTAGTGTTGAAGGAACTGTGGGAGGTGAGCTCTTTGATACAAAGGTAAATTTGCATTAACAATTAACATTAGGTTACAAAGTTTAAATAAACATTATAATAACCATGCTATAGAAAAGGGGGGGATAGGAGAAATTAAGGGAGAAGAAAATACAATCAAATTCTCTTGCCGCCCAAAGATGCTGCCGTCCAACTGCCGTCTAGGTAAGGTAAAAGGTAAGTAATCTTACCCAAGGTAAAATACATTTTTTAACCTTTTACCAATGGTAATTTTCCAACATTCTCCCCCTTAAAGTTGAGAGGACTGACTATATAGTCTCTCAGCTTTATAAATTGAGCTTTAGCCATGCCTTTGGTGAATATGTCTACTAGATTATCCAAAGTGCTGCAGTATTGAAGCTCAACTATCTGTTGTTCCACCATATCTCTTATGAAGTGATACTTCATATCAAAATATTTTGACCTTTTGTGGTGGATCGAATTATATGCCAACTGTATGGCACTAATATTATCACAATTCGGTTTGGTTGGACCAATTTGTTTTTCGCCAATCTCTTCAAGGATTTTCCTCAACCAGAGGATTTGAGTACTAGCATGAGTAATGGCTATATACTCAGCTTCTATAGATGATAATGCTACAACAGATTGCTTCTTGGAACTCCAAGTTATTAGTCCTAAACCTAGACTAAAACAGTTCCCTGATGTAGATTTTCTGTCATCTATATTACTGCCCCAATCGCTATCACTATAACCAACTAACTTCATAGAGTTAAACTTGTGGTAATGGATTCCAAAATCCAATGTACCTTTTACATATCATAAAATTCATTTGGTTGCTTGAAGATGCAGCTCGGATGGGCATGCCATAAAACTTGATACTAGAGAAACAACATACTATATATCTGGCCTAGTGTTGGTGAGAAACATTAAACTCCCAACCATGCTTCTGAAATTGGTCATGTCAACTTTTGGTGCTCCATCATCTTTGCTTAGCTAGATTCCATGTCCTGTTGGTGTTGCAACTGATTTGCACTATTGCATAGCAAATTTTTGAATCATGTCATGAGCATATTTCTGTTGACATATGAAGATCCCATTATTTTATTGATGTACTTCCATTCCTAGGAAGTATCTCATTAATCCGAGATCCTTCATCTCAAACTGATTCATCATGGAGTTTTTGAACTCCATATTCATTTTATTATTACTACCCATAAATATTAGATCATCCACATATAAGAAAACTATGAGGATATCTACTCCATTCTTCAGGTAGTATAGAGTTGGTTCACTCTTGCTTTTTGTGAAACCATACTTGCTAAAATAGCCATCAATTCATGAGTACCACGCTCGTGGTGCTTGCTTGAGGCCATAAAGTGCTTTTTTCAATTTATAAACAAGGTTCTCTTTTCCTTGTTCTTGGAAACCTTGAGGTTGTTGAACATACACCTCTTCTATGCCGGTATCCATTTAAAAATGCACTTTTCACATCCATGTGTTGAATATTCCATCCTTTATGGGATGCCAAGGAAAGAACAGTTCTGATTGTTTCTTGTTGAGCAACTGGAGCAAAGGTCTCCTCATAATCTATTCCATATTTCTGAGTAAAAACCTTAGCTACTAATCTTGCCTTGTGCCTTTCAATGCTTCCATCAGCATTGAATTTGGTCTTATAGACCTATTTACATCCAACACATTTTTTTCCCTTGGGAAGCTTCACAAGCTCCCAAGTATCATTCTTTTTAATTGAGGATATTTCCTCTTCCATGGCATCTTGCCATACATCAGTACATGCTTTTTCATAGCTAGATGGTTCTAGCTGTATAGTAGCCGACAAAGCATAATTTACTACATCACCCCTTGGTTCATAAGACTCATCATCTCCTGACATTTGAAGATTTTCAAGTCTTGACAAAATGTCGTCCATCTCACTAGCTTGACTCCTAGTGCATCTTTGTTGGAAATTCCTATCCAACATTTGAGAAGATGGATGACTCTGTAGTATGCGCTTTCCTTTATTTGTCTCTTTCCTTTGAGAAACTAGATCAATATCCATTGGACTTGGAGCACTTATAGATCTATGAAATCATTTTGGAGAGTTTAGGGGTGCCAACAAAGAAGTCCCTCTTAGACTTGGTGTACCACTTGATGTACTTGATGAAGATTTCTGATGTGGACTTTGTGGAGGGGGAATTTTTCCACTACTTTTCTTGGGTTGTACTAATGTGGAAATTTTTGAATTAGAGTCTATATCAACAAATTTTTTATGACCCCATTCTCCCCCTTCATCAAAAATTACATCCCTGGAGTTAATTATTTTATGTGTCTTGGGATTGTACAATCTATACCCTACAAAAATACAAGCTTGACTCTTGGGATCAAGCTTCTTTCTCTTCTCCTCAGGAATGTGTGCATAAGCTAAAGAACCAAACATGCAAAAATATTTGACATTTGGTTTCTTATCGTACCATCCTTCATAAGGAGTGATACCATCTAAACTAGAAGTCGAACTTCTATTTAGAATATATGCACTAGTTCTCACTGCATCCGCCCAATAGCTGTATATGAGATGCTTTGTCTGAAGCATTGTTTGTGCCATTTCAACAAGGGTGCGGTTCTTTCTCTTGGCCACACCGTTCTGCTGTGGGGTATAGGCAGTGGTGAACTGCCTTTTTATCCCATTTTGCTTACAATAATGTAAAAAATCATTTGAGGAGTACTCTCCTCCTCTATCAGTGTGAAGACATTTGACATAGTAGTCACTTTGCTTTTCTACATTATTTTTGAAGTCTATGAAGCAATCAAATGCTTCATCTTTGTGTTTCAAAAAATAGATCCAACACATTCTAGAATAATCATCTATGAATGTTAGAAAATAAGAATTGTTTCCAAGGCTTTTTGTTTGCATTGGACCACAGATGTCCGAATGTACTAGCTAAAGAAGATAGCTTGCTCTCCACGCTTAGCCTCTTGGAAAATTTGTTCTGGAGTGCTTTCCCAAAGCACATGCTTCGCATACCTTCTTATGTTCTGGAATTTTTGGTAGTCCTGTGACCATAGCTTGTGATGTTAACATTTTTAAGCTAGCAGAATTGAGGTGACCATATCTCAAGTGCCACAATTCACTTGGATTTGTAATAGCAATGTTTGCAAGTTGAGCTCCCCCTGTCTCATCAAATTTTAGAGGGAATAACCTATTATTTGTCATAGGTACTTCTATGATGACTTGGTTACAATTGTTTTTATCAAGGATTGTACATTTTTTGTCATCAAAAACTAATTTGTAATGCTTCTCCATCATTTGGACAACACTTAACAAATTGTGTTGTAGCTGTGGAGTATAGTATATGTCATTCACTTTTTTAAGGCCTTCTTTTGTTGGAACTTCCATATCTCCAATGCCGTCAACTTGCAAAGAATTATTATCCCCTAACTTAACATGGGATTTGTAATTTGAATCTAATGTAGCAAAGAGATTTTCTTTGCCACTCATGTGGTTGGAGCAACCAGTATCCAAAATCCATGTATCTTTAAGATTGTGATCTGATTGTCCATAAGATAGAAAAATATTTGATGGACCTTCTTCTTCTTCGTAGAATGAGCCATATTGACTGCTTTGATCCTTTGAAGACTTTGACCAGCAGTCTCGAGCGAAGTGTCCTTGTTTCCCACAATTGAAACAAGCTGTTTTAGTTTTGTTACTTCCTTGTCCTTGATTTCCACGACCTGCAGTGCCACTTTGGTTCTGATTGGCTCCTCTATTTTGACTTCCACCTCTGTTTTGATTGCCTCCTCTGTAGGAGTTGCTTTAGCCTTTGCCTCTTTGTTGTTGTCCTCTGCCTTGAACTCTTCCTTGTCCTCGTCTTGCAGCTTCATTCAAAGTGAAGGCTTTGTCATCACCTCCATAGCTTGTTGAAGGTGCTCCTTGAAGTCTCTCTTCATGTGATGTTAATGATCCAATCAAACTATCAAATGTAAGAGTAGAAAGGTCTTTGGATTCCTTAATTATGATGGCAATGTGATTCCACTTAGGAAGAAGTGTTATCAACACTTTCTTCATAATTGTTTCAATTTTTGTGTCATCACCTAAAGTTTGCATCATATCAACTACTGCTTTGACTCATACACGGTAGTGTTGAGTGTTAATTTGTCATATTACAAATAATAACACGCAACTTAGAGTCTCGAACAAAAGACTCTTTCTTGCAAAGAAATAATTTATTTTATTTTCCTTCCTTTTATTATTTCTCCAAGCTTCTTTGTGAAACAACTTTTACGTATATAAAAATGAATTTCAATTTAATACATACAACCGATATATCCCGAATAACTCAAATCCTGCAGATAGTCAGTTAACAAGGGGCCTTTGTTGATTCTCAATGAACTTTATAATCTTGACTTGTTTGATTAATCAAAAATAAACAAAAATCCTTTTGATGTTCTAATATTCACAATTTATTCTAAGGTTAACTCTGTTCGTTTTATCTCTATTCAATAGTTCTATTATTTCAATGTTAGTCTTTGACATGAAATTAAGCATATCAAGGAATAAAACAGAACTCGTTATTTTTGAGTCAGCTGGAAAATAATGAAGGATATTAAAATGGTTAACGATCTCCTCCCTGCAAAATCCCAAGTTAAGAGATGAAGTCCCCAAAACAACCCAACCGATCAGATCTGTACTAACACACAATCTAATCAGATCAGATGCAAGACTCTAAGGAAAAGAATATAACTGCATCATTCTACCATTCACCTATCGTAACCCATCCCATGGCGTAAACGAAATAGATACAAGACAAAATGATGCAACGGAAAGATTGACAATAAAACAATAGTTTTGGCTTCGATCTCCTTTTGATTTTACACACAAAAGTCGTGTTACCAAAGAAAAATCCTTTATTTCAATAAATAATGCTTTTTGTTACAATCTCCAACCCCGTATCCATCTACATTTCTGCTATTTAACCTTTCTATCACGCGTTCTCGGCTGTTCCATGACGCTTTGTTTTGACTCCCGGGACCCTTCGCTTCAATTCCCGCCTTTTGGTATTCTAACCTTTGCGTGCATTCGTAACGCTCGATCTCTACGGCCAGTAACTGTTGTTATGAAACGTTACTCTGGTTCTGTCATTTCTGCCACGTGTCCTGCGTCTCCTGCACCTTTCGTAATGCTTTCCCACGGAAATCCCGACAGAATTTGCATTTGGCCTCTTCCGTTTCCTAGCCGCGATAACGCGACATGTCGCGAAATCGTGACATGTCGCGATATCGCGACATGTTCTTGGTCCGTACGCCCGCAGTAGCTCGTTGTAGCGATATCGCTACCGACTTTGCTTTGCCTTATTTTCAAAAAGGGTAGCGATATCGCTACCGACTTTGCTTTGCCTTCTTTTCAAAAAGTGGTAGCGATATCGCTACCACTTTGGTTCCGAGCCTTCCTTCGATGAAGTGGTAGCGATATCGCTACCACTTTGGTTTCGAGCCTTCCTTCGATGAAGTGGTAGCGATATCGCTACCACTTTTTGTCTCGAGCCTTTGTTTCGCAAAGTGGTAGCGATATCGCTACCACCTTGCTTTCACGCCTTTTGCTTTGTAAAGTGGTAGCGATATCGCTACCACTCTTCTTTCACGCCTTTGCTTCACGAAGTGGTAGCGATTCGCTACCACCTTTCTTTCGGCAACTTGTAGCGATGGAGAGACAGGTCACGATTTCGTGACATGTCGCGATTTCGCGACCCTTTCAACACTTAGGCATTTTTCTTCTTTTCTTCATTTTTAGCATCCGGGTCTTTGAGATCTTCCCTAAAACCTGCAAAAACAAAGGTGGGTCCCCACTTTTGGGGTGTGTTGTGGATGAACCACAACAAATGGCGACTCTGCTGTCAAATGCTCTTGAGCATTTTAGTAAGAACCCAACCTAACACAAATCACAAATTTGAAAACATGGGTTAGCCCATAATCAATATAACTAATGCCCAAAATTAGAAGTACATGAATTATCAGAATCATCAAGTACTAGCTCGGTGTGTGCAATGAATTCCTTTCCTTATCATTTGAATTTGATCCACATTCCATCATCGGTTTTGCATGAATGCATATGCGAAATTGTGAATGATTTGTGTATCCTACCGAATATGCCATGAGAAAATGCATAGTCACTCTTGTAGTATTATGTGCAAACATTCAAGACTGCCAAACCCTCTTAGGATCCACTAGTGAACGGTTCATTATATCCCAAAGTTGGTTATGAGTCCCTACTATCTTGAACCCATGTGCAAGTGGATGTGAAATCAGAACTTTGGGGAATCAGACTCCCAACCAACCGAGATGAGAGTTTAACCCTATCCTTACTATTCTGATTTAGAATTCTTTACCTCACTTTGAGCAAAATAACTAAACCAATTATGGAAGAAATGGTCATGCTAGTCTAACCCTCTAGACAATCAGTGGTCTTATTTTTTAGGCAAGACATGATGCCATGCATGGGCCTATCTAACCCCATAATCCAAAACTTATCTTCATTTCTTTGGACCTTGGGGATGACTACCCATCCCTTGTAGAGGACAAGTAGTACGATCCTTACAATCCAATATAAGGATGAGATGGGAAAAATTTATTTATTTTACTTCTTGGACCTTGGGGATGACTACCCATCCTGGTTAGGGACAAATAGTACGATCCTTACAACCCAAGATTTTAAATGTAAATGGAAAATATTAATCTTGTTACTTAGACCTTGGGGATGACTACCCATCCTTTGCAGAGGACAAATAGTACGATCCTTACAATCTAAGACTTAATACGAAATGAAACATAAGAGCTTTGGGGAATCGGATTCTCAACCAACCGAGATGAGAATTTATGCCCTATCCTTACTACTCCATGTGGGTCCAATCAAAGCTTTGGGGAATTAGATTCTCAACCAACCGAGATGAGAATTTAACCCTATCCTTACTACTCTGATTTTAGGCTTTAAGCTCTATGGAAGTGGTCAAAACCACTATTTTTAGGATCATGTTGCATAATAGGATAGACATGAAAACCATTTTCGCCCAACCTTTTCCTCCAAGTTAGGTTTTGATCATTTTGCTCAAGATCCCTTTTAATGTATGAAACGTGCTTGGTCCTAGATACTTCAAGACTCGGTTTCCAACCTTAGGATTTACTTAGATTTATGTTATAACATAACCCTAAGAGGATTCAACATACTCAAATGAATTGCACCTAAGATGCATATGCCACTACGGTGAAATGTATGAAAAGTGAGATGGAACATGAATGCATTATTTCTTGAATTGCAAATGAGATGATTTGTCATGCAAAACCGACTTTTTCATGCATCACAAGCTTCAAATGATCTAAATTAACTGTTTGTATTACATGTGGAGCTTTTACAACATGATTCCAATGTTTCATATTCTCCCAATCTTAGGCATGCGTTCAACATCAAGCTTTTATTCCCTTTTTTTTTTTTTTTTTAAGGCAATGAAAAGGAAATCAAAGGAACACCACCGCCTAAATGTCCAACCTGCAAGCACAATAGGTGGAAACAAAACTACCCACGTTAATTGTTAGAACAAATCAAAATTGCAAAGCAATACAGAAGGCCCTCCTTCTAGCGCCAAAATGTTGAGTGTTAATTTGTCACATTACAAATAATAACACGCAACTTAGAGTCTCGAACAAAAGACTCTTTCTTGCAAAGAAATAATTTATTTTATTTTCCTTCCTTTTATTATTTCTCCAAGCTTCTTTGTGAAACAACTTTTACGTATATAAAAATGAATTTCAATTTAATACATACAACCGATATATCCCGAATAACTCAAATCCTATAGATAGCTATTAACAAGGGGCCTTTGTTGATTCTCAATGAACTTTATAATCTTGACTTGTTTGATTAATCAAAAATAAACAAAAATCCTTTTGATGTTCTAATATTCACAATTTATTCTAAGGTTAACCTGTTCGTTTTATCTCTATTCAATAGTTCTGTTATTTCAATGTTAGTCTTTGACATGAAATTAAGCATATCAAGGAATAAAACAGAAACTGTTATTTTTGAGTCAGCTGGAAAATAATGAAGGATATTAAAATGGTTAACGATCTCCTCCCTACAAAATCCCAAGTTAAGAGATGAAGTCCCCAAAACAACCCAACCGATCAGATCTGTACTAACACACAATCTAATCAGATCAGATGCAAGACTCTAAGGAAAAGAATATAATTGCATCATTCTACCATTCACCTATCGTAACCCATCCCATGGCATAAACGAAATAGATACAAGACAAAATGATGCAACGAAAATATTGACAGTAAAACAATAGTTTTGGCTTCGATCTCCTTTTGATTTTACACACAAAAGTCGTGTTACCAAAGAAAAATCCTTTATTTCAATAAATAATGCTTTTTGTTACAGTCTCCAGCCCCGTATCCATCTACATTTCTGCTATTTAACCTTTCTATCACGCGTTCTCGACTGTTCCATGATGCTTCGTTTTGACTCCCGGGACCCTTCGCTTCAATTCCCGCCTTTTGGTATTCTAACCTTTGCGTGCATTCGTAACGCTCGATCTCTACGGCCAGTAACTGTTGTTATGAAACGTTACTCTGGTTCTGTCATTTCCGCCACGTGTCCTACGTCTCCTGCACCTTTCGTAATGCTTTCCCATGGAAATCCCGATAGAATTTGCATTTGGCCTCTTCCGTTTCCTAGCCGCGATAACGCGACATGTCGCAAAATCGTGACATGTCACGATATCGCGACATGTTCTTGGTCCGTACGCCCGCAGTAGCTCGTTGTAGCGATATCGCTACCGACTTTGCTTTGCCTTCTTTTCAAAAAGTGGTAGCGATATCGCTACCACTTTGCTTTGCCTTCTTTTCAAAAAGTGGTAGCGATATCGCTACCACTTTGGTTCCGAGCCTTCCTTCGATGAAGTGGTAGCGATATCGCTACCACTTTGGTTCCGAGCCTTCCTTCGATGAAGTGGTAGCGATATCGCTACCACTTTTTGTCTCGAGCCTTTGTTTCGCAAAGTGGTAGCGATATCGCTACCACCTTGCTTTCACGCCTTTTGCTTTGTAAAGTGGTAGCGATATCGCTACCACTCTTCTTTCACGCCTTTGCTTCACGAAGTGGTAGCGATTCGCTACCACCTTTCTTTCGGCAACTTGTAGCGATGGAGAGACAGGTCGCGATTTCGCGACATGTCGCGATTTCGCGACCCTTTCAACACTTAGGCATTTTTCTTCTTTTCTTCATTTTTAGCATCCGGGTCTTTGAGATCTTCCCTAAAACCTGCAAAAACAAAGGTGGGTCCCCACTTTTGGGGTGTGTTGTGGATGAACCACAACAAATGAGCTTTTGTATTTTCACCCAATTGTGAAATCCATTTTAAAACCATCAAGATAAAAGGAATTAAAGCACTACATCGTGGTCATATGAGGGCCAACTCACATTTGATTTATTTTGGTTCAATGAACAATCACCAAAGTTTCATGGTAAAATAAACCAACATTGCCCCTTGTTTACAGTTACTTGCAATCACTAAGGTGTTCCAAGCATTTAAATTGAATATCTTTATTTGAGATTACTAATGCACATATGCAAATGCTAATATAACGAAGACCTTGGAGAAGTTGTTTGTTTAACTTCTTTGCAAGAGGGGATTTGGAATCCAAATCCTAAGGGAGAGTGTACTTTCATAATTGGGTGAAAATACCACTCAACATTTTACCCAATCCAGAGGTGAAAATGAGCTTCTTTGCGATAATTGCTGGACAATATGGCCCATACAGCCAATTTGCCATGATGAACTAGGTAGTAGCACCACAGGCTCCGATGTTGAACAACTTCCAAACACCCACCCAAGTTACGCCATTTTCAGGTTATCCGAATGCCGCTGTTCAAACACAAAGTTTGATTCAAAATAACTCAATGGGTTTGCATGGGTTCGGTATGGGAAATAATCTGTTGACCATGTCGAGGTTTGCTCCAATCAACACGCCAAGCTCAGCGACTTATCCAACAATCACTCCCATTCAAAGTGTGAATCCAGGATGGAATCCACCTGCCCAAACTCAAGCCATTCAAAATGGGAATCCAGGATGGAATCCACCTGCCCAAACTCAAGCCATTCAAAATGGGAATCCAGGATGGAATCCACCTGCCCAAACTCAAGCCATTCAAAATGGGAATCCAGGATGGAATCCACCTGCCCAAACTCAAGCCATTCAAAATGGGAATCCAGGATGGAATCCACCTGCCCAAACACAAGCCATTGTACCCAGTCCAGAGGTGGCTAATGCAGCCAACACAACTGGACCTGCAATTGCAGTGCCTCAACCACAAGGGTCCAAAGCAGCCATAGAAAATATGAAAGAAACATTGGCCAAGGTGTTGGTAAAAGTGGGGAATGTCAATAAAAAAGTTGATCAGGCCATGGGCCATAACCGACCTCACAATCATAGAGGAAAAGGAATGTATAACACGCAGCCTAACAACGAGCGGGTACCCAATCCCGTTGCCAACCAGGTAGACATTTCGGAAGACTGTGGAGATGCAGGATCTTGTGATAATGATTGCCCGCACTGTGGCCACATGAAACCAGAGTCTATGCTAACGGAGGTCATACATTCCCATGAAAGTGAAGAAGAGGAGGATGTAGAATTTTTTGGAAGCGAAGATGAAGAAGCTTTGGAAGTTCATGCAAACAAACGTTTTGGGAAAGCAAATCACAAATATTACACTAGGAGTTCTAAAGAGCCCAAAACTTCCTCTAGCTCCTCCTAATAATCAATTACTCCCTCCTGACCCTAAAGGAGATGTCAATCCCCCTCCTCCATCGAAGGTCGAAAAGTCTAAGATGATGCAAAACTTGCCAAATCCAGAAAATCTCACTTACAATTTGGTGGAAGATATGAAGAAGAATAGGGCCAATGTATTGATGTATGACATGGCCCGATTATTAGGCCAAGAAGTGAGTTCACCAAAAGGATTAAATGCATCTGCACAAGTTCATGAAGCTAAAAGTGCTAAGTCCCAAGTGGTTGTACAAAAAGAAAAACGAGATAGACCTCCCTTTTTGGTAACCATTAGAATTGCAGGTAAAAACTTGCACAATTGTTTAATAGACTCGGGGGCCTCGGCTACTATCATGCCCTTAGAAATCTATAAAAGATTGGGACTTACACCAAAGCCTTCTAGGAGCGAGGGTGGTGCGATTGGACAGAGTCAACCATGGAGGCAGTAGGAGAGCTAGGTGATGTGCATATTCAAGTCAATTTAGAACCCAGAGTTCAACAGCGCATAGACATATTGGTGCTCGATATTCCTATCAAATATGGCATGGTATTGGGAAGAGATTGGAGTAAGAACCTAAATGGTTACATTGTGACAGACTCTTCACACATGTGGTTGCCTTGGAGGGGAGTGGCCAATCAAATTCGAATTGACAGTGAACCCCGACTCAAAGAGATGATCACATATTACAACAAGCCGAACGAGATCCAGTACATTGAAGCTGAGTTGGGAGCATACTATTTGGACATAGAAGCACTCGAAAATACCCATGATGAAAGGATTGGGCGCAACTTTACTGAAGGACATCAAGACATTTGGACCTTAATATTTGATGGATCCAGGTCCAGACAAGGAGCAGGAGCCGGTGTTGAATTGTCATGTTCGGACCAGGAGCCTATATTCATTGCATACAGACTATAGTTCCCTGCCACCAAAAATATGGCAGAATATGAGGCTTTGATTCTTGGACTACAGCTGGCCATTCGAAAGAAAATTAAATATATCAAAGTCCTTGGTGATTCGGAACTGGTGGTGAAACAAGTGAGGGGACAATACATATGCAAGGACAGGCGGCTCAGGCTTTACCGAACTAGGGTCAGAGATTTAATAGATGAGTTTGACGCATTTAACATTTCTCTGATCTCGAGAAAGGGCAATCATCTGGCAGACTCCCTAGCTGTAGCAACGAGTATGTTGAAGCCAGTGGACCATAAGAAATGCAAGAAGTTCTCTATAGAGTTGGTCCCTTGTCCCTCAATACCAGATAATGTTACAAACTTCCAAGTATTTGATAGTGATAGGCACATATTTCATTTTGTCACTAATTCTGGTATATTTGAAAAGTAGTACATAGATGAAGAAGAAAGGGATGTAGAGGAGGTAGTTTCAAAAGATAAAAATCTTGTAAAAAACAACAGGATGCCTGATGAGATAGCTTCATTAGAAAAAATCTTTGATATCGGATGCAAACCAAGAAAAGGTAAAAGGGTTCCATATCCTGGAGAGGCCTGTGATTTGGTTAACATTGGAAGTGCAAGAAAATCCCCGAGAGGTATTCATAGCAAAAGCATGTACCAAGCGGGAGAAGGATTCCATAGCAAATGCATTAAAAGAATACATAGATTGCATTGCTTGGAGTTATAAGGAGTTGAAAACCTATGATCGGAATGTCATAATGCACACGATTCCACTGAAGCCAGAGTCCAAGCCCTTCAAGCAAAGACAAAGGCGAGTTAATCCATTATTAGAACCCTTTATAGAGAAAGAGGTGAAGCGACTGTTAGAAGCTAAGATCATCTTTCCCGTTAGGCATTCCATGTGGGTTGCTAACCTAGTCCCTGTGAGGAAAAAGAGTGGAGAAATAAGGTTGTGCATTGATTTCAGAAATCTCAATAAGGCATCCCAAAAGGACAACTACCCGTTACCCACCATCGATGAAATACTCCAAAAGGTAAATGGGTCGGAGATGATGTCATTCCTGGATGGTTATTCGGGATATAATCAGGTCCTTATCCATCCTAGTGATAGGATGAAGATTGCTTTTACGATAAAATGGGGCACCTTTGCATACAGGAGAATGCCCTTCGGACTATTGAACGTAGGTGCCACTTTCCAGTGAGCTATGGATTTTGCTTTTAAAGGGCTTATTGGTAAGTGCATCATTGTTTACATCGATGACATTCCTGTATTCTCTAAGAACAGGGAAAACCATGTCAGGGATCTTAAGAAAGTCTTTCAAAGATGCAGGGAACATGGTATATCTCTCAACCCAAAGAAGTGCATCTTCGGGGTAACAGAAGGAAAACTGTTGGGGCATATAATATCTAAGGATGGAATTTCCATTGACCCTAAGAGAATAGAAGCCATACAGCAAATTCCTCGTCCCAATAGCAAGAAGGGGTTGAGATCATTTTTTGGAAAGATCAATTTTGTCAGAAAATTTATCATAGATTTTGCAGAGATAGCAGGACCTTTGAACGACATGCTAAAGAAAGAGGTCCAGATCATTTGGATAGATGAAAGGATAGAGGCTTTTGATAATATCAAGGATGCGATTTCTAAAGCCCCGGTTTTGGTGAGTCCCGATTATACGAAGCCTTTCTATATCTACAAATTTGCTTCAGATCACTCCTTTGTGAGTGTTTTGACTCAGAAGAGTGAAGGCAGCATTGAAAATCCCATTGCTTTCTTGAGTAGTCCTCTCAAAGATGCGAAGCTGAGATATTCTACCCTAGACAAGCAAATGTATGCGCTGGTTAAGACTGTAAAAAAATTCAGGCACTACATAGTCCACAGTAGGGTCTTTGCTATCGTCCCAGATCCTGCTGTCAAAGCCATGTTCATTTAGAATGAATTAGGTGAGAAGTGTGGTAAGTGGGTTTCAACTTTGCAAGAATTTGATCTTGAGATTCAATCGATGAAGATAGTGCGGGGGCAAGGGTTAGCTAAGGCAATCGCAGAACAGGATCTCACAATTCCTTGTCAACATTATGAAGTCGCTGATGTAACCAAGGAGGAGTGGTATGCATATGTGGTGTACTATCTACTAAATGGTAGGTGTACATCATTTTTGAATGCTACTCAGCGCAGATCCTTGCATTTGAAGTCTGCTAATTTTCTAGTTAGATCTGGCACATTATACAGAAAGAACCATGAAGGTATTTACCTTCATTGCATTGATCAAGAGGAGGCAGTGCGAATACTCAAAGAGTTTCATGGTAAAAATGGGACAGGGCATGGGTCTGCTAATGCCACAGCCCATCAAATCCTCAGAGCCGGTTATTATTGGCCTCAACTATTCAAGGATGCCCATTATCATGTGAGGTCATGTCACATATGTCAAACTGTAGCCAATAGAGATAGAAACGCTTCCATGCCTTTACAGTCCGTAATCGAGTCCAGACATTTCGCACAATGGGGCCTAGATTTTATTGGGATTATCAGCCCCAATTCATCCGATGCTCACAAATATATTCTGACGGCTACGAATTATTGCACGAGATGGACCGAAGCTATCCCCACAAAGAATGCCACTGCAGAGGTGGTCATTAAATTTTTAGAAGATAACATTGTCACTAGATTCGGGATGCCTAACTCCATCATAAGTGATAATGGTTTGACATTTTCCTCTCTAGAGTTTGCTAATTGGGCATTTGATAACAGCGTGAGTTTAAAGTTCTCCTCCAATTATTACCCTCAAGGTAACGGATTGGCCGAGTCATCCAATAAGAATCTGTTGACTGTCATAAAAAAATTGTTGGAAAGGAATCCGTGGGACTGGCACAATAAGCTTAAGTTGGCCCTTTGGGCTGACAGAATCAGAGTCAAAGAAGCAATAGGGACATCTCCTTACCATCTGGTTTATGGACAAGATCCCATTTTTCCTGCAAATCTCAGATTACAAACGCTGCACTTCATGAAAGATTATTTTGGAACTAATGATAAACTTGAGTCTAGACTAACGCAATTAATGCACTTGGATGAAAAAAGGGATGAAGCTATGCTTAATTTTAGTAAACACCAAGACATTGTAAAAAGATGGTTTGACAAAAGGTCTAAGGCCAAGGCATTTAAAATTTTAGATTTAGTGCTGTTATGGGACAAAAGACATGAGAAGAAGGGGGAACATGATAAATTTGATTACCTTTGGTTAGGTCCCTACCAGATTTCAGAGATCCTAGGGGAAAATAGTTTTAGACTAAAAACCTTGGATGAAAAGGATTTGGCACTACCTATCAATGGGTTGCACTTGAAGCATTACTTTCAAGCATGAGGTGGTTGGGCTTTGTATTATATGTAATAACGCTGTAATTTCTTGCTTTCATTTTTCATGTTTAGGTGTGTATTATTTGTTTTTTTTGACATGTCTAAGCTTTGTATTAATGTTGTGATCTATTTCTTTGTGTGCAGATTTGATACTTAAGTGTGTGTTTCAGGAGATATCTAGTTTTGTGTCAATGCTGTAATTTAGTTTCTTGATGTGCAGATTTGATATGTTAGTATGTATTCATTTTTTTATTTCAGGTTTTTCTTGTATTAATGTTGGGTTGTTGCGTTTGTGTGCAGGTTGGAAATTTAGGCGGTGGTGTTCCTTTGATTTCCTTTTCATTGCCTTTTAAAAAAAAAAAAAAAAAGAAAGGGAATAAAAGCTTGATGTTGAACGCATGCCTAAGATTGGGAGAATATGAAACATTGGAATCATGTTGTAAAAGCTCCACATGTAATACAAACAGTTAATTTAGATCATTTGAAGCTTGTGATGCATGAAAAAGTCAGTTTTGCATGACAAATAATCTCATTTGCAATTCAAGAAATAATGCATTCATGTTCCATCTCACTTTTCATACATTTCACCGTAGTGGCATATGCATCTTAGGTGCAATTAATTTGAGTATGTTGAATCCTCTTAGGGTTATGTTATAACATAAATCTAAGTAAATCCTAAGGTTGGAAACTGAGTCTTGAAGTATCTAGGACCAAGCACGTTTCATACATTAAAAGGGATCTTGAGCAAAATGATCAAAACCTAACTTAGAGGAAAAGGTTGGGAGAAAATGGTTTTCATGTCTATCCTATTATGCAACATGATCCTAAAAACAGTGGTTTTGACCACTTCCATAGAGCTTAAAGCCTAAAATAAGAGTAGTAAGGATAGGGTTAAATTCTCATCTCGGTTGGTTGAGAATCTAATTCCCCAAAGCTTTGATTGGACCCACATGGAGTAGTAAGGATAGGGCATAAATTCTCATCTCGGTTGGTTGAGAATCTGATTCCCCAAAGCTCTTATGTTTCATTTCGTATTAAGTCTTAGATTGTAAGGATCATACTATTTGTCCTCTGCAAAGGATGGGTAGTCATCCCCAAGGTCTAAGTAACAAGATTAATATTTTCCATTTACATTTAAAATCTTGGGTTGTAAGGATCGTACTATTTGTCCCTAACCAGGATGGGTAGTCATCCCCAAGGTCCAAGAAGTAAAATAAATAAATTTTTCCCATCTCATCCTTATATTGGATTGTAAGGATCATACTACTTGTCCTCTACAAGGGATGGGTAGTCATCCCCAAGGTCCAAAGAAATGAAGATAAGTTTTGGATTATGGGGTTAGATAGGCCCATGCATGGCATCATGTCTTGCCTAAAAAATAAGACCACTTATTTTCTAGAGGGTTAGACTAGCATGACCATTTATTCCATATTTGGTTTAGTTATTTTACTCAAAGTGAGGTAAAGAATTCTAAATCAGAATAGTAAGGATAGGGTTAAACTCTCATCTCGGTTGGTTGGGAGTCTGATTCCCCAAAGTTTTGATTTCACATCCACTTGCACATGGGTTCAAGCTAGTAGGGACTCATAACCAACTTTGGGATATAATGAACCGTTCACTAGTGGATCCTAAGAGGGTTTGGCAGTCTTGAATGTTTGCACATAATACTACAAGAGTGACTATGCATTTTCTCATGGCATATTCAATAGGATACACAAATCATTCACAATTTTGCATATGCATTCATGCAAAACCGATGATGGAATGTGGATCAAATTCAAATGATAAGGAAAGGAATTCGTTGCACACACCGAGCTAGTACTTGATGATTTTGATAATTCATGTACTTCTGATTTTGGGCATTAGTTATATTGATTATGGGCTAACCCATGTTTTCAAATTTGTGATTTGTGTTAGGTTGGGTTCTTACTAAAATGCTCAAGAGCATTTGACAAAGCAGAGTCACCATTTGTTGTGGTTCATCCACAACACACCCCAAAAGTGGGGACCCACCTTTGTTTTTGCAGGTTTTAGGGAAGATCTCAAAGACCCGGATGCTAAAAATGAAGAAAAGAAGAAAAATGCCTAAGTGTTGAAAGGGTCGCGAAATCGTGACATGTCGCGAAATCGCGACCTGTCTCTCCATCGCTACAAGTTGCTGAAAGAAAGGTGGTAATCATTTCACTACTTTTTCGTGAAGCGAAGGCTCGAAAGAAAAGTGGTAGCGAATCGCTACCACTTCGTAAAGCGGAGGCTCGAAAGAAAGGTGGTAGCGAATCGCTACCACTTCGTGAAGTGGAGGCTCGAAAGAAAAGTGGTAGCGAATCACTACCACTTCGTGAAGCAAAGGCGTGAAAGCAAGGTGGTAGCGATATCGCTACCACTTTGTGAAACAAAGGCTCAAGACCAAAGTGGTAGCGATATCGCTACCACTTCATCGAAGGAAGGCTCGGAACCAAAGTGGTAGCGATATCGCTACCACTTCATCGAAGGAAGGCTCGGAACCAAAGTGGTAGCGATATCGCTACCACTTTTTGAAAAGAAGGCAAAGCAAAGTTAGTAGCGATATCGCTACAACGAGCTACTACGGGCGTACGGACCAAGAACATGTCACGATATCGTGACATGTCGCGTTATCGTGGCTAGGAAACAGAAGAGGCCAAATGCAAATTCTATCGGGATTTCTGTGGGAAAGCGTTACGAAAGGTGTAGGAGACGCAGGACACATGGAAGAAATAACAGAACCAGAGTAACGTTTCATAACAACAGTTACTGGCCACAGAGATCGAGTGTTACGAATGCATGCAAAGGTTAAAATACCAAAAGGCGAGAATTGAAGCGAAGGGTCTCGGGAGTTGAAACAAAGCGTCATGGAACAACCGAGAACGCGTGACAAAAAGGTTAAATAGCAGAAATGTAGATGGATACGGGGCTGGAGACTGTAACAAAAAGCATTATTTATTGAAATAAAGGATTTTTCTTTGGTAACACGACTTTTGTGTGTAAAATCAAAAGGATATCGAAGCCAAAACTATTGTTTTACTGTCAATATTTTCGTTGCATCATTTTGTCTTGTATCTATTTCGTTTACGCCATGGGATGGGTTACGATAGGTGAATGGTAGAATGATGCGGTTATATTCTTTTCCTTAGAGTCTTGCATCTAATCTGATTAGATTGTGTGTTAGTACAGATCTGATTGGTTGGGTTGTTTTGGGGACTTCATCTCTTAACTTGGGATTTTGCAAGGAGGAGATCGTTAACCATTTTAATATCCTTCATTATTTTCCAGCTGACTCAAAAATAACAGTTTCTATTTTATTCCTTGATATGCTTAATTTCATGTCAGAAACTAACATTGAAATAACAGAACTATTGAATAGAGATAAAACGAATAGGTTAACCTTAGAATAAATTGTGAATATTAGAACATCAAAAGGATTTTTGTTTATTTTTGATTAATCAAACAAGTCAAGATTATAAAGTTCATTGAGAATCAACAAAGGCCCCTTGTTAATAGCTATCTGCAGGATTTGAGTTATTCTGGGATATATCAGTTATATGTATTAAATTGAAATTCATTTTTATATACGTAAAAGCTATTTCACAAAGAAGCTTGGAGAAATAATAAAAGGAAGGAAAATAAAATAAATTATTTCTTTACAAGAAAGAGTCTTTTTTTTGGGACTCTAAGTTGCGTGTTATTATTTGTAATATGACAAATTAACACTCAACAAGTAGTCACCGACTCTTTCATTTTCCTTCATTATGAGATTTTCAAAATCTCTTTTTAAGGTTTGAAGCCTAACTTGCTTCACTTTATCACTTCCTTGGAATTCTTCTTTCAAGGAATTCCATGCATCTGTGGCATTTAAGAAAGATGCAATTCTAGGAAAGATACTTGGATCTAATGCCGCTTGAAGATGGTATAAGGCAAAAGAATTATTTTTCTATGCATATTTGAAGATCTTCTTGTTGATTGCACTTAAAGTAGTCCAATCTATTGGAGCAGTGTAACCGTCTTCAATACTATCCCATAGTCCTTTTCCTATGAGTAATGTCATCATTTTGATGGACCAGTACTCATAATTATCCCCACTGAATTCGGGGATTGGTAGATTGTTACTTGATCCCATTATTATCTAATAAAAAAAGAAACCTCTCTTATATAGTCTTATTTCAAAAATACTTTACAAACTATCAAGCCTTGCTTGATTTACAATCATAAACAACTCACTCTTGTTGTTGTGATTCAACAATTACAAAATTGTCAGCGACTTGTTCGTCGTCGTCACTGATCAATATAATTTCAGGAGAAGGAGTTTGTAGGATTTCAATTGAATTACTATAATGAGTATATTCAGATCCTTGTGAAGCAATCGCCACTATGTCGGATTGTTCAAATATGCTCCCAAAGGAGTTATCTTTTGAATCTACTTCGTATCCTAGATCAGGATTTCTCTATTGTGCAATAGTCGCGTTTTGCAACTGTGAAAAAACTATATTTATGCCTAGTGTTCTTATGTGCTCATCAAAGATTTCAGCGTTTGTTCTCAGTAACAAACTGCAAAGGGCTTGGTAACATCCTTCCGATCTTATCATTTAAGAAAATTTCCCAAAAATTTTCTTTTACAAGGATTTCCTCTTAGGAAATTTTTCTAAATTTTTTACCTCTTAAAGCGTAAAAATTTTTACAACTATTTCCTCTTAGGAAATGTCAATCATCAACTTTAAATGATAAATAAAAACCTTTCAATTTTTTTTTTTTTTAAATTTTACAGCTATTTCCTCTTAGGAAATGTCAATCATAAAAAAAAATTTCCTTAAAGTTTTACAGCTATTTGAATTTAACTTAAAGTTTTTTTTTTTTTATAAATTTTTTTTTCCCCTTTTAAAAAAAAAAAAAACTATTGAACCCCCGTCGAGGTTCGATCATGCGACCTCGTGGGCATCAAGGCAAAGGGTAGCTGCTGTGCTATTGGGCAGATCCGGGAGCTAAAGTAGGCTCCCTGCCTTTGTTGCTTTCGTAAGATTGCGTGAAGCAAAATAAAAATGACCCCGTTGAGGTTCGATCGTTCGACCTCACGGGAGTCAAGGCAAAGGGTAGCTGCTATGCTACCAAGAAGATCCGGGAGCTAAAGTAGGCTCCCTAGCCTTATTGCTTATGCGTCGAATGCAAAGCTATTATTGGCTTCGTGCTTCGACACGAAGCAAGGTTTTTTTCTTTGGGACTTTAGTCCCACATCGCCTCTGTGGTGATGTTTCTGCTCTTTAAAAAGAGCAAAGCACACTAAGTGCTTTGATTGCCTACGAGCAATCATAGGCTGTGAAAAACCTTTTGCCTCGGGCCACGTGTAAGTCACCACATAAATGAACCTCAAGCTATGTGCCACCTCGGGCCGTGCATAGGTCGCCATGTCAACGAACCTCGGGCCACATGCAGGTCACCACGTCAATGAACCTTAGGCTACATGCAGGTTGCCACATCAATGAACCAACTCCACTAGTGCCTCGAGAATCATGTCGATTTGCTCTTGTGGGCCACCTCGCCCAACTCCACCAGTGCCTTGGGAATCATGTCGATCTGCTCCTATGGGCCACCTCAGGATCCATGCTACCTCAGCTCCTACGGGTTGCCTCGAGATCCATGCCACCACCTTGAACTATGAGCCCCACTACCTCGGGATTCAGGCCGGTCTCGGCTCTCGGCTCTAATACCAAATGTGGGAGGTGAGCTCTTTGATACAAAGGTAAATTTGCATTAACAATTAACATTAGGTTACAAAGTTTAAATAAACATTATAATAACCATGCTATAGAAAATGGGGGGATAGGAGAAATTAAGGGAGAAGAAAATACAATCAAATTCTCTTGCCGCCCAAAGATGTTGTCGTCCAACTGCCGTCCAAGTAAGGTAAAAGGTAAGTAATCTTACCCAAGGTAAAATACATTTTTTAACCTTTTACCAATGGTAATTTTCCAACAGGAAGGAGAGACATTGAAGGGCATGAAGGTATTGATTTTGGATGCAAAGATGTTGAATCCCTAAAACAACAAGCAATGGTGATAGCAGAAGTCGTAGCTGTGTGAAAGCAAAAGCGACAGTGAGATTTGTAAAACACATGAGCACAAGAAAGAAAAATATTGTGAAACTACTTCCCATCGGATGGTGTAGTTGAGGTGGTTCATTTTAGTTGATAAGAATTGCAACCAAGAGACCAGGGTTCGAATCACATGCAAATCAAAATGTTTTTGGGAAACAAAGTAATAAAGATAAGTTTACCTTTATTTATACTTGGAAATAGTTTGAATTTGTACTAGCTATTGGAAGAAATTTGAAATTACTATGAAAGAATGAATTATACTATCCAAAAATTTTAAATGATTATATTATCATGAGAATTTTTAAATGAATGTGGGGGCGAAAAATATTTTTTTTTTAGAACCTAAGAACAAGAAGAAAATTGTGGAGAAATAAAATAAAGTTAGAAGAACAAAAATAAAGATAGAGTGTGAATATTAGTGCATGACTTCAACCAAGCATCCTATTGAAAATGAGGACAATTCAGCCATCTACAAGAAGAAGTAAAGCTTCCAAAACCACTATATCATCCTCTATATGTTCATTAGGTTAAACGAATTCTGGATAGAATATATTTTGGTTTGAAGAAAGCAAACTCAAGAAAAAGGAAGAATTTAAAGAGTAAGAGAAGAGTTCTGGATCAGATTGTTGAGCACACTTGAGTATAGTTTTGTGAGAAAATTTGGGAGCACATTTGAGCAGTTTTTATAAGAAAATTTTAGAGCAGATTTGAGCAATATTTATGAGCAAATTTTAGAACAGATTTGAGCAGTATTTGTGAGCAATTTTTGGAGTAGATTCGAGCAGTATTTGTGAGCAATTTTTGGAGTAGATTCGAGCAGTATTTGTGAGCAAGATTTGAGGATAAACCTGAGTAGAGTTTTAGACCAGGTTTGTGAGCAAACGAAGTCTCCTATGGATTGGTGTCCATGAACTTGAGAAGGGGATTGGTGTCTCTATTGGGTTTGTTCCCATGAACTTGAGAAAGGGGATTGGTGTCTCCTATGGGTTGGTGCCCACAAACTTGAGCAAGGGGATTGGTGTCTCTTGTGGGTTTGTGCCCACAAACTTGAGCAAGGGTATTGGTATCTCCTGTGGATTGGTGTCTAAAAAATTGTATAGGGGATTGGTGTCTCCTATGTATTGATGTCCATGAATGTGTATAGGAGATTTATGTCTCCCGTGGATTGGTGCCCATGAAATTTATTGAAGAAAAATATAAGCAATATTTTGTCATGGTTTTCTCCCGAGAGGGTGTTTCCAATTAAAAGAATTGTCTCTTATGTGTATGAAAATTATAGATTTATTTATTATTGCATTCATATTATTTCTATTATCATTTGGATTGAAAAGTTTTATATTATACTATTCACCCCACATCTTAGTAAAAGCTTGTGTTCTTCAAGAAATTGATTTTTGCTACTTACAAAACATTATAAAATCAACTCAAAATTGAACTACTATTCTCAAAAGCACTCTATTGATAATATGACATATTAAAAATCACTAGGGAGATATAAGACATTCTACAAAATTTGATAATAATAATATTCATCAAATATTATTAAGTACTCCATTCATTTTGGAGTCATAAGGTTTCTACAAAACCTAGAATTTCACCAAGATATCATACTGAGGAATTTAAAAGAGGACCACAAGGATTATCATGGTATCAAACAAATTATTTCTTGTATAATCCAAATTACTCAAAGGTACCAACTATTTTTCCTGAAAAAATAAGGTAAAAGCAATCTTAGTATATGAAAAACTTTGGGAGATAGCTCAAGGAACAACAAAAAGACCAACCATTGGTGATACTAAAATTTAGAAGTTTGAAGAAAATGATGTAAAATCTCCAATGATAATAACCTTTGCTATCATTTATGAGATACAACCATATATCAATTCAACAAAGACATCTACAAAATCATGGAAAAGCTTAGATAAGATACTTGAAAGGAAAAATAAAGCCATTATCCTTCATCTTCAAACTCAACTACATTCCCTAAAAATGAACATTGGTGAAAGTATAGAACTATTCCTAAGGAAAGTAGCAGATATCAAAGGGGAATTATTAACCTTAGGAGAATAGATTAAAGATGAATTTATTTTTCAAGTAACCATGAGAGAACTTCTAGATAGCTACAAATTTTTGGTTACATATTTATAAGTCCTAAGTAAAGATACTTCCTTTGATGATATAATCAATATTCTTCAAGAGTATGAGGTGGATAATACAATCAAATATGAAATTACTAACACTATATTGGCATCAAAAGACAATACAAAAGGAAATATTGCTTCATAATCAAGAGGATGAAGACCATGGTATAACAAGTATTGTCAAATTTGCAAAAGAAAAGGTCATAGTGCTAACTATTGTAGATTCAATCCTAGAAATAAAAATCAAGGAAATCATATGAACAATAGAAAGATATTTCAATCAAGACAATATCAAAATAATCCTCATCAACAACAAGTTCACCATCCAAACAATTTTCCCCAATTGGAGTATTGAAAAGGGAATCTAAAAGGACACCTAGCTCAAAGGATAGAAGAAATCGAAGAACTGGAAGAACCCGCAGAGTGTTATGAAGTTAAATATATTTCAACAAGAACAAGTTATGAAGACACTAACTACTTGCTTGAACATGTTATAGAAAATATAAAAAGAGAATACAAATTCCAATACAAAGAAGAATATCCATATTGAATATTGAAATCTTCAATACCCAAATAATGTAATATAGGGGGTGTTAGAGTTAGAGTATATTACATCATTTGGGTCATGTAAATGTACCACCTTTGGTACATAGTTAGAATAGGATATTACTTTAGGGGGAAATTAGCTAGTTACTTCAAGAAATGTAATAAATGCACAAGTGTCAATGTGCATATTGTAATGTGCAAGGTGTCCACTTGTATAGCTAGGTAGAGTGTTAGCCAAGGAATCTATTTTCCTATATAAAGGGTCTCATAGTGATAAATCATATCAATATGATATCAAGTTATTATAAAGTACATAGTAGATAGGAGTAGAACTCCTAAATGGAGTACAATGTAGTTCTCTAGATGATGAGTGACCATTACCTCCTTACTGCATTGTATTTTCATAATTTCTATTTATAGTATATTTTAGTCATAATGCAGTATCAGTTTCCCTCATATTTATTATATCTTATTAGGACTTGTGTTAGATCTCTCCTACTGCATATATCCTCAAAAGCTAATATTAAGGTCTTCATAACTCTAGGCCATCACTTCTTTGTATTTTTAACATAGCTTGACAAATGATTCCCTTTCCTCCTGTGTGGTTAATTTTCTATTTTCAATGTCTTTCCCAAGGTTACCTCTATTTCTTGATAATCTTCCTTTTTAGTATTAAATCACTTATTTCCTTTGAATCCATAATCTAGGCTAAATAGGGATTCTATGGTGATTAGTCCTTTTGGTATTTTATTCAAATGCAACTAAATGATTTGGTCTTCATATGCTTATTCTATTTTTGGGGATATTTCTTTGGTGTATTCATCTACTTACTATAATAATAGAATAATATCCTAATAATTTTTAAATACTTGCAAATTCTCATAATTATTCAATATTATTGGCCTTATTATATTTTTTAATAATTTATAATTTTTTCATATATCATTGATTGGGTTGAATTATGAGCCAATACCTTCCATTCTATTTGCATATACATTATGATCTCTTGGAATCAATTTCATGTTGAAAGCATCAAAATATCCCATTAGGTTCCAAATCTTGTGTCAATAAGATTTTATTAACCTGTTCTTTGCTTGGCATTGGGCTCTTATCTAATTATCAACTCAATATCACCAAAAATCTAAAGCATTTTAACCCTTATTTTTTAGCCATCTAGATTCCCAAAGAAAGGGCCTCATATTCTGCTCTATTTTTGGAACAAGAAAACTGTAATCTATATGCCTAGAAAAAATTACACCCTTTTGGAGAAATTAGGCACACTCTTGCGCAAACCCCTATTTTGCTTCTAGCACCATCAAAGTATAACTTCCATAACCTAGTTGATCCTTCTTATTCTTTAGAAATTATTGGAATGATACTATTTCCCTCTTGAATCACATATGTTCCCATGCCTGTTTATCTGTAATTTTCATAAAATTCCTATCCTTGTGCGCTAGTATGTTGATCTATCTATTTTCTTTTAGCATCTTTATTTTTTAATCAATTTTCCTTACCCCTGTTTAGATTTATTCTTGTTGTTCATGTTGCTTTCCTTCAAGATCATTTTTTAGATACTATTTTTGCTCCATTATGGTCATTATCTCCCAAAGTGGTACAACTACAATGGTTTTCTTGAGGTATTCTACTATGTCAAAGGGTTTCGATAATGGCACATGTATGATAGGACTTTGGGTTCCTAGGATTTCATTATTTATTGCCATTGATGACTGGAGGTACATTAGGATAGGCTCATTCATGATTTTTGGGATACTTCCTGGGATTGTAGTGTGTGTATGCATATTACATCCTCCTTAATTAACTATTTCTTCCCCTTTCTAGCTATATGAGATTTACGTGTCAAGGTTTTTATCAATTTTATTTTGATAGATGGTTTTAGTGTTACCATTTCCTCTTGAACTATTAATAGTTTATTAGAGGGATCCCATTCATAATAGGATATTGGCAGTTTTTATTTCTTACTAAAACATCTATCAAAGTAGCCAAGCTTCTTTTGATATTATCCTAAATTTTTTATTAGATATTTTATTGTATTATAAATCATTCTAATAAATTAATTAGAAGTGGTTAATAGAGGGGCTATTGCATGTGGATGCATGGTTTAACAGTCGAAATGATATTAAAGAGGATGTAATGTTTTGAGTGATAGTTTTCGTATTTGTATCAAGTCATTTTTGGCTATGATAACTACTTTGTATACTTTTGGTAAGGAGTCTCCTCATTTTATTTTATCATCATAAATATCTCAGGATCTAAAGCTCTAAAATAAAAAATTGCTTCCAAACCTTAGGGGAAAAGATCTTCAAGTATTTTGTGCTAGGATTTATGAAACCTGAGGTTGAAATCTTCCATCACCTACATTGGAGATATCTTGATGGTTGAATTTTGTTCTAGGAGTGATACCCCATATTCCTTCTCTTTGAATATTTTAACAAATACATTGTTAAGTTAGTCCTTGTTGGCTATCAAACTAGATTAAAGTTTAAGATACCAATCTAAAGATTTCCCATAAAAGAGGTTGCTAGAAGTCGTAGAGACATATTCTACTTTGATATATTATGAATCATGCATAGACTTATCACATGGTTTAGATGCTTAATGAGAGTAGTGAGAACCTCCCTAGTAAAGAAAATGAGAGACTTCAAAGCAAATTGGGGTACCTCATCCCATACTTCATGTGTAGTAGAAGGTTCTAAAGGACCTTTGTCATTCTAGGAAAGGAATGTTCTAGGTGGTGGTTGTGGAGCAATGATGTTACTTTTTATAGTACAAAATCCAATAACATGTCTTCTATCTGGATATCTATGGATTATTTTATTTGGAGTGGAGCCTCTAGTGAATACAACATGTGCTCTAAAAGTAGATAGATTGAGGCCTTAATCGTAACCTCAATTTGGTATATTTAACAATAGATTCTTCTAGTGTTATTTCTAGGTCAGAGTTATCGAGTGAGTGAAAAGGTACTTCAATAAGCAAGAGTAGGCATAGACCCTCACCAAGTCTAAGCCTAACTTGTTGTTGTGATTATGGGACCAATGATATGTCATTGGGGTCTCACCAGGTGTAAAATTAAACTATTTTTTTCTTTGATTATTAGTAAAAAATATCATGCCTTATGTAGAATGACACAACAGAGCCTCCATCGGGAGCATGGGGTTCACTTCAATCAGGGGTCTTTGGGAGTTTTTTTACAAGATTATCTTCTTGTTATGTTGTGTATTTAGGTGCACTTGAACTCAAGGGGAAAGGGATTTAAAAGATAAAAATACAAATAAATCAACAAAAGAAAAACCTAAGCTACTAGTGTGGTAATGTGCCAAAGATCCACTAAGATCTCCCTGCAAAATAGGCTTGAATGTTATTTTCCAATGGTGAACACTTCCTCCTCAATATAGATTAGCCCAAATAATATTTACCAACACACATATGCACAAAGAGATGGAGTAGTGTGACGACCAAAGGTTTCTACTTTAAAAATTGATGCATAGGCCTCCTATACACATATATTTAAAATAAAACTCAAAAGATAGATAAAAGTTTGAGAGCATACACACACATACAAAGACATGTTAGCAAGAAAACCATAGATTGCTAGTCCAAAAATTGATGAATAGGCCTTCAATATATATGTATATATAAAAACAAGAATTACAAATATTGTACCTAAAGCAAGGGTTATATTTTCCCACAAGCCGATCAAGAGTTGATTGCTATATAGAGAGAAAGTAAAGGAAAGCTCACAAAATATTACAAATGTAAAATTGTCAATCCTTTTTGTAGTCTAAACTATTGTAATTTATAGATACAATGGGGAGACCTTTCCCTCTAAAATTATTTGTAGGCTGGTCTAAAAATTTTAGCTACCTTTTATAGGGATTCTAAAATTGAATGGGGTGCAACCGTATCAATTGTTAGATCTAAGACTAACATTGTCATACTTGTCTTAAATGAATCTTTGAACTATTTGATTTAAATGATACTTGGTAGGTGGTACTTTCTCTTTCTAGGTAAGGAGATATTAATTCAACTTGCCTACCCCCCTTATGGTTCTACATGTTTTAGCTCATTCAAGATGTTGGTGATGATTTCAAAATTTTTGGCATGCTTGATTCTTTCAAAACCCAATGCATTCTTATAGGTTGATCAAAATTTCTCATCACTAGCTTTAATTTAAGATTACAAAAATCTTTATATCAAAGTTATCTAGGAGAAAGATCATTTATTTTTCTCATTATCATGCCTATCAAGTTTTTTCTTTCCTCCATTTTATAAGCTTTCCATTATTTTTTATTGTTAGGAATTACCTTGAAATTTTACTTTTAGAATGTGTTAGTCACTTTCAAATTCTAAGGCTATCTCCTTTTCTTAATGTAGTCACAAAATTGTAACCATCCCATATCAAAAATTTTATGTTCCTTGAGGTTTTGCTTTAGGTGTAAATTAGTAGTGAGGAATCACTACAATCCCTAATATTGAGGAGGGCTTCTTAGGAATTTATCCCTCTTTGACCTAGGTATCCTACTCCTTTTTCTACTGCTCTATTGATATGGAAATCTTGCCAAACATTGATCCATATTTATTGAAACCCTTTTCCCCTTTACTCACCATTTATTTAGTTGCTACACTATCTACTATTGGTTTTGATGGCATAGTCTATTTTCTAGGATTTTCTTTGTATGTGGTCAAGATACTTGCTACAGCTACCTTTGTGGATGTTTTCACCCTTTTGTTGCATTTTAGGTGTTTCTTGTCCTAGGTGATATACAAATTAATTTCAAATGGACCATATCTTATGGATTTGGTCTTCATATCTATCTCACACCTCATCCTCTAACATGCCAATATTTTATTACCTAAATACCCCATATTTTTAAGAGCCCCTAGTATCTGATGGTTTAGCTTGATATCAGAGTCAAAATTACCATTAGACTGAGTAGAAGACATACCAGTTTAGGGGGTAATATAATGAAGTCTCACTACAGTGGAAAAATCCTACTCCTAGAGGTAGAGCACCTATCTAAAGTTGATATGAAGGGGCTAAAAACCCCTACAACTTATGATGTAGCCAAATCTATAAGATCATATAAGATGCAACCAAGGAAGAGCCATAATCACAAACTAATTCTATGCCTAAATATCTTGTCACCATGAAACTCAACCCAACCACAATAATGGAATTAAGAAATCAAATCAATAGCCTTTTTTGTGGTGGCTAAAGTAGTTCCTAATTATACTTGGAACTCCTATGCCATTCCAATGATGGCTAATGGGGGATCATTTTATTGAGGGCTTATTTGACCAGAGCTTATGGAATTTTATTTCCTTCAATGAATAAAGCCCCAAATATAGGTCCCTCCACTTAGCCCAAGAGGAACCTTAGTCCTAGGTACCATTCCAAATTGATACCACCAATTAATCATAAGGACTAATACCCTGCTATTGGTTGAAGGGGAGGAGTACTTGAGGAGACCAAGTAAAGAGGCAACAAGGCAAACCTTCCTAATTTTAAAGAGAGATTTTGATATCCAAAGGTTAGGTAAGAATAGAGCAGCCCAAAATAATTCCAACCATGATGTTCCCCCTTCACCTTCTAGCTCATCGATCCTACAACGGTCTCCCCATGGTACATGTTGGAAGAGGAGTTCTCAAAAGTAGAGTGACTCAAATGATGGTAACTTTCATCCTCACAGGATGCATTGAAAGACATCTTCACCAAATGGAAAATACCAAGACCATGGTGAACTAGGATTATAATATTAAAATCTTATACCGATATGAAGCAACCATATGTGAGGGAAGGAATGATAATTTAGTTTTGGTCCTAACACCCTACAACTATACATATTTTCCTAGGTGATAGTTGAAGAATTAAAGTGACAATAGGAAGGACAAACCAAGGGGCAACATATACTCTAGATATTAATAATAGATGATCATAGGGATCTAATAATGGAGATTATCTACACCACCTAGTTATTAATCTCTAGAGCCTCCAGATCATTCATTGTTGATATCGACTAGCCTGGGAAAAATTTTGAATTCAAATTTTGAATCCCAACATGTATTTTGGAGGGAAACCCTTTCCCCAATTCTTCCTATAAATATATCTCTTTTTATCATTGTAAAGTATTGAAATACTTCCATCCTTCTAAGAGGTGCTTTCCTTCATTCTCCTTCATGTCTTGATTTATATCAAGCTTTGCATGGCTTGCTAGGTAGTTTTTGAATCTTATCCCTCTGCATGTATATAACTCAAATTTTGTGTTAATAAGAATTTGAATATTTTATAAAATATTTAAACTGGTTCTAGTGTGGGTATTTTGTTTCTACTGCATGTCCTCAAAAGGGTCATGTGTTACTCATGCATTGTTGACCACCATGCATGTTTTCATTTAAACCTGTCGAGATATTGAGAGTCTTATTTTTTATTTGATACATTGCCTCCCCTTAGGCCAGGCTAGGTAGTTTTACATTTATTGAATTTTACTGATTTCATTTACTTTTCTTGCATTTTAACAATTTTCCATAATTTTTATTTTTATTTTCCCTTTTCCCTTTCCCCCTTTGAATTAGGCTAGGCTAAGAGTAGAGTAGCGTAGTCAAAGCAGAACAATGAGCACCAAATAAGACACCACAAATCAAGGAAATAACCTTAGGTAAAAAAATTGAAGGTCATTTTATGGGAGCTGCATACCATGCTCTCTTAGACTTCCTGGGACTGGTTCCCCTACATGAGATGCAGGGCATTGGATGCACCTGCTTGATCGAGGTGGTAGTATATGTCGAGGCTATAACTATGGGAGGTTATGGCACCTAGGGAGCACAAGGGGTTCACTCCTATCCCCACAATGGGTATTCATACCAACTATGAATTTTATCTTCATAACCTCTATTACTCTCTAGAGTGGCAAGGGCTATCTCTTCATCTAGATTAGCCTAGTGTTGGAAATTGTACCTCTTTTCATGGGTGAAGGTATATAGCTTATTTGATTTAAGGTTCTATTTGAATTCCCATTCTGGATTATAGGACCATCAATATTTGAATTATTTGAGACCCATCTCCTTCAACCTTGCCTCTACCATTGTGTTACATCTCCACATTTTAGGAATGATTTTCATGACCTATTGCTTTAGAAAATAGAAAGTGGTTTTATTTTTCCCTTTGAAATATTTTAGGTCCACATAATCAAGTTGCTTGATATACTCAAGGTTGAATATATAATTAGTTTTTTTTAGGAAATTCAAAGAGCATGGATAAAAATCCATAGATATAGATAAAGGATTTGGTCCTCCCAAAGTAAAAGTCTCCCTGAGGCCATTTCCATTTTTTAGCAGTTCTCATGCCTCGTTTGTCAACCTCAATGTATTAACTCTAAACTTCTCCATTATTACCTTGTACACCTTATAGATAAGTGGTAGAAATCCCTTCCCTCTTCTTGGCAAGGTATTTTTGGTAAATATACCTCATTATCTCATAGGTAAATTTCTCTAGGATCAAATAATCACACACAATAATGCTCACAATATTGCACACCAAAAATACTTCTCTATTACATTCATAAATAAAACTTCCTTACATTCATACAAAAAATGATTACATAAAATGTTTGATTACATAACATGTAGCCTTGTCTCCAATATAATATTTTGCATAATAAATTCTTCAATACTCATAACAATTGTTCTCATCAAACACATGAGAGATGTAACCTTTCGCATGCCTCACATTATGAAAAAGCTTCTCATTATTACATAAACTTATAATTCACATCTTGACACATATAATATGAATCTTCACTTCTATACTTGAAACCTATCACTTATGACTCTTCACTTGCACACTTGACACATTTCACACTCACAACTCACACTTGACACCTCACACTTGCACATATAACTTACACTTAATTAAATGATACATAAACACTCTTTACACTTTAACACATACTTTTGAAAAATATTAAACACACTTCCTAAACTAAATATTCTCAAGGTACCAAATAATGTAACACCTCTAACACCCCCCATATTACATTATTTGATGTGAAGACTTTTAGTCTTCAATCTTCATATTTTATCTGCGTCTTGTCTTTATCTTTTGATCTTATTATTAGTACCAAAGCTGCATTTGTCATGATTTGGATTATTTCCATAGTATCTTTTGCAATTATTTGTTTGAGTATTTCATCTAATATCATCATTAATATACCTTTTATAGTGCTTCATTCATGAACACTATTTCCTTTGTACCAATAAGTTTTGTGGGAATGATTATGGCTCCCACAATTTTTACAATGAATAAGATCCCAATAATCTTTAAATTTATATCCATATTTATTGCATTGTTCATACATTTGAGCATAATTTTATCTTTTATATTTTGTATGGACTCTTATAGGAAACAATATTTTTTGAATTTGCAACTTTCCTTGGTGTCTTGAATGTCACTGCTATTTTCCAATATGTTTTTTCTTCATTATTAGCACCTTCAAAACAATATTTTATGCACTATTTAAGAATCATAAGAATTATAAATTCTACTTATATTTAAATGAATTGTCTATTCTCCATAAAATCCATTGTTTGATGTTGTATTTGTTTTTAAATAATTTGTAAATGATTCTTGGAAATTTTTTCTTTTTCTTGTTTTGTAGCCATGCTCTAATTTATTTAAATTTCTTCTTTTTCTTCAAATTAGACAATCAATCAATTCTTCAAATTTATTTTTCACTTTCATATTCTTATAACTCCCAGTATATAATTTCAAATTCTTCCTTCTTTTCTCAAATAAGTAACAATCAATATCAATTCATTTTTCACTTCTTATATCTCCCAAATTTTAAATTCAATTGCACAATCTCTTCAAATCTTAATTCACAATTTATTTATATTTTTTTCTTTAATTTTCTTGTCTCTCAAATTTTCAATTCACTTTCACAATTTCACTATCAAATTTTATTTTAACCCACACTCCAATTAATTCAAACTTCAATTCAAATTTTGAATGCTTAGTTTCCTTATTTCTCCCATTCATTAAATTTTTCATTAACTCCCAAATTCTCAGTATATTATATCTCCAACTTTATTAAATCCTTATTACTCCCAAATTTAATAAAAGCCATAAAGCACCTGAAAATAACTTAATTTTTTGAGACTTTACCTCAATTGTCACCACTTCTTACTTTATATTAAATTTAGGGTATTGTGACTAAATTTTATGCACTTTGGTCGGTTCCAATAAGTGGAATGACTATCTCACTGATCCACTTCCAGAGATTCTTTGAATTATTTCTACACTCATAACTCAAATAAATTATCTTTGGACTTCCTGGTTTCTTTTGCTCATAGCTACCTCCTACTTTAGCTCATGGATTCTTTGTGTTAACATTTTCAACATGACTTCTCTACTTCAACATTCTTTCATATGGATTCTCCTCTTCATCGTTCATCATACAACTTTACTTTAGCATTCTTCACATGAATTTTTTCTTCATCATTCATCACATGGCTTCACTATAGCACTTTATCTTATTTTTCACTCTCAGGCTTCCAATCACATCTTTCAATGTTCAACCTCAAACAATCTTCATCTCTTTTATCCTCAAATTTTTACACAAGCACAAATGGTCCTCCAACTTAGCCTTCTTGTTCTCCACTCTTTGATTGTTGGCACTTTGCTTCACCATAGATAGTATTTAGGTGTTTCTTCTTTGTATACCTTCTGAAAAACTTCCTCCACATTCACCTTTCTCAAAAAATCATCTAGTAATTTATTCTCCAAAGTATTCTTGTCCTTCAATTTTTTTTTAAAAACTCTTGTTTTAATATTCTAATATTATTCCAATATTCACAGTATGATCTCTTAATCATTCTTCTCAAGTTCAATATCTTATAATTTCAATAAATATTTCTTTCTTCTCACAAATTTTCTTTCTTCTCACCAATATTTATTCTTCAATCTTCTTCTTCTCACTAATCTTATCTTCCAATATTTCTTTTTATCACCAATATTCTCTTCCTTAATATTCTTCTCTCTAATAACTCCTCCAATAGCTTCTCATATCCACTTCATCAATATTTTTTCTTCCTGCAAAATTCCTCTAAATTCACTCATCCAATAATATCTCACGAGTGTAGATCTAAGCCAAGATGGCTTTGATACCACTTTTGAAAAATATGCCTAATTATCTCATAGGTAAATTTCTCTAGGATAAACTAATCATGCACAATAATTCTCACAATATTACACAACAAATTAATTCTCTATTACATTCATAAATCAAACTTCCTTACATTCATACAAAAAATGATTACATAAAATATTTGATTACATAGGATGGAGCTTTGTCCCAAATATATAACTTTACATAATAAACTCTTCAATACTCCTGACTATTGTTCTCCTAAAATAAACAAGAGATGCAACGCTTCACATGCCTCACATTATGAAAAAGCTTCTCATGGTCACATAAACTCCTACTTTGTATCTTGGCACATCTAATATAACTCTTCACTTCCATACTTGATACCTATCACTTATGACTCTTAACTTGTACACTTGACATCTTGTACACTCACAACTAACACTTGATACTTCAAACTTGCACACATAACTCACACTTATTTAAATGACACATAAACACTCTTCACATTTTAACACATAATTTTGACAAATATTAAACACACTCCCTAAACTAAATATTCTCAAGGTACCAAATAATGTATTACCTCTAACAGGTACATCCATGCACTCCACTATGCTTATGGTATTTCCATCCTTTCCAACCTAGTGTAGCTAGAGGGTAGTGAACTAGCTTTTATTTTAGCACAAGATCAAAAAAATTAGGTAAATATAAGTGAAGTTTTATTCTTCTTTAAATCCTCTTAACTGACTACATTTGATTGAATATGTATATTGCATAGTCAATCATTTGGGAGTGCCCTCGATAGGTCTAGATAACCTGGAGTAGGGCAGTACAATCCTTGTAGATCTTCTTATCACTTTTTTACCTAAGGATTATGAATATCCATGATATTTCTATTTGTATGTCATCCTTGAACTGGTCCAACTCTAGTATAAAATTGAATCATATGGCAAGTTGAGCTTCTTGAGGTAAGGGATTAGAAAGTTCTACCAATAGGCATTAAAATTACCTAAAATAAAAGTCATTTTAGGTATTATGACTATAGGATATCCACATTGATGGGTCATTAGTGGCCTCTAGAATTCTTGTTATGACTCCCATATAAATGTAAAATATATCTTTAACCTATTGCAAGAGTTAAAAACTCCTTGTTGTAGTCATATCTCTCGACCAAGGTTTTTATCAACTCAAGGCAATTCCATACCTATGGCATAGGGTTCATGGCTAAGCTTATGCTCTAGGAGTTAGTTTGAGTACCTAGGTTAATTAGACACAATTCCTACCTCTTAACTTCATCCATGGAGTATGTGTATGTGCATTTTATCACCTTCTAGTAGGGATCCTCAAATTGTTCCTTTAACCTCTTGGAAGATGTTTCTTCTTGCATCTTCCTCATTCCCCATTTTTTCTTATAATTATATCCCTCTAAATGTCCTACCTCTATGGTGGTGATTGCTATGGAAGATAGCGGCACAATGATGGATAGGATGAAAAATGTTGAAGGTTACGAGAATACTTGAGCTTCAGGTAGTGAAAGGTGGGTGGAGGTGGATGAGGTATCCATGATGAAGAATAGTAAAAAAAATAGAAAAAAGAAAAAAACAAAAAGAGGAAAAATTTAGGTTTTTAATATTTGGAGTGATTTGCTCACAAAATAGAATGGTTCACTAAAATATGTAAGTGATTCTCTCACTAGAGGTGGCCAATTATGGTTCAAGAAGGGAAGCAATTCACTTGAAAATTTAAGTGATTCACTCAATAGAGAGTGTTTTCCTTAGTGGGTTGAGCAATTCAGTTACAAAATGAGTGATTTGCTTTTGGTCTTGGACCTAGAAAGTTTTTAGAATATTTTTATTTTACAAGTGTTGTGCATGATCACTCAACTATTGAGGAGCTACAACTTGGCCAAGCTTTGACTTGTGGTTCATAGATTTTCATGTGGTTCTCATTTAGAGAGGACAAAGTACAAAATGAGACCCAATTTGGCCCCCTAAGGGTTTTATAGGACTTGGGAAACATGCATGCTCTATTCAAGCAAGGCAATTGGCCAATTAAGGGTTGATTTGCTTGCGCTTGTGGTTTTTTTGAGGTCAATAGTTGTAGTAACCAGATTGATTTTAAGACAAGTGGATTACATGATTTATTCATTAAATTAATATTTTTTCAATATCAATATACCTCTATAAACTAGGAATAAAACCAATTTGAGATGGACATCTACAAAAACTTGGTGGAAAACTAGGAAATTAGAAGAAAAAAAAAAGGATGGTATAAAGGAAAATACTTGCCAAATTAATAGCTAGCACTATGTACATACATGTTATTTTGGATAAAACTCTTCTTTATGTACCAAACAAAGGTGTTTACCATGCACTAAGATAGGTAACATCACTATTTCTATGGAGGCCAATATATAAGTGATTAGGATTGTGATAATTTAGTAAGGTTTACTCCATAATAAATAAAATTTTTGGTGAGCACTTGGTTTTGCACAAATTCATTGTATTTGAGCACAAGATCTCCTTCTTTGTACACCACTTCAATGGCTGCTTTGTTAAACCATTTCTTGATGATCTTTTGTCATCACCAAATTATCCTATATTTTTTTCTCTCTCCTCCTCCAAGGTCAATAATGCATTCAATATTTATTTTATTGGCTTGATGTATGTGTATTTAAACTCAAGTCATTGTGGTATTTGGAGGAAAGGGATATTAAATTTAATCAACAATATAATATCATGTCCATATACTAGCTTGTAGGGAATGATTCAATAGATGCTTTTGATGTCATCCTATCTATCCATAATGCCTTTCAATATTTTATATACCACTCCATTTGAGACTCATAAATGGTCCTCTAAAAGATCCTAGTGATATGCTTATTAGTTGACTCAACCAACCCTTTATCCCAAGGATAATAATTAGATGATGTGTTGAGAAATAAATTCATTCTCAAGAGAAAACTTCATTTCAGATCCCTTGAAATATGTGGTATTATCTATGATGATGGTGATAGGGGTTCCAAACTTGATGATGATATCTTCAAGAAACTGTACTACTATATCCTAATTAGCTACTCTATCTGACACTGCTTTGACCTATTTTGTGAAGTAATTTGTGGTGATAAGGATACACCCATGACCAATACTTGATAATGGGTTAATATTGACTATGCAATTGAGACCCCACTATTATAATGGTTTAGTTACAACAACTAGTTTTAGTGGCATCAAGTATCTCTTCTTCTTTACATGGAACATGTAGTAATATTTACAATAATTAAGACATCAATAATATTAGGAAAATAGGGTGGGCCTATAGTATCCAACTCTTTAAATTTTATGGTTTATTTTAGATGTAGGAAAAAGTCCTTTGTCATGATACTATTTGATTAGGGATCCTTTTGTGATGTCCTCTATGCACCATAGTAGAATGAAATCATAGCCTTTTTTGAATAAGATGTTGTCTAGCCATTAGTAATGTGTCACCTTCTATCTGAAGCTGACCCTTTCTTTGGTGGGTAAACTTCTAGGGACCTATCCTATAGACATATACCTACACATATCGCTCATCCATCCAATGCCCTAGTTTTTATCTATTTATTTAACTAAAGAAAACTATTACTTAAACAATTTCCTTTCTAATATTTCATACAAATACCTCTCTATGATTAGTTTAGTAAGATTGATATTAATATTAAATTATTGCATCTTATTGATTCAACCTGCTCTCTTTTCTCATAATTTTTTATATAACATGGTAGGCTAAACATCAAGATGCACTATGAAAATGGTGGTCTTGCTTTGCAAGAGATAATACTTTAATTTATTTAGGGATTACATGATGGTGAATACCTACTTCTCAATCAGGGTATACCTCTCTTCATAGTTGTGGAGGGCTTAGATATGAAGGATATCAAATATTATTTATCTTGGTCACTATTTTGAGTAAGGATAGCTACAATAATTTTATTTTCTCTAATATATACATCCTAAATTCTTTTGAGAAATCTATATTAATTAATCTAGAGGTATTAGTGATGGTATCTTTGACCTCTTGGAAGGATTTTTTTGCCTCTCTTAAGTCCAATATAAGTGTTGGAGAATATTACACTACTTGGTACATGCTAATGTACTCCATGGTACCTTATGGTACAAATGTAAATATATAAATATTATAATAGGTTTTGAGTCTACAATTTAGGAGTGTGTTTTAGATTTCCCTTTTATGTAAGTGCCTATGTGCAAGATGTGCATGTGTCATGTAATTATGTGTGCAAGTGTGTAGTGTGAGAAAGTGTGTAAGTATCATGTATTAGAGTGTGCATGTAGAAGTGTGCAAGTTTCAAGTGTCATAGAGTAAAGTTTGCAAGCAAATAGAGAGTCAAGAGTCATGTATACAAGTGGTAAGATGAGAAGCCAAAGGACATGTGATATTTATCTTATGTATGGAATAGGAAAGGTTGCAACTCCCAGATATGTGAGGAGTGCAATAGTCAAGTATTGAAGAGTCACCTTTCTAAGGTTATATAATGGAGACAAAGCTCCATGAAATGTATGATAAATTGAAGATTACATTCAAGCATTAATATTAAATATTGTATGCATATTTTAAGAAATTCTACTATAATTTTTATTCATGTTATTGCATGAATGATTTTGACCATTTATATTCATATTATTTTTATTTTTATAAATATTATTGTTAATTATTTTGGGCATTTAATATATTTATTGCTCTTATATTTGAGTCTACTCAAGATCTATAATATTGACACCTAAGATAGTTTGGCTAAAAATACAATAGTGATATCAGAGCTACTTTGAGTAGACTCTAAAGCTAGCATTGGAGAAAGTATTCGGTGTGAACTTAAATTAAGAGTCACATGATGAAAATGAAGACTCATATTACAACAAATATTGAATTTGTATATTGGTACATGTAAGGGAGCCATTGCAAAGCTTCTCACATTTTAAGACATCTAAGAGATATTTTATTTTTTGCAGGAGTCTATTCATTTGGTTCTAAGATGAGTGAAGACAATGAATCTATTCAAAGGAAATATTGAAAAATAACCTCCAAAAGAAGATGTTATCACAAGCTAAAAAATTGGACATGAGAAAATTGATAAGGGGACAATCTAAGTCACCCATATTTGATAGTATTATCTAGAAATATAGAACAAAAAAAGTGGTCAAATCTACCATTGGAAGTTGAAAAGTCCATAAGCATTTAATTCAAAGCATTAGAGGAAGAAAAGTCCATAAGCATTTCATTGAAGGACAAAAAATTTATGAGTAGAATAATCAAAGAAAAGGAGGATGGAATGTTTGAGTGCCATACATCTAGGTAGAAGCTTGGTAGGAAACTACCAATCATGAAGTTTAATCTACCTAAGAAGAGAACATTTTCTTGAGAGAAAATATACAATTGAGTGTGAAGTCTAATCCATTTGAGAAGATAGTATTTTTTGAGAGCAAAGCTACAACCTAAATGAGAAGAGAACATTACAAAGCTATTGCCTAAGCATAAAAGAGAATGTTTAAAGAATCTATTTTTATCTAGAGATATTACACTTACCTCTAAGAGAAGCCAAAATGTTACACCTAAGTGTAATGCTTAATCATCAAAGAGTAGCCATCACATACCCTGGGTGCAAAATTATTACAATTGATTGAGTGTTTCTCTAGAGCATGGAGCAAAAAGCATTCATATTTGAAGTGATATGGTTAGTGAAGTGTTCATGACCTAATTCGACGTAGAAGAATAAGGTAAATTATATTTCCTTAAATGTTTGAAATATTATAGTGGGCACTATAAGGAAAGACCTAAGTTGAATATTTAAATTTAAAATTTGAGACTTAGGGAAATTTGATATTTGAATTAAATTTAGGAGTTAAAAGGAATTAAAATCCATTGAAATTATAGAATTAAAGCTCAGAGTTAAAGGAATTCAATTCCAATATTTAAAATTTTTGAAAATATTGAAAATTTTATAATTTTTATATTTGCAATATTTTTTATTAGATAAAAGAAGGGTTTTGAAAGGATACCAAAATATTATTACTAAAAAAATCTAAAAGAGCTTAAGGCTCAGCCCAAGAGACTCTAACTAAAAGATTTGACCTAACTAGAACAACATACTACCATAACAAAACCAACCGGATGCCCAAAACCACCATTGAACTGGAGAACCAAATCCCATTTGGGAACAAAAATAGGATCACCATCCTACACAAGAGGGACCTAGGAAAAAACCAAGAAGAAAAATAACCACACTTTAGGATACGACTTCCCAGAGTTCCCCACTTCCTTAATGGGGGTTCTTAGATTATTGTGTTGATTTTGAGTCATGTTTTGGATCTCCTCGATACATGAGATATCCACATGGAGTGAACCTTTTAGGACATAGTGCTTCTCACCAAAATTACTAAGGAATGACATGAAATTGGAGGACTCAAGCCCTAGCATGGGATAGTCCTCATGAAATTTAGTTAACTCCATAGACAACTTACCTTTTTTCTTCATAGGAGATAGGTCCTCAAAATTTGACATATCCATAGTAACAAGAGAGGATTCAACACAAGTAGACTTTGTGGATAGACATTTGGAATATCTGGTGCACCCACATCTTATTACTCTAGGAAAAAATAAAACTCCAAAATTCTTGACCCTTACTTTGGCTAGGATCAAGGGGCTCTTAAGGGTGTTTGATTCAGACTCCAAGGAATCATTGGAAGAAGAGTTGGAGGAGACTAGGGGTGGATCAAAAATTGGAGGAATCTTATGGGTTTCAATTTTTGATAGAGCCTCATTCACCACAATCCCTTTGGCATTAGAAACATGCTAAAAATTAGTAAGGATAGGCCTTGGTGAATGGGGTCTGACCCTTTATCTCCCCTCACATCTACCAATGTCTTATTCAATGAGTAAAACATGAAATATGACACGTTCATAAGCCTTTTACATCTGAATTGATTCAAAAACATCACATGGAAGTTGCGTAGCATGTACCTATTGGAATATAGCATAAAATAATCCATAACTAATATCACATGCTTCTAGGGATCTATGAGGGTATTGGCATCATAACCATTCTATAGTTTTGGGAGATACTCATATTCATCTAGAAAGAAGCCTAATTCCCTAATAAGGGAATTGTGATAGGTTCCATGCATTGAAAGACCCATCACCTCCCCCACTAGGGAAATAGATATTTGAAACTCCAAACCACCAACCTAGATTGACCCAACCCTTCCTCAATGAGTGAGACATAACTCTAGAAATTTCTCTATGGTGACCATGGAAGGACTAGATGCAATCAAGTAGACCATCTTTACGTAAGATTTTATTTACTTCATTATCCACCTCCAAGGATTTTAGATCTAGAGGAATCTATTAACCTTTCTACAATGAATTATGGTCCATCTTCAAAACCCAAGCACATATAGACTTGGATTTGAATCCCCCAAACCCGTGAAAAACACCATTGCAAAAAATCACCCTAAATGAATTTATCAAGCAAAAACATCCATTTGGGCCTTGAAAAGAATTTTCAAAGAGGATTTGAAAATCATGCTAGAAAATATGGTTCCACATATTAATATGATGACCATCGAAGGAGAACACACTTCCAAGAAAACCATGCCAATGGAAGAACCCATAGATCACCCTTGATATCATGACGTTGCCATCCCCACACCCTTTCCAATAATTTTTTGAAATATCTAAATCCTTGATTGTACCATGAGCAAAAAGGGTAGTTTATCTTCCAAGCTTAAGAAGAAGATCTATCACTCTACCACTTTGAGAATAGAAACCTTGAAACCCAACATAGAAATAGCCAATTCCAAGAATAAATATGATGATTAGAAGTGGCACCGATTGTTAAATAATAAGAGGATGCCATCCAATAAAAAACTCCAACATAGGGGACTACTAAAATGACCAACCATATCACAAAAAATAATGCTAGTCCAAAGGCACCTAATCCACCCTACCCTATTAAAACTACCCACATTGACTGGATGAATTCTCTAGCATGAGAGGCTAGTAAATAAGTGGTCAAATACCTCTTTGCCAAGTGTGCCACCAGCCCACCAGGTTTTCCACCTCAAACAACCAAACCAAAATCTATTCTTCAAGGTAGGAGGTATTTACAAAAAGTGGCACTAAAACCCCAATATTTGAATTTGAATTTGAAATCAAAGGGGGTAGCACTAAACCCAAAGGATCACCATCTATAAACATTATTTACCACAATATAAAAAAAAAATCTTTGTTAGAAATTTCAGTGCCATATCAATAGAAAAATAAAATAAAATATAGGAGCGACACCAATCTTGTAGAAACTATAATCAGGCTTAGGTAAGGTTGGAACCAATCAACATACTTAGCCTGCAAATCATCAATAGAAAATCATAAAAAAAATGAGTTAGGGATTGGCCCCATCCAAAAGTCTAAACAAACCTTGAGGAAAATTATATGTCCAAACTGAGAGACCTATTTGGATTAGACTTAAATTTTCCATGTATTTTTCCAACTTGTTACCTTCTTTGAATATGTGCTAGATGAGGACTTCATCTTTGGACTATAAAATTCTCCTAGCCTCAGTGATCAGGTTTGCAATTCACCAACTTGAGGTTTTGGAAAATTTGATTAAATTAACAATATTCGAAGAATATCCTTCTATAATTTTTTTTGTATCCCTCATATTCTAATAATAGTATACCTTGGAGCAAGGCCCTAGCCTCAATGAAGTGGGAGGTTTAGAAGGAAAGGGGCTCAAAAAATGCCAAGATCAAATCATCTCTTTAATTTTGAATCACACTGCCAATCCCTGCTAAGCTAGGATTACCTTTTGAGACTCCATAAAATTTTAGTTTGATCCAAACCAATAGGGGTAGAGACTATTGAATTGATCTCTGATTCATTGAGGGAGGTCCAATCAATCTAGGTCTTTGAGTAAAATCAAGGTTCAAATATAGTTTTGCTTCAAACATAAATCCTTGACTTAAATTCAATAGGCAAGAGGAAATATTTTCAACAACACTCAAAATAACTTTAGAACATACTACCTCATAATTCCTTTTGGTGTTCTTGAAAGCCCTTTGATTTCTCTCCCATTAGAAACCCTAAAATAGATGTGGTAGAATTAATCTCTAGAGACAAGAGAGTCTCTAAGACTTGAATGGTGATACCCATTGAGTACAAATATCAACTAGAGCATAAGAAAAGACCCAATATACCCCCAAAGATTGGATAACTTTTTTGAGGATATCAGAGAAGAATGGGCACTGAAAGAATAAGTGCATAGTGGTTTCATCATAGGATTCACAAAGATAGCATATGTTAGGAATGATCATCCCTCATTTGCATAGATTCTCAATTGTAAGAGTCTTATTTTGGATGGCCAACCAAAAGAAGATATTAAATTTAGGAGTTAAATGCTTAAACAAAACCTTACAAGGAGGGAGCCAAAAGGGAGGGATCAAGTTGAGAAGGGTGTATGTTGACTTAACTAAAAATGATCCATCACTCTTCCCTTTCCAAACATCAATATTCTTTGAATCCATAGTATTTAAGACCTAGAGCTTGAGCAAAGAATAGATTGAATCCTAAGCCAACCTAGCTTCTTTGTTTTAATTAGAAGTTGAAGGGACCTTCCAAACTTTCTTTCCATTGACCACTTCAATGAAGCCCCCCACTTTAATCCAACCAAGGCTCCTAGAAAGAGGTTCAATCAACACAAGATTAGGATCATTATTAAGAGGCTCATCCAACAACTAGATGTCCTCCTAAAAGTTAATTGTGTTTCCATTTCCTAAAATCCACCTACAACCTTTGAGTAAGGTTGATCTGGATTTTACCAATTTTTTCTAAAAAGGAGCTCCCAAGGCAGGAAAAGGATAAAAAAGGTAGTTATTGATATAGTTTAAATACTTGGTAGCAATTATGTGGATCCACTCCACATCTTATTTTTTAATGAATTTCCATCCCTACCTCATCACTAAAACCTCATTCATCAGGCATAGGTCTCTAAGGCCTAAGTCTCCACAATTATTCCTACTATAGACCTAATTCCATGAGACAATATGGAATTTCTTGTGATCTTTAGACCCCACCCAGAGGAAGGATTTCTAAATGCATTAACTTAGATAAGATCTTCAAAGGGAGGCTAAAAATAGACATAAAATAGATAAGGATACTCTACAACATAGTATTGACAAGGAGAGCCTTTATTTCTTGGCTCAAGAGAGCACCTTTCCAACTAGTAAGTTTCCTTTGCAATCTCTCCATGATCAGATCCCAAAAAATCTCTAACAATATTCCAGTGAACAAAGGTAAACCAAGATAATAATTTGCAACTCAACAATACCACACCCAAGGATATTAGAAATATTTCTTTGCCTAGTTAAAGGAGTGTTTAGAAAGTACATTTTACTTATTAGGAAGTTATCCTTTTTATGGTAGCTTTTTCAAATAAAATTAGGATCTTCTTCATCGCTCTAGCCTAAACCATTGAAGCCAAGAAGGAGAGAAGGGTTACATAGACAAATTGATGGTGGGAGATTGGGTTAATGAAAAGTAGAATTAAGGCCTACAATAGTAGGATCCATAAGAATAGATATTCCCAAAGCTTTAGCCATGAGGATGAAAAGATAAGGAGATAAGGGGTATCCTTATCGAAATCCTCTATAAATATAGAAATAACTAGCAGGAGATCTATTAACCAATACCAAAAATATGGTAGAGGAGAAACAAGATTTTATCACATTAATCCAGTTCTAACTAAAACCAAAATTAACCAAGACTTCCACCAAAAAATCCTAGGATACTCTATCATGAGCTTTATTCATATCAAGTTTGAAGAAGAGACTCGATCTTCCACTTTTTTGAACCGAGTGGATAATTTTATGGACAACGATGATACCATCCAAGATTTTCCTACTAGCCATAAAATATTTTATGCATTTTCAATGAGATGGGGAATGATATTTTTCATTCTGTTAGCCATTATATTTATAAGGATCTTATAAATAATATTGCAAAGGTTGATTGGGTAGAATTCACTAAACTTATTGGCCCCTTGACTTCGAGATGAGTGCCAGGAAGGTGTAATTCACCCCAAAGGGAATAATTTTGGAAGATTAAATGGATCTCACTATATCACAAACCTCATTCCCCATAATAAGCTATTTTTTTTGAAAGAATAAAGGTTGAAACCCATTAGACTAGGTGATTTCAAAACCCCCATACCAAACATAATAGGTTTTATCTCTTCATCACTAAAGAGAGTTTCAAGACTTTGATTAATTTCATTTGACACTAGACTAGGAATATAATGTAATAGAATACTTTCTTCCTCTCTATATGTGATATCTCTCAATCCTATAAAGAACCCAAAATAAGAAACTACCTCTACTCTAATATCTTGATATCCTCTACTCTAGTTCTATTAGCTTTGAAGATTTCCAAAATTCTATTGGAACTCCTATGTCGTAGAGTAGTAGTGTGGAAGAACTTTGTATTTTGGTCTCATTTATTTAGCTATAATTTCCTTTATTTTTTCTTCCAAACAACTTCCTCATTAGATGGGATATTATATAGGTCAAATAACTCCTTTTACTTATGCCTAGTATCTAAATAAAGACCCTCTATTTCAACCCTTGATTCCAGATCTTTAAGTTGACCCTTGAGAGTTTCTTTCTAAAAATATCTCCAAAAATTTCTTTGTTTCAAACTTTCAATTTGGTCTTGATAAGCTTAAGCTTAGTGGCTACTTTAGAAATATCTTCTCTCGACACTAGAACTTACCGCCTTAATCCTTGCTTTCAACTGTAAGTGGCAACACCACATGGACTCAATTCTAAAAGGTCTAGGAAAGAATAATAATTTTGGAGGGTATTCAAGCTAGAGAGGATTGTGGTTTGATCCATATTTAGGAAGGAAAACCAGGGATGCATCACCAAATAAAGGTAAACCTTGGTTTGAAACTAGAACCCTATATAGACTGATAAGGATAAGTTTATCCCCTACATGCCTATTGCTCCAAGTGAACCTGGTCCCTTTCAAATTCAAGTCCATAAGCTCACATTGGCTAAAAAAGTTTGCAAAATCCTCCATATTTTTGGAACATGGGTAGTTACCACATTTTTTGTATGATGGGTGTAATGGGGAGTTGAAATTTCTAGCTAGAACTTAGGCTTATTGCTTGAATATTTCTCTCATTTCCATAAAATAATTCCAAAAAGAACATCTATTGGGGCTTGAATTTGGGGCATAAACATTAGACATGACCCATCTACGATTAGAAAATTTACAATAGAAAAAAATGTTTATGACTCATCAGAAGAAGAGATGATATATCCATCTATTTTTTCAAATACTAGAAATAAAATAGCCCCCCAAAGGAGCCAATTGCAGGGTTTGTAGCAAACCCATCCTCCTTCCAAATAGAGTTTCTAACCATATCAATATTACTAGCACCAATCTTAGATTCCTAAATGAAAATGATATCTGGAGTAGCATATTTCCTATAGGAAGAGATCAAGTTATGTCTAGGGGATCCATTTCATCCTCTAATATTCTAGGAATGAAATTTCATTTATAAGATTTGGAACATAACTTCTTTTCACCAGAAAAATGTTGGGAAGACTTCCTGAAGGAATAAAGTTTCAATTATCGACAACCTGACTCTATTTTTTCCACCTTAAGCAGGGCTTGAGAACCATTAGCTATCTCAAATTCTGCTTCTTTCTTTCTCAAATATTTATTAGTGGGTTTTACCACTTTATTTTCTATTCCTATGTCAATGTGTCCCTTCTTGTAACTTCTAGTTTTAGGGCCAAGAGACATTTTTTCTAGGATAATATCAGGAGATATCACTGGTTCAACTTCAGTTTAAAATAATTATTGAACAACAAGTTCATCAAAATTGAGGAAATCAAATAAATTATGGAGAATAAGGTATTTTGGGCTTACCTCCAATAAAGTAGGGCCAGTATTGTTCACAGACTAGGGACCTAGAATTTTTGAATTTTCTTCATGAAGAGAATCTAAAGCAATCAAATTTTGGTCTCCTTCAATAATGCCATTTTTGACATCTTCAACCAGAGTCAAAGGAAGATCTGGATTCTTCCCCAGTATTAGTGTAGAAGCAAAAATATTTTCTTCTTGGGAATATTTACTGATTTTAGGTTGGGTTTGTTTAGGGACCCAAATCTATTTATTTCTCATTACCTTTGCCTTTGCAGTAGAATGCTAGGTAGGACAATGTTCCAACAAATGGCCATGCTTACCACACCCTTGGCACATCACTGGCATATTCTCATATTTTATGGGATAAACCCAAGTACCTAGGCCTAAGATGAGCTCAATATATTTTGGAAGGTCTGCTTTAGTATCAACCATGATGTACATTCTAACATATACCATACATGTTTTTGCCCTTGTCACTACATATATCGATACAAGATCACTAATATCTTTCACTATGCCTCTGAGGATGTTAGTATACTAGAAGTATAGCATCAAGTTAGAAAACCTAACCTAGAGAGGAATAAAGTTGAACTTTTGGGTGTTTGGATTGAAATCCATTTGCCATTTGCCATTTGTAGAGGAATAAACCTTGCTTCCCAAAAAACCATGGTCCCCTTCCAAGATGTGCCTGGAATCCTCTTCACTATTAATTTTAATGAGGAGGACTTGGAAATAACAATAATCTCTAAGGAACACAAGGATCTCTATTTAGAAAGAGCCCATATCTTGATAGAGTCCACATAAGGTCTACCACCCTCAATTTTTCCTAGTAAGTCCCAATAGCATTCCTTGAAAGCCATACTAAGAAATTCACTCATAATTCAAAGTTGATTTGAGACTAAGAAGAGGTTAAATTGAATGGGTATACCACCAAGACTTATTGTATTAGCCATTTATTTGATATATGAAAAGGAAGAATTCACATGTTTCCCAACTAGTTGGTTCACCTGATCATGGGCCAAAGTTAGAATCAAAAGTTTCCAACTAGACCACCATGAAAAAGCTTGGGTTATACCTTTGAATTTGCTAGGATCCCAATATTGATATTCCATAGGGACCAGAGTTCCTTTAAGTTCATAATGGACCCCATATTCAGTATCCAGTCTCTTCGCAATTGGATCACCACCATCAATATGACTATCCACCACCTTGCACAACTAGCACCCCTGCTTCTCCACACTCTTGCTCTCACTCATTTCAAATTCTTGAATTATTTGCAATTTTATTTTTTAAAAGATTAATTAAATTTTGGAGAGATAAGGATTTCTACTCCAAAGAAAATTTTAAAAATTAGATTTGAAAATTTACAAATTAAATTAGGTCAATTTTGGAGATGAAAGGATTCCTACTTCAAAATATTGATTTGTAAATTTGAAGAATTTGATTATCATGGAAGAAAATAATCTGAAGGCTATAATAAGAAAGGAAATATTGGAAGTCTTGAAAATTGGCATACAACATTTGATTGAAAAATCTAATGAAAAACAAGATATAACAATGAGATTTATCTACAAAGAAGCTATGAATGATTTTTTTTGAAACATTTGAATATTATTTGCACTCAAAACTTGTTGAAGCAATTGAAAAATATAAATATGATATTAAAATACCTATTGATATAGATAGTATAATGTATATGGAAATAATTTCACTTAGAATGCATAAAGAAAAAATCCAAAAAAAAGAAGAGTTGATTTAAACTCTAAAATAAAAATCAATGATAAAAGACATTGGTCATGATACAAGTGAGTTATGTCATACATATTAGGAAGCAAATAACAAATGTAATGAAATATTACTACATTCAACATATGATAGTAAGAATGACAATAAAATCCCATCAAATTTAGAAATTTATTATGATACTCTAAGTGAATATTCAAAGTTTGTAGGACAACATCAAATTCAAGATTGCAATAAAATAAAGTTTATGAACCAAAAGCTGAAGATAAATAAGAATATCAAGTATTCCATGAGCTAGAGGTAAATGCAAAATAACTGAAGAAATAAAATGAAGAAGGATCTCAAACATAAGATCAAACAGAATGTAAGATTACCTAACAATATCAAAGAATAAGAGATTGAAGCTAAAGTCTTAAATAACCAAATAATGTAATACAAGGGGGTGTTGGAGAATATTATATTATTTATTACATGCTAATGTACTCCATGGTACCTTATGGTACATGTTAAATATTAGAATAGGGTTTGAGTCTATAGTTTAGGAGTGTGTTTTATATTTCCCCTTTATGTAAGTGTCTATGTGTAGGATGTGCACAAGTGTCATGTAATTATGTGTGCAAGTGTGTAGTGTGAGAAAGTTTGCAAGTGTCATGTATTAGAGTGTGCATGTGAAAGTGTACAAGTATCAAGTGTGCATGTATGAGTGTTCAAGTGTCATAGATTAAAGTGTGTAAGTAAATAGAGATTCAAGATTCATGTATACAAGTGGCAAGATGAGAATCCAAAGGTCATGTGATATTTGTATTATATATGGAATAGGAAAGGTTACAACTCCTAAATATGTGAGGAGTGCAATAGTCAAGTATTGAAGAGTTACATTTCTAAGGTTATATAATGGAGAAAAATCTCCATGAAATGTATGAGAAATTGAATATTACATTCAAGAATTAATATTGAAGCTTGTATGCATATTTTGAGCAATTCTACTATAATTTTTCTTCATGTTATTGCATGAATTATTTTGACCATTTAATAAATTGATTGCTCTTATATTCGAGTTTACTCAAGATCCAAAATATTGGAACTTGAGATAATCTAGACAAAAAGCCAACTATAAGGATGTGTCTTTCTAAAGCATTTTGGTTATGGGTTTGACATTTTCACAAAGTTGGTAATGGATTTTTCTACAATTTAGATCTACCCTTATAATGATCTGATCCATTTGAATAATTTAGATAATGGTAGGTCTTGAATGGATTTGATTCTATCATGATCTATGGATAGACCTATTTTTTATACTATGTGACCGATAAAGTCTCCCTCTTTAAATTTGAAGATAAATTTCTTAGGTTTTATATATTTACTGAATTTCTTACACCTTTGAAATATTGAATCTAGATGTCCAATACATTTGTTTCTACTTTTGGAAAACATTGTTAAATTATTAAGGTATATAATGGTTATCTCCCCCATAAGCCCTAAAACATATATGTTTATAGCCCTTTGGAATGTTTCTCTATGTTTGATAGGATGAAGGGCATTCACTAATATACAAAAGTCCCCCACTTGGTAGTGAAGGTTATCCTATGTTGACTTCATCCTTGATCCAATTTGAGCATGTAGGAGTTTGCACAACTCTTTCTTCATTATTGATTCTATATTAGAATTAACAAGTCTATAATTTTGTTAATATTGTTTAGAATTAGGCTTCAACTTTATGGTGTGATCTATAAAACTTATATCATATACCTTAATATATTTATATGACTAGGTGATCATGTCTTGATACCTACCACAAAGTTTTTTTAAAATGGTTTGTTCTTATTGAGTACAATCCTTTTAAAGCAATAGAATCTTCTCTTTGGTTGCTTTGACTAGATGATATGTGGAATATTATACCTTAAGGCTACTTTTCCTTGAGCTATAATTTAGATTAAATAAAAATTTAGCATTATCAATCCTTTAGGCATTTGGTTTGATTTTATCCTTGATAACATCCCCATACTCATTCTGCACTTCACCATATTAGGCCTCTTTGATTAGGCGTTCTATGATCTATTTACCATTATTTAAGACCTATCAATTATTAGTTATCTAGATATTCTAGCATGAAAATGATATCTTGTTCCTTTGTATTATTCCATATGTCATTTCTAAGATCAAAATGTGTTGCCATGCTTGCCATCTTGTTTACTTTTATTTCAAATCTCTAGGTATTGATTTGATTTTGTAGGAGTTAAAATTCTCAAGTAGATCCCAATATTGATGTTTATAGGATTTTAGATGTTTATTCTTGGTGCTGTACTATTATTTAACTTGATTCACTATTAATTTAGAGTTGTCATATATTCTTGTATTTAGTTCCCATCTTCTTTACCTTCCTTAGACCAATGTAGAGTGCTTCATACTCAATCATGTTGTTTGTCTAATTGAACAATAACCTATAGGTATGATGGAATTTTTCCCCTTAAGAGTCAAATAATGTAATCATAGCCATTGGACTATCCAGTCCCTGATATCGAGAAGGTTTTACTTATGGATATCCCTCTCTTTGACATGGGTATCGTGCTTCTTTTTCCATTGCTCTATTGCTATGGCCATATTGCTAAATACTTGTCCAAGTTTATTTAACCCCATTTTCCATTTAATCACCATAATTTTAACTACTATGCTAACTATTGCTAGTTTTGATGGCATAATTGATATGTTGATTGTTAACACAACCTATTTTTTAGACTTTTCTTTGTATAGGGCTAAGGTGCATACTATTGTTACCTATATAAAATTTTTCACCATTTTGGTTCCTTTTGAGTGTTTCTTGTCCCATGTGACAAAGAAATTGGCATCAAATGGACCATCTCTTATGGATTTGGTAATTTTATCTATCTCACACCTCACCATCCACCATGCTAAGATTTTCTTATTTGAATACCTCATATTTCAAAGAACCTCCAGTATTTGATGGTTTGTATTTATATTAGTGTCAAAATCACCATTAGACTATGATTAGAGGGTGTACCACTTTGGAGATAGTCATATCAACTCTAAAATTTATCTTCATAACTATTATTACTTCTAGAGTGGTAAAGAATACATCTTCATCCATATTAGCCTATTTCTAGATGTTGTACCTCTTCTCATGGGAAAAGAAGGTATCTAAATTATTTTTTTTAAGGGTTTGTTTGAGTACTCATTTTGGATCATAGTACCATTGGTCTTTGAGTTTTTTGAGACCCATATCCTTCAACCTTGTCTCTAACACTGTGTTATCCTTGTATCTTAGGAATGATTTTCATGGCATCTTTCTTCAATACTCAAGTTGCCTAAAATACTCAAGTTTGAATATGTAATTAGAGATTTTTATAGGGAACTCAAAGGGTATGGATGAAAATCCATAGAGGTAGATAAAGGATATAGTCCTCCACAAGGAAAATTGTCCCTGAGGATATTTCCCTTTGTTAGAAATTTTCATGTCTTGTCTATCATCCTTGATGCGTTAGCTTTTAAACTTCTCCATGATTACCTTATTTACCTCATTATAGAAGTGATATGAATTCATTTCCACTTCTTGATATGGTACGTCTATGCACTCCACTATTCTTAGGAGCTTTCCATCCTTTCCAAATTAGTCTAGCTAGAGGGTAGTGAATCAAAATTTCTTTTGGTGCAAGATAAAGAAAACTAGGCAAGAACTATAACTAGACTTATTTTCTTATTTAAATCACCTTAACTGGCTATCCATGTAATTGAAGATGTATTTTACATAGTCAATCATTTGGAGTATCCTCGATAGATTTGGATAATATGTAGTAGGACAATGTGCTCCTCATAGATCTTCTTATAAATATTTTCAAGGGTGATGGTTATCCATGAAATTACTATTTGTATGTCATCCTTAAATCGGTCCATCTCTATTGAAATATTGAATTGGATGACATGTTGATCTTCTTGAGGTAAGATATTGGAAATTTTTACTAGTAGGCACTAGATTGCTTATAATAAAAGTAATTTTGAGTCTTAGAGCTATAGGAGATACATGTTGGTAGGTCATTGGTGGGATTTAGCATGCTCTGTATGACTCTACAAATATAAAAGGCAACTTCATCCCATTGCAAGAGGCAAAAAATCCTTGTTATAGACTTATATCTCTCAGCCAAGGTTTCTATCAGCTTAGGGAAATTCTCTACCTATGGTACGAGGTTTGTGGCTAAGCTATATGTCTAGGAACAACTTATTCTCTAGGATTTACTTTAAGGGCCTAGGCTAAATATCCTCAATACCTCCCCTTCGTGGAGTGTGTGTATGTACCTTCTTCCATCTTCTAGTAGGGTCCTCAAGTTTTTCCTATGGCATTTGAAGGTGTTGCTTCTTTCCTCTTTCTCTTTCACCTATTTTTATTATGACCTTGTCCCTATAAAATCCCTACCTGTATGGTTTTGACTACTATAGGAGACAATGACACAATGATGGATGACATATGTGGAAGGTGGTGAGACTACTTAAGATTTAGGTGGTGGAGGATTGGTGGAGGTGGATGAGGTATTTATGATGAAGAATGACAAAAAAAGGGACAATAAGAAAATTTAAACTTTTTATATTTGGAGTTATTTGCCCACAAAATAAAGTGACTCACTCAAAAATACGAGTAATTCACTTGCTAGGTTCTCAATTATGATTTAGGAAGGGAAGTGATTCACTCGAAAAGTCAAGTGATTTGCTTGGAAGAGGAGGAGGTTTGCTCATTTTTAGTAGAGAGTGATTCACTTGGTGGGTTGAGAAATTTACTTATGGTCTTGGACCTAGAAATATTTTAAAAGTTTTATATTTTATGAGCAGTTTGCTCAATATTTTTGTAATTGAGGAACTCTACTAGAGGTATAATTTGACTAGTATCTAACTTGTGGTTCATAAATTTTTGTGTAATTCACTCTATGGGTTCTCATTTGGAGAGGGTAAAGTACAAATTAAGGCTCACTTGGGCCCTTCAAGGGTTTTATAGGCCCTAGATAGTGTGTGTGCTTTGTTTAAGAAAGAAAGTTGGTCCATTAAGGGTTGATTTGCTTACCCTTGTGGATTGTTCAAGGTTAGTAGTCGAAGCAAGTGAGTCACTTATTAATATGAGTAGATTGTATTCTTTAGTGAGTGAATAATTCATTTTTTAATATCAATGTACCTCTTTAAATTGGGCATGATACCAATTTGAGATGGACACTTGCAAAAAATTGGTGGAAAACTATGAAAATTGGGAGAAAATAAAAACAAAAAAAGGGATAGTGGAAGGGAAAATACTTGTCAAATTAATATCTAGTACTATGTACATACATGTTATTTTGGCCAAAAAGTTTCTTGCTACACTAGGTAGAGGTGTTTCCCATTCATTGAGATATGCAATATCACTCCTTCCATGGAGGTCAATATATAAGCATTTAGACCTATGATTTTGATAATATTGTAATGTTCACTCCATAATAAATAAAATATTTGGCAAGCACTTGGTTTTGCACAACCCTTATCCCATTTGAGAACAAAGTCTCCTTATTCGTACTCCACTTTAGTCACTGCTTTGTCAAACTATTTCTTGATGGCATTTTATCATTGAGAACTTCTCATAAGAGCCTTTTATCTCTTCTCCTTTAAGGCTAGTAATATGTTCAGTATTTCTTGTATTGACTTGGTGTCTATGTCTATCAATTCAAGTTATTGCGATATTTTGAAGGAAAGGAGATCAAGGTTAATCACCTACATACCATTTTTTCCATCTACTAGCTTGTAGGGGATGCTCCTATATATGCTTTTGGTTTCATCCTATCTATCCATAATGCCTTTCATGAATTTGTATGCCTATCCCTCTAAGACTTAGAAATTTTCCTCTTTAAGATCTTGGTGATATTCGTGTTAGTTGAGTCAACCAACTCATTATCCTAGGGATAAATATTTGATGTTTTGTTAGCAAAATCTATTGTCAAGGGAAAAATTCATTATTTTATCTCCCTTGAAATAGATGACATTGTCTATGATATTGAAAATAGGGGTTCCAAACCTAGTGATGATATTTTCAATCAGTTTTACTACTATATTTTAATTAGTTTCTTTAGCCATGATTGATTTGACCCATTTGGTGAAGTAATTTATGGTAGTGAGGATCCACCTATGATAAGTGTTTGACAATGGGTTGATATTTCCTATGAAATTGAGGCCCCACTATTGGAATGGGTTAGCTAGAACTAGTTTTAACAATATCAAGCCTCTCTTCTTTCCTTGGAACATGAAGCAAGATTTATAATCCTTGACCCATCGATAAAGCTAATAAAATCCACTCTTTAAAATTGTATGGACTATTATAGGTGTGGGAAAATTTCCTCCTTTGTCATGATACTATTTTATTAGGGCTCCTTGTCTATCTTCCTCTATGCATCAGAGCAAATTACCATCATATCCTTTTTTAAACAATATGTTGTCTAGCCATTGGTAATGCATTACCTTCTATTTAAACCTGAATCTTTCTTCAATGAGTAACCTTTTAGGGACCTATCCTATTAGCCATATACCTACACATATCACTAATCCATCTAGTACCCAAGTCATTATTTATATTTTTAATTAGAGAACCATATTCTTAAGACACTATCCTTACCTTCTATTTGAACCTGACTCTTTATTCAATGAGTAACATTTTAGGGACCTATCCTATAGCCATATACCTACATATATCACTAAGACATATAGAACCCTAGTAATTATTTATTTCTTTAATTAGAGAGCCATATTATTAAAATACTATCCTTACCAATAGTTAGTAAGCTTAATCTCAATGTCAAATTATTTTATATTATTGATCCAACCTGATATTTTTTCTCCTAGTTCACCATGTAACATAACAAACTAAGCATCAAGGTGCACTATGAAAAATGGTGGTCTTGCTTTGGAAGAGATATTTCTTGATTTTTTTACAAATTTCATGATGGTGAATACCTACTTCTCAATTAGGATATACCTCTCTTCATAGTTGTGGAGCGTTTGGTTCACGAAGGATATTAGATGTTCTTCATCTTGGTAATTATTTTGAGTAAGAAAAACCATAACACTTTTGTTTTTTCCAAATATATACATCCTAAATTCTTTGGAGAAATCTAGTTTAATTAGGATAGGGGCCTTGGTGATGGCATCTTGGACCTAATGGAAGTTTTTTTCCACTCTTCAGTCCAATCTAAGGAAGTGTTTTTCTTAAGAATTTTGGTTATGGGTGTGACATTTACATAATTTGGTAATGAATTTGACTATAAATAAGATCTACCCTAATAATGACCTGATCCCTTTGATGGATGAAGGTAATGGTAGGTCTTGAATGGATTTGATTCTATCAAGATCTATGGCTAGAAATATTTTTGATACTATGTGGACAAAAAATTTACCCTCTTGGACCATGAAAATATATTTCTTAGGTTTTAAAGAAATACCAAACTCTTTACACCTCTAAAATATTCATTCTAGATGTCCAATATGCTTATTTATGCTTTTGGTGTTGGAGAATATTACATTATTTGGTGCATGCCAAAGTACCCCCATGGTATCTTTATGGTACAAATGTAAATATGTAATATATTAGGGTGTGAGTCGATATTTTAGGAGTGTGATTTATATTTCCTCTTTTGTATGTACTCACGTGTAGTATGTGCACAAGTGTTATATAGTAAAGTGTGTAAGTGTCATAGAATAAAGTGTGCAAGGGTAAATAAATATTCAAGAGTCATGTATACAAGTGGCAAGATGATAAGCCAAAATACATGAGATATTTATCCTATGAATGAAATAGAAAAGGTTACATATCTCAGATGTGTGAGAGATAAATAGTGAAATATTTCAAGATTCACCTTACTAAGGTTATATTATGGAGGTAAAGCTCTATGTGAAGTAGTAATTGAAGGGAAGAATATCAAGATATTGAATGAAGATTGAGTAAAGCTTGTATACAAATTTTGAGCAATCTTAATGTACGTTTCTTCCTATTACTAAATGAATGATATTGGTCATTTATATCTTATTATTGTTATTTTCATGAATGTTATGTTCATTGATTTTGGCCATTTATATTAAGTTGCTCTAATATTTGAGATTACTCGAGATCCTAGATATTTGGGACCTATGATAATCTAGCTAAAAATCCAACAATGGTATCAAAGCTACATTACATAGACTTATTTAGATTTACTTCAAGTACTCTCTATTGCTAGCATTAAGAAAAATGTTTTTGTTGTGAATATTGAATTCTAGAGTGATAGGATTCAAATCTAACTTGAGTAGTTTTTTCTAAAGCTAGCACCACTAGATTTTTCATGTGGATATTGATAAGGTAGCATCAAATAAAATATTTGGTGTGAATTTTGAGGAAGAGCCACATGAATAAAATGTAGGCCAAGATAAATTTTGAGTTACTAAAAACCCTGACATCATTTTTGAAGAATTGATAGTGTGCATGCAAATTTTTGGAGTCCATTGAAAAGTACATGGGCTAAAATATAGAGAAGAAAAATCCATCTTTGAAGAATTTGTTTTCCAAAAGAGAACACGAAGTTAAGAGTGTCCAAGATCCAACATTGTAGTTCTATCCTTGAGATAGAATAACCTCATAAAAAATAGAGAAGCTAAAGTATAGCACTAGTTAGAAATTAATGTATGAAGAAAAGAGAATATAGTCTATAAGAAAGAGAAACAAAGGAAAAGAAGTAACCCAATTTGGAGTGTTGTGAAGAAAATTCATTTGAGTTGGATAAGCTCCAAAATATTCTTGCCTAAAGTAGAAGTAGACAACAAAGGAACATTCCAAGAGAACATTGAGTATTCAAGTACCATTAGAAGCACTACATTGGAGGTCATCTAAAGATTTTAAGGGAGATTAAAGGACATACAGGTATTAGATACCAAGCCAAGTTTAGTCTTGATAGAAGAAAAAACAATGTCATTATCCAAGAGTCATTCTCCTAAAGAGAAAGAAAAAAAGGCAACACCATTATAGAGGGGCCATATATTTGAGAAAAAGAAAGAATAGAAGTTGCAACAACATCTGGTTCATCTAGCAGCAACACCTAGTACATCAAGCAACAATGACTAGTTCATCTAGTAGTAACATTTCATAATGAGGAAAAAACCCTTGAAAGATAGATAAAAACAATGATTGACAAAATAGGAAGTAGTCCTTGAAATTGAGAGAGAAGCAACAACATTTAAAAGTAGTAGCATCAAGGTGAATCAAATTGCATGCATCTATGAGAAACATTGAGCATAAGAAGGTGTAACATATTTTATAACTGCTTATGTAATGATGGCCCTAACATGTGTCCTGATGAAGCATCACGTTAATGACCACATGGGAGGTGAATGATATGCATCCAATTTGAATTTTGGGTAAGAATATTTTTTGGGAAAGCACAATAGAATTTAGCATATTTTATATTTATGAAGTGAAAAATAGTGCTTAATTAAATTTTTATAAATCTAGAGTGAGAAGGCCAATTGAAATTTTTTCAATTTGATTTTTTGAAAAATAAAAATATTAAAATTTAGAGAAAAGTGAAAAAAAAATAGAATTGATTGAAGTTGGAAGTTTTAAATAAATTCTACATTTGATAGAATTTATTGGTAAATTGAAATTTCTGAAATTTGGAGAGAAGGAAGTCTACTCCAAAAAGTAAATTTAAAATTTTTTAAATTTGAAATTATTTATTTGAAATTTGGGATCCATAAGGTTTCCAACTCCAAAGGAATTGATTTGGTAAACTGAGAACGTTAAGAATTTGATTTTTATTTAACTTTTTACTATGGAGAATTTGATTTGGAAAAAATGTTTTTGAATTAAACTTTGGAGCTATAAGGTCTTCTACATCAAAGTATTATTTTATGGAAGAAATTATCGGAAAAAGCATTCAATGAAGATAGTGAAGAAATGATGAACAAGTTTAAATTTTATACTCAAAATTTGATAGATGATTTTGATAAGAAAAAGGAAATGACAAATGATTTAAAGATAACATTGTCTTTATTCCTCAAAAATGAAAAAAATGAAAAGTATATTACACTTATTTGCTATCTTCATGAAAATATATTTAGATTTTGGTGAAATTTACAAAACAATATTACATTCTCTATAGAAATATGTATAGTGATGTATATGACCTTTTACTCACATTTCAAATTTATCAAGAGAAAATAAAATAAAAGAAAAATGAAAGTTATGACATATATGATTTAAATGAAGTATACATTAGCTTCAATAGGGAATACTTAAATTATAGAATGTATTATTGTGATGACTTATTAACTCATTGTTCAAAAGTCATACCATCAGTTATATCACAGCTGAAGATAAAAACAAGAAAATAAAAGAAGAATAGATCAAAGCATAGAAGAAAGAAGAACAAAATACATGGAGCAATAATAGAATCCAAAGAAGATCAAGATGAAGGACTAAAAGAAATAGAAATATTTATAAAATATTCAATAAAAAAATAAAGTAATACAAGGGGGTGTTGGAGAATATTACATTAATTAGCACATGCTAATGTACCCCCATGGTACCTTTATGGTACAAAAATAAAGTAATACAAGGGAGTGTTGGAGAATATTACATTATTTAGTTATATGTAATATATTAGGGTGAGAGTCTATAGTTTAGGAGCTTGATTTATATTTCCCCTTATGTATGTGTTCATGTGTAGTATGTGCACAAGTGTAATGTAATAGTGTGTTTAAGTGTGTGCACAAGTGTCATATAGTAAAGTATGCAAGTGTAATATAATAAAGTGTGAAAGAGTAAATAAAGAGTCAAGATTTATGTATACAAGTGGCAAGATGAGAAGCCAAAAAATATGAGAGGTTTATCCTATGCATGGAATAGGAAAATGTTGCATCTCCCAAATGCGTGAGAGCAATAGTGAAAGAGTTCAAGAGTCATCTTACTAAGGTTATATTATGGAGGTAAAGCTCCATATGAAGTAGTAATCAAAGGGAAGAATATCAAGATATTGAATTAATATTGAGTAAAGCTTGCATATAAATTTGAGCAATATTATTGTAAGTTTCTTCATGTTATTGCATGAAAGGTATTGGCCATTTATATCTTATTATTGTTATTTTCATGAATTTTATATTCATTTATTTTGGTCATTGATACTAAGTTTCTCTAATATTTGATATTACTCGAAATCCTAGATATTTAGGACCTATAATAATCTGAATAAAAAGCCAATAATGGTATCAAAGCTACATTACGTAGACTCATTTAGATCTACTTTGAGTAGTCTCTATTGCTAGCATTAGGAAAAATGTTTTTGGTGTGAATATTGAATTCTAGAGTAATAAGATTCAAATCTACCTTGAGTAGCTTTTTCTAAAGCTAGCACAAAAACTAGAATTTTGGTGTGAATATTGATTAGCTAGCATCAAAGAAAAAATTTGGTATTTGGAGAAAGAGCTACATGAAGAAAATGTATGCCAAGATAAATCTTGAGTTTCTAAATACCCTAATATTATTTTTGAATAATTGATATTGTGCAGGAAAAATTTATGGAGTCCATTGAAAAGTACATGGGATAAAATATAGAGAAGAAAAATTTAGCTTTGAAGAAGTTGTTGTCTAGAAGAGAACAAAAAGTTAAGAGTGGCCAAGAACCAACATCATAGTTCTATCCTTGATATATAATAGCCTAAAAAGGAAGAAGTAGAGAAGTTGAAGTATAGCACTAGATAGAAATTAGTGTATGAAGAAAAGAGAATAGAGCCTAGAAGAAAGAGAAAGAAAGGAAATGAAGCATCCCAAGTTGGAGTGCTGTGAGGAAAATCCAGCCAAGTTAGAGAAGCTCCAAATTCTTCCTGCCTAAAGTATAAGTGGACAAAAAAGGAATATTTCAATAGAATGTTGAATATTCAAGTGCCATTAGAAGCACTACATTAGAGGTCATCCAAATAATTGAAGGAAGATTAAAGTACGTCCATGTATTTAATACCGAGACAAGTTTGGACCTAATAGAAGAAAAGACAACACCATTATCCAGGAGTCATTATCCTAAAGAGAAAGGAAAATAAAGGTAACATCGTTATCTAGGGGCTATAACTCTGTGAAAAATAATAGTTTCTAGTTCATCTAGTAACAATGCCTAGTACATCAAGAAACAACGATTGGTTCATCTAGAAACAACATTTGGTAATGAGGAAAGTGTCCTCAAAAGATAGATAACAACAATTATTGATAAAAGAGAAAGCAATCCTTGAAATTGAGAGAGGAACAATAATGTCTGAAAGTAGCAATGTCAAGATGAATCAAATCACATGCATCTATGAGAAATATTAATTTTAGGAAGGCGTAACATCTTCTATAATTTATTATGTAATGCTGGCCCTAATTTATGCCTTGATAGAGCATCACGTTGATGACCATGTGGAAGGTGAAAGGTATGCATCCAATTTGAGTTTCGGGCAAGAATATTTTTTGAGCAAGCATAATAGACTTTAATACATTTTATATTTATGAAGTGAATAATAGTGCTTAGTTAATTTTTTTTGAAGTTTCATAAATCTGGAATGATAAGGTCAATTGAAATTTTCTCAATTTGATTTTTAAAAAAATATTTGAAATTTAGAGGAAAGTGAAAAATTGAAAATTTAGAATTGATTGAAGTAGGGAGTTATAAGAAATTCTACATTTGATAGAATTTATTGGTAAAATGGAATTTCTAAATTTTAAAGAGATAAGAAAGTCTACTCCAAAAAGTAAATTTTAAAAATTATTAAAAAAAAAAAATGGGAGCCATAATGTTTCCAACTTCAAAGGAATTGATTTGGTAAATTGATAAAGTTAAGAATTTGAATTTTTTTGAGTTTTTTTACTTTGGAGAATTTGATTTGAATTTTTTTTTTTGAATTAAAATTTCTAGCTATAAGGTCTTCTACATCAAAGTATTATTTTATGGAAGAAATTATCAAAAAACATTCAATGAAGATAGTAAAGAAATGATGAACACCTTTAAATTTTATACTCAAAATTTAATAGATGAATTTGATAAGAAAAAGGAAATGACAAATAATTTAAATATAACATTGTATTTATTCCTAAAAAATTCAAAAGATGAAAATTTTACTACAATTATTAGCTATCTCCATAGAAATCTATTTAGAGCTTGGTGGAATTCACAAAACGCCATTACATTCTCTGCTGAAATATGTATAGTGATGTATATGACCTTACTCACATTTGAAATTTATCAAGAGAAATAAAAGAAAAGACATATTCAAGCTATGACACATGATTTGAATGAAACATACATTAGATTCAATAGGGAATATTTGAATTCTAGGATGTATTATTGTGATGACGTACTAACTCATTGTTTCAAAATTCAAACCATTAGTTATACCACAATTGAAGATAAAAAGAAGAAACTCAAAGAAGAATAGATCAAAGCATAGAAGAAAGCAGAACAAAATACATTGAGTAGAAATAGAAGCCAAAGAAGATCAAGATGAAGGACTAAAAGAAATAAATTGAAGAATAAAGTCTTCAATAACCAAATAATATAATACATGGAGGTTGGAGAATATTACATTATTTAGTGCATGCTAATGTACCCCCATGGTACCTTTATGGTAAAAATGTAAATATGTAATAGATTAGGGTGTGAGTCTATAGTTTAGGAGTGTGATTTATTTTTTCCCTTATATATGTGTTCATGTGTAGTATGTACACAAGTATCATGTAATTATGTGTGCAAGTGTAAAGAGTAAGAATGTGCACAAATGTTATGTAATAGTGTGTGCAAGTGTAAAGAGTAAGAATGTGCACAAGTGTTATGCAATAGTGTGTGCACAAGTGTCATATAGTAAAGTGTGCAAGTGTGCAAGTAGGAGTGTGCAAGTGTCATAGAATAAAGTGTGCAAGAGTAAATAGAGATTCAAGAGTCATGTATACAAGTGGTAATATGAGAAGCCAAAAGACATGAGAGGTTTGTACTATGCATGGAATAGGAAAGGTTACATCTCCAATATGTGTGAGAAGAGAAATAGTGAAAGAGTTCAAGAGTCACCTTAATAAGGTTATATTATGGAGGCAAAGCTCCATTTGAAGTAGTAATCAAAGGGAAGAATATTAGGATATTGAATGAAGATTGAGTAAAGCTTGTATACAAATTTTGAGCAATATTATTGTAAGTTTTCTTCATGTTATTGCATGAATGATATTGGCCATTTATATCTTATTATTTTTATTTTCATGAATGTTATGTTCATTAATTTTGGCCATTGATATTAAGTTTCTCTAATATTTGAGATTACTCAAGATCCTAGATATTTGGGACCTATTATAATTTGGCTAAAAAGCCAACATTTGGAAAATATTATCAAATCACCAAGGTATATAATGATGAAATCCCCAAAAATCCCTAAAAAAGCTATGTCCATAGCCCTATAGAAATTTTATCTAGCATTTGTTAGACTAAAGATATGCAAACATCCCCTACTTGGTGGTGAAGGTGACCTTATGCTGGTCTTCATCTTTGATCAAAATTTGATTAAACCTAGAGAAACCATATAGAAGTGATAACATTTGTGAGCTTAGAACCTTTTGCAATAGTTGACCAATGGTGGGGAATGAGTAATGATATTTCAGTGATATCCTATTTAGGTTTTTAAATCTATGCATAACCTAATATCTCCATTTTTTGTGTACTAAGACCAAATTTGCAACCCATGTGGAATGCTTAATAGGGAATATAGTTTGAGCATGTAGGAGTTTGAGGAGATATTTATTCCTTATTACATCTATCTTAGGATTAATAGGTCTCTTATTTTGTAAAAAAGGTTTAGCATTAGGCTTCAAATATATGGTGTTCTATATAATATTATAGTCATATACCTTTATATCTTCATGTGGCCAAGCAATAATGTTCCCATACCTATCAAAAATTTCTTTGAAAAGAGTCTATTCTTCTTGAGTATAGTCCTTATTGAGTAACAAACTCTTCCCTTTGGCTACCTTGATAGGGTGATATATGGAATATTCTATCTTAGGGATACTTTTCCATGAACTATCATATAGATTAAACAAGTTTGCTAGCATAATCATCCCTTTAGGTAGTTGGTTTGACTTTAATTTTATGAATCCATCCTTGATATCATCTCCATACTCAATATACTCTTTAGTATATTGGAAATATTTGATTAGGATTTCTATGATCTATTTGTCATTAATGAAGAATTATTGATGATTACAATTATCTAGAACTGCTAGCCTAAAGATGACCTCTAGATCCTTTGGTTTATCCCATATGTCATGTGGAGGATCAAAATGTGTTGCCATGCCTACCAACTTGTCTGATTTTTAATTTAGATACTTGGGTATTGATTTGATTTTGTAGGATTTGAAACTCTCAAGAAAATCCCATACTCAAAGTTTGTACAATTTTAGATGTTTATTCTTGGTGGCATACTAAAACTAACTTGATTCACTATTAATTTGGAGTTGTCATATATTCTTAGGTCTTTAATTTCCATATTATTTTCCTTTCTTAGACTAGTGTAGAGTGCTTCATACTCATTCATGTTGTTCATGCAATTAAAAATCAATGTAATAGACTTGTGCCCCTTGAGGGTTAAATAATTGTACTCAAATGCTTGTACCATTCCTAGTTTTAACATCATTGAAGTACATTGTCCATGTTATTTTATCCTTATGACTTATCAAGATAGGGATTTTGGGAGGATTATCCATTATAAATAAGTTCTCCAACTCTATTTATTCATACTCCAATTTAGTATCTTCATCTTGTAGCACATTGATTATAATTTTTACCTTTGGGTCTTGATTGTATTCTTCATATATATTATCATTAATATATTTTGAAAATTCATTCTACTTTATTATGTTGTAATCCTCTAGATTGTGTAAGAGGTAATTTTAGAGAAGTTCATTCTTGATACTTATGACTTTTTCATCCCTAGGCTCCTTCATGCGTGTATAATCCCTTTATAAATAAGCATACCCTAATAGTTTCCTCATCCATTCCATGGACAACATCCTAAAATACAAGGGTAGATATATAAATATCACCTTTTGAACTACCATAAATTCTATCTATTAGCCTATGGTCATGATCAAATCCTTGAGAACACCTATTGCATTAACTCTAGTCCTATCCATATGCATTGGGTTTCTAGTTGTCTTAGTGTAAAGAAGACCCATCTCTTCACATACATATATGGTTAATATTGTGACCACTACTCTCAAATATATGATATAACTTATGAGGATGTAATTATTGATTTTAATTATTATGTAGAATGGACATGGCTTGAGGTTATTAGGTTTTGGAGTGTTTTGCACATTAGGTAGTGACCTAGATATTCTATGTCTATTCTATAATCAAATTCTATTTTTTGATAATGTGGGTTGAGGAGGACTCTGGATGATTACACTTAGAATAATTCTACTCTTTGTATTTTTGAGATTCTTAGAGTAGATCTCATTTCCCAAGAAATACTAAATCTTCCAACATGTTCACCTTAATTGATGTTTTCTTCATTTCTTCCATAATATTAAATTTGATAAAGGGGGCCTCCCTTTTATAAAAAAAATTGAGGGCTACCTACGAATTGATTGATAGAATTTTCATGTGAGGAAGGGTTACTTCAGCCTTATTTCAACCTCTATTTATAGTGGATATCTTCCCTTGTCACTTTCCTTTTTAGTTAGTTTACTAGCAGCTTCTTTCCCTCTTTGTTTATAATGGTGAAAAGAGGGATTTTGGAGGGGGTTCAACCTTGTTATATAATATTTCCAAGGTTACAAGAAAATTCAACCTCCTCCTTGGAGCATGAGACAAAAACAAAGTTGCAAAAAATATCCAAGAACAAAACCAAATAAAAAATAACACTTTGGCTGATATCAAAAACTATTTCTAGCAAAGGAACAAAGGTTGGCTTGATTATTGTTTATTCCTCCTTTCCACACCAACAATAGTAGCAGTTGCCCCAATTATCAATAATAGGTAGTAGAAGTAGCAACAAAAAAGCAAAAGCACACTATAATAGCATTCACTAGAACTAAAATTGCTATAATAATAGCAACATACAATCACATCGGGAGCACCAAAAAAGCCCAAAAGAAACAACAGTACCAAAATAATCAAAAGATAACATCCTATGGAATAGAATTTTTTTCTATCTTTTATGAGCTAATACTTATAATACATAAGGGAAAATTATTTTCCCATATCTTCCTTTGATAAAAATAAACTCCAATGTTTGCCAAACAATTAGCTGCACCATTTCCTTCTTGATATATATGTAATATCTTCACCTCCACCATTTTCTTTCAATAGGGATGAGGTATCCTTAATTAAATATGACACCTAGTTATTAGCTTATCCTTTCTTAATATAACTGAGAATATTTATAGAGTCCCCTTCTATTATGGATTTCCTTATACTCTTTTGTCTCAACAATATAACACTAGAGTATGAGGCTTTAGCTTCCAAATGGTGATTGGTTTGTATCCCATAAATTTTTGCATAAGCCCATAATACTTCACCTTTCTCATTATGAATGACACCTCCTCCCCTAGATATACCTAGATTACCTTTCGTAGCTCCATCAAAGTTTAAATTTACCCAACCCTTCTCCCATTTTAGCCATCTAGTTTTTGCTCTTTTCAAACCAATTGGCAAATGTGCTATTCTAGGTTCTCCCAAGTTCCATTCTCTAGTGATACTCTTTTCTAAATTGTTCTTATATTCCATACTATTATCAAAGGTAAGAAAATTATCCTTCACTATAGTTTTAATTCTGATAAACACTAAAATTTCATCCTTACTTTCTCCCTTGAATACTCTTTGATTTATTTCCCACCAAACACCCCATAAAAATGAGGTAGTAGTAAATTCCAAAGTTTTAATAACCTCTTGTTTTTGAAAGGGCATATCCATTGGTTAAAAAGCTACTTAAAAGTACTAGGCACCACCTAAGAGTAGAACACAACTTCCATTAGATTATTAAGTACCTTACTTGTAAACACACAATGAATAAACAAATGATCGAATGATTCAACATCCTTCATACACAAAGAACATATATTTGGTATTTGAAAACCTCTATTACTCAAGTTATCTAGATTTGGAATCTTGTTTTGTAAGCATAACCAAAGAAAAAATCTAATTTAGGTATTAAATCATTCTTTCATACCTTATTTACAAGAAGGTGCCCCTCCACACCTCCAAACTATAGGGTATAAGTTGATTTCATAGATAATTTTCTTGAGGAAGTAGGAAACTAGATCAAAGAGTCTTTATCTTCATTTTGAGGTAAGTGGTACTGCTACAATTTTTTTTTAATGTTTAGTAAATATTGCTACAGTTTTAGATTATTAGAATCCAAAGTTAACTCTTTCTAAAACCTCCGACCTTCCCCAAATTCTATGTTATCTTTGACTAGCGGTCATGTTGGGGTCTGAATTGACATCAAGGAAAACTTGAACTGTGACTATGAATCTATGACTTTCTTGGAGGTGCACACCCACTAATCACAACTCAAACCTCGATATTGGATGGATCAAATATTGCTTCAATCCAACCTCTAGAGTAGGTTGGTATACCTTATCAACTAATTGGTGTTGACTCAATTTAGCTCAATTAAAAGTGTAAGTTTAGGGATAGAAATGAGATAAGGGTTAGAAAAAAATTGAGTGAATAATGGTCGGATAAAGCTAACAACATTGAAAAATATCAAGAATCCTTTGATCAATCACATTTCCAGTATGCCACACTTAAGACTAACAACATTCAAAACTCGTCATCTTCACCATTAAAGAATAATAAAACACTTAGAGAACTATTTCAAACATCTAAAATGTTAATAATACAAATAGTAGAATTAGATCAACCTTCAAACTAATAAAAAAGAAGCTCTCTACAATATTTGTTTAGGCATGAACCATTCCAATTTGCTCCAAATTAGCAATCCAATATCAGAAAAATTGACTAATCATAATAGTAGTAGCAGAAATGAATTCACAGAATAAACTCATAGAGATGAAGACACAAGCCTGAGGCAAACATCCAAGTAATGCTCCTTCTATTGATTTATCAATAAAATTACAGTAATATATTAAGCAAACACTCTAGAGCTGACCCTTAAAAATGAGGGTTCAACCTCTTTATATAGATTTTACAATAATAGTAAAAGAATGGAAACATTACAAGGATTTTCATGCTAGATCAATAGAATGCTGAGGTGGTGACCTCTTATTGGATTTCAAGAAAAATAATGGAGTTGCACTCCATGAACTCTGTAACTCTGAGCTTTGCAAGTTGCTCGGACCTCAACTGAATCTAGTAGTTGAACTGGTTGTAGGTTGATTTGGATCGTCCCCTATTCTTGATCAGGATTTTCATCCATAGATCTGTAACTAAAAATGTAGGTAAATCTTGATTTCGATGATGCTTGATCTTCCTTGGTTCTTTCTTCTAGTGCTCTTCAAGTTTCACTATATTCTCATCTTTGGAATATACTATTCTAAATTCTACTGGGTCAGGTTTGACTGGTTTGACTATGGAATGAGAGTTTTGGAGTAAACTGCATCATCCTTTAAAATCCACTGCTTCGAATTCTATTGGGTTGGGTTTGACCAGTTTGACCATGGAATTTTGATCTCGCATTGGCTTTGGGTAGACTTTAACACTCCTTCTTTATTTACCTCTTTGACTGTTGGACTCTTTCTACTATAGATTTCACACTAACCATATTGGCATTTCTTCCAATACTTAGCCGATTTTACCAAACTTGTTATGTGTGTGGCCTTCCACTGTGGAAACTAACCTTGGGCTGAAGTCACTCTTTTGAATTCCACTACTCCAATTTCTACTAGGCCCTGTTTGACTACGCTAACCATGGATTTTGCACCTTAGAAAAATTTAACACTACTCTTGAGTTTTTTCTCAACACTTAGCCAATTTTACAAAATTTTGCTAAGTATGTGGCCTTTTGGGCCTACATTCTGGTGCCTCCTGGGGAGCATTGCTAGCAAGGCTTATGAACTCATATCCTTATCCTTTGGGCACTGGAGTAAAAAATGAATGGGTGAGCTAGCACCATGACCATGTACCTCAACAATCCACCATCTTATGCTTTATTGACTGATCTCCTCATGGGTAGGCAAAATTCGCTCCTAGTTGGTTGTAGACTATACCTCTAGGAACAACTTCCTTATAAACCTCACTCTTTTAAGCCATTGTAGAAAGACTCAAAGAGTAAAGGTTCATATGGAGGCCATGCTAGAAGCAATTGTTGCTATGCTCAAAATGTATGGAAGTATACTCCTTTATATACCTGGTCAAACAATTGTTCATCAAAACTTAGCTTCATAACTTTTACATGCCTAGATAGGCTCATGCTTCTTCTACCCTCTGACATTGTCAGGTTTCCAAAATGCTTTACAAAAATTACCTCTATGGCTATTTTTCTAATCATTGTTATTCAAAACTTTTCAACTATATTACAACAAAATTCTTGGCACTCTCATGCCTTTACTATTGGTCCTGCTCCTGGCTGTCCTGGACCTTGGCAGTGTCTTCTACTTTTTCTTCATCTGAGATTTCTATTGTATCATCCTCTTTCTAATGTGTCTCTTATTTGGCTTCCTCTTGTTCTTCATCTTGCACCTCTTCATGTGTATCCTATTTTTCTTCCTCCTGCTCCTCATCTTCGTTTCCTTCTCCTTCTTGGTCTTCCTCCTATTCTTCATCTTCCTCAGCTTCCTCCTCCTGCACTTCTTCCTCTTGATATTCCTTTGCATGCTCCTATTCTTCCTCATATTTGGCTTCCTTTTGTTTTGCATCTCCTTTCAAAATATGAGTGGCTTGGTTCAAGGTATTCATGGCCTTGTTCCAAGATGCTTGAGAAGGATTTTGTATCTCCAAAATTTATCGATGGATGTAACACAATTCAACAATCTTATCATAGGAGAATGAAGTCCCCCATTCTGCTAAATTTACCATCAAGTCTTTCAATCTGGTTAAGCTTTTAATTAGCTGGGTTACTTTATCCTGGTCAATTGGCTCTTGCCATGCATCTACCTCTGATTCATATTCAATCATTGCTTGTATGCTTCTCTAGAGATCCTCCTTCGATACCATCAGATTATTCTCATCCCAAAATCCATTGAAGTTATATTGCACCATTTCTTCATTGGTATCTATGATCCTCTAAAGCTCATCATCCAATTTATCAATCAATGACCACCCCTTCTGAAGCAAACTATTCTTCTTGAGGATAATTCTAGCTATGATCCTTGAAGTGTTCTAGTCCTTATTAGGGATGGGCTTACCCAACTGATTACACTTAGCTTCAAACAAATTGAGGAGTTCACTAGCTTGAGGAGCTATTGGCTATATTTGTTTGGTGATGGTCTCTATATCTTCTTTGGTCTTCTACAACACGTGGCTAGCTTCATCCATGAAGTCAAAGATGTGTTGGATTCTAGAGCACTTCTCCAAGATTTTAGATAAAATTTCCTTTCTAACTTGTTTCACCTTAGTCTTGGAGAATCCTGCAGCCTTAGTTCTCTCAACCTAGAGCTACTATTGTAAAGCCTATATTTGCTTCACATATTCTTTATTCTGCTCCTACAACTACTGAACCTACTCTTTGAAGTTGACCATCTTCTCAAACTTATTCTACCATTTTTTAGCATCATTCTCCAAGGCTTTCATTTCTTTCTTTTGGTCCTTGATGGTGGCTTCAAGCTTGGTGACCTTTTCTTCCATTTTGGTAGACTTCTCCTTGTAGATGTTAATTTTGATAAACATGGTTTCTAACCTAGCTTTGGCTATGACAAACTCATCCTCCATGACCAGTTGTGTGATATCTTCAATATTTTCCTCTAACCGATAGTCTTCCACTATCATATCTTCCTCTAGTTTATCAACCAAGGGGATCATCTTGTACTTTGTCCTCTATCGAGACACAGGGTCAACCATCACTATTTTTCTCACCTTAGTAGCTCCCTTAGAAGACTGAGCCAATTTCATGCTCTAGTAGTTTTGTGCTCTTAGCGAAGTACTTTTGACCTTTTGCAAAGATGCTACTATGGGGTGATCCATGGGAGTATATGGGGTGACATTTATAGGGAAAAAGGGACCACCATGGCTAGGAGGGGAGTAGTGGTGATAATAGTGGAGTCTATATCCACAGTGGAAGTAGCAGCTAGAATGGAACTGGTGGTTGTATTTGATGGTGGGGTCAATGGTAGTGATATTACCATCATCGATGGGGGAAGTGATGATGGAGGAGTTAGATTTATGGAAGTTGGAGGTGGAGATGACACTAGAACCTATGGTGAAGGAGGGGGAGATGATGGTTTAGGACTCTTAACTGTATGAAGTGGAGAGCGGTCTAGATGAGGAGATGAATGTGGATGAGGTGGAGATGGTTGTGGGGAATTAGGTTTTGATGATGATATTTCCACTACATTTTGAACTTGAGAAGGGGAGGGGGATTTATTTGGGGAATAAGTAGGAGAAGAAGGAGGAGAGGGATTAGAAGTCATACCTGAGCCTACCATAGTAGAACTATCTAAAAACTTCCTTAGCACTCATATGTTGCTTTTGTTGTACTTTCTGCTCACCTGATGTATCAGGAGATTGTGTCACTTCCTCTACTTTGCTCAACTTTTGTTTCTTAGGAACTAAGGTGTCAATTTCCCATACTACACCTTCTACCTTCCTCTTGAATATTATCTTCTACTCTGGTTCTCATTGAGGAAGTGCTCCTATGGATTTCATAATCGGGATCAGTTTATCTTTCCTTTTGGAGGAGGTTGCAGTAGTGAGGTCTATCACTTTCACCCTTTTCTTATTTTCCTCTTTTGTAGGAGTCTTTACCTTGATAGCTCTATGCTATAATATTCTCCTCCTTGGGGTATCTTCCATCACATTGGTTTCCTTTATGGTATATCCTTTTGTTGTAAAATATAATGTATCTTTTTTTTTTTTTTGTTTTTTTTTTTTTAGTCTTTCTCTCTACTAACCTTCTCCTCCTTGGGGTATCTTCCATCACATTAGTTTCCTTTATGGTACATCATTTTGTTGTAAAGGAGTAGCATATGGTGGAGTGGACTCTTGCTGCTTTTTAGTTGCTTTAGCCTTCTTGATTTTTGCTTTGCCTTTTTCAGCCTCACTCATTTTTGCTTTTCCAAGAACTAATGCTAGGCTCTTCTTTTCCTTAGCCTTCCAAGTTGCAACATGTTCATCATACCTCTTTTCAAACTTATCATAAATTTTAGGATTGGGGTACTTACTTTTCATTGTGTTTCTTTTGACCCTCATCTTCCACCATTCCAAAACTTTGGCTTGAGACCATTTGAGAGTTTCTTCTATTTATTTCATTCTAGCATCACCGAGATGATGAGAGATTTTGGTTGGATTATAGTCATTCACATGCTCATAGAAATATCTCTAGGGTGGAAGTGGTTCCATGGTATTTACATTCCATTGGAGGGGGGACTACTCTCTATTGTTTCTGTGTTTCTCTATGTGTGTGCACTTGGATTTTACCAATTTAGCTACTTTCTCTCCATGCAACTCCTTAATCCTTTTCATGAACAAATCATTTAGGTCATATCCCCACCACTGCAGAAGCTGACAAAGACCTAATTTTTCCAAGGTTGTAGTAATTTTCTCACATTGCCATTTCCTCCATATGGTGATATCACCTTCCTTGAAAGCATAATCGACTATCACTTTCCTCTTATTCCCAAAACCAAACTTATAGTTTATGTAGTCTACCTACTTGCAATATTCTAGTGTGAATATGCGATGGGTGATGTAATGTGGTAATAGGAATGGCTTCTCCGTGAAACCATACAATCTGATGATTGTGCCTTCTATTAAGAGGTACCAATATCCCTCTTCAGCCCCTTTAAATATTATTTTCTTTTCTATTTTTTGGGCTAGCCTAGGGTAACTATCATACATAACTCATAAAGTTAGTCTAAGAAATTCATAATTAAAAGTGTAATAGGACTCTATTATGCTTAGAAACCTTGTCCAATAATAAACCGACAATGTATGCCCATATACATCTTTGTCAACTACTAATATCCATGGATAATCATCCTTAGTGGTACTGAAGAACATCCAAACTAAATTGGAGCAATGTCTGAATGATGGGTTCTCCTCATCTTCCTTCATGATCACCAAATGCTCATGCATTCTCTTGGTGAGGAATGCAAGCCAATTGAAGTAAATTGAGGGTTATTGTTATCCCCTAGCTGCACCGTATACATCTTAGTGTTGGAGATGCAGTATGTGGTGGCCAATTTCCAGTATCTTACATCTAGGTTGGACTCTAGGCCAACTATCATGGCCAACATGGAGTACAACTCTAGGTATGCAAATTCACTAGTGGGAATGGGAGTTGTGGGCAGGGCTTCTCTGGACTTAATGGTCTTAAACTGGCCATACACCCAGGCTCTAAAATGGCTTCCATTTTGTGCATGGTTCTTTAGGGTGTAATACTTAGCCTATTGCTCTAAGCTAAACTATTTGAGGGGTACAGGGGGTTTCTATCCCATTGTAAACAAATCTCGATAAGCTTGCTCAATGATGTGAAACAAGACCTTGCCATGGGATGTTCTCATAGACCTAGTTGCAAGGTCATAAAATTTGGCCATGGCAAAGACTAATTCTAGGTAAGGATGGACTACATCACAAACATAATAAGAAAGAAGAGAGTACATAGCTCCAATACCTTGGTCTGGAAGAGGCTCCCCCTTGAAGAATTTGACCTCATATCCCATCCTCAGGTGGTCTCTGGTTACATATGTCATTTTTGTATCTACGACCCCTACCTTCATGTCTATGTAATTTGGTCTTTCAAACCTGTTGGATTTCCCAATATACTTTGCTGAAGATGACACCATTTTAGCTTTCGAGTAGCTTTCTCTTCACAAATTACTCTCAGGAGTATGCAAAAATTGTTCTCAACAACGCTCTAGTTCTTCAGTTCAAACTATTCAAAAATGACCGAAATTTGAATTTCCTCACTTAAATAGATCTTCAAGCACTCCTCTATCATTAATGAAGATGAGTGGGTAGTTACCTCCCATGATTTCAAATGAGTGAATCACATAAAAAAAAAAAAAAAAAAAAAAAAAAAAAAAAAAAAAAAAAAAAAAAAAAAAAAAAAAAAAAAAAAAAAAAAAAAAAGGAGAAAAAAAAAAAAAAAAAGAAAAGAAAAAAAGACAAGAAAGAAAAAAATAAAAATAAAGTGGATCAAATGAGTGAAAGGAAGAAAAATAGGTGGATGTAAGACCAAACCCAACAAGGATTACAAAAGGTTAAACAGATATACACAAAAAAACAAATTACCAAAAATATAAAAAAAGAAAAAGGAAAAAAACCAAATGTTGGGAAGCGTGGCTTGTTAGTGAAGTATGCATAGCTGATTGGATGGAATTTGTAGTAGATGGAGGTAAACTATCTATTGGTGCACTTATCAAGGTGAATTTATTTATCCCTTTTCATGGCAAAACCACGTACTCAACGAATTTTAGCACTATACCTCTGTTTCCCAACTTTGCTTGTTAAACATTGCATGTTCCTTTTGGGTGCTTTCCTCTAAATTCCACTAGTTGTATTTTCGTAATGGTAACTTTGACCAAGTTGACTACAAATTTTGGAACTTCATCTATTTTGGAAACTGTTGAGGGATTTATGGCCCCTTGAAAACTTTGCTGGACTCTAAATTTTGATGTTCTTAATTTCGATGAGTGTTGTTTGATCGTGTTGACTATAGATTTTTAGACTGTTTTTACATTAGGCACCACCAAGAGTTGTATTCTCTTTGGAAAATTTTGTTGGATTCTGCATTCTACTCTTTTGATTTTCGTTGGAGCTAGTTTGACCGTGTTGACTACGGATTCTACACTGCATTACCTCCTCATGGAATATAGCACAGTCTCATCTCGAAAGTGGAAAATAACATCCTTCTCTCCATTTTTTTTTTTTTTTTTTGGGATTCAATAAAGAAAATATAATACAAAATGTGTACATAAAGAAAATATAATACAAAATATGTACATATATTACAATAGGAAATATTCTCTAACTAAAATATAGTTTGAGATGATACCCATTTATAGGAATGGGCTGTATATTTCCTTCCTCATCTTGGAGCTGAAAGGTATTGTTATTTTTTACTTCCATGATCTTGAAGGGTCCCTCCCAGAAGGAATCAATTTTTTGATGGTTGCCTGGTTTAGCCTTTTCAACATTCCACCTTAGCATTGAATCTCCTTCATTAAACTTCCTAAATTTTGATTTCTTATCAAACCACTCCTTTGTATTCATGGAGTATTTCTAGAAATTCTCATATGCTTGAGTCCTCTGCTCTTCTAGCTGAAGCAGATGCATCAACCTGGCCTCTAGCGGATTCTGATCAAGCTTCAGATCTTGGCTAGCCCATTTTAAAGTTGGTATCTCAAGATGAGTAGGAAGAACAACTTCCTTACCATAAAATAATGTATAAGGAGATGTCTTGATAGACATTTTGACCATGATTCTATCTACCCATAAAACTTGGTCAAGTAACAAGTGCCAACTCCTTTTGTTCTCTTCTAGTGCTCTTTTTAGAATTTTGAGCAAGTTTTTATTGGTGGATTCCGCTAGTCCATTTCCTTGAGGGTAATAGTTAGAAGAATTATTTATATTTATGCTATACTTGTTGGAAAACTCAATATATTTTGCACCTATGAAAGTTGGGCCATTGTCACTTACTAATGCCTCTGAAATTCCAAACCTTGTGATCAAACTCTCCAAAAATTCAATCACTACTTCCTGGTCTGACTTCTTGGTTGGGATAGCCTCAACCCATCTAGTGAAGTAATCAATGGTAGTAAGGATGAACTTATGACCTGCTAATGAATTTGGGTTAATGACTCCAACAAAGTCAAGTCCCCATTGCTGGAAAGGCTCCTCCACCTGAATTGGTTTGAGCGGAAATGTTGCATTCTTGGTCCTTCCCACATATCTCTGACACTTATCACATGACTTAGCTACCTTGAAGGCATTTGCAAAGATAGTGGGCCAGTAGTATCCTACCCTTATTATTTTCATGGTAGTTATTCTTCCTAAAAAGTGACCTCCCGATAGGCCTCCATGAAATTCTTCGATGACCTTTTATTTTTCATTATCTTTTAGACATCTTAGAAGTACCCCATCTAGGTTCCTCTTGTATAATCCTTCAAGAAGCAATACATACTTCAAAGCTTGTAGTCTAAATATTCTCCTCTATGAAGGATTGAGGCCTTGCGGACATACTCCTATTTAGAAATAGGCTATCAATTGATCTACCCAATCTGAGCTTTCTAGAAAACTATCACTATGATCATCTTATGCTCCTTGACAGGCTACTGTCTGATCTGAGTCTGCTTTAGCTGCAAGCTCCTGGCATAATGCTCTTCCTATGACCAACTTGGTAGGATGGATTTCAACATCATACTCCTATATTTAGAAACCAACTCTTTTATCACCCAGTTCTCCTTGAAGTATAAAATTCCTTACATCTGGATGAACCACATAAACCAGAGTCTTGCTTTGAACCAAGTACTACTTGAACTTCTTTAAGGATTTCATCACTACAAATACTTGCCTCTCAATAAAATTATACTTGGTCTGATACTCATGCAAAGTTTGACTCTAGAAGAAGATAGGGTGTTCCTCCTCATTCTCATCCTTTTGAGTGAGCACTAATGCATAGCTTTCCTCAGCTCCATAGGCATATAAAATAAAGTCTTTGCTAAAATCAGGATTTATCAATACTGGTGTAGTTGCAATTGCTTGCTTTATAGCCTCAAAGGCTTGTTTTCTTTTCTCAGTCCATTTGAATTCCATGTTCTTCTTGAGTAACTCTGAGATAGGCTTAACTACTTGAGAAAAGTCTGAGATGAACTTCCTCACAAAGTTAATTTACCCAAAGAAGGACTGTAAGCCTTTCTTATTTGTAGGGAGGGGAAGGGCTAGAATTGAATTTATTCTATCAGGATCTATTACCATCCCTTATTTGGAGACTACATGCCCCAATAACTTACCTTCATGGACAATGAAGAATGATTTCTTTGGGTTGAGGGAGATGCCAAACTCTCTACACTTTTGGAAAACTTTCTCTAGATGCTCAAGATGTGATTCCTTTCTATGAGAAAACATTGTCATATCATCCAGATAAATCAGAATGATTTTATTGATCAGCTCACCAAAAGCATAGTCCATGGCCCTTTGGAACGTAGCTCCTGCATTGGATAGGCCAAATGGCATTCTCTGATAAGAAAATGTGCCCCACTTAGTGGTGAAGGCTATTTTGAACTGGTCTTCATCTTTGACCTAGATCTGGTTGTACCTAGAGAAGCCATCTAGTAAGGAGTATCTTTTCGCTCTTGACACCATCTACAAAATCTGATCCATCTAAGGAAGTGGATAATGATCCTTCAGTGATGCTCTATTCAAGTTCTAAAAATCCACACATAATCGGATGTCTCCATTCTTCTTTCTTACTAGGACCAAGTTGGCAACCCATGTGGAATGCTTGATAGGATAAATGATCTTCCCTTTAAGAAGCTTAAGCAATTCCTACCTCATTATGGCTTCAATTTTAGGATTGATAGGCCTTTATCTCTATCTAAAAGGTTTTGCATCAGGCTCTAGCTCAATGGTATGTTGAATGACTCTCTTATCATAAACTTTGAGGTCCTCATATGACCAGGAAATAATGTCTGGATATTTAAAGCATAGTGCCTTGACTCCCTCAACTTCTTTTAGGGAACACCTTATTCCAACATTAATATTCTTTTTCTCTTCTATTTCAATCTCACTACAGATTTTATCATCTACTTTCATAGTCCTTGACCTCTTTCCATCCTCGTTATCAAACAAGCTCTCCAATGTGATTAGGCCTTTAGGAATGTGATTATTCTTCAACTGGATGATATCTTGTTGATCTATTTCCTAGGAAAGCTCTTCCTGCACATTGGCTAAACAAGCTTCTCTGACTAGAAAGTCTATTATCTAATCATCATTCTCAAAGACCTACCAGAATATTTATCTATCTAGAACTGTAGGTCTGAAGACTAATTTGACTCTTTTACTTGCAGTTGACCCAAGGTCTGAGGAAGGATTAAAATTAGAGCCCTTCACTACCAAAGCATCAGCCAATGTATTCTATTCCCTAGGGATAGAGTGAATATTTAGTGCATCAAATGATTCCATCAAGTCCCATACTCTATTCTTGTATGTCTTCAGATAGTGATGTTTACTACTGCACTTCTCTGTAACTTGGTTGACCACCAGCTCTGAGTCACCATAAATGTCTAATATCTTGATTCCCATTTTTTTGCTTGCATCAATCCTAAGCATAGAGCTTCATATTCTATAACATTATTTGTACAAGCCCAGGTGAATCTAAAAGAAAAACTCTTCACTCCTTCTGAAGGAGACTTCAACACTACACCGACTTGGCTCCATTCTTGCACCTTGCTCCATCAAAATGCATTTTCCAAACCTCTATCTACCTGAGTGACTAGTTAGATATGGTAGGGATATTATTCTCTACCTCTGATGAAATATTGTATGTACCCAACCCTATTTTTGATAAGCTATAATCATCCTTAAAGGGCAATTCATATTCAATTTCTAAATCTTCTAGGACTTCTACTAACTTTGGCTCTTCCATCACTGAATGATTATACAAATCCTCTTCAATTTTTTCAATATGGAAAGATACAGGCTTTTCTAGGGTTATCCTTATTCTCTTGCCTTTATAGGGAACTATCATAGTAGAGTAGTCCAAATACATATATCCTCCCATATTGGCTGTAAAATATCTTGAAAGGCATATGCCAAAATATGGTTCAAGATCAACTACCATGATTTCTTGGATAATGGTCACCTTCGGAGCTCTATGCAACCTCATCAATACATCCTTTATAACTCCAACAATCTTAATTAGGGTACCATCAAGTTACAAGACTCCTTGACATGACCTTGTGTACTCCATGCCCATCTCATCACAGACTACTTTTGGCATAATAGTCATTGAGGCACCTGAGTCTATCATACAATTGTGAACAACCCATCCTTCCATTCTAAGAGAGATGTAGAATGGAGGAGGCTTGTTCTTCAGGGTGGCGAGAGACATATTTTCCTTATCTTGTGCCAAATTGAAAACTATGGTGGTTTCCTTTCCTTGGGACTTTTTATGCAGAGAAGCTTTCAACAAATCTATCTAGCCAGGGAGAAAAAGTGTATCATACAGGCTTGCTCTAGATGGTACTCTTTTCAACTCATCCACTATATTATATTCCACCTGAGTTGGGGGAGGCCTTTCATACCTTTTTTTTGGTTCTCCAAACTTTCTTATGTACTATTGAGTAGCCTCTATTCTTTGACCTTTTGTAATGGAAGGGAAACTCAGATTTTCTTGGGCTTCCTTCCTAGCACTTTCTTGCTCCTTGCTTTTCTCCTTTTCACCTTCTCTTGGAGCATTTCACCTCCTTCTCTTGCCTCCTAGGCACTGCATTACTTTTATCAGTAGCTTGTGGAATGGGAAACTTGTCATTGCTTTGTGGTGATGGCTCTCTTTTCTTCTGAGAAGGCACCTAGAAACCACCCATTTTTTGTGGGTCTACTTGCAAAGACTTCTTTCTAGATCTGGTCATGATCGAGACCTACTCCTCTTTTGGAAACTCTTGTCCAATCATGACTTGATCATACTACCACAACATGTTAACTCTCCCCTTCTGATTTCTCTCTGCCTTTTCCATTGCTTGTTGTACATGATGTTGGTACATCATACAGGTCTCAGAATCATGCGGATCATTGCAAACTAAGCACCAAACATTGACCAAGCTAGTTTCAGGTTCAAACTCTTGCTCTGATTGATTTGCATTGACTCTGGGGCCTGCACTACCACTTGTACTCGGATTCTAATATTTATTAATGTAAGGGAACCTTCTTGGTTGAAATATCTCCATTTCCTACTTTTCAATTGCATTGAATTTATTGTTGAGCGATTTCAGAGTGCTCTAGATGTCCAGTAATATAGATGTTTCTTGGGAGTTTTGAGATGGAAGAGGAGGAAAAGGGACAGCAGGAGCTATTTTTGGAGGATATTGTGGAGCTACTTGAGGGGATGATGGAGGATCCATATATGAAGGAGTGGAGAATTTTGGTGGGAACTGAGGAATCTCAGAGTAGTAAGGCATTACCATTTTTAGTGGAAGTCTTCCTACAATAATTAATACATTTTCTACTTGGAAAGCTACCTAGTAAACTTGTGGGAAGGTGTTTATGCTATATTGTTGAGTTTGTAGCCCTAGGTCTGACCCAAGGGCTCTGATGTAATACATATATGCTAAATATGTCATTGGTCTAGCCTCAAGGGGAATCCTCTTCCAGGTTCTGCTAAACCTCAAGTTAAAATCAGAGACTAGCTCATGCTGATGTTTTTGCATAGCTGTAAATTGATTTAGAAGGGAAAATGGATCAGATGACTCATTGAATTCTTCTACAAAAGGGCTAGCTAGCTTTTCCCATGAGGTGATGGTTTTATCTTCTAAGGTTCTAAACCAATGCAGGATCTTTCCTCTAAAAGAAAGGGCTAGAAGTCTGACTATGACATCTTGATTCTTGATATTATGAATAGCTGCTAAGTTCAATATGTCTTGGCAATGCTCATATGTAGTATTTTTAGTACCATCAAATGTGGGTATGGATTTTGTAATAGCTTGAGGAATGTCATGCATATTAGCAAGTCCGAGTGGTCCAAAAGTATCCCAACTAGGATAATTCTATGGGGGTTGGTTCTGATTAACTTGTTGAGCCATTGTAGGTGGGATTCTTGGTGGAATTGGTCTTGGAGGTACCATAGGGGTGGTTCAACTAGGACTTCTTCCACCAATGAGTCTGGGAATAAAATTCTTATGATATTGGATCCTCTTAAGGGAAGCTCATAAAATATAACAGGGTCACGACTATTTTTAACAGATGACCTAGTATTCATGAAAAAGATACTATACTAGGGTGGATTTTTCTAGATTCTTGCACTCAGGGAGTCACCAAGTGAATTTAATTTCTCTACTGAATGAGGTCAAGACAATTCACTAAATCTTGATTCCTCTAGGTATTATCAAAGAAATGGGTAGGGGAAAAGACAATGTGTCTTTAGGGTCCCATCGGGCGTGCCAAAACTATTGGGGTCTGAATTGACATCAAGGAAAACTTGAACTATGACTATGAATCTATGAATTTCTTGGAGGTGCACACCCACTAATCATAGCTCAAACCCCAACATTGGATGGATCAAATATTACTTCAATCCAACCTCTAGAGTAGGTTGGTATACCTTGTCAACTAATTGGTGTTGACTCAATTTAGCTCAATTAAAAGTGTAAGTTTAGGGATAGAAATGAGATAAGGGTTAGAAAATAATTGAGTGAATAATGGCTAGATAAAGCTAACAACATTGAAAAATATCAAGAATCCTCTGATCAATCACATTTCTAGTATGCCACACTTAAGACTAACAACATTCAAAACTAGTCATCTTCATCATTAAAGAATAATAAAACACTTAGAGAACTATTTCAAACATCTAAAATGTTAATAATCCAAATAGCAAAATTAGATCAACCTTCAGACTAATAGAAAAATAAGCTCTCTACAACATTTGTTTAGGCATGAACCATTCCAATTTGCTCCAAATTAGCAATCCAATATCAATAGAATTGACTAATCATAACAATAGTAGCAGAAATGAATTCATAGAATAAACTCATAGAGATGAAGACACAAGCCTGAGGCAAACATCCAAGTAATGCTCCTTCTATTGATTTCTCAGAAAAATTATAGTAATATATCAGGAAAACACTCTAGAGTCGACCCTTAAAAATGAGGGTTCAACCTCTTTATATAGATTTTACAATAATAGTAAAAGAATGGAAACATTACAAGGATTTTCATGCCAGATCAATAGAATGCTGAGGTGGTGGCCTCTTATTGGATTTCAAGAAAAAGAATGGAGCTGCACTCCATGAACTCTACAACTCTAAGCTCTGCAAGTTGCTCGGCCCTCAACTAAATTCGATAGCTGAACTGGTTGCAGGTTGATCTGGATCATCCCCTATTCTTGATCAGGATTTTCATCCATAGATCTGTAACTAAAAATGCAGGCAAATCTTGATTTTGGTGATGCTTGGTCTTCCCTAGTTCTTTCTGCTGGTGCTCTTCAGGTTTTACTATATTCTCTTCATCTTTGGAATCCGCTACTCTAAATTTTGTTGGATCAGGTTTGACCGGTTTGATCACAAAATGGGAGTTTTGGAGTAAACTACATCATCCTCCAAAATTTGTTGCTTCAAATTCTACTGGGTTAGGTTTTACTAGTTTGACTATGGAATTTTGATCTCACATTGTCTTTGGGAATACTTTAATATTTTTTTACCTCTTTATATCCAAATTTTGCTACTTTGAATTTTTCTAGGCCTTATTTTATTGTGCTAACTATGGATTTAGCACTTCGATATATTTTAACATTATCAACACTTAGCGGATTTTCCTTCCAACACTTAGCCGATTTTACCAAACTTGCTATGCGTGTGGTCTTCCACTATGGAAACTAACCTTGGGCTGAATTCAATCTTCTGGATTTTGCTACCCTAGTTTCCATTAAGCACTATTTGAATGCACTGACCATGGATTTTGCATCTTAGCAGAATTTTAACAGTGCTCTTGAGGTTTTTTCTCAACACTTACCCACTTTTACAAAAAATTTCCAAGTATGTGCTCTTTTTGGGCCTACAGGTCCATATTTATGAACTAGGGGGTCTTTTAATATTTTGAACTCTTGCATATATTGTAAAATTCCATTCTTTCCTTGCCTTATCCTACCATCCATCTTAGTCCACTTCTCAACATTTTTCTAGTTTTTGAAATTCCATTCTAAAATGTTGATCCTTTAGGAGGATCTAAGCTTCTAAAGAAGGATATAGAACCTTTTAATTACTTACATTTAAGAATATTAGCCCAAAGTAGATCTTGTTCCTTCCTCAATCTCAAACCTATTTTAGTTAGCAGTTCTTTATTGAACTGCTATAAATTTATTTTCCCTAGACCACCTTCCCTCTTCAAAGAGCAAACTCTATCCTATGATACCAAAGTAAACCTCTATTTTGTTTCTAACCTTGCCCAAAGAAACCTTCTGAATATTTGTATTCTAATTTTGACCTTGGAGGGTATTATAAAAAGTGGCATGTAGTAAAATGGGATGCTCTATAATGTTGCCTTCAAAAGCTATAATTTCCCAACTTGAGATAGCATATTACCATTCCACCCTACCAACTTCTTTTGAATTTGATCTATCACTGGAGCCCATATTTATTTTTTCAATCAAAATATGAAAAGAGTTAATATAAGGTAAGTAGCTAGAAATTTTTCTATGCTACATCCCAAAATCCTAGATATTCTCTATTGCACCTGTCTACTTGTGTTGACAAAATAAACATGAATTTTATTGAAATTGACACTTTGATTGGAAGCTCTTTCATAAAGATATAGGATATTGAGTATTTTCTTCATTTATATTATTTAAGCTTCATCCAATATGACAGGTTCATCATAAATTATTGCTAAGACACTTCTACAACATTACCTACATGTTTAATCCCTCTTATCTTTGTTGTGGTAGTGGCTACACCCAAATTTATACCTAAAGTTTCATCCATGATGATGAAGAAATATAGGGATATAATATCTCATTTTATTAGACCTCACTTCCCACTAAATAAACTTGTTGATCTACCATTAACTATGATAAATGTTTTTTCTAAAGAAACATGTTTTTATCCACTGTCTCCACTTAATGTCAAAACCAAAATTTTGCATTACCTTATCCAATAAATTCCATGACACCCAATAATATGTTTTATTCATATCTAGTTTAAAAATCATACCTAAAAAACTACTCTTATCCATTAAATTCAATTATTCATGTCCTATTCTTACTCCGTATATTATTTTTCTCCCTTGAACAAAGCCTCCCTACATAGAAGAGAGAATCCTTGAAAGTACCTTCTTGAGTCTATTGGCCAATGTCATAATGAGGATTTTTTATATGGAATTGCAAAGGCTAATAGGTCTAGACTTTTTTAGGGAATAGGCTCCATGATTTAAGTATTATTCCAGTCCTAAAGTAATGAATTAGAGACTTGAAATCATCTTACTACCTCTACACCATCTTTTCCTATTATGTGCCACAAAATCTAGAAGAAGCTAGTCAAAAAACAATTTGGACCTGGTGCCTTATCTTTTTCCATATCAAAAACACTTTCCTTGACCTCTTATTCCAATAAGGGAGTAAGTGATAGGTTATTAATTTATTATAAAATCAATGAGAGAATTTTTTCGGGAAGGGAGTCCATTGCTGCCTCATCTTCATCTTGATATTTAGAAAAGAGAGTTTGGAAGAAATTTACTACTGTTGTTGTTATTTCCTCCTTTTTCACTACATTACCATTATCCAACTTAAGCTCATTTATCCTATTCGCACTCTTATGTCTTATGGTTGAGATATGGAAGAACTTCATGTTACAATATCCTTCCTTTAGGCTTGTTGCCCTTGATTTTTGCTTCCAATGAATTTCTTCCTTTGCTAAAACATTATGAAACTCTATAAGAACCTCTCTTTCTCTTTTATCCAGCTTCAAAGTTATTCCTTCTTGTTGAAGCTTCAACTCCATTTCCTCCAGGTTATCTAAAAAATCATACTTTTACTAGAAAATATTTCCAAACACATATTGGTTCCATTTCTTGAGATTTGCCTTTATGGTTTTTAGTTTTTTGACTACTTGGAATATTTTAGTTCCATACACATCTATGTTCCACCAATCTCTGATCTTGTCCTTGGATTTTGCTATTTGGTATTTCATAGACCTCATTTTAAGGTATTTTTGGATCCTTACCTCCATATTTTCCTTCTACTTTTGTTTCTCTTACCTTGCTATGATGGGTCCTTTATATTTATATACAAAGTGGGCCTTCCCCTTCTAAGGATTGTCATCCCTTTTTTAGTGTTGGCCTATTTATTGACTGATTGCTCTACATTCATTTTCCTTTTTCCTAAGGTTTCTATGACATCATATTTAAAATATAATTCTTCATCCATCTTGATAGTGTTAAAATTTACCAGTATGGCATTGTTGTAATTAGGTAGGTTAAGTATCGATTATGCAACTTAAATACATAGTAGGATTTACTCTAGGAGCAACTTGACCAGTGGTGACAACTTATTGAATTTAGCATTGTTAAGTGTAGTATATAGTCTAGGAATACTTGATGGTATCATGCATTTAGATTTTATATTTTTATTAACCATATGATTGTAAACCTAGTTTACCCCTTGGTTAGTACCTTGTCGAGGCATCTAATAATTTGTTAAGTATGGTATCTTTCAAGGCTGGCAATTTTTGTGGTTGCTTCTAATACATAACATTTTTTTGATTCACTAAGGTCTTGATTACCTTTAGCATTTTTGTATTTACAAATTTATTGTTGGGATCATTACTTGGATTAGATGGAGTAGGGAGAGCTGGAAGTGAAGCCTAAAAAGCTACTATATATGATGTATTCTAACCTAGATGAGTAATTATATATGGTGATTAGGAAGTATGGATGGTGAAGCTTAGTTGAAGATTTGGGATTGGAGAAAAAATGGGTGTTATATTTGATATTAGTCTATTTTAGGAAATTTGGGTTTCACAGGCCATTGGTGGGGTGGGGGGTATTTTCCCTACCTTGATGAGAACAACTTCATCTTTAGCGACTTTTCAAATTCTACAACTAGTGTTTTATGGTTATCATTACAAAAAAATAGCACTAAATTAGATTGTAAACCCTTCATATAGTAAAAATATGCTTGCTCTTTGTTTGGCCTAACATTTTATGGAATTAAATTTTAGGCTATAAAAAATATAGTATTGAAGTCATGAATGTTTTCTTGAGGACCTCTCTACACTATATTTTATTGAAACAAAAATTGAATACCCATTTCCTATACTATCAAATCTATATATGAAGGTTCAAATATTTATGCCCAATTAGTTATTGAATTATATAGCAATCCACTATACCATAATGTAATCTTATCACATTATGTCCCCCTCTTGAATGCAATGTATTGACTTGAGTATTGGCAACTCATTGAGGTGATCTAGTGCTATACTATTCCTATTTCTATCGAAGGTAGATAAAACCTTTATTGCAGGTAACATAATAATAGAGTAGACTAATAGGTTCAAGGGGTCTTGATAAGTCCAATTAGGAAGTTCATTTTGAGGTCTAATATATACATCTAGATTATTTTTCTAAGGAAGAGGTTGGTTGTACGATTGATGAAGAGGACATATTGCATAGCCTATAGGTTGATATAGGTGGTAGGGAGTGTATAGTTATGGAGTGTGATATGATGGATACTAAGGTGGTAGATATTTATAAGCCCACTATTGGTTGGGGGGTGGTTGAATATTCTACTATAGAGGGGTGTAGTTAAATTCTAGCTATGATATCTATTGGTTCTAAGGAGGTAGACCTTGCATATTTTACTATGCTTGGCTAGATATATTTGTTGTTAACCCTAGGTGTTTCCTTAGTATGACTATAATATAATTGATCTAGCCACAACTTACATATTCTAAAAAATGTCTAGGTTCAAGGCTAATGATCCTATCAAGGCTAAGGATTGAATTATCTAGGCATACTCTATGTTGGAGGAGTTTTGGTAGGCGATACATTTTGTGTAGTAGAAGTTGTAGGTTAGTTGTAAAATATATGAGGAGTGGGTTATTTTTTAGGTTGTTTACATCAATTAGTACCTAGTATAGAGGGTTGGTGTGGGTCATTATAGGTTCCTAATTAGTCGAAGTAGGGTTCATTAGGGTTGTCGAATAGATCATTTGTTGTATTAGATAACATTTTTAGGGTAGCATGAAGCCTTGGATAAGTTGGTCAACCATAGGGATATTTTATTTTTATGAGATGTGACTGGATACTAGGACCTCTTCAAAGTCATCCTCTTGATGCACCCATGCAACAACTTATTCTTTTCTCTTTCCTTTAGTATTTTGTCAATGGTGTGTGATTATGTCCATTGATTGATGCTATTTTTGAACTTATAATATTTGGATCATATACTCAGATGCTTTTACATGCATGGATAGAATCCTAGGGTTAAAATCTAAAAACATATATATATATATATATATATATATATATATATATATATATATATATATATATATATAAAAATATAATTACCAATTTGAGCATTTTGCTTGCAATTTGAAGTGATTTGCTTCCAGAATACATTTTTTTAGTAACTATAAATTTGAGTTATTTAATTGTAATTTGGAGTGATTCAATATCAATTTTTATTTATTTCGCATTATGTGTAACTTTTTAGAAAAATAAAAAACTTAATGATCTACTTAAAAATTCAAGCGATTTGCTTGCTTTATCAAGTAATTCACTCATCTATCGAAACTTAGAGAAATTTTTTGTAGAAAAAGAAAATTTCCCAAGTAGGTTGATTTGGATAAAATTGCTTGTTTAATATATTTTAGTTGTATTTCACCCTTTCTTGGAGTGAATCACTCACTTTATTGACATGCAAAACAACCTCAAAATTTACCTTAAGTGCTTTTGGCCATGGTGTATGCACATACAAGGTTAAATTCAAGTTTGTTTGTATTGCTAATATACTATTAAAGTTGTATTTATAGAAATTTTAGTTTTTAGAAGATTGAGTGAAAGTCACTATTGTCATCTCAAAACACACCCACCAACCTAGGATGAGGGGCTCGACGAGACAAATGCACCTGGACCTCGTATAGAGTGAGATAAAAAGAAGTGCCATGGATGGGGGACCTCCTATAGAGCAACCTATAGGGTTTTAATCAAGGTTGGATCCTCATAAAATATAATTCCTTGTATCATAGTGGACCTCTACAAGCTGAGGCCGAGGAAATGAATTACAATTAAAGTTAAAAATAGGAAATTAAATGCTATGCAGGAAAGTAAAAACCTAAGCTATTGGGGAAATGTGCTAGATAATTTAGAACCCCTAATTTTTTATGACAACAAGTTTCAATTGAACATGAAAAATTTCACCTACAACTAGTGAATACAACTAAGCAAAACACACCACCAGGAATTAAGACAAGTTAAGAGAAGGAGAAAAAAGAGAAACTAGTCATGAATTCCATTAACATGCTTAAAATGATTACAATAAAATGAGGCCCAAAGGATTTGATGCTCCTTAGGCATGAGAAAATATTTTGGCTCCCCTTGTTATAATAGAAAAGAAACATGAAATGAAGATCCCACTAGGCTAGGTACTAGGCATGAACAACTAACTCCTAATGCCTTTTACTATATAAGTCAAGCCCATTTATAGCTAAGAGAAGGATCCATTCCCTCCAAATATTTTTGTATAAGGCTTTCTAATTATATTTTGCTTATATATCCAAAATCCTTTTGAAAAAATAAAATGATACGTTCAAGGTCTTTGGATCTAGGGCCGTAAATATTGTAAGCTTTCGGGCCTTTACATGATCAACTATTGCTGACTCTAATCTCTACTACTATGTTGGTATGGTTGCACCATTAATCTTAAATCATGTTTCTCCTAGAATTTATTTCCCTACTAACATAGTGGGTATAACCTCCCTGACTAATATAGATTGGCAAGATAGGCTCACATGTATGGTGGGTGGTTTCTATGACTAACACATGGTTAGATCTGATAGGATTGGGTAAAAAATTCAATTCTTACAAACAAGGGAAAATTCTCTTCTTCATTTCTCATTTGCATACTTCCTCTCACATGAATGCCTTCCATGTATCCTTGGATGAGGTGGAACTACTTTTAGACAATGACGAAATTTCTTTATTTGAGCACTTGGGCTTCCAATTGGTTTCCATAGGTTTGCACTTAAGCTCTATTAGAGCCTTCTATTTTATGTGCTTTCCTTCATTGGAAGGAACACATAGGCCATTGGATTAAAAATCAATGGCCCATGGGCCTTAGTACCCTTGATGTGACTAGACTTAGGTGAAAAAGGAGTTTGAATCATAGATAGAAGATATAATGACCAATGTGGCTCCTAATATTGTTCATATCTTCTTTGTGGCTCTCCTTTTACAACTAAATATAGGAAGTTCCTTCTAACAACACTCTGGGCCCATCCTTATTTTGACTGATCTTTACTTGGAGTGAAGCAAGGATGTACGAAAAAGTTCTATATAAATTTGGCGACTCTCAAGGCTCTTCAACTTGCTGAAGGAGAAAATCCAAAATTTTTACCTTATCCATTGGGCATGGAGATAACATTTGGAAGTTAAAAATATAGAAGATAAATCCAATAAAATAGATAAAATTTGGGAAATGGATGGAAAGAAGAAAAATAATACCTTTGATTTGAAGTCCTTTCTATAGTTGGTCATAATATTAATACATATTCAACATGAGTTCTCTGGTTGGGGTAGAGGGTTTCCTTTTATGTGAGTGAGAAGGCCTAATTTGGAGAACATTTCTAGGGGAGGGTCATGAATCTAGACATGTTTTGTGGCTTTGAGTGTTAATTGACCTTTAATTTTATTTCATCCCCAAATTTGGTGAATGCCTCCCTACTCCTTACACGATTCTAGATGTTTTAGAATAACTATAGATAGACGTTACTAGACCTTTTTATTTGGAAAGTGTGACCAAGTCTGGTTTTTGTCATTTCATTTTCCCCTATTATATTATACCATGATTTCTAGTTTTGGAGTATTAATTTGGGTGGAAAAGCCCAAATGGGCTTGTTGTGTCCCTATTTTAAAACTTTCATCCCCTTTCCTCCAAGATTCTTGAGTTTTCTTTGGTTGCCATATCATTTACACTTTTTTTTAAAGTAACCAGTACTACAAATGAAAATCCAATTACCCAAAGAGGTTGGCCTAGGTTCTAGACCCATCCGTTGGTTAGACTTAGGATCCATATTTGTTGAGTAAATATAAACCCAACCAAAAGCATAGCCCTTTTATCTAGCATCAAAAGGATTCCAAGGTATTTTCTTCAGGTGGTATTTGGATTAGCTACCATTGGAAAGGCTTAAATATTTTACATATATTGTCACAGTATTTAGCATCACTTCATGGCATAGGGAGTTTTGATTTTGTTAGTTACTTCTATAACTATCCCTCTCTAATTGGAATTCTTGGTATATTTGTTATCTGGTAAATTTAAGGAGCTTTAGGTCTTCCCATCTTGCTCAACTTTGCATAATTTTCCTACTCGAAAGTTTTCTAAGAAGGAGTTTTAAATTTAAAAGAAAACCCCACCTTTTATAGGCTATTTCCATTTGCTAGATCACAATATTACATAACTAATTAGTTATGATGTGGTCATTTTTTATTGTCTCTCATTTTCAACTTTGGCAATTTCTCCTTATATCTAATAGATCTATGGTGGTCAATGAGGGTGCTAGCTTCCATAAAAAATGCTAGCCATTGTTTTCTTTCATATGGGTACCCTTCCACATTAATTTACCTTTGAATGCATCTGACAAAACTTAGTTTGGTTACTTTTCCTAAGAATTATGGTACTTATATGAGTGCCCAAGACCTTTGAATGCTCTTTTATATTTTCTAGGTGTTGATCATCATGCTCCTTAGGCAACCAACTTCTATTGATTTTAAAGATACTTCTATCTATGAAAGTTGAGTGATGTGCCATCATTAATTACTAGGGGTGATGGATCATTGACCATAGTTGGGATATATGTGTGAAATAGGAAATACACCATAATAATGAAAATATGCAAATAACAACAAAAATAAATATTTGCAATATATTGATATTGATAAACTTTATCTTTTACAAATAGACCTTTTTTATTACAATCGATCACACAGTTATCTCCTCGAGCACACATATGGTAAGTTATCTTCCAAATAGGACTTTATTTTACAAGTAATATATATGGAGTGGCAATTTATCTCCTCAAGCACACATTGGATTGTATAAGGGTTTATAATATGTGTTTCTTGATCTCCCAAGCTTCCATTCGTATCCAATACCTACGCACAAGCTGATAATGACAACATCAATAGGGTATTTATGGTACTCAAAGATAATGCCCTAAATAATGAAGAAGGAATACAATATATTAAGAAAAAATTTGTAGAGTGGTTACAATTCCTCTATATTTTAGTAATATTCCCTCCAAATTTAACATCAATCAGAGCACAAACCTGCAATCTGCACACTAAACAAGTCATAATTTTTGGCTAAAAATATGGACCCCAACTACAGGTTTTTATAGGGTTAAAATTTGGGTATCTAATGCTCAAAATTGTTTTAAATTTTGTAAAGACATCCTTTATTATGTCAAAAATATTCCCTCCAATTGTTTTTGTGATTGGATCTTGGACCTACAATCTACGCACAAAACAAGTCAATCAATTTTTGACTAAAAAATATGGACCCCGACTACAAGTTTTTATAGGGTTTAAAATTGGATCTTTGCTACTCATAATGGAGTTAAATTTATTTTATATCTCCTTTATTATGTAAATAATATTACCTCTAAATTTAATGGAAATATGATCCTAGAGGAGGAAGTTATGCCCAAAATAATAAGGGTGGGTCTGGTTGGATTCTGCTTTTTTTGGACATGTTTTGGAGCCTTTGATGCAGATCCAGTGCACTAATGGATGTAACCTGTGGGTGTGGTTGCAAAAAAATGATTATAAAAATTCCCAATATCCTCCATGTTTGAATAATTTGAGCTCTCTAAATGGTATACTTGCAATCACAATGTCAAAACACGTATACAACAAATGGAATAAAATTTGAGCAAAGCTTCATCGTGATTCTTGTGCACACATGAATATGAAAATGGAGACCTATTTTTAAAGTATCCTATGGGTGGAGGAGGGTGATGATCATGGAAGAGAGGAATCTTATGGATTTTGCACTTGGGTGGAAAAATGTGCAACTTTCTCTATTTGGGCTATGACAACCTATGACACATTATGATGCATCATAACATGCCTCACTAATTATCTTTTTGTGGAGATATTCCTCACCCACAAAATATTATGTGCTTAATAAATGTGCTTGGGTTGATGGAATCCTCACCCATGTGCATTAATGTTATTAAAATATGGAGGAAAGAAGGGAAATAAATGCCAACCAGAGTTAATGTGAACCAGAGTTAAAAATAGCATAGTGGTATCATGATGACCGTGGTTAAGTGTAGGAAGGGGTTTAAGTGGGTCAAAGGGGCTAGAATAGTCAAAATTAAATAATTTATAAGTTTTAAATATACTAATTAAGATAATTTCACATATTATTAAATATTAATATTAACCATTGCAAATGTGAGACTTTTTAGGTGTCTATAGATATCCCTTTTTACACTATATTGTGTAAAAATATAGTATGGTGCAAAAACCAATGATACCGATTGCTGGATTGATGATGGATAGTAACAATAATTTGAAAATGATGAAAGTGAATCTTGCCTTGATGAGGGTGAAATAATATTATCTCAAATCAAGAACAATGGAAGATGCCCTAGTCATGGAAGCGATAAATATCCTTGAATATTTGCTTTTGATAGATTGAAAAAAATCAATTTGATTAGAATTTTGAGTGTTGGAATCAAGGTTTTGATTAGAAATTTTGAAATTTTGAAAAAGAGAATATAAGTTCTGCTATTTTCCCTAGCAAAGAGAGGGCTAATTATAGCCTTGAGCAAAGGTTCTTGGACACATGTGACTTCAAAATTAGGTGTTTGCATGATGAACTGATTTGAGATAGAATTCATGGGTACTTGTCAACCCCCTCAAAAGTGCGTGAATGATGATAAATGGGTGAAAAACATGATCCAACTAAAAAAATATCGATGAGAATCACAATATGGAAGAAGGGAAGGTGTACAAACTATGATTTGTATGTCAGTTTCAAAATTTGCAATTTTTTGTTTATTTTTTTGTGCAAAATGTTGTATTTTTGATAATGATGTGATGTGTTATGAAGTGATGATTAGGTATGATGATGTATTATGATGTGATATATATATATATATATATATATATATATATATATATATATATATATATATATATACATATACAAAGTTTTGGTGCAAAATTTTGTATGTTTTTTATGTGATGTGTGATGACTTGATGTGAATTTGATTATGATGCATAGATGGATATAGTGATTGAAATGAGATGCATGTGAGGATTCTCATGATAGATGGTTATATTTATGACATGATAAATGTGATAAACATGAAATGCAATTATTATGAAATTATGCATGCAAGAAGATGCTAGGATAAATGCATTTTTGATATTTGTTCAAAAATATTTATCAACACATCACTTACTCGTGAAGTGACTAATTAATAAAGGGTGGCAACACAATGGTATTGGCATAACTATGAAATAGAATGGACTGAATGTAATACTGTAAATATAGGGATACATAAATTGCATGTACAAAGAGGTCATGACTGTTAGTTTTCCTATCCTATGAAATGAAGGATCAACAAATGCTTTTAGGAAGCTTAACCACCCTAGTGACATTGATCAAACTCATATACTGATCAAATAAGTGACTGAAGATACTAAGACAAGCTGGGAGAGTCAAGTTGCTCAGAGACCAATGTATTTGCAATTATATTCATTTAAATTTTAAGATAGGTAGGACTGATCAATTATATCTCAAGCCATTATAAGCTAGCTCATTTACGAGCGGATCTAGGTCTATACAAAAGGTTTCTAATGTGACAAACATGTTGCCACATGAGGGTATACTCCACTACCAGTTAGGAATATATATCCCTAATGTAGATAACCCCATAATCCTTCAACATTGTTCCACTACCATCTAGGCATCTATAGCCCCGATGGAGACATCTAAAATTCCCTAGGATCCATGATAAGTGATAGAATTGATAGTGCTATTTTTTTTTTCTTTTGTAGTATGGATCCTTGGGATCGAATTATGGCATGATAGGATGAGTAAGAAAAACCATTCACTTTATGGATTCATATTTCCTAGACTCAAAACATGATTAATATGTGAAATATGCATGGTCTAAGAGAAAACATGAGGTAACCAGGAAGGCCTATAACACTCAAGGAATAAATGACTATCAATGAAGGTTGATTAAGACACTAAGTATGGATAAATGAACAAAAGAATGCAAATATTCTCTAAACCTACGAGAAGAAAGAGATAAAGCATGGCATATTATGAATGGTGAACATAGTGAATGTGATGGAAAAGTGCATATATAAGAGGTGTAGGCCAAAATGTCTACATCATAAAGAAGATAGCAAAATTTTCAAAAAAGGCTAAATATTAATAAAAATGGCTACATCATAAAGAAGATAGCAAAATTTTCAAAAAAGGCTAAATATTAATAAAAATGGCTCAAAACTATGGTCAAAGGTGGATTAAAGTTACCCAATAGATAAAATATCATGGCCATGTGACACTAGCCTACTCAAAACTATGGTCAATGTGGTAAAAAAGAGGCTTAAGTTGCATAAGAATCATGGCTATGAGATTTTACCTAAAATCATGATCAAGTAAAGATGAAGGAGCACCTAGTCGAAAGTGAATCACGATCATGGGAGGCAGATGTCTCAAAATCATGGTCAACATAGTAAACATTCATCAAAGGTAAAATATAGCCATGACCTTGAATAAGCTCAAGGCCATGGTTAAGTTAGCAAGAATGTGGTTAAATTTAAAAGGGGATTGTAGCCTAGTGCATTCTCAAATACATAGATAGTAAGATCAAACTTGTTCTTTGGAAAACTCAAACCATGGCTGTGGGGTGCCTCTATTTCATTGTCAACATGGTCAAACTTGAATATTTCAAGTTTTGGATCACGATCATGAGCCAACCCTTAGAAGCCATTGATGGAAGGTGGATATATCAAAACCATGATTGATGCAGTTAAATGGACCATGATCCACAAAGTTACTATGATCGTAGAAAATTCTATGCTGCAATCAAAGTGGTCAACTTAAATGAAGCTCAATTTTGGATCGCGGTTGCAAGCTAGTCATTTGAAAGCTAGAAGATCTAAAATTATGATAAACAAAGGCAAATAAATAATTTTACTTTAAGAGAGCTATGATTGTGAGCTATCTCTCTATTGTGATCAAAGCAGTCAACACAACACTTTTACAAAAATGAGCCATGACATGGAGAATTATCGAAGCCATGATGAACTTGGTCAATATAGGGAAATTCTAAAATATGCATCATGGTTGCAAGCCAAGTCTCCCCAAGTGAGAAATAGAAGGGTGATACCTAAAGTTGTGGTCAAAATGGTAAATATGATCAAATTTGAAAATGGGACATGATTTTAAGATAAGATGAAAATAAAGCATAAAATATCATGATCATGGTCAAAATGATCAAAAGCATTGGAAGTGGAAGTGTAGGCATGGTTTTAAGAAAGTTAGTGTGCTTTGACCAAGGCATGCGCCAAATCTCATTTTAAAAGCAAAAATGAAACTCAATCATGTCTATTTAAATATAGATAAACATACGAGATTGAAACTTTTCAAAGAATTATAAAAAGTTGAGATTTACACCATGGCCTTGCAATAGACAAAAGAGGTAAGATAAAGTTGAAGTTATTTATTCAAATATGTTGGTGGAAGATGAAACATTAGACTGGGATGATGAAGTTTCATGATCTAAAGGATTCTAGAATAATATAAATAACAATATTCCATTCAAATATCTTCAGTGACGAAGAGCTGTAAGAATAGGGGATAACTTTGATTGAATCTTGGCCAACTAATCTTTGTTGTTTCAATAACTTGTACAACTGGAAGCCATGAAAACCAAGCAAGTTGTAAGAATAAGTTGTAGCAAGAATTTAGGTATATCCTTGTAATGCTCAATTTTCAAATATTTATTGTAAAAATCTATAAATAGAGGTCATACCCTCATTTTAAAGGGTTGTCTTTGAAGTGTTTTCTTACACTACTATTGTAATCTCTTCTATAAATTAATAAAGGAGCATTACTTGGAATGTTTACCTCATTTTTACACATCTTATCCATTATTTTGGTAACAAATATATGAACTCATTTCTATTAATATTTCTAGGTTAGTCTATTCTACATGTTGTAGTATGGTTTGTCATCAAGCCAATGCTAGAACTGTGATCATTATCTTGAGAGATTTGAAGGTGAGCACCCACTAATCACAACCTAGACTAAACATTGGAAGAACCAAATTGCTTTGATTCAACCTCAAGAAAATGTTGGTATACCTTATCAACTTAATAGGTGTTGACTCTATTTAGCTCAAAATAGAAAAAAGCTTAAGGATAGGAGTGATAGGGTTAGAAATGTATGAGTAAAATATGGACGAGTGAAGCTAATAGCATAGACATCCACAAAGAAACTTCTGGTGAATTAAAATTCATACACAGTATTCGAGACTAACAACATTAAAAATTTTGCAATTATTGTATTGATGGTTTTTTGCACACTCAAAGAATTATTCCAAATATCTAAAGCATTAATTATCCAAATTAATAGAATAATATCAACACCTTGACTAATAAAAATAGAATTCCCATAAGCATGAATGCAAGAATAAATTATCTCAATTTACTCTAAGTTAGTTATCCAAATTAACAAAATAGACTAACCATAGTAGTAATAGTAGAGATAACTTTACAAAATTATATCCAGCCAATCAACACAAGTGCAATTTCAAGGTAAAAATCCCTTGTAATGCTTCATTCATTAATTTACAAAATATATACACAATAGTGCAAGAAAACACTTTAGAGTTGATCTTTTGAAAGGAGGTCACTACCTTTATTTATAGTTTTACAATGATAATCATTCTAAGAATTACAAGGAGTTTGATGTTTCTTGATTTTCTTGGCCACTTGCCATCCATGATGCCAACCAGCTACAAATTATTGATCTATTATAACCAACTTTAGCTCAAAATGGTCTTTGTCATTGATGGTTCTTGTGATCCCCTTTGATTCATCGATTTGAAACTAAGTCTATTTGATTAGAATATTCTGGAAGCCTTTGAACTATAAATGGTGATTCAATATCCATGATGCCTAATATGTCTTTCCTCTATCTTTTTTGCAATAAGTAATCATGCAAAAACTCGCTAAAAATATTACTACAAGGAAGGATTTAATAGCTGCCATTGATATTCCAATCGAAGGGTTGTAGCTGATTGTTACACATATGCCCTTTTTCTGAACTTCTCTTATACTTGCTCGAGACAAGAAATTGTACGAAATCAAAACTTTGCTTACATCCTTTTAGCCTTTTGATCTCAGTGTATTTCTATTGTGTACCAATAAAAAAGAAGATGAAGAATAATGCCTCTATTCTTTTAAGCCCCTTTCGTCAACTTTCCTTAACTTTCCACATTTTCTCACATATCCTTGTTTTCTAGCACTTTCCAAGATTGTGCACGAACAATGGATGAAATAAGAAATTATGTGTGGATGCTTTTCTCAACTTTCCACCTTTTCTCATGCATCCTTGTTTTCTAGTGCTTTTCAGATATGCATGCAGTCAACATAGAAAACAAGAAATCACACAACTTATTTTCTTGTTTGCTCACACTTTTCTAATTTGTGCACAGAATACAAAGGCAACAGAGAATCTTGACGCACTTTATTTCTCCAATTTTAGATAGTTTTAGTCCTTTCTTGTATTTTTGGCACTTTTTTTATTTACTTTCAGAATACAAAGGCAGCAGAGAATCTCGATGCACCTTCTTTCTTCAATTTTGGCCAATTTCAATGCTTTCTTATTTTTTAGTGCTTTTCTAATTTATGCATAGAATACAAAGGCACCAGAGAATATTGATGCACCTTCTTTCTCTAATTTTGATCAGTTTTAGTGCTTTCTTATTTTTTAGTGATTTTTTTGATTTGCACATAGAATACAAAGGTAGCAGAGAATCTTGCCGCACCTTATTTCTCCAATTTCAGCCGATTTGAGTGATTTCTTGTTTTTCGATGCTATTTTGATTTGCATATAGAATACAAAGGTAGCAAAGAATCTTGATGCACATTCTTTCTCCAATTTTAGTCTATTTCAATTATGTTGCACACAGACTTTGCATCCACACCTTGAGCATCCACACATATTATTTCCTTATAAAACTCCTTTGAACTACCACCTTTTAGCCATAGCAAATTGACCATTCATAATGCATTGAGCTTATCCTTTTTAAGGAATTTTACACATGTAGCTTTTTTAACCTACATTATGGTGCCTCTCGAGGAACTTTACTTGGAAAGTTGTAGAACTCAGATAACCTTATCCTTGAGCAAAAATTTTATTCATAAATGAAAATAAGGCCTTAACTGATGCACTAGGGGAGGAAAAGGATACCAATGTGATGAATACCAAACGAAGGAGGAGAAAACAAGACAAAGTGATGCTAAAACACAAAGGGAGATATAGAGAGGTTCAATGGATAGCAAAATGAACCTCATAATACACATGAAAATAAGCAGAAGGAAAAGGAGAGGGATAAAACATAGTATGAAAATCCATATAAAACAAAGGGGAATACCAAGAAAGGCATGGAAAATGAAAAATTATAGGTGGGATGGGAGAAGAAACACCAAAATGCTGGAGAAAAGGAAAGGAAGGCAAGAAATCAAGGGAATTGGAGGTACACAAAATATTAAAACTATGAACAAAACCATACCTCCATATGTATACTCCATCGAGGTGTAAGTTGCATATGTATATTCCATCGAGGTGTAGAGACACTTCCAAGGTAGATAGATTGCCATAGTGTAGGCAACTATCTGACCTTTTTATGTTTCTTCCTTTTCCTCACATAATGAAATTGTAAACTTCTCAGCCAACTATATACCCTTCTACAGCTTCTTATTTGCATCATCTAGCTCATATTTCCTATAATATCTTCAAATATTCATTTTTGAGTGACACTTCTCCTTTTATAGTCAATTTGAAGGTGGATACTTGTGTTAGTTGATGACCTTGAAATTATACCTCAAGGATTTCAAAAGATATTTGATGTGTTTAGACTAGACCTCATGCATCCACTTGAGTCTTTTACTCGTGTTGCTCTACTTCTTGCTGAGCTCATTTTGCATGAGGTATGACATATTTTATTTGATTCCACCCATGTGATCTTCAATATCTCCAATTTTTCTTTCTCTACTCCTTAGGATTACTTTGATTTCATCCATTGGGAAATAAAGTCAAAACAACTTATTCTAAGGTCCCTCCTTCTGGAGTGTGATTCGCTTGATCTGATCCCACATGCTTCCATCACTAACCTGTGATATATGTATCAAATATTATAAGGCATATGTTCCATAAGGGAGCTATCCTATTTTATTCATCATGACCATATTCAGTCATTTTATTTACTTGTCGATTATGTACACAAAATTTGGCATGGAAAAGCCCATGCCCAACTTCAAGGCTCATTTTATAAACTATCCCCTGAATCTGCAATGTCCTGACCATATGGTTCTATATATGTACTTCTCCTCATATCCTTGATCAGATATTTCATAGAATTCTCTCATATTTTATATAAAAATTTCTAATTCCATACTTCTCTCTAGACGATTAGCAAATGGATTTAATGATGGTTCATCTACCTCAAATACTTCACCCACTTGTTTTTGGTGTGGTATTTGAGCCACCAAATCATTCTAGAGATATTCATCCATATGCAAATTTAGTGATTTAGGCCCTTGTTATATCATACTCCCTTGATTGCTTGTATGAGATGAAAAATAATGACCACTAGATGACTTTTGGTGTGGGATCGTCATCACTTCTGATTGCTCATAATACCAAGAATGGCATAGTACCTGATCTCCTTGGGAAAATATGTTCACCTCTATTTCAATACTATTTATGATATTAAGAGGCATACATAATTGATCTTGCTTGTATCCCTCTATGATGAATGGGTGAAGAACCTTGTGAAATATTTTGAAAGTATTCTTTTCTCCAAATATTTTAACCAGATTTACCTCATGCTCAAGGTAAAATCCAGATTTGTTGAAGTCACATCCAGAAAGGCACATGCCAAATAGAGGAGGAACATCCACCACCATTATATCATGCACCACAACCAAATCGGGGTGCCCATATAACATCATTACAAAGTGCCTTAAGATGCCTATGACCCTTATAGTCCTTCCTTTAAAATTTAGCCACCTGGATTCCATCTAGCCTACAACCAAATTCAAAGTTTCACAGATCATCAGGGGTATTATTGACACCTCAACTTTAGGATCTATTACACAATTGTGCAATATACCTTTCTCTATGAAGAATGATAGATAACATGTATCAACCTCCTTTTCTTGGAAAATCAAGGCTCTGTTCTTCAAAGATGTGGTACACTCTTTAATCCCTAAAGAGACATCAATCAAACTAACTTATGGTTGCACTAGCAAGTACTCTCTCAAAATTTGTTCATGTTGAAAAGAGTCTTGGAGTAATTTCTAAAACTGGTCCACCTTTTCTTTCCTTTTTTCTCGAGTTAGAGATGGGAAATACAAACTTCTATAGGCTTCAAACCTTTTATGACTCAGGGTCTTTATTGGTGAAATTATTTCTTGTATCTCTGGTTGCTCCTCTATGACATCTTCATTCTAAACTAAGAGAGCTTGGAGGTAGTTACCCTTTTCTATCAGATGACTGATATTTGTATTATGGTATATATCCCTTCTTTGATCCTTTTGATGTGGGCATTCTATCTGAATGAAATTGATCGATGAAACTGGTGCCAAGGACAACCTATCTTCACTTCCCTCTTTACCACATCCTCAGACTTCTTGCTTCTTCAGTGAATGTAATTCCTTCTATCCATCCCACCAATTAGAGTATTGTTTCATCAAACCTGATTCCTAATTTTTAAGATAATAATCTTTGTGGCAATCAAGGGGATACTCATTCTTTCTTTCCTAGCACAACCATGCCTCTACTTCTTCCTAAAATCTATTACAAAATGATCTAGAGATGTGATTGAATTTAGGGTTAAATTCTCTAGGGGGAAGCTTACTAGCTATGATCAACATATTTTTAGCTTGGATAGCCTCCTGGAAGACCTGAGGGAACCTCTTTTCTTTGGATTGTTGAACAAGGAGACTTAGATCAAGATGGAGTGTATGAATGTAGTAGAGATATGCTTGGGGGTGGGAGGGTTGGTATTCTTAGGGAATCCTTCTCCATATTATTTTGAAATGGATATTAAACTTAGGAATACTTTCTTGAGGAGCCTTTTTTATGAATCAAAATTGGGTGAGCAGTACGAAGGGATCTCTAGGATCGTCAAACTCATCAATGAGGGCTTTAGATAAATCTCTCCAATTATGGATACTTTTGTCCTCCAAATATTTATACCATAATAGTACCTTCCCCTTAAGGGACAACACAAGCAGTCTAACCATGACATCTTTAGCCATAATATTGTAAACATAGGATAACCAGGCTATATCTCAACAATGCTCTTTTGTAGATTTTTCTTTTCCTTCATAGTTGGGTAGATTTTTTAGAGTGATTCTCAGGATTTCATGGAGGATGGGGATATTCAATGGTCCTGTGTCATACCATGGGGGATAGTCTTGATAGGCCATCTGACCCTGAGTATGTTAAGACAATAGATCTATGATGATGATAGCTAGGTGTGGCTTCCAAATTTTTAAAGATAGCAGTGTCACCATGTGAATCTAAATTCTTCTTTCATATATCGAGGAAATTCACCTAACCTTAACCTCCTAGGTGGTAATTACTGAGATATTGACCATAAATATTTGTAGCCTTAAATATGACCAATCATTGGATCTGGGTCCTTTTCTTAGTAGAGTCACCAGGTGAATTTAATTACAACTTGATAATGCAAGGAATCACCACTCCCTGAACCATCTGATCCTTGTGGACGAGGTCCCATCGGGCATGCCAAAAACTATTGTATTATGGTTTGTCATCAAGCCAACACTAGAACTATGATTATTATCTTGAAGAATTTGAAGGTGAGCACCCGCTAATCACAACCCAGACTAAACATTGGAAGAACCAAATTGCTTTGATTCAACCTCCAGAAAAGGTTGGTATACCTTGTCAACTTAATAGGTGTTGACTCTATTTAGCTCAAAATAGTAAAAGCTTTAGGGATAGGAATGATAGGGTTAGAAATGTATGAATAAAATATGGATGGGTGAAGCTAACAACATAGACATCCACAAAGCAACTTCTAATGAATTAAACTTTAGAAACAATATTTGGGACTAACAACATTCAAAACTCTGCAATTATTGTATTGATGGTCTTTTGCACACTCAAAGAATTATTCCAAACATCTAAAGCATTAATTATCCAAATTAATAAAATAATATCAATGCCTTGACTAACAAAAATAGAATTCTCATAAGCATGTATGCAAGAACAAATTATCTCAATTTACTCTAAGTTAGCTATCCAAATTAATAGAATAGACTAACCATAGCAGTAACAACAGAGACAACTTTACATAATTATATCCAGCCAATCAACACAAGTGCAAGTTTGAGGTAAACATCCCTTGTAATGCTTCATTCATTAATTTACAAAACACTTCAAAGTTGACCTTTTGAAAGGAGTTCACAATATTTATTTATTTATTAATGGTTTAAATCTTCTAAATACTTATTTCCTTGTTTCTCCTAGAGAATATTTGTTGGTACACTATCTAGTAAATGAACACTTGGAACCCCCTTAGCCACTCATGTAGCAACACCATTTCATAGCATACATATGCTTTGGATATTTTTCAATAATTTAGAATGGGAGATTGCAAGTCCACTCAAACTCCTTTCACTTTAGGATTGAAGCTTAGGGTTGATTGTACCTCTTATTTGATGGATTTTGTGTTGTATCAATCTCTTTTGGTTGGACTTCTATATCTTACTCACACTAGACCTGATATAGTTTTTATTGTTGGTTACTATTCTAGATACATACAAGCACCTTAAGAGTGTTACTAGACAATGACTAAGAGAATTCCTCAATGCATTCCTAGGACATCATATGGTATTCATTAATATGTTGGATAGTCTCCAATCTTAACAAGATTTTTAGATTTTGATTATATTGGTTATTTGGATGAGTGATGATCCATTACAAGCTTCTTGATCTATCTAGAATCCAATATTATTTCTCGATGTTCTAGATGCCAATTCACTATATAATGGTATTTATGGAAGCTAAATATTATGCTACCAATGACGTAGATAAGCATTGTTGGTGGGTGCTCATAATCTTAGAGGGGATGGGTATTTCTTAGGATTTTTTTATCACTATTTGATGTGATAATCAAAGCATTATCCATAGTATTTGTCCAATGTTTCATTAGTAAAATGAAGCACATAAACATTTGGATGTACATTGTAATATGGATTCATGCACATAGGATATTTGATCCATTTTTTTTTGTTTTCATCAAAGAAAGTAGTGGACATCATGAATAATATCATGCTCTAGGTTACTTTTCTATGAGTGTAGGAGCTACTTGGGGTAGCATAGTATCCCTTTAGAGGGGATAACAAATAAGGGTCTCTCTTCATGTCCCCTACTCATTTTAGGTAGGATATTGGAATATGTGGTGGTTAATCTTCTCTTGAGACCACTTTTGAATTTTGTATTGTATTGTTTATATTAGCCCTTTGGGCCCTTGTAAACCTTAAATTATTTTGGTAATACTTATTATTTTATTTTCTAATGTCAGTCTTATAATCTTGACCTAAATATAAGTTGTATTTTGGTATAAATACCCCTTCCTACCAACCATTTGAGTCATTAGTTGGAGTGTAATACTATACTTTGATAGTGATATTATTTGATATCCACAGACATCCCTATATACAATGCTATTTGCTTTGCATGTATTTATTGTTAGCAAAACTAGGTAATTTTATTGATTTCTTTTATTTTCAAAAATCGCTATAAAATATAATATCTTATGCTTTAGGGTTTTCAATAAAGCATAAATAAGGAAAGTAGTATATAGGTTGTATCTTGTATATTAGAGTTTTAAATCAGCCATAAAAATATTTTGGATTTCATCCTTTATGCTTTATATTTTAAAGGCATCATAATTTCATAAATGATAAGTCAAATTGGAAATGGTATTGAAAATGAAATATATAGAGAATGATGAAATATTGGTGGAAATGAAGAAAAAAGAAAAAGAAAACCTCTAAAGTGAGGTTAAAGAGAAAGGAAAATCTAGAATGAGCTTGCTTTGGGAAGATAAAAAAAATATCACAATGTTAATAAGAAGTGGGGCTAATCCCATAAACAAGAGTGCAATATGATGATGAAGTGATATCTTGGAATGTCAAGGGTTTGAATATGCCCCTCAAAAAGTATATAAAGGATTTAAAAATATATCAAAGATGGGGTATTGTTTAGTGGTTCTACTATGGAAGTTTTAAGTGGTACTATAACTACAAGGGTTAATATTAAATGGGATGGAAAATTCTTAGAAGGAAGAAGTAATTGGATTTATGGTATTTTGTGTATGAAATAAGAAATATAAAAAGTAAAGTCATAAACATATATGATCCAAAACAATAGTTGCTCTCTAATATAAATGATGGAAGGACATTAGTTTACTCACGTGAAAATAAATAATCAAACAAAATTGTTATCTTTATATTATTTTGAGGACTTGAACATAATTTATCTCCTTTAGATAAAAGGGTGACAATCCTAGTTAGTTTAGGTCAATGGAGGACTTTCCTTTGTTTCTCAATCTTAATGTCTTTTCCAATATTATTTGTTCAATAGTTTAATATAAATTATGTAATATGTTTATGAAGATATCTCATGTGATAAAAGGATTGGATATATTTTATTATCTAATAGTTTGTTAAAACTAGAGTATATAATCTCTTTGGAATTTTTATTATGAGCAAATATCAAATTAAGATGTTACCTACTCAATAATGCTTGTCTAGATTTATTTCATTTTTAGTCCATGTGTTTCAAATTTCATTATTTATTATAAATGGTAATGTTTTAGGGTGATCAAACAATGTTTGAAGGACAATGTATGTATAGATTTGCTTAAAGTTGAATTGTCTGAAGGCTCAAATGAAGGTTTATTACTAAAGCTTATTAGAATAAACATAAATCATCCATAATATTCAAGAATATCAAATATTATCCATGTATAATATCTCACTACATTAAACCATAGAAGTACAAGTAGAAGAAGGAATTTCCATGAAGGTTCAAAAAGATAATCTTGAAATACAACCCCAAATAGAAGAGGTCTTGAATACAAATGAGATAGAGGTAAATATAAACAACCATTCTTCTTCAGTAGAGATAAAAAATGTTCTAAATTCCAATCCATTTGCATGTGTAGAGGTGAATTTAGAATTAGTATAAAAAAGATCAAATAAAATAGTTGAAGGAGCTTCCTCAGAGAAAATATTGACCCCTCAAAAAGGAGAAATGGATATATCGATACTTTTGTCTGAATTTTTGGTCTCCCCAATGAAAACTAAAATTATGACTAGGAACTAATCAACTAGAATCCAACATAAAGGGAGAATAAATGTAGGGTCAGAGTGCAAACCACAAGGAAGACCTGATTTTAAAATAAAGGAAAAGGAAATAATAAAAGAAATTGTGAATGGTACTCAGACTATCTTGAAGTTAGGTAGGAAGAAGTCCCTTGCAAAATATAAAATATGAAAGTTCTTTCCTGGAATATAAGGGGTCTTAATGCCCTTTCAAAACATAGGGTGGTGTATACTTTAAGAAGCATTTTTATTTGGCATTTGATGATCAATATGGAAGATAGAGAATGTAGAAGGAGACAATTAATATTCACCTGGGATAATAGATGTGGGTTGTGATAAGGTTGGAGTACCATGGAGTGAGTGCTAAATGGAAGTAACATCCCTGGAGGCATGGTGTTTGGTAAAATGGATGGAGTAACATCCTTGGAGGTGAATTATAGAGTTGAAGGAAACTTGAATATGAAGCTAGGCAGTGGTGGCTATGAATTGGAAATATTGTGAGAGGAATATTAAGTCTTGTATAATGGAGGGAGTTGGTAAAGACAGAGCCAACTATTCTTTGATGTTATATGTTCTAATGGTAGCTTGGAGCCTGTATGCTTTATTTGTTACTATTTTTATTTGTGTGCTTATAAGCATATCTATTTGGTTAGTTAAGATATGTTGTAAAGGTTTGGGACACTAATCCTATTCTAATCATCAATAAATATATATAGGTATCACCTCTATGGTAAAAAAAAATCCATAATATTCACTAAGAAAGAAATAATTCCACAAAATATTTCAAGATAAGAGGTCACTCTATTGGAAAACATGATTACAGGATAATACTTGATATGAATGATGATTCTTACAATGATTATATCCCTTATTTATATATCCATATTTCAATGCTACTTGTTGTGGCCATTCCACAACTAGCCCCAATAATTGGGGACCCACTTTTTTTTTTTTGTGTTTGGGTGTTTTTTGTTTCATTTTGAGTTGTCTAGTGGGTCCTTTCGTTTGGATTAAAGCTTTAGTGTTTGGGTTAAGTCAATATATTTAAAGGTTTGGTTTTAAGTTTTGATTTTATATTAGTTTCCTCCTTGTTTTGATATTTAATGATTAAATCTTTCTTTTATGTTGTTTGATTTTAATATAAATTAAACCAACTTTAAAACAAAAACAAAAAAGATAATTTTCTCAAAATGAATAAAAAAATAAAAAAAAAAAAATCTATATATACATATATCTCATATATGTATATAAAAAAAAGAAAATAAATGAATTAATAAATAGTTATATGTATGTATATATTATATATATATATAACTAAATATATCAAATAAAAAAAATAAAAATAAAAAGAGAGTTCATTCTAGTTTAAGTTGAACTTTATTAAAGTATTTGTTAAAGTTTTTCATTCATGTATTTTGTGTTAGGTTGGTAATTCATTTTATTAATACGTTGTTTGAAACGTATTCATTTATTTTATTAGTTTGATTAATATAACTCTCTTAAAGGAGCTTCTAATTTTGGTATGTTTTTGTTTGTTAGACAGACATCCAACTTTGGAGCTCATAGAAAATGAATTGTAGAAAAGTGTGATGCTCAACGAAACATTTCAAAGAGTAGTGAGGTGGCATTTGGCTGACAAGAATCGTAGATGAGGTGGCAGAGGACTGAGGAGGTAGATGATAATGCATGTTTCAAGGTAGAAGCCTAGCAGGTTCATTCTTGGCATGAGTGTGATGTTGCAGGTACAACATCAATGTGTACACAAGGACTGTGAAGCCGTGCTAATTCAAATGTAGATTTTAATTTTGAACACATACATCTACATCGTGATCGAGAAAAGCTTTGACATCGGGGCAGTGTAATTGGAGTAATCGAATACACGATGGAGCTAGAGGTTCGACGTAAGTAAGGTGGTCATTGACGCTAGCACCGATGACATGGATAGCCTACATGGGAGACAAAGGCGAATAGTGACCAGGAGGTTTCATTTCATTTGGTGGATTCATTTTTAATATCCAATGAATGTGATTGCAAGCTTAATGCAGACAATGATTTGCAAAGACCGGGTGGGATATAAGAGGTATTAAAGTGGAATGAAATTCTAACATAAAAAATTTATATATAATGTTTTTATCAATCACACGCAAGGGGTGCGCCAGCCAGATGTTTTCTAGGACAGATGATTATAGTGGACATCATGACAGTGGAAGTAGAAACTGAACGTCGAAGAATGCTAAAGAAGAGGGATTAAAGTGGAATGAAATTTCTGCACATATGTTTAATATTGAAGACCTATTTTCTGCAATATATTGGAGATATTTCAAGTTTTAAATGCATATTAATGGTTAACTTGGTTTTATTTTTGGTATATTGCACCATTTCCTTAGAATATTGCACCGCATTAGTTGTTTGACTGCATTAATTTGGGTGACACTAATGCTAGTTTTGTGTAAAATACTAATGCTTGCAGGATTTGTGGAGAAATTTAGGGTTGCAATATTTCTGTTATTTCATTTATTTTATTTTATTTTTCTAACCCTTCCTTTTTGTAGATTTTTTTAATACTTCGGCGATTAAAATAAAAATCTAAAAAAATTAAAATGCCAAAAATAAATACATGGGTGTGAAGAATGAGCTTCAATATTTTATTCGAAACAATTTTGAGCCCATTTCGAAGCCATTTCGAATTTATAAAAATTATTGTTTTATGGGGATTTTATAATTTTAGAATTTTACATTTTTCACATTTTGAAGGTAAATCAGATTTTTTTAGCTTTGCATTTTTATTCGCAAGCATAAATGAACTTCCCTTTATGAAAATTGCAATTTCATTAAAGGGGGTAGTTTATATGGCATTCCATAGGCCATCATTTTCAGAGCCATAAATTGACTTCTCTTTATGAAAATTCTGATTTCATTAAAGAGAGGTAATTTATACATTATATCAAAGGCTATTGTTTTTAAAGCATTAAATTATTCCTTCTTTATGAAAATTGTGATTTCATTAAAGAGGGGTAATTTATAATGACAATTTAAGGCCTTTACATTTTATAGTTAGTGATGCATATTTATTTCCTTTTATTTTCTTCATCAAAGCAATAATAAATGAATTTATTCATCATTTCAGATTCACATTCATAGATAGATTTTAATCTTTTTTTTTATTAAACGAAAACCCCTTGCAGAGCCGCCTTAGTCTGAGAGACCACGAATACGAGGTTCTACACCATCAAAGTCACCCAGGAGTCGCACCCGACCCTGCCCGCACCAACATTATCAATTGGATTTTGGATACCCAATTCAGCTTTTTGGTAGGGTGGAGATTGGAACTTGAGACCTCCCTTGGAGGATTGCCCTCTCCTCTCCAACTCACCTACAACACCTGGGTGATTTTAATCTTCATTTTCATGTTTAAATTAGGGTTTAATGCAAGATAAAACTTGTTTAAAATATACTTAACCAAAATAAGATAAAATCTACCTTAAAATATTTTAAGATAAAAAGGAACTAAGGCTTCACATCGTGGTCATATGAGGGCCAATTCACATTTGCATTTTTTAAGTTTCATGAACAATCATTAGTATAGCATGATAAAATAAACCAACACAGGCCTCTTGTTAACAGTTACTTGCAATCACTAAGGTATTCGTAGCAGTTATTTGAAATAACTTCATTGAGATTACTAATACACATGTGCAATGCTTATATAGTGAAACCTTGGAGAAGTTGTTTTTGTTTTTAACTTCTTTGCAAGAGAGGGTTTTTTCATAAAAATACTAAGGGTGAGTGTATTTTTGCAATGGGGCAAAATTACCACTCAACACTACTTTGGGGAAGGTATAACCCTAACCCTAGCTGACTGATAAACCCTTATCCAAGTAATTATTATAATATAATATTACAAAATAATCAAACCTAGGATATGTGTGGTCCATGCCATCTATCCATAATACACATATATAATATAATATCATATACCAACATACCTATCCTTTGGTACCTTAGCATTCCACCCTCCTTGCAAATGATTATTATCAAAATGTAAGAAACTAGATAATTTGATCTTCTAAACATTGTTGACAATCGTTATGAATCTTGATCATACATCCATCCAAGCAAAATATTGACTGGTGATGATTGATGATGAGGCCAAGCTACCATTATGCCACTTTGGTATCCATTAGGGATCCTTTAAATCCATGCTTTTGTTACTCCACTTTGATATCTAGAATTATTACTTGTGTGGTTCTATGCTCCCACTATCCCAATTTAGCATTCATAAATATTTATATTTTTCTACCATACAATACCATTCTTGATGCCTTTTTTTCTCCATGTAGGTCCATAATGATATTGATTTCATATGCCTTATCCCCATGATTGGAATAATTCATGGTGGTATGGGTGGTGATATACTACAACCTTAACCCCATGTTCTAATTTTTGTGACACTTCAACATTTTGTAATCCTATTTAAAATTCTTCCTTACACTCTCCTCTATTGTGCCCTTATTTTGGTGTGTTCTTGTGCTCTTCTAATTGTACATTTTTGACCTTTTTGTTGCTTCTTTCTTATACTCTACCATTATCTCTCCATTATAATCTACTTATGAATTTTCTATTGGTTCTTTAATCTATTTCCCTACCTTAACTGCTTATTGCTACTCCTTGGGTCCTTGATCCTTAAGCTAAGAAATATCCTCCAGTGTTATATTATTTTTCTTGTACCATAAATTCAAGAACTTTTATGAATTAATTAATGTAAATATTACCCAAATAAACCAACCAAGAATAATCAAATATAATATCCACATCATCCATATCAATAGCAAAAAATCTAAATGTAAAACATATTTATCCATTGTGATCTTCAAATCATCAAATTTTGAACATTTTCACCCTCAATTTGTATGCCCTTAGTTATTGCTATTTAAAACTATAATATCTTGGCCAAAGCAATATTAATGAATTTACAACTACTACAATTAATGGAAATTATAACCTTTTCCTTTTGAATGCCTCCATGAACCTACAAAATAGAATTTTTAGACTCAAATAAATTCCTTTGTCCCTTATTTGGCTAAGAAAAATCTAATGGGGTGGTTCCTTTAGCCTACATAGTGTCATACCTAGCTTTTATTAGAGTATATTATATTATTTGTTACATGCTAATGTACCCCCATGGTACCTTCATGGTACATTTATAAATAATATATTAGGATTGAGTCATAGTTTAGAGTGTGAGTTATATTTTCCTTTATGTAAGTGTGAATGTGTAGGATATGCACAAGTGTCATGTAAAGTTGTAATATGCAGGAAATGCACAAGTGTCATGTGAGTTAGTGTGCAAGTGTAATTTGAGTCTATGTGCACAAGTGTATTATATGTAAGAGTGCAAATATGTAATGTAAATATGTGCACAAGTGTCTTAGGTTAGAGTGTGCAAGTTATAGAAGTGCAAGAGTCATGTATAGGTGTGCATACATAATAGAGTCAAGTGTTCATCAAGTATGTAAGTGTCAAGTAGATAAGCCAAGAGTCATGAGATTTGGTATATGGAAAGGAATAGTCAAGTATACAAAGATTCATATTACTATGGTTGTATTATGGAGGCAATACTCCATAAGCAAGAATCACAAATAAACAATCAAGATCTTATCATATTTTTAAGAGAAAGAGGAGTAATAAATATTGCATATATTTTGAACAATTAATATTGTAACTTATTCTACATGCTTAGTACATGTATGATTTAGGCTATTTACATTCATATTTTTTCTTATTATTGAATGTTATTTGATATATTATTAGCCTTGATACACATTAATTTTCTCATATTATTATACTCTTATCATTATCTTGATCTCATTAAATTTTGGTTGCATTCTATTCGATCCTATGATATTGTGGTAGTATTAAGGTTTAAAAATCCATTAGTGGTATCAGAGCTACCATCAGACTATACTCAGGTTGATAGAATTATTTTAACCACTTACCCAAGTTTATGAAGAGTCTATCCACTTTTAAGGCAGTGAGACTCGGACTCTATTTAAAGGTCATATTAAGTAGCTAGACTAGAATATTTCTATGGTTTAAGAATAACCAATGAAGACCAAGACTCAACTATATTGATTGGAAGGTGAATCAACTTTGAGATAGTTGATCATTTAGAGACACAACCAACCCTTGACATTAATAGAGGATTCAAGGTCATTGCTAACCCTTGAAATTAATAGAGGATTCAAGGTCATTGCTAACCCTTGACATTGAGATAAGAATTTAGGGAAGATAGATATCCCTTGACATAGAAATTTGATAGAAGATACAGGTGTTGTGGCTGTCACACAACACACCCTAATTTGGGGACTTTTTAGTCTAAAAAGACTACCCTAAATATAGCAGAGTTCTTTAAGAGTTGAACCTAGTTTCTATTTTTGTGAAATAAAGAGTGAAAAAAACTAAGGCAGGAGAAATATCGTGATTTCATGACATGTTAGAGTTTCACGAGCCCAGAAGAAGAAAATGAATAAGGTAGGAGAAATGTCACAATTTCATGATATTTTAGAGTTTCGTGAGTCGAGAAGTAGAAAATGAAGAAGGCAAGAGAAATATCATGATTTCATGACATGTCAGAGTTTCGTGACCCCAGAAGCAAAACATGAAGAAGGTAGGAGAAATATCACAATTTCACAATATGTCAGAGTTTCACAAGCCTAGAAGTAGAAAATAAAGAAGACAAGAGAAATGTCATGATTTTGTGACATGTTAGAGTTTCACGAGCCTAGAAGCAGAAAATGAAGAAGGCAAGCAAAATATCACAATTTCATGACATGTCAAAATTTCATGAAATGGAGACATAAATAGAAATAAAAAAATATGTCTTTATAAGAATGTGTCAAAAACCAACAAAATGTGTCAGAAACCAACAATAGACAGTGATTTAAGCATCATATCCTAAACACCAGCCATTGGTGATTCGATTCTTTGATTGAACCAATAAGAAGCCATGCAAAATATATTGGTGCATTTTGTAGCGCATTTGTAGTAATTGATTTTGTGTCAATATTTGTTAGCTGTCAAAAGATACTTACCATAGAGTATATATAATAGGGAGCATACCATGAATAAGGGTCGACTCTTAGATGTTTACAAGACTGGATGTATGTACTTTGGATTCAAGCAATAAGATAGGCTTCTATTGGCTTTTGGTTCACTATGTGCAAGTGTATGTATTAACATTCGATGCTTCTATTTACATTACTAAGCTATACATTGTATTTGTTTTTTTTGGACTCATGCATGATATAAATAGTATTACTGGAGCTAAATATTTAATACATGTATGTGTTAGATTAATATCTAAATCACATTAAATAACTATGATTTCTACGTGAAGATATAATAAATGCTTGGACTTTGAAGTTATATGCATTTATCTTTGTTTTTGTTTAATCTGCACCACGAGAAAAGCTCTAGCTACGACTATATTTCCATTTCTTTCAGTAAATCCTTCTCTCCATTTTCTCACAAAAAACCACCAAGGAACCAACCTTCTTTGGATATTAGATGGAACCCTTCAATACTAAGTCGGTCTACTCAATGTTGGCAAGGTCATGGGTGCAATCATAACCATAGGTTGATTTTGCACCAATAGTTTTTGGCACGCTTGATGGGACCAGAGTCCCATAATATTTTATAAGGTTTGGTGTTTTAATTTGTTATAATTTAGATCCAAATCAATCACCTCGTGACTCTGTTCAAAGGTATAGACCCAAGAAATACCTTATCTATTTGTCTAGTTAAAAATCCTAAATGTTTACATATATGATAACTAGATCTAAAGCAAAAAAATTTGAAGAGCCCATCGAGTTCTTCAAGTTACATCTTGGTAGCCTTAGGGTTCATCCAATTTTATCTACTAGATCAAACCCATCTGCTACCAATATTACCACCCTAGTACCTACTTTTTTGCCCAGTCTCGTTATCGGCATATCTTCAAGTGTAACTATCAAAAGTTCTACGATGTAAATAAATGCAATAGCTACAATAATTGTTCCTCCTCTAGCTTATCCCACATGGAATCACATGGGTCATTTAAACCTTATGACTTAGAATTTGATTCCTACTATGAATTTGAAAGCATTGCCTTCATACGATGGCATAGGAAAAACAACTTATAAGCATTATTTAGATGTTGCCTCTTTGGAAGCCATATATAATAGTACTCAAGAAGATGTAATGATTAGATTGTTAGTCATTTTCTTGAAAGGAAAAATGCTCTATTGGTATAGAGCACTTCATATCCAGTCTATTACAAGTTGGGTTGAACTTGTGCACAAGTTGATAGATTAATTTAATCAACATGCAGATTCTTTTTCCTTGCTTAGTTAGTTTACCATCATTCGAAAGCATCCTCAAGAAGAAATCATTGATTTCAATATCCGATTCAATCGCACTTGAGAAATAGTGTCTGATGGTCTGATACCAACTAGCGAACAAGTTGTATATTATTATTTGAGAGCTTTTGACTCTAATATCAGTATGATCATACGATAATCTCAAGTTTTCACCTTCCCTAATATTTTTCAAGAAGCATCTAAATTAGAGAAAGACCTCATTGCCACTAGAGGATTTCCACCAAAAGCGGTACTACCAATTTTCCTAGATATCCTCCAAGCTTTTGGTGCTAGCTCTTTGAGTTCTTCTCATTATCCAAGCATAGACATTCCAAAATGGAGTGGAAAACTGTCTATCCCAATAATACAAATACATCAATATTTCTTAGCATTACCTCATATTCCTTCAGTTCCTACATTACCTGCACCACCTGTCCAGTCAGCTCAAGAATCTCAAATTTTTGTCTTACTGGACATGAAATCAACAATGAAGAACTTGACTAATGAGGTTACATCAATGAAGAGAAGAGAAGCTGGAAGGAGTTTTTAATCGAGATGATTTACCCAAGTAATGAGAGATACAGATCCATAAAGCAATAAAGGTCAAGAGATTTTGATTGTAGTTTATGCAAATGATGATGAAGAGTTTGCAACTCCTACAAATTTGGATTACTAGTGCTCTACATGCAATGTTTCGCATGGAGAAAATTCATGTATGATCCACCAGCACTATGTAAAAAAGGTATCTATTGAAAAATTAGAGAAAACTTTGAAAAGACATGTGAACATGATTAGAGAGATGAACCATAATTTCATGATGCCTTCAGTTGAACAAGTTGCAGTCCTAACAAGATCAGGTAAAAAACCCCTGCAAGTAGATCCTCAAGACCTCCAGCCTCTAAGTTTTCCTCTTGCCCCTAAAACTCTACCCAAAAGAGATATCCCCTATTAAAAAAGGTCCCAGGTCCCTATCTAGAGCATCGGGTCAAAAGTACATAAAGAGTCTGTCACATAAAAAGAGGCCAAGACTCAAGAACAAATAAAAGAAAGGTTAATATTTTATTCTCTGATTAAGATATAGAACGGAAGTATATCAGGGATACATAAGCATATATGATGCATTTACTAAGGAAACAGAGAAATTTTGACTCATATTCTTTTAGAATAGTAGAAGAAATGAAGAAGACCCCTCAAAAGTAAGCATGTATGATGCCTTACAATTTCCTGGTCAGATTGATCTCTTGCAAGAATATTTGAGGTCAATAAAAAAAAATGTAGGAATCCATCCTACTCAAATACAGTTCAGACCAACCTCACATATACTACTAGAAAAAATAGACCACCCCCCTTTTATCTATCTCTTCAAATGGAAGGGTGGGTCGTACATAATTGCATGATAGACTCAGGTGTTGCTACTACAATAATACCAAAAGCAATGTGTGATATTATGGGAATGGAATACACTAGAAGTAGCCTAGGAGTTCTACAGTTGGATGGCACTCCAGTCAATACTGTAGGGATAATCAAATATATCCCTATAAAGCTCCATAGAATGCCTCAAATTGTAGTCATACAAGAAGTGGTAGTAGTATATTTACCACTATACTTCAACATATGTTTATCTAGGGAGTTCATGGCCAAGTTAGGAGGATATCTATCTTTAGAATACTCACATCTGGAAATACCTTTTAAAGGTAGAAGGATTAAGATATTTAGTGAAAAAACATCCACCTTTCACATAGAGAAGATAGAAGAAGTTGGTACTGTTAACATGATGACAAAAAAATGGAGGACCTTGATCTAATGGAAGAGGCATTGGAAGAGCTTCAAATAGAAGACCATTTCTCTCTAAAGAATTTCAATGCCATGATAGAAACCGATATGGGAAGTTATTCCATTATAAAAACAAAGGAAAAACTAGTGGCTCCTCCTTCCAAAGAAGATGAACCTACCAGTCAACACTAGAAAATTTTCTTTGATGGAGCTAGATGCAAGAACAGAGCTAGTACAGGAATAGTCTTAATCTCCCCCATAGGCAAAGAGAATTTTTTCTTATAGGATAACATGGATTTGCACCAATAGTGCAGTAGAGTACGAAGCACTTTATCTGGGTCTAAGAAAGGCTAAAAAATTAATAGTTAAGTAGCTACAAATTTATGGAGATTCAAAACTTTTCATGAATCAAGTCACAAAAAATGTACAAGTAAACATTATTATCTAAAGGTATACATAAATAAGGTGTGGGACCTTCTAGAAGCCTTCGAGGCTCTGAATATTAAGTCTATACCTAGAGATAAAAACACCCACGCTGACTTGTTGGCATCTGTAGGAGTAAATTTCTGCCCCATCAGCAACATCATTCAGAAGTCTAAGATAATGAGACTCATATATAGACCCTCTATGCCAGATAAAAATATTTTTTGGAAAGTTTTCAAAAATTATGAGCAAATATTAGATTTTTTAATCTATGAAATGAATTGCTCAAGCAATAGAACGTTGGAAGATGAAGAAGAAGGACTGATTTAATTAAATAATAATTATATTCCCAAGGGACTGATCACCCTTGAGAGTCTTTTTTACAATAATGACAGAGCCATAGGTCATAAAATAAAAGTTTATAAACATCAGTATAAAGAAGTTTAACTAGAACCAAGAAAAATGATCAAGGTTGGAGTTAATTGTACAGTAGAAGAGTTAAACTAGATCAAGGAATTGTGCAAGAAATTTCTAAATATTATTTCTTGGGTGTACAATGATCTTAAAGTGTACAAGAAAGAGGTTATACAAGATACCATTGAGTTAGAGGAAGGCACTGAACCTTTCAAGAAAAAGCAGAGGCCTATGAATCCAAATATAGAAGCATTGATGAAGCAAGAATTGTTAAAACTCCTTCAAGCTAAGATAGTATACCCTATTAAACATTCTACCTGTGTAGCTAATTTAGTCCTAGTTAGGAAGAAAATGGGGACATTAGACTGTGTGTCAACTTTAGGAACCTGCATTTGGAAAAAAGAGGACTAATTTGTCGATTCATGGGTTTTCGTCCGAGTCTATCTGCTTTCAAAGTCTGGGTTGCAAAAAGCTGGAAAACTAAAGGTGAGTTACAAATATCTATTTATCCAAATGGTTATTTTCTTGCTTTATTTGCTAATAATGAAGATAGAGAGAAAAATTTTCAAGCGGGTCCTTGTTTTTTGGAAGGGCAGGGCTTTTCATGAAGCCCTGGCATACTAAATTTAAAGCCAAAGAAGATATGCCTTCTATAGCTCCCGTGTGGGTTAGACTCTTTGGCCTCCCTATTGAATTTTGGAATCCTACTATTTTTTCTTCAATTGGAAACTCTTTAGGAACTTTTATGATGACTGCTGATTGTACTCAAAATTTTGAACATATTATTTATGCTTAGATTTATGTTTTAATGGATTTTGACAAATCCCTACCTTAAAATATCACATTACAATTTGGGGAAGACACTTGGGAGCAAGTAGTGTACTATGAGAACATTCCTTTTCATTGTAGAATTTGACATGAATATGGTCATTTGGTCAATGCTTGCCCAAATAAAATTCCTGATCAAAAGAAAGAAGATATAAACTCAGTAGGTTTCTAAATACCCAAGAAGAAGAACACTCAGAAAAAACTAGTTATGAAGGATCAATCAAAGTCATCTGCTAATATGTTCGAAATCCTTTCCACAAATGATGTCCCAAGTGAGGAAGAGGAAATAATGGAAACTAAAATCTTAGAAACACAATTTAAATATGAAGGGAAGAACTTAGAGACAAACCAACAAATCAAAGGTTTTCAACAAAAAAAAAAGGAGAAAATTTACACAAGAAAAACAATATTTCAAATGTCAAAACTTCAAATAATGCAGGTCCCAATATAGACTCCGTTGAACCATCTAGTAAAATTTTGGTTGTGTACGAGCATTCTTCAAGGTTAGAATCCATCTCAGATTAAATTGGAAAAGTCAAGAAACAGGGAAAAAAAAATTGAAGATGGATTCTAATCAAAAAGTAGGTCGCAAGACCAATCAATATCATATGGTAAACGAAGGTGAAAATCTTGTAGAGGAAGGTAATATTAATGCCCTTCCCAACTTTTTTAGCCATGGTATTAATGAAGATCATCACTTGGAATATTAGAGGACTCAAAGGGAGTCTTTCAAAACAAAATGAAATTAGAAGAATGATTCAAATAAATCATCCACATCTTGTTTTCCTTCAAGAAATAAAGATGTCAATGGAGGATATGGACTTAATTGCTAGTAAAATTTGGCCAGCTGGAAAAGTGGTTTCTCTCAGTTCCCAAGGGACTTCGGGTGGCATTTCTTGTCTTTGGGATCCAAAAGAGGTAGTTATTCACCATATGGTTGGTAGTTTGGATTTTTTTGCTATATTTATTCAAAGTAGACATTCCAACCAGATTATGCTCTGCATTACTGTTTATGCTCCGACTTCTTTGGAGGAAAAAAGAAGACAATGGAAGGATATTACTCATATTATCTCTTATTTTCCTAAAGCTTGGATCTTGATCGAAGGAGATTTCAATACCATCCTCTCTCTGGATGAGAAAAGGGGGGAAAGAGAAATTTGGACAAAAGCACTGACCTCATGAGTGAATATATTGCAAACCTCCATATTGTGGATATCCAACCAGATAATGGCCTTATGACTTGGTATAACAGAAGGCAAGTCTTAGCTTATATAATGGAGATATTGGGGATAGGATTTTGCTCTTTGAAAATTTCTTAATCCATGGTCACATTCCTAAAGTGAAGACTCTTAATAATGTTGGTTCGGATCATTGGCCAGTCATGGTGGAAATATGGAAAACCAATGTGAGTTTCTCTCCTTTTCGTTTTCAATTAATGTGGCTTAGAGACATTTCCTTCAGACCTCATGTGCAACAATGGTGGAAGGAAGGTAAACCTAGGCATGGGACTAAGATGTTCTATTTTGCCAAAATACTGCAATACATTAAATCCAAAATCAAGACTTGGAATTGGAAAGAGTTTGGGGATGTTCATAAAAAAACATGAAGTTATTGCTCATCTTGAAAATTTGAATAAGAAAATCCATTTAGATGGCCTCACAAAGAAGAGAAGTGCAAATGAAATTAAACTCACAACTCAGTTAGAGGAATGGGAAAAAAGAGAAGAAATCTTATGGAAGCAAAAATCTAGAATTCAATGGCTCAAAGAAGGAGATCAAAACACAAATTTCTTCCACAAATCTCTTCTAGCTCGAAGATCTCACAACTTTATTTCTTCCTTAAAATCAGATTCTGGAGATGTTTTTTATACTTGGGATGGCATGAACTCTATTGTTGTTGATTACTTTTCCAATATTTTTGCTGCTACTCCCCTTGAATCAGCTTCACAACATAATGTTCTTAAAGCAATCCCTTCTCTTATCACTTTTGAGGAGAACTCTATTTTGATTGCTCCTGTTACTATCAATGAACTTCAACAAGTAGTTTTTAAAATGCAAAAAGGGAAAACCCCAGGTCCTAATGGTTTTCCTATTGAGTTCTACCAAGAGTTCTAGGATATCCTTCATTTTGATTTATTAGAGGTGGTGGAAGAAGCCAGGAAAGCCAAAGAAATTTTGAAGGTTATAAATAAAACTTATATTACTATTGTTCCAAAAGCTCAAGAGGTTGATCATATCTCAACTTTTAGACCTATTGCTTTATGTAATTTTCTTCTCAAAATCATTACTAAAATCATGGTAGAAAGGTTGAAGCCTCTTTTGCATAAGATTATTTCCCCATAGCAAGGGGGTTATGTGGAAGGACGTCAAATAGTAGATGAGATAGTTCTTGCTCAGGAAGCCATCCATTCCATGGATATGCAAAAAGATAGAGTGGATTGGCACTTCCTTATCAAAGTTTTGAGGCAATTTGATTTCTCTAAGGATTGTATGGATTGGATTATGGGATGTATCTCTTCAATTTCCTACTTAGTTCTTATCAATGGTAGGGCTTCTCAGTCTTTCCCAGATTCCAGAGGTATTAGGCAAGGTGACCCGCTATCCCCTTATTTATTCATCATTCTTGCTGAATGCTTGGGTAGGACTATAACCAAAAAGAGGGAAAACAAAACCCTTGAGGGAGTTACCATTGCTAATGGAGCTAGACCTATCTCTCATCTTCAATTTTTGGATGACTCTACTCTTTTAGGTAAAGCTAAAGTTAAGGAAGCTTCTAATATTAAGCAAATCATTAGCTATTTTTCTAAGGTTACTGGGCAGTTGATCAATGTAGACAAATCTAAAGTTATTTTCTTTCACTACTTTGCTAGACAGGAATCCATGGTCTTGGATAAACTAAGATATAATAAGACCTCTCTTCCAATCACTTATTTAGGTATTCCCATAAATATTCAAAGGCAGAAAAATAAATATTTGGTTTTCTTCTAGGGGTAGAATCACCTTGGTAAAATTAGTCCTTCAAGCTATTCCTATTTATGTTTCTTCCATTTTGAATATCCCAAAGGCTATTCTTCGAGAATTGGATCAAATCAGTCATCATTTCCTTTGGAGTGGTACTAAGGAGAAAAGAAAATGGGCCTTCATGAAATGAGATACTTTATGTCTTCCTAAGAGTGAAGGGGGTTAGGATTACGGTCTTCAATTAATAACAACAAAGCTTTACCTACTAAATTATATTGGAGGATGTTGCATAACCCCAATGCTCTTTGGGCCAATAATCTCCGTGCTAAATATGCTGAGGACAAAAGTCCTGAAGACCTTTTTCGCTATCAACTTCCTACCAAAGGTTCTCCCATTTTAGCAATTCTTAATACTGGTGAAGATTTGATAATTTTTTTTATTTTGGATCATTTATAATGGTCAACATGCAAATTTTTGGACAGATTCTTGGGATGGTCACAAGCCTTTGATAATTCAGTTTCCCGATTGGAGGCATTGGATGGAGGAGCTTCACCAAGCTAATTGGATAAAGGTGGCTAATTACTATCGATACCATACTGGTAATTCAAAGGTTGGTAGATATTGGATCTCTATTGAGGACTAGCCTATTCAAATCCTAGAAAGGCAAAGACAAGATATCCAAGGCATCATTCATATGAGATCCCTCTCTTGGTCCCATGAAAAAGATTGTTTTGGATGGAACAACACTACTAAGGGTGAGTATTTAGTTTCTCAAGGTTATTTGACCTTATGCCATAATAATCCCAACCATTCTTCAGACATATTTTCTTTATTGTGGGCTCAAAAGCTCTGGCCTAAGGTGAGGTTCTTTAATTGGATTTTATTGCATTGTAGGGTGCTTATTGGTGAGCAACTTATGAAGCATGGTTTTCATGGCCCTTTTAGATGTGAAATGTGTGAAGAGAATGTAGAAAATATCAACCATATTTTTATTGAGTGTACTTTAGCCTTTGAGCTATGGAGGAGAATGACCACTTTACTTGGCTTATAGTGGTCCAATTTTTTTACTTTTGAACAGCTTTGGAGGGATTGGTCTAATCAAGAGGGTGTTGATCATTTTATTTTTTTTTGAAAAAAATGAAAACTTGTATTAATACAAAGACCAATTACAAACGGGAGAGAACACATCCCGACCCAGAGCAAAGAGCAACACAACAAGTGCAAAGCACAAAGGCAACACTAACAACCACAGGGCAAAGAAAACAACAGGGCACGAAAAGGCGACATGTCGCGAAATCGTGACATGTCACGAAATCGCGACAGTCACCCCCATCTCGACCGTGTCGGTGCCAATAGTCGCGATAACGTGACATGTCGCAAAATCGTGACATGTCACGATATCGCGACAGGAAGGGCCCTCGGCAGCCACACGCAAAAGGAGTCGCAAAATCGCGACGAAGTTTCTAAACGGCACTCATGCCACAAAAGGGTCGTGATATCGCGACAATTATCCTCCCAACCGCTTAAGTGCCAAACGTGTCACGATATCGTGACAAAAATACCTTGCAGCTTCCAGTTTACCAAACTATCATGATATCACAATGAATTATCAACTTTGCTCTTCATCTTCAAAAGAGGCGTGAAATCACGACATAATCTCAACAAGAGCCGCGATAGCGCAACATGTTGCGATATCACGCCAGAAACCCACCAAAGGCCACAAAGGCTCAACCTGTCGCGAAATCGCGACAACTATCAGCTCGAGGCCGTGACGGCACTATAGGTCACGATATCACGACAATTTTCCTTCCAGCCGCTTAAGTGCCAAACGTGTCGCGATATCGCGACAAGATTACCTTGCAGCTTCCCACTCTCCAACCTGTCTCGATATCGCGACGAAATTTCAACTTTGCTCTTCAACTTCAAAAGAGGTGCGAAATCGCGACAGGATCTCAACAAGGACCGTGATAGCGCAACATGTCGTGATAGCGCGACATGTCATGATATTGCGACAGAAACCCACCAAAGGCCGCGGAGGCTCAACCTGTCGTGATATCGTGACAGCTTCCGGCTTGAGGCTGCGACAGCACTACATGTCGTGATATCGTGACAAAAAATTTCCTTAGCATAAAAAACACTACACATTATTTCAAAATTTTTTCAAGGCCTTGTCTAATCTCTACATCCTCCACAGGCATATCACTATGCAGATGCATCCCAACCTCCCTCTCAGCACCCATCTTAGCAAGGAAATCAGCCGCTTTATTAAGAGTTCTACTAGCATAAACAGGTATCACATCCTCTAATTCCTTCCAAAGCTCTTTAATTTGGGAGACCAAAATCTGCAGCCTCCAAGATTTTAAGGCAAAGTTCCTCATGCAATCAAGAGCGCCAACCAGGATTTGGGAATCAGACTCAATGATTATCTTTCTATGACCCTGCTTGATGGCCCAGATGGAAGCAGATTTAATAGCAAAGGCCTCGGCTTCATTATTTGTGGCATATCCCAGACCTTGCAATTCCCAATAGAGCACAGCCCCAGCATGATCACGACAGATTACTCCACTTCCAACATTGCCCGGATTGCCTTTTGTATCTCCATCAGTGTTTATTTTGATCCAGCCTTCTGGGGGAGGTTTCCAACAACTTCTTACCTGTCTCTCAAGATTAGCAGCTCTCTCTTCCAGAGGCTTAGAAGCAGGCTGATTTTCATCCTCAACATAGATGGCAACGGTTTCCACTACTTTGCTCCAGATGACCTGCCATATCCCATCCACCAAAGAGAAGGTTTCACAAAAAATACGAGCATTTCTTTCCAACCACACCTGCCACCAAATAAAAAGGAAACCAAGCTCCCACATGCGGTCGAAGAGCTTTAGATGTAAATCTACCTCTCTTCCAGCTTTCCCATAAATTGGTCTGAGACAAGTCTCTAATAGCCTAAAGTTTAAAATGGGAGAACCAACGATGCCAAATCTGTTGTGTGAAAGGACAATAAAACAGAATATGATCAGCAGTTTCCTCATTCCTATAGCATAAAACACACTAGGAAGGACCAATGATGCCTCTGATTCTGATATTGTCAAAGGTTAGGATTCCATTGTGCATCAGCTGCCAGGCAAAGAAGTTCACTTTCGGCCAGCCCTTGGGATGCCAAATCTTCCTCCATTCTTGAACCGGAAAAGTGTGGGGGGGGCTCTGGAAGGATCGAATCATAGCCCTCCTTCACAAGATAAACCCCAAGGTTCCCAAAGCCCCGTGCAAGCTCATCCTCCTCATATCTCCCAGTAAGAAACCGTTCAGACAAGATTTTTTCCAGAGTTGGAGCCTGCTCCGGGGGGATTGGAATAGGCCATTCACCCAGCCGCTTGAACTTTTGAATCTTATACTCCCCCAATTAGCTGGTATTGAAGTAGCTCTCAATATGGATCCATCCCTTATCTTCTAGAGCTGATTTTAATAGATGTAATTCAGGAAATACAGCAAGAATGGGAGGATTCTGATCCCAAGAATCAGTCCAAAACCGGGCCTTCTCCCCTCTCCCAACTTTCCAGAACAATTTATCTTTGATAATGCAAGATCCAAGCTTGAGAGCCTGCCACACTAATGATCCATTACCCTCCAAAGGAAAGCGGCCCAAGTCATTGGGGTGAACAAGACCCAAGTATTTACTAGAGAGGATTCTCAGCAAGAGGGACGTTGGCTGGGAAATCCACCTCCAATACAGCTTTACACCAGAGCCTGATTGTTAAACTTGGAGCTTCTTAATCCTAGCCCACCTTTTTCCTTGGGTTGGGTGACCTTATCCCATCCAACCAAGGCCCATTTCCTCTCTCCTTTGGCACCTTCCCAAAGAAAACTTCTAGCCACTTTGTCCAGATCTTTCCAAATTGATGGAGGGGCAACAGGATAGAGAATTTATAAATTGGCATGACCTAAATAACAGACTGTAGGAAAGTCGATCGGCCCCCATAGCTTAACCATCTATGAGACCAAGTGATTCATTCTCTCTTTGATGCCATCCAAAAGGTCCTTCCGGAAATCAACTTTCAGCTTTTTGAAATGCGAGAGGAACCCCGTGTAAACAACAGAAGAGAGGTCCTAGTGAATCCCAAGATCTCAATAACTCTGTCTTGTGACCTTTGATCAAGATTAAAGAAGACCACTTTGGATTTTGTTTCATTGATGACTTGATTAGAGGCCCGGAGGTAGACGTTTAGAGAATCTCTAATTCCTGTTGCTTCCCTAAGGCTGGCCACTCCCACCAATCCAGTATCATCCACAAACTGTAAATGAGTCAAAACTTTAGCCCCAATTTTAATTCCTGTTATTTGTCCTTGAAGTCTTCTTCTCAGGAGGAGTCTGCCTAATCCTTCAGCCAAGATGAGAAAGAGATAAGGAGAGCAATGGTCTCCTTGGCGAAGGCCTCAAGAGGCTCCAAAAGGTGGCGAGGGAAGCCCCTTAATTAAAACACAGTATGAAGGCGTAGAGATACAGCTCATGACCCAGGCAATCCAGTCCTGAGAAAAACCAAAGGCTACCAACATCTTGACCAAGAAGCCCCACTCTACTCTGTCATAAGCCTTAGACATATCCAGTTTGATGAACATTCCTTTGTTACCTGAATTGTGCATAGTATGGATAGCCTCCTGAGCCAAGATCACTCCATCCAAGATCTGTCTCCCTTCAACAAAACCCCCTTGCTCTGGGGAGATTATATTCTGAAGAAGAGGTTTTAGTCTTTCAGCCATAATTTTAGTGATTATTTTGTAAATCACATTGCATAAGGCAATAGGTCTGAAATCAAAAATGTGAGCCCCCCCTCTCCTTTTGGAATTAAGGTAATAAAGGTGTGATTTAGAGCCTTGAGCATTCTTTTGTTAGTTCGGGACTCCTCAATGACAGCCGGAACATCCTCCTCCAGGGTATCCCAGAAGGCCTGAAAAACTCAATAGGGAAGCCATCAGGACCGAGCGATTTTCCAAGTGCACATCCCAAAGACCACCTTCTTGAGTTCATCACGATCAATGGGCTTAAGAAGGGCCTGATTATCTTCATGAGAGATAATAGAGGGAATGCCATCAATGACTTCATTTTGGGCTTCCACATCATGCTCCATACTTTCCTTAAAGAGGTTTGAGAAATACTCCATTGAGTGGGAGTGCATACCAGGGAGAGTGTCAAAAGAGTTTCCATTCTCGTCTTGAAGGAGTTCCATGTTATTCAATTGTCGTCTAGCACAGGCAGAGCGATGGAAAATTTTTGTATTTCTATCTCCTTCTAATAACCATGTGTTTCTTGCTCTCTGTTTCCAGTAGATCTCTTCTTGATTATCAATGTCCTCAACCGCTTTGCATAAAGCATCATCCTTGGATTTAAGATGCTCATAAATGATTCCTTCCCTGAATTGTTTTTGCACCTCATTCCATCTGGTCAACAAGGGAGCCCGTTGGAGCTGGAAATTAGATTTGTTAGTTTGCCTCCACTATTTTAGTTTACTCTTAACAAAAAGAAGCTGTTTATGAAATTTGAACATAGCTGTCCCAAAAGGGAGACGACCTTCTTCCCACCACTGTGGAATTTTCCTTCGGAGGTCCTCTTTTTGCAACCAAAAATTTTCAAATTTAAATGGTTTGTAATACTGCCCTGACATAGTCCCTCCCTCCAGCAAAATGGGAGAGTGATCTGAGACTGGGCCCTCCAAAATCTAGAATTTTATATTCCATCTAACATAAGCTTCCTCCGAGACCAGAAATCGGTCAAGCTTAACCCTCCTGTTGTATGGCTCTCTTCTATTATTAGTCCAGGTAAAGTTTGTACCAGGGCCTTTGATATCAACAAGGTTAAAGGCCCGGACTTGGGCAATAAAAAGCCGGTCCCCTGTATCCAAAACTGGGATGCCACCTTCCTGATCCCTGGGAGATAATTTGGCATTGAAGTCCCAGCAATAATCCAATCAAAGTCTTCCCGGGAGGACCTCATGTTTTGAACAGCTTTCCATTGAAACCGCTGACCATCGATGTTCTAAGCCCCATAGAAATTTGTAATTAAGACTTGTTCAGCTGTAACAATGTTCCTAAAAAGAGATGTGAGGACACCCCTCCAAGCTATATGTTCTATTGCTATCCACGCCAAAGGGTTCCAAAGAGTAGCAATCCCTCCCGAGGCACCTAGAGCAGCCACAGCCATATGGCCAGCACCCCTCCAGATTCGACTGACAGTTTTACTCATAAGGTCTAAAGACATTTTTGTCTCCTGAATGAGCAGAAAGTCTGTTTTACTTCTCTCTAAAAGTATTTGAATAGCAGATTGATGGGTTCTACTATTTAAACCCGTCACATTACAAGATTGAATAATCATTGGAAACCTTGGGAGCAATAAGAATCAATTGTTCTCACCAATCCTCCATTGATTAGCTTATCTCCTTGCACTGCAATTAGATCCTTATTGGATTTCCTGCCCACCCCTTGGGAATTACTGTTTTTCGACCTCTTCTCCACTTGGGTAATCCCTAGAGCTGGTCTTTCTCTGATATTTTCTGCATTTCCCATGGTGACATCCTTAATAGCTGGCTGTGCTGGGGAGTGGATTACCAATGCCCCTAGGTTTTCTAGCTGTAAAATCTTAGAGGAGTCAATCACCTGTTCTAGGACAGGGTTTGGTGAGGGAGGAGCATGAGAATGGATGATATTATCCTCAAGGTTCCCATCTACTCCTTCCATAATTTGGTCTTCTTGATCCACAAGAGATTTGAAGATTTCATACCGGTTGGTTGGCTTGGGTTGAGCTTGCTCCTTGCCATTTCTCTTTTTGTTTCTTCTTCTCTTCTGCTGTTCAAAGCCATCTTTCTGGGCATCAGAACCAGGGGGAATGATGGGTGGTTCCTTTATCGGAGTGGGCTTACCCTCTCGGGGGAGATTTGGCATTCCCTGTGGAACATCCGCTTTGGTGCTCAAGATATTTGGGCAGAACCTAGCCAAATGGCCATGCTTATGGCAAACTCTACATTGGAAAGGTAGGGCTTCATAGTCTAACTGCTGTATCCAGGATTGTCCTGCTAACTCCAGTTCCATCTCAGCTGGTAGCAGCTGGCTAATATCTAGTTCTACACAAATTCTAGCATAAACAACAATGTTTCCTTCTATGGTATCTTTGGAAACTCCCAAATATCTACCTAGAGAGTTACCTATCAATTCAAGAATCTGCTCACCCCAAAACTCCATCGGGAGAGCATACAGTCGGATCCAAATCGGGACAGCCGTGGGCTCAATGCGAGGGTCGAAGCCCACTCTCCACGATTGGACAAATAACCCTACCGGGCCATGGCTCCTCTTTTCTGATTCAAATGCTCTGTTTCTATCCACTAAGGAGGAAAAACTAATAATAAAATACCCATTGCTTATGGGCCATAAGGATTACTCACCAATAGGCTCCCAGTTTTGTCTCATCCAGGTGTGTAGAAAGTGCAGGGTGGGTCGGATGCACATGAATTTGCAAATCAGGTCATGAGTAGCACGGTAGTTGATCGTGTCCTCGACCAGCTTTGGTTCTATGACAACCTTCGGTCTGGAAGCAGATTGCGGGAGACATCCATTGACTCTGTGCATAGGAGAACCCTTGCCCGCATTCCTAGATAGCGAATGGTAAGCACTCCGCTGAGCTTCATCGGAGGAAGACGTAGGGTTTTCTCTTAATATCTCGGCATAAGAGGTCTTCTTCCCATCAAGAAATCCTGGAGGAGACCCCATTGGGCCCTCCCGAGGCAACGAAAGAGCCGTCAGCAAAAAACAATAGCAAACCACCTGAGTCCCTGGTAGAATCTTCCCACCAGAAACCCTAGAGCCTCGGCCGACGACAGTTTAGAAATTTTCCCGCCAAATCGCCAGAGCTCAAAAACCAGTTCGATCGCCTTCCATCATTTTTCATCAGGGTTTTGATCATTTTATTAGGCAGTTAGTTTGGATGGGTTCTACCATTCTTCTTTGGAATATTTGGAATGAAAGGAACAACCAAATTTTTAATCAATATATGAAGGATATTCACTATATTTGGAAAAATACCATAGCCAACTTAGTTGAATCAGTCCATCATCTCCTTAATCACCCCCAAAACTCCCACCAAATATGGGATCAAGTGATGCAAAGATTGAAGATTAAACCTTCTAAGGGCAACCAACTTAAAGGGAATGTGAGTATTAGTAAGATGGATAGGAATAGAAATTGGAAACCTCCTCCTAAGGATTTTGGAAAAGTTAATACTAATGGAGCCTCTAGAGGGAACCCTAGAAAATCCAGTGTGGGAGGAATTGGTAGACTTTTAGATGGCTCCCTGGTTTTTACTTTTGTTGAGAATTTGGGTATTCTTTCCAATAACCCTGTTGAGGGGTATGGTATCCTCAAAGGCCTTCAGGAGGATACTAAGATTGGATGGTAAAAGGTGTTAGTTGAGTCTGAATCTCAACTTATGATTAATATCTTGAAGAATCCTTCTAATAATCATAAGGTGGATTGGAGAATAAAAAGAATTATTGAGAAGATTCAGTTAATCCAGATGGGATTTTTGAAAGTTGATTACAATCATGTGGTCAGAGATTAAAACAAGAGTTTTGATGCTTTAGCTAATTGGGCTTTGGACACAGGTGATCTTACTTTTTATGGCCACCCTCCTATATAGTGGGCTTCTCAAATTAGGAAAGCTCTTCTTTCTATCATTTCTTTGGATGGCTCCAGTTTTGAAGGTACCTAGTTTCTTCTTGTTTTTTTTTTTTGCTTCTCTTTGGTTCATTCAATTTTTTTAGTTCCCTAACTCATTCTATTCTTTATTTTGTTTCCTCTGTTTATTCTTGCCTTAATAGTCTTTTGGTCTAGATAGGTCATTGTTTTGTTCATTTTTTATTTCTTTTTTGTTTTTTGTTTTTTTTGTTTAGTTTTTTAAGATGGGTGGGTTTTTTATTTTGTTTTGTTTTTGTGTTCTTTGTGTTGTTTTTGTTGTTCTTGTGTTTTTGTTGTTTTGTTTTGTTTTGTTTTTATGTTTTTTGTTATTGTTCTTGTGTTTTTTTTCGTTCTTGTTCTTGGGTTTCTCTTTGTTTGTGTTATTTTGTGTTTTTATGTGTGAGTGTTTTCTATGCTTTTTGTTTTTGTTTATTGTCTGTTGTTGGTTGTTTTTTATTTTTATTTTATTTTTTAATTTTTTAGGTTTTGGTTGTGTTTATTTTTCATGTTTTTTTTGGGTTATGTCTTTGTAGTGTTTTGTTATGTGGTTCTTGTGTTTTTCTATGTGGTTTGTGTTGTGGTTTCTTTTATATTATTGTGCATGTTTGGTTGTGCTTTTGTTTTTGACACACTCAAGGAGCATGTTTTTTATTTTATTTTATTATTTTTGTTGTTATTTACTTATTTTTAAATTGGTTTTGTGTGTTTGTTTGCTCCTTGAGTATGTCAAAGGTGGTAGGCCAGGTCCGAGTCCTGGGAATTTTTGGCGGAATGGATACCCCTGCCTCCTTAGGTCTTACCCGAAAGGGGCATCCCTTTTGGGATGTTTTCCACAAATAAAAAAAAAACTTTAGGAACCTGAACAAGGATTCACTCAAAGATCATTACCCACTTTCATAGATAGACCAGATTTCATACACAATTGTAGAAGTAGAGATATTTTACTTACTGGATGGTTTCTCTGGTTACAATAAAGTATGGGTTAGAGATGAAGATCAATATAAAACTGCCTTCACCACCAAGTGGGGAACATTCACCTATCAAAGAATGCCTTTTGGGTTGTCTAATGCAGGAGCAACTTTCCAAAGGGTAATGGATGTGGCCTTTGGAGAACTTTATAACAAGGTCATATTCATCTATTTAGATGATATGATAGTCTTTTATCACCATAAATAAGATCATATAGAACACATTGAGAGAGTATTTGAAAAATACAGAGAATTTTGGATTTCTTTGAACCCAAAGAAATCCATATACATCGTAGAAGAAGGTATTCTACTTGGTCATGTCATCTCAAAAGTTGGATTGGCCATAGATCCTGATAGAGTAAAATCACCATGGGAACTCTCCTTGCTCGCAAGAAAGAAATATTTGCAATATTTATTTGGACAAATAAATTTTGTATGCAATTTTATTATAGATTTTGCACAAATAATCAAACCAATGACAAAACTGCTAAAGAAGTATGCTCTATTCAAATGGATAGATCCAAGGAAATATGCTTTCCAAAAGATAAAATAAGAAATAACTCAATCACCTGTGCTTGTTAACCCTGACTACTCTTGAAACTTTATCTTATATGTTGTTGGGGAACAAGAAAGCTATGCTACGGTTCTCACCCAAAAGGGAGCTGACAATGAAGAAATGCCTATAGATTTTCTAAGTACTACCATGCATGATCATGAGGAAAGATACAATTTTATTGAGAAACAAGTATATGTCGTCATGAAGTCCTTAAATAAGTTCAAGCATTTCCTGTCACAAAGCAAAATCATTGTCTACGTGATTCATCCCAATGTTAGGAATTTTATAATACAAGGAGAACTTGGTGAGAAAAGAGTTGGTTGGGTGATAAAAATACAAGAATATAATGTAGAGATACACCCAACAAAAATAGTAATATGTAGATCCTTGTACCAAGAGTTAGCTAAGCAAGCTTTGAATAATCATATGGCCCACTCAAATATAATGTTGAATGAAGATCCAGATCAAAATCTAGAAAATACTAGCTGGATTTATGATCTCGTGGAGTATTTTTAGACTAGAAAATGTCCTAAAAATTTGAATGCTTCACAAATAAGAAGATACATAACCCAAAATTTGAGATACACCCTTTTATCAGAAGGGTTGTATAGAAAAAACATAGATAGTATACTACTGAAATTCTTAAAAGAAGATAAAAAAACAAAAGGTGTTGAAAATTTTTCATGGAGGTCTGTTTGGGGGACACTATTCAGGAAGAACTACTACATTGAAAATACTCAGAACAACATGCTATTGGCCTTCCATTTTTTCAAATAATTTCAATATAACCAAGAGTTGTGAATAATGCCAGAGATATGTAGGGAGGAACATAAATGCCCCCATGTCTCTAAAGTCTGTCCAAGTTGAAGAGCCTTTCCAATAGTGGGAATTAGATTTTATTGGTACAATAGATCCAAATTCATTAGATGGTCATAAATATATACTCACTGCTATAAATCATTTTACCAGTTGAAATGAAGCAATTCCCACTAAGAAGATCAATCAGGAAGTAGTGATTGAGTTTTTAGAAAGCTTGATCATGAGGTTTGGCATACCAGATGCCTTGGTCATAGACAATGAATCAGATTTTATTAGAGAGAATATGATTGAATTTACTGGCAAATATGGTATATACTTAAAGACCTCCTCCAACTACTACCCATAGGGAAATCGCCTAGCAGAATCCACAAACAAAAATCTTCTTAGAATACTGAAGAGGACTCTAAAGGATAACAAGAGAAGTTGGAACTCCCTGATAAACCAAGCATTGTGGGCTGATATGATTTTGATTAAAAAATCCATTGGTACATCACCATATTCCTTGGTCTATGGCAAAGAGGTTGTCCTACCCATACATATGGAAATACCAGCTTTGAAGTTACTCAACTAGATAGATTTTGAGGAAGGCCAACCAATGGAAGCTAGATTGATGCAACTCCTACAACTGGAAGAGTAGAGGGAGCAATATTATAATCACCATCAGAGGCATATGACAGACACCAAAGGGTGGTTTGAAAAAAATACTACTTTCAAAAAAATTAAAGTTGGTGACTCAGTCTTGGAGTGGAACGAGAGAAAATCCAATCCAAGAAATCACCAAAAATTCAATGCCTTTTGGGAGGGTCCCTTTGAGATAATTGTTGAGAAGCAATTTAATTCATTTTAGTTAAAGGATCAGTGGGGTATAATTCAACCCATAACAGTGAATGCTTTTCACTTAAAACTCTACTTTGAATGAACAAAGAGAATTTCCTATATATTATGTATATTATATAGTATTTTGTAAATATTTCAAAGTTTTTCGATTTATAACAGTTTTTTTGTCATAATTTCATGACTATCCAAGGTCGACAAGAAAAAGGACAAAATAAAAAATGGAAAGGGTATAAAGTCACCATTTTATCGAGATGTAATGGTTCAAATTCAAAATCTGCCATGTAACCTTCCAATGATTGGCAAGAAGGGACTCCTTTCGCAAATGATCGAGACCTTGAAAAACATAATTTCTAATTTAATGCAGCAGGTTAGTGATTGGCCAAATATTTTAGCATGTAGGAAAGTGTCAGAGACAATGCCCAAGAATATTTGGGAATATGAGTTCACCAATCATAGTTAATTCAATCCATGCATAATCTTTCAAATCGATGTAAGAAACCCTAATTCATTTTTGAATGAATTTCTCTACAATAATTTACTTGCTATTTTCATTCTCAAGCTCAAACCCAGTACAAATAAAATTTGTAAGTGTCTTTCTATGGATCCTAATAAAAATAGTCAAAAGGCAACAATTACAACATCATCTTTTGTTTCCCCAGTAGTGAGATGCGAAGAAGTAGGTGAGAAATTTTTTGATAGGGATGCTAGAATTGGCGATACTATTGTAACATGGAAAACTCCAGAGAAAATTTGGAGAGATACTAAAGAAAGAATGGCTACAAGAATCACCACATCTTCTCCTACTTTTACATTCAAAACTCTACTCTACTGGTATGTGTATATTCCCGTGCATCCTTGTCCTAAATTGATTAAATATATTGCTAGTTTTTATGACACCAAAGAAAAGACTGTTAAAAATTCCCAGGGTAGATCCCTATTCACCCTGAGCCCTAATGCTTCTATTGATTATTTTACCATTGGTCATGTGCCCTCTCTTGATCCAAAAGCTTTTGACCCTGTAGACCAGGCAAAATATTTTATTCCCTCTAAGAAGATAAAAAATTTCTTAGAAATGCAATTAAAGAAACCACCTACTAGAGGGACCATGCCCGAAACCCCCATTCCTCTAATGGATTTCAAAAATATAAAACTATTTTATATTTTAGCTATGGTGGTGGGCTTGAAGACAGATGAAAAATTTTATGGGTGGCAAATTGCACTGGTCAATTACTAAACCCTAAAAATTACGATTCTTCAGTTATGGATAGAAGTGTCAGGCCCATGTTTTTCGACTGGCTAGGATACATTTTTTGTCAAGTTCATGAGGGTTTGTCTTCAATAAAAAGAGTTTCTCAGTATTCTTTCAAGTTCTCATCATATTTAGTATGGGTTTTCTTTTATTTTATGGCTCAGGATCTAGCTTTCATTTTTGTGAATGATAAAGATGAGAAAGGAAGAACCTTGCCCGTATACGAATGGACTAATATTTTGTATAAGACAAAATCATATTATGATTTTAACAGAGAATTTTTGGGGCCAACCCTAAAGATTATGTATGGAGAGATAAGTGGGTTAAACCCAAAATCTATAAAAGTTTTACAAAAAAAACATGCAGAGGAGGGTGACTAGTTCATCCTTACTCAGGAAGTTGTTATTAGACTATATGGGTAATATTGGAAAACCTTTTTTTCTCTCACATTATGTCACTGATAGACTATTTTCTTTGGAATATGTGAGGCAAACTAAAGAAATAAATTTCAAATACGATACAGGTATAGGTAAAACTGAAACTTGTACAATGCCATTAAAGTTTGAAGGTACTATTGTTTCAAAGAAAGGGAAACATGAACAAATTTCTCAAGATCTAAGGTAATTAGGGTTGATAGAAATGCCACAATGATGGAGGTATCACCCCATAAATAGATTTACAGAAATATAATCTATTCTAAATAAAATCCCTGTAAAAAACTACCACATGTTCCCTAGGTAAGACATTAAAAATTGTAGAAACAATGTTGAAGATGAGGCATTAGAATGAATGCAACCACTACCCCCATGGCATGATTTCTATGAGCATGTGGTTGATTATAACCCCAAGGATAATCCTAAGCATGTCCTAGATGAAAAACTATCAATAGGATGCAGAAGAAGGGGGTCGAATGGACAATAGGGAAAATTCATGAATGGTGGATGATGAGGGTCCAAACTAATATGATTGATTTGAGGTGGCCTGTTAACAATGATCTTGAATTTTTGGTCCACTATGACCATTATCAAGCTACCTGGTTAGGTAATTTCACCAAAAAAGTACCCTTGAGCATTGGCGATAGCAAAGAGGTAAGCCTTGAAGCTGCTAAAAAACAAAAAGTAGACCAGAGTAAAGGTAAATAAGTTGCATTTGATCAAAAAAAATCCCATGCACAAACAAGGCTTAGGTCCTCTAAGAAGAAGTCACTAAAATCATCTTCATAGAAGAACAGAGAAAAACATATGGAAAAGCAATCTAGATGATGCCAAAAATGAGTTATGATGGTAAAGGACTAGGAAAATATGGGCAAGGAATAACTGAATCCTTGCACACAGAGAGGAGAGGAAAGCATTTGGCGCTCGATGCAGATCCATAAAAAGGTAGAGCCATATCTTCAAAGGCTCTAAAATTCATTCCTCCTTCCATCTCTGATACTGAATCAGATGAAGTGCTTCTTGGAACTAAGAAAAGAAAACTAAAATTCCTAGCAAGAGATAAAAAAATAAATAAATGGACAAGTTGAAATGGCTTCGAAAGTTGTAGAGGCCATCCAGAGTAGCAAAGATCAACAGTAGGAAACTGCTGAACACTCTGAAACTATTAGAGATAGTGAGAAAATTGCTCAAAATACTAGAGATGTTTCTCAAAATGTTGAAATAGCTGGAAATGATGATGTACAAGAAGAAGCTCAAAATGAATTAGTTGATAATAACGTCGACTTTACCCAAGAAAGACTAAACATAGTCATTTCTAAAAATATCATTGTTAAAAAAGAGATTGTTGAACACAACAAGAGCTAGCATGGGGAAATTCCCCTAAATGTTGAAATAATAGACATGGAAGAAGACACATATGTTGAAGAGAATGAAGGTGAAAAAGGAGAAGTAGCGAAATATCCCCAACAAGATGAGATTGAAAATTCTATTGCAAACGAGATTAATAAATATCACATAGTAAAAGATGAAAACCAACAGCTAGCCAAGAGTAGTTTCACAAAAAAATTGAATTACTGGGTTTTTTAATGTAACAATAGTAAAAGTATACATAAGTTCATAAGAGGTATTTTGAAAGGTAATGCTTTACTTATTCAAGTAATTCTTTTGTTTGATTTTCCAAAACTTCCTCTTCCATATTATTTTGATTTTGTTTCCCAATGGATGAAGGTCCTGGATTCTAATATTTTTTCTAGAAAAATTCCCTAGAAGGCACCAAGAATGTTAGTCTAAAAAGACTACCTTGAAGATAGCAGAGTTTTTTAAGAGTTGAACCTATTTTTCATTTTTGTTAAATAAAGAGCGAAAAAGACTAAGGTAGGAGAAATATCATGATTTCATGACATGTCAGAGTTTCACAAGCCTAGAAGTAGAAAATGAAGAAGGCAGGAGAAATGTCGTGATTTCATGATATGTTAGAGTTTTGCGAGCCCAAAAGTAGAAAATGAAAAAGGCAGGAGAAATATCGAGATTTCGTGACATGTCAGAGTTTCATGAGCCCAAAAGCAAAAAATGAAGAAGGCAGGAGAAATGTTGTGATTTCATGACATGTCAGAGTTTCACGAGCCTAAAAGCAAAAAAATAAGAAGACAAGAGAAATATCATGATGTCGTGACATGTAAAAGTTTCATGAGCATAAAAGTAGAAAATGAAGAAGGAAAGAGAAATTTCATGATTTCGTGACATGTTAGAATTTTGTAAAATGAAGATGTAAATAGAAATAGAAAATATAACTTTATAAGAACTTGTCGATAACCAAAATAACTTGTCGGCAACCAACACCATATAGTGATTGAAGTATCATATCCTAAACTCCTACCATTGGTGATTCAATTCTCTGATTGAACCAATAAGAAGCCATGCAAAATATACTGGTGCATTTTGTAGCACATTTGTAGTAACTAATTTTGTGTCAATATTTGTTAGCTGTCAAAAGATACTTACCATAGAGTATATATAATAGGGATTGTTCCCTAAATAAGGGTCGGCTCTTAGACATTTACAATACTGGATGTATGTACTCTGGATTTAAGAAATAAGATAGGCTTCTATTGGCTTTTGGTTCACTATGTGCAAGTTTATGTATTAACATTCGATGCTCCTATTTACATTACTAAGCTTTATGTTGTATTTGTTCTATTATCTGGACTCATGCACAATACTAGAGCTAAATATTTAATACATGTATGTGTTATATTAATATCTAAATCACATTAAAGAACTATGATTTTTGCGTGAAGATATAATAAACGCTTGGACTTTGAAGTTATATGCATTTATCTTTGTTGTTGTTTAATCTGCACCACGAGAAAAGCTCTAGCTATGACTATATTTCCATTTCTTTCAATAAACCCTTCTCCCCATTTTATCACAAAAAACCACGAAGGAACCAACCTTCTCTGGATATTAGATGGAACCCTTCAATACTAAGCCCGTCTACTCAATGTTGGTAAGGTCGTGGGTGCAATCATAACCATAGGCCGATTTTGCACCAATAGGACCCACCTAAAATTTTGGTTGTGATGTGAAGCTTTGTTTTGAATGTTTTATGGCTTAGCCTCCATTTAATCATTAATAGGCTCACTCAGGTTATGCAAAAAATAAATAATTTTATGATCTTTATGAATCTCAAATGCTTAACCTTTAAATCTACTTGAGTTTTAAATCTTACCCCATAGTTCACATTTAAATACCTTAATAAACTTATGAGATTGGATGGATGCATTAACAAAGTCTTAAATTATTTCAGTATTATATATTGTTATGTTGTTCAAGGTTCTTGGTCTCCATATTATGATTCACCTTTTTAATCAAACAATGGCTCTAATATTATATTTAATTGATTAATTAAATTTTATTGTGAGTCACCATTTAAATGATGAAACAAGGGATATGTCATTTGTTTTAATTTTTATTTATATTAATTATTGATTATGTTATGGTCTTATTTGATTTGGAATTTTTATTAAAGTTATAAAAAAATGGATGGACGATGATCATAACTATCGCAAGAGGTAGTGGCATTGGAAAAAATAGTGTCACATTATTTTGTTCACCATGACTCACCTACAACATGAGGACTACACTTGATATGTTGGCATCCTTCCATATGATGTGGTCAACAATAATGATTTTGAAAATATGGTTAAAAATTATGGTAGATGTGGTCTCGATGAGATAGTGGTGGTGAGTGTCACGGAAGAGAGCTTTACCTCCAATGATGGCATCTCACCAAGTAATACTAATTATTCAAAATGATGGAGTAAATAATCTATCACCGTGGTGGACCCTTTTGTAAGAAATGAAATAATTCTCAGTTTGCTACCACAAATGATAGAAATATAGAAGAATGGTTACACTTTGGTGAGCCATTATCGTTGTTGATGTAGTGAAAGTGGTAGTTTCAGATTCATGATATGAATGTCGATGATAAGCATGAGAACAAGTATTTTGATGAAGCTTTGGGTGAATGAAATTGCATACAAGTGGATAAATCATGCTAGTTTCATTCCAAATCACTTTGATGATATATCAGGTAGATCTCTCAATTTCAGTGGGATAACCAGAGTTGCAATGGGAATCACTATCATTTTTCTTGTTGTAGGATCATGTGGACGTTCATGAAGGTGATATTTTTAAGCATTTTTCCTCTCAAAATTTATCTGAAGTGTGTTGATGTTATCTCCTTCATCTACGATAATGTCATAGGAGGGAGGCAAACTTACCATCCATAGATCATCAAATTGAAATATCCCTTAGAAAAGCACGCTCGTGTTCATTCATTTTTGTGGAGGATATGCTTTTCGTGAGTTAGCCTACACCATAAAACTTCATCCCTTGTTGTCACGAGTAACTACAACTATTGCTAGCATCAACCTAAAGATAAATATTCTAGTGTCCATGTTGTTACTCAAGCGAAATGGTTAATAGGTTTATGATATTCATCACTGGGTGAAAGATCAAGGTATTCACAAAATATAATCATTTTTGCAGATTGCACTTCGAGAAAGATAGGAAGGATTGAATAGCAAGTTTTTTTATTCACAACAAAAGAATAAACCTTGGGTTGTGTCTACACCAGTATTTAAGAGCTAAAGGAGGGCAATAGTGCTAGTAAACTGTAACTCAAGGAGGTAATTATGATGGGTAGTGTTGTGTAAATTTTTGTCGGTTTTGAAGTTGGATGAGGGGTCCACATTGTACCATCGTGACTTGAAACCCAAAAACATCCTATCTTGTGTGACCATATACTGGTAGAGTGCAGGCGTTAAGAATTCTTAATGTGAAGTCTTGGAGTTGCACGGATGAAAACATGGACAAATGATAGGAATGTCAGTCTTATGGAACATCCTTGAGAGTCATAAAAATTGTGCAAACTATTAATATGTGGAATATGATTTGCCCATGCATACATTGTAGGTTATACTATTTCCATAAGTGAGGCAGCAAAAGGCAGTGCTAAAGTTGTTGCGTATGACAATTACGAGTGGAAAAGAGAAGAAGATGAAGGTGAATGGTTTGGGAAGCATTACGAAGCTAGGCCAAACTGAGGGAAACAAAACTCAATCAATGGAAGAGAAAAAGAAGTGGAAGAGTTTCTTCAAACAATTTTAATACCCATTGAAATGCATAAAAGAGGGTCAAAGACTTTTGGCAAGGATTGCATGTTGGAAACAAGTTTTGGTTGAAGAAACTTCTCCTCCCAAGTTGTTGGACTGCACCAAGTTTCAACATTGGAAGCCATTGAAACATAGTATGTTGCAAATGTATTTCATTTAAAATCTTTCTTTTGGCAATATATTGGAAATTTTAGTGAGTTTTATGCATGCGGATGGTAAACTTACCTATTTTTTTAATATATTGCACCCTTTTTCCTTAGAATATTGCACCTCATTAAATGTTGGACTACATGAATATGGGTCACACTAATGTTGGTTTAGTGCAGGATATTGATGTTTGCAGGTTCGGTTTGAAATTTTAAGGGTTTCGGTAACTTGTTTCTTTTATTTTATTTTTCTCTAACCCTAGCCCTTTTACATTTTTTTAATCTCATCAAATATATATATATATAAAATTTAAAATCCAAAAAAAAGGAAGCATGGCAATTACAAAGTTACATTTTCAATTCTCATTTTACACATTTTAAAGGAAATTCCAAATTCCAAATTTCACACAAGTTCACATTTTTAAAGGAAATTTGCAATTTCAAGTTCTACACAAATTCACATTTTTAAAGGGAATTCTAAATTTCAAACTTTGCACATTTTTCAAACAATCAAATTAATTTCATTTTATGTAAAAATGGAAATTTTAATAAATTCTAAATTTTCATTAAAATGAATAATTAAGGTGATATTCCAAAGCTCCTACATTGCAAAGTTAGATTTTAGTCATTTTATTTCATGCTCAAACAAATCTTAACAAAGGAAGATAAAATTTGTTAACAAAAGAAGATAAAATTTGTTAACAAAAGAAGATAAAATTTGTTAACAAAAGAAGATAAAATTTGTTAACAATTTGAGATAAAATGGATTAAATCACCATTCAAGGATTGTCATTTCAAAGTAGATAGATGATCAATAATGTTACATTTTTCACAAATTTCATGAACAACAAAGAACATTGCAAATCAAATCAATACCAAACCATAGGCCCCTTGTTAACAGTTACTTGCACCTCTAAGGTATTCAACACATTTTCATATTTTCACAAGCAATCAAGCACATTTTAAGTAATTAAGCAAACAAGAACCTTGGAGAAGTTTTAAATTTCTTTGCAAGAGAGGGTTTTCTGATAATACCCTGACTATGATGGTGATTTTGCAATTGGGAAAAATTATCACTCAATAGAATTGGTGCTAGAAGGAGGGCCAATTTGAGGTATTTGCTTTGTGTTATTTAAAGTTGTTTAAATTTAACGTTGCAGTTGTTGATGCATGAGTTTTATCTATTTTTAGTGGAAGTAGATGTTTGATTGTTATGCTTTATATTGATGCATATGTTCAACAAATTGTGAAAGTTTAAAAATTGTAAAGCAAAAAACACATCTTGATTGGTTACATTGTTAAGATGGAACCTAAGGTTATCATTACTAGATCTAAGGCTATAGAAGATACCATTTTCCAAAGCCTATCCCCTACTCAGAAACATAGAAGATCCAAGAGTGAAACAATTGTCATTCCACCTAGTGGGATTTCAGTTGAACCACCTATTGTTCCTATTCTTCCTTTTGTTCCTTTAGTCACACCACCACCAAATCCAATGGTTGGAAATACTACTTGGATGGGAGGGCATAGTAGCCCCTTGAACATTGTTGGAGATGCCCATGATATGCCCAAGAACATAGAGAAATTCTTACCCAAATACAAACATGATGGCACCAGATTAGTAGAGGAACACATTCAGGCTTATAAAGACACCTTAATCAAATTGCAAGTGGAACATGAAGATGTTGCTTGCAGAATATTTCCTTTGACCCTAGATGACTTGGCATATGATTGGTACATCAGTCTACCTACCAACTCTATTACATCCTGGGTCCAGTTAGAAACTACTTTTGTGAACCAATTTAGGTTACCCTTAGATCCTACCATAATCTATCATCAATTTGCTTGTTGTAGGAGGGAACCCAATGAACCATTGAGAATGTTTAACATGAGATTTCAAAAACTCTATTCGAGACTAACTGCTCCTTATGCTCTCATTGCCAATACTACCCTTCAGATGTACTTCCGGGTATTAGATCCCTTGACCTCCATGTTTGTTAGGAGAAACCCTTTGATCACTACTCTTGCCTTAGCATACACGAAAGCCATGACTATCGAGCAATAGTTGATACCACAGGGTTATGGGATAGGATAGTTACCTACTATAGGACAACCTAGGGCATACAATCAAATCCCAATGATAAACCAAGCATTATCATAATAGACTCCGATGTTGAACACTTTGCCCTACAATCAACTTTACCCTACCATACCCACTTATCCTTCCACATTCACTTATCCGACTACACCCACCCATCCGACCACTCCATTACTCTTAGAGAATCAATTGGCCACCCATAGAGCCATAGAAATGAATGCACAAGGCCTTGCCTACATTCTTAAACCCAACACCCATATAGAGTTTGAATCCATTTCAAAATCTAAATTTTCAAACTCAAGGCACCTTGCAAAATCAAAATTTTCAAAATCAAAACGTGGTACCAAATCAGAACATTCCAAGTTTCTAGAATCCAACTAATCCTACCACTACTACTATTCAACCTAATGAGTCTAATTCAAAATTTAAAGATCTACAAAGAGTTGTCCAGAAGCTAAGTAGTGATATGGTTCAATTACAAAAATAGGTACCACAAAATTCACAACAAAACAAAAACTATAGTTTTCAGAGGAAATAGTGGAACACACGACCAAACAATGGGGGTGTACCTACCCCTATGGTTAATCAGAATAATGCATCTACTAGTTCTAGTCAAACTAATACAATTGTTAATATTTTAGATTTGGCTATGAACAACTAGTGTAGGATGCATTCCACTAAAGAGCATAATGAAAATGAATATCCAGAATTTAAGATGACCTTAGATATTTTGTAGAAAGAGATGGATGATTTGGAATTAGTACCTAATGAGGACTCTTCTCATCAAGCTAGTTCAAGCAAAGGTAAGGGAACTACTTTAGTTGTTGAAAATTTTGATCCAAAAGATGATGAAGAAGAGGAAGATGATGATCCCATAGAAGAAGAAGTTCAGGCCTTTAGGCAATTTAAAAAGGGAAATCACAACTACCAATTGAGAAGTAAGAGTAAGATCCCAAATACTTCTACTCCTCCAAATAATTCCATTATTCCACTAGATACTAAGGAAAATAACAATCCTACACCTCCATCTCGGGTGGATTCATCCAAACCACCACAAAAGGTGCAAAACCTTGATAAAATTGCTTATAACATTGTTGAAGATTTAAAGAAAATGAAAGCTAACATCACTTTGTTTGAAGTTGCACAACTAACAAACCAACAAGATTCTTTGATTAAGGCTTTGGGTGGACCAAGTAAAATTGATGCTAAGAAAACTATAGAGGCACATTTGGTATTGTGAAAAGATAAAGGAGAAGCTCCTCCTTTCCTGTTAACCATCAAAATTGTAGGAAATAATTTACACAATTGCCTCATGGATTCAAGTGCATCAGGTAATGTAATGCCTCATGTTATTTGTCAGAGATTGGGTTTGAAGCCCATTCCTTCAAATAGAATTGTGGTACAATTGGATAAGTCTAAGGTAAATATCATAGGTATGCTTGAAAATATTCATATTCAACTTTCATCGAAACCTAGAATTCAATAATACATTGATATTCATGTTGTTGATATTCTTGATAGATATGGTATGTTGTTGAGTAGGGACTGGAGTAGAAACTTGAATGGCTATATGGCCATGGAATTTTCACACATGTGGTTACCTTGGAAAGGGGTAGCCAATCAAATTTGAATTGAAAGAGAACCCAGACTCAAGGATTTGATCATATAATATAACAAAACAAATGAAATCCTTTATAATGAGTCTAAGTTGGGAGTTTATACATTGGACACTAAGTTGGTTACAAATAGATCTAATACTGAAATTCCATCTTGTAGCCCACTTAATGATGACAATCTTATTTGGATACTTAAATTTTATGGATCTAAATCCAAACAAGGTAGTGGAGCTGGGGTTGAACTCATCAGCCCTAAAGGTAGGTCTTCTCTTGCTGCATTTAGATTACAATTTCCATGTACATGTAATACAATGGAGTATGAAGCATTAATTCTTGGATTACAATTAGCTTTGAATAAGAACATTAAATGTTTGAAAGTTTTAGGGGATTCAGAGTTAGTTGTTAGGCAAGTAAAGGGGCAATACACATGTCATGACAAAAGGCTAATTCACTACAAAAATAGAGTTAGAGACTTAATAGATGAATTTGAAGCCTTTAACATTTCTTTAATTTCTAGAAAGAGTAATCGCATGGCAGATTCTTTGGTAGTCATAGTAGGTACATTAAATCCCATTGATAGAAGAAAATTAAAAAAAATTCAATAGAATTGATTCCTTGTCCTTCTATACCTGACAATGTCAAAAATTTATAGGTATTTGAAAGTGATAGACACATCTTTGACTTTGTAACTAACTCAGGTGTTTTTGAAAACTAGGTGATTGATGAGGACCAATAGTTACAAGAGGATGAAGATGAAGAAGATGAGGTAATGAAGAAAACTAATGCTATCCCAAAAGGTATTGTCTCCCTCGAAAAGCTTTTTGATATTGACTACCAAAGCAAAAGGTGTGACAAAATCTCACTTCCAAATGATGCATATGATGTAGTTAATATTGGAAATAATGAAGATCCACATAATGTACTTATTGGGAAAGCATGCACACATCATGAAAAAGAAGGAATAATACACACACTTAAATATTATATGGATTGTATTGCATGGAATTATGAAGATCTAAAAACTTACAATCAAAACATTATCATGCATACTATTCCTTTGAAACCTGATTCTAAACCATTCAGACAGAAACAATGACCAGTTAACCCAGTGCTAGAACCTCTCATAGAGAAGGAAGTTAAAAATATGTTAGATGCAAAAATTATATTTCCTATCTGACATTCCACATGGGTTGCAAACATAGTTCCTGTTCGAAAGAAAACTGGAGAGATTCGATTATGCATTGATTTCAGGAACCTTAATAAAGCTTCATAGAAAGATAACTACCCTCTTCCTTCTATCGATCATATTTTACAAATGGTTAATGGATCTGAAATGATGTCTTTTCTTGATGGATATTCTAGATATAATCAGATTCTTATTGACCCACGTGATAGAATGAAGACTGCATTTACTACTAAATGGGGAACATTTGCTTACAAGAGAATACCTTTTGGTTTGCTTAATGCAGGTGCTACATTTCAGCGTGCCATGGACTATGCTTTCAGAGACCTCATTGGTAAATGCATAGTCATTTATGTAGATGATATCCCTATTTTCTCAAAGAAACGAGAAGATCATATTAATGATTTGAGAAAAGTTCTTCAAAGATGTAGAGAACATGGCATTTCACTAAATCCTAAAAAGTGCATCTTTGGAGTAACTGAGGGGAAATTGTTAGGACATGTAATATCAAAAAATGGCATTTCTATAGATCCTACAAGAATAGAGGTAATTCAAAATATTCCTCTTCTGGGTAGTAAGAAAGAGCTTAGATCATTCTTTGGAAAAATTAATTTTGTTAGGAAATTCATTTCTAGATTTGTTGAAATTGTTAAACCATTGAATGATATGTTAAAAAAGGATGTTAATATTAGTTGGACATGTGAGGCTAGGACTGCTTTTTAGAGTGTTAAAGATGCCATTTCTAATGCACCTATTTTGGTAAGTCCTGATTACAAGAAACCATTCTTCATTTATACTTTTGCATCTGATCATTCATTTGCTAGCATGTTAACTCAGAAAAGTGAAGGTAATTCTGAAAACCCTATTGCTTTTATGAGTTCACCTTTGAAAGATGCACAATTAAGATATACCATTTTGGATAAACAAGTGTATGCCTTATTCAAAACTATCAAAAAGTTTAGGCATTACATTTTGCATAGTAGAGTTTTTGCCATTGTACCTGACCTTGTTGTGAAAACCATGTTGATGCAGAATGAACTAGGCAAAAAATGAGGAAAGTGGATGTCTACCTTACAGGAGTTTGATCTTGAGATCCATCCAATGAAGCTAGTTCGGGGATAAGGCTTGACAAAAACACTTGTGGAGATTGACCCTCAGATTTCTTGTCAATAGTATAATGTAGAGGATATCATGCAAGATGAATGGTATATTGATATTGTTTATTTCATTTTGAATGGTAAGTGTCCTTCACATTTTACTTCCACGCAAATAAGAGCTCTTCATTTAAATTCTGTGAACTTTATGATTAAAGTTGGTGTGTTGTATAGGAAAAACCATGAAGGAATTTTTCTTTGTTGCTTGAATAAGGAGGAAGCCACTCACATCTTACACGAGTTTCATGGTAAGTATGGGATGGGGCATGGTTCTACAAATGCCACTACACACAAGATCTTGAGATCTGGTTACTATTGGCCACACATCTTTAAATATGCCCATTCCCATGTACGTTCTTGCCATATTTGTCAGCTTGCAGCTAATAGGGAGAGACATGCATCTATGCCATTACAACCTATAGTTGAGATGAGATCTTTTGCTCAGTGGGGCTTAGATTTTGTAGGGGTCATAAACCCTAATTCTTCAACTTCCCATAAGTTCATTCTTACCACCATTGACTACTGTACTAGATGGACAGAAGCTATTCCCACTAAGAATTGCACTACTGAGGTTGTTATTCAATTTTTGGAAGAACACATTATGACTAGGTTTGGAATACCATATTCAATTGTTTGTGATAATGGTCCTACTTTTACTTCACTCCATTTTGCAGAATGGGCATATGAAAACAAGGTGAGCATCAAATTCTCTTCTAATTATTATCCACAAGGTAATGGTTTAGCAGAATCATCTAATAAGAACTTGTTGTCAATTATTAAGAAATTGCTTGAACATAATCCTTAGGATTGGCATAATAAATTGAAATTTGCATTATGGGTAGATAGAACAAGAATTAAATAATCCATAGGAACATCGCCCTATCATTTAGTTTATGGTCAAGATCCAATTTTTCCTTCAAATCTTAAATTGTAAACTTTACAATTCATGAAGGAATACCTTGAAACATATGATAAAATTGAAGCTCGTCTTACTCACCTTATGCATTTAGATGAAAAACGAGAGGATGCTTTACTTCATTTTAGTAAACATCAGGATATTGTTAAAAGGTGGTTCGACAAACGAGCTAAGATTAAGGTATTTAGGATCTCTGATTTGGTTTTATTATGGGATAAGGCACATGATAAAAAGGGTGAGCATAATAAATTTGACTATCTTTGGCTTGGTCCTTATCATATTTTAGAAATTCTTGGAGAAAACACTTTTCGATTGAAAACTTTGAGTGGGGAGGACATTCATTTGCCTGTTAATGGGCAGTTTCTCAAGCATTATTTTCACCCATGAAACAACTGAATTCTTGCATCATTTGTACTTTACTTGTATATTCTTGTATATAGATTTTGGTTTTCATGCTTTTGTATTTAACTTTTCTTTTTTTTGCACTTTTGTACATAATCTCTTGTTTCACAAGATTTTGCTATTTGCTTTCTTGTCAATGTTTTCAAGTTTAGGGAGTAGGTTCTCACTTGCTTATCATTTTTGTTTTACAATTTTGGTTTGCTTCCATTTTGAATTTTTTTCATGTTTGACATTTTCACACTTTTGGTTTGGTTCCTCTGATTGAGGTAGTGTTTTGTGATAGCTACTAACTTATGGTCTCTTTGTTGATAGTGTTCCTTTGTCATGTAGGATAGATTGCCTAGTTTAGAATCAGGTGAAATTGGGGAAAAGAAAATGAAATTGTTTAGTAATCATTCTTAAATTTTGGACTAAGATAGTGGATTTTGGAATCATACACTCTTTAAGGAGCTAAATACATTCTTTTTCCATCATCATATTATTTATTTCATTATAAGGGGATGGGAGAGGAGTTCCTCTTGTAATAATATATCAGTTTCATCTCCAAACCATACCATAGTATTGTTCAATAGCAAAGCTTGGGATTCACATGCATATGTGGCTTTCTCCTTGTGGATTAGGGCCATTATTTTCTGCATTGGCACCTCTATGTCAAGTATTCTTGAAGCCTCCAACTCACCTTGGGTCATTAGGATCAAATTTTCTTGACATATATTGGCTTCTACTAATCTAGTGGAGATTTTAGCCATGATGGATTCAATATCTTGTCTAACCTACACTTCTAATTCAGCCCTTGCCTTGATGAATTTGAATACATGATAGAGTGGATGATCCATATTAACAATGTGGTCCTAGTATGTGGTAGTGACTTCCTTTATTAGGCCTTGCATTCTTTGCCATTGTTCCATTATATTTCTTTGTTCAACCTTTTCTTTCTCCTCTTGTATACTCCATATTTTCACATAAAATGTTGCCCCTTGCTCAATTATTTGTCTTAACAGTTCTTCAACTATTTTTTCCTTATCCATTATGAGGGAATTTATAGGTTGATCCTCCAAGAATTTAACTAATCTATCCACTTGTTACTTGAGATATTTTATCTCTACTTTAGAACCCTTTAATGTCTTCATCATTTTTAGCTATGCTTCCATCTTTTCTAGCCTGAATTTAAAAATTTCACAATCATATTCCACAATTTTTCTTGCTTCCTACTTGAATCATATTATATCTTTGGTTTGCATCTCTTTAGATTAATACTTTTTGTTACTCTCCATCAATATTTATCAATCATCTGATCTTTATTATATAACACCAAGGGACCCTTTCTAGAGATCTTGAACGCTTCATTATGGGAATCAAAATGAAAATCTATTTGAGTGGAAGCTTGTAGTCTTGAAAATAGTGCTTGCTTCTACTAGTTCACTTGCTCTACTTGTTGGTGTAGATCTCGTAATCTCTAAATTTATTTAGAAGTTAATTTTCCACAAGGGGATTTAGGTTGGAAAGTAGAAATATTGTTAGGAGAAAATTGGGTTTCTTGGATTTGGTTCCCTAACTAGTCAAAGGGTTTTTCTGGGCTATTTTATTTCATAATAATCCTTTTTGGGGTTTTCTCACCCTATTTGTTACCTTTGGGAGCAAAGAATATTCCTCTAAAGAAATTATGGGATTTTTTAGAGGTCTTACCCCTTCTTCTCCCTCTATTTCCATTAAGCTAGTTGTTTATCTAGTATGGTTACTAATGTGGCCATGGAACTTTCTTCCATTAATGCTTGTTCCTTTTCTATATAATTCTTGGGCTTAGCTTCTAGCTCTTGAGACTAATAAGTCTCTTTTTATCTTATAATTTATGTATATTTTCTTCTTATGATGATTCCTACTAAATTATAATTCTTTGTTTCTTCAATAGAGGCCCCTCTAATTCTCTCTAAATATTTTCCTTATTCAAGTGTCCTATAAAAGCCCTTGTGACCTTTTGGCAAGACTAGTTTTTTTTATCTGCATCCTTATTAGCTCTGGTTGATGCCTCCTTTGAATGCTCTTGATCATAAGCCATATTGAATGCCTAGTATTCATCTAGATCGAGACCTCCATAATGTGTTTTTATTTGGTCAATTTCTTGGTGGAATTTCCACCATGCTTTGATTTTATTCTGACTCCATCCAAGCTTCTTAAGCCTTTTTGTATAGAGGCCCTGATTGTCACTATAGGATGAAACTTTCATATGTATTTTTTATTCTGACTACAGGATTATCATAGAAACTTTCATATATTTTTTTTGGGGGCTCTCATTGCAAGAAGACATCCATTTTTAGTAAAGGGTTGGACCCTTCCTATTTACTTCTATATTTTTCTAGATTCGATCTTGGATCATGTTTAAATTCCATGGAGATGTGAGTGCTTTTCAACCATACTATAAATTTATTATTTGGGTCATAGTTCCATGTATCCTCTAGGACCTCCAACCCTAATTTATTTAACCTTAATTTTTTAGTCACTCTTCTTTTCTCTAAGGTGATTGGTCCCAATTAGAACAAGGTTTTATAGAATCCCAATTTGTTATGCCTACTTGCATAGGTAGAATCTATCAGATCCGCTTGCATTAATATCTCAATACATACCACCCTATTGGTTACATATGTTGGTAGGATGAATATTTCTCCCTTGAAACCAAATATATAGATCATAGTTCCTTCTTCCAAGAAATACCAATGCCCTTCTATTTTGTTTTTGGAATGTCAATGGTTTCCCTTGATATTCACTTAGGATTTTCTCCCTTGAATGTTGCTATTGTAGGGACCAAGAATCTATTTGAAAATACAAAATAAGGGGAGTGGAGGTATAGGATCTTTATTTAGTTTGATGGTTTTTCAAGCCTTAATACTACCAAAAATACCACAGGTTAAATATCACAAGATCAAATAATAATATAGCCACAATACAATAAGGTCAAGATAATAATATGAATAGAATATTATGATAAAATTAATATGTATATCAAGGATAATAATATATCAAATAAAATTCACTAATAAGCAGCAATATGAACATAAATAGCCTGAATCATACATGTACAAAGTATGTAGAACAACTTACAATATTAATTGTTCAAAATGTATGTAATATTTATTACTCCACTTTCTCTTATAAATATGATAAGAACTTGATGCTTTATTTTTCATATATGATATGATTCTCTATGGAGTATTATAAATCCATAGTAGAATGAATCTTTGGATACTTGACTATTCCTTTCCATATGCCAAGTCTCATGACTTTTTGCTTCTCTATTTGACACTTACATACTTGTATGCACACCTATACATGAATCTTGATCTTCAATTTTTCACACTCCAATCTAAGGCACTTGTGCACATATTTACATTATATATTTGCACTCTTACATATAATACACTTGTGTACATAGACTCAACTTACACTTGCACACTAACTCACATGACACTTGTGCATTTCCTACACATTAAAACTTTACATGCACTTGTGTATTTCCTGCACATACATACCTACATAAAGGAGAAAAAATATTCACACTCTAAATTATGACTCAACCCTAGTAAATTTTTTTTACATGATGTACCATGAAGATTGTTATAAAACTTGATATGGCAAATGCCTTTGATTGAGTCCATATACAATTTGTAGAATAGGTCCTACAAAAGTTGGATTCCCACATCAATTCATTAAGCAGATAGGAGCATGCATAAAAACCCATGGATAGCCTCCTTAATAAATGGATAACCAAAAAAATTCTTTCAGGATACAAGGGGAATTAGACAAGGGTGTCCACTATCACCATACCTTTACATCATTTTAGTTGAGACTCTTGGAAGATTAATTAACCATATTCAAAGAGAGAAAAATAATAGGAATAAAGGTTGTAGCAGGATATAAAGCTATAACACATACCCAATTTGCAAATTATATCATTCTTTTAGGTGAAGCCACCAAGAAAAATGTTAGATAATTCAAGCAATACCTAAAATTGGTTCACACGTGGTTCACACAAGCTATCAGAGATCATATAAACACCCAAAAGAGTTAGATCTATACACAAAATGTTGTAACAATAAGAGTAAAACTCTTTTGTACTATTGGACCCCAATATTAGACAAGATGGTTATGAGGATACAAAGTTAAATAGTTGGCTCAATATTGCAGGAAGGGTAGTCTTGATCAAATCAGTGTTAGCTTCTTTTCTAGTCTACCAACTATTAGTATATCATGCTCCCAAGTTTATTTTACAAAATGTAGATGGAATAATATGAAACCTCCTATGGAAATGAGGTAGGTAATAACAAAGAAAAATTTCCACTTGGTCAATTGGGAGATGGCCACCAAAAGTAAAATTCAAAGAGGAATAGAAATAAAAAAATGGAGATAGTTTCGAAAGCACTGAGAGTAAAACTTCTCTGGAACATGCTTAAACACAATCGAGCATGGTAGTGCATACTAGTCAGAAAGTATGTAAATAATAAAACATGTATTCAAATTCTCAAACACATAGAAAAACTTCTCAGATCCTCGTTGGTTTGGAAATATATAGTGGCTACAAAGAGCATAATAGAGGATAGAATTTCTTGGCTACCGGGAGATGGTAAGTCAATTAATCTAGAGGAGGATCCTATCCTAGTAAATCCACCATTAAGAGAGAACTTCATTTGAATAGCAAAATCACTTGGAAAGCCAAAGAATACTCAAATTAGGTGACTTGTTTTATTGGACCTTAGAAACTTTGAATTGGATCTTCCCTTCCATTCCATCTCAGGTTCAAGGATATTGGGATTATTTTAAGTCCCACATGGCAAGAATTAGACCTCTTCATCCCATGATGCCAGATAAACTTATGTGGGATTGCATCAGTAGTAATGAGGAATACTTAGTGCATCTAGGAGTCCAACATTAGTATATTGGGTCTGCCAACAAAAAACTATCGATATTGTGGAAAAATGGAGCACCACCTAAACTATAAGTATTCAACTGACTAGTCTCTAAAAATAAAATCTTAATAGGTGATAATCTATAAAATATAAGTATAGTAGGGCCTCATGTTTGTTATAGTTGCAAGTAGAACAAGTGATATGGTTTTCCATATTTTATTTGAATGCCCAAAGGTAATTTCAATTTGGTTAGGAATAACCAAAATTCTTAGCATTTCCTACTGTGGAAGGTTAATCATAGACACATGTTTTACCAAGTGGAACAAAGAATATAAAGGTAGATTAGTAGGTGAGCCCGTCCTAAAATATCTATGGAGCTCTATTCCATATTTTATCATCTGACACATTTGGTTGGATAGAAACCAAAGGATTTATGAAGGCAAAGGTAAGAAAAATAAAAATTTAATACGAAGGATAAAATAAGAATTAGTGCTAAATGTCAAATCTAGTTTCTATCAATAGTAGTATGAAGAAGATCTATCACCCACATAAAGAAGAATGATCTACCAACTTAATCTCTAATATTTCTTGACACAAGGAGGATGTAGAGCAAATAATTCTTTGCTTGACATATGTTTTTAGGTATTCTTATTTGATGGTGCCTCCAAGTCCAAACCTAGTCAAGCAGTTTTAGGGGGATTGATTATTATAGTAGCCCATGAAATCTTGCTCAAGTACATGATCAACTTGGGAATAATATCTAACAACATGGTAGAGGTTATTGGATGTGAAATAGGCTTAAAATTGGTGGTAAAGCAAGGAATCGCTCAAGTCATAATTTATGGGGATTCTAAACTGATAATTACAGCTCTTGCCAAAAATAAAGATTTTAGATTTTTACAATTAAATATTATTTAAGACATGATTAGAAAACTAAGCAGGATAATTGGTAAAATATCCTATCAACACGTAAGGTGGGAATCCAACAAAGGGGCCAACACACTAGTGAATCAGGTAATAAATATATCCCTTGGTTATTGCTGCTAAATCATCAAGAAGTAGAATGGTAGGGGTGGTATGCAAGGATGACGAGGACTCCAATTATGAGGTCCTTTTTTATCTTCATGTTCTATTTTTTAGAATTCTCTGTTCACTTTGATCTCTCTAATTAGAGAGTTTTATACCTTTTTGTTAAGTAAATAAATCTTTTCTTTTAAAAAATAAGGTACCATGGGGGCACATTAGCATGTACTAAATATTGTAATATACTCCAACATAGTTTGTTACAAGATTTTCCTCCCCTTTTTTGTTTCCTCTTTCTAAACCTAAATGTTCAAAATTCCAATAATTCTAGTATAGAATAAGGTGTACTAAAAATGAGTAGTACTTGAATTCTTGATTTCCTCTAAAGTTCACTAGCCCTTCATGAATTCATTGAGCTATGAAGTCATTGAAATTGAGCACCAATGTCTTCTTATTTGTGTTGTTCCTAATAATATGTACAATGGCCAACATTTCCTATATTATATCTACATTGTTAGGGGCTCTAAAGATAAAAGTGAACATATTTAGAATATCCCTGGCTTCTTGTATAAAAATATTATTTCTCAAAGGAAATTTTGGCATGGCATTCATCATTTTGACAAGCTCCCACTTCAAACAACCTAATTTATTCTTTATTATTAAATAACATGTTTTTGCAGTTTCTAGGTTCATTTTGGGCCCTTTTGGTACTTGATTTGGATAACATCCCAAGATATGATTACTTGAAAGGAATTATCCTAAGAACCAAAAAAAACTTAGAGTGGGGATCATATTGTCCTATAAATATCCTTACCAATTCATAGCAAGGGTGTACTAATGGGAGGAATGTTAGGAACCTTCTAATAAAAATAAACTCATTCACATAAATATTGCAATTAAAACAGAATTTCATGAAAGAACAATATATTGCAATACAAAATGTAAATGCAGAATTATAGCAATCTCACAAAACAACACAGAATCATAGGCCTCTTCGAGGGGGCAACCTCCTTCAATACTTTCATTAATTTGCAAAAAGATACATTTGTTCATGGGCCCTTGTCTTTTAAAGATACACTTCATGCAACCCTAACCTAATGCTCAAGAGTTGGCTTACATGCAAAGTGCCACTCGAGCTAGAATCTTCTACCAAACATTAGTTACATTCTTGATAATGGTTACATGAAATGGCCCCACTTGTCTAGGCGCCTCACTTGCCACATACCATTACAAAGTATTACAAAATAACATTATAAAGGGGTCCCCACGTTGGAAGGGGGTCATTACATAATCATATGAGAATTACAAAAATAGTGTTAGGATGGGGTCCTAACATGCCCTTCTCCTTCAAAAAGCTTTGTCCTCAAAGTTGTAGATGAGGAAATTAGTGTTGTAGCTGCTGGAGAGACTCCCAAGTGGCATCTTCTAGTTGTAGTCCATGCCATTGAACAAGAACCTCAGTGATGACATGGTTTCGAAGAGTGCATGATCTGCGGTCCAACAGTTGTTCTAGCTCGAGCAAGATAGAACCCTCTTCATCCAATTTGGGTAAAATAGATTGAACCTGTACCTGATTGCCCACAACCTTCTTGAGAGAGGATACATGAAAGATAGGATGGAGCTTTGATGTAGATGGGAGGGCCAATTTGTAGGTCATTGCACCAATCCATTGTAAGACCTGGTAGGGGCCATAGTATTTGGTAGCTAGTTTTTGGCACCTATGAAGCTAGAGTGAGGACTGTTTATATGGTTGCAAGTGGAGAAAAACCATATCTCCTACTTCAAAGCTACGCTCAGAATGGTGTTGATCAGCTTGTTGGTGCATATGGTTTTGGGCCAATTCTAGATTCATCTTCAGTTGATGGAGGACTATGACATGTTGGTTGAGTGTAGTGTCAACAACATGGACCTTGGAGCTTCCTGGAATGTAGGAGGAGGGTGTTGATGGAGGCCGACCATAAACTACTTCAAAAGGGGTAACCTTGGTTGTAGTGTGATAGGAAGTGTTATACCACCATTCGGCCAAGGGAAGCCACTTCACCCACTATGTAGGATGATCAGAGGTAAAGCAATGAAGGTAGGTCTCCAAGCATTTGTTTACAATATTTGTTTGACCATCCATTTGTGGATGATAGGCTGAACTCATTTTGAGTTGAGTTCCCTACAACTTAAACAATTCTTGCCAAAAATGACTAGTGAAGGTAGGGTCTCGATTAGACACAATGGATGTGGGCATGCCATGAAGGCAAAAAATAGAATCTAGAAAGATTTGGGCTACTACTGAGGTTGTGTAGGGATGGGAGAGGGAACAAAAATGAGCATACTTCGTGAGATGATCCACTACCACCAAAATAATTGATTTGCCTCCTGACTTAGGTAACCCTTCAATAAAGTCCATGGAAATATTTGTCCATACTTGTTCTGGAATGGGCAAGGGCTGAAGAGTTCCAGGGGAATGCACCATTTCTCCTTTCATCCATTGGCATATGTCACACTTTTTCCATAAAATTTTGAATGTCCTTCTTCATTCCCTTCCAGAAGAAAGTACGCTTAATCCTTTCATAAGTCTTGAGGAACCCAGAATGGCCTACAGTTGGTGAAGCATGCATTTCCTTCAAGATGAGTTCCCATAGTTGAGAAGTGTGGGGAATAACAAGGCATTGAAGATATCTCAAATCTTGTCCATCCCAAGTGTATCCTAGACATGAGGTAGGATCTATTTGAAGTGTGGCAATCAAAGTTTACAATCTAGAGTCCTTGAGCATGTCCTCTTTGAGAGAATTAATCCACTGAGGTATGGGTGAAGAGATGACACATAACATACTTTGAGCCTCAAATTGGTGAGAGAGGGCATCAACCACAATGTTCTCCTTGCCCTTTTTTATATGTAATCTCATAATCATAGCCCATTAATTTAGAGATCCACTTTTGTTGTTCTGGGGTGGTGACCCACTGCTCTAGGAAGTACTTGAGACTTTGGTGGTCTATTTTGATGGAAAAATGATGCCCAATGAGATAGGGTCGCCAATGATTAACCACATGCAGAATGGTGAGCATCTCCTTTGCATAAGTTGATTTACCTAGATTTTGACCTGAAAGTGCTTTACTAGTGAAGGCCAATGGTCTTCCCTCCTGCATCAACATGGCTCCAATGCCATTGCCCGAAGCATCACTTTCAATTACAAAAGGTTTGGAGAAATTAGGCATGGCTAAGACTGGAGTGGTTGTCATAGCATGCTTTAGGTCAAAGAAAGCCTTCTCAGTTGGGCCTGTCCAAGTAAAAGAATTATTTTTAACATGGTCATTAAAGGAGCAACGATTTTGCCATAGTTTCGGATAAATTTGTGGTAATACCTTGTGAGTCCCAAAAATCTGTAAAGGCCCTTAAGAGTGTGAGGCTTTGACCAATCTTGAATGACTTGAATCTTCTTAGGGTCAACTTTAACTCCATATTTGGTGATAATGTGTCCCAAATACTCTACTTCAGTCAACCCAAAAGAACACTTAGACCTCTTAGCATAAAGTTGATGCTGAGCCAAAAGTTGTAGAGTCTGATCCAAATGGATGAGGTGCTCCTCCCAAGAGTGACTATAAACCAAAATATCATCAAAGAAAACTAAAATGAATTTGCAAAGGAATGGGTGGAAGATGTTGTTCATGAGGCTCTAAAATGTGGAGGGTGCATTTGTTAAGCCAAATGGCATAACCAAGAATTCATAATGGCCCTCATGAGTGCGAAATGTTATTTTGGGAATATCCTCCTCCTTGAGTCATATCTGATGGTAACCAAGCGAAGATCTAACTTTGAGAAAAACATAGCACCATGCAACTCATCCAACAATTCATCTACCACTAGGATAGGAAATTTATCCTTAATGGTGAGCTTATTGAGCTCACAAAAATCTATACACAAATACCAGGACCCATCTTTCTTTCGAACCAATAGGACTAGAGAAGAATAAGGATTATTACTAGGTCGAATGACTCTAGCTTTTAACAATTCTTGTACTAATTTCTCTATTTTTGACTTAAGTGCATAGGGGTACCAGTAAGGTCTAATGTTAGGTGGCACACTACTAGGTACCAATGGGATTGCATGATCATGGGAGCATCAAGGTGGTAATTCTATCAGTTCTACAAAAATTACATCATGCTTAGTCAGAACGAGTTGCAAATCTTCTAGGAGTTTATCCTCTACTAAAGTTGGTGGTTGAATTACAAATATCTAAGCGATTACCCCATGAGAAGATTTTTTTAACAACTTCTCCATACAATTTGAACTAATAATCTAGGGAGATCCTGCTTGTAAACCATGAAGAGTGTAGGACCTACCATTCTATGAAAATTGCATCCATAACTCTACAAAGTTCTAGGTGATGGTTCCCAAAGTACCTAACCATTGAGCTCCTAGCACAATATCACATCCTCCTAGTTGAAGAGCAAACATATCAATTTTGAGTTCATAATCCCCTATCTTCAACTTAACATTATGATATTTACCTTTACAAGGCAAAGTTCCACCATTTTCCACCATAACCTCAAAGGAGTTGCAAGCATGTATGTAACAATTGGCTTGCTTGGTGACTTAAGGATCAATAAAGTTGTGTATACTTCCTAAATCAATGAGAATTGTAAGACATTGTCCTTTGAAAAAGCCTACTACTTTCATCATCTAAGGGGTAGTAATTCCTACAAGAGCATGGACAGAAATTTTTGGTTATGGTTCTTCTTGTGTTTCACCCTCATCCTAAAGTGGTTCCTTTAATGGTTCTACTTCATCATCAATTTATTCACTACTTACTAACTCCTCTACATCCAACAAAAATAACTTCTTTTGGATGCATTTATGCCCTAGTGAATATTTCTCATCACAATTATAACATAAGCCTTATGCACATCAAGCATCCATCTCTTCTATAGTCAAGCACTTGTAGGGGGTAGATTTATTTCTAGTATTGGGTGTGAACTTGGAAGGAAATGTGGGTTTGGCCTATGGAAATTTAGGTGACCTCCTTTGAGCCAAAAAATTCTTCGACCAATCATGCCAATCCTATGGCCTGCATCATAGATTATGGTTTGAACATCTTGACCTCAGCCTTGATATCATCTTTCAAGCCACTGATAAAACAACTCTAAAAAATCCTTCATTCAACCCCTTGGTCCTATTAGCCAATTTCTCAAATTGGGTCTGATAGTCTCGAACCATAGAGGTTTGTTTCAATTTGGTTAATGCTCCTATAAAGTCCTCATACTCACTAGGGCCAAAATGAGTGAGTAATTATGACTCAAAATCTTCCCAAGAAGGGTCAAGAGTTATGTTTTATAACCATTGATACCATTATAAAGCTTCAAATTCAAATTTGAAAGATGCCATAGTGACCCACAAATATTTAGGGACATTGTGAAGTTTGAAGAACTGATCTGCTCGACATAACCACCCATCAACATCCTTTCCATTGAACTTAGGAAAGTCTAATTTAGGCATCTTAAATGGAGTATCTATGTCAAAAATAGAATGATAGCCTTCCTTCTCCTTATGGATTCCTTTCTCTCTATTGGTAGTACTACCACCTAGTTGGTCAATGTTACGATGCTCAAACACCTTTGGGTCATCCCTAAATTTCTCCTCAACCTCTAAAAATTTTTCTTCCATATTAGCTTTGGATCTCATGTGTTCACCTCTCAAAAGTGTTACTTCTTCCTTCATCACTTTAAAATCACTAAGGGTATTAATGATAGTATGCATTTCCTACAAAAATATGTTTTGTTCTATCTCCTTTTGGTGTCCTCTAGTTTCGCTAGCCATTTTGGTATGATTTGAACCACTTCCACTAACTTACTAAAAATAGAAGTATTATTCTAAGAGTTACTATTTTTAGTAAGGAGCCAAAAAAGTGTTTGGGTGCTATATATCAAAATGATCAGCTCAAAAAGATGATCATAATGGACTAGGCCCCAAAATGATATTTTTAACACCCCAAAAAAGTGCATGGAGGCTATATACCAAATTGATCAGCTCGACGAGACGATCACAATGAGCTATATATCACAACACTATTTTTGGGTACCCTAAAATTTTTATAGGGAAAGTGTTGTCGGTTTTTCTCCTAGAGGCTTGGTTCACTCAGAAAATTGGTTTCTTATTGAACAACCCCTTATGAGACTCTACACTATCTATTACTGACACTATTATATCACTAACACTATTTTTATTGTTCTACTTTTTTCTAACTTATCAACTCCCTATCTATTATGAATTTTGAATATCACAAGCAACTATTATTGACACTAGCAACTAACAACTTTGTCCTGATTGTTACTAACTCTAACTAAATTTATACCCAACTATTACTAACACTAAAAACTCTATCCCAACTATTACTAACTCTGACTATTTCTATCTTGACTATTATGTTCCTCTCCAACTTCTTTCATCTATTTCATGTAGTAATTTTGGGATAGGGAAGTCTCCTCCATATGCTCAATTTTTATGGTAGGATTTTTGGTTGCAGGTTTAACATTCAATAGAACAAGATTTTTTGTAGGTTTAACATTCAACAAAATAGGGTACTCTAAGCTAAGGTGTATGTACTACCCATAGGCCCTCTATTATACCATAGTGATGAACGATAGTGCTCGAACCAATATTTTAAGCCACTACTCAAGGAGGATTCCATACATACCCTTGAGCACACTACCTACCTCTCTAACAGTACGAGAGGGTGATCTTTTTGGATGTTGTGTCTAATGTACTATGGATAATACAAGGCCAAAAATATTCCTAGGGCTAAAGGTTTCTCCTAATCCTAGGGGGTCTCCCGATATACCCAAAGATACATGGGAGCTCAATTCCATAGATAGGTGTTGTCTGAGGCCTGGGTATTGGAGCCTGATCGCCCCTCACTTCACTAGATGCTTTATGAGCAATCTAGCTTAGCCAATAATGATAGCTCCTCCATGATATTTTAAAACCCTCAACATAGGGTTTCTAACCTAATAAACTAATGCAAAAAAAAGGTTGTTTTTTTTTTTAGTAAGGAAACAAGCAGAAAATTGAAAACATAGGAAATTTATACCTAACAGTCAAAATGGAAGGGCAAGAACTATCACAGTCACAATGGAACTCGGCCCTGGAAAGTGCTCTGATACCACTTGTTAGGAACCTTCTAATAAAAATAAACTCATTCACATAAATATTGCAATTAAAATAGAATTTCATGAAAGAACAATATATTGCAATACAAAATGTAAATGCAGAATTAAAACAATCTCACAAAACAACACATAATCATAGGCCTCTTCAAGGGGCAACCTCCTTCAATACTTTCATTAATTTGCAAAAAGATACATTCGTTCATGGGCCCATGTCTTTTAAAGATACACTTCATGCAACCCTAACCTAATGCTCAAGAGTTGGCTTACATGCAAAGTGCCACTCGAGCTAGAATCTTCTACCAAACATTAGTTACATTCTTGATAACGGTTACATGAAATGGCCCCACTTGTCTAGGCGCCTCACTTGCCACATACCATTACAAAGTATTACAAAATAACATTATAAAGGGGTCCCCACGTTGGAAGGGGGTCATTACATAATCATATGAGAATTACAAAAATAGTGTTAGGATGGGGTCCTAACAAGGAGGTATTGGGCTAGATCGATGCTCTATACCTTTACCACAAAAGAATCTTCTTTAGCTTCTATTTATTTCTTATGTTCTTTTTCCTTAGCATAATATCATTCTTCTCCAACCTAGGATCATTGACCTCGTAAGTCTCATCTTTAATACTTTTGGGCAACTCATTTTTTATTGACAGTGCTTGCCATGTTCTTTTCTCTATAGGCTTGTGTAGGGTGGTTGGATTTTTATTCCTTTTCTTAGGTTTATTAGGTACTATTGGATTTTCCATATCATATATTGGGTTACAACTTGCTACAATGTTACTCTTTAGAGGTATTTATAGTGAATGGAAAGGGTATTTTTTGTAAGTGTATTTCTTCTAGGGATTATGCTCTTGGCCTTTTCTCAATTGATAAAAAAATTTAGTTGGTGTGCCTTGATTTCTTTCTTAGTTGACTGCTCAGATAGGATCTCATTATCAATGACCCAATGTTGTTGGCTATTTTCCAATTGGAATAAATTTAGTCAACCACTTTGTTCAACATGATAGGCAAGGGGAATTTGATTCTCCTGGGTTGGCTCATTTTTTACTTCAACTATCTTTTCTTAGATTTTTATGATGAAGTCATTCATGAGTAATGAATCCAACTGATCCCATTATATGATTGAATTAGGAGGAAGTGATTCATATTTATTAAGTAGCTCTCCTTTGAAGGATGCCACTAACATCCTTAAGGCCACATCTTGATCCATGAAGTTATGTGTTTGGTATATAAATACCAATTCCTTGAGGTACTCTAGCAGAGTGGTTTGGCCTTTGTTGGTATATTTTGGTAATATTGTTAGTTTGAATTCAGGTAGCTTCCTCCATATATTAGGTGGATCTAGGGGCCTTATAGGGCTTAATACTTCCTCATCTAAAGTAATGTTTACTCAGGAGCTAAGAATGTTTTAAAATATAACAATAAGCCTTGGTATCATGTTTTGCCTACATACCTTTAGGTTTATTTTGTTGATGCAGAGTAACCAAGTGAATGTAAATTTATGCTTCTAAAAAATCTAGTAGACCTTGATCTAATATCTACAACAATAGATTCTTCTAGAGTTAATTCTAGAATAGATTCACCAGGTGAGTAAAGAGGTACTTAAATAAGTAGGAATAGACAAAGACCCTCATCAAGTCTAAGCCATATTCCTTGTTGTCATTCTAGTACCAATGATATATCAATGGAGTCACACATAGTGTGCCATTAAACTATTGTTGTATTTGATTATCCCTAGTGGGGCAATCACTCCTCATAGGGAGTGATACAACACGACCACGACTAAGAGAATGGGGTTCCAATCAATTGAGGGTCTTCAAGAGTTTTTACGAGGATGACTCCTTGTTATTATGTGATCTTCAACGCACACTTGGACTAAAAAAAGGAAAAATAGGTGCAAGATATAAAAATAAAGCAACTCAATAAAATAAAAGGGGTGGCAATGCTCCAAGAGATTCACTAAGATCTTCTTGCAAAAATAGGCATGAATGTTATGTGTCAACTATGAACACTTATGCTTCTTGACATAGTAAAGCATAAATGAGAGTTACTAGTTATATGCATGCATAAGAATGTGGGTCCTATAGGAGAGCCAAACCAAGTGACTAGTCCAAAAATAGACATAGGCTCCTCACACATACATACACTTAATAAAACATAAAAATAGGAAAAAGATCACAAACAAATACATACACATAGAAATGGGTCAATAGGAGGCCATAGATGGCTATACCAAAAATTTGACATAGGCTCCCATGTATGTATATATATATATATATATATATATATATATATATATATATATATATATATATATATATATATATATATATATATATATATGCAAGCAATATTTTACAAATATTGTGCTAAAAGTAGGTGTTTGAGATTTCCCACAAGCCATATAAGAGCTGACTATTTTTACAAAAAGAAAATAAGGGAAAGCCTTCAAAATAATATAATTGTAAACTTATCAATCCTTTCTACAATCTATCATTGTTATGTATAGTTTACAACAAGGAAAAAATTCCCTCCAAAATTATTTACAGTTAAATTTTATAATCTCACCTACTTTTCCTAGGGATTCTGGTCACTGAATGAAATACTCTTTGATCATAATAATTGTCAGGCTTGAGACTATCATCATCATACTTTGTCTTAAATGAGTATCTAAGAGATTTAAACAAGCCATGCTTTGGTATATGGTCTTTATCTCCTAAGTCAAAGAAGCATTGTCTTGGCCCATCTACCTTTGTCACCTTTGATTTGACTTAGGCATGGGTGTAAGCTTAACTTTCTAGCATTTCTCTTGAATATTGGGTTATCTTATAGAATAGTTAGGAGGTTTAATACCAGTGGTTCATCATGGATTACAAAATCTATAGTATCAAGAATTATTTCAAAATAAATATCCTTTAGCACTCCTTTGCTTATATGTTGGAAATTTTACTAAGAAAAATACCGTATAAGTCTCGATTATCAAGATTTATCTTAGCATCTTCTTCTCCAAGCTAGAAAAAACTTTGATCACCAAAAATCATGGTTTTGCCTTAGTTGTGAGTGAGTAGTGAGGTTTCCCTACACTTTCTATAAATTTTATCAACACATTTTTTATATTTCTACACATATTAGTAATTTATTTTTTTCTTATGTAAGTTGTCCACATTTTTGTCTATGATTAAAACATCTTTGTATTCTTCCATTACATTGTCTATGAAATAAAATCTCTTAGAAATTTGTTTATTTTTTTGAAGTGCCCTATCTTCTTGATTTTATGTCCATATAACAAATAATTTGTATGTCTTTGATTATAAATTTTACCTAAACTTTGAATTACCTTGTTTGGATATGATAAAAATTTTATGGTTAAACAATTATGATAAGCCTTGATTGGAAATAAAAAAGGGAAGAAAAACTTATATAATACCATATTAAATACTCTATTTTGTGTACATTTAGAAGATCCAACAGATAATCTAGAAACATGCAACTCCAATTTTAAAGGTTTGGTGAAATATGTTATGACCAGTGTAGAAGGTGTTGATATTGGTAAATAGAATGTTCATTTTTCTCTCCTAGATATGAAGCATTTTAATTATCCTACAGAAGCATTTTAATTATCCTACATTATTTAATTAACCTTATGCATACCTAGAACATATATTTTTCTACTAGATACATTTCATAACCAAAATAACTTCATGGAACAACCAACTCATTCCTTAGCCTAAGTCATTCCAACTTTTAAAAATGCCTAAGTTGCATTGAGATTAGAATCCTTTTATATCAAAACCCTACAATATAATAATTGTTGTTATGTCAAAAATTTGATACCTTTGAGCTCAAATTAGACCTTTGATACCTGAAAACGATTTACTCAAAGGTATATTACGAGTTATAATTTGAATTTCATAAGGATAATGCAAGTTAATCCACATGTATTTTGAAAAGGGACTATTTGCAAAAGGAAGAAAAATGTACCTAATGTAAAGCTTAAACCATATTCAATGAGACATTGTGGTGGCTAGCACATATGTTTTGGATGCTTGGCATTCATAGGTTATGGGTTCCAGTACCCCTATGTCTAGTTGTCATTTATAAAATATAATAATTATATTTTAAGTTTGGTATTTCCTTTGTTAATTGCATGTTACTTACTAGAAATGTTAGGATCAAAAGCAACATTACAATTTTGTTATGAAATCGATTATGGGTTCAAATGCCATCGATGATCACGCACATGATTAATTTTTATTATAAGGACCTAATATTTGTAAGATAAAATTCATTTTTTAAGGAAAAGTTTATAAAGGGAGAACATGTTTCAAAACTCAATATTTTTTTGAAGGGTAGAATTATATATGGAGTTAAAAGAATAATTTAGGAAGTTATGAGGTGCATTTTATTAAGTGGATATTTTTTTAGGAATAAATGTTGGAATTTTTTTTTCAAAAATAATTTTATTTAAGGTGTATTTTTAGGGAGTTATAAGATGTTTAGGGACATTTTATTTAAGTGAGTATTTTTTAGAGGTTTCATTAATTTTGTAAATATCTTTGCAAGGAAAAAATATAATTATATGTAATAAAGGTGCATTTTTGAAGATGAATGGCACCTTTATTAGTAAACAAATTTTGCATGAAAAGTAAAATTTTATGCACAAAAATTAAAAAAAAATGTGCTATTCATAATTATAGTGTTTAGGTTTGAGGTGTAGACCAATTGGTTCCCCTAAACCCCATAAGGGAGGTGGAGGTCCAAGGTTCAAATCTCGGGCCTCATTGTATTGAATGCTTGTCCCTTTCCTGGTGCTTTAAGCGGTGTAAAAGGTTTAAAATGATCATGGCATGGTGGTTATAGGAGTAGACTATGTAGAGATCTGTGTGGCAGCTTTTGGGGTGGACAACATAGAATACTGTGGTGGTCATAAAAAACTGGACAGCCTGCCCTAATTCATAGCGGCTACCAATTTCACCATACAAAATAAATAAATAATAAATAATAAATAAATAAATAATTATAGTTTTTGGTATAAATAATACAATTATTTGGCATTTATAGGTATTGTTTTCATAACAAGTTACTACAAATAATAGTTAATATAGCTACCATAATGATATGTGGTTATCGACCCTATAAATCATTAGGGAGGAAATAATATTATGTATTTGTAATATTTAATTTCACTCTATATTTTACCCCGTTCATTACTATCATTCAACATAAATCTTAAAAGTGAGAAATAAGTATATAAGGAAGTTATTTCTTTTTAAGGTGTCATTGTTAGAACTAGTTATTTTCACGTATCACCTTGGTATCACGTATTAAATTCTTATAAATACCTTTAGGTCTCTATCATGTATGGATACATACCAACAAGTATATAAGAAGGGTAGGTATATCAAAAGGTTCAATATATAGAATTGATGGTATAAAGAAAAGGGACAATTTGGTGATATAACAACCCATCATTTGTTGGAATATATTACATTATTTGGTACATGCTAATGTACCACCTTGGGTACATCTTTAGATTAGGAGAGAGAGTCCTAGATTAGAGTGTGAGTATTTACTTTATGCAATGTAATAAATGCACAAGTATTATTAAAATGTGCAAAGTATTTTGGTAATGTAAATTTGCATAATAGTCCATGTGCACATGAGTCCATAGAGTAGGAATATGAAGAGTCTCTAGAAGAGTGAAGGCCAAGAGTGCTCCATATGAAGAGTCACATTCCATTATATATGTATCTATGAGTGTGTGTGAGAGATATACAATTGTAGAATGAGAGTGTGGAGAATTATGGTGTATTTGAGATCTTTATTCAATTGAGATACAATTTTCATGAGTATTTTTTAATGGCATTTTTATGAGTTATTTTTGAAGTTATTTATGAGTTTTATATGTTTAGTATTTTTCCATTATCATATATTTCATATTGCAACTTTATTTTAGATCTTGTGGTTATTTTATCTTAAGTATTTAGCTTCAAAATCTAACAATGGTATCAGAGCCACAACAAGGTTTTGTCTTGCATAGTTTTTAAAGTTGCAAAGTATTTTTCACTGTGTTGAAGGAAAACCAGTGAAGGTTGAAGATTTACCTATTCCAAGAGCAATTTTAGAATAGAAAGAAATTTATAGGTCTTGAAGATAGACCTTGATATTTATGAGATTAAGAGACCCTAGAAGGAGGTCCTATTGAAAATTTTGATAGAGAGAAGAAGATTCTAGATTAATATTTGGCTAGATTCTTTCCATAGGGTTGAAGGAAAACTCGTGAAGACTAGGACTCAACATAGATTTCTTTCCACTAGTTTTGAGAATAACTAGTGAAGTTTGAAAGTATTGATTTTAGAAATCTGGAAATTTGAATGTATTTAGTTACTATTGTCTAAATTTTTGTTGTAGAAAAATAGTTCTCAAAAGTTGAGAAGATTCCTACAACAAATAGAGAATAATTTCACCTTTGGTTGCCTAAAATTCTATGTGCTTTCCTCGTGCAGGGATTAGTTTTGAGTTGCAGCAAAAGAGTAGACATTGCAGATTAAGGAGGTCCAAAAGGAGGCCTCATTGAATATTGAAGATTGCATATTGAATTTTGAAGAGACCCAAGAAAGAGGTCACATTGAAGAACTTCCATATTTGGAAGATTGAATATTGAGAAGGACTACGAAAAGGTCCTATTGAAGAGTTGAGAAGCAATAGAATTTGGAGATCCAAGAAAGAGATCTCATTGTAGAATTTCCATAGTTGGAATATTGAAGAGACCAAGGAAAGGTCTCATTGAAGTTTTGAGAAAAATAATTGAGAAGCTACTGAATTAGAAGACCCAAGAGAAGAGGTCTCAAGAGAATTTGGAGAAGAAGAAGAAGGCTAGAGAAAGCCTCATTGCAAAGTTGAAGAAGTGGCCATTAGAAGAGATTTGAAGAAAGTTCAAGATAGAATATTGCAAGTAGGAGAAGCTCCTAAAAATAATAATTTGGGATAATTGTCACCATCCGACAACAAGCCCAAAAGGAAGAAGGATTTGGAAAGAAGCTTGCCAAGTTTTGAGAATATTTTTGAAGACCTCAAGATATTTAGATTCTTGAGGAAGAGGATAGTGAAAGAAGCCATATTTGAAGTCAGAATTTGACAAGAATATTGAAGGAGAAAGAAGTATTGAAGAGGCCACATTTTTGAGAAGTTTGAGGACAACCACAAATATTTTGAAGGTTGATTTGTAGAGAAGAAGATTGTTAATTTTTGTAGCAAAAGTTAAAAAGTCACAGGACAACAAATTGAAGGTGACATAGAGCTATAATTTGGAGAATATTTGGGAATATTTTGAAGTACCCTTGGATAGCCAATTGAAGGAAGGCTTGACAACAAAAGAAGGCAGCAAATTGGAAGAGTTAGAAAATATTCTTGGACATCAAAGAATCAGATTTTGTAAGCAGCAATTTAAGATATTTGAGCTGCAAATTTGGGCAGCATTAGAAGGAGAAAAGTGAGCTGCATTTTGAAGGAGTTTAGGGACATATTTGGAAGAGCTTTGGATAGCAAATCAAAGGAAGTTTTGGCATCATTTTTGTATAAGAGAAGAGCTACATTTTTCAAGGCATTTGGATAGCAAGAAAGCTGATTTTTGGGCAGCAATTAGAGCTACAAAATTGATGATTTTGGAGCAGCAAAGAAAAAGGGAGTGGAGCTAAAAAATTCATAAATTCGAGACAACAAATCACCAAGAAGACTAGCCACAAAGGAGGCCATAAGAGGTGTGTAATATTGGTGCTATAAAAGTGTTCTTATACAAGTATTAAAAGTAGTTATTCCAAGTTTTTGAAAGCACCATATTAGAGTTGTTAAAAGTCAGCAAAATGAAGTCTGAGTTAAGTATCTCCAAGCCAAGGAAGGAGACATCATTATCATCCTAGAATTTGCAAAACATAACAACAAGAATTGGAGTTAAAAAGTGCTTGAAAGGGAGTGATAAGGAAAAGTAATATATGTTGTTTTTTATAATAAAAATAAGTGTAGACTTGTTATAAGATCTATTGAATAAAATAAAGGTTGAATAGTGCTCAAAGTTAAGGAATATTTAAGGTGTCTAAAGACACCAAGAGGAGCACCAAAATTGTCAAAAATATTGGTGAATAAAAGTCACCAAAAAGAGTGGTAGATCCACCAAGCAAACATGGAGGCAACACCATTGAATAGCAAAGTTTGAGTGCCATATAAGAGGAGCCAAGGTGACATTGAAGCATAGGGGGAAAGCATCCAAGTAGTGCTTAGGAGAAGAGCCACTAGGAAGAAGAGAGGAGCCACCATCTATAGGAGAAGAGCCACTCATAGAGTATTTTTTTAGAGAGCCACCATTGAAAGGTGGAGCCACCAAGCCTAGGAGGAGGAGTAGAGAAGTGCCGAAGTGGAGAAGAGCCACCATTGGAGAAGAGGAATCATTATTTGCAAACTCTAAAATGTAAGCAATAGAAGAGTCAATATTTGGATATTGAAAAGGCATAAGGAGAAACCAAACATCTAGGTTTTTGCAACTTCCAAGAAGAGAAGTGAAGTGTTGGCATCCATAACATTATTTGTAGAGAAGACAATGTTGCATTGCTTTGTTGGTAAGGTAAAGAACATTACATAGGTGACCAAGTGTTGGAAGAAGAAGAAGAATATAGTCAAGGAGAATAGAATATTATCTGGAGCATGAAGCATTGAAAATATCATTTGCAAGGTTGGTTGAATGTTATAAAATTGTTCATGCCACTTGTCATGAGGAAGGAGGAGCACCATAAGCCATTGGAGGTAGGAGAATCATTTCAGAATACATTAGTAAGATCAAGGAGGGATATTTGGTACCATTTGGTATTTGGTATTCAATAAGCCAATCATTACTAAAGGAAGTTATAACATCTAGAAGCACCCATTAATGCATGGGCTAAAAATAAGCCTGCATAGCTACAATTACTACAACAAGGAGGATGTATGTTCAATTTTCAAGTACCTTGGAAAAGCTTGGAGTACAATTGACTAGTCAAGGAGGAGAGAGAGCACCTATTTTCAAAGCAAGTTAGAATATGATAGCAAAGAAGGAGCACCTCAAGTTTGGAGGTAATTCATTTCATTTGAAATTAATTATATGCACAAGATAGGAGTTATAAGGTTGGAAGAAATTATTATTGTCTAAGGTTAAGTTGAAATTATTTTATTGGAGAGATAAGACCTTGAAGTAATATTTGAAACCTTAGAAACTTGATTATTGCAATTTGAAAGTTTTATGAAGATTTGAAGATTGATTTGAAAATTGAAGTAATTATTTTGAAGTTTTGTAATTTGATTATTTGAGTTTACAAAACAATTTGAAATATTTGCAATTTGATAAGTTTGGAGAAATAAGGTATCCTACATCAAATTAGGAATACAAAACTTGCAAATATTATTTTATAGAATTTCTAAATTTGGAGTTATAAGGAATTCAACATCAACATAGATTTATGAAATTTAGAATTGGAGAATTATATTCTTGAAATTTGGGAGATAAAAGGAATTTAACATAGAACTTTTGACCAATTGGTTTGACCAAACCCGTAAAGCCAGGTTCAATATGAGCCCACAAGGGACTTGCCTTTCATGGTTTCAATGACAAAAAGGTTTAAAATGATAGAGGTAAAAAGGGCGGACTACAACTCAGGGAAAACAACACCTGTGGGGCCATAAAATAGGACAAATGCCCCATCACATGGCAACCGTCCATCATGTAAAATATATTAAAAAAAAACATAAAACTTTTAAAAAAGGAAAATTGCATTGACAATTTAGTCTCTAAATTAAAATTAAAAGAGACATAAGTTGGAAGACTTAAATATTGAAATTGCATTCAAATTATTGATTGATAAGAGGAAAATAAAAGTAGTTATTTTGAAGAATTATATTGAAACTAGGGAGATAAAAGGTAATCAACATAAAGTCAAAATATTGAAAATTATCCTTAGTCTATCATTTGAAACTAAGGAAAAATAAAGAATAGATAATTTGAGATTGCATCAATTAATTGTTTGATAAACTAAACTAGGGAGTCATAAGGAAGTCAACCTCAAAGGTTTAGAGATTTAAAATGATCCTATCAAAGTTACCTTTTATTTTTCTTGAGACTATAGAGTTACAAGGAAGTATATATCAAAAAAATATAAATAAAATAGTAAAGAAACTGTTTAATGAAAATAGTGAAGAAATGTTACATGCACTCAGGTTTTATTCATATGGTTTAATACCCAATATTTATGGAGATCAAGTATTTGATATTCTAAAGGATAAATTGATTTTATGTTTCAAAGAAGCTAAGGAAGGAAAATTTACTACCTTTATGGAATATCTTCATGAAAAAAAAATAGCTCTTGTTGGGAATCTCAAGACATTATTATACTTACTACAAAAGAGTGTTTAATTATGTATCTATCATTAATTGTTTTTGAACTCTCTTAAGAAAAAATACAAGTTGAAAGAAATAATTCATATGATTATCTCAAGGAAGATTCATCGAATCCAAGTCAATATTATTGTGATGATCCACTAACTCACTACACTAAAGATATATCACTGGTAGAAGTGTAGGAACGAAGAAAGAGAAGAAACAAGAAAAGGAATCAGATCAAGAAAGACAAGGTGAAGACTAAAACTAGAAAAGATGTTTGTTTGAAGAATTCAAGACAAGAACCAAAGTTATATTACTATGATGATATGCTAACACAATGCTTAGAAGAAAAATCATCAATGAAGATACAAAAGCAAAGAAAAGAAAATAAGAAAAGGAGTCACACCAAAAAGGTTAAATAGAAATCATTCTATGCAAATTTAGAAATTGATCTTAAAGAGATATTGAAGACAAGAGACAAAGACCATATTGAAGACTAAAGTCTTCAATAACCAAATAATGTAATACAGGGGGTGTTGGAATATATATTACATTATTTGGTAAATGCTAATGTACCATTGTGGGTACATATTTAAATTAGGAGAGAGAGTCCTATATTAGAGTGTGAGTATTTATTTTATGCAATGTAATAAATGTACAAGTATTATTAAAGTGTGCAAAGTATTTTGGTAATGTAAATGTGCATAATAGTCCATGTGCACATGAGTCCATAGAGTAGGAATATGAAGAGTCTCTAGAAGAGTGAAGGCCAAGAGTGCTCCATATGAAGAGTCACATTCCATTATATATGTGTCTATGAGTGTGTCTGAGAGATATATAATTGTAGAATGAGAGTGTGGACAAGTATGGTCTATTTGAGATCTTTATTAAATTTGGTTATAATTTTTGTGAGCATTTGTTAATGGTATTTTTATGAGTTATTTCTAAAGTTATTTTTGAGTTTTATATGTTTAGTAGTTTTACATTATCATATGTTTCTATCATGACCCTCCTAGATGGACTTTTGAAACATAGAAAAATAATGTATTAATAAATATGACTAATATTTGATTTTTGTAATCAAGCAGCTTTATGATATTAGATAAGTAATGAAGGATATGTTACTACTAATAACTAGCCAATATGTAGGATCAGGTGCACTCGTGGGTGGAATAAATTGACTCATCCACCAAAAGTGAGAGTACTTGAGGAAGGGGAAATGATGATAAGGCAACTCAAAGGTAACACGGGTAGATACCTTCATATAGACATGCTTTCGATTAAGGTATAATAGTCAATGTCTAATCACCTTGAGCCCCAAACTGATGGTCTAGTAGCCATTGAAAGTTCTAGAGGTTGAGATAGGTGATTAGATTTATGGAAAGACTCATTTGTTTGATGTACTTGCATGATTGTCTTTTACATCAGCATTATTAACCTTGATAACCAGTGATCATGGGGTTGATGGTTTACCTTCACAAACTTCATATGTGTGTTTTTTAAATAAATAGTTTATTTATTTAAGAAGAGAAAAAGATGTTAAATAAATAGTTTATTTATTTAAAAAGAACTAAAAATATTGCTAAAAAAATAGTTTATTTATTTAATAAGGACAAAAGAAATATTGTTTAAAATAAATAATTGAATTATTTTAGAAAGGAAAAAGATAATGCTTAATAATAAAGAAAAAAAAGTGTGCCTTGGCATGCCTAGGAAGCCGACGCCCACCCATCGGTCGACCCCCTTGAGATGTTATGGCGACTAGACAACATTTGATGAAATAGGTCAAATTACCCTTTGGAGAATCAATCAGTTCAAAGATGCACGAAGCTCCTCTGACATAAGAGGAAGACTCTTTATGGTGATCACCTTAGGAAGAGAAGGGAGAGGGGTGTTCACCCTACCTCCTATCGAAGGTTGATCGGGAAGTAATTACTGGTAGGTAGGGAACATGGATCAAGGAGGCATAAAATATATTGAAGGAAAAAGGCCCAAAGAAAAGAGAGGAGCATCTGCCAAGTAGGAGAGATGACAATCCACCAGGTAGGAGAGATGAGCATCCATCGAGCAAGAGTGATGAGCAATTTTTGGGTAGTGCAAACAACCTAATCCTGTGAGCGAACCAGGTTGGTCTTTGTCCAAATATGGTTGTTATGTTTTAATAGATATCTATGTTTTAAAGAGCTCATAGCTCTATGTTTTAGAGAATCATAGCTCTACGTTTTAAGAGCTCATAGCTCTATGTTTTAAGAGCTCATAGATCTATGTTTAGAGCATCGAAGCCCTATGTTTTTAAGATCTCATAGATCTATTTTTTAGAGCTCGTAGCTCTATGCTGAGAGCTCATAGCTCTGTGTTTTAGATCACCATAGCTCTATGTTTTTAAGAGCTCGTAGATTTTTTTTTTATGAGCATCGAGGCTCCATGTGTTTAAGAGCTTGACTCTACATTATATGAGCATCACAACTCTATGTTTTTTAGAGCATCGTAGCTTTGTGCTTTAGAGCACCATAGCTTTGTGTGGTAAGAACATTGTAGTTTGTAACTATGTGCCAAAGGACAAGTAGCATCGTGGCATTTCTATGCTCCATTGTTGTAATGTGGATGCAAAGATATCGTAGTTACCATGGTCATTAGTAGTCGATTGGGTGCGGTGATGGCAGCTAGGGTGGACAACATCAAAGCTCCTTGGGTCCTTATGCCCATCATCATGTGATGTATATATTAGGATAAATGCATGGGAGGATCATCTGTTAAGATGGCCGATTGGACGCCGTGAGTGAACCCTCCTTTGCAAAGTTGCAACCAACATGTGATTCTCCTTTAGTTTCATCTATTGTCTTCTTTGTATAATTTATGAGATAAAAAATGAATTAGATGATGATTTTGTAATTTAAGGGTATGGGACATTTGTTATGAAATAAATGAATTAGATGAGTATTTTGTAATTTAAGGGTATGTGACATTTTGTTATGAATTAAATGAATTAGATGAATATTTGTAATTTAATGGTATGGGACCTTTTGTTATGAAATAAATGAATTAGATGATTATTTTGTAATTTAAGGGTATGGTACCTTTTGTTATGAAATAAATAAATTAGATGATTATTTTGTAATTTAAGGGTATGGGACCTTATGTTACGAAATAAATGAATGATGGTTATTTTTTAATTTAAGGGTATGGGACCTTATGTTACGAAATAAAATGAAATATGGTTATTTTGTAATTTAAGGGTATGGGACCTTATGTTATAAAATAAAATGAATGATGGTTATTTTGTAATTTAAGGGTATGGGACCTTATGTTATGAAATAAAATGGATGATGGTTATTTTGTAATGTAAGGGTATGGGACCTTATGTTATGAAATAAAATGACCCAAGTGTTGTAGGTGAGTTGGAGAGGAGAGGGCAATCCTCCAAGGGAGGTCCCAGGTTCAAATCTCCACCCTACCAAAAATCTGAATTGGGTATCCAAAATCCAATTGATAATGTTGGTGTGGGTAGGGTCGGGTGCGACTCCCGAGTGACTTTGACGGTGTAGAACCCCCTGTTCATGGTCTCTCATACCAAGGCAACCCCACAAGGGATTTTTCGCTTTAAAAAAAGAAATAAAATGATTGATGGTTATTTCGTAATTTAAAGGTATGGGACCTTATGTTATGAAATAAAATGGATGATGGTTATTTTATAATTTAAGGGTATGGGACCTTATGTTATGAAATAAAATGAATGATGGTTATTTTTTAATTTAAGGGTATGGGACCTTATGTTATGAAATAAAATGGATGATGGTTATTTTGTAATTTAAGGGTATGGGACCTTATGTTATGAAATAAAATGAATGATAGTTATTTTGTAATTTAAGGGTACGAGACATTATGTTATGAAATAAAATGATTTATGGTTATTTTGTAATTTAAGGGTATGGGACCTTATGTTATGAAATAAAATTAATGAAGATTATTGGTAGTTTAAGGGTATGGGACCTTATGTTATGAAATGAAGAAATAAGTTTATTGATAATGAAGGTAGTTGTTTGAGTAATGAGATGTGTGAACCTAGTTCCTAACAATTAAGGGTATGGGAATTTAATTGTTGAGAAGGTTTGTTCATTTATTTACAAGTAGAGTGCATGAGCTAATGCATGGTTGACTGACTCCCTCAAGTTGACTAAGGGGGAAATGGAAAGGGTAGTTTCCATGATTAGTACTATGCATTAGTAAGTTGAATTGCTTGGGTTATTTGTATAGTTGCAATTTGGCAATGAATTAAGTAAGTGCATATAGAAGCATGTCTATTTGGATCCATGAGTGTCTTGATCCCCTAATATCCTCACTTGATTTATGGAAGAGCGAGAAGGCCAGAATCATGAGATGGACCACAAGTTTGATCTCTACCTTACATCTTGTATTTTATGCATTAGATTAGATTGTGGGGAAGATTCCCCAATGATATGGATGTAAATTATCATGGAAGTATAGGATGTACCATACTTATTTATGTATCTAAATGAACATTGCAACTACTATGCTTAGTACTTATTTATTTAGATTATTGCATTTAAATATTTAATGTATGTTTGTTTGGTGATTGTTTCTTTACACTTGATTATTCTTGTTGTTAGTCAATTCATTTTGTTAGATTTAGTATCTAGATCTTTAATGCTCTTGTGTGATTAAAATAATGAATCATTAGTAATTTCTAGGTGAACTTAGTGGATATCCTAAGGGCTTGAGACCCCCTTAGGGAGATTGGTGACTAGGTTTGGAAGATTGTACCAGAGTTAAGATAGCTTGTTAGTAGACAATATCGATAGCTTAACTCATAGTACACATAGCATACCACACATAATGACTTGTGTGGATATGGATATGCGTGTATACCTTCTAATGATTGAAGGTGGTAAGTCTAGCTCATTAAGATGTATGAGAGGGATGGACGTATATGCTCAACATAAGATAGGTTTATGTAGAAAGACTTGTGTGAAGGGAATCTTATGTGGTATAGTTCTTGAGAAACTTAGGGGATGTCAAACAGTAAGTCGGTCTAAGGTTGGGCAAGGATTTATGAATCCTTCTCCTTAGTCAAAAAAATATATAGATAAACTTTATTTCTCTTTTGTTTTGTATGTTTTCTTGTTTCGTGTTAATTTGGGGTATTACATTTGGTATCAAAGCTCTAGGTTAGAGGGTATAGATATTCTTATGTGTTGTAGAAGAGATTTAGGGATCTACAAAGAGGTTTTCTTGGAAATAATCTAAAAGCTAGAGTAACCTAGAGTCTCTGCTATTAGGTTCTAATGGAATTGATTTTGATAAAGGACGGATATTAAATATACCTTAGTATGGGATTTGGTATTGATGATATATCCTCACCTAGGAACCTCCTCCTAGTTATACCTCTAATGATTACTAAAAGAAGGACTCTGTATTGTGGTCAAGTTAGTGATTTAGTTGGGGAATAACTGCAACCTAACTCTTTTTTTTGTGGAAACCATATCAAGATGCCACCTAAGGCCATAACAGGAAGGCCTCCACTTAGATAGACTCAAAAAAGCAATGTCAAAGAAGAGATCCAAAATGAGGATCTAGGAGTTCCTAATACAGGAATAGAGGAACTTACTACTATAGTTGCCAAGTTACAAGATCAGTTAAGATAACTATTGAAAACCATGCCAAATAAAAACTCACAGGCTAGAGATTCAAAAGTCAACCAAGTTAAGGGGCTGATAGCAAAACAGAACCAAGCAAGAACCCTCTTAGAGAAAGATAAGATGAGAGACCTAAAGAATGTATGTATCTCCAATTTTTACTGAGAAGTGGAGGGGGACATAGCTAAATCTTGGTTGAGAGATCTGGAAGTCTTCTTCATAGTCAAGGGGTATTCTTTAGGTACCTGAACATTTTGGGCTGCTATTTACCTTAAAGGAGCTACCTTGGACTGGTGGGAGACTTACTATGAGGAGACTAAGATTGAACTGGTAGAAATTCCATGGAATAAATTCATAATCATCTTCAAAAAGAGATTCCTCATGAAACATTTATATGCATTGAAGTTTGAAGAGTTTGCCAACCTAAGATAAGGGAGTAACTTAGTGGAGGTATACTACTGAAAGCTAGTAAATCTATTGAAATATGTACCTGCCTATAATGAGAAGATGTAGATTCATAAGTTTACTCATGGATTACAGTCTAGGATAAAGCATGACATAGAAATGCAGGAACCTAAGTCATTACAAAAGGCTTATGATTTGGTAAAGAAAGCAGAGTCTCATTTTTGCTATAAGTATGAAAACCTGACCGACCAGGAACATCAATAACTAAAGAAGAGGAATATAAATGGGGTTATAAAATGGGAGGAAGAGCAATAATGAAAGGCTAAGAACCCTCATAATTAATGGAGTTCAAAATAAATTCAAGAAGAACTTCTTCAAGAAAGACAACAAACCCAATAATGCTAAACCTCCTCCATAGAAACCATCAGCTCCAGTACCAACGATTAAGAATGAGGAGCAAAAAATGGAAAAGAAACAAGGTCCTAAGGATGGATGTTACCATTACAAAGGGTCTCACTGTACTAATTAATATCTATATCGACCGAGGACAAGCACGTCCAACAATAAAGGAAATGAGTCGATGCATAAGATCTGCACTACTAGGAATCAAAAACTTGAAGGACAAGCCACCCTGTTAATCATCAAAGGTAATATTTTTTTTTTGGTAGGTTAAATTAAAATTAAAATGGATTTTTATCAAGGGACCCAAAACTTGATTACAATGAGATAAAATAGGAAAATCCCAAGGATGGACATCAGGACAGGCATGAGGAAAACTAGTAGGAAAACCTTCAGGAAGGCACCAGGAAAGCCTTTAGGAAGGAATAGAGAAGCATACCTAGGAAGTGGGAAACAATAATTTGAAACACTCACGTAGAAGGAAACTACAAATTTGAATGCCCAGGAATCGAGAAACTACCTAAGAATCAATAAAAAACTAGGAAGTGGGAATCTGCAATTTGAAACACCCAAAAAGTAGGAAACTACAATTTGAATCGCATAGAAAGCGAGAAACTTCTATTTGAAACACCCATGAAGTGGGAAAATATCTAGGAAGTGGTAAAATTCCCAGGAAGTGGGAAGCAAAAATTTGAAACATCTACATAGCTAGAAAATAGTAAATTTAAACAACCCCAAAGGTGGAAAAATGACCAACCCACCTAGGGGAAATCAAAAACTAGAATAATTTGAAATCCCATGCAGGGGAAAACCAGCATATATGGAAAAACCATCCTACACTAGAGGGTGGAGTAGTGATACTACAAATACATCAAATCCCACCTAAGAAGGGACATGAAAAAAATAGGGATGCCAAAATATCAAGCAAACTGATAAGAAGCTACATCCCTCACAATCTTGGAAAGTGGATCAGCATTTTGAGGAACTCCATAGACCACGAAGTCCTCATGTAGTGAAGAAAGGAGCCTCTGAAGACACCAACAAAGTAGAGGAAGCAACAGAAGTAGAATATCAAATCATAGGAAAGAGACAGGAAATTTTCCAAGGAACCCAAAAGGAAGGAGTCACAGGGAAACCTAGCTACAGATGTTAAAACCCAGACAGAGAGGATGCAGCCAAAAATACTAGATAGCCTTCAACACCGCCAACAAACAACTTCAGGGAAACATATGAGGAATTCCTATAGGAACATAGCAGCAAGTAAACTAGAGGCCCTAAATCAAGGCCACAAAAAAAACTAAAATCCCGTTGGACCCACAACACTAATCCCAAAGAGTAGAGTCATAGAAGAAAGCACATGGTCCCATTGAATACCAAAAATGATGTTATACAAAACTTCTCATGAAGCCACTCTCCCACATATCTAGAAATATACAATTGAATAACCACATAGGACAAGCATCAAGAAGACACTTGAAAAAACCTAGGAAAAACTGAGAAATCCAAGGAAAGAAATCCTTGAACAACCTAGAAAACCCAAGGAAGGTCCTAGGAAAGAACCCAAAACCACACCATAACCTAGAAACTAGAATAAAACCCCACCAAAGGGTAAGTAAATTGGTAAACAAGTGGAGAAGTGACCTCTCACCCCAAGGAGATCATCTGCAATACCATCCTACCAAGGAGGAAGCGTTAAGGTAATATTCTCGATAAGGAAGTAGATATCTTAATAGATAGTGGAGTTATCGATAGTTTTATTTCTTGTAAATTAGCCAAGGATATGCTAGAAATACCTCATGGATGGAAGTTTGAGTATGGGTTTGGATAGACCTACTCCATAAACCAATGTTTTCCAATGATGGAAATTGCTTTAGAAAGTGGAACCATGAAAGGTTGCCTATACACAACTCCACTTCATGCCTTTGATGTGATCCTAGGGATGGATTGGCTATAGTCCCATCAAGCCGTAATCAATTTCCAAGATATATGGATTGAGTATTTCAAGAAAAATAATGAGAGGCTATGAATTTATAGCAAGCAAGGGGCATTCAAGCCCCAGCTATTGTCTGCCATGCAATTGAAGAAAGCCCTTAGAAAAGGGGAATCGTTTATGTTGTAAAAATGAATGAAGTTGGAAGAGATAAAAAGGAAGAGGTGATTGAGGCACACCCAATTCTACGAGAATTTTAGAATTTATTTTGAAAATATCTACCATGGCTCCATCTTGTACGATAATTTGATTTCATTGTCGATCTTATACTAGGAGCAGAACCCATCCATCGATATCCGTACAGGATGACACTTATTAAGATGCATGAGTTAAAGGTATAACTACAAGGGTTATTGGAGAAGGGGTTAATAAAACCAAGTGCGTCACTGTGGGGTGCACCCATTTTATTTGTGAAAAATAAGGATAGATCTTTAATATTGTGTATTGACTATAGGATGTTGAATAAGGCCACAATAAAAAATCGGTACCCTCTACCCAAGATCAAAGATTTATTCAACCAGCTAAAAGATGCCATGGTGTTTACCAAGATAGACCTAAGGTTAGGGTATCATAAAATGAGGATTCATGAGGAATACACTCACAAAATGACATTTAAAATGAGGTATGGGCATTATGAGTTCACTATCCTACCCTTCGAACTATCCAATGCACCCACTACCTTCATGAATTTATTGAATAGTATGTTCAGAAGGCACCTAGACAAGTTTGTCCTTGTATTTCTTGATGACATCCTCATATAATCTCGAAGTAGGGAAGAGCACACTAAGCATCTCAGGTTCATGTTGGAATTGCTAAGAGAGAATCAACTCTATGGAAATCTAGCTAAGAGTGATTTCTATGTTTTGGAGGTGCACTATTTAGGGCTTGTTATATTAGAGAAAGGGATCATAGTGGATCTAGAGAAAATAGAGGCCATGATAAATTGGCCACCCCTACAAATTTTATAGAGGTGAGAAGCTTCATGGAACTAACGAGCTATTATTGACATCACATAAAGGTTTTTTCAAAAATAACCTTGATAATAACTAGTCTCTAAAAGAAGGAAAAGGAATTCAAGTGGATGGATAAGTGTGACTCTAATTTCACCATGTTGAAGCAAAAGATCACCACTGCATCAATACTAAATATTTTGGATCCTCAAGGATATTTTATGGTATGCACAGATGCATCATTGAAAGGACTACGGGGAGTGCTCATGCAAGAAGATTCAATAGTGGCTTATACTTCAAGGAAGCTTAAAAAGCATGAGGTTAATTATGCCACACATAATTTAGAGCTAGCCATTGTAGTGCACACTCTAAAGGCCTGGTGCCATTATCTAGTAGGAAGACCCTTTGAGCTAATATCAAACCATCAAAGTTTGAAGTACATATTTACTCAACCAATGCTCAACGCAAGGTAGAGAAGGTGGGTCAAGTTCCTTGTTGAGTACAATTTTGAAATTGAGTGCATTAAAGAAAAATAAAATAAGGTTGTAGATGCCTTAAGTAGAAGGAGACACCTAGTAGCCATAACCAGAAGCCACATAAAACTCATGGATCAAGTAAGGCAAGAGCAATTTCAAGACGGATATTGTCAAGAAATTCTAGCCAAGTTAAGAGAAGACCCTGAGGCTAATAAGGAATTTGGGGTGATAGATGACCTTGTATGTTATAAAGGAAGAGTTGTCATACCAAAATCAAGAGATTTAAGGAGGATATTGATGTAGGAATCCCATGAATATCCTTATATAGCTCACCTCAAAGGGGTAAAAATGAGAGAAAACCTAAAAAGGACATTTTTTTGGGTAGGAATGAAGAAGGATATTACAGATTTTGTGGCCCAATGCCTCGAATGCCAGAATTTCAAGGTAGAAAGTAAGAATATTGTAGGATATTTGTATCCCCATAGTATAACTACTCAAAAATGGCAATTCATATTATTGTAGGCTTACCTAAGACTAGGTACCAGCACAATGTAATCTTTGTGGTGGTCGACAAATTAACCAAGGTCGCACACTTCATACCTAGGAGCACCAAGGATGAAGTTCAAGTGGTGGCTAATAGATTTGTTAAAGAAGTGTTTAGATTGCATGGATTCTCAGAGGTAATTATATCAGATAGGAATTCCAAGTTTACTTTAGAATTTTAGAAATTCCTACATTAGGTAATAGGCATAAAGTTGCATATGAGTTCAGCATACTACCCTAAAATAGATGGTCAGGCAGAGTGGGTAAACCAAGTTTTGGAAGATATGCTTCAAATATATTGCATGGACCACAAGTCTCAGTGGGAATACTATCTACTATTGGTAGAGTTTGCCTACAATAATGGATATTATTCCTCTTTATGGATGGTACCATTTTTTGCATTGTATGGGAAAAATTATAGGACACATCTGTCATGGGACAACACGAAGGATAGAGCGGTAATTGGACCAAAAATGGTTAGGGAAATGGAAGAGAAAATTAAGGTAATCAAGCAAAGGCTCAAGGAGGTTGTTGATAGGTAGAAGAGCTATGTCTATTTGAAGAGAACTCCTAGAGAATACTCAGTGGGAGATAAAGTGTTCCTAAGGGTCAAACCAATAAAAAGTGTGATCAAATCTACAAAACTAGATCCACGGTTTGTAGGGCCCTTTGAGATCACTGAGAAAATTAGTCTGATTGTATACCCGACTTGCCTTACCTCCAAATTTATCAAAAATACATAACACCTTCCACATATATTTGCTTATAAAATATATTGTTGACCTTGAACATGTGTGGTATGTCTCTAAATTGCAGATGGCAAACCGAAAGGCAATCGAAGTAATTCTAGTAAGCATCCTTGATTTTCACTCTAAAGCTATGTGAAATTGAGCAGTGTAATGTCCAATGGGACCATTTTTTTGAAATAAATACCACTTGGGAGAAGGTTATAGACATGCAAAAACATTTCTCTTTCTTGTTTGATGAACTTTAAGCTATTATAACAAGTTGATTAATTTTATATGCATTTGAAAAAAATAAGAAACACCATGGATGGTGTTAATCCTAGTGGGGGAGGATGTCATGACCCTCTCAGATGAAATTTTGACATATAGAAAAATAATGTATTAAAAAATATGACTAATATTCAATTTTGTGCAATCAAGCAGCTTCATGATATCATATAAGTAATGAAGGATATGTTACTGCTAATAAATTGCCAATGTGTAGGATCAGGTCCACTCGTGGGTGGAAGAAATTGAGTCATCCATAGGATGTGAGAGTACTTGAGGAAGAGGAAATGATGATAAAGCAAATCAAATGTAACATGGATAGATACCTTAATATAGGCATGCATTCGATTAAGGGATAATCATCAATATCTAATCACCTTGAGCCCCATACTGATGGCCTAGTAGCCATCAAAAGTTCTAGAGGCTGAGACAGGTGATTAAATTTATGGAAAGACTCCCTCTTTGTTTGATGCACTTGCATGATTATATTTTACTTTAGAATTAATAACCTTGATAACCGGTGATCATGGGGCAGATGGTTTGCCTTCACAAACTTCATATGTGTGTTGTTTAAATAAATATTTTATTTATTTAAGAAGAGCAAAAGATGTTAAATAAATAGTTTATTTATTTAAAAAGAATAAAAGATGTTGAATAGTTTATTTATTTAGAAAGAGCAAAATATGTTTAAATAAATAGTTTATTTATTTAAGAAGAGAAAAAGATGTTAAATAAATAGTTTATTTATTTAAAAAGAATAAAATATGTTGCTAAATAAATAGTTTATTTATTTAAGAAGGATAAAAGAAATATTGTTTAAAATAAATAATTGAATTATTTTAGAAAGGAAAAAGATAATGTTTAATAATAATGAAAAAAAGTGTTTACCTTACCATACCTAGGAACCCACTGCCCACCCATTGCTCTACCCCCTTGAGATGTTATGGCGATAAGATGACATTCGACAGAATAGACTGAATTGCCCTTTGGAGAGTTGATCAATTCAAAGATGCATGAAGCTCCTCTAACATAAGAGGAAGACTCTTTATGGAAATTGCCTTGGGAAGAGAAGGGAGATGGGTGTTCACCCTACCTCTTGTAATAGGTTGGTCAAGGAGTAATGGCAGGTAGGCAGGGAACATGGACCGAGGATGCAGAGAAGACATTGAAGGAAAAAGGCTCGAAGAAAAAGGAGCATCCGCCAAGAAGGAGAGATGAGTGTCCACCGAGCGGGAGTGACGAGCAATTTCTAAGCAGTGCAAACAACCCAATTTTGTGGGTGAACCAGGTTGGTCTTCATCCAAATCTGGTTGTTATGTTCTAATAGATATCTATGTTTTAAAGAGCTTGTAGCTCTGTGTTTTAGAGTGTTATAGCTCTATGTTTTTAAGAGCTCATAACATTATATTTTAATAGCTCACAACTCTATGTTGAGATCTCGTAGCTCTGTGTTTAGAGCATCGAAGCCCTATGTTTTTAAGAGTTCATAGCTCTATGTTTTTGATAGCTTCTAGCTCTATGTTGAGAACTCATAGCTCTATGTTTTAGAGCATCATAGCTCTATGTTTTTAAGAGCTCGTAGCTCTATGTTTATGAGCATCGAGGCTCCATGTGTTTAAGAGCTCAACTCTGCATTATAAGAGCATCATAGCTCTATGTTTTTTATAGCATTGTCACTCTGTGCTTTAGAGTTCCATAAATTTATGTGGTAAGAACATCATAGTTCATAAATATGTTTTGGAGGATGCGTAGCATCGTGGAATTGTTGTGCTCCACTATTGTGATGTGGATGAAAAGGTGTCATAGTTACTGTGGTCGTTAGCAGTCAACTGGGTGCAATGGTGGCAGCTAGGGTGAGCAGCACCAAAGCTCCTCAGGTCCTTTTGCCCATCATTGTGTGATGGATGTCTTAGGATAAATGCATCGGAGGGTCGTCTGTTAAGATTACCAATTGGACATCATGAGTGAACCCTCCTTTGCAAAGTTGTAGCCAGCTCAGGAGTCTCCTTTAGTTACCATCCATTGTCTTCTTTGTATAATTTAGGAGATAATAAATGAATTAGATGATGATTTTGTAATTTAAGGGTATGGGGCCTTTATTATGAAATAAATGAATTAGATGATTATTTTGTAATTTAAGGGTATGGGACCTTTTGTTATGAAATAAATGAATTAGATGATTATTTTGTAATTTAAGGGTATGGGGCCTTTGTTATGAAATAAATGAATTAGATGATTATTTTGTAATTTAAGGGTATGGGATCTTATGTTATGAAATAAAATGAATGATGGTTATTTTGTAATTTAAGGGTATGGGACCTTATGTTATGAAATAAAATGATTGATGGTTATTTTGTAATTTAAGGGTATAGGACCTTATGTTATGAAATAAAATGTATTATGGTTAAATTTAATTTAAGGGTATGGGACCTTATGTTATTAAATTAAATTATTTTGTAATGTAAGGGTATGGGACCTTATGTTATGAAATAAAATGAATTATGGTTATTTTGTAATTTAAGAGTATGGGAACTTATGTTATGAAATAAAATAAATGATGGTTATTTTGTAATGTAAGGGTATGGGACCTTATGTTATGAAATAAAATGAATGATGGTTATTTTGTAATGTAAGACTATGGGACCTTATGTTATGAAATAAAATGAATGATAGTTTTTTTGTAATGTAAGGGTATGGGACCTTATGTTATGAAATAAAATGAATGATGGTTATTTTGTAATTTAAGTGTATGGGACTTTTTGTTATGAAGTAAAATGATTGATGGTTATTTTATAATTTAAGGGTATGGGACCTTTTGTTATGAAATAAAATGAATGAATATTATTGGTAGTTTAAGGGTATGAGACCTTATGCTATGAAATGAAGAATTTTTTTTATTGGGAATGAAGGTAGTTGTTTGAGTAATGATATGTGTGAACCTAGTTCCTAACAATTAAGGGTATGGGACTTCTTTTTTTTTAAGAAAAAAACTCCTTGTGAGGCTTCCTTGGTCTGAGAGACCACAACCAGGGGGTTCTACATCGTCAAAGTCACCCGAGAGTCATGCTCGGCCCTGGATGCACCAATATTATCAATTGGGTTTTGGGTATCCAATTCAAGTTTTTGGTAAGGTGGGGGTTCAAACCTGGGACCTCCCTTGGAGGATTACGCTCTCCTCTCCAACTGACCTACAACACCTGGGTAAGGGTATGGGACTTTAATTATTGAAAAGAGGGTATGGGACTTTAATTGTTGAGAAGAGGGTATGGGACTTTAATTATTGAGAAGGTTTGTTCATTTATTTACAAGTAGAGTGCATGAGCTGATGCATGGTTGACTAACTCCCTCAAGTTGACTAAGGAGTAAATGGAAAGGGTAGTTTCCATGATTAGTACTATGCATTAGTAAGTTAAATTGCTTGGGTTATCTGTATAGTTGCAATTTGGCAATAAATTAAGTGCATATAGAAGCATGTCTATCTGGATCCATGAGTTTCCTGATCCCCTATTATCCTCACTTGATCGACGGAAGAGCGAGAAGGCCAAAATCATGAGATGTACCAATTCACAAGTTCTCTACCTTACATCTTGTCTTTTATGCATTAGATTAGATTGTGGGGATATTTCCCCAATGAAATGGATGTAAAGTATCATGGAAAGTATGGGATGTACCATAATTATTTATGTATCTGAATGAACATTGCAACTACTATGCTTAGTACTTATTTATTCAGATTATTGCATTTAAATATTTAATGTATGTCTATTTGGTGATTGTTTCTTTACGTTTGATTATTCTTGTTGTTGGTCAATTCATTTTGTTAGATTTAGTATCTAGATCTTTAATTCTCTTGTGTGATTAAAAGAAATAATCATTACTGAGTTCTAGGTGAACTTAGTAGACACCCTAAGGGCTTTATACCCCCTTAGGGAGATTGGTGACTAGATTTGGAAGATTATACCAAAGTTAAGATAGCTTGTCAGTAGGCAAGATCGATAGCTTATCTTGCAGTACATGTAGCATACCACACAACAACTTGTGTGGATATGGAGATGCATGTATACCTTCTAATTATTGAATGTGGTAATTATAGCTCATCAAGATTGATGAGAGGGATGGACTTATATGCTCAACATAAAATAGGCTTATGCAGATGAATTACGAAGGAAATCTTGTGTGGTATAGTTCTTGATAAACTTAGGGGATGTCAAATAGTAATTCGGTCTAAGGTTGGGTAATGATTTATGAATCCTTCTCCTTAGTAAAAAAAAAATATAGATAAACTTTATTTCTCTTTTGTTTTGTATGTTTTCATGTTTCATTTTAATTTGGGGTATTACAGTTTCATATTGGAACTTTATTTTAGATCTTGTGGTTATTTTATCTTAAGTATTTAGCTTCAAAAGCTAACATCATTTTTATTGAAGGAAATAAAATTTAAAGCCTACAAAAATAAGTGATCACATCACCTAATTACATGGAAAAGGAAACAAGGAAATAAAAAAATAAGCAAGTTGACAAACAAAAGTGTACATCATTAAAATTTAATATAGATGAAGAGAAGAAATATAATAATCATAAGTATGCAACACGAGATAGTAATTTCCAAGAATCTAGTGAAGAGAAGCCAGTTGAAATTCTATTGCCATTAAAAACAATGAGGTATTTTCAAATGATTGTCAAAGAAATTGAATATGAAAACTTCTCAATATTTCAGTGCTACTTACACTCTATTCTCAATGACTACTATGAAGATGTTGTTACACTATCTATTGATATAGGGTTGATAATATACAAGGCATTAGTAACTTTTAATGTCCTTAAGGAGAAATATAAAAATCAAGAGGAAACAATTGAAAGGTTGAAGGATAGGCCCTTGATGGTAAATGTTTGTTGTGACACAAGTGACCTTATCCAAAGGAAATATTGTGCTTGTAATACAAAGAATTTGGAGTCAAGAAATTATTTTAAAAAGGATTTTGGTTGTGATACATGTGATATTATTTAGAGGACAAATAGCAATTGTGATATAGATGATTTGAGGTCCATAATAATATATAGGTGTGATACTAGTGATTTGAAGCCTTCAATGGCTCATGTGTGTTGTGATACAAGGGATATTATACAATGGAAATATATTGCTTGTGATACAAATTATTTGAATATTATGATTGAGATAGTGATAATTACACTTCCAATTGTACGAAAGGTCATTTTGAAAATAATAATAAAAATCAATGTGGTGATGCAAAATTTAGAAATTTTGAAAGGTATGCAAAAGGATTTGGTTCAAAATTGTTGAGAAGAATGGGATATTGTGGTAAAAGTTTATGGATAAATGACCAAGGTATGAAAGAATCCATAGTACTAGGTATAAGACCTTAAATTTATGAAAATGGAATCCTTTGCAAAAGATAAAAACACAAGTCAAAATGTAATGACATAACATTTATGACAATACCAATAACACAAAATTTGTGAAGAGAGAATCATTTGTAGAAGTTCCTAATGTGAGTTTCTATAGTCATTGTGGAAGAAGTGGAGATGTGATATCTAGGTGTTGGAACCTACATTCTTATAAAATTTGTGGAGGAAGTAATCACTCCAATAGAAGGTGTTGGCACAAAGTGAAAGTGACCAATAAAATGCAATTGAATTGTGGATGGATAAGTGTGAGTGAATGGGATAAGACAAAAGAAATGTTAAATGGTTTCTATAAGAGGATACAAAGTTTGGTGAACATAATAGATTGTTGAATTTAAAGAAAATTATGATTTTTTGCATGGCGAAATGTGTTGGGAAACTTGACATAAAAGATTTTAGTGTAAAAAATATGAGAACCTGTAGTGACAAAGACCTCTAAAAGAATTTTTTTTAGGATACCTAGGTTAGTATCTATTATCATATTATTTCGTGATTAATATTTTGTTAGAATTTAATTGCAAAAATTATGAGTAGCATATTATGGTTAGCATATTTTTATTATGGGTGCTAAGTTATTGCTTAGATCCAATATTAGCGGGTTATTCTAAGGCTCGTTGTAATATTTATTTGATCATTTTATTAATGAAATATTAGCTTCTCGTCTAATATGGTATTAGAGCTAACAAAGTCTTGGCTTGTTTTTTGTATATTTGACTCTCGTCACTTTGAAGAACATAGGCACAATTTTGACTGGATGCGGGTAGCTCGACACTGGTTCGACTATGACCCGGGCATGAATCTTGAGGCACCAGATCTAATGATGGATGCTGACTGGGTTGAGGATGCTAAACTGGCATGTAGGCCGAGGTGACATGGATTCTAACCTGGCACACAGGTTGAGGCTGAGGATGCTAATTGGTCAACACGAGGACCGAGGCACTAGACTAATGTGATGATCGAGGAACTAGACTCTGACTAGACTGATGCCTCAACTGAGGCATGGAACAAAACTACCATGTGTGTTGGATTGATGCCTCAACTGTTGCCCAACCATTCACTTGGGCAGAGTATCCTGAAGGAAGACATCCTTTAGAGGGGGTGTTTTTCATTTTAGTGTTGTTTGATCCCCATTATGGTCAATGTGGGATATTGATCCCAGTTTTTTTTAAAAACATACATGCATCACGTTGTCTATGTAGAATATTACATCGTGTTTGCTGGATGGTATCACAAGTAGATCATATGATGCTACAGATCTAGTAAAGATCTTGAGATCCAGATATCTAAGTGATTTTATCCCTCATAATAAGATCATCTGACACCTATTTTTGCATCAATTCTTTTGCATGTTTTCTCAGTGTGCTATGAAGGATGCGCTTCGATGTCACTCTGACTAAAAAAAATGGTTGTAGACTATTTATTGGAAGAGTATATTTTTGCAGTGTATATCCAGATGAAATTAGATTTTTGGGATCAATTGCAAAAGTTTTTCAGGCATATTCATCGATGATCAGTAGGCATTTTTGTAGGCATATTCATAGATGATCCATAAGTGGCTCCAACCACAAACGGTTACCAAATACTATGTTTTTCATAGTGTTAGATCTTGGAGCAAGTTGTTTCAATAGATAAAGAAGTAATTGTGTCCTGTGTTTATCATGGGCCACCACCAACGCAGAGGGAGGCAACATCGCCTAGAGGAGAATGCACCACCCAGAAGAGGTTGCATTGCTTATTGAAGACAACAAGTTGTGTTACCTTCAAATAAGGGTTAATCCCCTTCACTGCCACTGGCAGTGGTAGTCGGGGTGGTCGGTGACCAGCAACTAATTCGTTGCCAAACACCAAGTCAGGGGTTCAAACCCCCTCAACCCGATTCAAAGGTAATATTGTTTTAAAATTTTATTTTGTTTAGTATTTAATTTTATTTTTTATGATTAAATTTTTTTTAATTAAATTTCAATTTCTTAAATTTATTTTTATAAATTTTAAAAAGAAATTGTTATAATTAAATTCAAATTTTTTTCATTAAAATTGAGATTTTTTACTTTCAAAATAATATTTTTACATACCTTTGCAAAAACCTTCAAACACAAAAACTTCATCTAAATTTTATTTTTGCAACACAAAAAAGGGGGGGCATTTTTTTCGAGTCCATTTATTGCAAAATTATTCACAAAGGATGAAAATGGGAGAATAGAGAGTGAATTTTCTACTTTGAAAAATATTTTGGCATTGTAATTAGGTGCATTTTCGACAGTGATTGACACCTAAAATTTATTTTTTTATGGGCACTTTTTGTTGTATGTTGCATTTACATTTTCATTTCTATTTTTGCACTACAACATTAAGTAAAATCAAGCACAATTAAGTCCCCAAAAATTGAACCCATCTGTGAAAATTTATTTGCACCGCAGTGTTTGGTATACATGGTACCTCTAGCCCACACTTACAAGTAATGTTGTCGTGCTTTGGGCTACTATATCTATCACCTAACATAGCTGCAACAATGATGTTTGAGCTTGTTCTCTATAAATCATCGGGGAGATATAAGTTTACCATTTTTTTATTTTTTCACTCCATTCACTACCCTAATCGTTATTTTTGTTAGATGTAAATCATGACGAAGTGATTTCCAAAGTGTTTAGGGGAAGTTAAACCCCACACATGAGGAATAATATTCTATGGCAGGTGTCATAAACAAAATTATTCTCTTTCAGTACCTCCTATGTACCACTTATCATTTTGCTCTCAGGTACTTATAGTCTCCCTCACGTAAGGGTGGGTATATCGATAGGTTCGGTATAAGGACCTAAAAAATGTATAAAGAAAGGGGGACCATTTGGTGTTATAAGGAACCCTCATTATGGCCACTATCCACAAGTACTTGAATGACACTTAGTTACTAAAATATTCCAATTACACACCATGGAAAACAAATATGAAGGCTATTCTACAAATGGAAGATTTATGGGATATTTTCTCAGGCACGACAACAAGACCTAAGTCACTTGTCAGTACAACTACTCAACCTATAGTACTAACTGCAGATCAAATTATATTTGACAAGAAAGATAGTAAGGCACGAGTGCTCATATTGCTTGTTGTTTCAAATGAAGTTCAACCTCACATAGCTGACATAGAATATGGTAAAGAGGCATGGGATTCCCTTAAGACCATCTATGAGGGCAAGAATGATTCCACCATTCTTCACCTTCAATCTCAACTTCATAGTTTGAGTATGAAGCATGGAGAGAAAATTGAACTATTTCTTTGTAGAGTGGCTGAGTTGAAGTGAAAGTTGAATTCAACTTAGCCACTGTAGAAGATAAGATCCTCACTTTAGTTATTTTGAGAGATTTACCTAATTCATACAGAATGTTGATCACTTCCCTTCAAGTGTCACAGAGAAAATTTACCTTTGTTGAGTTGGTCAATTTGCTTTAGGAAAAAGAGGTGCACCAACTACACAACAATAAAGCTTCTACTATAGCCCTCTATTCCCACAAGAAGGGTTCTAAGAAGAAAGGTAATTTTTAGAAGGGAGTAAATTCTTACAAGGATTCCAAGGAAAAACAAACTCAAAAATTGAAGAGATATTGTAAGATTTATGATAAGGATACCCATGACACAAATAGGTATTGGCACAAAAACAAACCTAAGAACAAGGGATATAACAAACCATAGAATAAAAACTAGCAACCCAAGGTGAATGTTGTTGTTGAAGAATTCGACTCCTATTTTGAGTGGGCACACAAGGTGCTCATGACTACCACAACCTCTAAATAGAAGGATCATATATGGTATGTTGATTCTAGCACCAGTAAGCACTTGACTGGCGATAAATCATGGTTTGAAACATATGAATCCAAGGATGGCAAACCCATCACTATTTGTGATGATAAAAACTACAAGGTTCAGGGTGAGGTTATAGTTTTAGTCAACCTTCCAGATGGCAAATGTCAGATTGATAGAGTCCTATATGTTCCAAGATTGGTGAACAATTTGTTGTTAGTCACTCAAATTCTGGATAAGGATATGGTTGTTGATTTTTGTGTTGAGGATGGAAAGAAGTGTTGCTTTATCACCAAGAGGGGTAAACACATCACAAAAACTTCATACAAGCATGTTTTGTTTGCATTAGATGATATCTCCACCCCTCATGTTGCCATGATAGTCTCTACAAAGGAGGCAACTTCACTTTGGCACAAGAGATACGGGCATCTAAGTTCTGGATATTTACTTGAGCTAAATAAATATGATATGGTAAAGGGCCTTACCTCCCTTTCCTCTACATTTCCAGTGTGCTTTGATTTATTAGAAGGGAAGCAACATAGAGTACCCTTTTAAAAGGTAAAGAAACCTCTGGAGTTAATTCACACTAATCTATGTGGTCCTTTCATACCAAAAATTTATGGGGGGAAGAGGTACTTTCAATTGTTTGTATATGACTACTCATGTAAGATGTGGGTTTTCTTTCTTCATCTAAAATTAGAAGCTTTCAGTTACTTCCAAAAATTCAAGAAATCTATTGAGGAGTTAGGGACTTCTATAAAGACCCTCCACTCAGATCGAGGGGGGGATTTTATCTCTAAATAATTTTTTGCATATTTGAATGCACATGGGATCAAGAGATAGCTCACTACTGCTTATACTCCACAACAAAATGAATTTTTTGAGCAAAGGAAACATTCCATCATGGAAATGGTTCGTTGTATGCTCACAAGAGCCCATCTAGAGAAATAATTTTGGATAGAAGTTGTCACCACAGTAGTGTACCTACTAAATAGGGCACCCACAAAGACCCTAAAGGGAATAACTCCACAAGAGGCATGGAGTGGTCAGAAACCCTCCATATCTCATCTACACATTTTTGGATGTAAGGCTTTTATGCATATACCAAAAGAGAAAAGGAAAAGGCTAGATGATAATACCTTGCAATGTGTTCTTCTTGGATATGATGAGCATTCTAAGGGTTATCGGTTGATTGATCATTTGACCAAGAAGATTCATATCAGTAGATATATTATTTTTTATGAAGCTTTCACATCACAAAACACATCCAATGTATACCTTGATTTTGAAAAGTCTATGGTTGAGAAGTCTCCTTATTTTTCTTCTTATTCACCATAGAAAATATTCCTAAGTGGTATACCGATACTATCAGAGGCTCAAATATATCCATGCCACTAGATATAACTTTGAATAGACCTCGTACTCGTAGTATGGTTCGACAAGAGAAAGTTGTAGCAAAGACTATTGAGGTTGATGAACTTTGTCAATATTTTGAGGAACTTTTTGTAGATACAAAGAGAGAAATAGAGGATATGGAAGTGGATGATGACAAGGTTTTTATGTCTTCACTTTATGAGCATGAACCTGCCATAGTACAATATGCTCTTAGTGAGCCACAATGGAAGGCTGCTATGGATGCAGAGTACATGTCTTTGAAGAAAAATAATACTTGGAAGCTTGTTGATCTATCGCATGGAAAGAAACCCATTGGCTACAAATGGGTGTACAAAGTCAAGTACAAGGTAGATGGAACAATTGATAAGCATAAGACCCATATTGTTATAAAGGGCTATGCACAAAAGGAAGGCATCGACTATGAGGAAACTTTTGCACCTACTGCTCGGATGACTACCATTCGAGTTCTTTGTGCTATGGTAGTACAGTTCGGGTGGAAAGTACATCAAATGGATGTCAAGAGTACCTTATTAAATCGTGATCTCAAAGAGGAGGTCTATATGTCACAACCTGAAGGATTTTAAGTGGAAGGCTAAGAATAGAAAGTTTTCAAATTTGTCAAGTCCTTGTATAGTTTGAAACAAGCTCCATAAGCTTGGTACATTAAGATGTATGATCACCTACTGCAACATGGATTTAAGAGAATTCCATCATATACAAACATCTATTTCAAGAAATAAGATTCTAAATAGTGACTTGTACAAATATTTTGAGATGATAGATCTCAAAATTTATCACAGGCAGCTAAACAACTTTGATAACTACCATCAAAAGTGACTTGTACAAATATTTTGAGATGATAGATCTCAAAATTCTCCACTATTATCTTGGATTGGAAGTGAACCAAAAGAAGTACCACATGAATATGTCATAGAAAAAGTATGCCAAGATATTTTAGAAAAGTATTGCATGACTGATTGCAAGCCAATGGCAATTTCGATGGAATCGGGACTTCAATTATCGTAGTATGATGATTCACTTCAGGTAGATGGTACTTTCTATGTTCAACTAATCAGGAGTCTCATATATCTGAAAAACACTAGGTCAGATATCGTGTTTGTTGTCAACTATATTTTGAGGTTCATACAGGATCCTAACGTCACTCATTGGAAAGTAGCAAAACATGGTCTTCACTATGTTTGTGGTACTATTGAGTATGGCCTAGAGTACAAGAAGAATGATAAATTCTTCTTGCAAGGATACATGGACTTTGACTATGTCAGATCATATGATGATTGAAAGTCAATTTTAGGATATATTTTTCATCTTGGATCTGGTCCTATATATTGGCACAACAAGAAGCAATAGGTGGTTGCTATTTCATCTATAGGCATAGTATCACACCACACATGAAGTAGTGTGTTATGGGATATGGTTGTGTCACATCTTGACAAGTGTGGGTATTCCATCCAAATATCAAATTCACTTGTTTTGCAACAACCAAGGTGTTTTGAACCTTGTTAAGAATCCAATGCATCATGAACGAACCAAACACATTGACACACAATGTCACTTCATTTGAGATGAAGCTCCAAGGCACAAAATTCAGCTTCAATACATTCCCACCAATGTTCAAGTTGTGGACATCTTTACTAAGGCACTTGCACGTATCAAAATTGAGTTGTTTCACAACTTCATTTGTATTTCAAAATAATGTAATAATGGGGGGATTTTAGTATACCTAGGTTAGTATCTATTATCACATTATTTCGTGATTAATATTTTGTTAGACTTTAATTGCAAACATTATGGTTAGCATATTTTATTATAGGTGCTAAGTTTTTTCTTAGATCCAATATTAGCGGGCTATTCTAAGGCTCGTTGTAATATTTATTTGGTCATTTGATTAATGAAATATTAGCTTCTTGTCTAATATTTTTATATGAAAGATTCTAAGGATGTGGATGATTCCAAAGATATAGTTTAATGGTATTTTTTCAAAGGTAATGACTATCCCAATAGCTAACCCAAACATAATGATAGACAAATAGTGACCTAGAGAGGTGATCCAGAGAAAATGATGACTAATATCCCAAAGTGTTGATCAAGAGATAATGATGACCTAGAGGTAATCCAAAGGTAGGGAACCCAAACATAACTTAGATGCAATGATGATCTAGAGGTGACTTAGAGGTAACCCTAATATAATGATAATACTAAGGCTAATAACTAGAGGTATTGACCTAGAGGAAGACCCAAATATAACATAAAGAGGTAAACATAGTGGTGGTTACTTAAATTTAGTTGATCTAGAGACAACAAAATGAAAGCCAACTAGTCAATTACATAGACAAAGCCAAAGCCAAAGCTAAAATTTGAGAGTAGTTCTAGTGTGCCACTTTTGAATGCATGGGGAATATGACCTTTATACAAAATAATGTAATACAATGGGGTGTTAGACCTTATTATTTTATTTAGAATTATGTAGTTATTTGATATTTGATAATATTTAGATATGGATAAATTAAAGAGATTCATCTCTTGTGAGATTGTGAGGATATGAAAAGATAGTTGAAGGTCAAATGCCAAGAGTTGCAAGAACTAAAGAGTCTCTCAAAGATGAAGATACATATTATTACACCATATATACATGCTATTAGCAAGTCATGGTTGGTATAATATGGTATATTGTAATGGATATTTTGTAATGTATAATGAGATAAGATAAAAATATGTGATTGTGTATTGTGAATATTTTTATGTGAAAATATTGTTTCCATTTTCCATTGCATTATTTAGTATCCCTAATACTCCATAAAAAAACAACATACATGAAACCTCTATGATATATTTTTCTTTATATATTATCGGTTATAAGAATTTTATTTTGGAATGCTAATAAAAGAATGTTGAGTCCTTAGGAAGGGCCTCAAGTGACCAAACACTCTTCCAAGTAAAATTCAAGGGAGAAGGGGATTATGGTTCATCTAAATATTTGCAACCCAGCTTGATAGAGTTACATCACCTTTTTATAGATTATGATATATTGAAACATATTTAAGATAATTTGAGCATCTTTCCCTCACCCAAATTATTAATAGGTATCCAAGATATGGAAATGTTACATAAATATAAACTTTTACTTATGAACCTTCATTATCTAGAGGAACCCAATCTAGTAATTATTATTTTTTATTAAAAATAATATTATAAGGATTCTACCAAGCATCAAGCTAAAATGTTTATAAAATATCCCTTATTAAGTAGCCATCCATAATAATTTTTAACCAAGGATTCTACCAAGCATCAAGCTAAAATTCTCATAAAACATCCCTCAATAAGTGACCATCCATAATTTCCTATTTCCATTTGCCATAAGATTGAATAAAATCAAAGGAGGTTCCTTTGGGCTGGAAATGAAAATTAGAATAGATTTCCTTTAATTGCTTGGGATAGAATTTGTAAGAAAAAAGACCAAGGAGGGTTAAGCTTTAGGGAAATCCATAAAAAGAATATGGTACTCATGGCAAAGTAAGCCTAGAGAATTGTCACTAAGTCTCAATCTACTTGGATTGATATACTCAAAAATAAATACCTCCAACAAACCTATTTCATGGATAGCCAACCTCTCCCTCAAGGTTCATGCTTTTGGAATTTTGTCATTCAATGCAAGGATATTATTAGAAAAGGAATGAGATGGAAACTTGGTTGTGGTAATTTTATAAGGTTTTGGGAAGATGTTTGGCTTAAGGATCACCCCCTCGTAACTAAGCCAAATCTAGAAATTCTCAAGCCCTTTACGGATCAAACCTTCAGAGGCATAGTGATTAACTTCATTTCTCAGTCTCCTAACTGACACCTCTAGAAATCCATTCCCACCAATGATCTCAATTTCAATTCCACCTCTAATGCTAGAACCCTTCAAAATTTACTATGAGTCTTTGTTATTCTGAACTACCAGTAAAAAGATAGTCTCATATGGAAGCTTAGTGAGGATAGTAAGTTCACAGTTAAATATGCTTACTATATTAAAGATACCCCCTCACCTATCTGGACCCCTCCCAAGTATGTTTGGGTTAGAAATTTGATTCCAAAAATAAGCTTCTTTTCTTGGATTGCATCTCAAAATCAAATTTTAACTATGGATAATTTAATCATCAGAGGTTTTTTTATCCCCAATTTTTTCCCCATTTAAAATTTCAATTGGGAATCAACCTTCCATATTTTCCTGCAATACCCTTTTTCTCTTTCCATTTTGAAGTCCCTGTTTGATTTGGTCAACATTGCTTGGGTTCAACCATCTACCATCATCCTTTTATTTGAGCAATGGCCTAACCCTTTCTTTAATTCATAGTTAAAATTCTTGTGGTTCATATGTCTATACCACTTCCTGTGGTAGGTTTGGCTAGAAAATAAAAATAGAGTATTCAAAGGAGTTGCCAAAGACCCTCAATCCATATTCCTTCACATCACTACCTTTACCTCTGAAAATGCTCACCTTGTCTCATCGAATGGGGCCTCCAAAACTGGTCTTTAATCTCACCTATTTGCAAGTTTCAATCTAAAAAATTGTGTTGTAGGATATCCATACCTTGTATATAGATTGGGCATTACTTGGACCCCTCCTTCTACAGGGTGGATAAAGCTCAACTTTGATGGAGAGGCTAAGGGAATTCCTGGAAGGGCTAGGAGCAGTATCATAATCAAGGATGATAAAGGGAAAATCATTGCAGCCTATGTAGAGAATATTGGAGTTCAAAACAACAACTTGGCTAAGGTGAGAGCTCTTTATAAAGGTCTTCTTTTCCTAGAAGGCTCTGGCTTCAATAACTTAATTGTGAAAGGATATTCCTTGCTGGTCATCAACTATCTCAAATCTTATCAATCCCCTTTGTGGAGTCTTTCCAATATAATTTATGAATGTAGGAGGTTTGTTAGTAGGTACTCTAATGTTATTATACAACATGTGTTAAGAGAAGGAAATAATGTTGCTAGCTCACTTGCTAATAGAGAAGTCAAGGAAGAGACCTTTCAGGTTTGACATGTTGATTTCCCTTAGACCTTAGGTTTTCCAATCAGGATGATGACATTTGTTTAATCTAAATTTTCTTTCCATTTGGTTCATTGATATATCACTCACATGAAGTTCCTTGATAATGGTTTGTGTGAATGAGACTCACTTCATGGCTGACTGGTGTTGATATTTGTGTAGTTCTTGGAACTGGTTGCACTTGGGTTTATTTGGGTTTCTTTCCTCTCTCTGTTTGGTTTGAGATGTTATTTTAGTTGCTCCATTTTTGTTTCTTCTTGGGTTTATCTTGTTGATTTACCCCGTTTTGCTTTTTTCTTTGTAAAAGGTTCAGGGTCCCTTTCAAAACCCTTTCCCATAAATTAAAAAAAAAAAATTATTGTAAACCTTTTCTATTCAATAGTCTTCATACAAGTTTTGCCTCTAATGCCAAATGCATAAATCTACAATTTTAGAATCTTGACCCTAAAATATTATTTCTTGCTCAAACCTTATTAATTTTACAAAGAGAAAACTTAAAATTTTCCTCCCATCCTTCCCAAAGAAAATCCCTTTAAATTTTGTCAAATATGGATGTTTTACTAGATCCATATATGTAGGGATAGACTCCAATATATAAATTGAAAATTTCCAGTTGTCATTATTAGAAAATTATATTTCCAATAAACCAAACAAGATTTCATTCTATTCAAAATTAGATCTTAAAGCCCTAAGTTATTTAATCAAATAATGGAACAACTAGATATGATGATGGAATTTTCCCAAATTTTTAACCCTAAAATTTCTGTAATAATCCATTATAAATAAATTATAGTGTTAATAAAAAACTTCATGAATATTTTTGTGTTTACTAATCCAAAAATCTTCTCGTAGCTTAACAATATTGATTTAAATTGCATGCCCTAACTAATTTTCGAAAGACCTAAAAGGGAAGTGGCATCAACAAATTGGATACGATATTTAAAGGGACCACTTTTTGCAACCTAAATACCATTAATTTTGAATTTGAGAAAGCACTTCATAAAATTTTAATAATAATAATTTTGGGTATGTAGGATCTCAAATTTAGCCCACTTTTGTCTATGACATACTATTGTTGGAAGTTAAAAGGGTAAAAAAGTAAAAAAAATGTTTTACCACTGTAAGCTTTGGACCTTACCCTTTTACCTCGTTGGACGACAACTGAGTCAGAAGGATTGGATGGCATGGACGGTGGGGATTTTGACTCCTAATCTCATTTTTCCTTTCCTCCCTATTTTTCTTCTTCCCTATTCTTTCTCCTAAGCTTTCTAGGTTCTGGTTAATAATCTTTGTATTTAAGCATTGTAATCCTTCAAACTTAATCTTAATGCAATATCTGGTTAATAATATTTATGCTCCTAATTTCCTAAGTGCTCCTAATTTCGCTAGTGTTATATCTGGTATCAAAGCAGAGGCTATACAGGCAAAGCACGGAGCCCGAGGAGAGTGATAGATGAGGCATGAATCTTGAGGAGGTCGAGGAGGCCCACAAGAGCAAGCTCACGGGCAAGGCATGGATCTCGAGGAAGTTGAGAGGGCTTATAGCATGTGAATCGAGGCAAGGTCAAGAGGGCCCAAAACACATGAACTGAGGTGAGGTCAAGAGGGCCCGCAGCATGCGAACTAAGGTGAGGTCAAGAGAGACCTACAAAGAGCATGCAGATAGAGGAGCTAACCAAAGGTAGACATGTGGTGAGTAGACAACAAGGTGCACACGTGGCAAGCAGACAGCAAGGCGTATAAAGGGGTAATTGGTGACATGGCATGAGGTGATTGGCTCGACTAGAAGATAAAAGGGCAGTCACTGATTACCTAAAGGTAATCGAGAAGCTTAGTGCTTTTATGTGCTAATAAAGCATAATATCCCCTCCGCACAACAAATGGATAAAGATTGTAATTTTTTTTTAAATTATCATGCAGTCACGATGAGATAAAGGAGGCAAGCCTCTATCGCCTCCTTGTTGGGCCACGTAGCTCGATTGGCTCGATGAGCCAGCCTTAAGCCGCTCACCCTTAGGAGGTCGTAGGTTCGAAACCTGACGAATACGAAAGTTGTAATTTTTTTTGTGTGTATGGTATATGACCCGAATGTCTTGAAATAATAGTGTATTCTGCCTAGGTTTCATCAGTGGTGGAAGCCGAGTTGGCAAGGAAACTCTGCTTGAAAGAAAGGAGTCACGGGTTCGACTCCTGCGGAGTTAGAAAATTGTTTTTTAAAAGGTTTTTTCATTTTCTTAAAAGTTTATTATTTTATATATTAAAAAAAATAACTTTATATTATATTTAATAAAATTAAATAATAATTGTTTTTTTAAATTTTATTTTATAAAGCAATTATATTTCTTTTATTAAATACAAATATAGATATTTTTTTTTATATAATAAAATAGGAGAAAAAGAACATTGCCTAAGAGGAAATTTATGTAAGAGGACTCAAAGGTGGAAAATTGTGACAAAGCCTAAGAGGCTTAGTATTTTTCCTTGTAAGAGAGACAAAAGATCAAACTAAAATTTGTAAAGAGGTATTTATGATAAGACCAAGTGGTTGTTATCATGCCCTATGTGCACTTTTGGTGAGAGAAAATGTTGAAAGTTTTGATGAAAAAGTGAGAGCTTATGGGCTACATATTGTATTTAGTTAGTTGTAAAATGAGTAATTGCACACCAGAGGCATCCAGACTCAGGGTACGAGGCAGACTCTAAAGATAACTCCTTTGGGAGTCAATTTGAGCAATTCGAATCCATAGAAGTTTCACCACAAGAATTAGAATATACTCATTAGAGTAATTCAGTGGAAATACTAGAACCATAATCACCAGAGATAATATTGATCAGTGACAATGAAGAAGAAGTAGCAGACAATTTCATGACTCAATAAATAGCAGCACCACACCAAGAGGAACAAGCCATCCGTGATAGAGTGAATCAAGTCATATTTGACTTAAATTTGTAATATCTTATTTCTTCCTTCTTTCTTTAAAAAAAATAGAGTGCTTTATTGTAACCAAGAAATAAAAGAGTTTTTTAGTAATAATGGCCTCACATAACAATCTACCAATTCCAGAGTTCAACAGGTATGACTACGAGTATTGGTCTATCAAAATGAAGACCTTACTCATAGGAAAAGGTTTGTGGGATATAATAGAAGAGGGTTTCACAGAACCCACATATTGGGCTACATTTAGTGCCATAGATAAGAAAATAAAGAAAGAAGCACAAAAGAGCAACTCTTTTGCTCTTTATCGTCTCCAAGAAGGATTGGAGAAAAGTATATTCCCTAGAATAGCTGCTTGTATAACTGTACAAGATGCATGGAAGGATTTGAAAGATGGATTCTAGGGAAGTGATCAAGTGAAGCAAGTGAGGCTTCAAACACTAAAACGAGATTTTGAAAATATCAAAATGAAAGAAGATGAAAAAGTAGGTGATTATTGTGTCAGAGTGAAAGCAGTTGTTGATAAAATGGTTACAATTGGAGAGGAAATCAAGCTTGAGACAATTGTAACAAAAGTGTTGTGAACGCTTCCACAATATGGAATCACATTGCCATAATCATAAAAGAGTCAAAAAATATTTCCACTTTAACATTTGATGCATTAATCAGATCTTTAATGTCTCATGAAGAGAGATTACAAGAATCTCCTTCAACCAGCTATGGATGTGATGATAAAGCCTTCACATCCAATGAAAATACTGGAAGAGTATGTGGAAGAGGTCAAGGTAGAGGCCAACAAAGAGGAAGAGGCAGAGGCAACTATAGAGGTAATCAGAACAGAGGAGGCAACTCCAACAGAGGAGGCAATCAGAACAAAGGTGGAAACCAAAATAGAGGAGGAAATCCAAGACAAAGTGGAAATCAAGGGTGAGGAAGTGACAAGTCCAAAATAGCTTGTTTTAATTATGGCAAACCAGGCCACTTTACTTACGACTGCTGGTCAAAATATTCTCAAGGCAGCAACAATCAATATGGAATTATGGAGAAGAAGATGATACCTCTAATATTTTTTTATCATATGGACAATCAGAACATAATCTAAATGACACATGGATTTTGGATACTGGTTTTTCAAACCATATGAGTGGCAAATAAAATCTATTTGCTACTCTAGATTCTACTTATAAATCCCACATCAAGTTAGGGGATGATAAAGCTTTGCAATTTGAAGGCATTGGAACCATGGAAGTTCCAATGAAAGAAGGACTAAATAAAGTGAATGACATCTACTACACTCCAAAGCTCCAACACAATATGCTAAGAATTTGGAAAATGATGGAGAAAAATTACAAACTTGTTTTTGATGAAGGAAAATGTCTCATTCTTTATAAAAAAAATTGTAATCGTGTCATCACACAGGTCCCAATGACCAAGAATCGGTTATTCCCTCTCAAATTTGGTGAGCCAGGGGGAGCTCAACTTGCAAATGTAGCTATATAAAATCCAAGTGTGTTTTGGCACTTACAATATGGTCACCTTAATTCCACTAGCTTGAAATTGTTAACTTCTCAAGCTATGGTGACAGGACTTCCCAAAATCAATGAATAGGAGTTCTGTGAAGGATGTGCTTTGGGAAAGCACTCAATGTCAAATTTTTCAAAAGGACAAGTGCGGAGAGCCAACTATCCACTTCAATTAGTGCATTCAGACATTTGTGGTCCAATGTAAACAAACAGTATCGAAAACAATTTTTATTTTCTCACTTTCATAGATGATTTCTCTAGAATGTGCTGGATTTATTTTCTAAAACATAAAGATGAAGCTTTTGATTACTTCATAGATTTTAGAAACAATGTAGAGAAACAAAGTGAGTATTTTGTAAAATGTCTTAGAATAGATCGATGAGGTGAGTACTACTCAAAATAATTCTTGAAATATTGTAAAGCAAGTGGGATTAAAATGCAATTCACTACTGCCTATACCCCACAATAGAATGGTATGGCCGAAAGAAGGAACCGCACCATATTTGAGATGGCAAGAACGATGCTTCAGAATAAACATCTAACTAATATGTACTAGGTTGATGCTGTAAGAACCAGTGTATACATTCTAAATAGAAGTCCAACTTCTAGTTTAGATGGCATAACTCCTTATGAGGGGTGGTACGGAAAGAAACTCAATGTAAAGCACTTCAAAGTTTTTGGTTATTTATCATATGCACATATTCTTGATGAGAAGAGGAAGAAGCTTGATCCCAAAAGTCAACCTTGTATATTTGTAGGGTATTGTGAGTCTACCAAAGCATATAGACTCTACAATCCCAAGACTCATAAAATTGTACTTTCCAGGGATGTAATTTTTGATGAAGGGGGAGAATGGGGTCATCAAAGAATTTTTGTTGATGATGAGTCCCAAGATGTAATTTCTTCACAAGTACAGCAGGTACAATAGGTGTCTCTAAGAAAATCAAAGACACACCAACCCCTCCAAGCCCAAGCAGGAGTACTACATCAAGTACTTCAACCGCCACTCCAAGTCCTTCTCCAAAAATATTAGTAAGTTCTTCATATAAGGACATTGAATCTCCATAAAGAGGCAAAATAGCATTACAACATCATCCATATTTCCAAATGTTGGATCAAAATTACCAAAAAAGATACACTAGAAGCCAAGCTAGTGAAATGAATTCAGTTTTGCAGAAACTTGAAAATCTACATATGTATGGGGATAGTGACTCCCAAAATCCTAAGGGAGATGTAGTTAATTATGCTTTATTAACTAGTGCACAACTAAAACCATATAGCTATGAGAAGGCTTGTACTCATAATGTATGGCAAGAAGCCATGAAAGAGGAAATAACCTCTATAAAAAATAATGATACTTGGGAGCTTGTAAAGCTTCCAAAAGGAAAAAAAATGTGTTGGATGTAAATGGGTCTACAAGACCAAATACAATGTTGATGGAAGCATTGAGAGGCATAAGGCAATATTAGTAGCAAAATGTTTTACTCAAAAATTAGGCATTGACTATGAGGAAACCTTCGCTCCTATTGCACGACAAGAGACAATCAGATCAGTTCTTTTCTTTGCTGCCCATAAAGTATGGAACATTCAACACATGGATGTGAAAAGTGCTTTTCTGAATGGATACTTGACTGAGGAGGTTTATGTTCAACAACCTCAAGGCTTTCAAGAACAAGGAAAGGAGAACCTTGTTTATAAATTGAAAAAGACACTTTATGGCCTCAAGCAAGCACCAAGAGCTTGGTACTCACACATTGATGGCTATTTTAGCGAGTATGGATTCACTAGAAGCAAAAGTGAACCAACTATATTCTACCTAAAGCATGGAGTAGACATTCTCATAGTTTTTTTGTATGTGGATGATCTAATATTTATGGGTAGTAACACTAAAATGAATATGGAGTTCAAAAACTCCATGATGAAGTAGTTTGAGATGAAAGATCTCGGTTTAATGTGATACTTCCTAGGCATGGAAGTGCATCAATAAAATAGGGGGATATTCATATGTCAACACAAGTATGCTCAAGACATGATCAATAAATTTTCCATGGAGCAATGCAAATCAGTTGCAACTCCAACTGGACATGGGATCCAATTGAGCAAGGATGACGGAGCACCAAAGGTTGACATGACCACTTATAGAAGCATGGTTGGGAGTCTAATGTTTCTCACCAACACAAGGCCTGATATTCAATATGTTGTTTCTATAGTTTCAAGGTTTATGGCAAGTCCATCCGAGTTGCATCTACAAGAAACTAAAAGAATCTTAAGATATGTAAAGGGTACATTGGATTTTGGAATCCATTATCACAAATGTAATTATGTTAAATTAGTTGGATTCAGTGACAGTGATAGGGGCAGCAATATAGATGATAGGAAATCTACATCAGGGAACTATTTTAGTCTAGGGTCAGGACTAATCACATGGAGTTCCAAGAAGCGGATTGTTGTAGCATTGTCATCTACTGAGGTTGAGTATATAGCCATCACACATGCTAGTACTCAAGCCCTATGGTTAAGAAAAGTCCTTGAAGAAATTGGAGAAAGTCAAAGTGGTCCAAATCGACTGTATTGTGATAACATAAGTGCCATTCAATTGGCATACAATCCAATCCACCATAGCAGATCAAAGCATTTTGTTATGAAGTATCACTTCATCTGAGACATGGTGGAGCAACAAATACTTGAGCTTAAATATTGTAGCACTTTGGATAACATTGTCGATATCTTCACCAAAGGCATGGCTAAAGCTCAATATATAAAGTTGAGAGATTGTATGGTCAGTCCTCTCAACTTTAAGGGGGAGAATGTTGGAAGTTAAAAGGGTTAAAAGGTAAAAAAAATGTTTTACCACTGTAAGCTTTGGACCTTACCCTTTTACCTCCTTGGACGACAACTGAGTCAACAGGATTGGATAGCATGGATGGTAGAGAGTTTGACTCCTAATCTATTTTTTCCTTTCCTCCCTATTTTTCTTCTTCCCTATTATTTCTCCTAAGATTTATAGGTTCTGGTTAATAATATTTGTATTTAAGCATTGTAATGCTTCAAACTTAATGTTAATGCAATATCTGGTTAATAATATTTATGCTCCTAATTTCCTAAGTGCTCCTAATTTCATTAGTGCTATAACTATTTTAGTAAGAACATATTAATCATGTTGCAAACCCTCTACCTAAATAATTATAACATTATTTGATCCATCTATAAAGAAACATCCGACTAAACAAGTGTCACATAACCCTACCTTTACAAAAATAAAATGGACAAAATAAACCATCCTACCAAAATAATTTTAACTTGGCCAAATCTAAAGTTCTGGTCATAATGTAGTGTTGGCAGTTTTGCCACACTAGATTTTTTTGTAAAAACTTCCAAGTATAAAATATAAGATGTGCATTTTCGTTGTTCTTTTCAACGTTTTGGTATTTTCGTTGACTTGTTTTGGCATGTTCGCTGGTATAAATATTTCTTTCAAAGCCTCTTTCCATGCTTTCACCGATAAAGACATTTTCGTTGGCAAGAGTCAAACTTCAGATGACTTTGCTAAAAAGGTGTCTTTGCTAGCGAAAATAAAAGAGAGATGTATTCACCAGTGAAAATGAGGACGTTTTCACCAACAAAAATAGAATTAAAACGTTTTCGCTAGAAATATGGGGTTTTTGCTAGAATTCCTGCATTTTTCATGGTCAAAGTCAAATTCGCCCTTCTTTACAGTGACATTCCATTTTCTTGAGCAAAAACCATGGTTGGGCATCCATTTTTGCCACATCCAAATTTTTTCAAAATTCTGCCTAAGTATGAAATGAATTTTGCCAGAAAATCATTTTTCGAGCATTTTCGCCCCAAGCACAGCAAAATCACTTGCTGGTAGTTTCACCAGTGAAATCACTTGCTCGTATTTTTACAGTGAAATCATATTTTTGGTATTTTTGCCTCAGTCATTGTGAAATTCTATTTTCACCCAATTCCTCAATGAAAGAATTTTTCGAGTGAAATGCCTTGGCAAAAACTTTTTGGGTGCAAGATTGAGCGAAAGTCCATTTCTTTCATGCTTTTAATGCAGATCATTCTTGGAAAAGATCAAGGATTGGTGAATTCAATTCATGGGGCAAAGAAAGTAACATCTCCAAAATTATTGCTGAAGAGTGGCCAAAATTAAATGTTGCACCTTTGACATTGGTGTGATCCTGTTGATTTCAAGGCACCATTCACTATGATAAATGCTCATTTTTGATGCACCAACTTTCGAGATGAATTTCCATCATCCCTTCTTGCTGATTTCCAAGGTGCTCTTTACTAAAGAAGGATCGCTGCTCCCCAAGACCTTCATTGATTTATTCATTGTTGTTCCTGAAAAGAATATTGTTGTTGATCAATATTTGATTGGTCAACATTTTATTTAATGCTTATTAAATTTTGGAGGTGAAATCCTCTATAAAAACTAAGAAACTTGATGTAAGAAAGAGGAGGAACATTTTGCTAAAAAACTCTTTGAGTTTTAACTTTTGCATCAATTGAAAGACTTTGGACTCTAGTTCTTGGATCAGTCATGTATGTGATTATTTTCTACCTATTATTTCTACTATATTCATTGCCTTTGTTAGATAAGTTAAAATTCTACATTTGAATTTAATTTTTGATGAAGAAATGAATGTTGAAATGTTAATTGGAAATCATATTTATGATCTGTGATTGGTTCCTATATTCTTATTTCTGATGAATGTTGGTTAGAACTTGATTTGATTATTTAGTTGTTAGTTCATTCCCCACTCTATTTTTCTAGCTTACAACCATATTTCCCATATCTTTCTATTAATTTCTATCCCTAAGATTTACACCAATTTTTAGATTAGTAAGGGAACCAACCCTCTCTAGAGATTGGCCCGAAGGACATCTCTTTCCTTTGGCCTTTCAATGTTGGTCGGGTCTAGGGTGCATATTTTTATACTTAGGCAGATTCGTGACCAACAATTTTTGGCATGCCCGGTGGGACCCCAAAAGTTCCACCTTAAGTAGTATTAAGATTTGATGTTCATATTTTACTATTTGATTAGAACATCTGGCGACTCAGTTTTACCCAGAAGCCTCCGAACGTGAAGTTGGTGAAAGCTTTACTTCATGATCACAAGATCGAAGGCCAAAAATTTAAAAAATCCTATTGAGTTCTTTGAGCTTGACACCCAAGTTTTAGGAGAGCATCCTAGATTAGTCACTCCAACTATCCCATCAATTGTAACATCTTCACAAGTAGTTGGTGTGTTTTATGTTCCTTCAAGTCCCTCTAGTACTACCACTAGCTTTCCTCCCCAAGCAAACACTCTAATCCAAATGGCCCAAAATCCACCACCACCAAGATAGTTTCCAGCCTAGAACCATTTTGGAGCTTTGAATCTGCAAGCTCAGAACCCGATCCCACTAGTAGCATTGAAGGCTTTGCCTACTTATGATGGTACGAGAAAAATAGCTTATGAGCATGTTCAAGATGTGGCTTCTTTGGCGACTATTCATAGCATCATAGATGAAGATGTCATGGTCAGATTGCTTGTGCTCTCTCTCAAAGGGAAGTTGCTTTACTGGTACCGGTCCTTACCACCTACCACTATCACCACATGGGACCAGTTGGTTGAGTTAATGATAAAAGGCTTCAATGAACAAGCGGATCCTTTTTCTTTATTGCATCAATTTACTAACATTCAGAGGTATCCATAGGAGGAAATCATTGAATTCAATGTTAGGTTCACTCGAACTTGGTAGAGAGTCCCTGATGGTCTCCGATCGACTCTCAAACAAGCCATATTTTATTATCTTTGAGCCTTCAATTTTGACATTAGCATGGCCATCCATCAGTCCAATATTGATACATTCTTAGCCTTGTACTCTACTACACAAAAGGTTGAGGCTGATCTGATTGCTATTGGTAAGCTCCCACCGAATATGATGATGCCTATCTTCCCTGATCTCCCACAACATTTATATTCCAATGCATCTTCCCAATCTTTACCAATGTCCCCCATGTATCCGATCCCTTCATGGAATCCAAGTTCATCTCAAACCCTGATAGTTTCTATCCTACAACTACCTACTCCTTCCATTCCATAATTGCCTACTCTAGTTCCATTCCTAGAACTACCATCTCTACCAGTACCACTTCCATTACCAGCTCCTCCAACACCCTCAAATCCTGATCCTCAAGAGAAGTTGTTGCAAGAGATGCAATCAATGAACTCAACAATAAGAGCGATGAGCAATGAGATCACAATTATTAAGAAAAAGTAGGTTGAGAGAGATTTCTAGCCTAGGATATTTCAACCTCCACCAATCACCAGAGAGCAAGCAGCTTCGACCAGCAAGATGCCTGAAAGGAATCCAACAATATTGACAAATGAAGAAGTTGGCCCATCAGATAAAACATATTGGTGTTCTACCTGCAATGATCCGCATGGTGAAGAAACTTGCATGGTTCATCTAAACTACGTGTAGACATTGGTAGATAGCTCCTTAGGTGGTCATATCAACATGATTAGAGAAGTTGATCATAATTTTATGGTCCCTTCCATAGAACAAGTTTCAATTCTCACGAGAGCTGGGAAAAAGTTGATCATAGTAGATCCAACTGAGATGGAGCCATTGAAGGTGCCTACTGAGCCGAAGGTGCAGAATGAAAAGAAATAAGCACAAGTGAAGGTGCCTAGCTCAACATCTAAGCCAGAAGAACCTATTCTTTTAAAATATCTCTTGCCTACACAAGTGAAAGAAAGAATCTCTCAAGTGAAGGCATCAACTTCACAAGCGCAAGCTGAGATGAAGGAATAGGCAAAAGAATACCTTAAATACCCATATTTGACCAAGCATCAGAGGGTGGAAGCCATACAGCAATATCGAAGCAAGTATGAGGTTGCTGATGAAAGAAGGGAGTCCAGTTCATCTACATACAACATTGTTGAAGAACTAAAGAAGATCCCTACCAAGGTTAGTCTCTATGATGCATTGCAATTGCCTAGACAAGTTGATTTGTTGCAAGAATATTTGAAGTCTATTAAAGATAAAAAGAAGAATCCCACTCAAATTGTGTTAGCTCAGACACTTACAACTTTGGCTACTAGAAATAATAGACCACCACCATTTTATTTGTCTCTCAAGATGGAGGGTTGGATTGTGCATAACTGCATGATTGACTTTGGTGTTACGACAACTATCATGCCGAAGGTGGTGTGTGATGTTATGGGCATGGAGTATACCAGGAGTAGCCTAGGAGTTTTGTAATTGGATGGTACTCCTATAAGAATAGTAGGAGTCATCAAAGATATCCCCATTATCCTGCATAAGATACCTCAAATCACTATGATCCAAGAGGTGGTTGTAGTTGACCTAGAGCCATATTTCAGTATGTGCCTCTCAAGAGAGTTTACTGCCAAATTGGGAGGTTATCTTTCCTTGGATTACTCTCACCTGGAAGTTCCTTTCAAAGGAAAAATAATCTGAATCTACAATGAGAAGCCTTCCATATTTCATGTAGAGAGGATCGAAGAAGAAGAAAAGTCCATGGATTCTATCAATATGGTGACTGAAGAACTAGAAGAATTGGATTTAATGGAAGAAACTTTGGATGAGCTTCGTACAGAAGATGAATTTTCAATGAGTGATTTTAATGCGATGATGGAAACTGAGATTGGTTGTTACTCCATTACTAAGCCTGAAAAGGCTGAAGTGAAGGTGTCTGATGATCAAGATCCTATTCTAGATCAGTTGTGGAAGCTCTACTTTGATGGTGCAAGATGCAAAAATGGCGTCGGAGTAGGAATTGTCCTCATATCCCCTTATGGCATATAGAAGATATATTCATACCGGTTGACCTAGAGTTGTACAAACAATGTTATTGAGTATGAAGCATTGTGCTTAGGCTTGAAGAAAGTAGAGAAGCTTGGGATCAAACAACTCCAGATTTTTGGAGATTCAGAGTTGATTGTCAATCAAGTGACTAACAAGTGTGTCTCCAAAAAACACTATTTGAAGGTATATCACAACAAATTTTAGGATTTGTTTGAAGCCTACACGACGTTAAATATCCAAGCGATTTCATGAGAACAAAATAAACATGTAGATCTTTTGGCATCCCTTGGTACCAACTTTTCTCCAGTTGAGCACATGGTGAAGAAACCAAAGACCATGAGGTTGGTTTATAGGCCTTCAGTTCCTGATAAGAATATCTACTAGAAAGTGTTTGAAAGTGATGAGAAGATCATGAAATTCTTAATAAAAGAAGCTAGTAATATGGAAGGAAGAACACTCGATGAAGAAGAAGCTGAGGGACTGATCCAGTTAAGAAATAATCATATCCCAAAAGGATTGATTACACTCAAAAGTCTCTTTGATCAGAATGATAGAGCTAAAAAACATAAGATCAAAGTAGATGAGAAGGAATACACCAAGCTATGATTGGAACCTAAAAAGTCAATCAAGGTTGGAACTGATTGCACTCTAGAAGAACTTGAGCAGATCAAGGAGCTATACCATGAATTTCTAGATATTGTCACTTAGAGTTATCAGGACCTCAAAGGTTACAACAAGAATGTGATCCAACATACTATTGAACTGCAAGAAGGAGTGAAACCCTTTAGGTAGAAACAAAGACCATTCAATCCCAAAATTGAAGTTCTGATGAAAGTTGAACTATTGAAAATGTTGGAAGCTAAAATTATTTACCCAATCAAGCATTCTACCTGGGTAGCTAATTTGGTCCCTGTGAGAAAAAAGAATGGAGATATTCACCTATGTGTTGATTTCCAAAATTTAAATCAGGCTTCTCTGAAGGATCATTATCCTTTACCACAGATTGATCAGATTCTTCACATAGTTGTAGGAGCTCAAATATTTTCTCTGTTAGATGGATTCTCTAGCTACAATCAGATATGGGTCAAGGATGAAGACCAATACAAAATGACATTCACCACAAAATGGGGTACATTTTCTTATCAATGAATACCTTTTGGTCTCTCGAATGCTGGAGCAACCTTTTAGAGAGCGATGGATGTGGCTTTTGATGAGTTACTAAATCGAGTCATTGTTATTTATTTGGATGATATGACTATCTTCTCTCATAACAGGGAGGAGCACAACTTGCATTTAAGATAAGTGTTTGAGACAAAATATCCATCAACCCGAAGAAGTCTATCTTCATGGTGAAGGAGGGAAAGCTCCTGGGCCATGTAATCTCAGAAAAGGGTTTAGTTGTTGATCCAACTAGAGTTGAGGCTCTTTTGAAGCTTCCATTACCAGCCAACAAGAAAGGTTTGCAATCATTTTTTGGTCAGATTAATTTTATCTGAAATTTTATTGCAGATTTTTCCCAAGTTGTGAAACCAATGACTGAACTCTTGAAGAAAGATGTTGAGTTCAAATGGACTGAGCAAAGGAAGCAAGCATTCCAGGAAATCAAGGAAAGAATTGCTCAAGCTCCTATTTTGATAAACCTTGATTATTCGAAGGATTTTATCCTTTATGTTATTGGTGAACAAGAGAGTTACGCAATTATGCTCACACAGAAGGGAGAAGATGGAAATGAGTGATTGATCACATTTTTAAGCCAAGTCATCCAACCGCATGAAGAAAAGTACAATTTTATAGAGAAGCAAGTGTATGCAGTGATGAAGTCCTTGAAGAAGTTTCAATATTTTATTTCACAAAGAAAAACAATAGTTTATGTTGTTCATCCAGATGTCCAAAGTTTCATTATCCAGGGTGAACTTGGAGATAAGAGAGTTGGTTGGGTTTCTAAAATCTAAGAATATGATATTGAAATTTGACCAACCAAGCTAGTTCATGGTCGAGCATTATGTCAAGAGCTTGCAAAGAGCGCTACTTTCGAATCCATGGTTTACCAGTATGAAGATTCAATAAGTGAAAGTAATATTGCTAATCATTCCTTAGTTGATCATGATTGGATAGAGGACCTTGTCGAATACTTCAATTCAGGAAGGTGTCCTTCACATCTCAATGCTTCACAAAGAAGAAGATTCAGACTATAGGCCCTTAGGTATGTTATGTTACCAAATGGATTGTTTCATAAGAACATTGATGGAGTGCTTATCAGGTGTGTCAGAGAATCAAAAAGCAGAAAATCCTGGAAGAATTTCATTATGGATTGTCAGGAGGCCACTATGCAGGAAGACCCATGGCATTAAAAATTATCAAAGTAGGTTATTTTTAGCCCACCCTCTTTTTAGATGCATTTAAGGTCAGTCAAAGTTGTGACAAATGCCAAAGGTATATCGACAGGAGCAGAAATGCACCTTTGCCTCTTCACCCGATCCAAGTAGAAGCACCATTTCAACAATGGGGTGTAGATTTTATTGGGGTCATTGATCCTAATTCATCTATCGAACATAAATACATTATAACTATAACTGATTATTTCACCCGATGGGCGAAGTAGTCCCAACTAAGAAGGTAGACCAGGAGGTAGTCATCACTTTCCTTGAAGGATTGATCACTCACTTTGGCATACCAGATGTGATTATAATAGACAATGAAACTCCATTCATCGGTGCCAAAATTAGTGAGTTTATGGGTAAGTATGGTATTTATTTGAAAACTTCATCAAATTACTATCCATAGGGAAATGGTTTGGCCGAATCTACAAACAAGAATCTGCTTAGGATTTTGAAGAGGACTCTTGGTAACAACAAGTGAAGTTGGCATTTGCTCTTGAACCAAGCTTTATGGGTTGATCACATCTCAATTAAAAATTCTATCAAGACGTCCCCCTATTCCTTGGTGTATGGTAAGGAAGCAGTCTTGCCCATTCACATTGAATTATCGACTCTTCAATATTTGCAATTGCTTGATGATGAAGATGATGAATTTGATCCCATGAGTGCAAGATTGGCTCAACTATTACAGTTGGAAGAAGAAAGGGAGAAAGCATATAATGCTTTCATGGAGCATGCTCAGATGACAAAAAATTGGTTTAGCAAGAAGACTTTAGAGAAGGCATTTAAGGTGGGTGATCTTGTGTTAAAATGGAATGAGAACAAGGTGAAGCCAGGAAAACATCACAAGTTTGAGGTAATTTGGGAGGGCTTTCATATTTCCAATGTGAATTAATTTAATTCATATTATTTGTAGGATATGGATGGTCGTGTGTTGCCAATTCTAGTCAATGGTCTTCATTTGAAGGTCTACTATCAGTAAAAATTTGGGATCAACATTTGTAAATATGTATATATTTTGCTATTTAATTTTTATACTTCAAGTCAAAAAAAATCATGAGCGAAAGATGTTTTTACCCAACAAAGGTATTTTCATTGGCAAAAATCATTTTTGCCTAGAAAAAATACTCTTTAAGGCCAAAGATATTAATTTCACCCGAAAACATTATTTTTGGCACCCAAATTAGAAATTTTTCCCTTGCACCCTAATTTTTCGATAGAAACAACGTTAAGAATTATTTTTGGCGATGAAAATACAAATTATGAATTAAAAGTCTTGCTTTTCAGTGCATGGAGCTAAAACATTGATAAAAAAAGTGAAAAGAAAAGAAGAAAAGAAAAGGTGATTTCACCCAAAATAAGTTTTCGCTCATGCAATCTTCCATTTTGAGAAACACAAGTTGAAAAAACTCCCACTCACATGCTTTTTCAAGCAGACAAAGTGGTAAAATCTATTTTTAGATTAAAAGTGGGCAAAATTGCTTTTCGCCTTGCTTTTCTAGCGAACTCCTAGGTGCTACTTTTTGCCAACGAAAGCATAAGAAAGAATTTTCAACGCTTTAGTTCAGTGAAGCATCTACAGATCTACTTTTTGTGAAAAGACTCCTAGTTAAATTTAAAAATATATATTTTCAAAAAGGGAAAATAATATTTCACATGCCTTTTCACCCAATTGACATTTTAAAGAAAAGCAAAAAGACAAGTTCACCCAAAAAGGCATTTTAGTCTGCATGACATCCTTTTGGTAGTGAAACTCTAGTTATGAGCACAAGTTAAAGGTAATTTTGGCACCTAAAATTAGTGAAAAATGATGAGTTCACCCAAAAAGCACTCCAATTACATAGTTCAAGGTGAAAAAGTAGTGAATCACATTCCCAAGGTCAATTGTTGACAACCAGATTGCACCCTCAAAATTTAAAAGTGGTTGGGCACGACGTTCGAAGAAGATTTATAGTGCAAGTCATTATGAGCCATTAAAAATTATGAAAAAGCGTGTCGAGCGAGGGAACCAAGGAGCACGTTCACCCAAATTTAGTGTGTGCATCGCATGCATTAAATCAGGTTGTTGAGGTCGAGCGTTATAAAAAGGGTGAACCTGTGAAGCTTGCAAACAAAGAAAAATTAGAGTATTCTCTCAAGTGTGTTGCAGATTATTATTGAATTGTTGCTTAATTGCAAAACTATTAAAATATTGTAGAGGAGTTTCTGAAGGGTAAAAATGGGTAAGAAAGCGCAGAATCAAAGAAGACACAAAAAAAATCCAAGAAAGCAAGGAGGAATGAAGATGAGGAATTAGAACCATATTATGATGCATTGGAAAAAATTGGTGATTATACCATTTTAAACAAGGGCGTGGAAGAATTGCATCAAGATGTGGAGTTTGTTGTGAAGCAAGGGTTAACACCAGAGAGCTCAAGAACTATAGTGTACCATGCACATATTTTTTGGTTCTTGTGTACTCCAGTTCATGCCTACCCAGAACTTATTCTGGCAATTTCAAAATTTTATCATCCTACTACGAGAGCTATTCAAAATGCATATGGAGAGAAGTTGTTCAACATTTCAACCAATGTAGTCAGAGAAGCATTCACTTGTGGGGCTAGACCTCCTTCGGATGTAATGTTTAGAAAGCTCAATCTTAGGGAGCAAGAGGAGAGATACCAATCAACTATACTGTTGTGCCAGTTTATGGAGAGTCAATTGATAAAGACTCCATAGTTTGGATAGTTGTCAGCTTTGCCAAAGCCTCTGATAGATTTTAAAAGCCTAGACTTGTATTCGATGTTGGCATGGATCATTGGGCTGCCCTTAGATTCCATGGTGCATAAATGGTAAGCATCACTTGTGCAGTGTATTTCGTAGGTGGAGTTTTACGCCCCGACGACTATGAAGGTGAGCACTAATCTAGTTTTCTTTGACTGGGTGGATTACATGGCTCGAAGAATGCACACACAGTTGGAGAAGGTGCAAAGTGGAGAAGAGATGGTGTTCAGACATTGTTCATTCTTGGTGTGGTATTTCTTTTTTCACATGCACCAATATTTTTCATTTATAGTCGTGAAGCAGATCGATGAAGTAGATAAAAAATTACCTATTTATTTATGGACTCAAAGGTTGATGAGAAGGGAGTCCTATTACAATTTCAACCACATATTCCTGGGCCCTACCCTCGAGCTTATTTTTGGTGCATGTGAGAGAGTGTCGAGGGTGATGAAGGAGGAGATCATCATGAATGAGAAAGGTGATATCTTCCTACTGATGCAAGGTATCATGGTATAGATTTTTGGCTTTACCAACAAGTCATTCCTCCTTCCATACTTCACTTTGGAATATATTTTCATGTTGGAGGTTGCTCGATAGAGCGACTTCACCAATGACACATATGGGTCAGGCAGGGGAAAGTGGGCTACGTGTGACATGCCATTTCAATTTGATGACATTGAAGTAAACCAAGTGGGATAGAATGAGCTAATTGTTGAAACCCTTTATGACCTTGGTTTGGTCGAATTGCCCCAGTGGTGGAAATATGACCCTTTGGGTCATTTCATGAAGTTTATTAAAGTGAAGAGTTTTCATTGCTACCCCAAGGAAGATATTATGCAGCAAAGGAACAATCCAGAAGGGCATGATCTTGAGTGGCACATTGAGAAGATGATATCACTCCCTCCATGGCATGACTTCTATGAGATGGAAGTCGAATATAATCCTAGAGTCCACAAGCACCAGATTCCTCCTCCGAACCTATTTAGTAAAATGAAGAATCAGTTGCCTGATTGGTCTGAGGAGAAAATCACCAACTGGTGGATTATGAGGGCCCACCGAGGAAATACCGGGTCAGCCTATGGCTTGGTGATGGATGAAGTATTTTCACTAATATATGATGAGCATTGTGACAAGTACCAATCACTTTCACTAAAATTGTACCTCAAAGCTTTCAAAGATCTGATAGTGAAGAGATTATGGCTGGAGAAGAGTGAATGGCAACTGAAGAAGTACCACTTGTAGAAGAAGAAAAATAGTCATCACCGAAAGAGCAGCTTCAATGCAAGAAAAGGAGTGTGGGTGAGGCACTTCCTTTTCCAAAGATCTCTAAGAAGCCAAGAACTGGTGTAGTCTCATCATCTGGCACAAACCCTCCTCCTATAGTTTTAACCACACAGGTTGGTGTTTCAAAGACTATTCCTTTGGTCCAGGAAGAGCAGCTTGGCCAGAAGGTTGAGGTCATTAATATTGAGGAGGAGGTAGAGGAATATCAGGTCAAGAAAGAATTAGTATCACAACCACCTTCATCATCGGCTCAAATGGTGTCGGAGCCCACAGGTACATTTTCTCTATCTTCTTCCCTTGATCATGAGCATTTGGTGATCATCGAGTCCCATTCAACAGTTTTCACTTCCATTTCACCCCCATCTAGCATACCTTCCACTTTAGTTTCACTCCCTATTTCTCAGTCATCGGTCACCAATGCTCCTTCTTCTATTCCCTTTCCTTCTATTTCCCTTTCTTTTAGTTCTTTTGCATCCGCACCCAATCCATTTTTGCATCCATTTTCACTCCCTTCATATTCCATTCTAGTTAGTTTTCCCATGGCTATAAGTACACCAACCCCTTCTCGAGTAAGTGTAACTATAGCTGAATCCTATATTTCCATTTCATCAACCACTCCCATTTTTATTTCCCTTTGTGAGCCAAACCCTCAATAGGCTCTTTTTCCCTTTTCCCTATTTCTTGAGTTGCAGGTGCTACCAGAGTTAGAGATGGAAGTTGTGTCGGAGCACCCTATTGTAGAAAATATTAGTCGAGCCCACAAAAGTTCATCATGATGGCTAAAAAATCGTAAGCGAAAGGAGGCTCAAGCTCCAATGAAACCATTGAAGAAGGTCTCTTTTGACCCTGAAGCTATGGAGTCCCACACGGTGAAAATGATTCCCCAAGTCCAAAATCCCCAAGGAGAGATGGCTCCAAGTGACTATGCTTATGAAGTCATTACAGAGGACCTTACATAGATTGATGCTACAGAAAATATGGGGAACATTCAAGTGGAGATGAGCTCAATCTACTTGCATGATGAGCATTTCAAGAACTTTTTTGAAGTTGAAGCAAAGATCATTGAGTTGGAAGATGCTCTGGCCGAACATAAGGTACAACTGGAAACAATAAAATCAGAGGTAGAGCATTGGTAGCAGAAGGTAGATGGCTTGGAGAAAGAAATTGCAAGATATAGGCAAGCGATTGAGGAACACCAAAAATCCTAGGAAGGAGAGAACAACAAGTGCAAGCATTGTCTACCCAACTCGAGACTTTACAGAATCAGCTAGCTGAAAAGGTAGTACAATCAGTGGGTTTCTCCAAGGAGAAAATCAAGGAGGCTCATCATATTTTGATTGAAGACTATGCAAAATGGGTAGCGAAAGCACTCTTGGTTCTATTGTATCTTCAAGAGGCTCGAATAGTAATTATATTTGGTGAGGAATCATTACAATATATCGAGGAGTAGCTAGAACCAAAATTGGAGATGGCACTAAAGATTCAATCATTAGCTCAATTTGACCTCCGATGTAAACCCATGAGTGGGATGGACCGAGCTTGGTCTAAAGCTTGGATAACATTGCATAATTATTTTTCTAGATTGGATCTAGCTAGAGAAGGTCGTAAGCTGCTTGATATGTATGAGAAGGAGCATTATATTTTGCTCATTTATTTTGAGGTTATAGCTGATGTCAGATTCTTGAGTTTCACTAATGATCATGGGGATATTTTTCCAAAGCAAGAGTTGGAGGTAGCCTGGAGAGATTTCATAGAGGATACCTCAAAGATTGATAGTTAGACAGAACCAATTACAGAAGAGCAAGTATTGTCATTCATGAAGAAGCTCACCCACATTGAGTCATCCTTGCTAGAGCTGAGCCAGAGAGCCAATCACATCAGCTTGGACTAGATCCAAACATTGTGCTTCATTATTGATTCACTCCAGTATCCTTTGATGCTTGATTCAGATTCTTGGGCTGAGGTAGTTGTAGTATATGAGACCACCAGTGCACATCTCAAGGAGCAGGAGGAATGGGCACAGGTAGAAAGAGAGCAAGAGGAAGCTACTGAATGAAATGAACCATCTGATGCAGCAAGAGAAAGTGAGAGTTGAGCCCAATGGATAAAGGCCTAGGGTCGATTGCATCCAGACAAGTTGAATACCCCGAGAGCCACCAAAAGTGTTGGTAGTTTTGCCACACTAGAATTTTTTGTAAAAAATTCCAAGTATAAAATATAAGATGTGCATTTTCACTGTTCTTTTCAATGTTTTGGTATTTTCATTAATTTGTTTTGGCATTTTCATTGGTATAAATATTTCTTTCAAAGCCTCTTTCCATGCTTTCACCAATAAAGACATTTTTATTGGCAAGAGTCAAACTTCATATGACTTCACTAAAAATGTCTTCGCTAGTAAAAATAAAAGAGATGTATTTACCAGCAAAAATAAGGAAGGATGTTTTTACCAACAAAAATAGAATTAAAATTTTCCAGAAAAGGGGTTTTCACCAGAATTCATGCATTTTTTATGGTCAAAGTCAAATTCACCCTTCTTTACAGCGACATTCCATTTTCTTGAGCAAAAACCATGGTCGAGCATCAATTTTTGCCACATCCAATTTTTTCCAAAATTCTGCCTAATTATGAAATGAATTTTGGTAGAGAAATCATTTTTTGGGTATTTTTGCCCTAGGCACAACAAAATCACTTACTGGTAGTTTTGCCAACAAAATCACTTGCTAGCATTTTCACAACAAAATTATCTCATGAGAATTTGCACCCCCTTTCCCAGTGAAATTCCATTTTCATCCAAGCACCAGCGAAATCACCTTTTCGGCATTTTTGCCCCAGTCATAGGAAAATTCTATTTTCGCCCAATTCCTCAACGAAAGAATTTTTTGGGTGAAATGCCTTGGTGAAAACTTTTTAGGTGCAATATTGAGTGAAAGTCCATTTCTTCCGTGCTTTCAGTGCAGATCATTCTTGGAAAAGATCGAGGATTGGTGAATTCAATTCGTGGGGCAAAGAAAGTAACATCTCCCAAATTATTGCTGAAGAGTGGCCAAAATTAAATGTTGCACCTTTGATGTTGGTGTGATCCTGTTGATTTCAAGGTGCCATTCACTATGGTGGGCGCTCATTTTTGATGCACCGACTTTCGGGATGAATTTCCATCATCCCTTCTTGCTGATTTCCAAGGTGCTCTCCACTGAAGAAGGATCGCTGCTCCCCAAGATGTTCGTTGATTTGTTCATTGTTGTTCCCGAAAAGAATGTTGTTGTTGATCAATATTTGACTGGTCGACATTTTATTTACTGCTTATTAAATTTTGGAGGTGAAATCCTCTATAAAAACTAAGAAACTTGATGTAAGAAGAGGAGGAACATTTTGCTAAAAAACTCTTTGAGTTTTAACTTCTGCCTCAATTGAAAGATATTTTTCTCTGGTTCCTGGATCAGTCGTGTATGTGATTGCTTTCTGCCTATTATTTCTGCTATATTCATTGCCTTTGTTAGATAAGTTAAAATTCTGCATTTGAATTTAATTTCTGATGAAGAAATGAATGTTGAAATGCTAACTGGAAATCATATTTGCGATCTGTGATTGGTTCCTATGTTATTCTTTCTATTAAATGTTGGTTAGAACTTGATTTGGTTATTTAGTTGTTAGTTCATTCCCCACTCTATTTTTCTGGCTTACAGCCATATTTCCCATCTCTTTCTATTAATTTCTCTCCCTAAGATTTATACCGATTTTTAGATTAGTAAGGGAACCAGCCCTCTCTAGAGATTGGCCCGAAGGACATCTCTTTCCTTTGGCCTTTCAATGTTGGCTGGGTCTAGGGTGCATATTTTTATACTTAGGCAGATTCGTGACCAACAAGTAGTAGTTTGGACATACCATTTTCGGTCAAACACCTATGTGTGACATAATCCTATCTTCACATTTAATTTTTAAAAAAATAATAACCATTTTCCAATGTGGATTCCTTAAACATGGATTTAAAAATATTATTTTTATGGTATAACTACTTAACTAGTTAGATCTTGTAGTCTAGATATATTTTTTAATAAGTTATGTGTGGCTTCTATTGGGGGCCACTCCCATTACAAAAACAAAATATTAAATTTCTAACAAGTTAATTAAAGCATATCCAAATTTTCCTTTCTATAAAATATATTCACCATCTTCCTCAACCTACTAAGTTTCCATAATCCACTCCTTTTATATCATATGCCTTCCAAAATTTAAATTTTTTCAAGATAAAATTGAATATCGTAAATGGCTAAAATATTTACTGCCCAACTTCTATATCTATAAATATATTATCTATAACAACCTCACAATTTCTTAATACCTTTTTTTAGGGTTCTTATTCATTCCCCTAATATTCCAAAATATTATTTTCATTGTTATTTTTTGTTTTTATTTGTGAGTTTAGTCCCACTTCTTGTTAGCACTTGTGATATTTGCTTTTGTTTTCCCATATCAATATCCCTTTGGGTTTCTTTTTTTTTCTTATTGGGTCTTCCTCTCTTTTTTCATTCCTAGCAATACATTCATCTTCATAAATCTCTTCAATCCTCTCACATTGCTCATACTAGGACTTATCATCTTAGGTTTACCTTGTTTTGAAGGATCTAAAGTGAAAGGAATAACCTCAAAAGCACAATATTCCTTATGTTTCCCTAGAAATCCTAAAGTGCAAGGATAATCTTCTATAGAAATTACCTTTTTTTAATTTTTTAGCAATTACCTTCTTATTCTTCCCTAAAAAACCTAAATTGTTATGGGTTTCCTCCATCCTCATTCCTTTATTTTTCTACTCTTGAAACATTAAAATGCAAGGGATACCATCTTCATACCTTTCACTTTTATTACCTGGAGAGGATTATATACTACTCAAGGAAAATGAATATGATTTAATTAGAATAAACTTGACCTCTTTTGCCATCTTTGTTTTAGGATTTTTCTCCACATCTTCTTCTACACGTTTAATTCCTTCTTAGCTTTCCAAATGATACTACAAATAGGATTTCTTTGCCTCTTCTTTCTAGTGGAATAGCCTTGATCTGATATAGGTTCTATAATTTTATGATTTCCTTGCTTTATCTTGAAGTTTATATCATTGCTAGATTTTTTTATCTCTTTCTTCAAAGTTTTCACTTTGCAAACTCTTGTCATGTGTCAAATATCATAATAATTATGGCAACAAAATATGATATTTTCATAATCTATTTGTTGATCCCATTCTCTTGATTCAAATTTAATCTTAATATATTATGGAAAAGGTATTGAAATATCCATAAAAACACATATTCGAGTATATATAGCATGCTTTCTCTCCTTAGCAGTTAGTCCTTCCTTGATGAATTCTCCTAGGGTCGAATATTCTTCAAAACATCCTTATTTACAAGTTGATATGGAAGTCCAAAAAGTCTAACCCATACTAGAAGCTTCTTAATAGTTTCTATCTCAAAAAAGAAAAAAATTCCATGATCTCAAAGAAAGTGCATCTATTCCTTTAAACCATGGTCCACCAACCTTTATTTTATCCCTATTTTTTAACAAGAAAATATGACAAGGAAAAAACCTTTAGGAAGAAAAGTCAGAGTAATTTGAATTTGAACCCCACTTCCACTTGATCCAATTTTGAATCTCCAAAACCCTTGGTCATGACCTATGGAACTTACATATTAACCCTCTACTTTTAAGAACCATTATATCATTCTCAATCATCTCATCCATGATACTTATTTCTAGTGTAACATATGCTACCTTGATCAAAATTACCATGTATTCACTCTTCTGCTTATCTCCAACTTATGCCTCCATACTTTCAACTAGGGCATCTTGACTTCCCATTAGGGATTTCAAATTTAAATTTTCTTTCATACTAGCTAATGGGAATCTCTTTTGGCTTACACTTCCTCGTGGCTCACAATAGCCCCTGTCTCTTCTTTTTTCTAACATTCCTTTGATTCAACATTTTTTTAGAAACAATGTGCTACATACCAAACCTAGCCGTCGACTAGGTTCTCCAAGTGCATAAAATTTCATATTTATTAGCGTAGTTGTTTCATTAATTAAAATCATCTATCATTATTTTTATCTGCGTATTCGCATCGAGCCTTTACGACGAGGGAGAGCCCACCTTAAGTGGCAATTGCATTTATCTAAGTTTTCCTTTGGTTTATTTTGCGTATCTGTATTTGGTTTGTATATGCGTCAGATCGAATATTATTATTAACAAAGAAATATAAATTAGAGGAACCGTAGAAGTTTCTCTGCAAGTGGTATCAGTATCCACCTTCGATCCTGAAGAAACCATAGGCGTCCTTCGCACTCCGTAGGTGTCATCTCCATTTGGGCATTCTCGTGACTGTTTCCATCTCAAACATAGTCGGGGTCACCACACTGCATGCTTGTGTGGGGCGCAACTCTACATGTTTGAGGCATCCACCAGCAGTCGTGGTTCCACCGCAAAAATAACACTGCACCCGATGGAAACAGATCCTTTCAATCGCTCGATAATCCGATGAAAACAACACTGCTTTTCCTCCCGTCGCCGTCAACCAATCAAAAAATCACAATTTTATTCAATTAAGGGCAACACTAAGGTTTTTATTTAATTCACAGTGCTGACGTCAAAAAAATTAAGTTGTTTTCGCATGTTAGTTTTATGGTTTATCCCACATTTGTTGTATCCAGAGTATAGAAGGGTTTAAAGAACATTACTCACCCCTTCTACATTGTGACTTCGGTCACACGTCGGGAGTCCTCCGTGCGTAGCCTCCTCATTGTTCGTCTGTCTTGATCCGGATGTCATCGCATCCCGTTGTCCATCCGTCTCGGTCCGGCTGTCATTGCGTCCTGGCTGTCATCGCGTCTCGTTGTCCATCCATCTCGGTCCGGCTATTATCGCGTCCTGTTGTCCATTCATCTCGATCCAGTTGTCATCGTGTCTTGTCTTGTCCGCTCCGGCCTTGTCCATGTCCTTGCTATCAGTCCTGTGCTGTGTCCTATTGTGTCACTTTGCTCCTTGCTATCCGTGTCCTCGTTGTCAGTCATTTCGCTCCTTGTTGTCCGTGTCCTCGTTGTTAGTCAATCACATCCTGTCGCTACGTCCTGTCATGTCAGTCTACTCCTAGCTATCCATGTCCTCGTTGTCAATCTATCGTGTCAGTCTACGTCCAGTATTGTCGTGTCAGCAGTGTCCTATCGTTACCAATCGTGGTCAGGTGAGTTACATTAAATTTCGTGTAGTCAAGGGGCAGCGCTACCTTAAATTCCGCATCGCAGTTGGCGCGACAGTTGAAGCGGAACACACAAATTTTGGCAATTCATCAAATTATTATTGGAGAAGGGAAGCCCAATTTTTTTTTTTTGAAAGTGCATGACCAAACAGTGGACCAAAGGACCTGACGGTCGACTATCAAGCTCGGAGACGACCAATAACAACGCAAGAAGACCTCATCGAAGCCCAGGTACAAAAAATTCTCCTTCTCCTTTCAAAATTGGCAGTTATAATCCACATCATCCATTGGTAGACCCTATGGCTACTAACCCTCCCCCAACTCACGAAAACATCACACAAGGAGACTCAAGTAACTCGGCCATTACCACGGATGAAACTCTTCGACTCTTACTAGATGGTATGCACGAAATTAGTAACCTATTGCGCGCACAAAACCGACTTAATCCCAATACTAATCCCCAAAATCACTCCCATGCACAAAGGAATGAAGAAAATGACGACCAGGATGACGATTGGGAGCAACAAAGAGGCAATCCGGATAATTACAGGGATCGCTATCATAGACAGCGGTATAACCAAGATCAGGAAAGGGATATGGGTTATCACCAACCGAGAGGCCCTAATAATTTTCCACGCATTGATATGCCCACTTTTGAGGGTCATGATCCTCGTGGTTGGATAGCCAAAATGGAAGGCATTCTCGACTTATATCAAATTAAGGATTTTGATAAAGTTCCTTTCGTGGCATCAAAATTAGGCACTGAGGCCTACCAATGGTTCGTATGGCTTAAGCGAGAGAAAGGAGCTACTATTAACTGGAAAAAATTCACTACCTATTTTTTAGAAAGATTTGATGAAGGAGCTACATCGTCATACACAGTAAGACTGTTATCTCTTAAACAAGAAGGATCGGTTAGCGAGTTCGTCTCGGAATTCACCAGTTTACTACCATATACATTAGACCTCAGTCCCGACACAGTGGTAGGAGCTTTTCGCAATGGATTGAAAGAAAATATTAGGGTGGAGGTGGACATTCAAAATCCAACCTCGCTGAACGATTGTATAAGAATAGCCAAACTCGGTTGAGAAGAGAATTCAGTTGTATGCACGACGTGAAACTTATAGTCGTCCTTCGTATCGCAACAATTCCTTTCGTAGAAATGATCAACCATCAAGATACTTTTGCTATAAATGTCGCACTCATCACCCCAGGGAACAAGCATGTGCCCAAAAACAAAACTTTCATATTGAATGCGATCAATATGAAGGAGAAGAGGAAGAAACTTACCACCAAGAAGAACCTATGCAAGAAGAACTACCAAGTACTCTAGAAGAGAAGGAAGAGGATACAATGGCGATCTCCGTGCATGCCCTCATGGGGTTAACCGCCCACCATACCATCAAGGTACCAGGATTTCTCCGCCAGAAAAAGGTGAATGTGCTAATTGATTCCGGCAGTACCCACAATTTTATCGACATCAAAACAACAAAAGCTTTGAATTTATTCATTAACTCTTCCAACAAAGACAAATTCCAGGTTCTAGTAGCCAACGGGGTGAACGCGCAATGTGTTGGTCGAACATCTCAAGTTTCCATAAAAATGGGAACTTATACCTGGTTTGGATCCCTTTTCGTCATGAATTTAGGGAACTTTGATGTCATTTTGGGAGTTGAATGGTTGGAAACATTAGACACGGTTAGCTTCAATTTCAAAAAATTATTTGTGGAATGGAAGGAAAACGGACGAGTCATTCGCTTACAAGGCATTACTACTCCTCCATCACAAATGGTGAGCTCTCATAGTATGGAGAAGATGTTAAAAAAGGGTGGATATGGATTTATAGCTCAAATTAATTGTTTGGAAAAACAATCTCGAGCAACTTCGGATATTACTGCTCCAGATTTACGAGACATCGTAACAAATTACGAAGAGGTTTTCCAAGAACCTAAAGGATTACCACCTAAACGATCTCATGACCATGCCATCCATTTGATTCCAGGGAGTGTCCCACCTAACAATCGTCCTTACCGCTATCCTCAACCACAAAAGATAGAAATCGAACAGATCGTTCAGGATCTGCTAGATCATGGAGTCATTCGTCACAACACTAGCCCTTATTCCTCACCTGTAGTTCTGGCTCGACGAAAAGATAACTCTTGGCGTATGTGTCCTGATTTTCGTTCTCTCAATAAACTCACTATCAAGGACAAATTTCCTATCCCTGTCATAGATGACCTACTAGATGAGTTGCATGGTGCAAAATTTTTTACAAAATTAGACCTTCGCTCAGGATTTCACCAAATCCGTGTCTGAGAAGAAGATATTCCCAAAACTGCTTTTCGTACTCATGAAGGTCATTACGAATTTTTGGTCATGCCTTTTGGTCTCACCAATGCACCATCCACATTCCAAAGTCTCATGAACCAAGTGTTTCGTCCACTCCTCCGTAAGTTTGTGTTAGTTTTTTTTGATGACATTCTCATATATAGCAAAACATGGAAGGACCATTTACATCATGTGGATAAAGCCCTTCACATTTTACACAGAGAAAAGTTATTTGTCAAACGTTCCAAATGTTCATTTGGTGTCCAAGAAGTCGAGTATCTTGGTCATATAGTTTCACACGAGGGCGTCAAAGTCGACCCCAATAAGATTAAGGCAATTCAAGAATGGCCTTTACCTAAAACCATCAAGAAACTTCATGGTTTTTTGGGTCTCACGGGCTACTATCGCAAGTTTGTACGAAATTATGGTAAGATTGCAGCACCTCTCACAACACTTACAAAGAAGGATGCTTTTCGTTGGTCGGAAGAGGCCACTCAAGCCTTCGAAGCTCTTAAGGAGGCCATGTGTACAACTCCAGTTTTAGCAACTCCCAATTTTCACAAACCATTTATTATCGAATGTGATGCATCAGGAACAGGAATTGGGGCTATATTAATGCAAGACGGTCATCCGTTGGCATTTGAAAGTAAACAACTATCGGGGAAAAATTTGGGAAGATCAACATACGAAAAAGAAATGTTGGCTATTCTTCACGCGGTAGAAAAATGGAGACACTACCTAATCAGTAGCCGCTTCATTATAAAAACAGATCATAGTAGTCTCAAACATTTTCTTGAGCAAAGGTTTTCCTATCCGAAACAAAATAAGTGGTTAACCAAACTATTGGGTTATGATTTTGTTATCGAATACAAGAAGGGGAAGGAAAATGTAGCCGTCGATGCGCTATCCAGGAAATATGAAGACGAAGTAGTCATTAACGCTATTTCAGGTCCTTGCTCCCAATGGGTGAATCAATTACAAGATGAATGGTTGTCCAATAGCGAAACTGCTCAGATAATTCAAGAATTATCTATAGGGTCCTCTAAACACCCTTTGTTCTCTTATGAAGATAAAATCCTCCGGAAGAAGAACCGCATTTACATTCCACACAACTCAGAACTCAAATCGAAGATCCTCGACGAATCGCACGCTTCTCCATCAGCGGGACATTCAAGATTTTTGAAAACATATTTAAGGATCAAACAATCATTTTGTTGGAAAGGATTAAAAGCCGAAGTCAAACAATGGGTAGCAGAATGCGAAGTTTGCCAGCGCAATAAAGGAGAAACAGTCAAATCACCAGGGTTGTTACAACCATTACCCATCCCTGAACGTCAGTGGGAACATATATCCATGGATTTTATTGAAGGTCTTCCAAAGTCAGAAGGCAGGACAGTAATCTTCGTAGTCGTAGATCGGTTATCCAAATACGCTCACTTTCAGGCTTTACAACATCCATTTTCCGCAAGCAAGGTGGCAAAGGTATTTATGGATTCAATTTTCAAATTACATGGTATGCCAAAAAATATTGTAAGTGATAGAGATCCCATCTTCACTAGTAACTTTTGGCGAGAATTATTTCGACTTAGTGGTACCAAATTGAACATGTCCTCAGCTTACCATCCCCAGACAGATGGTCAAACAGAAGTAGTTAACAAATGTTTGGGTACGTACTTACGATGTTTCGTTCAAGATAAACAATATCAATGGAGCCAATGGCTAGCAATGGCAGAATGGTGGTACAACACTTCTTACCATTACTCAATTAAGATGTCTCCCTTTGAAGCATTGTATGGAACCAAGCCTCCAATTGTAGCAGATTACGTACCGGGTTCATCCAAAGTAGCCAAAGTGGATGATTGGTTTCAACAAAGGCAGTCTACACTCACCATACTCAAAGAGAATTTATTCCAAGCACAAAATCGCATGAAACAACAACAAGACTTGCACCGATCAGAACGAACTTTTAATGTCGGTGACAAGGTTTTCCTAAGGTTGCAACCTTACAAACAAGCATCGTTAAGGATAAAGACCAGTCAAAAGTTGGCTCCACGATTCTATGGTCCTTACAAAATTGTGCGCCGCATTGGAGAAGTAGCCTATCAGTTAGAGCTACCTTCATCATCACGAATACACCCGGTATTTCATGTCTCATGTCTCAAAAAAGTAATTGGTCAGAAAGTGCAAAGTCAATCAGAATTACCAGTGCTCGATGAGGAAGGACGCATACATCTCCAACCTGAAGATATATTACAACACAGAATACGAAGACTAAGATCGCGCCAGATTCAAGAATTTCTCATCAAATGGCAAGACCTACCAGAGGAAGATGCCACATGGGAACATGAAAGTATTTTCCAGACATTTCCAGCTTTGAGGACAAAGCTTTCCGAGGAGGGGAGTCATGCTACATACCAAACCTAGCCGTCGGCTAGGTTCTCCAAGTGCATAAAATTTCATATTTATTAGCGTAGTTGTTTCATTAATTAGAATTATCTTATCATCTATTATTATTTTTATCTGCGTATTCGCATCGAGCCTTTACGACGAGGGAGAGCCCACCTTAAGTGGCGATTGCATTTATCTAAGTTTTCTTTTGGTTTATTCTGTGTATCTGTATTTGGTTTGTATATGCGTCAGATCGAATATTATTATTAACAAAGAAATATAAATTAGAGGAACCGCAGAAGTTTCTTTGCACAATGTTCCACATATTCATTGTAAGGTTTTGAAGCATTGATGCACTCTAGATGAACTCACCACCCTTTCACCATGACTAAATCTTGGTTCACACTCTCTCTTATCTTACACTTCCTCTTAGCTCATACTCACTCTTGGCTTGTACTCCCTCCTGGCCTGCACTCCCTCTTAGCTTGCACTACGTCTTTACTCACACTCCCAAGTTGTCCACTCACTTTTTTTAAAGTAGGGTTTTTAAAGGGTTGTCCTTTCTCATTTACAATGATTTAGTCACATTGAGCTATTTGGTGCTATCAATATTTGAACCTTGGTGTGGGCTACATCAACTATTTATCCCAGTCGTTGAACCAACGACCCATTGGTTAAATTTTTTAAGTTAATAACATGGGTTTTGTAAGGGGTCCCAATCCCCTTATATCGGGGTTTGAACTTGGATATCTTGAATGAAAACCCAAATGCATACCACTATAGTATCCCTCAAGGGACTTCCTCTCACTATTTTGAAATGCATTTTAATGTTCAGGTCCATTTAAAATTATGCATTTTTATGATAAAAATTATTACATTTAAAATTATAAAAGCAATCTAAACTAATAATATTTCAATTAATTTGTTACTGTATTTGTCAAATTTAAGTGCATGTCATGGTAAAAAAATATTTAAATTGATATAAACAAGTTTTACTAGCATAAAAGCCCTTAAAAATAGGACTCATAATTTTGCATTCACTCGTAAGTAGTTTTTCAACAAATGAGATTTTTCTTTGAATTTTTTTAGTATTGTTCAAAGTTACACTATCCTTAGAGTACTAGTTCCATCGAATTTTGCACTATGACACTTTCCTATTTCTTGTAGAACTAAGCATGACACTAAGAGGGGGGTGAATCAGTGTGTATTAAAAAATTAATCCAACTATGAAATCAAATCAAAATAAGCAATCACACAAAAATGCATCACATAACACCAGATTTATAGTGGAAACCCAATGTGGGAAAACCACTGTGCCAATGGACTGTTTGGACTCCCATCCAAATCTAGCCTCGAAAATGTTTGGTATTTACAATATTTTTGCAGCACCAATTGCAGGGAATGACACCAACCAACCCAAACTTTAGTAGCACCAACTGCAAGGAGCACCGACCCCTATTGCCAAGCACCCACTTGGCAAAAACAAAAATTGTAGTAAAAAATATGATCTCCATTCCAAAAGACCCTGAGTGGTCTAGCTCATTGCTTCTCTCTACACATCCACTTTGACTAATCTCATCTGATCTGAATCTCAATCTCACACCCTTATTTGTACTCACACTGACTCCTTTTAAAAACCTTTTTGCAATACCTTTAACTTCCAACACTTCAACTTCCTAACAAATTTCGAGCTGCAAGATAACCATTTCAGCATTCAATAACGTCTCCTTTAGGAGACATAACATTCTTCTAGATTTTAAAATTTTGCGCTGGAAAAAGAATGGACTCAAAAGGAGTTATGGATCAAAAGTTATGACCTTTTTAAATTTCACTTTTATTTTGGAGAGACATTTTGTCAAACAGTTCACGGACAAAGTGTTGTGCACATTACTCGTTCTCACACTTGGAGGGCTCGAAATTACATTGACAAAAAAGCAAAGATGTTCAATTAGATGAGCTATACGTAAAACAACACTTAAACGGCACATTCGGCAAAAATAAAATATGAATTTGAGTATTCGAGTGCAAAAGCACTTGGCTGCCCAAAACTGGAAAAAGTGCTACGAAGGCATTTTGCAACTGCTACCGTTTTTTCCTCGAGTCTACGTTCAGGCTAAAATTTAAAAGATAAGCTCTCTGTATATCAGACTACTTCTTGTAAAAATTTTGAAGTTTTATTCTTTACAGATTGCTTAATATACCTCCGACAAAGTGGCCTCTGACGCTGATTTTACACGTCACATAAACTGCAAAAAGTGCTCCAGAGCCATTTTGCAGTGCTCACTGTTTCTTCCCCCGAAATCCGTTTGCGCTGAAATTTAAAACTTAATCTCTCAGTGTATCCAGATACCTCTAGGAAAAAATTTGAGGTCCAATTCCTCATGGATTGCTTAATAGTCCTCCCGTAAAGTGACCTCCGACAGATTTTACAGCTATAGTTTCATGACCAACAATGCATCGAAGAAGCAACCGGTCATTCCAACACTGCAACCACACTTGCTAATGATAAAAAAACCTCAAAATAGTATCTTGGGATGTCCAACATATTCCATTGATGTTTTGCCACTTTGACAACTTCCTTTTTTGCTACTTTGACAACTTCCTGACGATTTTTGCAACTTTTGCAAATTTTCACAAACAACCTATAACAACTTCACCTAAACATCACAAACATTCTCATAAATATTGAGCACCATTGCACATACTCTGAACAACCTCCGAACAACTGTCCACTGCATCAACATGTCCATCTGAGTGTGTTGACAACAATGACAATACTGTCGATGCACCTTGCTCAACATTTCTCAATTGTAACTTGTATATTTATAAAATACTGATGGGTTCAACTAGAATCATACTTGGGTCTTCGACCTAAAAGGAATGTTAATCTCAAATATATGAAGCATCTTTATTAAAAGCTTATAAAAAGGAAAAATAAAATGCATTATGAACTTGGGAGAGACAAGGAGGTAGGGCAAGTTTATATACACCTATATATACCACTTCTAGCGCCTTAAATGTTCCCACATGCTTGGGAGCAATTTTAGTAGATTTTATATTCTTTATTAAACTTTTCCATGCTTTTCTTTAAGAAATAATTAATCTCCTATAGTAAACTACTTAAGTGTTCATTTTATTTTATTAGGTGAAAGAGGGATTTTGAAAGGATCCCAAAACCTTTTACAAAGGGGTTTTGAGGGTCCTCGAACCTTTAACAACATAAACTAACCTCAAAACGATAGCCCCAAGAGAAACAAGGATGCGGATCTAGAGAAGAGACATAGGGATTTGAAAACATGAATAAGACTTCAATCTCCAAGAGAAAGAACAAGATCTCGTTTTTATTAGCATAACACTTTTGATCATTTGTAGCCTCTTTGAGTTGATGTCTTATTAATTTACTCCATTTTCCATCTCTTTCATCATATTTGGTCCAACTACTATTATATCTTCAATCTTGTACCATCTAAAGAGTGTACAATATATTTTGTCTTAGTAGGATTGAAATGGAACCATATTCAAACTAGCCTAAAAATAGTTATTGTATATAAACACTACTAAGTGTAGGTATTCCTCCCACTAGTATTGTTATTCCATGTAGTATATTCTAAGTAAATCTTCTAAATTTTGATTTACCCTCTTTGTTTATCCATTCACTTTAGGATGATATGAGGAATTGATTTTTAGTGTGGTCCCTAAAGCAGTAGTTAAGGTCTAAAAAAATTTAAAGGTTATCTTTATATCCCATTGGATATTTTATCATTTGTGGTACCTAAGCAACCTGGATAGTTGTTAAACAATCATTTTTGCTACAATAGGGTATTATATTTAAGATTATCAAGTACAAAGTAAGTTATTTTAGTCAATTGATCTACAACTACTAAGATAACATCATGCTTATAATTTAACATTGATAAACCTTGAAAAAAAAATCCATGCTAAATATCTTTTATTTTCACCCTAGTATATCGTGTGGATACAACATACTTATTGAATGCACAAACTCAACGTTAACTCATTAGCATATCAAAAATTTAGCAACAAAGATTGTTGTGTCTTTTGTTTTTTTTTTAGATTAGTTGAAAATGAGGTTTTGAAAGGGTCCCAAAATTTTTTACAAGTGAGACAAGGAGAGGATCTTTGCAAGGAGATGGTCTCCACAAAGAGAAAAATAGTGCAAGAGATGATCCCAGAAGGACCATCTCTAAAACATTCAAAATGAAAAATAGGATCATCCCACACGATAAAGCACAAAAAATGGAGAACTTGACTTGTGGGAGTTCGGGATAAAAATTCAATAGATGAAACCCGCTCATAATGGGTATGGGAGAGCTAAAATAAATAGCCAAAAATTTAAATATAAATCCCACCCAATAGTGACATAGGATAGAAGTACAATCGATACAATTTGAAAAAATCCTCTTGTGGAAGCTCAAGATAAAAATTCAATAGATGAATCCTGCTTAAAATGGGAACAAAAGAGCTAAAACCAACAAAAAAAATATTAAAAGAAAAATCCTAACCAAGGGCCTATGATAGAAAGTACAACTGACAAAAATTTGAATCATGGCATCCCACCCAAAAGGGAACCTAGAAAACCAAAAAATAAACAATGAAAAAAACCACAGAATAGTGGCAGCCTGGAATATGAAACAATAGCAAGGTGAAATCTCTTTAGACAATGAGGTATCACTGCAACAAAGATGAAGATCATAGTTGAAAGGTGAGAAAACCCTGAAAATTCAATCTATCATGGCACCTCTTGATTGGAAAATATCATCTCACCCGGGAACTGTCAACAGGAGATCATCATCTACAGTAAGCACGCATGCACAGGGCTCCCCTTCAAACCAAAAAAATTGTAAAGAGGAAATACATCAGATAGTCAACTGATTAAGAATTCCAACCAGCCCCACCAGCTATCCATCCAAGAATATATTCATGAACACCTTCATCCATAGCTGCATGAGAAACCTAGGACCCATCACCAAACGCTAGAAGGAATCAATAGGGAAAGGAACCATAGAAACCCCAGGATAGACAAAAATGATCTTTTGAATCCAAACCTATATTAGGAGATAAGGAGATCCCAAGCTTACTTCTAAAGCCCCACCCCAGCAACAACCAAGAGTCACTCTATTGCAGATGATAACACCATGGTCCTCCCCAAGACTAAGAAAATAGTAGAGATAAAACCCCAAGCTACAACAACATGGACAAACAAGAAAGTGGGAGCCTCATTTTAGATGCCAAACCCAAGAGAGGAGTAGAGAAAACCTTCTAGTGAACAACAATAATGCATAGGACACTTGAAGACTAGAAAGGTCCACCAAGATAGTCTTCGCAACTTCTACTCCCAATTTGAACCACTCGAAATCCAAGCACCACTAAGGGCCACCATGGAAAGAAACTCTGGGACAATCCAACCAAGCACCTACAATCTTGTCAAAATAGAAAAACACATCGTGGAAGACCCCAAGAGGATTTCGTAGAGGTCCTAGAAGTGTAGTTGGGGTAGCATAGAAGGACCATCCTAAATTGGGATTCCCTAGGATAGGAGGGGGGAAGGAGGAAATTTGGGATGGGGTCCTCTTGCCTAGAGCGGGAGACCTCCCACTTTCCCTCCATCTCTCCCATGTGTCTTTCTTTAACCTCGACCAAAAAGCAAATTTTCTAGGTTTGCTATCATTTTAGTCATACAAATATGGCTAGAATTTGGGGCACAATATACCTCTAACATTGTGGCTAACAAGTAGCCAATAGGTGGTATACATATGATTTTTCGCTCCTCAAAAATCTTAGGACTTTTTTATATCATGTAATATAGTTAGGGCTAGATATTCAAGATTTTCACCCAAATAGGTGGTTGATAATTTGTTATCCAAACTATCTCACCTTCATTGTATATATTCATTTTTTTTAAATAAAAATCTATCCAACATCCTATCGGTCCAACATATGGTATCAGAGCTATCATTTATCCTAGAGCATGAGAAAGAATAGATCAATTTTACAAGGTGATATTTAAAGGAAGATCAGATTGAGGTGTTGAAACTCCATCATTGATGAAGGTTTTGAATAAAGAAAAAGCATTACCAAGCTTTCTAGTTTAGAGGAGCTAGAGGCTCAAAAGATTGATAAAATTTGTAAAGAATAACACATTTAATTAGAATGCATTGCTAAGGAGTAATGAGAATCATTATCATCATATGAACACAGGAAAAGACACACATTTTTTATGTTGTTTACGCTTTTTAGTTCTACAAGAGAACTTGGAGCTTTAATTTATTATTGTCATCTAGATCATTGCACTAGAGATAATTTTAGCAATCATCCTATTTGTATTTTGCTACCATTGTTTATGTTGGAGATGCATAAGAGTGGAGCAAGATTAATTGTACAAGATAATTATTGTATGAAGATCATGCCATCATGAAATATGATATTTTGAAAAAATTGATGTCTAATGATATTATCACCATCTTATTATTCCATTATAAAATTGGATCTTCTGGAGAAGAGCTACCATCTAAAAGAGATTTTTCATCTAAAATTATCATCTAGAGATATCATTTGCAGATGAGTTGTCATCCAGAGTTCTTAAAAAAATAAATTGTTTGGAGAAGAGTTATCATTTAAAGAAAAAATTTCATCTAAATAAATGAGTCATTTAAATACATTTGTATCATCATGTGACTTTTCATCTATAAGAGCCTTCTAGAGTTTTCATCATAAGATATTACCATATGAAGTTAAATTTGACCCTTTCATCCATTGACAAGGTCATCTATCAATAAGATCATTTGAAGATACAAGAAGGTCATCTATCAATAGTATCATTTGAAGATACAAGAAGGTCATCTATTATGAAGTTATCATCTAATGAATACATGGGCCATCTAAATGTTACCTTCCAATGGAGTGTTGTTGACTAAATTGTCATACCCCACCTTGGCAAGACTTTGGCCTGATAGACTATGTATTAATAAATGACTAATTGGTGCTTAGTTTTGATGCTTTGAATAAATATGCATTGTTTATAATGATTTATCTTTGAATAATATGATACCGCTAATGTATTGTCAATGTCTAGTACCAGGTACATTCGTGGGTGGAAGAGGTAGAATCAACCACCAAGAACAAGGTACTTGAAAAGGGAAGTGATGATTTAGACAACTCAAGGTAACATGAATGGCTACCCTCATATAGGCATGCATTATTGCTTTTTAGGGTGATCATCGGCAATCCAACCACCTAGAGCCAAATTTGGTAGCCTAGAAGTTATCGTAAATCCTTCAACTAAGATAGGTGATTGGGTTGACAATAAAGCTTCCAACTTGTTTGATGCACTTGATTGTTCGATTTTTTTGGTTATTTATTGTGTGTAAAAAGGATTGGTTATAGAACTCCTTCAGAAAAGGATTAATGGATATAGAGTGTCCATTATCCTAAGTCCCCTTAAAAATACCTTGCTAATGTTTGATATTAGTAAGGGTATTTTATTTAAATAATAAGAGGGTTTTATTTAAATATAAAGAAATAGTTTTATTTAAATAATAAAATGATTTTATTTAAATAAAAGAAATAGTTTTATTTATATAATAAATGGTTTTTATTTTTTTTAAGAAAATAGTTATTATTTAAATAAAGTGATTTGTATTTAATAATTATTTTTAAATAAATGATTTTTTTTATTAAATAAATATTAAAAATAATAATAGAAAAGAATGTGCATACTAAAGGTGTCTTTATTTACATGAAATGCGCATGGATTTATTTTAAAAAATATGCTCTTTAACTTTAAAATAAACTCCTTTCTAATTGAAGCGAAATATTTTGAAAAAGATGGTAGAAATGTTTTTAATTTAAAAATAAATAAATATCTCCTATGCTTTCCACTATGGATAAACTTGACTTGAAGGCAGGAAGATAGCATTAATGATGGGAAAGACTTAGGGAGAAAGTAGATAGATTTTACCTTCATAAGAAGACCAAAATGAAAGGATGGGGGCATCGTGGAGGCAAGCAAGGAGGAGTATAGGAGACTGAAGAGGTTAAGGAGTCCAATCCTATCAAGAGGTTCAGGTTGGGGGGTTTCCATGTTTTGTCTATCTTGAATGCTTCTTGATGCATTGAATAATAGATATTAATCCTTGTAATGGCACTGAATTTACTCTTGCTCTTGTTTTTTTTTATTAAATGTAAGTCTAGGAGATAGAGATCTGAATTAGATCCCATCTAATTGCTTGCAAATCCTAAATTTTTAAGCTTGATTGAAGTCTATAAATTAGTTTTAAATTCAATATGAATATGCTTGTTGTGAGGTTTATATTGGATGCAAATTCTTTGGTGTTAATGATATGTTGTTTTAAGCACCTCTTCCTCCTTGGATTGGTTGCTTTGATAACAAATTTGGCCTTTGTTCTAAGCAATCCCCTGACTTATTTTAGAATACTCCTTGTTGGTATGGTATTAGCTCCCTCCATATTTTCTTGGTAATTGCTTTGAATATACATGGCAATGTGATCGATAGTAATGGAATCAATAGCTAAGCAATGGCATAAGATATATGATGAATTTGCCGTATTACAATCAAGCAAAAATCCCTAGTTTAGGAAGCCATGTATATCACTATCACTAGCCTATATTACCTTCAAATCAAAGCCTCATCTACTGAACATCTTAATCATTGCTTGAAACATAATTCAATAGCTTGAAGATGCTTGATGAAATAGAGTTACTATTGTATTAACCACCTAATCATTGCTTGATACCACCTATTTTAGCCACCTATGCAAATCCCCTTTGTGCTACATAGAATTGATCGATAAAACATGTCATAAAATATTTAATGCCAAGATACTACATCATGGATATACCTTAAGGTGTTTGGAACACCTGTAGATGGGTGTAAGGGGGCTCTACTATGAAGTTTGTGAACTTAGGGAGTCAACCCCAAGCGACTGAAGCATTGGATAGTGCTTGGCTTCTTTCATGTGAAAGGCCTAAGAAGCCTTCCACGAGCATCATCCCACATGGTACATACTCAAGTGGAGGTAAGTCATTAAAGGGAGATTGGATTCCTAGGCTTATCGACCACCAAGTTTTGTTCAAGGATCAAACCACTTGGTGGTTGACTCAGTGTCAATTGGAGGTACGCATGGTGTTGTTTGTTATTTGGCACTTGGTGGTTTGATCGTGCCCTGATGACATCATTTGGTTGCTTGTTGTCCTCACTTGTTGTTACCACATGTTTGATGGCTATTTGATGCCTCCTACGATTTGTGGGAGGTTATTAAAACATATTTTATTTCTATGGGAATAATTTATCCCACATAAAGAGGAAGTATTCTGATAAATTATATTTGAATTTGATTTATTAAAGAAAAGGAAGGAATTATAATGTTTCATATTGATAAGTTATATTTAAATATGTTTCAAAAGTTATTTTAATAAATCAAGTTTGAAATTGATTTATGAAAAACAAAAGAAATAATTTAAATTATTATTTTAATTTAATTATGTTTGAATTGATATATTGAAGAAAAGGGGAGAGTGTTTAATGTTTATAGTAATAAATTGTACTTTATTTTAATTTATCTATGATTATATTAGTAGATTAAGTATTTAATTAGTTAGGGTTATGGGGCCCTAATTAGTTAAAAAAAGAATTGTTTAAATATTTAATTAGTTAAGGGTTATGGGGCCCTAATTATTTAGAGAAATATTTGTAAGTATTTAATTAATTAAGGTTATGAGACCTTGACTAGTTAAAGAAAGGAATTGCTAAGTATCCAATTAATTAAGGTTATCAGGCTTTAATTGATTTATAAGTTGGTTTTTATATTAGAACATGAACCTTTGAATGATAAAAGGATGGTATACTGAATTACCCATGTTAATAGATGACTATTCTTCTAATGTTGAGTGAATGATTCATGACATATAATTGGTGATTGTATAGTTACAATTTGACATATGGACTTTATAAATGCACTAAATTAAAGAATCATTTAGTAAATGCATTAGTTGCATGCTTCATAGATCCATGGGTTGTCCTATCCCTTACTATCATCAATTGAGAGATAAAAAGGCAAAAAGGACCAAGGGAACACCAAAGATCCAAAAAAATTACCTTTGATTTATGTTGAGATAAATATCTTGTGAAGAAACCTCTCTAATTATTTGATGTAATAATTTATTCTTAAAAGTATGGATTACTCCTACCATACTTGAACTATGTAATGATTTGTTTAATTAATGGAAAATGTATCTCTTACTAGTTATTTAATAAGGTATCTTGATGTTATAGTTTCACAAGCTATTTAATTATTTATGCTTTAGTTAGATCTTGAGTTTCTTTATAGTTAATATTTCCATGCTTGATCTAATTAGATAGTCTTAGTGATTATCCTACTATGTTTTGATGGATCTTAAATGTTTAAAATAGTTTGGAAAACTTATGGATATTTAAGTGATGATGTGCTAAATGGAGTAGAAGAACCTAAGGGATTATAGGATTCCTTAGGAACAAATTTAAGTGAATTTAATTTAAGAAAGCTAAACTGAATAGACTTATACAACCAATTAGTTATTAAATGAATATAACTATCTAAAAGGAATGAGTTACTTCATCATAAATATAAGAGGAATAGCTTAATTGCAATACACATAGTAGACCTATAGATATATACTTGTGTATGGTATAGAGATGGGCGTATTCTTTGATTGATAGAAGGAGATAAGATAACCCTAATAGAGATATGGCTAGTAGATTATTGCATATTGCAATACACATAGTATACCTACATAGATAGGCTTGTGTATAGTCTAGATATGGGCATATCCTAAATAGATTTCAGAAAGAATGTTAGTTGTTGGAAAGAAAAGATAGAAGACTTTAAACATTAGGTTAGCTTGAATATATTTGTATGTGTTAGTTATTACTATTAAAAAAATGCAACCCCCTTAAATTTTTGGGTTGTTACATTTGGTATCAGAGCTCTAGGTACGAGGGACTAGAAGCTTCATGGAATGTGTGAAGGATTTAGGTATCTTCCTATTCAGGACCTTCCTTATTTCATAAGCTAAATCTGGGAAGACCTAGAATTTCCAATCACTAGAATTCCCAAAGTTGACCCTAAGGAGGGTAGTTTGTGCATGGTGCCTTAGGTAGTAAGCGTTGCCATTAGTAATGGATCTAGATGGTAGTTTTAGAGTAAATATATTGTAGTGATGGGATTTTAATTAGAAAATTATGTATTTAGCTTATGCGAATGGCATATTTAGCTAGAGTTAGTAATGCAATTTGGGAGAGAAGTTGTAACCTAACACGATATCCTCTCTTTTGTGTGACCGGGATAGAATGGTATCCAAGACAAGAGAAGGGAATTTTATTCCCTTGAATAGACAAAACCATGAGGATACTATTTAAGGGAGAACCCAAGATAAAAGTTCAAGTAACTTAAGAAAACAGGTGGAGAACCTCATTACTATTGCCACTATATTACAAGAACAAATAGAATAATAGGGGGAGCTAATAAAAAAATAGAGGGAATAAATGAATCAGCACAAGCAATTGAATGATACCTATTTTGTAAATTTGGCAAGGGAAGATCAAAAGTCTCTAAAAAGGAGAGGAAGTTCTAGCTTTCTAAAGTGGAAAAATAAGTTGAACAAAACAAGTAGAGGTAACTTGAGGTACGAAGAGAAGAACAAAGGAAATCAGGGAGACCCCAAGGAAAGGTTTCGATCAAGGAATATTAATAGTACCAATGATGCTCAGTCTTAAGAGAATCAAAAAATGAAGTACACCAAGGCCCAAGAGTGGGTGCTACAACTGCGAAGACTTGCACTACACTACCCAATGTCCACCCCAACCAAGACCATATGCATCTAGTGTAAAGGGAAAAGAATCTACTCATAAAATTTTTGTAGCAACTGAAAGCGAAAAGTTAGAAGGGCAAGCCACCCCATTGCTCTTAAGGGGTAAAATTTATTTTGTTTATTTGTTTGTAAATATTTTTATTGATAGTGGAGCTACAAATACTATCTAGGGATATGCTAGAAAAATCAAGATATTTGGCACAAGGGTGGAATGTCGAGTATGATTGTGGGTAAACCTACTTAGTGGATGAATGTTTTCCTATGGAAAAAATTACCCTATCCAATGGTTCTACCATAGGATGTTGTTTTTAAGTTTCATTGCATGTCTTTGACATCATCTAAGGAATAAAACAATTAGATGTTCATAGAACCCTAGTTAATTTCCAAGTTAGATGGGTTTTACTACTAATGAAAAGGAAGAATTATTTAGTGAATACCCAATTTTCACAATAAATCAAGGATGATTCCTTACATATAGTAAGTGTAACCATCAAAATTATCAAAAAATGATAATAATATTGATGGATCATGGGTATGAAGAGACTGAACCCATCTAGAAGTATAATCTTGGAAGAAATTATAACCTAATCCAATTCCCTATGATTCAAGATGGTGGGACCTTGCAGTAAGGTGAGAATAACCTTAGCTATTAGCCAAGTTCTCAAAATGGATATTCTAAGGAAAGACAAGAAAAATATCCTACTATAAAATATCTTGAAGGCAAGGGCTCATATAGAGGTAGAGCTAGCCAAGGACCTAAATAATATTAGGGTATCCAAATTGATTGGTAAAGAAAATCCAACCGAGTTATGGCAGTATGAATAGGAAACATATCCCTCTTAAGGTATCATTCATTTGTAACCCAAATAGTAGGGTTACCCTTCAAATGCGGGATAAAAATTTTGAATGCTGGAATGATACCAAAGTTAGCAATAAAATTTTAGGATAAAGGCTTTGTTCAAGCCTTAAAATAACAACCAAAAATAGGCTTCGATATGGTTATGTAAATTTTCCTTGTTATCAAGTAGAATTCATGCCTAAGGTTTTTATATCAAAGAAAATAAGGATGGCCCCAAAGGTGGGTAGACCTTAAAAGGGTTCTAAATCACATAGCTTTAATTGTGATAGGTATGTTGAGTGGTGTCCTGAGCATTAACCATGAATCCTTATGTGCCCAAACTATGAATATGGTACATAGCAAAAATTTCAAATCCTAGACACACTTGATCAGAATAAAAAATATGTATGAAAAGGAATAAGTAAGAAATCCATTCCTGAGAGGAGTAGGGGATCCTATCTCTAAGTTGTTAAAGAATGCACCATATCTTGGAAGTTTTAAGCATTAAGGGGTACATGAGCCCACCTTAGGAAGAGATCCTAATATTAAGAACATGATAGACTTACTCAAAGAAGATGTATAATAATTTTTTATCCGTAATCGCATTGACTTAACAAACAAATTCAAGAAAGCACAATCTCAAAATGAGTATTGTAGTAAAATTTGGACCAAGTTATAAGGAAAACCTGTAAAGGATAAGGATTTTGGTACCAAATATGACCTTTTATACTTTGAGGAAAGAATAAGTTATACCCAATATACAATTCAAGGAGAATGATCATGCAAGGGGTACATAGGCCTCCTTACTTTGGTTCCCTAGGAAGAGCAAAGATAAGAGAAAGTAGGATAAAAACCTTTTTTGGCTAGAATTGGAGAAGAGTAACAATAACAACTATCTTCAAGGACCCATTTAAGTTTAGGATTTGGGCCTTTTTGGGAGATTCGTCCAAGATATCTAAACCCATAGAACCAAAGGATGGACCCAAACCTAAATATGTTGTGATGTAGCAAAATCTAAGGGGTTGAGAATGGTCACTTTGTTAGTGAAATTTTGAAGGAAACCAAAGATAAAGATTTCTTTAGAGAGAAGTTTAGGTAAAGTAACTTGAATCTTCTTCCCAACCTTGAGGGTTGGATCCCATTGTCAAGAGAAAAATATTGGTGATGTAACCTGAAGGATTTATGGGATTCCATGTGAGGGATGTTACATAGATTAATAGTCACCTCAATCAAACCATCATGAATATAGAACGATTGAGCATCATATTTTTCTCATGGTTTAATGAGTAAATTATAAGATTTTATGCCATGATCAAATTATCCTACATTTACCTAGAATTTTAGAAAATGGGGGTACCACATAAGGTATCCTTTAAACTATATGGTAATTATAAAAGGTTAACCCTAGCAAGCTACAGGAGAGTGATCACTCCTCTCTACTCAAGAGATGTTTGCAACATCTATGACTCAAAATGTGGTAAAACATATCTAATCTTATATGGTATATCCTTTGTGAATTTTAACTAAAAATAAGCTCTACACATTATCCTAGGAACCAATGGTCAATCAGAGAGGGGGTAAACCGATTATTAGAAGGTATGCATCGCATGTATGACTTGGATTAAATGTCTTTATGGGAATACTATCTACATCTTGTAGAGTTTACCTACAACCATGGGTGGCACTCTTATTTGGGTATGGCCCCATTCGATGCCTTATATGGCAATAAGGCATAACACCATTTTCATAAGGTAATTTAGAGGATCGGGTTGTAATCAAACCCAACATGATCAATGGAATAGAAGGTCAACTTAAAACAATCATACAAAGACTTTAGAAATCCTTCGATTGGAAAAAAACTATGTTGATCTAAAGAGGACACCAAGAGAATACCTTTAGGGGAAGGGATGTTCTTAATGGTCAAACCAATTAAAACGCAATAAAAATCCATGAAATTGGATCCTTGATTTGTTGGATCCTTTAATATCGCTAATAAGATCAACCCAGTTGTGTTCAGACTCATCTTATCACCTAACCTATCAAATATCCATGACACCTTCCACATATCCCTACTTAGAAAGTATGTTGTTGACCCTGATCATGTGTGGGATGTTTCTAAACTATAGATGGAAAAACCCAAGGCTATTGAAGTGATGTTGGTGAAGATTCTAGAATTTTGTTCCAAGTCCTTGAGAAAACAAATTTTAAAACAATGTAAGGAATAGTGGGACTGATATTCTGAAAGGAGTACCACTTGAAAAAAGTTGGATGATATAAAAAAACATTTTTCCTTTTTATTTAAAAATTTGTAATAACATTTTTATGACAGGAAACCCATAGGACTGGGTTTAACCCAAGAGGGATAGTATGCCATACCCCACCTTGGCAAGACTTTGGCCTAATAGACTTTGTATTGATAGATGACTAATTGATGCTTAGTTTTGATGCTTCGAATGACTACGCATTGTTTATAATGATGTATATTTGAAGAATATGGTACTACTAATGTATTGTCAATGTGCATGCATGGGTGGAAGAGGTAGAATCGACCACTAAGAACAAGGTACTTAAAAAGGGAAGTGATAATTTAGACAACTTAGGGTAACATGAATGGCTACCCTCATATAGGTATGCATTATTGCTTTTTAGGGTGATCATCAGCAATCCAACCACCTAGAGCCAAATTTGGTAGCCTAGAAGTTATCGTAAATCCTTCAACTAAGACAAGTGACTGGGTTGATGATAAAGCTCCCACCTTGTTTGATATACCTCATTGTTCAATTTGTTTGGTTATTTACTGTGTGTAAAAAGGATTGGTTAAGGAACTCCTTCGAAAAAGGATTAATGGATATAGAGGGTCCATTATCCTAAGTCCTCTTAAAAATACCTTGCTAATGTTTGATATTAGTAAGGGTATTTTATTTAAATAATAAAAGGGTTTTATTTAAATAAAAAGAAATAGTTTTATTTAAATAATAAAAGGGTTTTATTTAAATAAAAGGAAATAGTTTATTTAAATAATAAAAGGGATTTATTTAAATAAAATATTTAGTTTTATTTAAATAATAAATGGTTTTTTTATAAATAAAATAGTTATTATTTAAATAAAGTGGTTTTTATTTAATAATTATTTTTAAATAAATGATTTTTATTTTATTAAAAAAAAAAAAAAAAAAAAAAAGATGATAGAAAAGAATATGTCTATTAAAGGTTTATTTTTTATATAAAGGGTGCATAGCTTTACTTTAAAAAATATGTTCTTTAACTTTAAAATAAATTCCCTTCTAATTGAAGCAAGATATTTTGAAAAGGATAGTGGAAATGTTTTTAATTTAAAAAAAATAAATATCTCCCATGCTTGCTGCCATGGATAAAATTGACTTGAAGGTGGGCATATAGCATTAATGAGGGGAAATACTTAGGGAGAAAGTAGATAGATTTTCCCTTTATAAGAATACAAAAATGAAAGGATGGGGGGATCCCAAAGGCAAGCAAGTCGAAGACTATAAGACTGAAGAGCTTAAAGAGTCCAATCCTATCAGGAGGTTAGGTTGAGGGTTTCTATACTTTGTTTGTCTTGAATGCTTCTTGATGCATTGAATAATAGCTTTTAATCCTTGTAATGGCACCAAATTTATTGCTCTTGGTGTTTTTTAATGTAATTCTAGGATATAGAGATTTGATTTAGATCCCATTTAATTGCTTGCAAATCCCAAGCTTTTAAGTTGCAAATCCTAAGTTTTTAAGTTGAAAATTCCCTTTGTGCTGCATCTGATTGATTGATCAAATAAGTTGTAAAAAATTTAATGCCAAACTACTACATCATGGATTCGCCTTAAGGTGTTTGGAATGCATGTAGATGGGTGTAAGAGGGCTCTACTATGAGGTCTGTGACCTTAGGGAGCTGGCCCCTAAGTGGTTGGAGCGCTAGATAGCACTCAGATACACTTAGGTGAAAGGCTTCTAAGAATCCTTCCATGAGGATTATCCCACATGGGACATACTCAAGTGGAGGTAAGCTTAAAAAGGGAGCTTGGCTCCCTAGGCTTACCGACCACCAAGTGGTGGTCAAGGACTGAATCACTTGGTGGTCGGCTCAGTGCTAGTTGGAGGTCTGCATGGTGTTGTTTGTTATTTGGTATTTGGTGGTTTGATCATGCCTTGATGACATTATTTCATTGCTTGTTGTCCTCACTCGTTGTTACCATGTGTTTGTTAGTTATTTGATTTCTCATGCAATTTATGGGGGACAATTAAAACATATTTTATTTTTGTGGATATCCCATATAAAGAGGAAGTATTATAATGTTTATATTGATAAATATATTTGAATTTGATTTATTAAATAAAAGGAAGGAATTAAAATGTTGTATTTGATAACTTATATCTAAATCAGTTTCAAAAGTTATTCTAATAAATTAAGTTTGAAATTGATTTACGAAAAATAAAAGAAAGAATTTAAAAGATTATTTTAATTAAATTATGTTTGAATTGATATATTCAAGAAAAGGAAATAGAGTTTAATGTTTATGTTAATAAATTGTATTTGATTTTGATTTATCTATGATTATGTTAGTAGATTAAGTATTTAACTAGTTAGGGTTATGGGGCCCTAATTTGTTAAAGAAATGATTGTTTAAATATTTAATTAGTTAAGGGTTATGGGGCCATAATTAGTTAAAGAAAGATTTGTAAGTATTTAATTAATTAAGGTTATGAGACCTTAATTAGTTAAATAAAGGAATTACTAAGTATCTAATTAATTAAGGTTATGGGGCTTTAATTGATTTAATAGATGGCTTTTATACTAGAACATGAACCTTTGAATGATAAAAGGAAGGTATATTGAATTACCCATGTTAATATATGACTATTCTTTTTTATGTTGATTGAATGATTCATGACATATAATTGGTGATTGTATAGTTGCAATTTGGCATATGGACTTTATAAATGCACTATATTAAAGAATTCAACTAGTAAATGCATTAGTTGAATGCTTCATAGATCCATGAGTTGTCCTTATCCCTTACTATCATCAATTGAGAGATGAACAAGCAAAAAGGATCAAAGGAACACCAAAGATCCCATACAGTTACCTTTGATTTATATTAAGATAAAGACCTTGTGAATAATTCTCTCTTTAATTATTTGATGTAATGATTTATTCTTTAGAAGTATGGATTACTCCTACCATACTTGAACTATGTAATGATTTGTTTAATGAATGGAAAATGTATCTCTTACTAGTTATTTAATAAGGTATATTGATGTTATAGTTTCACAAGCTATTTAATTATTTAGTTTTAGTTAGATCTTGAGTTTCTTTATAATTATTATTTCTATGCTTGATCTAATTAGATAGTCTTAGTGATTATCCTACTATGTTTTGATGGATCTTAAATGATTAAAATAGTTCGACAAACTTATGGATATTTAAGTGATGATATGTTAAAAAGAGTAGAAGAACCTAAGGGATTATGGGATTCCTTAGGATCAAGTTTAAGTGAATTTAATTTAAGGAAGCTCAATTGAATAGACTTATACAACCAATTATTTATTAAATGAATATAACTATCTAAAAGGATTGAGTTACTTCATCATAAATATAAGAGGAGTAGCTTAATTGCAATACACATAGTAGGCCTACATAGATAGAATTGTGTATGGTATAGAGATGGATGTACCCTTATTTTGATAGAGATGAGATAGCCCTAAAAGAAATGTTGCTAGTAGCTTATCACAATAGCTGTAGTATACCTACACAAACAGACTTATGTATGGTATGGAGATGGGTGTATCCTAAATAGATTTTAGAAAGAATGTTAGTTGTTGGAAGGAAAAAAGATCAACAACTTTAAATATTAGGTTATCTTAAATATCTTTGTATGTGTTAGTTATTAATGTTAAAAGAAAATAAAAAACACAAACCCCCTTAGTTATATTTTCAGGTTGTTACATAAAGGCTTACTTCATTCATTAAAAAATGTAAATACACTTGTTACCCATAATTTACTAAAGAAAAGTACTATGCATAATTTTTTGCATGCAAAGAACATGTCATCCAAAATTTAAAAGGAGGAAATACCATAAAAAATATAGAAAACACATTCACTGTCCTTATTTATCAAGAAAATTGGTGTACAACCATACATATCTATTGCAAATGGTGTACAACCATACATATCTAGAGAAATCATCAATGAAAAAGAAGTGTCTATTTATTGGGAGAGATGTTGTGCCCATAGGTCTGTTGGAGTATATTATATTATTTGGTGCTTACTAATTTACCATCATGGGTACATATTTATATTAGAAGTTTTAGATTAGGATTAAAGTATTTTCTTCAAGCAATGTAATAAATACACATGTTAGAATGTGCAATGATATAAATGTGCATGTAGTCCACATGTACATGAGTCCTTAGAATAGAATAGTGAGGTGTCATAGAAATATTGAAGTCAAAGATTCATGTCTTACTATAAAAGAGCCTTTTTAGAGTAGAAGGAGAGGTTTTTGGAGTGCATAAGGTAGGGTAGTAGTAGTTACAATTGTTAGAGTAATATTCCATCATTTGGTATATTTACCCTTTCCCTACTTTAGGTAGAATTTATTTACTGCATGGTAAAAGTAGTTTGTTACTTTTACCACTCGCATTTACTTTTACTTAGGATATTTACATTGTTCATAAATATCTAAGTAGTTAGTTGTCGTAGTCATTTTGACTACGTTAGTTGTTAGTGTCGGCATCATTTTGTTGTCGTCATTAGTTAGTAGTTAGCACTATTTGGGGGGATATTATTTCTAATATCCTAAGGCTATTTCTAGCCTATGTTAATGTTTATTTAAGCTCTTTGATAATTAATAAAGTTCTTAATGCTTCAGTACCCAACATTGGTATCAGAGCAAGTCTATTTTGACCTTGCTCCGATTGGTAAGGATGTGAGCAGGTTCCACTATTGATGGTGGACAATACCTAACTCACATCTGGTCCAGGTTCCACCATAGGTGGACAAGGCCTGGACACGAGCAAGGCATACAAAATTTGTTTGTTGGCATTTACCTCGGAGGGTGATGACTCGGCCCCACCTAACTAGGTCCATACGTTGCATACCGCAGCAAGGCCCACCTAAGCAGGCGACCCCACATAGACCTGCAGAATGCCCACCTCCATGAGTGGAGGCAAGTGGGCCATCGGACCAGCGATCGGCTTGACCACCTAAGGAGGGCAATCATGCCCTCCCAAGTGGTGTCAGCCCATGTGAAGGTCGGCATCAGTGATCAGATACCAAGCTTCTACGACCGGATGTGGCCACCCATGGCCGACCTGCACGAGAGGGCAAGAGCGCCCTCCGTGTGGTGGTAGACCTCCATGGTGGACACACATGGACAACATCAAACCAACCCTAAACCTACATGTGATTCAAGCTGGGCACACTGACGTGGACCTGACACCTGGTGTTGCTAACTGGATTGGGCATGTGGATCGAGGTGGACATGCAAACTAAAACTAGCATGCACCCTGAGGTGTTGGCTAGATGAACACATGGACTGACATCGACATGCATGTCGAGGTACTGACTGGACCGAGACCAGACTAGCCATGAAATGTGGTGACTTGATAGCCGCACCACATGGCGACGAACAAAAGGACAACGGGCGACTTTGATTGCTCGACGACAATCAAAGAAGAAGGGGCGAGGTTGAGCTTTTAAGCTCATCAATTCTCGCCGCCTTCTAAATGTGGGACTAAAAAGTCCCACATTAAAAAAAATTCCTGCCCGAAGGCGGGAAAGCCTTCTTATAGAAGGCGGTCCCCTCCATAACCCGTCGGGCTTGCTAGCCCGACCGACGAGGGGACCCAGAGGAAAGACTCCCGACCAAGAGGTCGGGAGTTCAAGCCCCGTTGGGGCCAAAGTAAAAAAATTGAAAACGTTTTTACTCCGACGGGCATTTATAAAATCCAAGGTAAAGTAATTTTACTATTAATTTGTTATTATTTAAATTTCAAAGTTTTTTAAATGTTTTTACTAATATAAATATAAATTATATTTTTAAAAAATCATTTTTTTTTATAAATTGATTTTTTTAAATAAGATATGATTTTATTTTTATTATTAATTTCATTTTTAAAAGCTTAAACTTTTTATTTAAATTTTGCAAATTAAATAAATAAATAAAAAGAGGGGCCTATTTTTTTTGCAAAATCTCATAAAAGAAGGAGCTTTTTTTTTCTCCTACCAAGGGGATATAAGACATATAAAAGCATCATTTTTTTTGCAAACTTAGGAGCCCTCAAATACTTGTCAATTTTGCACCATAAAAGGGAGACAAATATCAAAGTAGTTTTCTTGCAAATTGGAAAACAAGGAAACTTAAAAACTTGCAAAACATCAAAATTGAAAGTGTGCATTTGTTTTCTCAAAAGGGAGATATAAGATATAAAATTGCACATATTTTTTTGCAAACTTGAGAAGAACTTGAAGCCTTGGGTCCATCAAAACCAATTCATTTGTCGACTGGTCTGGAAGCCTTTCAAATGTGGGTCATGTGTCGACTTGTCTTGAAAGGAGTGCTCATATTGTTAATTTTGCAAAATAAAAGGGGGGAGACAAAATTGTACTTCTTTTGCAAAATTGTAAAACAAAGTAGGAGACAAAAATATCAATTTTTTTTTTTTGCACAACACATTAATATTTTGTTGCAAAAATTAAAAAGGTGCATTTTCGATTTTACTCGACACCTTCATTGGCAAACTAGGTGCATTTTAGGTTGCATCCAACACCTAGGTGATAAGAATTTTGTGGGCATTCTTGTTTGATTATTGCATTATTTTTTTGTAATTATAAGTCATAGAATCAAGAACACACTAAACCCCAAAATTTCATAAATTTGTGTAAATCCTTGCACAAATTTAAAGCCAAAATTAATTGATATTCTCTCCTAAATAAAATCCCCTAATTCACTCTTATTTTTTTGGCTTAATTTCCTCAAACTAATTATTCCTCTTCAAGAGGATTTTCAGGCAGGTGCCATTAAATATCTGTTTGAGTGAATTATCTTTTGGTACTCTTTTAGGGTAATAAAAAAGAAAGAACAAGTTTTTGAAAATAAGGAACCTTAAAAAGTTGCAATCCTTTGCACTAAGGGGGGATAATTCCTTTCTTCCTTCAAAACACATATTTTTGACAAGAGGGAACTAAAACTTGTAAAGGCAATCATAAAAGTAGAAGTCATAAAAATTATACCTTTTCTTTTAGACTTCATAATAGAAATCATGCTTGAAGTTCTTACAATAAGGAAGGATGATTTGGTGAACTTTTTGATAAAATTGCCTACAAAGCATATTTTTGCACAAATTGTAAAAATGACAACCATGACACCATTCAGTGTTGGTTTCAAAACAAGCAAAACTACAATGGCAAAGGAACATCACAAAAGCCATCTTTATTCTGATTCTGGTTCAAAGAGAGCAAATAAAGTGCTCATTGCTAAGACAGTATTATAGAGGGAAAACACATTTTGTCACCTTAAGCAAAGCACCATTTCCTCTCTCTTCTTTTATTTTTCATAAATAGCAGACTCTCATTGTTTGAAGTTCTTGTAACAAAAGGAGGGAATTTTTTGGTGTAAAATTGCCTAGGAGGCAATATTTGTAAAATCCTTCACAAAGCTTCTTAAGTTGCACATATTTTGCAATTAAAGTGGGATATACATTTCTTTATGAGATGTTTATGCTTTGTCATATACCTACTTACCCCTAAAATTTTAATCTGATCATTTGAATAAATGGATGTCCAAATGTAGATTGAATTTCTAAATAATCTAATAAGGTTTCTCTATCAAAGTTATCCTCACCTTGTGCATATAAGAGTGCATCATCAACACCTTATTTATCGTTTCTTTCTCAAGTTCCTTTATTTGAATACATCAAAATTTTATCATGTGTCCTTTTGTTTTGCAAAACTCACAAGTAGAAAATTTGATAGACTTCTTGGGGTACTTCTCATTCTATTATGGTTTCTTATCATTCTAGACTTTGGTAATAGCTTCCTTTGGATGAGCTTTTTTATTAATAGAATTTTCATTATGGCTATTTCTTATAGTATGATGGTGTAAACAAGTACTTAGAACCTCGTCATTAGGTGATGTAGGAGAATCTAGAAAGTACATACAAAACATCTCAAATATAATAGTAACTATATTGTATGTTTTTTAAAATATTTTTAAGCAGTTGGGTGTTCCTTTCTGTATTTAATGCTTTATATCCTTTTCTTCTCTCCTTGGGAAGTCCTCTAACAATTTAAATATCCTCTTAAAATTTCTTTAATTGATTGATATTCTCATAAATAGTATCAATTGATTCTATAGGTAAGGTTATTAGATCAACCTCCATTCTATTTATTTGTGTGGAATCAATTCAATCACATAGCCCCTAAAATTTCTTAAACAACACTTTAGGATTTATGGTGCTACTAACATGAGTGTCATATACATTATCAACATGAAGAACAATGACACCATGAGCCTCACCCTGTCATGACCCTCCCTAGTGGACTATTTGGCACAAAGAAACAATGTATTAACCTATGATGTGGTAATACCTAGTTTGAACAATTGAACCAACTATATGATATTTAGTTGATTTAGAAGGGCATGTTATTGCTAACATATAACCAAGTGTGAAGGATTAGGTACGCTCGTAGGTGGAGAAGGTAAAAGTATACACCATAAACAAGGGTACTTTAGATCAAGGGAAATTATGATTAAGGTACTCAGAGATAACATGGATAGATACCTTCATATAGGCATGCATTGTCGAAAGGGATAATCATCAATAACTGATCACCTTGAGCCTTAGTTGATAGCCTAGTAGCTATTGTAAATCCTTTGGCTGAGATAGGTGATTGGGTTGATGGAAAGACTCCCTCTTTGTTGTTGTGTAAACTTGATTGCTCTTTACTACATCATGGCTTGGGTAACATAATGTTGTAATTCAATAGGAGAATAGTTTGTGAAATGTATGAGGATGCGTAAAGTAAATTGTTATTTTGAAGTGATAATAGAGCATCATTTTATGAAGAAAAGTTGATTAAATTTAAATGATAAATGAAAATTCATTTAAATTAATTAATGAATTTTTAATTAAATGATAATGTAAATTCATTAATAGACTTTATTAGAATGATAAATGAAAATTCATTTAAAATGATTAAATAATTTTATTTGAATGATAATGTAAATTCATTAATAAACTTTAATTTAAAGGATGAATGAAAATTCATTTAAAAATAAATAGAAATTATTTATTTTAAAAATAATTATGGAGTTTTGTTTTATAAATAAAAGAAATATATTTTTAAATGATAATAAAATATCATTTAAGGGATATTTTATAAGAAAGGTACTATTTTTATTTAAATATATTAAAAGTCCTTTTCCCCTCTATTTAGTGCAGGCTACGTTATATAACATAGGGCACTATTAATTTCCAAAGATGGAAATAAGGAATTAAAAAATTGCTTGCTACCCAAGGGAGGATAAGATTTGAACGGAAGCATTAAAGGGAAGGAGGCTCAAGGTTGGCATGGGATTTAAGAAATGAGGACAATGAACAGGACATCGAGGATGGAGGGGTGCATAAGGAAGAAGAAGGAGAAACAAAGGAAAGGAGAAGCGGGTGATCTTGGAGAAGGAGCATGCAAGGAGCAAGGGAAGAGGAGTGACAAAGAAGCCATAGGAGACTATCTTGCAGGAGTACTAAGGTTGGAGTTTTCTAATTTTAATACATTTATATATGCTTTGGTTGTGATGAAAGAATGAGTAAGAGACCTGGTTTAAACCTCCTGTAATGTGATAATATCTTTCTAAGGGTTTGAAATCTCCTTATTTTGATTAAAACATAGATATAATTTAATTAAGGCTTGGGCATCCTTTGAGAGACATTCATTGTTTTTATATGCATTGAATTTTTTATCCTTACCATCCTTTAGCTTTGGAAGGCACCGTTTCATCTTTTGTATGTTATCATATAAAAAACCAGTGCCTCTCTACTGCGATTTCTCATCCCTTGAGATGTCGTCTTCACCCTAGAAAATCACCTGTAAACTTGGATTTTTTAGTGGCTTCAAAGAGTAGATGCTTCTACTTAGGCACCTGTGTAGGACTGAGAGTAAGTGAATGCTCGTTGTCTTAAACTATATAATAGATAGACAAAATGTGGACCTGTGTGCTTGATTGCATTTTTCAGAACATTCTAGCTGACCTTGAGTTCCTTTGATCCTTTGGAAATGATATCATTGTGTGTTTGTATACCCGTATCTATTTTAGCATGGCTTTAGGACCTCCTACCCTATTTCCCAGACCGCCATGCTCTTCAACACTGCACTGGGTACATTCAAGCGATAGGGAGTTTCATTGCTACGTGAGATCAGTCCCACTTGGGATAGGTAGTGGTGATAGAGGAGTAAACCTAGAATCGGTTTAGCTGTGTAGCCAAGTGCACTATGCGCTTGGCTACTTAAGGTAGTTCGGGTGAATACCACTTATGTAACCCCCATTGGCAACGCCCGATTTTACTATCTATGGACTTGCTAAGTTTAGCAGTCATTTGACCTCCCTGCCTAGGTTGATCTATACCTACTGCATAATCATGTTGGTCTAGTTTCTTTGGTAAACTATCATGGGAATTAATCTTATGGAATTTTAATTAAAGTGTAAACCTTTGATTAATAAGATTATGAAGTGGAATTTTAATTAAAGTGTGAACCTTTGATTAATAAGATTATGAAGTGATGATTTTAATTAAAGTGTAAACCTTTGATTAATAATATTATGAAGTGATGATTTTAATTAAAGTGTGAACCTTTGATTAATAATATTAAGAGGTAGTGATTTTAATTAAAGTGTGAACCTTTGATTAATAATATTAAGAGGTAGTGATTTTAATTAAAGTGTGAACCTTTGATTAATAAGATTATGAAGTAATGATTGTAATTAAAGTATGAACCTTTGATTAATAAGACTATGAAGTGGTTATATTAATTAAAGGTGTGAATCTTTAATTAAAGTTGTGAATCTTTGATTAGTAAGATTATGGCGTAGATTTTATTTTAAGTGCTTCAAAAGAAAACGTAATTATGTTATAAAGCTTATGACAAATATTATAATAAAATGATTGTTTTAGAGGTTAAAGGTATGAGAATTTAATGTTTTAAGACATGATTAGATTTATTTGGAGTTATGAAAAAAATAATGTTAGATTTATTCTTTGAATTAAATTTATGGGGCTTTGATTTAGTGAATGAATGAAGGATTGTTTTGGAGGTTAAAGGTACAGGGCTTTAATGCTTTAAGACATGATTAGATTTTTTTTGAGTTACGAAAAAAAGGATGTTAGATTTATTCTTTAAATTAAAGTTATGGGGCTTTGATTTGATGAATGAATGAAGGATTGTTTTAGAGGTTAAAGTTATGGGACTTTAATGCTTTAAGACATGATTAGATTTGTTTGGAGTTATGAAAAAAAGATGTTATATTTATTCTTTGAATTAAAGTTATGGGGCTTTGATTTAGTGAATGAATGAAGGATTGTTTTAGAGGTTAAATGTATGGGACTTTAATGCTTTAAGACATGATTAGATTTGTTTGGAGTTACAAAAAAAATGATGTTATATTTATTCTTTGAATTAAAGTTATGGGGCTTTGATTTGGTGAATGAATGAATGATTGTTTTAGAGGTTAAAGGTATGGGACTTTAATGCTTTAAGACATGATTATATTTGTTTGGAGTTATGAAAAAAAGGATGTTAGATTTATTCTTTGAATTAAATTTATGGGGCTTTGATTTGGTGAATGAATGAAGGATTGTTTTAGAGGTTAAAGGTATGGGACTTTAATGTTTTAAGACGTGATTAGATTTGATTGAAATTAAACATTTATCTAAGTAGTGCATATTGGATGACTCTCTAAGGGAACCTGAGAGGTGAAAGTAAAAGTAAAGGTTCTTTTATAATACCCACTATGCATTAGATCGTTGGAAACTTAATTGAATTTTGTATAGTTACAATTTGGCAAAGTAATGTTAAATGCATTTAGAGGCATGCTTATCCTGAACCATGAGTACCCCGATCCCCTACTACCCTCAAAGAATCAATGGGAAGTAAGAAGGAGCAAGGAGTTTGATGGAATAAAAGTATAGGTAACTATATTTTATGTTGATTTACTTATGCTCAAACAAATTAGAATTATGGGGAGATATCCCTGATGCAATTAATGTAATATTCTTTGAAGTATGGAGGATTTGCCATACATGATTATATATAATAACTTTTTATCGATTTAAGGAAGGTACTTTTACTTTATTACCATGTTTGGTTATAAGATGTAATTGATTATCTTTTCATTGATGATATTTTCTTTTAGTGTTACTTCTTCTTTTATTTTTTGTATGTTTAATAAGTATGTTTTGCTTGATTTAGTATCTAGATGTATACTTCTTTTTTTGCTTAATAAAAAATTAAGAGTAGAGTTCTAGGGTGAACTCAGAGGTGACCTAAGGTAATTAAGGACCCCTTAGGGTGAACATAGGTGACCTAAGGGAATTTATACCCATTAGGGAGATTAATGTCTAAGTTATGGAGAGACTACATCTGAGTTAAGATAGCTCATCGTGTAGACGATATGGATAGCTGAACTCGTAATATTCGTAGTATACCTGCACATAATGGCTTGTGTATGGTATGGTTATGTGTGTATACCTTCGATTGAACTGAAGGTGATAAGTCTAGCTCATCAAGAGTGATGAGATAGATAGGCTTATTTGTGGTAACACATGATACGCCTACACAGATGGAACTTGTGTTAGGTTACCTCATGAGATGTAGCTTTCAGGAAAAATTAGGGGATTTAAAATTTAGGTAAATATTATTTTGGTTAGGGGTTTATGAATGGTTCATGAATCTCTCTCCTTAGTTAAAAAAAAAAACTTTTCTATTTTTGCATTTTTTTGTTTGCTTGTTTTTGGGTCATTACACATCCTTCTTATCCCTATAGAGTTTCTCCACTTCTACATGATCAATATCACAAGGCTCCTCATTCATATATTTGATTAACCCCTTACTTTGGAGTAGATATTCAATATTGATCATCTAGGAAGCATAGTTAGGACCACTCAACAAGGGAACATGGTGATACATAACTATTTTTCTAGTATACAAAAATCTACATGTAACCATGAACAAAAAGAACACCACCAATGTAGCATTCTAAAAAAATATGTCATTTAAAAATAAAAACTAGAATTATTTTCATATACAAATGTTATGGCCCCCAAAAATATTTCCCTAAAATCATAGAAAATACCTCCAAAACCTTTGAATATTTTTAAAAACTTTTAGTACCTATAGCAGTTGAGAGGCCACAATGTGTTGTTGTGTGAGTGGTTGAGGGGTGCCAAGCATACCTTGACTATGTAGCATATCAACAAGTCATAAGATGTCATTTATCATGATCTAATTTTATAGCTAATCTAAAAACCATATTGTACCACTTGTCACATTCTAATTCACTCTAAGTCTTATGTATTACCAAGTCTATTGTTGACTATGTAAGCTACTTGTAAAGTTTGATGAGTTGGTAAAATGTGATTAGCCTAACATATAATTATACGTGACTAGTGGTTATGGCCTACCATATAGGTTTTATGATCTACCATGTTAGAGAAATCAGAGCATGCTATATTAGCACTTGCATTAGCCCCTACATCATCTACCATGTGTTGCATCAGGATTCATGTTGCATCATCAACTGAGTGAATGCCTCCACTAGCTAGCATGTGTTATGCCACATCACTTTTATGGATTGTTATTTGTTGCCTTAATATTCATGCATTATCCATCAAGTCAGCTATATGGACTACCATATTAGCAACTACATATTGCCTCAATATTTGTGTACCTATTGCCAAGTCACCTATATAGTTTGTCATATCATCTATATGGACTACCATGTATCATCTTAGAATTCATGCATTAGTGACCATGTTAGTTGTATGGACTTCCATGTCAGTTACACAAACTACCATATCAATTATATAGACTACCATATGTTATTTGTACAACTCTTCCACACCACTATAACTATCCAAAAGGGTGATTTCATCTAATACAACATCACCACAAGGTTCCATGTTATCATAAGATGCCACATCATCACAAGTTGCCACATCATGCATGTTGACACCATCAATGTATTTTAAAAGGAATTGACATGGGAGGGAATCAAACTTGAGACCTCCCATGGTCTAATGGCTTAGAGGGCTTTGGTGAGCCAACCCTCTAAGAACAACACTTGGGAGGGAAAGGGTTGTAGCTAAAATTTAAAAAATAAACTTGTAAAATTCCCTCCTTTAATGTCCTATGCTAATGTGGGCATGCACTTGTGTGCCTCAAGTTTATCACCATTCTAGGAAATATTCCTCTTTTAAAATTTAAAGTTTAAATTTTAGATCGAAATGACTATTTTTTAGATGCAAAATTGGAGTACCTAGAGGTAAAATGAGTGGAAGTGTTAAATAGGGATACCCTAAAATATGATAGAGAATCCAAAAATAATAATAGTTTATTTATATCTATCAAGGTTTTCTCCATACAACCTTTTTGTTGAACATAACCAATTAGGACATCTTCTCATGCATATGTAGTAGAAAAATTACTATATCATTTTTACATCTTTGTCAAGTGGCTCGAAGGTCTTTGCTAAGCAAAAAGCCTTCCCATGGCTTCTCTAGCACTAGGGGTATGTCTAAAGAAATTCAAACTCTTCTTTTCTTCTTTTATGATGGTCAAGTAGTCTACCCTCTCATTTGTGTTAGAGAATATTACATTATTTGGTACATGCTAATGTACCCCTATGGTACAAATGTAAATATTAGAATAGGGTTTGAGTCTATAGTTTAGGAGTGTGATTTATATTTCCATTATGTGTGTGTCTATGTGCAGGATGTGCACAAGTGTCATGTAATTATATGTGCAAGTGTGAAGAGTGAGAAAGTGCACAAGTGTCATGTGATAATGCATGCAAGTGTGTGCATAAGTGTCATGTAGTAAAGTGTGCAAGTGTCATAGATTAAAGTGTGCAAGGGTAAATAGAGAGTTAAGAGTCATGTATACAAGTGGTAAGATGAGAAGCCAAGAGGCATGAGAGGTTTATCTTATGCATGGAATAGGAAATATTACATCCCCTAGATATGTGAGGAGAGAAATAGTCATAAATTCCAAGAGTCACCTTTCTAAGGTTATATTATGGAGATAAAGCTCTAGGAAATGTATCAAGAATGTATTATCAAAGGATCATTGAATATTGAAGCTTGTATACAGTTTAAGCAATTCTATTGTAATTTTTCTTCATGTTATTTGCATGAATGATATTGGCCATTTTACTTCATATTATTGTTATTTACATGAATTTTATATTCATTAGTATTGGCCATTTATATTAAATTGCTCTAATATTTGAGACTACTCAAGATCCTAGATATTGGGACCTATGATAATCTTTCTAAAAAGCCAATAGTTGTATCAAAGCTACATTGTGTAGACTCTTACTCTATCAAAGCTACTTTGAGTAGTCTTTATTGTTAGCATCAAAAATATTTTTTGGTGTGAATATTTGATTCTAGAGTGATAAGATTTAGAGCTAGTATGAGTAGTTTTTAAAGCTAGCACCAAAATTGATTTTGGTATGAATATTGAAGAGCTAGCATCAAAGGAAAACTTTGGTGTGAATTTGGAGGAAGGGCCACATGAAGGAAACATAGGCCAAAATAATATCAAGTTATTGATTACCTTGAATTTATAAAATCATTTGAAGATTGATATTGTGTAAGAAAAAAATAAATCCCCCATTGAAGACATTGGAAGAGTGTGGGTTGATTGAGTTGCATTGGTTATAGGAGGACAAACCTAAGGAATAAAAGGTTCTAGTATAAGTCATATTTAAGAAAGTATTTAAGGCCAAAGGAAAGGAAGCTTGCAAAGCAAGCTCATACTACCATGAGTAGAGGTCTTTGTAAAAGATAAAATTGAAAGAGAGTAGTAGAAAGTTGATCAAATTGGAAGATGTCAAGAAGAATTAGAGAGGGATCTGTTAAGAGCTTCCCAAGTTGTGAGATAACCATAATTGAGAGGGAGCCAATAAGAGCTACCCAAGTTGTGAGATATCTAGTAGAGAAGCATGGATACATAGAAGGGAGCCACTAAAGCATCATGTGTCTACCTATTGAAGAATATATAAAGAAGGCAAAAGCCCTATGATTGAGACAAATCCAAAAGCATCTATTACAAAGAACATAGAGCTAAAGGAGGTCAAAATCCATCCTAAGATAATTATTGAGTGACTAAGTATCATTGCATTCATATAAGTACCATTACATAGTAGTAGAAGTAGTTGAAGGTTGAAGCATCAGAGAAGACTGAGTGTTGGAAAGACTAAGAGCATCTAAGTAATATTGCATTATAGTAGTAGCTAAAAGTTGAAGCACTAGAAGACTGAGTGTTGGAATAGATGAGTGTCTAAGCACCATTGTGTTGTAGAAGTAGCTGATAGATTGAAGCACCAAAGAAGACTAAGCATAGGAATAGATTGAGCACCTTAGCATCATTGAGTAGTAGTAGAACTAGTTGTAATTTGGAGTGCTAGAGAAAACTAAGCATTAGAATAGATTGATATTCTAAGTAGTAAGCACCATTGCATTGCAAAAGAAATTGATATATTGAAGTGCCAGAGAGATTTGAGCTCTAAAAAATATTAAGTGCCAAATTTATTTGAGTGTCATTGTAAAACCTGTGAGCACCTTGAGAAAAATTGAGACATTAGCACCTAAGATATTCATAATACTTTTGGAGGAATTGAAACATCTCAAGTTTTATTCAAAGTTAGTAGAATGTTGAAGATAATTGGGTGACAGTGATTGGAGAGCACCCTAGCAATTTAGTCACCACTTGAAGTATTTGACGATGTCTAGAGAATTTGGTGAAGGTTTCATAAGGTATGATTTAAAATACTTCTATTTTGAATGAGCGCTTAAGTGAAATTTAAATTGCATTGATTTTTTTAATAAAGGGGGAGCAATAAGGTTTTATAAAGTTTTTGAAAAATATATTTTTAATTGAAGTTATTTCAAAATTTATTTTTTGAAAAATAAAATTTTTAAAAAAAAATTTAAAAAAAATTGAATTTTGAAAATTTTGAAAAATTGAAAATTTTGAAAAGTTAAAATTAGGGAGTTAAAAGGAATCCTACATTTGATAGAATTTTTTATTTCAAAAACTTGATTTTAAAAAAAAAAAATTAAATTGATTAAAGTTTGGAAAGCTAAGGAAGTCTACTCCAAAAGAAAATTTGAAATTTTTGATTGGTTAAAATTTTGTAAATTATAATTCTTTATTTGAAATTTGGGAGCCATAAGGTTTCCAACTCCAAAGGAATTGATTTGTGAAATTTGAAGATTTGTTTGAAAAAAAATTACATTGGAGAATTTGATTTGCAAAATTAAAATTTTGAAATTTGGAGTAATAAGGACTTCTACTCCAAAGGATTTTTTTTTGAAGAAAGAAATAGATGGTAAAGAAGAATGAATGCTCAAGAAAAAGGAAAAGCTTCTAAGAGTCAAGAATTAATAGAGCATATTCAATTTATTAAAAATGAAGCTAAAAATATCATTTTTATGATTCTTAAGCAATGCATTGAAGATGCTCATAATGAAGATAAAACAAGTTATGAATCTACTATGATATCAAAAAATAACTACAAAACCAAGAAATCAATTTTATGTTCCCATCAAAATTTATCCAAAAACAAACTTTAAACAAAATAATAAGTTTAGACATAAGACTAAATATTGTTGGAGGTAGGCTCATTGCCTAAATTGTGGGAGTCATAATCATACCAAAATAACATGTTGGTATAAAGGGAATGATGTCCATGAATGGAATATTATGAAGGAAATTTTACTAATGGCATTGGATGAGGTACTCAAATAGTTTATTATTAAAGAAAATTTTTGAAATCATCATAATTATAGAAAATACAGTACCAACAATGATACAAGAGATAAAATTGAATTAGCGCTAGAATCACATGCAATGTCAAAACTAGTGGAAAAAGAAGGCGCGAGATGAAGACAATGGTTGAAGACTAAAAATTTTCAATGACCAAAAATGTAATACAGGGGGTGTTGGAGAATATTACATTATTTGGTACATGCTAATGTACCCCCATGGTACCTATGGTACAAATATTAATATTAGAATAGAGTTTGAGTCTATAGTTTAGGAGTGTGATTTATATTTCCCTTATGTATGTGTCTATGTGCAAGATGTGCACAAGTGTCATGTAATTATATGTGTAAGTGTGAAGAGTGAGAAAGTGCATGTGTGTCATGTAATAATGTGTGCAAGTATGTGCACAAGTGTCATGTAGTAAATTTTGCAAGTGTGCAAGTAGGTGTATGCAAGTATCATAGAATAAAGTGTGCAAGAGTAAATAGATAGTCAAGAGTCATGTATACAAGTGGTAAGATGAGAAGCCAAGAGGCATGAGAGGTTTATCTTATGCATGGAATAGGAAAGGTTTCATCGCTCGGATATGTGAGAAGAGCAATAGTCATAGAGTCCAAGAGTCACCTTTCTAAGGTTATATAATGGAGACAAAGCTCCAGGAAATGTATCAAGAATGTATTATCAAAGGAGCACTGAATATTGAAGCTTGTATATAGTTTGAGAAATTCTACTATAAGTTTTCTTCATGTTATTTGAATGAATGATATTGGCCATTTTAATTCATATTATTGTTATTTACATGAATGTTATGTTCATTGATATTGGTCATTTATATTAAATTGCTCTAATATTTGAGACTACTCAAGATCTTGATATTGGGACCTATGATAATCTAGCAAACCTAGTAAATATTATCCTTGTAATATTCAAGCAACTCACTCACTTGCTTTGGAATTATCACTTGCTTTATGTGTTGTATTAACCTTCATAGATTTAGAAATTATGACATAACATTATACTTATTTCTTTATTATCCTTCATAACTCTTTGCTTGTCACTAAAAGAACTTTACTATTTTGGACCACTCTATCTTATTTTTCCTTCAAAGGAACCAAGGTGTATTTCCTACCACTCTTCTCAATCATTATAATACTTGATATTCTAACATAAATGACCTTTGCATAATATTATCATGGTCTTCCCAACAAGACATGTCAAACATCCATGGTAACTACATCATACAAAATTTCACACCTAATCTAAAAATTAACTAGACATTAATTCATGACCAACTAATGACTATTATGAAGCCATGACATCTTCTAAGGACTAGGATACACTATCATTTTCAGCCCAAATTTCTCTATCATTTCACTTAACACCAAATTATTAGTATAACCACTATCTATAATTACTTTGCAACACTCCCACTACTTGTAAATGGTTAGAAATTAACTTTTTATTTGAAAAAAAATTCAAACTCAAATTATTTCTAGAAGGATTGAAAAGTGAAAATGACATCTAAATTTTTTTGGTTGGAAAAATGTTGAAAAGTAAAACTTAATGATGAAATATCTTTTTCAAAATCTTTAGGGAAAATTGGGAACAATATTTGAAATTGGCCATTGGAGAGATCATATAATAAAGATTTTTCTTATTTTTTTCCTCTTGTATTTGTGAAGACAAAAACGAAACACCAAATATAGATAATAGAAAATGAACAAACAGTGATAAAAAGGTTGCACAATAAAACATATCTTATATTATTAATATTGGTGGATATCAATACAATCAAATATACCCCAAATAGGGGTTTACACTATTTATTTTGATACAATTAATACAATATACTAGGGTTCTCTAAAACCCTAGTCAACAATGCTTGTGGTGTCTTCAAATCTCGTATTTGCTCCCAACAAAGGTGAGTGGGCTTCAGCTATCCATTTACTAGACCACTCCAGCTTAAGAAACTACCAAATGCTTGTATATCTCCATATTTGCACATAAAAAATGATAAAATATGGCTAATAGCAACTGTGAGAGCTCCACTATGTGAGACCCTCATAAATCAATAAAAATCCTAGCTATCAAATAACAATTTTATAAGCAAATATAGAAATAATGAAATTGATATTAAACAAAAGTGATTTACCTTGTGAACTCATTGCCTTCTAATCTGTCGTTGTTGTTGCTAGAAAACTAGTACGTAGATGCCCTAGCGACACTCGAGGGTTCATTGGTTTGCATATCTAGGGTTTGAGATGCCCACAGGTGCTTAGGAATGGTGGAAAATGCCCAACGGTACTTGAGAATAGTAGGTGGGTATTTGGAAGTAGCAAAGGGGTGCTCGAGAGTAGTAAGGAGGTGCTCGGGGGCTAAAGGAGGTTCTATTGCTTCATGTGAGGGATGCAGCAATGAATGCAACGATGGATGCAGGTGTGAGGGCGATGATGGATGAAATGTATGGTGATGGAAACTTGAGGAATTAGGGCACAAGGGCTCAAGGAACTTAAGGGATTCAAGGACTCAAGTAAAACTCAAGATTCAGGGGTTGAGCCATCAAAATTACTCCTATTTATAATCTTCCCTAGGTCACATTAGGGTTTCAACGACACAATTTGTGCGGTCAAGATTAAAACATGACAGAGGGTGGAGATTAAATCTGGGTAAGTGACATGGATTAAGGCGGATGAATGGCTAGTATTAGACCAAGATGGATGGCTGAGATTAATTTACACACACACATATATATATATATATATGCATTTATTAAATATATATATAATATTAATATTTAAATATATTAAAAAAATATATGTAAATAATAGGTAAAAATGATGGGAAGACCTAGATGGAGGACAAGTGGCTAGAATTTGGTGTCTACAATATTGTCTATAGATAAATCTATTTTTTTTACTAGTTCCTCCGTAAGTTTGGTCCTTGCTCAATAATTTGGTACAAAACACAAAAATATGGCTCAACATTTAATATGTATACACTTGTGATCATTTCTTGAGTTGTGAACAAGTGGAATAACACCCTCAATTGCCTTAATGAATTACACATGGAGAACAAGGTCATGCCCATCTTGGAGCTTAGCTATGATGCCATATGCTTCCATATCCAACTTTGTTTTCTCTACTACTCTGCTTTCCTCCAAGATAAAAAAAAAAACCAATTCATTTAGATTCATACTCTAAATTGTGTGGCCTTTAATATCTAGGTTCTAGGATCTCAAGGTTTGTATCTTTCAAATATTTCATTTAAAATTACAACAATGCTTAAGATGTCTTGGGAACTATGCTCCATAAATCAATGGCCTAATGGATGAAGGTCTTTATAATCTATATTTTAAGGATATAAGATCTAATGCATTGGTGGTCCAAGGCATCCAAGGGCAAAGTCTATAATTAGTTTATGGTTAGGGTAACATTTATAGTTTGATTATGTTAGAAAAATTAGCTTGGTTATGACAAGTAGGAAGTCTATTATTCTCTACTTGTAGTGTATTTATTCATCTCTTATCTTCATCTTAGAAAGACTAACAAATTACCCTTGAATGTCTTATATCAAACTAGAAAATCCTATTAGACCCAAGAATCTAGTGGATGTCTCAACTTGATTATCTTACACAAGATCAATGAAATTAATTTCTTTACTCCCATCAACATCTTATTTAAAACCAATGAGTTGATATTTTATAGCTCTTTTCCATGTTCATATAAGATAATAAACTAGGTTTATTCAATTATAGTACAAGACCGAGTATAATTTATTAACTCCCTTCAATGTGTTGTTTAACTCTAGTGAGTTTGTTTTGTTCAACACCATTTTATATTTGATTCATTCAAGACCCATGAGTTGGTTTGTTCAACTCCTATGTCAAATACAAGACCAAAAAGTTACTAACTTTACCCCCTCTAGCAGCTTGTTCTAAACCAATGAGTTTATTTGTTCAACTCCCTTCTATGTAAGATACAAGACTAGTGAAATTTGATTTGCTAAATCATTATTGTGGCAAATATTTTGAATAGGAATATAAATAATGATTACAAATATGGCATTATAAGTGGACTTAAGGTTAGTAATAACATCGAAAACATCACCCATCAATAGTTTGTAGATGATACAACCTTTTGGAAGGGCAAGGATAAATGAGGCCAGAGCTTTTAATAAATTTTTGAAGGAATATGAAAGAGCATCAAGACAAAAATTTAATAGGAAAAAAATCAAAAATTTTCTTCCTTAACACTCTAGCTAATATCAAAGCAATAATTTGTAGGTTACTTCAAATGGAGGAGGTAAATTTACCAACAACTTATCTAGGGATGCCTTTATTTGAGGGGAGAATGAGGATAGAATAATGAAATCTAGTTATTAGTAAAGTTTAGAATAAACTTCCAACTTGGAAAGGTAGATGGTTATTATTAGTAGGAAGAGTGTAATTAATTAAGTCAGTCTTACAAGCCATTCCAACATATTATATGTCATCATATTCTATGCCAAAATCAATTGAAAATAGTTTAATCTATATTATGAGATCCTTTTTATGGTTAGGTTTACATGATAAAAGAAAATTTTCTTTGGTGAAATGGATCAAGGTGTGTGATGATAAAACTAGGGGAGGTCTATTTTAAGAGTTCTTATAGATGCAAACTTAGCTCTTAGGGGAAAAGTAATCTAGAGATTGTAAAAAGAGAGTCAAACACAATGATCAATAATTCTTCTAAGTATGACCCAAGTTTAATATTTACTGCATTCTCTCTACCAAATGGTTTAGCTCTTTGGAATGGTTTAAAAAAATCCATTGATCTAATAATTAAATATTTAAAATGAGTGGTGGGAACTGGAGGAAAAAAATCTTTTTGGATGGATACTTGGTGTGATAAAAAAACCACTCAATTTAGATCCAATTTTGAAACCTTGGATGAGATTGATTTAAGAGAAACATGGTGATAGGGTTTCAATAAATTTGTCCAAGGATTAGGAAGGAAGATATAAGTGGAAAGAAGATTTTTTTACAAGTATACAAGACATTGATGTTATGAGGCAATTGAGTAGAAAGATAACTATGATTATTCTGAGGGGAGCCAAGGATAAATTGATTTTAGAAGGAATATAGAAGTGGATATAATGTACAACACCAATAGAATAGTAATATCAGTAGAATATTGAGAGATATTTGGGATAGCCCAAACATTCCTAAAGTCAAAATGTTTTTTTTTCTAGTAGGTCATAGAAGCATTTTATCCTAGGATAACCTTTTAAAAAGGGGTTTTCATGGCCCCTCTCAATGTGTTCTTTGTAAAAAGGAGAAAGAGAGTATAGACCATATCTTGGGATAATGTTCAATAGTCTAGAAACTATGGCAATGGATTCTTAATATGTTTGGTAAATGCATAGTGATTAATAGAAGAATTGAATATTGGTTAAAGAAAATGTAGAGCACTTATAAAAGTGAGGCTTTATAAACAATATGGGATATATCAAAAAATACAATACCTTGGACTACATGGCTAAAAAGGAATAGAAGAATATTTAAAGATATAGAAAGTAGTTTAGAGGTAATGAAAAGGAAGATATGTTTAGCCATAGAGGAGTCTAAACCAACCCTATCAACTCACCCAATATCTAATCTAGAAGTAGAGAGCCTTGATAGATGGATTCAAGTCATTAAATGGAATTATGATTTTGGGTAAAAGAGAATAAAAAAGAAGATAAAAAATATAAAGTGGAAACCACCAAACATGGAGGCACACATGGGTAACAATCCATATGATATTCCTTCAACAACTATATCAATGAACTCTTCTAGTAGTGTGCCAATTTCTAGATCTTCAAATTTACATGAATCTAACAACTCTAGTTGTGTGGGTGTAACTACTAGTGCATAGTAGTCCTACAAGTCTCCCATCTCCTTGAGAAACTCTTTTGCTAACAACATCATCACTTCACCCTTTCACACACATTATTCCTCCACTCTCATTAGAGTCCACTCAAACTTCTTTCCATCCTTCCTGATGGTGAAGGTATTCTTGCGCCCATCATGGATAGCGCTAACATCATATTGCCAAGGTCTTCTCAAAAATAGGTTTAAATTGAATTAATTTTATGGAGCATCTAAAGGAAATCCAAGACCAGTAGGAGGAATGATTATAAATAATAGAGGAGATATTTTGTCGCATTATGCTTTCAATAGTGGATTTAAGACAAATAATGAAGCTAAATCTTGGGTGGATTTAGAAGGGTTAAAAATATGTAAACAAATAAAATGGAACATAGTATGGATGGAAGGTGATTCTCTCATAGTAATAAATGCAATTTTGAGAAAAGTAAAAGCTCCATGGAACATACAAGAGATAACTATAGAAATTCAAGATCTTTCTAAAGAGTTTGAAGATATTAGGTTTACATATACATTAATGGAAGGAAATAAATGTGTAGATAGGCTAGCCAATATATGGGTTTTAATTGAGGATCATGAAATCAAATTCTCCTTTCCTTGGTTAAAGGAAGTAGTAAATTTAGCTAAAGCTAACAAGAAAGTGTTGATTGCCTAAATCAAAGAATGATTAAGATTTAATCTAATTCCATTGGTAATATCTGCTTTATTTTGTAATAATAATGTATTTTCATATAAACTATTTATTATCATTTTTGTGGTTGCACTTGTGTTTCAAGAAGGAAGCTAGCAATCTAGATTTGGTACAGTGAACTATGATAGTGTGATGTTTTGGAAATATTACTCTACTAAGATGTTATGCATAGATAGTAAAGGTGAAGTTTTGGTATTGTGAAGGTTGCTATATAAAAATATCAAAAATGATGCTAAATTTTAGAATATTTGTATTCATACATAAATTTGAAAATATCTAGAAAATAAAAAATCAAGAATTCAGACAGTTTATGTAAAATGGTGTAGTTTTCTAGCTATATCATCTCAATTGAGATGAGGAATGTATATATTTATAAAATCTCAAGATCTAAATAAGAGAGTTGTAATTTTTTAAGTGTGGGAGACCCGAGTACAACCCCTTATTATCTACCAAAAAAAAACTCCCTTCTATGTATGATACAATACTAGTGAAATTTGACTTACTAGTTCTCTTTAATATCTCATTAAAGAACAATGAGTTGGGATTATAAACTCCCTTATTTGTTTTATTATAATAAGACTAGCAAGTTATTATCTTAACACCCTTCAATATCTTGTTCTAGTCTAATGAGTTATGCTTTTCAAATTTCTTTTATGTCTAATACAATAAAATATCAATGGAATACTTCTTATCACCTTTAAAATATTATTCAATATTAGAGATATAGGATTTTATCAACTCACTTCTATGTCTAACACAAGTCCATACCAAAGATAAATACTTTATAATTTTTGAGAGATTATCCATGATGATGGATTCCCAAAGCCTACAATAAAGTGATAAGGAACTAGTAATGGTGTGTACAACCTAAACTTTCTATTTAGTGGTAAAACCTTGTAAATAATATCCTCATAATATTCAAGAAACTCACTCACTTGATTTGGAATTGTCACTTGCCTTATGCATTGTATTAAACTTCATTCATTTTGAAATTATGACATAACATTATCCTTCTTTTTTTATTATCCTTCGTAAATCTTTGCTCATCAGTAAAAGAACTTTGTTATTTTGGATCACTCTATATTATTTTTCCTTCAAAAGAACCAAAGTGTATTTCCTACCACTCTTCTCAATCATTATAATATGTTATCTTCTATCATAAATTACCTTTACATAATCTTTTCATGGTCTTCCCAACAAGACATGACAAACATCCATGGTAACTACATCATACCAAATTTCATACCTAATCTAAAAATTAACTAGAAATTACTAATTCATGACTAATTGATGTCCATTATTAAGACATGGTATATTCTAAGGACTAGGATACACTATCATTTTCATCCTTCTCTATCATTTCACTTAACACCAAATTATTAGTATTGCCACTATATATAATTGCTTTGCATTGTTTATGTTGTTTAAGTTTTTTAGTTATGCAAGAGAACTTGGAGTTCTAATTTATTGTTGTCATATAGATCATTGCACTAGAGATATCTTTAGAAATAATCCTATTTGTACTTTGCTACCATTTTTTATGTTTTAGATGCACAAGAGTGGAGAAAGATTAATTGTACAATATAATTATTGTATGAAGATCATGCCATCATAAAATAGGGTCATTTGAAAAAAGTTGATGTCTAATGATAATATCATCATCTAATTATTCCATTATAAAATTGGGTCTTCTGGAGAAGAACTACCATCTAAAAAAGAGTTACCATCTAGAGTTATCATCTAGAGATATCATTTAGAGATGAGTTGTCATCCAAAATTGTTGTTTAGAAGAGTTATCATCTAGAGAGAAGTTGTCATCTAAAGATATTACCATCTAAAGAAATGAGTTATTTAAAAATATTTGGGTCATAACATGACTTATCATCTATAATATCCTTCTAGAGTTGTCATCATAAGATATTAGCATATGAAGTTAACTTTGACCCTTTTATCCATTGAATAGGTCATCTACCAATAAGATCATATAAAAATACAAGAAGGTCATCTATTATGAAGTTGTCATATAATCATTACATGGGTCATATAAATATTAACTTCCAATGGAGTGTTGTTGGTTGAAGGCTTACTCCATGCATCAAAAAATGTAAATACACTTGTTACCCATAATTTACTAAAGGGAAGTATATTCATGAGTTTTGCATGCCAAGAACATGTCATCCAAAAATTAAAAGGAGGTAATCCGATAAAAAGTAAAAAAATCATGAAAAATATAGCAAATATATTCACCACCCTTGTTTATCTAGACATTTGATTCTCATATCTAGATGATTTTCAACAAGGGAATTGAAGGTCTTAAACCTATAAAAAACATCATATTTAGTACAAATAGTGTACAACCACACATATCTAGAAAAATCATCAATAAAAAATAAGGAAGTGTCTGGTTCTTGGGAGATATGGTATGCCCATATGTTCATAAAAATCATTATGTATGATCTCTAAGGGATGAGATGCTCATATTACCTATCCTTTTAGAAAGGTATTCCTATGATGCTTCCCTAGAATGATACCCTCACATGCACCACTTGGAGGGAATATGAATGGTATGCCAATGGGAATTTTGTGCTGACTTGTGTATTTCAAGGATCCATAACTAAGATGCTCAACCCTATGATGCCACTTATAACTTTCATTATCTAAATGTGCAACCATAGAAACAAATATTTTATTCTTATAGGAATCCAAAGAGGAAGGTCTTTATCCCAACTTTTATATGTTCTCAATATTATTAGAATATGTAGAAGTAATAGTTTTAAACCCAATGTCTATATGCTCGAGTGCCCATCTATTAGGACAAAAGTCTACCTTCTTATTTATACGAGTAATGTGATAAATAGAAAAACGGTTAGGACCAACACTACAAACATGAAGTAGCTCATCAAAATATAGATATCCAATGTTGATGTCTCCACACCTTGCAAGCTATTATAAAGAATAATATTTAATCATAACATGTTTCCCTATATGTGATTTGTTATAGACTTATAGGAAATGTTTGTGCTTTATCATGTTCCTAGTTACCCCTAAATTTGTAAGCCAATCATTTGAATAAATGGATGTCCAATATGTATAATTACTTTCTAAATAATATTATGAGGTTTCTTCATCAAATTTATCTTCACCTTCTGCATAGAAGAGTGAAATATCAACACATTATTTATTGTTGCTTTCTCAAGTTTCTTGATTTGAATGCTACAAAATTTTATCTTGTGCCATTTTTTTTTAAAACTCGCAAGTATATTTTTTGATAGACTTCTTGGGCTACTTCTCATGATATTTTTGTTTTGCCATTCTAAACTTTGGTAATATATTCCTTTGGATGAGATTTATTAAGCATAGAATATTCCTTATGAGTATTTCTTATAGTCTGGTGGTGTAAAAATGTACTTAAAACCTCATCATTAGGTGATGTAGGAGAATCTAGGAAGTACATACAAATCATATCAAATATAATAGTAATTGTATCATATGTTTTAAAAATATTATTAAGCAGTACGATGTTCCTTTCTATCTGCAATACTTCATGTCCTCTTCTCTCCTTGGAAAGTCCTCTTGCAATCTAAATGTCCTCTTATACTTTCTTGAGTCGATTGATATACTCATTAATAGTATCAATTGAATCTATGGATAAGGTTATTAGATCAAACTTTATTCTATTAATTTTTATGGAATCAATTCAATCATATAGCCCCTAACATTTCTCAAACAACACTTTAGTATTTGTGGTGCTACTAACATGTCATTTACATTGTCAACATAAAGAGCAATGACACAATGAGCATCATCCTTCTTATCTTTATAGAGTTTCTTCTCTTTTATAGAATTAATATCACAATGCTCCTCATTCATATATTTCATTAACCTCTTACTTTAGAGCAGAGCTTCAATCTTGATCTTCTAGGAAGAATATTCAAGACCATTCAATAAGGGCACATGGTGATACATAACTATTTTTCTAGTATACAAAAATCTACATGTAACCATGACCAAAAAGAACACCATCAATCTAGCATTCTAAAAAATATATGATTAAAAATATAAACTAGAATTCCTTCTATATGCAAATGTTATGGCCTCCAAAATTTTTCCCTAAAACCATAGAAAATACCTCCAAAACCTTTGAACATTTTTTTTAAAATAGTACCTATAGCAGTTGTATATGGAATTTATGATGGAGGATGTACTTGATTTTGTAAAAATTTGGTTTAATGGAAAAATAATGTATCATGTTGAGTGAAATGATGTGATGAATTATTTATTGAACAATGAAACCACATTTATAAAGGCTTTCTACATGGTAGTATATCATGACTTGAATAGGAAAAATATATTAAACTTTGAGTGGAAGTTTGGTTGCTATTGATGATTTCCATTTGTTATGATTTCATTTGCTATAACCATTTTCAAAAAATATTCTATAAGGTTTAAAAGAGCTTCAATGAAAAATATATGAATATCTATATATATGTCTATAAAAATAAAGACTTGTTTATCTTATTCTTAAAAAAAACATTAATAATAGATTTTTCAATATTAAGGATGGTTCTTATTAAAGTTACTTATTTTCAACTTACCATGAGAAAGAAAATTGAATAATTATTTATATATATATATATCCTTCGAACGTGCTTATTTTAGAATTGTGACTTTTTTATTTTGCATCGAAGGGATTAATGATTTAAGATGAGTTGTTATGATATCATAAACTAGTAGATGAAAACATGTAGTTTTACTTATATTTAAATTCATAAGACTGGTGGATATCCTATCTTGCAATATTGATGCTCACCCTTGTACTTTGAGTGGAGGGGGACGTGGGAGCATTGCTTTTATGAACGCTTGTTCCTTAACGAATGCACCAAAAAATGGAGTGATGGGATGAAGGGAGATGGTCGAAGAAGGATAGGGAGGAAGGAAGTAGATAAAAAGAAAAGGAGGATGAAAATAAATAGAAATGAGTTTAGATGATAGGAATTGTAGGGCACAAAATGATCACAGAGCTCACACCGTGAATACTAGGTATTTATATTGAGGTCTTCTACTAAATTGAAGAACTTATTATGCCTTAAGATTCAAAACTTAGTTTGGTCTTAGAAGGAGAACTATTTGAGGTAATATTATATGATAGAGGAGTGAAACTGGTTATATTCTTGTGGATTTTGCAATGCTTTTGGTTGTTATCTTTAGTCACAGTAAAAGTTATCTTTTCCTTTCAAATGTAGCTCGTATGTTGGTAGGAAGTTACCTGGGATAATGAGTGGTTGTTTTATGTTGTTATAATTTATTTTATTCCTTTTTAAGAACAATGGAGGCCAAATATGTAGGAGGCTAGTTTACCTTTTTTGAGTGTTGGAATTTCCAAGTTTGCAAGAGAAAAACCCAACAAGCATCTGGTGCAAAGGATACTGAAACAATCAGTTAGGTAGACTTGATTGGTGGTCATGTTGTAGTTTTGATTGGGGTAGGTCTTGAAAATATGTGGTAATCATTAGTGAACTAGACACCGACATGGGGAATGTTAAAAGGTACCCTACGATTTGAGTTATTATTGTTTGGGTGTGCGATAGCTTGAACCTTGTAATTTGTCGGTGTATGGTAGCTCCTATTGCTATTTGTGATTACCAAATGTTCAAATGAGTGAAATCAGTGATAAAAATGATAATGTAAGTTTAATGTTAGCTTTTGTTGCTATTTGTGATTACCAGATGTTCGAATGAGTGAAATTTATGATAAAAATAATAATGTAAGCTTAATTTTAGCTTTTGTTGCTATTTGTGATTACCAGATGTCAAATGAGTGAAATCTATGATATAAATGATAATGTAAGCTTAATGTTAGCTCTTGTTGCTATTTGTGTTATCAGATATTTGAATGAATGGAGTTGTGGTATAAATTATGATGATGGTATAATGGTGTTTCTTGTTGCTATATGTGTTTACAAAATGTTTGAATGAGTGAAATCTATGATATAAATGATTTTTGTAGATTGATGAAAGGACCCTATTATGATTCGATTCTAGTAACTTGAAAGATTATTCTTTTAAATTTTGGTTTGTTATGTTATCATTTCTTATGCAAGATATTTGATAGGGATTAATATTTAATTATTAATATTATACCTATTCACATGGATCACATTGTACAACATTTAATGCTCACACGGATTGGGTGCATTAAATGTTGCTTTTGTAAAGGGAGACATGCTATAAATATATTTTTGGATTAATGTAATGCAAGTTTTCATTTGTGCCATTTCCTTGTGTTTATTTTAGAGTATTTCCCACATTAATTTAATTTTTTCTATCATTAAACTGCATTCGTTAATGCATTTATTAAATTAAAATTTTAATTTAATTTAATTTTTCCATTATTAAATTGCATTAATTAATGCATTTATTAAATTAAATTAATTTTTTAACATAATTTAATTTTCCATCATTAAACTGCATTCATTAATGCATTTATTAAATTAAATTAAATTTTTTATTTTTTCATCATTAAACTGCATTCATTAATGCATTTATTAAATTAAATTTAATTTTTAATTTAATTTAATTTGTCCATCATTAAACTGCATTCATTAAAGCATTTATTAAATTAAATTATTTATTTTTTAATTTAATTTAATCAATAACCGCCATAACTGTCATTTAATGCACGTCAAAACCAAACTTTTCTTCCCTTTGGAACACATTGGAGTCCAATGCTTCTACGGTGGGGAGGAATGATAGGGATTAATATTTAATTCTTAATATTATCCCTATTCACATGGATCACATTGTACAACATTTAATGCTCACACGGATTGGGTGCATTAAATGCTACTTTTGTAAAGGCAAACATGCCTATAAATATATTTTTGGATTAATGTAATGTAAGTTTTCATCGTGCAATTCTTGTGCTTGCTCTCGAGTGTTCATTCCATATCAATATGTGGTTTATATTCTTTTAAGTATTTGAATTTTAAGGAAAAACCACTCCAGCAGAGAAGGGAAAAGTTTTCCTGGGTCATCGAATAACGTAGAGTGGATACTTACTCTTGTTTTTGGTAAGGACCTTTAGAATAAGTTAGTTTCCAATGCACCTGTAGGAATTAAAAAGGATTTTTTTATGTAGTTCATATGTTTTCAAGAGATATCATGTGTTAATATTGTAGGAACCTGACAAGATTTCAAATGAAGGAGATTATAGACTGTAGTAGCGAATGGAGATTCCAAACATCACCATTGGCTATGATGAAGGGTTTCTCCATTAATGATTGCTTGTAATATGTGTAGGACTTCTATTGTGTGCTTGTAGATATAATGATATTGGCTTCTCATTTAGGAAAATAAATTGTATGGTTCATGTATTCATTGAGCTTTATGCCTTCTTTTAAAGAAGAAAATATCAAATTTGGATTGTTTAATCAGTTGTAAACAAATTATCTATTTGACATTCGTGTGATTAGTTGAAGAATGGAAATATTGTGATAGATGTATTATTTATTAAAATTGTATGGCTACATTTTTTTTTTTTTTTTGTGGAAAACATCCCAAAAGGGATGCCACTTTCGGGTAAGACCCAAGGAGGCAGGGGTATCCATTCCGCCAAAAATGCCCAGGACTCGGACCTAGCCTACCACCTTTGACATACTCAAGGAGCAAACAAACACACAAAACCAATTTAAAAATAAGTAAATAAATAAGTAAATAACAACAAAAATAATAAAATAAAATAAAAAACATGCTCCTTGAGTGTGTCAAAAACAAAAGCACAACCAAACACGCACAATAAGATAAAAGAAACCACAACACGAACCACATAGAAAAACACAAGAACCACATAACAAAACACAAACAAGACAAAAACAACAGAACACTACAAAGACATAACCCAAAAAAAACATGAAAAATAAACACAACCAAAACCTAAAAATTAAAAAAATAAAATAAAAATAAAAATAAAAAACAACCAACAACAGACAATAAACAAAAACAAAAAACATAGAAAACACTCACACATAAAAACATGAATTAACACAAACAAAGAGAAACCCAAGAACAAGAACGAAAAAAACACAAGAACAATAACAAAAAACATAAAAAAAAAAACACAAAACAACAAAAACACAAGAACAACAAAAAACAACACAAAGAACACAAAAACAAAACAAAACAAAAGAACCCACCCACCTTAAAAAACTAAACAAAAAAAAAAAAAAGAAAAAAAAATTGAACATAACAATGACCTATCTAGACCAGAAGACTATTAAGGCAAGAATCAACAGAGGAAACAAAAGAAAGAATAGAATGAGCTAGGGAACTAAAAAAAATTGAATGAACCAAAGAGAAGCAAAAAAAAAAAGCAAGAAGAAACTAGGGGTACCTTTAGAACTGGAGCCATCCAAAGAAATGATAGAAAGAAGAGCTTCCCTAATTTGAGAAGCCCACCATCTAGGAGGGTGGCCATAACAAGTAAGATCACATTTGTCCAAAGCCCAATTAGCTAAAGCATCAACACTCTTGTTTTGATCTCTGACCACATGATTGTAATCAACTTTCAAAAATCCCATCTGGATTAATTGAATCTTCTCAATAATTCTTTTATTCTCCAATCCACCTTATGATTCTTAGAAGGAGTCTTCAAGAGATTAATCATAAGTTGAGAGTCGGACTCAACTAACACCTTTTCCCATCCAACCTTAGTAGCCTCTTGAAGGCCTCTAAGGATACCATACCCCTCAGCAAGGTTATTGGAAAGAATACCCAAATTCTCAGCAAAAGTAAAAACCAGGGAGCCATTTGAAAGTCTACCAATTCCTCCCACACTGGCTTTTCCAGGGTTCCCTCTAGAGGCTCCATCAGTATTGACTTTTCCAAAATCCTTAGGAGGAGGTTGCCAATTTCTTGTCCTATCCATCTTACTAATACTCACATTCCCTTTAAGTTGGTTGCCCTTAGAAGATTTAATCTTCAATATTTGCATCACTTGATCCCATCTTTGGTGGGAGTTTTGGGGGTGATTAAGGAGTTGATGGACTGATTCAACTAAGTTGGCTATGGTCTTTTGCCAAATATAGTGAATATCCTTCCTATCTTGATTAAAAATTTGGTTGTTCCTTTCATTCCAAATATTCCAAAGAAGAATGGTAGAACCCATCCAAACTAACTGCCTAATAAAATGATCAACACCCTCTTGATTAGGCCAATCCCTCCAAAGTTGTTCAAAAGTAAAAAAATTGGACCACTGTAAGCCAAGTAAAGTGGCCATTCTCCTCCATAGCTCAGAGGCTAAAGTACACTCAATAAAAATATGGTTGAGAGTTTCTACATTCTCTTCACACATTTCACATCTAAAAGGGCCATGAAAACCATGCTTCATAAGTTGCTCACCAGTAAGCACCCTACGATGCAATAAAATCCAATTAAATAACCTCACCTTAGGCCAGAGCTTTTGAGCCCACAATCAAGAAAATATGTCAGAAGAATGGTTGGGATTATTATGGCATAAGGTCAAATAACCTTGAGCAACTGAATACTCACCCTTAGTAGTGTTGTTCCATCCAAAACAATCTTTTTCATGGGACCAAGAGAGGGATCTCATATGAAGGATGCCTTGGATATCTTGTCTTTGCCTTTCTGGGATTTGAATAGGCCGAGTCCTCAATAGGGATCCAATATCTACCAACCTTTGAATTACCAGTATGGTATCGATAGTAATTAGCCACCTTTATCCAATTAGCTCGGTGAAGCTCCTCCATCCAAGGCCTCCAATCGGGAAACTGAGTTATCAAAGGCTTGTGACCATCCCAAGAATCTGTCCAAAAATTTGCCTGTTGACCATTATGAATGATCCAAAATAATTTTTTCTTTATCAAATCCTCACCAGTATTAAGAACTGCTAAAATGGGAGAACCTTTGGTAGGAAGTTGATAGCGAACAAGGTCTTCAGGACTTTTGTTCTCAGCATATTTAGCATAGAGATTATTGGCCCAAAGAGCATTGGGGTTATGCAACATCCTCCAATATAATTTAGTAGCTAAAGCTTTGTTGTTATTAATAGAAGACCGGAATCCTAACCCCCCTTCATTCTTAGGAAGACATAAAGTATCCCATTTCACCAAGGCCCATTTTCTTTTCTCCTTAGTACCACTCCAAAGGAAACGATGACTGATTTGATCCAATTCTCGAAGAACAACCTTTGGGATATTCAAAATGGAAGAAACATAAATAGGAATAGCTTGAAGGACTGATTTTACCAAGGTGATTCTACCCCCAGAAGAAAGCCACATGTTGGTCCACTTTCCAATTTTCTTCTTGACTTTGTCCAACAACCAATTCCAATATTTATTTTTCTGCCTTTGAATATTTATGGGAATACCTAAATAAGTGATTGGAAGGGAGGTCTTCTTATATCTTAATTTATCCAAGACCATGGATTCTTGTCTAGTAGAGCGGTGAAAGAAAATAACTTTAGATTTATCTTCATTGATCAACTTCCCGATAGCCTTAGAAAAATAGCTAATGATTTGCTTAATATTAGAAGCTTCCTTAACTGTAGCTTTACCTAAAAGAGTAGAGTCATCCACAAATTAAAGATGAGAGATAGGTCTAGCTCCATGAGCAATGGTAACTCCCTCAAGGGTTTTTTTTCCCTCTTTTTGGTTATAGTCCTACCCAAGCATTCAGCAAGAATGATGAATAAATAAGGGGATAGCGGGTCACCTTGCCTAATACCTCTGGAAGCTAGGAATGACTGAGAAGGCCTGCCATTGATAAGAACTAAGTAGGAAACTGAAGAGATACATCCCATAATCCAATCCATCCAATCCTTAGAGAAACCAAATTGCCTCAAAACTTTGATAAGGAAGTGCCAATCCACTCTGTCATAAGCTTTGGATAAGTCTAACCGAATGAACATGGAAGGAGATTTTTGCATATCCATGGAATGGATGGCTTCCTGAGAAAGAACTATCTCATCTACTATTTGATGTCCTTCCACATAACCCCCTTGCTCTGGGGAAATAATATTATGCAAAAGAGGCTTCAACCTTTCTGCCATGATTTTAGTAATGATTTTGAGAAGAACATTACATAAAGAAATAGGTCTAAAAGTTGAGATATGATCAACCTCTTGAGATTTTGGAAAAAGAGTAATATAAGTTTTATTGATAACCTTCAAAATTTCTTTGGCTTTCCTAGCTTCTTCCACCACCTCTAATAAATCAACATGAAGGATATCCCATAACTCTTGGTAGAACTCAATGGGAAAACCATCAGGACCTGGGGTTTTCCCTTTTGCATTTTAAAAACTACTTGTTGAAGCTCATTGATAGTAACAGGAGCAATCAAAATAGAGTTCTCCTTCGAAGTGATAAGAGAAGGGATTGCTTGAAGAACATTTTGTTGTGAAGCTGAGTCAAGAGGAGTAGCAACAAAAATATTGGAAAAGTAATCAACAACAATAGAGTTCATGCCATCCCAAGTATAAACAACATCTCCAGAATATGATTTTAAGGAAGAAATAAAGTTGTGAGATCTTCGAGCTAGAAGATATTTGTGGAAGAAATTTGTGTTTCGATCTCCTTCTTTGAGCCATTGAATTCTAGATTTTTGCTTCCATAAGATTTCTTCTCTTTTTTCCCATTCCTCTAACTGAGTTGTGAGTTTAATTTCATCTGCACTTCTCTTATTTGTGAGGCCATCTAAATGGATTTTCTTATTCAAATTTTCAAGATGAGCAATAACTTCATGTTTTTTTTTATGAACATCCCCAAACTCTTTCCAGTTCCAAGTCTTGATTTTGGATTTAATGTATTGTAGTCTTTTGGAAAAACAGAACATCTTAGTCCCATGCCTAGGTTTACCTTCCTTCCACCATTGTTGCACACGAGGTCTGAAGGAAATGTCTCTAAGCCACATTAATTGAAAATGAAAAGGAGAGAAACTCGCATTGGTTTTCCACATTTCCACCATGATTGGCCAATGATCCGAACCAACATTATTAAGAGTCTTCACTTTAGGAATGTGACCATGGATTAAGAAATTTTTAGAGAGCAAAAACCTATCCAATATCTCCATTATACAAGCTAAGCCTTGCCTTTTGCTAGACCAAATCATAAGGCCATTATCTAGTTGGATATCCATAAGATGGAGGTTTGTAATATATTCGCTCATGAGGTCAGTGCTTTTGTCCAAATTTCTATTTCCCCCCTTTTCTCATCCAGAGAGAGGATGGTATTGAAATATCCTCCGATCAAGATCCAAGCTTTAGGAAAATGAGAGATAATATGAGTAATATCCTTCCACTATCTTATTTTTTCCTCCAAATAAGTCGGAGCATAAACAGTAATGCAGAGCATAATTTGGTTGGAATGTCTACTTTGAATAGCTATAGCCAACAAACCCCAACTGCCAACCATATGGTGAATAACTACCTCTTTTGGGTCCCAAAGACAAGAAATGCCACCGAAGTCCCTTGGGAACTGAGGGAAACCACTTTTCCAGCTGGCCAAATTTTATTGGCAATTGAGTCCATATCCTCCATTGGCATCTTTGTTTCTTGGAGGAAAACAAGATGTGGATGATTTATCTGAATCATTCTTCTAATTTTCTAATTTCATATTTAAATTGTGTTTCTAAGATTTCAATTTCCATTATTTCCTCTTCCTCACTTGGGACATCATTTTTGGAAAGGATTTCAAACATATTAGCAGATGACTTTGATTGATCCTTCATAACTATTTTTTTTAGTGTTCTTCTTCTTAGGTATTTGGAAACCTGCTGAGTTTATATCTTCTTTCTTTTGATCAAGAATTTTATTTGGGCAAGCACTGGCAAAATGACCATATTCATGGCAAATTCTACAATGAAAAGGAATGTTCTCATAGTCCACTACTTGCTCCCAAGTGTCTTCCCCAAATTGTAATGTGATATTTTTAGGTAGGGGTTTGTCAAAATCCATTAAAACACAAATATGAGCATAAATAATATGTTCAAAATTTTGAGTACAATCAGCAGTCATCATAAAAGTTCCTAAAGAGTTTCCAATTGAAGAAAAAATAGTAGGATTCCAAAATTCAATAGGGAGGCCAAAGAGTCTAACCCACACGGGAGCTATAGAAGGCATCTCTTCTTTGGCTTTAAATTTAGTATGCCAAGGCTTCATGAAAAGCCCTACCCTTCCAAAAAACCAAGGACCCCCTTGAAAATTTTTCTCTCTATCTTCATTATTAGCAAATAAAACAAGAAAATAACCATTTGGATAAATAGAGATTTGTAACTCACCTTTAGTTTTCTAGCTTTTTGCAGCCTAGACTTTGAAATCAGATAGACTCGGACGAAAACCCATGAACCGATAAATTAGTCCTCTTTTTTCCAAATCTTCAATGCTAGTCTGAATGTTACCCATATCAAGCTTAACAATAGGAGTTCCATCAGCTACTTTAAGACATCCTGACTTTGTTTTCCTAGGATTAATCTTAGGTATTATTAGAGGTTTATGGGAAGCCCTAAGATTAATATTAGCATTGGGCTGAGGCTGTCCACCATTGAGGGCATCCCTAAAATTTATTTTTGGGGCTGAGTCTTCGAAATTCTTACCCTTGACAGGGGTTTTCATAGTAAAATTATTTTGTGGGTGCACCTTAGCACTAGATTCACTTGAGATATGAGCCATTTTTTGATCAACTGCTTGAAACTTGTTTTGTGATCTCTTTAATCCTTGCCCTAGACATCGTGGAAAGGTATGGTTTTCACTTTTCTTTTGTGCAGCAAATTGGAAGTCATTGTCACTCAATTTCATAGTATGATCTGTTGAAAGACAAATTTCTAACCCATATTGGATCCCCTGCAACATTTCTTGCTAAAATATTGAGCATAAACCATAAAAATATTGGCCTCTAGGGCCCGAAATCCCTAAAAACCAACCTTTGGAGCTGCTTGCACTCAACCCAGATGAAACCCTCGCATAGCCGCTTGCCAAATATCTTGTTCACAAATAGGGATGCACTAGGATCTGTGTTGCTCCAAATTATATGAAAATTGGTGGAGACATTCTAGGGTTTTATAGGCATCTACCCTCAAAATTTTAGCTCAATACGAGTCTGGATGAGGTTGATATGGCCGAAAAAAGTTTGAAATTTTGGGCAATCCTACAAAAAATGTCCCTCCACCTCATCCACCCCTTTCACTAATTTTCTAAATTGTATGGCTACATTAGGAGTTAGATTTATAGAGTATTGGATAATGGTTAACTTATGAATCCCTTAATTCAAATTAAATTAGAATGAGTGTTGTATTTAAAATATACGCTTCCTTTTAAGAAGTCCGATTTGGTATTTGAAAACTATAGTTATGTGGGTAGTTTAACTATTATAATATTATTTTCTTGTTAAACTAAATGGTACAAATTAATGTAATAGGATGGGCTTATTGTTATGAGTGAGAAGTTCTTAAGATATTTTACTCTAAGAAAATGGGTAGAACTTCTGAGTTTAAACTAGTAAGCTCATCTAAGTTGGAATAAATTGTATTACCTCAAGAAGTTAAATAGAAGGGATGAAGAGTGGTCACTCAATAATTATATGGATTAAGTTGAGAATGAGGTCTTTAAGGGATGACTATCTCAAATGGGTATGAGATATATATTCAATTCCTACACGCATATACCACCTGCATAGAAGGGCTTATGTAGAGTATAGACTTAGCATGCACCTTTCAAAAGAATGAAAGGGGAGGTCAATGCTAGCTCATTGGAATCCATGAGATGGATAGTTTGATCCATTAAGGAAAAAAAACACCTAATGCTCTTACATATATGGATTTATTTAAGACTTGGGGATGGGTGTGTCTCAAAGAAGATTTAAGTAGGAAACTTATTATTGTGAAGAGTATTAATCCAAGGTGTAGATTCTAGAACCCTTCGTAATATTTTTAAAAAAATAGGTTGGTAAAATTGGGTCTTGATATTTGGTATCAGAGCACAGTTCGTAGGGATACAAGTTCCCTTGCACAAGAATATATGGAGTGCAACAATATATGCACCATGTAAAGACTACACTTATAATAATAGTGTATATGTTAGAAGTAGACCTCTACTATCTAGTTAGGATAACTAGAAATATAGTTTCTAGTAAGAGAAATAATTTGAAGATGAAAATTGTGAACTAAACCCTACTATCTCTCCTATGTGTGGCCAAGGACAATACTGTCAAAGAGGAGAGGAAGTGCTACCCCATTGATGAGGTGGATACAACAAACTATTATAGAGGTCGGGACTACAGATATAAGTATGGTATCTCCTGATAATAAGAGGGAGGATCTTACTGTAATAATTGCCTTATTGAGGGAACATATGGAAAAACAAAAATAATTGTTGGAGACTGATATTCTCACAATGACACTGAGAGGGGGGGGTGAATCGGTGTAGCTAAAAATCTGATCTGCAATTCTTAAAACTGAAGCAAAGAGAACTAGAAAACAGATAAAGCAATAATCACAAGAGAGCACACCACAACACACAATGTAACGAGGTTCACCAATTTGGCTACTCCTCAAGAATGACTGCTTGGACTACGGTCCAAATCCAACCTTTGCAAAACACCAATTTTACAATCTGTTTACCAGCACCCACTGGAAGGAGCACCAACCCATGATTTATCCGCACCTACAGAAAGGAGCACCAACCCCTATCCAAGCACCAACTTGGATCACAGTTTTGAAAGTTATATCAATGACATACAAATGCCTTCACTTTTACAAGACCCTGACTGGTCTCCAATTTATCAAAAACACAGTAAATACTCGCTGCTCGACTTGTCACTCTCTTACAACACTCTTCTCACCCTCTTTCGGCAACACTTTCACTCTTTCAGCAACAACCTGACTTCTCCATGCAGACCTGCTTTTATAACAGATTAATCTCTATTTTTAACTTCCATATTTGCGCATGCAACCCGTAACTGTTTCTTAAATATTCTCTTCTACCACTTGTCAACTGTAACTGCCTTTTTTCTGTAACTCCTTTCGAATATATATAAAGGGCATTTCGTCGAACACATCACATGCACCAAATACCTTTACTATGACTGTTCGTCTTCTTGGCCATGACTGTTCGAGTTCTTTTCTATGCGTGCATGCATTTTTCGATTCTACTTATGCGACTGTTAGAATTCTTTTTCTATCCGTGCATGCCTTTTTCAATTCTACCTATGCGACTGTTCGTATTCTTTTTCTATCCGTGCATGCCTTTTTTTAATTCTACGTATGCGACTATTTTTCAAAAAAGCTGCATGATTTCTAACTGTCACTGCACTTGTAACTATTGCACAGACTCCAGTTAACTCTTCTTAATTTGGCTCCCTGCTTTTCCTCTACCACTGCCCCTTTAACTGTAGTTCTGTTCTAGTTAACTGTCTGTTATCATGCTGTTGCGACTTGTCACGAAATCGTGACACTTCTGTCTCTTTCTGCCCTTCTCGCCTTTTACCCATGAAAACAAGACATGTCGCGATATCGCGACATTCTTCGCCTCCTTGTTCACTTCTTCGCTTGCACCCGTGAAAACTAGACATGTCACGAAATCGTGACACTTTTGCCTTCTCGCTACTCTTCTTGGCTTCAACCAGCGAAAATGGAACATGTCACGAAATCGTGACATCTTTCTCTTCTACCTCTTCTTACCAACAGACATGTCACGAAATCTACACATTCGCTAACTTGACCTCTTCTCTCTCTTCCCGCAAAAATGGAACATGTCACGAAATCGTGACATCTTTCTCTGCCTTGTGCCTTTTCTGTCTTTTGCCCGTGAAAACGGAACATGTCGCGAAATCGCGACATCTTTCTCTGCCTTGTGCCTTTTCTGCCTTTCGCTCGTGAAAATGGAACATGTCACGAAATCGTGACACTTTCGCTACCTTGTGCCTTTTCTGTCTTTGGCCAGAAAACGGAACATGTCACGAAATCGTGACACCTTTCTCTTCCTTGCACTTCTCTTCGACCCTATCGTGAAATCGTGACACTTTCTCTCCTTGGCACTTTCTCTTAGATCCTGTCATGAAATCGTGACACCTTTCTCTATCGGACTCTCTCTCTTGCATTATGTCACGAAATCGTGACACTTTTTCTCCTTGGCGCTTCTTCTTGCAACATGTCGCGATATCGTGACACTTTTTCTCCTTAGCGCTTCTTCTTGCAACTTGTCACGAAATCGTGACACTTTTTCTCCTTAGCGCTTCTTCTCCGAACATGTCACGAAATCGTGACAGTTTTTCTTGCAAGCGCTTCTTCTCCGAACATGTCGCGAAATCATGACAGTTTTTCTACTTGCTTTCTTTTCTGCCAACATGTCGCGAAATCGTGACAGCTTTCCTTGTGCTTTCTAAACATGTCACGAAATTGTGACAGCTTTCTTTGCACCTTCTAAACATGTCACGAAATCGTGACAACTTTCTTACTTGCCTTCTTTGCTTCCAACATGTCACGAAATCGTGACAGTTTTTCCACTTGGCTTCTTTGCCTGCAACATGTCACGAAATCGTGACAGTTTTGCTTGCGCCTTCTCTCTCCTCGTCCATGTCATGAAATCATGACAATTTTACTTGTGCCTTCTCTCTCCTCCGATATGTCACGAAATCATGACGTTTTTCTTTCTGCCTTCTAACTTCTCAACCTGTCGTGATATCGCGATAGAAAACATGTCGCGATATCGCGACAGTTTTCTTACTTGTCTTTTTCTTTGATTTTTTGAATCTGGGTCACTTTTGTTTTCTTGGAATTTCACTGTACATGATCTGACTGACCTCTGAACTCCTGTCCACTACTTCAACTGCATCAACTGATCTATCTGTCTGTGTTGACAACAATGACAATACTTTTGCTGCACCTTGCTCAACAATCTCCCCCTTTGGAATTGTTGGCAACACTCATGCACTCTCCTGTAATTCTTCTCCCCCTTTGACAATAATACCAAAGGGCTGCCTGCAGACTCCCCCGAGTCTATGCACAACATTCTCAGATACACATTGTTATAGTTAGCAAAAATCATGAATATGAGCAAAACTATAAACATAGGCATAAATACTCCCCCTGAGAATGTGATCCCAATTGATAGTCAGTTCTTTGGAAATGTGACTACTCCCAACTTACTCCGAAGGTACTCAAAAACTTCCTTGGGCAATGGTTTTGTGAATATATCTGCTACTTGCTCTGTAGTTGGAACAAAATCCAATTTGACCTCACCTTCTGCAACTTTATCCTTCAAGAAGTGATACCGGATTGCAATATGTTTGGTTCGAGAATGCATAACCGGATTCTTTGATATGTTTATAGCACTGGTGTTATCACATTTAACTGAAATTGGCTCTTTGAAGTGAATACCAAGATCTTTCAGTGTTTGTCTCATCCATAATATCTGTGTACAACATGTTGTTGCTGCAATGTATTCTGCCTCTGCTGTGGATAGAGAGACTGATTCTTGTTTCTTGTTGTGCCATGCTACCAACCTGTCTCCAAGATAAAATGCTCCTCCACTGGTACTCTTTCTGTCATCAATACATCCTGCCCAATCTGCATTAGAATATGCAATAAGAGTGAAGTCCTTACCTTTTGGGTACCACAACCCATACTCCATAGTACCCTTGAGGTACCTAAAAATCCTCTTTACAACTGTCACATGAGTCTCTTTGGGACTAGCCTGAAATCTTGCTACCATGCATACTACCTGTAATATATCTGGTCTAGTGGCTGTCAAATACAACAAGCTTCCAATCATAGACCTGTACATGGTTTGATCTACATCTGGAGATTTGTCATCCTTGCTCAACTTGCAACCTGTTGTCATGGGAGTGCTGACAGGTTTACTATCCTCCATTGTGAACTTTTTCAGCATTTCTTTCACATATTTTACTTGAGAGATAAAAATGCCCTTTTCACTTTGATTGACTTGCAGTCCGAGGAAATAAGAAAGTTCACCAATCATTGACATCTCAAATTCTGTCTTCATTTTATTTGCTATGTCTCTACAATATTCATCCATGCTGCTACCAAATATTATATCATCTACATAAACAACAAGGACAATAAGATTGCCATTCTTTGTTTTGATATATAGATTGTTGTCCACCAAACCTTTCTTGAACCCTTGTTTAATAAGATAGTTATCCAGCCTTGCATACCATGCTCTGGGTGCCTGTTTCAGACCATACAACGCTTTCTTTAACCTGCAAACAAAATCGGGATTGTCACCGAGTTGGAAGCCATCTCGGTTGTTCAATGTAAACCTCTTCTTCCAGATTTCCATTCAAAAATGCTGATTTTACATCCATTTGATATACTTTGAAGTTTTTATGGACTGCTAAAGCCAGAAACATTCTAATTGCTTCTAGTCTGCAAACTGGTGCAAATGTTTCCTCAAAATCAATGCCTTCAACCTGAGCATAGCCTTTACAGACCAATCTTGCCTTATTTTTGACAACCTGCCCGTCTTCATTTAATTTATTTTGAAAAATCCATTTAGTACCAATTATGTTTTTATTTGCTGGCCATGGTACTAATTCCCAGGTTTTGTTTTTCTCAATCTGATCTAGTTCTTCATTAATTGCCTTCATCCAACTTTCATCTGTGCTTGCTTCAACAATATTTTTGGGTTCAATGCTGGATAATAAAGAGTAGTTTCGTATTACTGCTCTTCTTGTCTGAATACCAACTGTTGGGTCCCCAATAATCTGTTCTCTGGGATGATTTTTTTGCCAGCTGCCTGTTTTGAATTTCTTGTTCTCTTCTTCTTCGAAGTCGATTCTTAAATCAGCTGGGTCAATTTTTTGATTTTCTTCTTTTTCTATTTCTTCATCTCCTTCAATGACGTCTTCATAAATAGGGTAGTTTTCTTGATACGTAACTTCTCGTTCTCTACCTTCATCAACTTTAACATCAGCACTCTCAATAATTTTCTTTAGCCGCTTGTTGTAACATGTGTAGGCTTTGCTTTTTGTTGAGTATCCAAGAAAAATACCTTCGTCAGCTCTATCTTCAAATTTACCGAGATTATCTTCAGTTCGTTTGATGTAGCACTTGCTGCCGAACACTTTGAAATATCTTGTTGTTGCCTTTCTACCGAACCACAGCTCATACGGTGTTTTGCTTTCATGTGTTCTTAGCATGCACCTATTTTGAATGTAAACTGCAGTATGTACTGCCTCTTTCCAGAATCTGTCAGCTATTTTGTTCTCAGCCAACATTGTCCATGCCATTTCTTGCATAGTCCTGTTCTTCCTTTCAACAACACCATTCTACTGAGGTGTCCTTGCTGCTGAAAACTGTCTTCTAATCCCATATTTTTGATAGTATTCTGCAAACTCCTCTGAGATAAACTCTCCTCCTCTGTCTGATCTTAGGCATTTAATTCTTTTTCCAATCTGATTCTCAACCTGTTTTTTAAAAATCTTGAACATCTCAAAGGCATCTGATTTAAGCTTTAAAAATAGTACCCATGTCATTCTGGAGTAGTCATCTATGAACAACATAAAGTATTTGTCACCATTTATGCTTTGTGTTCTCATGGGTCCACATAAATCAGTATGTATCAGCTCTAACGGTTTTTTGGTGAAATATTCCTTTGCTTTAAATGTGGATCTGGTTTGCTTCCCTTTTTGGCATGAAGCACAGATGCTATTTACTGGTTTGCCAATGGTAGGTATATCTCTTACTGCTCTTTTTGAACTTATTTTTACCAGATTGTCAAAGCTAATATGACCGAGCCTCTTGTGCCACAACCAATTTTCATCTTCCTGTCCAATCAAGCATGATCCTTCTGAAGTTTCTGAGAGAGTATATAGATTTCTAGAAGTCCTCGATCCAGTAGCTATTAGCTTCCCACTGTGTGCTTTTCTGACTTCACAGCCCTACTTTTTAAAGATGACTTCATGACCTCTGTCATAGATTTGACTTACGCTTAGTAAGTTGTGCTTCAAACCAACTACAAACAGAACTTCTTTGGAATTGATCTTTCCATCACTTATCTTGACTGATCCTTTGCCAACTATTTTGGCTCCATCATTATTTCCAAACTTTACAGAGCCCCCTTCATATTTCTGTAATTTTTCAAATTTTTGTTTATCTCCTGTCATGTGACTGGAGCATCCACTATCCAATATCCATGGTGCAGATTTGTTCTATGCTTTGAATGTTGTCTGTACAATCAAGGATTCCTTTTCTTCCTTGAGTTGCTCTTTTTCTTTCCATTCTGATTTGACTGTAGTTTTGGTCACTTGTTTAGACTTTTCTTTGTCAGTGGCCTGTGCATGTTTATCTAGAGATTTTCTATTTTGCCTTAAACTGTTTGGTTGAGTTCTTCTTCCTTGATATTTATTTGCTGCATATGTGCTTCTACAGTTTCTTGCAATGTGTCCAAAGTTATGACAGTTATAGCATTCTACTCCATAATCCATCAAGGGTGAAAATACATTTCTACTGGAAAAATTTCTTTGTCCTATATTATAAATGCAGTCTAAAATCTTATGACCGTAAGTATTGCATTTAAAACAATAACCAGAAAAGGAATGATTGAACCTGGGAGTTGGTCTTTGCCAATTTGTAGTAGGAGCCACAAATTTTCTTCTCCTTTGATGTGTGACTTTTGTGAATCCCTCATTGTCAATAGTCTTCTCATGCCTGGCATTGTTGCTTTCTTTTGCAAGATTCATTTTTCTTTGGTCAACCTTGATTTTATCCTCTTTCTTTACTGGTTCTATAGTTATGGCCTTTGATTCACTTGATGATTCTCCTTCGACAAACCCCAAGCCAAACTTGATGCCTGTAGTCCTCTGACTATTTATAATCTTTTCAAGCTTTGCAGAACTTCCTTCAAGTTTGTGATAGCAGCTCAATTTTTGATTCTTTTCTTCTAGCCGCATTCTTAAAACAACAATCTCTTCTTCTAGTTTGTTGCACTCATCTATTCTCATGGTTAACTGTACTTCAAGTTCTTCAGACATTTTCTTAAATTCTTTTGTCTATACTTTCAAACTGTTTATTATGTCATTCGCATCCTCAAGCTTTCTTGAGACCTTATTATTCTTTTTCCTTTCTGACTTCAACTCTTTAAGTGCAGCAACCAACTCACCTTCCAGATAAACTTCAGCCTCATCCTTATTTTTTGTATCATCTTCCTATTTTTCTTCTATTTTTGCTTCTTCAAATGCCATGAACAGAGCTTCACCTGTTTCTTCTTCAGAATCTTCACTTGAGCTATCTTCAGAAGAGCTGACATTCTTGGATATGAAACTTTTCTTTTTGAAATTGCTTTTCCTAAAGTTTGGTTTCTTCTTCCAGTCACTTCTTTCTTGGTGTGACCCTTCATTACTTTTGGTTTTCTCATTCATTGGACACTTAGCTGCAAAGTGACCGACCCCTCCATAATTGAAACACTTAAATGGCAACTTTCCTCTATATTTTCCTTTTCCCTTTGTAAGTTTTCGAACAAAGTTGGCTTCCATTTCATCCGATGTCTCTTCATCCTCAGATTCTTGTTCAACTTTTGTATTCTTGTGTGCTTTAAAAGTAGCTTCTCTGTCTATGGGCTTAGTTTGTCCTATTCTCATTTCGTATGCAGTCAAGGAACCATGCATCTCGTCCATGCTAAAATTGTTTAGATCTTTAGCCTCTTCTATTGCAGAAACTTTAGAATTAAATCTTTTGTGAAGAGTTCTAAGTACCTTTTTCATGACAACCGCATCTTCGATCTCTTCGTCGAGTCCTCTGATTGCATTAATGATTCCATTGACTCTCAGCATATAGGCCTCTATGTTCTCATCGTCATTCATTTGTAATGCTTCGAACTGAGCTCGATGAGTTTGCAGTTTGGCTTCCTTGATCTTGTTGTCTCCTTCATGGATGCTCTTCAGTTTGTCCCATATGTCTTTTGCTGATTTACAACTCATGACCCTTATCAGTTCACTGTCTACTAGCCCACACATTATGGCATTCTTTGCTTTGGAGTTATTCTCAGATAGTTTCTTATCGATAGTATCTGTTGGAGGAGTAGCGGGTGTTGTGTATCCACTTTCTACTGACTCCCAAATGTCGTATCCTAACGCACTCAGATATGTCTGCATCCTGAGTCTCCGGGAATGAGTAATTAGTTCCATTGAACAAAGGAGCTTTGTTTGATGAGAATCCTTCACTACCTACCATTGTGTTCCTTCCAAGATCACCTTAGCTGATTAAGCTTGTTCAAGAACCTTGCTCTGATACCAATTGATATTCTCACAATGACACTGAGAGGGGGGGTGAATCAGTGTAGCTAAAAATCTGATCTGCAATTCTTAAAACTGAAACAAAGAGAACTAGAAAATAGATAAAACAATAATCACAAGAGAGCACACCACAACACACAATGTAACGAGGTTCACCAATTTGGCTACTCCTCAAGAATGACTGCTTGGACTACGGTCCAAATCCAACCTTTGCAAAACACCAATTTTACAATCTATTTACCAAGCACCCACTGGAAGGAGCACCAACCCCGATTTATCTGCACCTATAGAAAGGAGCACCAACCCCTATCCAAGCACCAACTTGGATCACAATTTTGATAGTTATATCAATGACATACAAATGCCTTCACTTTTACAAGACCCTGACTGGTCTCCAATTTATCAAAACACAGTAAATACTCACTGCTCAGCTTGTCACTCTCTTACAACACTCTTCTCACCCTCTTTCGGTAGCACTTTCACTCTTTTAGCAGCAACCTGACTTCTCCACGTAGACCTGCTTTTATAACAGATTAATCTCTATTTTTAACTTCCATATTTGTGCATGCAACCCATAACTGTTTCTTAAATATTCTCTTCTGCCACTTGTCAACTGTAACTGCCTTTTTTTTGTAACTCCTTTCGAATATATATAAAGGGCATTTCGTCGAACACATCACATGCACCAAATACCTTTACTATGACTATTCGTCTTCTTGGCCATGACTGTTCGAGTTCTTTTCTATGCGTGCATGCATTTTTTGATTCTACTTATGCGACTGTTAGAATTATTTTTCTATCCGTGCATGCCTTTTTTCAATTCTGCCTATGCGACTGTTCGTATTCTTTTTCTAACCATGCATGCCTTTTTTAATTCTACGTATGTGACTATTTTTCAAAAAAGTTGCATGATTTCTAACTGTCACTGCACTTGTAACTGTTGCACAGACTCTAGTTAACTCTTCTTAATTTGGCTCCCTGCTTTTCCTCTACCACTGCCCCTTTAACTGTAGTTCTGTTCTAGTTAACTGTCTGTTATCATGTTGTAGCGACTTGTCGCAAAATCGTGACACTTCTGTCTCTTTCTGCCCTTCTCGCCTTTTACCCACGAAAACAAGACATGTCGCGAAATCGCGACATTCTCCGCCTCCTTGTTCACTTCTTCGCTTGCACCCGCGAAAACTAGACATGTCACGAAATCGTGACACTTTCGCCTTCTCGCTACTCTTCTTGGCTTCAACCAGCGAAAATGGAACATGTCACGAAATCGTGACATCTTTCTCTTTCGTACACTCTTCTTCGCAAACCCCAGCGAAAACCTGACATGTCATGAAATCGTGACACATTCGCTACCTTGACCTCTTCTCTGTCTCTTGCCCGCAAAAACGGAACATGTCACGAAATCGCGACATCTTTCTCTGCCTTGTGCCTTTTCTTCTTTTTGCCCGAAAATGGAACATGTCACGAAATCGTGACATCTTTCTCTGCCTTGTGCCTTTTCTGCCTTCCGCTCATGAAAATGAAACATGTCACGAAATCGTGACACTTTTGTTGCCTTGTGCCTTTTCTGTCTTTGGCTCGCGAAAAAAACATGTCACGAAATTCGTGACATTTCTCCTATGACTTCTCTCACTTCTGAAATCGTGACACTTTCTCTCCTTGCTTCGAAATCGTGACAACTTCCATCATGTGCGAAATCGTGACACTTTTTCTCCTTAGCGCTTTTCTTCCTTGCAACATGTCGCGAAATCGTGACACTTTTTCTCCTTAGCGCTTCTTCTTGCAACTTGTCACGAAATCGTGACACTTTTTCTCCTTAGCGCTTCTTCTTCGAACATGTCGCGAAATCGTGACAGTTTTTCTTGCAAGCGCTTCTTCTCCGAACATGTCACGAAATCGTGATAGTTTTCCTACTTGCTTTCTTTTCTGCCAACATGTCGCGAAATCGTGACAGCTTTCCTTGTGCTTTCTAAACATGTCACGAAATCGTGACAACTTTCTTTGCACCTTCTAAACATGTCGCGAAATCATGACAACTTTCTTACTTGCCTTCTTTGCTTCCAACATGTCGCGAAATCATGACAGTTTTTCCACTTGGCTTCTTTGCTTGCAACATGTCGCGAAATCATGATAGTTTTGCTTGCGCCTTCTCTCTCCTCGTCCATGTCACGAAATCATGACAATTTTACTTGTGCCTTCTCTCTCCTCCGATATGTCATGAAATCGCGATGTTTTTCTTTTCGCCTTCTTACTTCTCAACCTGTCGCGATATCGTGAAAACATGTCGCGATATCGCGACAGTTTTCTTACTTGTCTTTTTCTTTGATTTTTTGAATCTGGGTCACTTCTATTTTCTTGGAATTTCACTATACATGATCTGACTGACCTCTGAACTCCTGTCCACTACTTCAACTGCATCAACTGATCTATCTGTCTATGTTGACAACAATGACAATACTTTTGCTGCACCTTGCTCAACGAGACTATAGTGAATCAACATCTACAAGCTATAAATTCTAGAGTGGGATAAGAGAATGAGACCTCTTCAGAGGTACAATAGGCTAGAATAAGACTAGAGGTAGAATTGGGCAAGGATATGAAACATCTAAAATATTCCAAGTTCAATGGAGAGGAAGATGGTGATAAAGTTGAAGCTTGGCTGAAGGAGATAAACTTTATATAACATGAAGAACTATTCCATTGGCACCGAAATGTCTTATGCCACTCTACACCTATAGGGTGTTGGCTTGGATTGGTGGGAAACGTTCAGTGAGGAAAAAGGAATTGAGGTGGTAGTTGATCTGAAATGGGAAGAATTTGTAGTTGCTTTTAAAGAAATATTCCTCATTGAACATTTTTATACCAAGAAATTTGAGGAATTCACCAATATTAGAAAATGGAATAAGATGATGGAGGTATATTACTAGAGATTTGTCAAGCTACTGAAATATGTGCCTACATACAATGAGAAGATGAAAGTTCATAAGTTCATTCTAGGAGTAGATCCCAGAGTAGGGCATGAAGTGAACATGCAAGAACCTAGTACTCTTCATAAGGGCTATGATCTAGCCAGGAAAGTTGAAACTTATCTTAAAACTTATTTTGATTATGAAGGGGCATCTGAGTAGGACAAAGAGGCACTAAGAAAAAGAAACAATGCAGGATTCATGAACTGGGAAGGGAAGCAAGCAAATAATAATTCCCCTAGATAGGATAGAAAGAATGACAAGAAGTAAGTAAAGTTTAGAAAAATATTCCAATGGAAGAATTGTAATCCTATCAATCTCAGAAATGGGAATAATAGACCACCACCGCAAGTTAGGCCAATCCTCCATTAGCAGTAAAAGAAAAGAAGGATAGAAGCAAAAAACTCACCCAAGACCTAAGGATGGATGCTTTGATTGTGGTGGACCACACTATACCAATAAATTTCCATATATAATAGGGTCGAGTTTGAAGGGAAAAGAACCTTCCTACAAGGATTATGCACACAAGGAACCTACACACAAGATTTATGTAGTGATAGGAAGTTAGAATATGGAAGGGTAAGCCACTCCTCTACTAATAAAAGGTAATATATTTTGTAGAAATATTAAAATTTTGATTGATAGTGGTGCTATAGATAGTTTTATTTCCACTAGCTTAGTTAAATATATACCAGAAAGGCTAGGAATCTTGGCACATGGGTGGAAGGTCGAGTATGGTTTAGGATAAACCTACTCTATAAATTAGTGATATCCCATGGAAGAAATTACCCTACCTAGTGGTATGACCATTGGATATTTGTACGTAGTGCCATTGCATGCATTTTATGTAGTGCTAGGAATGGATTGGTTACAAGCACATAAGGTTGTAATCAATTTCTAGGATAGATGGATTGAGTACTCAAAATATGGTAGGAAACTATAGAGGGTGTACAACCTGCAAGGGGATTTTTGACCCTAGATCCTCTCCGCAATGCAACTTAAGAAGGCAATGAAGAGAGGAGGAACAATTTATGTAGTGAAGTTAAATGAGATAGAAGATGAAAAGAAGGAAGAGGTGTTTGAGAAACACCCAATTCTTTAGGATTTCAAAGATGTATTTCCAAAGGATTTACCTGGATTACCACCTAAACATGAATTTTATTTCACAATTGAACTTCAACTTGGAACAAAGCCTATTCATAGAGCTCCTTACAAAATGAATCCGATTGAGATGCAAGAACTAAAAGTGCAGTTACAAGGATTGTTGGAGAAGGGATTAATTAGACCAAGTGTGTCACCATGGGGTGCACCAGTGTTATTCATCAAGAAAAAGGATGGTTCCTTGTAACTATGTATAGATTATAGGATGTTGAACAAGGCAACCATTAAGAATAGATATCCTCTACCCATAATTGAAGATCTCTTCGATCAGCTTAAAGATGCCACTATCTTCTCAAAGATTGATCTGAAATCGGGATACCACCAATTGAGGATTCGTGAAGAGGATACTCATAAGACAACCTTTAAAACTTGTTACAGACATTATGAGTTTATTGTCTTACCTTTTGGTCTATCGAATGCTCCAACAACATTCATGAATTTGATGAATAACATTTTCAGGAAGCATCTGGATCGATTTGTTCTTGTTTTCTTGGATGATATTTTGATATATTTCCAAGATAAGTTTGAGCACGACAAACACCTTAATATTGTACTAGATATTCTAAGGAAGAATCAGTTATATGGGAATCTGTCTAAGTGTGAATTTTATGTGTCAGAAGTGCAATACTTAGGGCATATTATATCAGTAGAAGGGATCATGGTGGATCCTAAGAAAATAGAAGCTATACTAAATTGGCCACCACCAATAAATGTGATGGAAGTCTGGAGTTTCATGGGTTTGACTGGATATTATAGGCATTATGTGAAGGATTACGCCAAGATAACCACTCCAATAACTAACCTTCAGAGGAAGGAAAAAGAGTTCAAGTGGATGGATAAATGTGAGGTAGCTTTTGATCTACTCAAATAAAAACTCACTACATCTCCCATACTAAAGATACTAGACCCTCAGGGTAGCTTTTCTGTATGTATAGATGCATCATTGGAAGTTTTGGGAGGAGTGCTCTCACAAGATGAAGTAGTGGTAGCTTATGGTTCAAGAAAACTGAAACGACATGAGGTTAATTATGCAACCCATGATCTGGAATTGGCAGCAGTGGTATTTGCTCTCAAAAGTTGGTGACACTATTTATTAGGGAAACCCTTTGAGTTGAGGATAGACCATCAAAGTTTGAAATACATATTTACTCAACCTTTGCTAAATGCCAGGTAGAGAAGGTGGATGGAATTTCTCATCGAATATGATTTTGGCATTGAATATATAAAAGGGAAAGAAAATAAAGTTATTGATGCACTAAGTAGGAGAAGACACATAGCTGTTTTGACTCACATCCATGTCGATTTGATGGAACAAGTCAAGGAAATGCAACATCAAGATGTGTTTTACAATCAAATCCAAGAAAGGATGGAAAGAAAACCTAATGAAAGTAAGGATTTCAGCATCAAGTATGGTTTCTTATGCTTTAAGGATAGGGTAGTAATTCCTGAGGTCGGTGATCTGAAGAAAATGATCATGAATGAAGCACACAAATCTCCATATTCTACTCACCCAGGAGGGAAAAAATGAGAGAGAATATGAAGAAAACCTTCTATTGGCCAGGAATGAAAAGGGACATAACTAAATATGTCACTCAATGTCTTGAATACCAGAAAGTTAAGGTAAAATATAGACATCCTGTAGGACTATTGTATCCTCATGATGTACCTACATAAAAATGGTAGGTGATATCAATGGATTTTATTGTAGGTTTGCCAAAGACCAGATTTCAACATGACGTAATCCTAGTTGTGGTCGATAGATTGACCAAGGTTGCACATTTTATACCCAAAAATACCAAGGATGATGTCATGGTTGTGGCTAATAGATTTTCCAAGAAAATATTCAGGCTTCATGGTTTTCTGGAAGTGATTATTTTATATAGGGACTCGAGATTCACATCCAAGTTTTGGCAAGCTTTACATCATGCCATTGGCACTAGGTTAAACATTAGTTCTACATATCACCCAAAAACTGATGGGAAAACTGAAAGGGTAAACTAGGTTTTAGAGGATATGCTTCGCATGTATTGTATGGATCAAAAACCCAATGGGAATATTACCTACACTTGGTAGAATTTTCCTACAACAATGGTCACCATTCGACCTTAGGCATGGCACCATTTGAAGCTCTATATGGTAGGAGGTGTAGAACACCATTATCTTGGGATAATCTAGAGGATAGGGTTGTGCTTGGACTAGACATGGTCAAGGAAATGGAGCAACAATTAAGGATGATCAGAGAAAGGCTTAAAGAAGCTACTAATCATCAGAAGAGTTATGTCGATATTAAGAGATCACCAAGAGAGTTTGTAGTAGGTGATAGAGTATTTCTAAGGGTGATACCAAAGAAGAGTGCTATTAAGTCTACAAAACTAGATCCTCATTTTTTTGGACCCTTTGAAATTATAGAAAATATTAGTCCTGTGGCATATCGACTTGCCTTACCACCTAGTTTGTCAAAGATTCATGACACCTTTCACATTTCATTGCTTAGAAAATATATAGCTAATCCTGATCATGTGTGGGACTTTTATAAACTATAGATGGTATATCCAAAGGCTATAGAGGTTCAACCAGTAAGAATCCTTGAGTTTCATTCCAAATCGATGAGAAAAGGAACTTTGGAGCAATGCAAGGTCCAATGGGACCGCTACTCTAAAAGAAATGCTACTTGGGAGAAAGTAGCAGATATGCAAAAACATTTTCCATTCTTGTTTGAAAGTGCATTGTAAATGTTATTTTATGTTAAAATTTGTAGATACACAGAGGACTATGTTAAGCCTAAGGAGGGGAGGATGTCATGACCCTCCCTTGGTAGACTTTTCACTAGATAAATTCATGTTGACTATGATGCTTGTAGATGGAATGTATGATGGAGGTTGTGCTTGATTTTGCAAAACTTTGGTTTAATGGAAAAATAATGTATCATGTCAAGTGAAATTATGTGATGAATTATTTATTGAACAATGAAACCACATAGATAAATGCTTTCTACACAGTAGTATATCATGACTTGCATAGGAAAAATATATTAAACTTTGAGTGGAAGTTTGGTTGCTATTGATAATTTTTCCTTATTATGATTTCATTTGCTATAACCATTTTTAGGAAAGATTCCATAGGTTTAAAAGAGCTTCAATGAAAAAGATATTAAAATTTATATATATGTATATAAATATAAAGACTTTTTTATCTTGTTCTTTAGAAAAAAATAAAAATAAACCGTTAATTATAAATGTTTCAATATTAAGGATGGTTCTTATTAAAGTTGCTTGTTTTCAACTTACCATGAGAAAGAAAACTGAATATTTTTTTATAATTATATATATATATATATATATATATATTCTTCAAACATTATTTTTTTATTAAATAAGAATTGTGACTTTTTTATTTTGCATCGAAGGGATTAATTATTTAAGTTGAGTTGTTACAAATTATTAACCAATAGATGTAAACATGTAGTTTTACTTATTTTTAAAATCATAATATCGGTGGATATCCTATCTTGTGGGATTGATGCTCACCCATGTGCTCTGGGTGGAGGGGGATGTGGGAGCATTAATTTTATGAACGTTTTTTTCTTAACAGACACTCCAAAAAATGGTGTGATGGGATGAAAGGAGATGGCCAACGAAGGACAGAGAGGAAGGAGGGAGAGAAAAAGAAAATAAGGATGAAAATCAAGAGAAAGGAGTTTGGATGATAGGAATTGCTTATGTGGGTAACTTAACTATTGTAATCTTGTTTACTTGTTAACCTAAAGGGTACAAATTAATGGGTGGGCTTATTATTATGAGTGAGAAGTTCTTAAGACATTTTGCTCTAAGAAAATGGGTAGAACTTTTGAGTTTAAACCATCAAGCTCGTCTAAGATGGAATAAATTGTATTACCTAAAGAAGTTAAATAGGAGGGATGAAGAATGGTCACTCAATAATTATACATACTAAGTTGGGAATGAGGCCTTTATGGTATGACTAGCTCAAACAAGTATGAGATAGATAGTCAATTCCTACACGCATATACCACCTACATAGAAGGACTTATGTAGAGTGTAGACTTGGTGTGCATATTTTAAAAGAAAGAAAGGGGAGGTCAATGCTAGCTCATTGGAATCCATGAGATGGATAGTTTGACCTATTAAGAAAAAAACACCTAGTGCTATTACATAGATGGATTTATGTAAGACGTGGAGATGGGTGTGTCTCAAAGAATATTTAAGTAGGAAACTTATTATTGTGAAGAGTAGTAATCCAGGGTATAGATTCTAGAACCTTTGGTAATGCTTTAAAAAAATAGGTTGGGAAAATTGGATCTTGACACAAAGTTTCATTGTGTGAGCGCTTGAGGGGTGCCAAGCATGAGCTAACTATGTAGCATATCAATAAGTCCTAATATGTCATTTATAATGATATAATTTGATAGCTAATTTTAAAACCATATTGTACCACTTGTCACGTTCTAATTCATTCTAATTTTTATGTATTTCTATATCTATTTTTGACTATGTAAGCTACTTGTAATGTTTGATGAGTTGAAAAATGTGATTAGCCTAACATATGATTATACATACCTAGTGGTTTTGGCCTACCACATTGGTTGTATGACCTACCATGTTAGAGAAATTAGAGCATGTTATATCAACACTTGCATTAGCCCATATATCATATACCATGTGTTGCATTAGGATTCATTTCACATCATCAACTGATTCAATGCCTCCACTAGCTAGTATGTGTTATGCCACACCACTTTTATGGACTCATTTATTTCCTTAAGATTCATGTATTAGCCATCAATTCAACTATATGGACTGCCACATTAGCAACCACAAATTACCTTAGGAATTGTGTACCTATTGCCAAGTCACCTATATAGTTTATCATATCATCTACATGGACTACCATGTATCATCTTAGAATTCATGCATTGGTGACCATGTTAGTTGTATGACTACCATGTCAGTTATACAAAGTACCATATCAATAATATAGACTATCATATGTTATATGCACAACTCTACCACACCACTACAACTATCCAAAGGGGTGATGTCGTCTAGTACAACATCACCACAAATTTTTATGTTATCATAAGATGTTACATCATCACAAGTTTCCATATCATCATAAGTTTCCACATTATGCATGTTGATACCATAAATGTATTTTAAAAGGAATTAAAATTGGAGGGAATTGAACTTGAGACCTCCCATGGTCTAATGGCTTAGAGATTTTTGGCTATCCAAAATTCCAAGTACAACACTTGGGAGGAAAAGGGTTGTAGTTAAAATTAAAAAAAAATACAATTGTTAAATTCCCTCCTTTAATTTCCTATGCTAATGTGGGCATGCACTTGAATGACTCAATTTTATCAACATTCTAGAGATTATTCCTCTTTATTTTTAAAAATTGAAGGGAAATGATTATTTTTTTAGATGAAAAATTGGAGTACCCTTCTAAGGTTATATTTTGGAGAAAAAACTCTAGGAAATGTATCAAGAATGTATTATCAAAGGATCATTGAATATTAAAGCTTGTATACAGTTTGAGAAATTCTAATGTAAGTTTTCTTCATGTTATTTGCATGAATGATATTGGTCATTTTACTTCATATTATTGCTATTTACATGAATTTTATTTTCATTGATATTGGTCATTTACATTAAATTGCTCTAATATTTGAGGCTACTCAAGATCCTAGATATTGAGACCTATGATAATCTATCTAAAAGCCAATAGTTGTATCAGAGCTACATTGTTTAGACTCTATCAAAGATACTTTGAGTAGTCTCTATTGCTAGCATGAAAAAGAGTTTTTGGTGTGAACATTTGATTCTAGAGTAATATGATTTAGATCTAGTGTGAGTAGTTTTTAAAGCTAACACCATACTTGATTTTGGTATGAATATTGAAGAGCTAGCATCAAAGGAAAAATTTGGTGTGAATTTGGAGGAAGGGCCATGTGAAGGAAACGTAGGCCAAAATAATGTTGGGTTATTGATTACCTTAACTTTATAAAATTGTTTGAAGATTGATATTGTGCAAGCAAAAAATATAGCCCTCATTGAAGCCACTGGAAGAGCATGGGCTAATTGAGTTGCGCTAGTTATAAGAGGTAAAACCTAAGGAAGAAAAGGTTCTAGCATAAGGTATCTTTGAGAAAGTATTTAATGCCAAAGGAAATAAATCTTACAAATTAAGCTCATAGTACCATAAGTAGAGGTTATTATGAAATAAAAATAAAAGAGAGTAGTAGAAAGTTGCTCAAATTGGAAGACATCAAGAAAAATTAGAGAGGGAGCTGCTAAGAGATTTTCAAGTTGTGAGATAACCATAATTGAGAGGGATGCATTAAGAGCTACCCAATTTTTGAGATATCTTGTAGAGAAGCATGGGTACATAGAAGGGATCCACTAAAGCATCCCATGTCTACCTATTGAAGAAGATATAAAGAAGGTAAAAGTCTTATGATTGAGATAGAGCTGAGAGCATCTATCATATAGAACATAGAATCGAAGGAGGACGAGATCCATATTAAAATAAATATTAAGTAACTAAGTGCCATTGAATTCATCTAAGAGACATTACATAGTAATAGAAATAGTTGAAGTTTGAAGCACCAGAGAAGACTTAATTCTAGAAATACTAAGAGTGTAATCGATATTACATTACAATAGTAGCTATGTTAGCTTTGGAAGCTTTGAAATTAAAGGAAATGCAACCACAAGTATGGAAATAAGCATACAATATTATAACTATGATAATGGCTAAATAATATGCATGAAAATATGATAGAAAACTTGAAACAATGCTCAAGAAATGCTCATATATGAAATCTCACAAAAATATACAATGCCATGCAATGGAGGTCACTACCTCTCCATTTTGCAAAAATAGGTCTACATTGTATCTACTACTATATCAATACATTCCAAAATCCTCTCTCTTTTATATTCTATGAAGGCCTATTTATAATGAGATGCAACTCTTTGTCTTCAATATTCCTATGACACCTCACTATTCTATTCTACGTACTTATGTAAATGTGGACTGCATGCACGTTTACATCATTGCACATTCTAACACTTATGCATTTATTACATTGCTTTAATAAAGTACTTAAGTCCTAATAAACTCCTAATATAAATATGTACCCATGATGGTACATTAGCAAGGAACCAAAGAACGTAATATATTCCAACACCCTCCTATATTACATTGTTTGGTTTTTGAAGACTTTAGTCTTCAGTAAGAATCTATATTTTGGTTCTAGATTTGGTATCCTCCTTCTATGTTGTTTGAGTCTTGTTCAAACAAATAGTTAGTGTCTTCATGATATGTTACTCTTTCTAAAACAAATTTAAATTTGTGTTCATCCATTGACTCTTCTAGTTCTTCTATTTATTGAATTCTTTGTGTTAAGTGTCCTTTTTTATTCCCTCTGTGATATTCCAATTGAGGGTATTGATTTTGAGGAATATGCAGATGCTGAAATTGATGCTTTTGAAATTGATATTGCCTTGGTTTGAATACCCTATTTTTGTGGTTTCCATAATTTTTTTGATTCCCCTAATTCTGATTTCTAGGATTGAATCTGTAGTAGTTAGTGCTATGTCCTTTCTTCTTGCATACATGACAATATCAATTATTCCAAGGTCTTTGTCATTTTGAGGATGATGCAATATTGTTCTATGTATTATCCTTTGATACCAATGCATTGTTAGTCATTTCATCTTTAACTATATATTCCACCTCATGTTCTTGAAGAATATTAACTAACTCATAAAATGAAGTATCTTTACTTAAGACTTGTAAAGATGTAACTAGATGTTTATAGCTATCATGAAGACCTCTCATAGTTACTTGAACAAGGAATGTATATTTTACTTGTTCTCCTAAGGTTAATAATTTCCCTTTAATATCTACTACCTTCCTTAGGAATAGTTCTACACTTTCACCATTGTTCATTTTCAAGGAATGTAATTGAGTTTGAAGATTCAAGATAGTAGCTTTATTTTTCCCTTCAAATATTTTCTCTAATGTTTTCCAAGCTTCTTAATATGTCCCTGCTGAGCTAATGTAAGGTTGTATTTCATATATGATAGCAAAATTTATTATCATTAATGCTTTTGCATCACTTTATTCAAAATTTTGAATCTTTATATCACCTAAATTAGGTTTAGTGACTATTCCTTTGACAATTTCCCAAAGCTTTTCAAATATCAAGATTGCCCTTACTTTATTTTTCCATGAGAAGTAGTTTGGACCTTTAAGTAGTTGAGATTCTGTAAGGATGAATTTGTTTGTTGTCATGATGGTCCTAGTATGTTTCCTTGTAACTCCTTAGATTAGATAATTTGAACTATCTTTCTAAACCTTTTAAAGACTTAGGTTTTGTAGAACTCCTTATGTCTCCCTAGTGATAATATATATGCTTGATAAAGTGCTTAATAGTTGTTAGTTCACTTTTCAATCAACTATTTTATATCTTCTTGTAGAAATATTATAAATGCAATTTCAAAGGATAAACCTTCAATATGTTTTAGGTATTTAGTTGGATTGTCTATGTCTCTTTTCTTTAAGTATGAGACTAATAAGTTTTACTTTTCCAACTAGTATTTGATGCAAGCAATAAACTTTAACTTTGAATCAATGCTATGATAAATCTCTAAACTTCTATGATATAAGTTTGATGTAGGATTCCTTATATCTCCCAAGTTAGAAGTTTTGAATAAATATATGTTTGCAAATTAAATTCAACTTATCTTATAACTCCTTGGTTTTAAAATTTGCAAATATATTTGAAGCAATAACAATAATGATTCAAATGCTTCTAATTTCAACTTGTTTTCCAAGATAAACAATCTAGAGATTAACACCTTATTGCTCCTATCTTTTAATATCTCTAGTATAAGTTGATTTTACAACCTTATAAACTTGCAATATAAATCTTACCTTTCCTTCAACCTTGCAAGCTCTCTAAAATCGATTCGACCTTCTATGACTTAGTGATGGTTGACTTCTTGTCAACTCCAAGATGCAACATAAAGTCATTCCTTCCTTCTTCATCGGTATGTGTGCTTTCTCCAATGTCTAATTCAGACCTACATGTGCTTCTTTCACATTGATGTTCAACCTACGAGTATCTACTCTCCTCGGTGAACGTGTTTTGCTTTACTTCAATTCAGGTGATAATTAATCTCTCTTTGTTGTCGCTCTAGTTAAACTTCAAGCTACTATTTCATCGACATATGTGTTCTTTCACACTGTAACGTGGCTATTCTCCCTTGATATTTGCATTGCTTCACTTAATTAATGCACCTTAAGATCTCTTCTTTGGCTTCTAGTTGACATCACTTTTATGGGTGCTATACAAGTGCTTCTCTTTGAGGGTGTCTCTCTAAATTGAAACGTAGTATGCTATGGATAATTCCAAGTGGTATTAGCATTATATTGTTGCTTAAAAAATGCTTTCACTCCTCCTTCCAATGTTGAATGACAAGTGGCATCAGTAAGGTTATAGATTCCTTCAACATCCCTGACCTACAAATGATGCTTCTTTAGGAGCATTACGTGAATAATATCCAAGGATTCTTGAGTTGTCCTTGATGTCATGGTGAATGCATGCAATGTCTTCTCCCATGTGGTGCAAGTAGTTCACCTCTTTTTCCCTAACTGATGTAGGCTATTCCAATGCTTATTTTTTGCCCTTCTTGTTCCTCTTCCAATGCTTCTTTGATAGGAGAATGATGGTTATTCTCTAATGCTTCTATGGTAGAAGTGGTTGCTCTTCCAACACTTTGAATGAGTGTTGAGAAAGGCTATGAGGTGGCTTTAGATTATGAGTACTTTTCTCCAAAATTGAACTTTATTAAAACTAAATCTTCTTTGTTATTCGCATTGTGTGATGGTTGTTGTATCTTCCATTTAGATTACTATGTCTACCTTGCAATCTGAGATATCTTCCATTTTAGATATTCGAGTTAGATGAACCTTTGCAATGGTGCAAGTTGCATGATTATGTGGGTAAAATGGTGGCTAGACTTGGTGCCAATGTAGCTTCTTCCAATATAAGTTCATGGATAGAATACTATGATGCCTTCATAGTTGTGATGTATCGTTTGATGCTTGGAGGTAGAATTTGTTGTGCTCCTTGTGTTGCCTTCACCAAAGGCTATCAACTATGTAATATACCTTTCAATGTACCTTATTTTGCCTTCACCAAAGGCTTCCAAGATGTAGAATGTATTCTGCTTGATGTCCTTAGCTTAGCTAATAGCTTCTCCTACCTTTTGCTCAATGATCCTTCAATGGATACATATTATTAGAAGTCTAAAAAGTAATCACTTTCTTCACCTTTTTGTTAATGACTTCTCTTCTTGATTTGAGTGAATAAAATGTAGGTAGATGATGTCTAAGATATCTCCCTTCACCTTGGAGATACTTCACTTTGAGTGGCTCTAATGGGATGCAATGCAAACCAATATGGTGTAAATGTTTTCCCCCCTGTGCTCTTAAACTATATCTCTTAGCTTATTGAAATGTTGAGATGAAGCTAGAGTCAATGTTACCTTCAAACCTTTAGGTAATATTCCTCTTGCTTGGTTACTTTCACACTTAATAATCCAAGCTTTCCAATAATAATTTTGCACTATAGTATATGCAAATTTTAGAGTCTTCTTTTGCTTAGAAATAGTCAATAGAATGTTGATATGTTTCTTTCTCTCGAAATATATCTAACTTCTATATTTTTTCTTGTGCAGGTTCAAAACTTGTAAACAATAACTTTTGCACTACCTTGAAGACTTGAATGAACACTATTTATGCAACCTTTAAACCTTGAAACTGGTGCTCAATAAACTTGATAAAAAACTAAATATAAAAGTTCAACTAATGAACCTTTTGCACCTTTGTTGCATACCTTTTCTCCTCTATATATGATGATGATGATGGTGATTTAAGTCACCTAAATTGCTGCCTTTTGTAGATGATATTGCAGCTCTTCTAGGCTGTCCAAAAATAGCTCTTTGGCTCACCTTTTGTAGCTTTAACAGTCCACTAATCTGCTGCCCAATACTGTGATTTGGTGGCTCCAATTTCTCTTTAGAATGCACTTCTGAAATTTGAACTTTAGCAGCTACTAATGCTGCCCAAATTGCTGCCTTTTTTCTATCCTTAAATCTGAAAATTTTCAGATTGTAAAGCAGTCAAAACTTTCACCAAATCATTGTCCTTGAATCCCAAAAATTTGGTAGAAAATTCCTAAAAATCGTAGCTGATATTTTCCTTAAGAACTCTTCAACAATCTGCTATAGAAATCAGCAAATCTTCTTTTCCAAGTAAGCCTTCTAATCCTCCAAATGCAATCTTCAAACCTCTCAGGTTTGGTCGTTTCTTACTCCTTTCTCATTGACAAAATTTGTCTCAAATATTGGCCTTCTTCTCAAGAATTTAAAATTCTTGAGATCTTTTTTAACTACTTTGAAATTTGACAAACTTCTTGCCAAATATTTCTCCTTTGGTCTTGTTTTCAGATGGCGATAATTATCCCAAATATTTTACTATCACAATCTTCTCCTTGGTAGAAATTTCTCCAATGAGTTCTTCTAGGGACTCTTCCAATGAGGCTCACCAAGCCTTCTCCTTGTTTCTCCTTGAGACCTCTCCAAGGTCTTCAATCTTGCAGCTTCTAAAACTTCAATGAGACCTTCCTTGATCTCTTCAATCTTCAACTATGGAAGTTTTGCAATGAGATCTCCTCCTTGGATCTCCTAAATTTATTGCTACTAAAATCTTGCAATAGGACTTTTGTTAGTCCTTCTCAATGCTCAATATTCCACTATGGAATTTCTTCAATAGGGCCTTCTATGGACCTCTTCCTCAATATGAATTTTTCAATATTCAATGGAGATCACCAATCTCCAATCTTCACTAGGACTCTTCTCCTTGAGTCTCTTCTTCCTTCAATGGGGTCTTTTTCGAGGACCTCCTCCTTAATTTGTAGTTTTCAATGTGGCTTCATTGGCCACTAGATCTCTTCTCAATATCCAACTTGGAGTCTTCAATCTGTAATTATTTTAATGGGACCTTTCTCCTTAGGCCTCAAAATATTCAATCTCTACTCTTTTGTAACAAAGAACTAATCCCTGCGCAAGGAAAGCACATAGAATTTTAGGCAACGAAGGTGAAATTATTCTCTATATATTGTAGGAAGTTTTTCAACTTATAGGAGTTAATTTTTTGCAACAAAATTTTAGAAATAGAAATTTTTGAATATCTTTAGAAAACATCTTCACTAGTTAGATTGTCAATCTAGTGGATTCAATGCTGAGTTCTAGTCTTGTTTTTTTGCAACTCTATGGAAAAACTCTAGCCAAAAGTAAATTTCATAAATCTAAAAATAATATTTACAATCTCCTCTCAATATCTCTTGTGGATCTCTCTATTTCCTATTGATCTATCGTGTGCTTTGATACCACTATTATATTTTGAAGCTTTAAACTTTTAAAAATAAAATGCAGGGTATGACACTGATTGGGGGAAAATGGGTGAGGAACTGAAAGGACCTATGCCCCCTGACCGTGTGTGGGCTTCACTTCCACACATTATAGGTTGGTTTATGTGACTTGGGTTTCACCGCCAAGTTGTCGAGTTGCAAGTATACAGGTGAAATCTAATTTAACCGAGTATAAAATCCAACAATATTTCAAAACATGTGATAGTTTCTAACACTGATACAACATATCTAAAAACAACATCAAATAGTTTAGGGCTCACAATAAAAATTTAAAATGAGATAATCATCATTTGTATACCTTGTTTGCATATTAAAATACATATAGACATTAGGTACACAAATGGTGAACAAACGGGATGATCGGCAAAGGTCTAGGAATGATGCCCATGATCAACCCCCAACTGGTTCACAGCAGCATGTGTCGAGTCCTCATTCACATGAGAAAACCGAACAACGTTTGGCAAGCATTAGAGGCGACAACTCAACATGGGGAGATCTCATTGAGCAGACCCCCAATAGAGGAGCTTCAGTACACTCCTCTAGGCATAGGACTGAGCACGAAGCTTCTCAACATGAGAATGCTCTACTCCAAAGCCATTATCGAGACCGCACTGCACGCGTGTCCACGGGATTGGCCGAGGAATATGTTGTGCAGGGGACCAAGTTGGTTCCCATACGTACTAGGTCCACAGGAGGTTCTAACCCTCCACAGTCAGAGTATAGACAGACCGAAGATCCATCCATCCAGGGGCAAGAGGATAGGCTCGCTTTCGAGCATAGATCCTGGAATGCTCTAGCTTGTTCCCTAAATTTAATTCAATTTATTTTCAATTGCAATATAGCAGAGAATACAGAAAAACATCCACAGTGAATAAAATAAACCGAATAGGATATATTTCGCCACTCAGGGAGGGCACGTCCCCATCGTGAAGGCAATTATGTGAAACGCAGTAAAAGAATAGAAAATAAGGTGATGAAATGTACTAAACTAACTAATCTATATATATGAATTTAATACACGTGGAATACCTAGCCGACGGCTAGGTTTGGTATGTAACATGACTCCCCTCCTCGAAAGCTTTGTCCTCAAAGCTGGAAATGTCTAGAAAATACTTTCAGGTTCCCATGTGGCATCCTCCTCTAGTAAGTCTTGCCATTTGATGAGAAATTCTTGAATCTGGTGTGACCGTAGTCTTCGTACTCTTTGTTGTAAGATTTCTTTCAGTTGGAGATATATGCGTCCTTCCTCATCGAGCATTGGTAATTTTGATTGACCTTGCACTTTCTGACCAATTACTTTTTTGAGACATGAAACATGAAATACCGGGTGTATTCGTGATGATAAGGGTAGCTCTAACTAATAGGCTACTTCTCCAATGCAACGGACAATTTTGTAAGGACCATAGAATCGTGGAGCCAACTTTTGGCTAGACTTTATCCTTAACGATGCTTGTTTGTAGGGTTGCAACCTTAGAAAAACCCAGTCACCTATATTAAAATTTCTCTCTGATCGGTGCAAGTCCTATTGTTGTTTCATATGATTTTGTGCTTGGAGTAAATTCTCTTTGAGGATGGTGAGTGTAGCCTGCCTTTGTTGGAACCAATAATCCACTTTGGCTACTTTGGATGACCCTTGTACGTAATCTATGATGATTGGAGGCTTGGTGCCATACAATGCTTCAAAGGGAGACATCTTAATTGAGTAATGGTAAGAAGTGTTGTACCACCATTCTGCCAATGCTAGCCACTGGCTCCATTGGTATTGTTTATCTTGAGTGAAACATCTTAAGTATGTACCCAAACATTTGTTAACTACTTCTGTTTGACCATTTGTTTGTGGGTGGTAGGCCGAAGACATTCAATTTGGTACCACTAAGTCGAAATAATTCCCACCAAAAGTTACTAGTGAATATGGGATCTCTATCACTTACAATATTTTTGGGCATACCATGTAATTTGAAGATTGAATCCATAAATACCTTTGCCACCTTGCTTGCAGAAAAAGGATGTTGTAAAGCCTGAAAATGAGCGTATTTGGATAACCGATCTATGACTACAAAGATTACTGTCCTGCCTTCTGATTTAGGAAGACCTTCAATAAAATCCATGGATATATGTTCCCACTAACGCTCCGGGATGGGTAATGGTTGTAACAACCCTAGTGATTTGACTGTTTCTCCTTTATTGCGCTGGAAAACTTTGCATTCGGCTACCCATTTTTTGACTTTGGATTTTAATCCTTTCCAACAAAATGATTGTTTGACCCTTAAATATGTCTTCAAAAATCTTGAATGTCCTGTTGATGGAGAAGCATGTGATTCGTCAAGGATCTTTGATTTGAGTTCTGAATTGTGTGGAATGTAAATGCGGTTCTTCTTTTGGAGGATTTTATCTTCATAAGAGAACAAAGGGTGTTTAGAGGACCCTATAGATAATTCTTGAATTATCTAAGCAGTTTCGCTATTGGACAACCATTCATCTTGTAATTGAGTCACCCATTGGGAGCAAGGACCTGAAATAGCGTTAATGACTACTTCGTCTTCATATTTCTTGGATAGCGCATTGGCGGCTACATTTTCCTTCCCCTTCTTTTTTTCGATAACAAAATCATAACCCAATATTTTGGTTAACCACTTATTTTTTTCCGGATAGGAAAACCTTTGCTCAAGAAAATGTTTGAGACTACTATGATCTGTTTTTATAATGAAGCGGCTACTGATTAGGTAGTGTCTCCATTTTTTGACTGTGTGAAGAATAGCCAACATTTCTTTTTTGTATGTTGATCTTCCCAAATTTTTCCTTGAGAGTTGTTTACTTTCAAATGCCAACGGATGACCTTCTTGCATTAATATAGCCCCAATTCTTGTTCCTGACGCATCACATTCGATAATAAATGGTTTGTGAAAATTGGGAGTTGCTAAAACTGGAGTTGTACACATGGCCTCCTTAAGAGCTTTGAAGGCTTGAGTGGCCTCTTCCGACCAACGAAAAGCATCCTTCTTTGTGAGTGTTGTGAGAGGTGCTGCAATCTTACCATAATTTTGTACAAACTTGCGATAGTAGCCCATGAGACCCAAAAAACCATGAAGTTTCTTGATGGTTTTAGGTAAAGGCCACTCTTGAATTATCTTAATCTTATTGGGGTTGACTTTGACGCCCTCGTGTGAAACTATATGACCAAGATACTTGACTTCTTGAACACCAAATGAACATTTGGAACGTTTGAAAAATAACTTTTCTTTGTGTAAAATGTGAAGGGCTTTATCCACATGATGTAAATGATCCTTCCATGTTTTTCTATATATGAGAATGTCATAAAAAAAAACTAACACAAACTTATGGAGGAGTGGATGAAACACTTGGTTCATGAGACTTTAGAATGTGGATGGTGCATTGGTGAGACCAAAAGGCATGACCAAAAATTCGTAATGACCTTCATGAGTATGAAAAGCAGTTTTGGGAATATCTTCTTCTCTGACACGGATTTGGTGAAATCCTGAGCGAAGGTCTAATTTTGTAAAAAAATTTGCACCATGCAACTCATCTAGTAGGTCATCTATGACAGGGATAGGAAATTTGTCCTTGATAGTGAGTTTATTGAGAGAACAAAAATCAGGACACATACACCAAGAGTTATCTTTTCGTCGAGCCAGAACTACAGGTGAGGAATAAGGGCTAGTGTTGTGACGAATTACTCCATGATCTAGTAGATCCTGAATGATCTATTCGATTTCTGTCTTTTATGGTTGAGGATAGCGGTAAGGACAGCTGTTAGGTGGGACACACCCTAGAATCAAATGGATGGCATGGTCATGAGATCATTTAGGTGGTAATCCTTTAGGTTCTTGGAAAACCTCTTTGTAATTTGTTACGATGTCTCATAAATTTGGAGTAGTAATATCCGAAGTTGCTCGAGATTGTTTTTCCAAACAATTAATTTGAGCTATAAATCCATATCCACCCTTTTTTAACATCTTCTCCATACTATGAGAGCTCACCATTTGTGATGGAGGAGTAGTAATGCCTTGTAAGTGAATGACTCGTCAGTTTTCCTTTCATTCCACAAATAATTTTTTGAAATTGAAGCTAACCGTGTCTAATGTTTCCAACCATTCAACTCCCAAAATGACATCAGAGTTCCCTAAATTCATGATGAAAAGGGATCCAAACCAGGTATAAGTTCCCATTTTTATGGAAACTTGAGATGTTCTACCAACACATTGAGCGTTCACCCCGTTAGCTACTAGAACCTAGAATTTCTCTTTGTTGGAAGAGTACTCTTCGTACTCTTTGAATTTGTCTTCGTGCGTGGCCCACCATGCAAGATCACCATTGATATATCAAATGTGGGAGCTAATGGAACACCACCGCATGAGCGGTGGAGATCTAGACAGTTAGATGGTCTAGGTAGTGTTCTTGAGCAGCTAGGCTGCAAGCCTACAGTTCTGCCCACTTATGCTCCGAGTGAGTGTAGCGATAGTTGTATCAAGATCACTAGAGAGCATGGAGAGGCTTCTAAGCACCCTCATGTCACACATCCACCATCCACACATTTGTTTGATGGGTACAAAACCCATAAGGTAGCTCGCATAAAGCACACACATCGGAGGCCTCCCACGATCGACCAGATCAACAGATCACATAGACTGGTGTCTGAGAAAAGATGTCAACTCCTCCAAGATCAATTGGTAATGCTCGCCTAGAGAGGCAACATATTGAAGATGACAATCTTCAAGCGCAAAGGCTCCTATGATAGAGATTATATGAGCAGTGCATGCATGAGGAGCATATTCTAGCTCAAAAAGAGTGCATAGAGCAGGAGGATCGGCTAGCTAGGGCTGGCCTATGACCTCCTGAGGAGCATAGAGAGTATGTGCATAGGAGGGCTATGTCCCTAGCTGATATGTATGAGAAGCATAGAGATGCTCGTACTCATGTCAGCGCCCAACAGAAGGAGCAACTGTCATCACTTAATGATCTTAGACAGAGGCAGCATGAACATGTAGATGTAGACAAGTACGATCAGGGATATCCTAAGAGTTATCGAGTTGAGGAGAAGGAAGAGCTATGTCCTCCACCTCCCTCGAAGAAGACATTACCTCCTAGACCGTCTCCATGTTAGCTTAGGGAGGAGGACTTTTTGTCTTCTGAGGCATACAAGATCTTGGTCGATAAGGTTAAAGCAATAGAGAGACAAGGCATAGCTATTCAAAAGTCGATACTGAGGAAGATGCACAATGAACCTCTAGACCCCTCGGTGCCTACGCCTCCATATCTTGAGCATTTTGATATACCCAGGTTAGAAAAATTCAAGGGTGATGAGGATGCCCAAGAGCATGTCACGAGTTTTTTGGATGCTTGTTTCCAGATAGAGAGTCATGATGCCTTGTTGTTGTGCACTTTCATTATGACACTCTCTAGCCCAACCTGAGAGTGGTTCAACCAACTGAAGAAACACAGTATTACTAGTTTTGAGCAGTTAGTTGATGCATTTCTTGAATGTTATTCATTTGGCATCAAGAAATAGGCCAACCTTTTCAATTTGGCTGCACTAGCTCAGCGTTACAACAATCCCATCGAGCAATACGTAAAGAGATGGCATAAAATAATGGTAAAGTTGTCATTCCCTATTCTTGCAGTCGAACTAACCTGAATGTTTACAAAGAGTTGTGCCAAGCACATCTCACTACTGTTGTAGCTATAGTAGTATGCTACATTCAAGGAAGTTGTGGCACAAGCCAGGGTGATCAAGGAAATCAAGTTGCAAGAAGGCAACTTGAATCTCAAGACTAGGAAAGAGGGGTTTAAAAAGAGTACTACAAAACAACAAGGCAAGTAGGCCCACATCAATCAAGTAGTACTAAATCTTGGAAGAGAGGACAAGGGACAGTAAAAGCCTAATTATCAGGTCCAACCTCCTCTTGCGCATTATGAGACACACAAAAACAACTATAAGGGCAAAAATAGAGAAGAGCGCCCACCTTGCTAGTTCACACCTCTAACGGAATCGATGACTTCAATTTTCCATCAACTGTGTGAGGCCAATGCCATATGATTTCTCGCGATCAAATTAGTAGATCTGAATGTGGCAAAGTCAAAGTGGCATCAAGACGATCTGTTCTACATATTCCATAGAGCGAAAGGCCATGACATCAAGACATGTTGGTCCTTCAAACACATTGTGCAAAACATGATAGAAAAAGGAGAGCTTGTCGTACCAGGCAATCCATAGGCGCCCGACAACAGAAACATGGGAATTTTTAAGAATCCACTACCTAATCACGATTTGCCTCATAACAATGTTGGCCAGGTCAATCAAGTGAGAATCAAACCACCTACCTAGGGGTTCATAGGCATGGTCAATGTTGTTACTAGACACGGGAGGTACAATCAACAAAATCAACCTCATGCTCTTATTAGAATTCAAGCTATGCTGGATCAACGGCCAGCTCAGAACATTCTAGGCCCACCAACTAGACCGGTGGTGACCATAAGGAGTAGGTTAGTTTAGAACCTGCAGACAACTCCTATGAAGTTGTAAATATATGAGCTTATTCAGTAGTCCCCTAGACACATGGAGACTCTTATGGATATTTTGAGTTCCATTGAGGTACAGTCCCAAGATGCGCATGCATTTACAAATTTTGTGGGACATGTACAACAGTGTCAGGAACCCACAATACAATTTTATGACCATGAAGTGAAGATGGTTCCAAATATTACGGCTGACCCACCATTGTATATTATCACGTGTTAACCACATTCCTTTGAAAAGGGTCTTGATCGAAATTGGGTCCTCGATCAATATAATTACGACCAAGGCACTGAGTCATCTCAAGTTACCCAAATTACACATTGTGCCTACCACCTTTACGTTGAGAGCATTTAACAATGCACTATGCTATATGGTTAGTACAATTGTCCTACCTATTCAGGTGGGACTTAAGACCATCTCTGTGATGTGTCACATGATAGAGGGTACCATATAGTACAACATTCTGCTCGAAAGGCCTTGGATTCATGAAATGCATTGCGTCTCCTCTATATTGCATCAATGCATGAAGTACATTCATGAGGGACAGGTTCACGTAGTGTCCTCGATCAAAGAATCGTTCAAGTTCGTGAACCTAGTAGATTTACCTGGGGGTTTTGTACTCCTGTCGATGCACTTGGATATTTGGCTTGCTTTGTCAGTTAATATTCCAAGAGGCAAACCAGCAGCCCATGCTCAACCATCAACATCTATGTCACACAAATCTGAGCATATGACTACAACTTCTCTAAAACTTACTGCATCGACAATGCATCGACAATGCGAGAAGCTAAAGGTAAAATTGGGTGAGAAAGTAGTTCATATGCCCAGACCAATATCCAATGAGACTCCCACTCCCATGGATGTGGAAGAACCTTAAGACAAAATCGAGGAGGCACCTCAGCCTGCTTTTCCTACATCTTCAGTAGGGTCATCTGCACCATAAGTGACCGTTCATCTGGATAGCATAGGGTTGGGTGCGTATCTTGTGCAAAATGTTACTTTCGTACCTATCTTGAAGACTACACAAGAGATGGGTCAACTGCACGCCCATCGATTTTCAATTGGATCTAGTGTCATTGGGCGAGCCACCCAACCAAACAAACTTCATCTACGTAGGGTTGGATCAAGCGCCCACCAGAATTTTCATAGATGAGGATGATGACGAGCCATTCACTGTGAATGTGGACTATCTATCCAACCCAGAATACGACATGTGCATTTTTGAGTCATATCATTGGCATGGACACGGTCTTGGTCTTTTCAAACAAGGATGTAGGACTCTGCTTGAACCTCATTATCAGTTAACTACTGATAGGTTCAGGTTAGGGTTACAGGTACAAGATCATGATGATTTGCTTACTGCATTCTTAGATTGCATGTACCTGATTCTGGGGGATGATGTGGATTTTAATCCATATCACCCTAATCCTTCCAGCTATTGGAGGACTCGCCAGACGACATCGTTTGTTACCATAGGGCCACCAAATTTATATCATGATGGGCTCTTAGAGGACAACCCTAGAGGCAACCTGGGTAACCAAATCCGTAGTGCTATCGATGAAACTGGTATGCAGGGGCATAACCCCACTACTATAGGCAATCTTAAGTCAGGAGATATTTGTGATGATGATGGAGGGGATTCCACCTCAAAAATTATTGGACCTATTTATGATGCAGATGATGAGTCCTCAAATATGATCAATTTGAGGAGAAAATCGAGCTGACCTTTCCAGGTCTGACATTTATACACCATCTGCTACCTATGGAACAATTGGAAGAGACAAATGAGCACTTCATAGTTGATAGTGATTATAAATATGAAATAGATGAGGCCTACTTAAAGCCTCACCCATCTAATATCCCACTATGCATATACACAATAGAGCGTCCCATCCGTGGTAGTGACCACAGTGATGTATATGAGAGGACCGATTCTAGGCTTATGTATTCACAATATCTATTGCCTAGGGATTTAGATCATGTTATGGAGGAAGTCCCTCCCAACACTAAGCACTCTAAGGAAGAAGCAGTGCCAGTTTATAGGGTAGTATCATATATACAATCATTCTATTGGATTTATCTAAATAGTGATGATAGCGACTGCAGAATCAGATACATGGGGTCACATCTAGAATATCGCCCCTTAGAGGAGGGGGGAAGTGATGGATTGTATTTGTATAGTGATGATGAGGACTCATTGGATATGGCCTATTTGGGACCTCATCACTTACATAATAGGCCCCCACCTCGAGGTCCCCCACCTATTACCATTGTAGGTTTGCATCGGGAGATTAATATCCATCGTAACCTAATGGAAATAAGAGAGCTCGAAGAGAGGTATCAGGAACTCTTTCCCCATCTGCCTATGTACATGGAGATCCTTGGGCCGAGAGATCTCATTTTGCAACTAGTGTAGTCAAAGGATCTAGTTATATGGGAATCCCACAGAGAGGATCCATTTGTGCCCATAACATCCGAACCAGATATTGGGTATAGAAGCTACGCTTCAGATATAGAGTTTTGTCTGTGTGGTTATGAAGATCAATTCCATTCCATCAATATGGTCTCCATTGATTTGACCACTCCACTTCGTAATCCAGCAGATCCATCCAAACCATTGAATCTAAACATGGATGCTATCAATTGAGATCGCATTGACTTGTTGGTCTAACCTGAAGATTGCATCCCTAATGAAGAAATGCTACAACTATTTCATTTTGTGCTAGGTTGCACTCATGATTTTTATCACAATAAGGGTGCTTTCCATGAGGAACATGTGAACCTGGCTGATGACATCCATCTGATTCCTACGCCTCACCAGCTTGAGGAGGGATCACATATGTCAGTAGAGAAAACCTTCTATGTGGATATCAGTAAATATCCCACCAATCTAAAGAAGCTTAGATTTGGGGAGAGTCTCACTTCAGATGAGTGTGATAGCATCATCCCCCTACTAAAAGAGAGACCTGATCTCTTTGTTTGGACTTATAAAGATATGCTGGGTCTAGATCCAAAATTGGTTACTCATAACCTTTTGCTAGATCTATCGAAGAAGACAGTCAAGCAAAAACTTATAAAAATGCATCCAATAGTAGCCTTAATGGTGAAATACGAGTTGCAAAAGTTGTTGGACGTAGAGTTTGTCATCTCCATCGACTATCCAGAATGGGTGTCCAATATGGTGCCCATAGGAAATCCAGATGGAAGGGTTTGTATTTGTATGGATTTTAGAGACCTCAATAAGGCAACACCCAAAGATTCATTTTCGTTGCCAAATATTGATGCTATAGTAGACGCTACTGTAGGTCATGAAATGCTCTCTTATGGATGATTTTTTTGGATACAATTAGATTCGTATTAAACCCGAATATCAACATAAAATCGCATTTATAACATCATGGGGGACATTTTGCTACAAAGTTATGCCATTCGGTATTAAAAATGCTAGTGCCACATATCAGCGGGCTATGACATATATCTTTCATGACTACATGCATAAAATCTTAGAATATTATATTGATGACTTACTAGCTAAGTCGTTGCTGCGAGTAGAGCATGCGAAGGTCTTAAGGAAGGTCTTTGATCGCCTAATAGAGCATAATGTCAGGTTGAATTATAAGAAGTGTGTATTTGGCATAACTTTAGGTAAACTCTTGGGATTCATCATTTCTAAACAAGGCATCGAAGTAGACCCAACAAAGGTCAAGGCTATCCTAGAGATGCATCCTCCCACTAATATCAAAGAACTAAGAATCCTTCAGGGCAAAGTAGCATCTATAAAGTGATTCACCACTCAATTATATGATAAATATTGACCCATGAATTGATTGCTACACAAGGGGGTCCCATTTTATTGGGATGAGGACTACCAAGTAGCCTTTGCTAATATTAAGCAATACCTGGCAACACCGCTAGTACTTGCTCCACCAAGGCCAGATGATACTTTTTTACTATATATCAACAACCAACTTTGCATTAGGGATGATGTTAGCCCAAAATAATGTGCAAGGCAAAGAGCAAGCCGTATATTACATCATTTGCACCTTGGTGAGTTATGAGTTAGGATATGCATATGTTGAGAAGATTTATTTAGTAGTGGTCTTTGCTACCAATAAATTACGACATTACATGCTAAGTCATACGACATATTTTATATCAAAATAGAATCCTTTGCAGTATATGATGAGCAAGACATATCATAAAACACGTACTGCAAAGTGGATCATGTTATTGAAAGAATTTGATTTGTAATTCATCAGCCAAAATTCCATCAAGGGACAAGTCATAGTTGATCAATTGGTTGAGGCACCATTGTCCAACAGTAGGCCTCTAACCATTGAGCTTCCAAATGATGCGGTCTTCGTAATATCTGAAGCTCCCAAACCCGAAGAACCAAAGAATAATGCTAATATGACATTCTTCTTCGACAGTTCAAAGTGTGAGCAAGGGGGTGGTGTAGGAATAGTGTTTTTCATGCCACAAGGAGCTCCAACGCCCTTGTCAATCAAGTTATACTTTTCATGCACCAACAATAATGCTGAGTGTGAAGCCCTAGTTCTGGGTCTCCACGCAACCATCACCATGGGTATTAAAAGACTAAATATTTTTGGTAATTCTATGCTCATAGTTAACCAGGTTAAGGGGCTCTTTCAATGTCGATGTCTTGTAATAAAAGCCTACAAAGATCTTGTTGCCACTTATCTGGATAAATTTTAATGGTATGACATTGAGGCAATCCTGCATTCATCAAATAGATTCTTAGACACCATGGCATATTTGGGGTCCTTGATCCCTCAGAATATGTCTATAAATTTTACTACCATCCATGTTAGAACATTCTTGCACCTAGCAGCAAAGCATGCAGCCTTTGATAACAAAGAGTTAGTCAACATGATTGTTGTGGAACCAACAATTGATTGGTTTTGTAGAGCGGAATACTTTCTTAAGTAGGCACCTTGGGAGTCATTGACTTCTCAGAGTCCTACGGGGAGTGGTACTACCATTCACCATAATATTGTTTTCTAGTCTACATTTGCAAAGTTAAATACGTAGGGGGAGCAAGTCATCTTAGCAGTCAAAGCTGAGGCTTGTCAAAGTTGGATGTTGCAAATCCAAGATTTCCTAAAACTTGGTATGATCCCAGAGGGATTGTCATGTGCTGCAAGACACATATTCAAATAGAAAGCAACTAAGTATGTCTTTATAGGAGATATTAGGTATCGACTTAGCTACGAAGGAGTTCTCCTTCGATGTATTCAACCCCAAAAGTCATCTTAGGAAATTTCAAAAGCTCACGATGGTACGTGCGATGTCCATTTTAGCGATATGGCTATCATCAAATGCATCCTTCGCATGGGTTATTATTGGCCCACTATGGATAAGGATTGCAATGTGTATGTCAAGAAATGCGTTAAATGTTAGCATCATGCTAATATTACACACTTGCCATCACAGGAATTACAACCCATTCAGGCGGCTTGGTCATTTTCTCAATGGGGACTAGATCTTATTAGCAAGATTGCTCCTCCATCGTCATGCTGACATGCATTCATTATCACGACTACTGAGTATTTTACAAAGTGGGTGGAAGTTATTCCCCTTACAATGACCACTAGAGCTTGCATCACAAAATTTATTCTCGAGCATATCATATGTTGTTTTGGGATACCATCCAAAATAATTTTGGATAATTGAACTTCTTTTAAGAATAAAAATATGTGGGCTTTAATGTCTAAATACCGCATTAAAAATAGTTTTGCAACTCCATACTATCCGTAAGAAAACAGGCAAGCTGAGGCCTCAAACAAGACTGTGGTAGCCATCTTGAAAAAGACAGTGCAAGAACACCATGAGGATTGGCATATACAGTTACCCCTTGCACTATGGGCTTACATGAATAGCATTCGGATGCCCATTGGGGAAATGTCATTTTCACTAGTTTATGGCACTGAGGCCATTATGCTTTTAGAGTTGGAAATTTCAACGTTGCATGTCATATTGAAAGAGTTCATTGTTGACGACACCGCACGACAAGCTCACCTCGATCAATTGACGTTGCTTGATGAACATCGTGTGAATGCCCTCGAGCATCTCCATGTTTATCAGGATCATTTAAAACAAGCTTATAATTTCAAAGTCCACCAGAGAGACTTTGAAGTTGGGGATCTTGTGCTGAAAGAGAACCAACAAAACTTGAATTTTTCACTTGATATGCGAGGTAAATTTATGGCTAATTGGCTAGGGCCTTACATCATATCTAAAAATATTGGTCCATGTACCTATCACCTAACGTCGCTAGAGGATGTGGAAGAGCTAGATCTCTCAATATCATCCATATTAAGGCATTCTATGCTTGAGAGTGTGGTAAAGGCACCAAAGGCATCTATAAGCCCTTTGGTCAACCCAAAAGCTTCGAGGTTTTGTCCACAACCGCTCGGTCATCCCAAAATATCCCAAGTTCTCTTATTAAGAATCTTGGTCAAGTAAAGGTATCAAAGACATCTATAAGCCCTTTGGTCAACCCAAAATCTCTGAGGGTTTTGTCTCAACCACTCGGTCATCCCAAAATGCCCCAAGCCCTCTATTGAGTAGCTTAGTCAAGTAAAAGCTCCAAAGGTAGTTCCTCATCATTTGGTCATCCTTAAAAGCTACAAGGACATGTACTTGTTGTTTGGTAAAATATGAAAGCTCAAAAATGTATAAAATTTTTAAAATATATAAAAACCCATTAAAAAAATTATAAAATCAATAAAAATCCAAAAAACAAATCTAGAAAAGCTTAAAATCCAAAAACATTTTCTTTTGTAGTTTGCATTTTCATATATGTATTCACATCATCATATTGCATTTAGGTATTTTTCATTCGTTGCATTCCATAGTAGAGTGTAATGTGTCTATCAAAATTTTACAAATGATCACACGTTTGTATGTCAATCATGCACCCTTGCATTTATCATAATTCATTGCATTCATACACGATACCTGTTGCAAAGAAATATGTATGTATATTAAGTTTTCCCGTCACTCAGCCATACCTAGTGGGTCCCTCAAGTATTGTAGAAATCTTGCTTTGATGTTATATCCAAGGTCATTAGTTGGGATAGTGCTTCAACATATCAGTACCCCATCACTAAGCAAAATGATATAAAATCCTGCTAAGACAAGAGAGGATGAAAGTTGCAAAATCAGTCTTAGGTATCTAGAGAGATGGGTTTCACGTTATTCTTATCTTGAAAATAGTCAGTATAGAAAGGTGTACTTTGGAAAAAAGACAAGATTTTCCCCTATAAATCCCAAAGTCATAAATTTTAAATCCCAAGTTACAAAGTGCAAAAGTACAAATTTCAAGTTCAAAATGTAAAGTGACATAGTGAATCAAAAGCACTATAAAAATCCCGTGCTCACAGAAAACGGTAACACGTGGACTAACAATGATTTTTATCGCTACATATGAGTAAGTAAGAAGGATGAGAACTTGAATCCCTAGATTGTCCACCTTTTGAAAGCCATAGAGTGATCCTCGATCGTAGAAATGGGTTGGAAGAGTCCCACCTACAATCAGATGGGTAGTTCTATTGGGTGATCCCCAAACGTAGCAATGGGTTGAAATAGTCTCGCCTGCATTTGGAGGGGTAGCTCTGATCAATTTGTAAGATGAGCTAGCTCTAGGTACCTAGGATTATCTAGTTGTATAAGTCTAATCAAAGGTGACACAAGGATTATAGGATTGTATGAGGAACCCTATCTCACATATGGGTTGAAAGTGTCCCGACTGACGTACGAGGTATGCTTATGATCTATCTAAAAACACTCACATGCACACACAAGGATAATGAATAGTTGGGTCTATCACGGCAAAAGCCTTGTCCAATATAAGCCTTGTATAGTTAGTATGTGATTTTTGGAGAAGACTACTAGGGTGTTTGTGTCTCAAGAAAAAGCCCATAAAGGTTCTCCAATAGCAACAAGATACCAAATATTATTAAAATTTAGAAATAAGAGTTATTCATTCATCAGAATGTATTTTACAAAGCACAATCAAACATATAGGATAGATATCGCATGAATATCAAAAATGATGTTTAGACGACCACTGACTATTTAGTACAGCAAAGAAGAAATATACAAAATGACATATTCATTCATTAGCATTATACCAATCCATATCACTGCATTTCATATATGGGTGATTAATTGATTGAGTTATTGTAATGGGAATTATCAATTATTTTGCATGATTTTTATATATTCTATGGTGTCATATTTTAAAAATTGATATACACAGTTTACATTCATTCCTTATGTTTTAAGTGATTAAAGCATACAGGTTCATTTTCATTAGATTATGATTTTGTACATAATGCATTACCATACATTGCATAGCATACCATAAACTACATAAGATAAATGCATGCCCACAAATAAATATCCGTTTAAAAATAAACACTGATCACTGCATCCATATACATACATCATATATTGCATATCTAATCATCTAGATCACTACATATCATCATCATAAAGTGGAATAGCTATCTAATGCATGTAATACATACATCGCATCATATAAACATAGTATTTACATAAGCTTTGCATCCATGTGCATAAAATAAACATAAAATCAAAATAATAAATAAACATGTACATATAATGAGCCATAAAAGATCATATCATATATATGTGTCCAAAATAGTACATAGGGAGTACAAAATGCTCATAGGCTACAACTGTGTAGGTCCTCGACCTTACACACAAAATAATATATCAAAACTATAGTCAGCAGCTGTTATAACTTAGATCTAGGCTTCTCCCCCTATACTGGAGCTATCAACGCCTCCCTCCACATTATGCTCTGGAGCCTGCTCTCCTGGATGACCTGGCACCTGTGGTGGATCCTACTATGGATCCTGCCTACCTCCAAAGCCTAAAGCACCCAGTACATGAGAAACTGGTAACTGCAATAGGCTAGTCCTCTAATAAGAGGCCCCTGATGTCTGCCCTGGATCCCTACTCCTAGCCTATGACCTTGATGTGTGTGTACTAGAGGACATGTGTGTCCTCTCAGTCCTATGATTCCTATGACTCGAGCTCACTGTAGACTGCTCTGAGGTCCTAGAATTGGTACACTGAGACTCTAATGTAAAAATATCCTTAGGAACCTGTAGCCCATGCATATCTATGTAATCAACTAGTTGATCAATGCAAGAAAGTCGAGCTGCATGCATCTCATTGGTCCTCATGACCATACCACATAGTCACTCTACCTTAGTAGTTGAATCTTGTGCAGCTGTTGTACCTACTACTAGTGCTACAAGAGGCCCCATAGTAGCTTGAGGAGGTAGCATAGCCACCCTCGATGCTCGAGCAAGATCCCACTCTACCTCTATGGTAGTTCATTATGCCTGTGCTAACTTCAAGGTAGTCTATAGTCTCTACACCTGGGCCTCTGCATCTATAGCCTGAGCCGTGAGCTCATGTACCTGGTATTGCACCTCAGTTAGGTGCCTCTCCTTTTTAGACATATTCACCTCAAGAGTGGCGATGGTAGTGTCTCTCTCGAGCTACTGTGTGTGGAACCACCCAATATGACTTTGCAAGTCAACAACCTGAGCCAACAATCGTCCCTCTATACTGTCAAGAGGGACCTCACCCTCTTATGAAGCATCCTCCTTAGGGTCGATCTTTGAAATATCCTCAATGATAGCCTTTATGCCCCAACCACCCTCTGTACGCTAGCACATCTTATGCCTATCAAGATCTAGCTCTGCATTTGCCTCAACTGAATCTCAACCTAGAGGCCCTATCCCATACCATCTGAATAAGGACCACCACCCATCATAGTCTGGCGTGGTCCTAGTTGTCTCAACCCCTAACTCCTGGAAATCATCGGGTGCATATCCTAGTAGTGGAGGAACTATCAATGGGAGATCCCTCTCTAGAGCTAGGCGTTTGTACCTCAGTGGCATCTCTGGTATGTCCTACACCATGCCGAATTATCATAGAACATGAGAGAAGAACTGTTACTCTCAGACCTCTGGCTTACGCCAGATAAGCCATTTGTCTTGACGGGCCTATCGTAGCCACTCGTCCACCTCTTTCCATGTAGGGCAATCCATGTAGGGGCACCAAAAAATGTCCCTCAACCCAAGTGATGCAAACCTAATAATGTAGTGCTTAGTGTTCCTAGCATGAGCCCTACTATGGATACCCTCCTCAACACGAGGCCAACATGCGATGTAACATTGATGGTCGACATCTATGGTGGTGATGCATAGTGGTAGCTTTGTAGGATGCTCGATCCGGATGTGCTACCACCCCCATATCTATAACAATAGACTACAACTAATGCCCTTACAACTACGCTTTGTGATCTAGTATAGCTCCCTATAGAGCTGGCATAATAGGGTGCTCACCCAAGCTAATAGTAGTGGCTCCTCTATCAAGCTTTGTAGCATCCACCAAGTAGTGGCTAACATGTTCCAGGGAATACTCATGCCCGAGGAGTTTGGAAGGACAATATACACAACGAGATGCATGAAGAGGGCATCTCGAATAGAGAAGACATCATCGCGATAGCAGTCACCGATGTGCACCCCTCTATGGTTAGCATCATCCTGTGCATCGATGCTTTGGTTGTTGAATATGGAATCAAAGATAAAATCCTTTGTCATGGAGGCAGAGGAGATGATAGCATCACCATCAATGGGGATCCTGAAGATCCTATAGACATCCTCTAGAGTGATGGTCATCTCACCGAGAGGAAGGTGGAAAGTGTTGGTCTGCGCATTCCAACATCGGGCCAATGTAGTCAGATAGGCTTGATCTACCCTAATTGTGGATAGATCCATGACATAACCAAACATGATGACTCGAAGCCACACTCGGTCGTCATCCGATAAGGCATCACGGAGAGTCTTCATAAGGTCAAGCTCCCATGCTATAGAAGTTAACTTTTAAAAAGAAAAAAACATAATGTAAGATAAATCTAGCTAACCAGAGCTAAAGAAAATTAAAAATTTCTTAATTAGACAACCTAGAGTAAAAAAAAAATAGCAATCGCAAACCGCAACTGAAACCTGCGGTCCCCAATTTGCAAATTGGGAACCACAACTAAAACCTGTAGTCCCCAATTTGTAAATTGGGAACCGCAACTAAAACTTGTGATTCCCAATTTTCCAACTAGGAACCGTAGCTACCAGCTGTGGTTTAGGAGCGACACCCATTTCGGGTACCCTCCTAGACCACTAAGGCATAAAAATTAAATACTAAGCTAACCTAGACTAGTGGGGTTCATTACCAGCAGTTTAGTGAGGTTAATTTTTTGCATTTCTTAGTGTGGTTCATTTTACTGGTATTGAGTACGTGGTCTCACTTTTGAGTTACCTTGCCCGCACTCTGCCCTCAATTAGTCGATGGCTGATTCGGATCCACCATCAGGATAGATGAGTGTAATTGCGGTAGATTTTGGCAGCATTTCGTATCAAAGAATGTTCTCTCTCTCAAAGCTCTCAAATTGCTAGTAGTTGCAAGAAAATAATTAAAAAATTCAAATGGGAATTCAATTTATAGGTCCTCCTAGTCTCTACGGACCGCAACTAACACCTGCGGTTCTGAAACTAGGGTTTTCTATCCACAGGTCTAACCCACGGTCCCCAAAATTTGTAAATTTAAACCGTAGATTGTACCCATAGTCCGTAGCTAGCAATAAATGCACTCAAAACCCACCGTGGGAAGGTCTAAAAAGACAAATTAATGACTCCCATTGGATAAAAATTCAAAATCAATGATCAAAATTACAAATTTGGTGATGTTAAAAACACCAGGATCAATTAAATAAATGCAAAATTAAAAAAAAATTAAATAATTAAAAAACCAAATGCGCCTCGTATTTAGTGATTTATCCTATAAAATTGGCGGTTGCAGCGACTTGTGATCCATGCAATCCGACAAGATGAGTAAATCACCATAAGGACATTTGGGGTAAAATTATCATTTCTTTTATGACATATTTCAGCAAATCATCGACAATATGATTCAACACAAGTCTAATTGCATTTGTATTATTTTGACTCCCTAATATGGCTATCGTAGCCTAATTGCTCCATGGGATAGAGATGTGCAAATACTACTAAGCGTTGCAATCATAAGCTGAACAAGGCCTAGCCAAGGAATTAAAAGGCTTGAATCTAAAGTTGTTCAGGATCATTCATTATGTTCAAGTGATTTCGTCACTTCATACATTGTCATTACCCTCATCGACTCGTCGCTTGAGGGGGTAGTCATAATTGCATGTCATAATCAAAATCAACAGAAGATCTCGAAGATCGTAGATCTCTTGATCTTTTCAAAATTGCATTTGTTCTTGTGAATCATTGCTAATAGCTATCATAAGCTTCCCCCTTTACTTGGGGTAAATAGTAAATATGAAATTTTGTTTGTAACTCTCATCCTTTGGTTATATAGGCCTAACTCCTATTGTAGCACCAAAGCTATCCAAATGTTTGATGGTGGACTTTTCAAATGTAAGCCTTCCCAAGTTGGAAGTAATGATTCTAGGATGCACGTCCTTTTGTTGGACCTGGGGCATCTAATGTTGATCAGACTAATGATCATCATAGAACCTTTGGCATTGTTTTAGGAGGTATATTTTTGCTCAGCATTGTTTGATATCACAACGCATCTCAAAAGGGGAATCTATAGACACTTAAAACATGTCATGTCAAGGGTGACTACTCATATGGACATGCTACAAAACCATATGAAGGATCTTGGACAGACTCCAAGATAGAGTAGTGGTTCTAACCACTCAATTTAGGCATTTTCACCTAAGCAATTTGAACCGCATTCCAGACCTACAGTATCCAGTCTAAACCATGGTTGACACTTGTGGTCTGTAGTCTGGACCGCAACTGTGACCTGCGGTCCTAACTAAAGTTTAGTTAGGCCTTCCATTTGATCCAAATCGGTTGGAACAGCCAAGAGATCTAGAAGGAGGCAGTTTAAGGACAGACTATTCCAGAGGCTTCCATCCCAAATGTCCTAACCATCCTTCTTGGTATTGTCTTCTCCATGAAGCCACCCCTAGCCCTAGGTGCATGCTACAAATTCCCCCTCCAAATGGGGAGAACAAGGAGAGAGTTAATTTGATAAAGAGAGCAGTGAAGCCCTGTCAAATTGCATACTGAATCTGTGTATTTGAGAGCCCCTTTTCTATTCACCTAAAGACCAATTAGCCATGGATGCCTTAGGTGCCTAAGAGGATCAAGAAACACAAATCTAGGCAAAAGAAGGCCCTTCATAGCAATTTGACCACAAAATCTATCAGAGGACAACAAAGGTGACCCTTGAACATCAATTTGGACAAGGAGGTCAAGCCCACTACCCCTAATTCTGATGGTAAACCTATTAGAGGTCAAACCATGACTGTCAGCCATGGTTCACAGTGCAGACTGCCCACCACAGCTACGGTTTGCAACAGGTTACTAATCACCTTACTTGCTTTACTTTTGATCGCATAGATTAGTCATATTAGTCTTTTCATAAGGTTTAATTGCATTTTAGAGAAACTCTGACTGTAGGAATTAGTTGTTTCATACATTGTATTAAGTAGGAGTATATTGGATCTTTTATGCACTTTATTGTTCCTAACTTGATATTTGATCCATGCATCATTTTCTTATTCATGTCCTTCATGTTGTAGTATAATTCTTGATTTAATTAGAATAGTTTAAAGTCTTTCTTTATGCTTTCTTGTTTTACTAGTTTAATGGCATTTGCATACATATTCCCTTAAAGAGCCTCATCACGAGAGGATATCAATCTTTGTAATCATGTGTTGTTGTTTCTTGTTCATAGGGAGACAGGTACAAGAGGATCTTATGTCATAATCCTTCCACATTGCAAAGAAGGGGGTTAGCTCCACCCCAAGGTAGTTTGTGACTAATCAATAGAGCACTACAAGTGTGCCTACCCTATTGAGGGCATTGGCAATTGTAATATCAGTATCACCTTTCAAGTGACCCTAAGAGGGCATTTTTGTAATCAAATCTCATTCAAAGATTAATATAAGAAACCTTACATACATTTTTTTTGTTCAATTTATGTACTTGTGTGAATATTTATGCTTTTATTATGGTATAGATCAATACAGTAGCTAGGTGCACGCTCCATGGTTAGGTCACATGCAACATCATTGTTAGTTCTGTAGTAGTTCAGGATGTAGATCACCATAATTTTAGGACATTGATCTGCACTGCAGATTGTCGTCACGTCGTGGATTTAAAAAACTTTGATCTGTTGTGATTTATAAAAAATGATACATGTGGTAATAGGATGAGAACAAATTTTCATGGTGAGTAGTGGCCTCTGCTTTTGCATTTTTATTATCGTATCCAATGGGATAACCACATATCACGTCGACACAGCTACCTCACTACAGTTTGAATGACACGCCAACTTCGGTGAGCGACAAGCTAGTGATAAATTCGATGACTAGTTGTTGTTTCTACAATAGTTTATCTAAACATTAATCACCAATGGTGCAGATGCCGTGATGGTAATGGCATATCCAAAAGTCCTCAAATGCTTTCCAAATTATAGAAAGGTGTTGAGTTTAATTTCTATCCAGAGGACGTCGATCGACAAAAATTTTATCACACCCAAAGAAAAATATTGATGAAATAATGTAGAGCATAACCTTCAAGGACAGCCATAGTCTCCCAAACACACCCACACCCTACGATGCACCAAATCACCACAAGACCCCTATCGGGCTCTTTTCCAGTATGGGCATCGTCATCCCAAGTTCAAACCCCAACGACGACGAGTAGTAGTAGTGGTGGATAGGGGTGTATCTACAATTTTTGGAAAAGAGAAACTATGGTAGAACAAAAAAAATAAGTAGCTCCATATGCCACACCTTGCAATGAGCTCAGATCACCATCAACACTAAAAAACCTTCAGGAGCAATGCACTGAATGTTGAACAAAAAACACAAGTTCACCAATCTGCAAAACCATATCTGTAGTAGGATTGCAAACCAAAAATAAAATAAAATGACCTCCAATTTTTTTTTTCATTTGGTTTTTGATCCATCAAAATATGGAGAGCATACTCCCTCGGTAAAAAAAATATTGGAGAAAAAAAATGGAAAAAAAGGGGGATTTCCATGAGGGAAATCCCCCCATGAGGAAAAGCTCCTCAGGCTCACAGGGCAGGGAAGGCCTGCTCTGATACCATGTTGGAATAATGAAATACTTCATATTGTTGAATGAAATGAGCCTTTCTTAAATATCAAAGGCATACAATCTAATACATTGGTCATAACTAACCAAGCTAATCTCAGCCACATAAATTATCCTAGTAACAACTTAGGATATAATTTATTATTCTAACACTACGATCATTTTTTGAGTTGTGAACAAGTGGAATGCCACCTTCGATTACCTTAATAAATTACACGTGGAGAGTGAGTTCATGCCTATCTTGGAGCTTAGTTGTAATGCCATATGCTTCCCTCTCCAAATCTATTCTCTACTGCTTTTCTCTCCTCCAAGACAAGAAAACCAATTCATTGATATTCATACTCTAAATTTTGTGGCCTTTAATATCTAGGTTCTAGGATCACAAGGTTTACATCTTTCAAACATTTTATGTAAAATTACAACAATGCTTAAGATGTCTTGGGAACTATGCTCCATAAATCAATGGCCTAATGGATGAAGGTCTTTGTAATCTATGTCTTAATGTTATAAGATCTAGTGCTTTGGAGGTCCAAGACATCCAAGGGAAAAGTCTATAATTAGGTTATAGTTAGGGTAACGTTATATTTTGAATATGTTAGGAAATTTAGCTCGGTTATGACTAGTATAAAGTCTATTATTCTATGCTTATGAGTGTATTTATTAATCTCTTATCTTCATCATAGAAATACCAACAACTTACCCTTGAATGTCTTATCCAAAACTGAAAATCGTATTGGACCCAAGAATCTAGTGGATATCTCCCTTCTTTACCTTACACAAGACCAATGAGATTAATTTCTTAGCTTCCATCAACATCTTATTTAAGACCAATGAGTTGATATTTTACAACTTTTTTCCATGTTCATATAATACTGGGAATAGGGTTTATTCAATTGCAATATAATATGAATGAGTATAGTTTATTAACTCCCTTCAATGTGTTGTTAAAATCTAGTGAATTTGGTTTGTTCAACACCATTTTACTTTTGATTCTAGACTAGCAATTTTAATATCTAACTCTTTTCAATATTTGTTCAAGACCCATGAGTTGGTTTGTTCAACTCCTATGTTAGATAAAATACCAACAAGTAACTAACTTTGCCCCCTCTAACATCTTGTTCTAAACCAATGAGTTTATTTGTTTAACTCCCTTCTATGTATGATACAAGACTACTGAAATTTGATTTACTAATTCTCTTTAATGTCTCATTGAATACAAATTAGTAGGGATTATCAACTCCCTTCTATGTATTATTATAAAACTAGCAATTTATTATGTTAACACCCTTTAATATCTTGTTCTAGTCTAATGATACATGTCATTAAAAATTAACTAGACATACTAATCCATGACCAATTGATGTCCATTATTAAGCCATGACATCTTCTAAGGATTAAGATACACTATCATTTTCGGCCTAATTTTCTCTATCATTTAACTTAACAACAAATTATTATTATAACCACCATCTATAATTACTTTGCAACACTCCAACTACTTGTAAATGGCTGAAAATTAACCTTTTATTTGTGAAGAAAATCAAAATCAAATTGTTTTTGGAAGGAACGAAAAGCGAAAACAACATCTAAATTATTTTGGCTGGAAAAATGGTGAAAAGTAAAACTTAATGGTAAATTTTTTTTCCAAAAACTTTGGGGAATATTGAGAACAAAATTTGAATTGATTTGCTTTGGATGCAAAAAGAAGAAATTGTTCATTGGAGAGATCGAATTATAATGTTTTTCTTTATTTTTCTTCTTATGTATTGTATGCAAAGAAATATCTTTGTTTCACTAGTTCCTCCATAAGCTTCATCCTCACTCAACAATTTGGTACAAAACATGAAGATATGCTTCAAGCTTTAAATATTTGTACACCTATGATCATTTCTTAAACTATGAACAAGTGGAATGACACCCTCGATCACCTTAATAAATTACACATGGAGAACGAGATCATGCCCATATTGGACCTTAGCTATGATGCCATACACTCCCCTCTCCAACTATGTTTTCTCTACTGCTCTGCTTTCCTCCAAGACAAGAAAATCAATTCATTTAGATTCATACTCTAAATATTGTAGCCTTTAATATCTAGGTTCTAGGATCTTCGAGTTTACATCTTTCAAATATTTGATGTAAAATTATAACAGTACTTAATATTTCCTAGGAACTATGCTCCATAATCAATAGCCTAATGGATGATCTCTATAATATAAGTTATAAGGATTTAAGATCTAATTATTTGGAGGTCCAAGACATCCAAGGGCAAAGTCTATAATCAAATATTTTAACCCAATTGGAAACTTGAACAAGTCATACTATTTTGTTATGATTTTGGTCCATTTAGTTCTACTATGCAAAGTCTATGATAAATGTAACAATGTTCTTCCTGCTTTGTGACTTGATCATCAATAGACTAAACTTTTTTATTTTGGCTATCATCTTCCTATATTGTTTAGCACTGATTAAGGAAATAGAGGTAGGAGAAGATACCTATGGTATCTGAAAGCACAAACCATCACTAGTGAGGATGACACTTTGGGACACAAACTCATCAACACCATACCTCCTCCATATAAATGGTTAGCCTAAAATCACATCATAGACATCCAAGGGTACATCATACACAATTTTATCTTTTAAGAGCTTTTGAATAGGTAATAAAGCTTTCAAGAGTATAAAAGTGATTTTCTCATTGTAGATGGATCAAAACAAAATTCCAAGTACAAAGTTATGACCCTAAGAATGTGGTTAGGATAAAAATAGGTTTTTGGACATAGAGCCATGTCCCAAAAATATCACATTCAATCCTCGTGGGACACCCATGTGATTAGGGCTTTGGGTTTTTTTTCAAGAAACCCAAGTTCAAACCACACATGTGGTTAGGGTGTGTGTGAGTGAGCTTGTATACAAAAAAAAAATCATATTCCTATATTATAATCTTAAGTTAATCAAGACTCTAAATGACCTTACTATATTTTAAAATATTTTAACCTTCAAAGTCTTCTTCATCAAAATGCTCTTAAAATAAAATATGTATTTAAATGTTGTTACTATCTTCAAAACATGCATCTCCTTAAAAACAAATTATTATTTAAAAATAACTCAGTTATTAGATCCTTGTTTGTCCTTGTATGACATAATTTAAAAAAGGAAATAAATGAGGGATAAAAAGGAAGAAATAAAACATATATTTTCAAGTACTACAATTAAGTTAAGTACATAAAAACAATTTCTACTCCTAAGGCAAGGCAACACCTTAGGAGTAGATTTGACAATCCATCTACCAATCAAGAAAAATCTAACAAATGGGACATCATCGTTAACCTGTCAACCCTTTGGTAATTTCAATTGTTCCATCACGCTTTAGAAAAAGGACCCACTACGTGATCAAGGCAGTGATACCTCTGATTTAACATTTAAATAATTTAATATAATAATTAAATATTTTAAATTAAAAAATAATATTTAAATGTATTAAAATAAAATATTAAATTATTAAATTTTATTTATAACTTTATAATATATATTAACTTTTATATAATAATCCACCCAAATGTTATATAGATGAAAATTCAAGCAATCAACTTTTTTATTTTTTATTTTTTATTTTTTCTTGATCATATTTGGTCCTTGCAATTTAGATATTTCATTTCAAATGATAGGTGTGGGGAATCTAATTTCCATGAGAAGATTTGATATTATTTTGACAATACACTTGAATTCAGTTGTTATGGGTTTTCATCACTGTACCCATCTGATTTTGGAAAATCTGTTAAATTTTGAATAGGACTAGTAGTATTGGTGACAGATAAAAAAATAGATCTTCTATCGCAGTTTGATCATGCATTTTGCTATTCTTGTATTTAACTTGTATTACATAAATGTCCTCACTTGTATTTAATATAGGGAGAATTAGTAATAAGTAACATTATTGGATTGTCATTATCAACTTTAACTTATTGGGTTAGATGAAGTTAATGAGAATCCAACCTTTGAAAGCATTTAACTATGACAACCAACCAACAAACACTCAACCACTACCATCCAACCTATCCCCTCTTTTAGTATATTGTGGTTTGAACCTTAGACCTCCACAAAGAAAAGCCAAAGTGCTAACCGCTATGTTGCCCTTTTGGACTTCCTTTAAAAGTTTAAATGGGTTTTTATAAGGGTCCTAATGTCTTTATTTATATATATATATATATATATATATATATATATATATATATATATATATATATATATATAAACACACATCCACTCCCTCACACACTATTTGAACCTTGAACCTCGAAGAAGAAACAAATCCCAAACCATTGCGATGTCCCCCTGAGATAGGGTCCAAGGGTCCTAATGTCTTTTTACGTGGATTTAAAATTTTGAATAAAAAACTCAAGGACTCAACACTATGATATCCGATATTCCTCACGAGTTTAAAATTTTGAGTTTACACAGATTTTTATGAAGAATACAACCCCTTTTACCAAGTTTGAATTTGAATCTTTTAATTAAAAACTCAAAAACTTATTACTATCCAAAAACTTATTACATCCCTTTAAAAAATTACTTGCATTTTAAATATTTTAATATATAACAAACACATACCCAGTGTTGTAGGTGAGTTGGAGAGGAGAGGGCAATCCTCCAAGGGCAGTCCCAGGTTCGAATCTCCACCCTACCAAAAAGCTGAATTGAGTATCCAAAATCCAATTGATAATGTTGGTGCGAGAAGGGTCGGGTGCGACCCTTGGATGACTTTGACGGTGTAGAACCCCCTGTTCGTGGTCTCTTAGACCAAAACGACCCCGCAAAGGGTTTTTCGCTTTAATATATATATATATATATATATATATATATATATATATATATAACCTATACCCTACCCAAATCAAAAAAATAAAATAATCTATGTGGCCTCTTAGCAACTTTGAACTAACTCCATCATTGGCGATCAATTCGTTCAATTTTTCGGACAAATATTGAAATTAGAATTTTCAAATGTGACACTACATACCTACCCTCATTTGACTTTTATAGTCTTTTCTCATCGTATTCTTAAATATTATATTATAATAAAAATATTATATTTAAATATTTTAATATATAATAAATAATATATGATTTATAACCTATCCAAATCAAAAAAATAAAAAATAAAATAATATATGGCCTGTAGCAAATAGCAACTTGGAATTTTCAATGTGACACTACCTCCCTACCCTCATTTGACTTTCATAGTCTTTTCTGAAATGTGAAGTCACTTCCTCAGGTGTTTTTAAATATTATAATATAATATAAAAATTACTTACATTTTAAATATTTTAATATATAACAAACACATAATAAATAATATATGAACAAACACATAATAATAAATAACTTGAATAACTTGAAATTTTCAAACTTGGAACAACTGTGGTTTGTTATAGAAATGGAATATATATAATGTAGGTGGATGGCCAGCTATGCCTCTTAACTTTGTTATAGAAATGAAATATATATAATGTAGAGTGGATGGTCAGCTATGCCTCACAAGTGTTTATACAAATATGCCTCACAAGTGTTTATACAAATAGAAGATTTCATTTGTTTGAGAGTATTTTTTAGAGTTTTTTTTGTTATGTATAATTAGATACATATATTTTTCTCTTGATATACTCACATGAGGTTTGAACTTTAAATTTCTTAAAAAAATCAAATCACGAACCTTCGAATGAGGACCCTTAGGAACTTACAATCAATCATCCTTTAAACATCAAGCATTTTTAATTCAAAAGTTTAGCATTAACAAACACGTTAAATACATTAAAATTCTTAAAGTCTGCACTTTTTAGAACTTTCAAGCTCTTTATTTTTTTTTTAATAGAGAAAATCTCATAAAAAGGGTTAAAAAGGGATAACAAAGTCTTAACCCTCTATTATAAGAAAATGAATGAATGAAAGATTTTAATTAAGTCCGCAAGAATTAAATATGGTTTATGAGACCCTTAAATATGGAAGTACAATTACTCAAATCATATCATATGATCTTTAATATCTTTGAGAAGGTTGTTCCTTCTCCTGTCGATTTGTGTTAGCAATTCCCCAACTTTTTTTATTTTACTGTCTTTAAATAAATCTGCCATAAACCCGTTCTCAAGTGTTTCTTTGTATTTGTCATGGATATCTGAAAAACTCGGGCATTTATAGATGAAGTGTTCCTCTGTCTCTACTGCCCTGCGTTGCATAGAGTACATATCCTTTCTTCCCATTGTTCTTTGGGCGTTGTTCATCTCCCTGTTTCACATCTAAGCCTATGAGAGCTAGTCCTTATCTGAGCAATGAGTGTTTTTTCCTTCCACTTGATTTCAACGCCTATATACGCTTTTTCTATGTGGTCATATGTTGGGTTAAAATTTGCGATATAATATTATTTTTTCCTGTTTGCATTTTTCCACATTCCACTTTTGAACTTTTCATTCACATAATTTTTTGTCTTTGTTGACATTTGGGCATTCATTTATGTTGATTTCCCAATGTTTCATCTATTTCTGATTTTGTTTCATCCATGTATTCTTTCGCCTATGCAACTCTTTGTCCCTAGCTGCCCTAGGTCATCTATCATTTTTCATGTTTTCTATTTTTTCAAGTAACATAACAGCTTGGTCATAGCAATTGCTTCTAAAGGAAACATTCTAGTTTCAGCTAGAATAATTTCATAAGGGGTTGTGGCCTTAATTTTGAGAAAATTTATGATTAGATATTTTTGAATCCTTTCTATTTGCTTCCATTTTGCATTTTTTGTGCCACTAGCCCACACCTCGCAACCATACAATAGAACCAGTGTAATAAGTAGGCCAAATAAGACCTTGGTGGTCTTCCAGTCCCACAAGTAGGCCAAATAAGACCTTGGTGGTCTTCCAGTCCCACAACTCGACATTCTGTTTTGAAGTGCATATAGTGCTCTCCAACCACTTTGAGTTCTTTTCATCCTACATGTATTCCAATTAAGTTTGTCATGAAAGTCTATGTCCAGGTATTTGTATTCTACTACTGCATCAAGCGGTTCTCCTGCAAACTGAAATTCGACTTGTTGCTTCTTCTTTTTTGCTAAAAAAATTATAATTTTTGTTTTGCTCGTGTTCACCTGCATCCCAACTTCTTTACAAAAGAGTTCTAGAGCTTGAAGGTGATCTTCTAGATCTTTGGTTGTTTTGGCCACAAGAATTACATCATCTGCATACATGAGAAGTTTTACCACATATTTGGCTAAGTGCACACCCTCTCCCCCAAAATTGTTTATCCATTATTCTAACTTGTCAATGTACAACCCAAATAAGGTCGGAGATAGAGGGCAACCTTGTTTGACACCTATGTCACTACCAAAACATTCATATAACCCTTCTTGTGTTCTGATTCTAGACTTTACATGCTCATATAGTCTATGAACTACTGCCCTATAGTGAATTGGAACATCTATCTCTTCCATTATGCTCCATAATTTTTTCCTTGGCACTGTGTCAAATGCCTTTTTGAAGTCTACAAAACAACAAAAAGCCTCCTCTTTTTGGTCCCATATTTTTTCCACTATGTGTCTGAGCATGATATAGTGATCAATAGTTGAGTGCTTGGGCCTAAAACCCGCTTGCCCCTTTGCTCTCTTTCTCTTTTCTTCTGCCCATATGTTGATCCTATGCTCTATCATACTCCCAAACAACTTTGCAAAGAGAGGGTTGATCATGATAGTTTGATAGTTTGAGGGATTATTTACATCTCCACTTTTAAACAAATGAATGGTCAAGCTAGTTGTCCACTCGGTAGGGAAGCCATTTTGTAAGACCTCATTGAAAATTTCTTTGATCTGCGGTGCCAGGATATCAACCCCCCATTTTATATGCTTTGCTTGAGGATTGTCTATGTCACGGGCTTTACCAATTGCTAACTTTTTTATCCCTTGAATAATGTCTTCAATTGTGAAAAGTTCTTTCTTGACAATGATAGTAGGGGGTGTCTCCTGCTGGTTACTACGCTGATACAGTTGTTTTGAATACTCCAACCACTGATTAACTATTATGTTATTTTCAATTTGCATCCTTTTCACGCTTAGTTCCTTCCAAAATTTCTTTGGTTCATGCTTCCCTAAGTAAATCAATTTTTTCCTCCTTGTTCTAGTGTATTCTTCTTTTTTTGCCCTTACCAGTTTCTCATATGATTTTTTGTTTGCTCTTGTTTTACCCGTTGGTTCTTTTAGTAATCTTCATATTTTTTTGCAATCTTCATCGAACCATGGGTTGGTTGGGAAGCTATTATTTTCTTTATTTTTAGATTTAGCTCTCTTGCATTTGTTTAGAGCTTTTTGAATAACGTGCATTAACCATTCACTCTTACTGTAATCTCTGCTACTGTGAAGTAGTTCTTCCCTTTCCTGTAACTTGTCATTTAATATCGCTCTAAAATTCTATCGATTTTCATCTCGTTAAGAGAATGTTTCCCTTCTGAGGATATTTATTTTGATTGCCTTGCAAGTGTTTTTCCCTTGGTTTGTCTCCATGCATTCGAAGTTTCATAACAATTGGGTTGTGATCCGACTTAAGTTCCATTGGAGAATCTTCCACTTCTAGCTCCTCTATTTTTGGTATGTAATTCTGTGACCATATTACATAGTCTATTACACTTTGTCCCTTATATGTTTTGCATGTATACTTTCATGAATTTTTCCATTTGTTCATCCCATTGCAAATAATCAAGTTGTATATGCTGCAAAGACCTAACAACTCTTCTCCATATTGCGTGATAGCCCCATGCTCATCTTCTAAAGTCCTGGTCCACTGCTGATTTTTCTCTTCTAGCATCCAAAGAGGATTAATCTCAATATCTTCGTTACCTTCTAGAATGTTAGCTTGCTTATTTGCTATCCTTGGATTAAAATTTCCAATTAATATAATCTTCCCTAACTTACTGTATATTGAAATGTCTCTTTTTAGGGAGGAGTATGGGTATTCTCTGCTAAGGTCATGTTTCTTATAGAATTTAGAATTCTTGGGAGCAAAATAACATGCTGCTATGCTAATAACTCACTTATTTTCTAGGATCTTTATCCGGATGTACTGTTTGTTTTTATCTTGTTTTTCAATTTTAATGACCTTATCCCATTCCTCTTTTATTAAAACCATAATACCCCCATGCCCTTTGCCATTTTCTGCTGCTTTATTCCATATTGCTATTTTTTGGTATCCCACAAATTTTGGAATCCTACATCCATTGTGTTCATGTGTTTTTGTCAATATGATTATATCTTTGTCTCTAGCAATGGGCCCTAACCCGGGTCCTCTTCTCCAAGGGAAACCTCTACAGTTCCAACTTACCATTGTAAGATGTTCTCGGACGGACCATACTCCCTATTTGTTTTGGGTTTGTTTAGATGTGATGTATGCCTTTCCATTTCTTAAATATGTTTGTTTCCCTTCATTCCTTGCTGCCCTCACCTTTTCCCATTCCTTATTTCTTTCTTCCTGCTATAAAAATGTTAGGTCATCATCTAAATAAAATTGTGACCCTCTCAGCATGCCTTTGTTTTTTAGTAACCTTATTTTATCCTCGTAGCTCATCAATGTGACCCGAATATGTCTATCTTTGCCTCCTTCAAACACTGCGATACTTTTGGGTGTCCACTTGGCAGCCACCCAATTTATTAACGAGGGATATTCATAACTTTTAAGTATCATCTTTTAATTGAATCTTGGTTTGGTCGGTGAAGGTTGCTTTGATTGGAAGAAATTTGATTTAGCCGTTAGTCGTGGAATTGGAGGAAAGATTTGATAGAGAGATGCTTTTGTTTGTAAATGGAATGCAGAAGGAAAAACTGTAGAACAGAAAAAAAAAAGGGAAGCAATGTATTTTTATTGGATCCACCTTTGGTATCATTTCATGATCTGTAGGGTTTGCGCAATGCGCGGCAAAATGGATACAAAGGATGTGAAACCTCAGCCACATGAGCTCGGGAAACATCTTGGGCAGGGGACCTTCGCCAAGGTCTACCACGCGAGAAACATCAAGACTGGCGAGAGTGTTGCCATTAAAGACTAAAATCATCCAGATCGATCAAATTAAGAGGGAGATTTCCATCATGAGGCTCGTCCGGCATCCTAACATCGTGCAGCTATACGAAGTCATGGCGAGCAAGACCAAAATTTACTTCGTAATGGAGTATGTGAAAGGAGGCGAGCTGTTCAAGAAGGTGCAGAAGGGAAGATTGAAAGAAGCCGAGGCCAGAAAATATTTCCAACAGATGATAAGTGCGGTGGACTTCTGCCACAGCCGCGATGGAAAATCTGTTGCTCGACGAGAACGGGGATCTCAAGGTGTCCGATTTTGGTCTGAGTGCTCTTCCCGAGCAATTCCGGCAGGACGGACTCCTTCATACGACCTGCGGCACGCCGGCCTACGTGGCGCCCGAGGTTATCGTCAAGAAGGGCTATGACGGTGCCAAGGCGGATATCTGGTCTTGCGGGGTTATTTGATGAGCCGTAAGTTACACACCTCTTTTGATTACTGTTATTTTATTTTTGTACGTGGTTAATGTTTTTTCTTATGTTTCTTTAAATGTTGTTGCATCTTCTGTCTTGTTTCGTGTGTCCTAACTATTTTAATTACATTTGGGGTGTTGAAGTAAGAATTGCAAACAAATCTTATGAGGCAACAAAGTTGGTTAGCAGAATCAATTAAGCAGTATTTATAAGTTAGATAATAAGAATACAAGTTTCTAGTTTTATTTACTTGCGGATTACGATTGCATGTCAGAATGTGTAACAAGTAATTTATTTACGTAACATTTTTTTTTTTTTTTTTTCACATAACATATTTTTGAACAAAATGTATTTTATCCTCTCACCTTTTTTCTTAAATATTAAAATAAAAATAAATAAATTTATTTTTATACTACGGATTTAAAATATAGATCATAGACTAAAATTCGTAATCATTCATGCTTCCAAGTTCTTCGCAAGCTTGTCAAACGAGTGGTGATGGACGTGGTGGACATTGTAAAGAGGCTTAACGTAAAGAAATTAATATATTTTTATTTAATAGATAATTTATTTTATCAAAATATTAATATAGAAAAAAAACTTTTATCTAAAAAATCAAAAAATGAATCAAAATACTTATATTATATGCTTACTTAAAAAAAATAATTCAGTGAAGAGTTGCTTGTGAACACTGGAACAAAAACAAATCCTTTCGATTTTTACCTCAGTTGGAACAACTATGACCACAAGCACATTATCCTCGGAACGACCTCCACGAATATGGGGACCAGCTTAAGCTCGGCAGAGCTTATTAATCATTTACATTTTCGAGTAAAAATATTAGAAAATTAAGTAAAAAAGGGCTTGTTCCTAATTATATAATAACATATAATTCCATGTTAAATGTGAAAACTTGTTTTATTTAATAAGTTTAATTTTTATATTATAGCAAAGAAATGTCATATAAACAAACAAGCCAATACCTGAGTAATAGCTCATTGAGTCGAACTCTGGTTGCCTATTAATTATAGAATATACGTCGTAGAGAGGGTCATCCCTAGAGCTCCCTAGCCCCTAGTTCTACACTACCAAAAACACAGCCGCAGGAAATCTTTATTGTTCTATGATAGTTATGTTAATTAAAATAATGATTGAGGTTTTTGCGGAGACATTTTTTCAATTGTACGTCCGTCCTTACTTTTTATTTATTTAAGCAACCTTACTTCCAATCGCAGGTACGGCCTAAGGCCTCCTTATTGTTATGTTATTTATACTCTACTGTTATAACGAAGGGGAATATTCAAAGCAATATATGACATCTAACATTTGCCTTATATGCTTCTTGAAGGGTAACTACCGAATAATGGCTTTATTACTTCCTTTATAATGTCACCGTTCTTTATTTTTGTTACATTCTAGCTTATTTAAGACACTGTTATACTAAGTTATCCAGGTTTTAGAAAATCCACGTTTAATAAATCAAGTTACACTGCGTTGCATAACTGTGTTGGATTACCTATGTCGAATACCTTTGTTTTGTTCAAATATAAAACCATTGTTGATTTGGTTTAGTCTTTCTGTTATTTTTTATTTTTATAGCAATAATAATAAAAAGTAGTCCGACACTCTGTTCATGAAATTAGATTTTTTATATGATCTGTGCTTAGATTGTAAAAGCCACTGTAATCCTTCATCCTCAAGCTGAACAATTTGCTTGAGGATGAAGGACTTTTGGTTTAGTCTTTCTGTGTTATTTTTCATTTTTATAGCAGATAATAAGAAAAAGTAGTCCGGCACTCTGTTCATGAAATTAGATTTTTCATATAATCTGTGCTTAGATCGTAAAAGCCACTGTAATCCTTCATCCTCCCGCCAAATATAAAACCATTGTTGATTTGGTTTAGTCTTTCTGTGTTATTTTTCATTTTTATAGCAGATAATAAGAAAAAGTAGTCCGGCACTCTGTTCATGAAATTAGATTTTTCATATAATCTGTGCTTAGATTGTAAAAGCCACTGTAATCCTTCATCCTCAAGCTGAACAATTTGCTTTCTTCTGTGGCAGTAGCATTAAATTTCTAGTAGTCTTTTTTTTTACTAAATTTCTTTTCAACACAGTTTTGCTAAATCTAGTTGTCTAGTGTCTAGTTGTGCATGCATCAGAACCAGATATTAAAATGCAACCAAATTTAAATATAAAATAATATAAAAATCAATATAAAATTAAGAGGATCAACTACCAAATTCCACTTAACAGGTATTTTTGAAGCTCATACATTGATTGTCCAGTTCCGCTTGTGCATTCTTGTTGCTGGATTTTATAATAATCGGTTTTATTTTCACGGAAATATGCACGCGTGCGTTTTCTTTCGATCTTGTCCTCAACAACAATTATATTATATGTATACGATGTCATATGGATAGGTCATAAATTCTCTAATGGACTATCTAAGATTAAAAAAATATAATTGTAGATGAGTTATTTCGATTTATTTTTTAAAAGTTCTTATATTTAATCGACTATGTAAGTTGACAGATGCAAAATGCTTTCCTTTGCACATTAGATTTGATGAAGTGGAATATTTACATTGTGACAAGGAATATATTTTATTTGTGTAAAATACTTTTAATAGAGGAATGTTCCAGCCAAGACTTAAAGTTAGGCCTACAGTTATAAATTTAAATGGACTTTTTTTTGGTTTTTAAATGAATTTTTATGTTTTGGATATTTGGTAAGTTATTCATAAATTCAATTTAATATATGGATGGATAGAGAAGATTTCAATTTATTATTTTGTTTCAGTATAACTTAATGGTCGTGGCAGCAGGAGTGGTCGTTGCGGTGGCTGGAGTGCTGGCGGTGGGAGGGGTCTTCTTGCTTTTTTGGAGGCGGCAACGGGGTGCGCACAAGTTATGGGATTATATCGTCGAATCGTTGGTTGTGTTTAACTACCGGGAGCTAGAGGGGGTGCTCAAGACCGTCGTCGAATACATCCTCAGACTTCTTCAAACAAGAGTCCCAACTGCTCTTCGTGACATCATGGTATGTCTGTTATCTTCCATCACATTGCTTCCATTCCTTTCCCTTCCATTTACAAGTTAAACATATATTTTTTTTCTATAAATTTTTATCCATATATAATAACATGGATGGACTTTTTTCAATCCTATATCTAAATAAATAAATATTTTTTTATTTTTATTTTTATAGCTATAATAATTATAATCCTATTTTAGTATATATATATATATATACTTTTTAATATATTTTTTATTTTTTGTTTTGTAAGATCCTATTTTGGTGCTTAATAAGCGCTTGCATTAGGCTAATAACCTCTTGCAAGATCAGGTGTAAGTCCCGACCGCTAAACTAGGGGAAGTACTTAGGCCAACATCTGCCCTAAAACTCATTGTGAGGAGTACCCTAAGAAGATTTTTTATTTATATTTATATTATTATTTAATTATTTACAATAATAAATTTTATATATATTATCATTTTATTATATTATGACATTAATTATTTTTAAAATTTGTTATGTGGGATTGATATGGACCCCAATTATATTATCTTATGACCACATAATGATAGTACAACAACTTGGCTATTATACATTAGAACCTTCATCCTATTAATTTGTAATGATGTCATATGTAGATGTTAATAGTTAGTACTAATCAGGGTAGGATTATATAATGTACTACCTTCTCAAGTAGGAGACATCTTGAATCTTAAATTAAAACTTCGCTCTTAAAATGATATTGCAAGTTTTTTTTTATTATTTAATAAAAATTGTGTTTTCTCTATTATTTGTAGATTGTCCTCTTTATTGCTTGCATGTTCTAGTACTGCTGTCTAATTGCATTCATGTTCTTAACATCTTGTATCAGAGCCCCTTCTAGGTCCATATTCATCATTGTATGCTCTAACCTCCTCCTTATAGGATCTTGGTGATGAAAAAGTGGTGAACCATTTAGGGTATCAAAATAAAATAAAATAAATTCCTTTCATTTTATCATACAAAATTGTTGCATTAGGCTAATAACCACTTGTAGGATGGAGTGCAACTTTGGACTGTTGAATTGAGAGAAGTACAACTTTGTCTTTGCTCAAGAGGAATTACTTCAGAGCACATTTCCAAGATATTCCTATAAAGATGAGGATCTTTGACGCCTTGGTCAAGCCAACTGTAGACAGCAGTTCTAAGCCCTAGGACTGATTGGCACATTCTCCAACAATTTTGTAATGTAACTAAGCAATTTTGTTTGAGTATTTGCAATGTAATGAAGTTATAAGACGTCCAGTTTTGTCAGACGTCTAGTCTGACTGCCAGACGTCTGGGCTAGTGGCCTGACGGCTAGTTAGCATAGGTTAGTGTTGACAATTTCGTCACATTGGAGGGGTAGTGAAAATTAATGTTGTGTAAAGGATTTTCTTGTTCTGGTTTTCTTTATTTTTGTTGATAGTGGCATTGCAGCAATTTTGGTTGTCATTTTTTGAATCCCCTTTGTAGATAACTGTGTAAGAAAAAGCTTCGCTTACAGCATTAGCAGGAACAGGCAGCTTCGCAAACAAGAAATAGGGAAAACATAGGTGCAGGCCTGAAATCTCCTAAGGCATAGAAAGAGCTTCGCAAGCGAAGCTCCCGCAAGACTTGCTTCGGGCCGAAATTCTGCGAAGCATAAAATGTGAAATGCAAAAGTTTCTAAAGTGTGGAGAAACACTTCGCAAAAATTCCAGCGAAGCACCCGCTTCGGCCTTCCTTTTTGGCGAACCGCCCCCAAGAAAAATCTACTTCGCTCAAAACTTTTGCGAAGCACCTGCTTCGGGCGATTTCAGTGCGAAGCTCCCCCATCCGAAGGCTGATTATCCCTGAAAATTTTCTAAGGCATGGATGAGCTTCGCCCAAATTCCTCCCGAGCGGCTGTTTTTGAAGAGGTTCGCGGCGAAGCATTGTTGTAGTCCACTTCGGACGGAGCTGTTGGCGAAGTAGTATACGGCTCGTATCCTCGGCAAAGTAGTAGGTAGTTAAGAGTCGTGTTTTCTGCGGGATATAGGAGCTTCGGCATCTGGTCCTCGCGAAGCAGTTTTTGAGAGCCCCTTCGCGCGAAGCATTTTTGTGGGTTCATCATTCCAACTTCGGCTCATGATTGTTGCGAAGCATAGCTCCAAATGAGAACCTAGCGAAGCTCTTCCTAGGGCACCTTCCCCAATGACACACATATCAAGAACGGGTATTTCCACGAGGCATTCAAGTGTTTCATAAATGCATTTTTACTTGCCCGAAAGACCCGGGGCCTATTTGTGGCAATGGAAAAGGAGATATCAATTGCAGACCGGAAGGCAGAGCCACTTGAAGGTCACTCGAGCATCGCACCCGGAGAAATTCAGGACAAGCTGGACGGCTCATCAATGCGTGTTTCCCCGGTTGACGCGGTCATACTTGCTAATAAAGGAAAAGGATGTGAAAGCTCATTCTCAGAAGGAGCGGGCGAAAATTTTGTAGTCTGCCGAGGGCGTACTTCCAAATTCAGAGCATTGATGGCTCAGAGGATCGGGTCCTCTATAAAAACCCATGAATTGTAATGAGAAAAGGGGGGGAACTTTTGCTAGAGAATTGCTGTATCTTGATTTCTGCAATAGATATTGAAGACTTTGAGCTCCATTTCTCTCATGAATGTTATCTTCTGTGTTGATTTCTGTTATTCTTTTTCTTCATTTGCATACTGTGATTCTGCGTTCCGGATTTAGGTGTGTAATGAGGGATTGAACCTTGGAATCATTCGAGAAGGATTATGTAAGAGATTTAATATTGCGTTAAATCCTTTTTATGCTGCCTGTGGATAGTGGTTTCTGTCAAGTCATTGTGTTTCCTAATTGCTGTAATTCTGAATTCTGGATTTAGGCATAGGAAGATACTTGAACCCTGGAACTCTTCTAGAGGATACATAGGGGAGATAGCGTAGTGTTTACTTTAGTTTCGTTCTTCATATTTATTGTTGCTGTTTCAAGGTATTTGTTGATAATCGTGTTGCTGGTTCTTTCCCACTAAATCGTTCTCACTTCTTACCCTATCCCCTTTTATTTCTTTCCTGCACTCTTATCTTAAAAATACCAAGTAGTTTAGTATAGGAGCCGGCCTTTCTCCGGAGATTGGCACGGAGGGCATCTCTTCCCTCCGGCCTTTCAATGTTGGTCCAGGTCTAGGGCGCGTATACGTACAAAATCCTTTCTTGTGGCAGATTTGTGACCAACAGTTTCTGGCACGCCCGGTGGGACCCGGTCAGTCTCATCTTGTGAGTGGTAGTGAGAGCTGATGCTTATCTCATTACCAGAAGACTCTAGCATCTGGCGACTCTGTTCAACTTGAGAATCTTAAAGTCGTAGAGACCGGTACTAAAATATCCGTGCCTTCATGCAAACGAGATGGAGAGTTAGGAATAGTGGAGAAGAAACCGAGTTCTTTGAACTTGATATTGACGCCTTCGGGGAACGCTCCAGACTAGTCACCCCCGAATCACTTTTACGTGGAACGTCCTCGCAAGAGGCTGCCTTTGACGAACAAGGTCCAACTTCAGATAGTACAACGGCTAGTTTTCCTCCAAACCCTCCTAACTCCCCTGATCATCCAAGTGCCTCCGTTTCAGCTAGCCATCAACAACGAACTTCGGGAACTCCGGTGTTTTCGAATCTAGGCACCAGCATGGCACAACAACAACAACATCAGCAGCAGCCGCCGCAGCAACAACCGCCCAGATTGTTCCCGGCATGGAACTCTTCCGGACCATTAAACCTAGCGGGACAAGGGCAGGTTCCGCCTGCTGCAATGAAGAAGATCCCTACCTTTGATGGCACGGGGAAAACAGCTCTGGAACATATCCAAGATATAGTTTCTCTGGCAGCGATACACGACATCACAGAAGAAAGGGTGATGGTAAAGCTTCTGGTTTTGTCTCTCCGAGGAAAGCTCCTCTATTGGTATAGGTCTTTACCTCCAGGCACTATAACGAGTTGGGACCAATTAGCTGGACAACTGATGAGAGGTTTCAATGAGTCTGCCGACCCGTCCTCCCTCTTGCACCACTTCACAACAATTCAGAGACACCCGCAGGAGGAGATTGCGGATTTCAATGTGAGGTTCGCTCGGACCTGGCAAAGAGTACCCGCTGGACTTCGGCCAGCCAACGAAGCTGCAACATACTATTACCTTAGGGCCCTCAACCCTGACATCAGTGTAATGGTAAGGTATTCGAATGTGAATACTTTCCCTGAACTATATGAACTGGCCCAGAAAGCGGAAATGGATTTGATAGCCGTGGGGAAGCTTCCTCAAAGAATGTCGATGCCTATATTTCCGGAATTTCCGCAGACACAATACCTAGGTGCAGCTACTTCGCAAACTTCCACAACCCCTGTATATCCCATCTCATCATGGAACCCTAACCCCGTCGTAACCCAGATCGTTACGCCACAAGTGCATTTTCCGACATTCTCAGCACCGCAGCCCACCGTCCCTTTGGCATTCCCCGCGTTACCGGCTCCGCCTCAATACCCTGCCTTGCCTCCGATACCTACGATGGCTCCATTGCCACCAGCCCCCAAAGTTGAAGATATGCAGGCAAAAATACTACAAGAAGTTCAATCTCTGAATTCCACTGTGCAGACCTTGTCCAACGACATGATTATCGTAAAAAAGAAGCAAGCACAGCAGGAATTTCTTCCCAGAAGGTCTTATCCCCCACCAACGCTCACCAAAGATCAAGTGGTTCAACCAGGGAAGTCCTCAGCAAGGAATGCCGTGATTGACGAAGGGACAAGCACTTCGGATCATGTGCATTGGTGTTCCACATGTAATGACCCACATGAGGAAAATACCTGTATGCTGCATCAGCATTATGTGCAGACACTGTCAGGGAGCAGCCATAGCGGTCAAGTCAATATAATAAGACAAGCGGATCAGGACCCGGTCGTTAACGAAGAAGAACAAGTTTCAGTTCTTACTAGAGAGGGAAAAAGACCAATGGAGGTGGATGCAGCCCAAATGGTTCCCTTGAAGGTGTATACTCGCCGCGAAAAAGAGCAGCAACCTGTTAAGGCCCCAGACAAAGTTTCGCATCCTGTGCTAGCAAAGGAGAAGACCCAGCAGGCCTCCGCAGCCCCGCCTCAGGCCGAAACCAAAGAACAGGCTAGGGAAAAGCTTAAGTTCCCTTCATTGACTAAGCGGCAGAGAGTCGAAGCCACGGAGCAATATCGCACAAAGTACGAAGCAAAAAGGGAGCCCGAAGTACATGCCCTCGTAGGGTATAACATCGTGGACGAACTGAAGAGAACCCCTGCCAAGATTAGTCTATACGACGCTTTACAGCTGCCAGGACAAGTGGACCTGTTGCAGGAGTCCTTGAAGTCCGCGAAAGCTAGGAAATCAGCGCCGCTTGCCCTAGTGCAAACCCTATCCACGTCAATAACAGGAAAAAACAGGCCTCCTCCATTCTACCTATCCTTACAAATGGAAGGACATATCGTTCACAACTGTATGATTGACTCTGGTGCTGCAACAACGGTAATGCCTAAGGCTGTCTGCGAAGAAATAGGAATGGAGTACACGCGAAGCAGTCACGGCGTGCTCCAACTGGACGGTACTCCTGTGAAAACGGTCGGTGTAATCAAAGATATACCTATTCGACTGCACAAAGCGCCTCAGATTGTGGTAATACAGGAGGTGGTAGTTGTAGATCTAGAGCCCTATTTTAGCATGTGCCTTTCGAGGGAGTTCACAACAAAGCTAGGTGGATATCTGTCCATGGACTATTCACATTTAGAGGTCCCGTTCAAGGGAAAGAAGGTCAAAATTTACAATGAGAAACCTTCTACATTTCTCGTAGAAAAGATGTCCGAAGAAGAAAACAATAGTCCTGTACACGCTATCGCCGAAGAAATAGAACAAGTGGACTTAGTGGAAGAAACGCTTGCACAGCTGAATTCTGAAGATGAATTTTCATTAACAGATTTCAATGCCATGATAGAGACAGAAATGGGGTGCTATACCATCACAGAACCAGAGAAACACATCAAGCCAGAGAATAAGGTATCCGCCCAAGGGGAATTATGGAAACTATTCTTTGATGGCGCCCGATGCAAAAATGGCGCCGGGGCAGGAATACTATTAGTATCACCATCTGGAGAGCAGAAAGAATACTGCTACCGGTTGGTTTGGAGCTGCACCAACAACGCAGCAGAGTATGAAGCCTTATGCCTAGGACTGAAGAAAGCAGAGAAATTAGGCATAAAACATCTCCAAGTCTTCGGAGATTCAGAATTGGTATGTAATCAGGTCACCAACAAGTGCATCTCAAAAAAGCATTATCTTAAAGCATACCGCAACAGAGTATGGGACCTGTTTGAACAGTTTGAGTCACTCAATCTGCAGTCCATCCCACGAGAGAAGAATAGACACGCTGATGTCTTGGCCTCCATCGCAGCTAGATATTCTCCAGCTGACGACATGGTACACAAGCCCAAGGCCGTGAGGATGATTTATAGGCCCTCTGTGCCGGATAGAGACATGCATTGGCAAGTTTTCGACAATGATGAACAGATCATCAATTTCTTGGTCCAAGAAGCAGCCACTGTTGAAGAAAGGAGTATGAAGGGCGAGGAGTATGAAGGACTGGTCCAGTTAAAAAATAACCATGTTCCAAGAGGATTGATCACTCTAGAGAGCCTGTTCGATCAGAACGACAGAGTAGTTTCTCACAGAATCAAAGTCGACGCTAGGCAATATCAAGATCTAGAGCTTGAATCCGGGAAAGTGATAAAAGTTGGGACAGATTGTACCATGGTTGAATTAGAACAAATCCGATCTTTGTGCAGAAGGTACCCCGATATAGTGGCATGGTCTTATCAAGATCTGAAAGGCTACGACCGGCGATTGATTCAACATACAATCGAGCTGCAAGAAGGGGTCAAACCTTTCAGACAGAGGCAAAGACCTATCAACCCGAAGATCGAAACCCTGATGAAAACCGAACTCTTAAAAATGCTTGAGGCCAAGATCATCTATCCCATAAAGCATTCTTCTTGGGTAGCGAATCTAGTACCGGTCAGGAAGAAAAATGGGGACATCCGCCTATGTGTAGATTTCCGCAATTTGAACCAAGCTTCATTAAAGGATCACTACCCTCTCCCTCAGATTGACCAAATCCTGCATTCGGTGGCTGGAGCCCAGCGTTTTTCTTTGCTTGATGGATTTTCAGGGTATAACCAGATTTGGGTTAGAGATGAAGATCAGCACAAAACAGCCTTTACTACCAAATGGGGAACATTCGCTTACCAGCGGATGCCGTTTGGCCTTTCAAACGCAGGAGCCACCTTCCAGAGGGCTATGGATCTGGCATTTGGTGAGTTGTTGAATAGGGTCATCGTCATCTATCTAGATGACATGACTGTCTTTTCCCGGAAAAGAGAAGATCACCCTTTACACTTACAACAGATATTTGAAAAATGTCGAGAATTTGGTATTTCAATCAACCCGAAGAAGTCCATATTTGCGGTAAATGAAGGGAAATTGCTAGGACATGTTATATCAGAAAAAGGCCTTGCTGTAGACCCTGACAGAGCCGAGGCACTCCTGAAGCTCCCACTCCCGATGAACAAAAAAGGCCTGCAGTCCTTTTTCGGCCAGATTAATTTTGTAAGAAAGTTCGTCCCAGACTTCGCTCAAGTCATCAAGCCAATGTCTGAACTCTTAAAGAAGGATGCCGAATTCATCTGGACTGATAATAGAAGACGAGCGTTTGAGGAAATTAAAACTCGCATCGCTCAGGCTCCTGTGCTAACTAACCCTGATTACAACAAAGACTTCATTTTGTATGTTGTGGGCGAACCTGAAAGTTATGCCGCAGTCCTAACGCAGAGGGGAGAAGATGGCGAAGAACGCCCTATCGCCTTCTTAAGTCAGGTAATCCCATCCCATGAAGAGAAATATACCTTCATAGAACGCCAAGTGCATGCAGTTATGAAATCCCTGAGGAAATTCAAGCACTTTATTTCCCAAAGTCGGGTTACTGTGTTTGTCATCCATTCAGACGTGCGGAATTTCATCATTCAGGGGGAGTTGGGCGGCAAAAGGGCCGGATGGGTCAACAAGATACAAGAATTTGATATCGAAATCCGACCCACAAAGTTAGTTCGCGGTCGCGCCCTATGTCAAGAGCTTGCAAAAAGCGTCGCCGCTGAGGTGACAGCTTGTCAATGGGATGACCCGTTAATGGAAAATAGCTTCGCAAATCTGGGAACAGACGAAGAGGATTGGACCAGTGAAATAATTGAATATTTCAACACTGGAAAATGTCCGCGACACCTGAACGCTTCACAGCGAAGGCACTTCAGGATGCGATCCCTTCGCTACGTTCTACGCCCCGAAGGCCTATTCTTCAGAAACATCGATGGTGTTCTTCTAAGATGCATAAAGGAAGATGATAAGAGAAGGGTCCTTGGTGAATTCCACTCCGGGTTATCAGGGGGCCACTTCGCTGGAAGAACAACAACGTTGAAAATAATCAAAGCAGGCTACTATTGGCCGACTCTCTTCGCCGATGCCTTTGCAGTTTGCCGAAGATGCGAGAAATGTCAGAAGTTCGCCGGCCGAAGCAGGAACGCTTCCATGCCCCTTCAACCGATACAAGTAGAAGCACCATTCCAGCAGTGGGGATTGGATTTCGTGGGAGTCATATCACCAAATTCCTCTGCAGGACATAAATTCATCCTGACTGCAACCGATTATTTTACCAGGTGGGCCGAAGCGATACCCACGAAACACGCTGACCAAGATACGGTCATTGCGTTCCTGGAAAGTTTGATCACTCGGTTCGGTGTCCCTGAAGCAATAGTCACGGACAATGGTCCTGGGTTCACAGGTGCTAAGATCAGCGAATTCACCTACAAGTATGGGATATACCGCAAGGTCACCTCCAATTATTATCCGCAAGGTAACGGGTTAGCAGAATCTACAAATAAGACTCTGTTGAGATTGCTAAGAAAGCTAGTAGAAAGGAACAAGAGGACTTGGCATCTCCTCCTGGATCAAGCCCTGTGGGCTGATCGGATTTCTATCAAGAAGTCGATCAAGACCTCACCTTACGCCCTGGTGTACGGCAAGGAAGTTGTTTTACCAACTCATGTAGAAATTCCTGCCTTGCAGATGCTAAATGATGAAGAAGGAGAATTCGGACCTATGGAAGTTAGGCTAACTCGGTTGCTACAACTAGAGGAGGATCGAGACAAGGCTTACCAGAACTTCGCAAAGCATGCACAGATCACTCGAAACTGGTTCGAGAAGAAGTCCTCTGTTCGCACATTCAAGGTAGGAGACTTGGTATGGAAGTGGGATTCCTGGAAGGCAAAGCCCGACAATCATGATAAGCTTGACGCGTTCTGGGAAGGGCCGTTCGAGATTATAAAGGTAAATTCGGCCAACTCCTTCATCCTCAAAGATGCAACCGGCCAAGTCTTGCCGATCCCTGTAAACGGTCTTCATCTGAAGACCTTCCACCATTAAAACGTACCATAACACCTTTCTACTCTGTATATAGCATTATGTCATTTACACTTGTATATACCTTTTTTTAGTAAGTGTAAAATATAGTTAGGAAAAGATCGCGGCTCCACGCCGCCTTAACAATGTGTTCCGGCTTGAAGTCGCTAAGCCCAGAATTCACCCAGCTCGACGAAAACTCCTTCGGGAATTTTTTGTGCGAAGCAACCAACGGGAGTTGGTTCGCTGCGAAGTACCCTAGCGTCAAAACATGAAGCAGTATGTAGAGATCGCCCCCGCGACTAAAACAACGTCAAGGTGAAGACGGGTCAGAATGCAGTGCCTCTCCAACAATCCTGCCGAGGTGTGTCTCATCGAGCTCAGAGCAAAAGGGAGAAAACAGGTATAAACAGTTTGACCCGGGAGCGAGCTTCGCTAAAGAGATCAATAAAGGCTCCTCGTTTGAAGCCCCAATCGACTAAGGCACGGGAGACACTTCGCAATAAAGAGGTCTGGCGAAGCTACTTTCGGTAGAGGCTCAGCGAACCATCCCTCTAGCCCATAAAAACAACAAAGTTGAAAGGACAAGCTAGGAAAACACTTCGCGCAAAAGGGTTTAAGAATTCCGCTTCGGGACTAGTTTTTTGCGAAGCAATAAAAAAAAAAACAGCTTCGGGTCCGAAGCATAAAAATTTGCGGATCGCACAAGGTTCTAGCGAAGTATCTATCGCTAATATCAGCTTCGCCAAATCATAAGGCACAAAGTAAAAAGGCGTTTAAATATGCCTCGAGACGTGTGCCGACAACAAAAAAACGTGCGGAGTTAATGCAAAGGTGGCGGAGTAAATCCCGAAAGAATTTAGTTGCGATCGAAAGACGTGCTCAGGTACGAGGTGGCAGAAAGTTGGATTTTCAAAGCATGGTCAGGATTTCGAAGTACATAGGCCCGCGTGCGCCCGCGCCGCAAAACCAATCCGAGTGCAATGTGATCTCCTCGGCCCGATTTCTAAATTTAATTTTGGCAGGTGCCATAAATGGTGGCAGTATCAATCCACAACTATAAAAGCCGAGCTTCAGAGACGAAAAGTTGTTCGTCCGCTGATAAATTCAAACGCAAGGAGCCCTGGCCATTACGTTACTCTGCTGCACCCTCATCATTCTGCGTCAAAATTCTGCCGCCTTCTAAAAACCAAGATGGGAAAAAGGAATTCGAAGGAGAAGAAGAAAGAGCCTGAGTCGGCCGGTCCGGAGAAGGCCAAAAGGGGTAAGGAAGAGAAAAAGCATAGGCCCAAGAGGGTAAACCTCAATCTTCGCCCTGACAAACAGGTTGTGGAGGAAGGGGAAGATTCCGAAGAAGAACAACTTGGAGAACCGCCCATCGACGGGTGGGAGAACATAAGGGACACTAAGCTCACAAGGAGCATAGCCGAGCTCCGATACACCATTGATTACATGAAGAGTCGGCTGTCTGCGGAAAACAAGAGGGCTGCCGCATACTACTCCCAGATATATTGGTACCTGACTCCGCCAACGCACCCCTGTCCCGAGTTAATCCATGCCATTGCACAAAATTACCAACCCTCCACCAGGCAGGTTCTGGACGCGGCAGGAAACAAATTATTTGCAATTTTTAAAGAAGATGTGCAGGAGGCTTTCGCTCCTCAGCAAGGGCCACCCAAGGGGTATACTGTCCGCAACGTGGTTCTGAGTGAACAAGTGGATAGGTTCTCCACCTCCGAGTATATCATCAAGTTCTTAAAGGAGAATATGAAAGATGGGCTTCCTTCGGGCAAGCGACCACAGATGCCTCGCCCTCTCACCGATTTTAAGAATACTGACATTTTCTCTATCATAGCATGGGTTGCGGGATTGTCTACGGATGCTTCTGTATATCCCTGGCAAGTATCGTTGGCTGAATGTATCTCACGAGGGGAGTTTTATGCCCCCGACCCATCAAGGCCAGGCGTTAACCCGGTCTTCTTCGACTGGGCGGAATGGGTGGCCCGGACCCTGCATACGCGGTTGGTCAGCGTGAAGAATTCTGGAACAGGTCAATATTTTGGGCCTTGCTCCTTCCTAGTGTGGCTCTTTTTCTACCATACTTATAAGCATTTTCCCCACATTGCCATTACTCCAAGCGGCAAGGATGGAGCTCCTTTGCCAGTATATCAGTGGACTCCTCTCCTGGCAAGGACGGGGTCATACTATGTTTTCAACCAGCAGTTCTCAGGACCTGCTATGCAGCTTGTACAGGGTTCCTGCCCTCGGGTGCCCGTGGCTCTCAGAGATAAGGTTGTTAATGAGAAAATGGGCGATGTTTTTCAACTTACGCAGGGGCTTGTTGTTCGCCTGTTTGGATTTACGGGAAAACCCTTCCTGCTGCCACTGTATCCTTCTGAGTATCAATTTGCTTTGGAGGTTGCTCGTCAGAGCGATGTGACGAATGTTGTCTACGGCCATGGCCGGAAGTGGGCACCAACCTGTGATTTCCCTTTCAAAATGGGAGTCATTGAGGTTTTCGCCCTTAAACAAAACATTTATCTGGAGGAAAAGCTTGCTGACTTCGGTTTGCTGCAGATCCCGCAGCGATGGTGCTATGATCCCTTGGGGATAAGGAGAGATCATCTCAGGTTCAAAAACTTCCATATTTGCCCCCGCCCGGAGATCGTAGAGCAGCGGAACAACCCTACGGGGAGAGATTTGGAATGGCACCTGGAGAGAATGAAGACAATGCCTCCATGGCATGAATTTTACGCTATTGAAGCTGAATATGATCCCATTCGGTATCCCTTCCCGGAGGCGGATTCCCCCTTCTGGAAAAAGATGAAAGATGATCTGAGGGAAGAAGTAAAAAAATGGCGCGAAGATCAGCTGAGAGAATGGTGGGTGATGAGAGTCCACCGCCGAAAGCAAAGATCGTATGGTCTCTTAGAGATGGATAAAGACTTCGATATTTACTACGAAGCCCATGTCGGGTCCTGGCAGCCCATCTCATTCGCTGACTTCATTCCCCCTAGCGCCCCGGGTTCGGGCGAAAGCCCAAGACGAATCGAGGAAATTTCTGAACAAGAGGAAGAAGAGGAGATAGCGGCGACACAACAAGAGATACTAGATAAGCCAGTTGAGGATGTTGAGGCAAAGGTTGAGAAGCCGCTGCAGCAGCAGGAGAAAGGGAAAAGGAAAAGGCTCGAACCAGTCCACATGCCCCTTCCTCACCCGAAACGACCTCGCAGCAGAACTTCAAGTGTTCCTAGCGAATCAGTTGCGGCAGGCTCAATTAGTGCAGGTGTTGGAGAAGTAGTGCTCGAACCACCGCTGCAGGGGACGGAAGAAAGTACCGAGATGGGGACCATCAATGTGGAGGAATACTTCCAGGAGACCGAAAATGTCGAGGAAACAGAAGCTGGAGGCGGACCCAGACCTGAAACGCAAGACTTCGACACTTCTGCTCTATCACTAGAGCACGCAGGTACGCACCCCTTATCCTCTACTCTTACTCCCCTAGTCACGTCGATAGCCGTCCCGGCCGAAGGTTCCCCTGGATCCTCCGTCTTAGATAAATCTCCCCATAACATCATTCACGTTGAACGGTCATCCGACTTGTCTCACGACCTCGCCGCCCCCTTTAATGTTTCCATTTCATCCGAGTCACCAGGACGGGACACACACACCCGTACCACATCACTCGCCCACGCCATTAACCCCGCAACACTTGGATCATCCGGGAGCGATGCTTCACTTCCACACCCTGACTCCCGCTCCCTAGTCCCACGAGTCGTCACTTCACCAGCCCGAACACCCACCACACCTGTCGCTGAGCCCACCGGTGACGTGTCGTCCATGCAGTCCATGTATTTGTTTACACCCTTGGCTGGTAGCCCAGCCGCATTCGAAAATGAATTGGCTATGATCCAGGAGCGTCCTTTAGCAGAGAGGTTGATCCAAGCCCGTCAAAATACCGATAAGATGCTCAAAGAAGCACGGAGAAGAAGAGGGCGATCTCTGGCGAAGGCTGAAAAATGCGCGGTGTTCGATTTGAAGAATGGGAAGCTTCATAAGGTGAAAAAGATACCTAAGGTCCAGAAGCCCCTAGATGAAATGACCCCGGCTGATTATGAGTACCAAGAGAAGATCAAGGACCTAGAGCATCTTGACATAGATAATGAATCTGAGTCTATGCATGTGAGGATAGAAGCATTCCGCACACACGCGAGGATCGCCGACCAGCGCAGATATGAAGCAGAAAATGCCAATGTCAAGCTAGAGGAGGACCTAGCCAGGACACGCTCCCAATTGGAAGATGCTCAAAAGCAATGTGAGCAAATGAGGAAAGAAACGGATGCCTTAAAGCAGCAGGTAGATCAGCTGCAGGTTGCAGCAAAAGATCAAAGCAAAACGCAGGCTGAAGCCGAGGTAAGAGCCAGAGAATTTGAGAGCCGGATCCTGCAGATGCAGCAGCAGCTGTATGAGAAGGCAAACTTGGAGCTGTTTGACAAAGGCAGAATTAAAGACATCCGTTCCCACTTGCTCAAGAACTTCAGATCCCGGGCCTCCAACGCCCTTTCTATATTGTCTTATATAACAGAAGCCCAAAATGCTGCTACACAAAAGGGGCCTATAGTGGACGAGATAATTCAAGAAATAAGAAGCCGACTTGACCTAGCCTTTGAGGTACAAAGCATCAAGTACCAGGATTTGCAAGTCACTGCTATGAGTCGGACAGCAAGAGACTGGTCCACTGTTCAAGCCACGGTCCGTGCCTTCTTCTCCAAAGTGAGGAAAGCTCAGAAGGCAAAACAACTTATGGACGTGTTTGAGCAAGAGCAGCATGCTTCCCTGGGATATTTCCAGGATCTCTCAACATTGGGCTTCCCAAGTTTCACTGATGACGATGGGAACCTTTTAACCAAGGAAGAACTGAAACCAACGTGGCTCAGCTTTGAAAGCGATGTTTCAGAAATCGATGAATGGAAGGAGCCAGTCATGGAAGGGCAGGTCACGGATTTCATTTTCAGATATTGTAGGATCGCGGCCTGTTTGAACGATCTAAGTGTAAGAGCCAAATGTGCTGATATAGGGCAGATTGATCGGTTCCATGTTCTGGTTAAAGCACTGCAAGATCGAGAACCATTTCAGAAGGGTGCCTGGGCCCACGTTCGCCGAACTATGGAACGCATCCGTGATCGCCTTCCCCCGCCGCCACCACTTGATCAGGCACCAGAAGACGAAGAAAAAGGAAAAGAAGTAGCTACGGAGGCCCCCTCGGAAGAAGAAGAGCAGATAGGAGAAGGGTCTGGAGGCAACTCTGGCCCAATGGATGAAGGCTGAGGGTCCTCACACCGAGGCGAGCTCGTTGCCCCGTGAGCCGCCAGGAATGTTGACAATTTCGTCACATTGGAGGGGTAGTGAAAATTAATGTTGTGTAAAGGATTTTCTTGTTCTGGTTTTCTTTATTTTTGTTGATAGTGGCATTGCAGCAATTTTGGTTGTCATTTTTTGAATCCCCTTTGTAGATAACTGTGTAAGAAAAAGCTTCGCTTACAGCATTAGCAAGAACAGGCAGCTTCGCAAACAAGAAATAGGGAAAACATAGGTGCAGGCCTGAAATCTCCTAAGGCATAGAAAGAGCTTCGCAAGCGAAGCTCCCGCAAGACTTGCTTCGGGCCGAAATTCTGCGAAGCATAAAATGTGAAATGCAAAAGTTTCTAAAGTGTGGAGAAACACTTCGCAAAAATTCCAGCGAAGCACCCGCTTCGGCCTTCCTTTTTGGCGAACCGCCCCCAAGAAAAATCTACTTCGCTCAAAACTTTTGCGAAGCACCTGCTTCGGGCGATTTCAGTGCGAAGCTCCCCCATCCGAAGGTTGATTATCCCTGAAAATTTTCTAAGGCATGGATGAGCTTCGCCCAAATTCCTCCCGAGCGGCTGTTTTTGAAGAGGTTCGCGGCGAAGCATTGTTGTAGTCCACTTCGGACGGAGTTGTTGGCGAAGTAGTATACGGCTCGTATCCTCGGCAAAGTAGTAGGTAGTTAAGAGTCGTGTTTTCTACGGGATATAGGAGCTTCGGCATCTGGTCCTCGCGAAGCAGTTTTTGAGAGCCCCTTCACGTGAAGCATTTTTGTGGGTTCATCATTCCAACTTCGGCTCATGATTGTTGTGAAGCATAGCTCCGAATGAGAACCTAGCGAAGCTCTTCCTAGGGCACCTTCCCCAATGACACACATATCAAGAACGGGTATTTCCACGAGGCATTCAAGTGTTTCATAAATGCATTTTTACTTGCCCGAAAGACCCGGGGCCTATTTGTGGCAATGGAAAAGGAGATATCAATTGCAGACCGGAAGGCAGAGCCACTTGAAGGTCACTCGAGCATCGCACCCGGAGAAATTCAGGACAAGTTGGACGGCTCATCAATGCGTGTTTCCCCGGTTGACGCGGTCATACTTGCTAATAAAGGAAAAGGATGTGAAAGCTCATTCTCAGAAGGAGCGGGCGAAAATTTTGTAGTCTTCCGAGGGCGTACTTCCAAATTCAGAGCATTGATGGCTCAGAGGATCGGGTCCTCTATAAAAACCCATGAATTGTAATGAGAAAAGGGGGGGAACTTTTGCTAGAGAATTGTTGTATCTTGATTTCTGCAATAGATATTGAAGACTTTGAGCTCCATTTCTCTCATAAATGTTATCTTCTGTGTTGATTTCTGTTATTCTTTTTCTTCATTTGCATACTGTAATTCTGCATCTTGGATTTAGGTGTGTAATTAGGGATTGAACCTTGGAATCATTCAGAGGGTTATGTAAGAGATTTAATATTGCGTTAAATTCTTTTTATGCTGCCTCGTGGATAGTGGTTTCTGTCAAGTTCATGTGTTTCCTAATTGCTGTAATTCTGAATTCTGGATTTAGGCATAGGAAGATACTTGAACCCTGGAACTCTTCCAGAGGATACATAGGGGAGATAGCGTAGTGTTTATTTTAGTTTCGTTCTTCATATTTATTGCTGTTGTTTCAAGGTATTTGTTGATAATCGTGCTGCTGGTTCTTTCCCACCAAAATCGTTCTCACTTCTTACCCTATCCCCTTTTATTTCTTTCCTGCACTCTTGTCTTAAAAATACCAAGTAGTTTAGTTCAGGAGCCGGCCTTTCTCCGGAGATTGGCACGGAGGGCATCTCTTCCCTCCGGCCTTTCAATGTTGGTCCAGGTCTAGGGCGCGTATACGTACAAAATCCTTTCCTGTGGCAGATTTGTGACCAACGAGTTAGACGTCTGATTAGTTATTAGTTAAAAGAATTAGTTGTGAAGTTGGTTGGGGAAGTTGGGGGAAGTTGGTTGGGATAACCAACTTCCAACCTTATAAATACCCCCTTTTCAAACATTTGTAATCCATCAGAAGCAAGGAGAGCATCAGACTTGGAGAGCATCACCATTGTATGTTGTAACTGTGATTGAATATAATACAAAGGCTGTTATTCTGATCCATATTCTGCGTATGCATTGAGTGAATGTTGAGTTGAGTTGCAGGTTTGAAGCCATTGATGGACATGTTGCAGGTTTTCGAATGCTGATTTGTCATTGCAGGTTTGTTGTCCGTTATCGACGAACAGGTCCCGGAGCAGGAGCGGTTATGGCGGTTGCAAATTCTCTGAGGTCTGACGTCTAGCCGGACGTCTGGTAACCGCCAGACGGCTAGCCGTCAGCCCCTCCACCCGACGTCCAGCCCTGACCAGACGTCTAGTAGCTAGACGTCCTGCACTGCCTGACCTGACGTCTGACCTTGTCCCAGACGTCTGTACTTGTCCATCCGACGTCTGGACCCTTGACGTCCTGACTGAGCCGACTGAAGCCAGAGTTAGCTTACCGACGAGAATCTTGTTGTGTTGCCTAACCCTGATACTAACTGTCATCACCCATATCGGGAATGTACTCACCCCTGTCTACATTTGGCGTCGTTGCCTAATCAAAAACCCGAAGAGTCTAGACAGAGTGATAGAAAAGTGACTAGGTGAATGACTGGTTTCAGGTCACGAAACAACGAACAAATACCGGTAAGAAGAAGCGCACGACTGGCGAACCTACGAGCAAACGAGGCCCCAGAGGTGTCTCACCCTGAGGTAGAACGAGTATGGAATGCTGAAGAGGATGAGAATGCACACATAGAAACTTTGTTGGTGACTGCAGAAAACGAGGAAGAGCAAAGAGCGGAAAGAGTACCCGTAATTGACGACTGGACGGTAACACCCGAACCGACGGAAGAGGAGTGGCCAGAGGATACTGTAGGAGAGAACCTGGTATCGAGGCACCGACGCGGAGGTTCGTGGGGAGGAAGACCGGAGCCACGTCTGGTATATTCGCGAAGAAGGTCGCGAAGCAGAGACCAATTGGAGACGCGTACAAGGCTATTCGAGGCGGATTTTGCACCACCAACAGCTGATAGGCAACCACAAAGAACTCAACACACAACAGTACCTGTATACCAGAACACTATGGCAGGAAATCTTGCCAATAGAACTATACAACAAAAATGCCCACCTTTCTCAGGTGAAGGGAAAGAAGACCCAACCCGACATGTGGGAACTTGCACTACCATTTGGGGAGCAAATGGGGTGAATCAAGACACACAATGGTTGCAATTGTTTCCAGCAACATTGCGAGGCATGGCGATAGACTGGTACTTGAAAAGACAGAGTATACAAGCATTTGCACAATGGGACGACCTGAAGAACGCATTCATAGAAGAATTCCGACCAATGAGAGATGACACTGACATAATCACAGAAATTTGCGTCACGAAGCAGAAAACGGATGAAGATATCAAAAGCTTCAATAGAAGACTGAAACAACTGACGGACAAGATGGAGATGACACCTGCTGACGGTATGGTTAAGCGGTGGTTTCTGGATGGACTACTCCCAAGGTGGAAGAAGAAGATGAAGGCAGTACCATCCTCAACGTATGCAGAAGCACTGGAGAAGGCGAAGAACTTCGAAAGTGAAGGCAAGCAGACAACCGCCGGAATTGGAGGATACTTGAAACATACCGAGGAATCAGACAGTGATGCTGAAGACAAGGTGCAGAGCACAATCCACACATTTCGGAAGGAAATGGAGAAAATACTGAAGGAGGCCAAAAGTGAAAATCGTAAAGACAGGAAGGAAATTTGGTGCTCGGATTGCAAGACGGAAGGGCACTCCAATATCGACTGTCCGAAGAAAGCCTATTGTAACATATGTGAGATTGCAGGTCATCCAGTGGCCGAGTGTCCATTCAATCTAAAGAACAAGCGGCATCAAACTTTGGCCATACAACAAGAAGAGCAGCCAAACACAGGAAGGAATGGACAAGCTGCAACAAGTGGAGGATACAGGAATAACCGTCGGGGAGGAAGACAAGGAGGCCAGAGCCGATTGCAATATGACTCTGAGGGCCGACCGGTTATTCAATGTCGGAATTGTCAAGAATGGGGCCATTTCGCAAAGAATTGCTCCAAGCCGCAGAATGCAGGAAACAACAATCGTGGAAACAATACCACGCAGATGTGCAAATGGTGTGGTCCAGGCAACCACACGGAAGCCAATTGCCCGAACAAGGCAAGTACCAGTGGAACACAGAATATAAACCTGATTGGCATAGGAGAGGTGGAGGAACCAAAGAATGAAGTCCTGGCTGTAACGAGGGCACAGACCAGGAAGATGGAGGAGTACCCGAATCCTGCCAAGGAGAAGGCACGATGGCAGGAAGCCCAAGAGATGATAAGCACAAAATTAGCCAAGGAAAAACGGGATCAACTAATTCTGGAGAAAGTGTTGAAACGATCGGAGATCACGCAGAAGGCAACAATAGAAGGCTTGGTAACGGAGGTGCTGAACACGAAGGTGGAAATGAAGGTCGCCAGTTTGTTTAGCATCGTACCTGAGTTGTATGCTACGATCGGAGAAGTCATCAAGAAGAAGGATGAACCTCGGCAGGTAGCAACTATCAAGCATGACCAGTTCATCGATCCAACAATCCTGATGATTGAAGCAGGAAAGAGGCCAGCTATCGTTCAAATAGAAGTTTTGGACCATAGGCTGAATCAGGTAATTGTTGACGGAGGATCGAGTGTGAACGTAATGCCGGAAAAGACTTGGCGGATAATTGGGCAACCCGCCTTACGATCTCCGACCTTTAAATTATATGGAGCTGACCAGTATGGAATTGAAACACTGGGTGTCTTAATGAACCAGAAGATACGCATAGCGGAACAAGACTTTGTGTTGGATTTTGTCATTATTGCTATGCAGAAGTCCGCATATGATGCACTCCTAGGACGAGGATGGTTGAGAGCAGCCAAAGTTAACCATAACTGGGAGAAGGAAAGGCTATCCTTCAAACAAGGGCAACACAAGTACATCATTAATCTGAAGAATCAAACGGTGAGCCAGGATATAGCGACTTCAGATGATTCGGGGTCCTCTTCATCGGATGGTGAGGCAGGATATGAACCCGACGAGGATGGAGTGTTGCAGCTTGATAACTGCACGGAGGACGAATATGACCAAGACAAGGGTCTATTACACTGGCAGATGGAAGATTACGAAGTTTTCCCTCCCCAATGTTTGTGCATAGAAGCGGAAATAGAGACCAAAAGGGATGAGGCGCAAGAACCTGGAAAAGAGATCAGCAACAAAAGACTGAAAGCAGCAGACAAGGACAAAGAACGAGAGAAGTGGACATTTCCCAAGAACTTTGCAGAATTTACGATGGGAGAAGCGGTCATTGAAGATAAACCTGCCCACCCCATCGCGGCACTAAAAGCAGCAGATGAACCTGAGTCAATCAAATATGAAGGTCCGAGAATGATTCAGGTAAACTTGGGAGAAGAGGGTGAAGAGAAGATGATCAAATGTGGAGATGATTGGGATCCAGTCCTCAAAGCAACAACAATTAAGATTTTTATGGACTATAAGGATGTTTTTGCTTGGACGTATAAAGATTTGAAGGGAGTACCACCCGAACTCTGCGTACACAAGATTCCTCTGATAGAAGGTGCGCAACCAGTGAGAAGGCGGCCTTACAGAATGAATCCCAAGTATGCAGCAAAGGTGAATGCCGAAATTGACAAGATGCTGGATGCAGGCATTATATTCAAGGTTACGACAAGCGAGTGGGTCTCACCAATTGTAATCACTCTAAAACGGGAAGTAGATAAAATCCGAATCTGTGTGGATTTTAGAAGTTTGAATGCCGTAACTATAAAAGATCCCTTCCCAATCCCATTCACAGATTCCATACTGGAAGAAGTAGCCGGCCACGAGATTTATTCATTTTTGGATGGATTCTCGGGGTATAATCAGATCAGCATAGCAGAAGAAGATAAGTTGAAGACTACTTTCGTGGTAGAGAACGGAATATATGCATACAATCGCATGCCATTTGGCCTATGCAATGCGCCCGCTACTTTTCAAAGGATCATCTTGTATATCTTTGATAAAATGTCCACAGGGAATTTTAAAGCCTTTTTAGATGATTGGTCACTGTATGGGAAGACACAGGAACATTTAAAGGCCCTGGGAGAATGCATGAGTTTATGCAGGAAAGCACGAATAGCACTGAACCCGAATAAATGTGTCTTGTTGGTGCCATACGGAAAGCTGCTAGGGCACATAGTATGCCAAGAAGGGTTGAAACCCGACCCAGATAAAATACGGGTAGTGTTACTGATGGAGGAGCCACATGATGTGAGCTCGGTTAAAACTTTTCTGGGAACTGTCGGATACTACAGGAGGTTTATCCGAAATTATGCATTGACATCTCATCCACTAGATGCGCTTACACGGAAGAGTGTTCCATTCAGATGGACAGAGGAACACCAGGTGGCATTTGAAGGATTGAAAGGGCACTTGGTGAAAGCACCTATCCTGGTTTACCCTAACTGGGAGAAAGAATTCCATGTGCATGTGGACGCCTCAAACTTTGCGATTGGATGCGCGTTAGCACAGGAAGGTCAATTCGGGTTAGATCAGCCCATATACTTTGCAAGTAGGCTATTGTCAAGAGCCGAAAAGAACTATAGTACAACAGAGCGAGAAGCATTGGGAATGGTGTATTCGGTGCAGAAGTTCAGACACTATCTGCTGGCTAACCCTTTTGCTTTCTATGTAGATCACCAGGCTCTGTTATACTTAATCAATAAACCAACGATCTATGGACGAGTGAGTCGATGGCTCGTCACCCTGCAGGAATTCGTGTTTAGAGTGGTAGTCAGACCAGGGAAGAAACACGTAATAGCGGATCAGTTGTCAAGGATTCGCTCAGGGGAACCTGCAGAGGGAGGAATACCGGATGAATTTCCCGATGCACAACTGTTCATGATTAATGCTTTACCAGGATGGTATAAGCATATCGGGGAATATCTGTCGACGGGGAAGCTGCCAGACGAGTTGACGGCAGCGGAACGACGAAAGGTAATTACGAAGTCGGCACCCTTCACCGTGATTGCAGGACTGCTTTACAAGATGGGGGAGGATCATATACTTCGACGATGTATAATGGAAGATGAAGTACAACAGACCCTGAGGGAGACACACGAGGGATTGGCAGGAGGACACATGGGACCGGATGCGACAACAAGGAAAGTGTTGTTGGCAGGTCTGTGGTGGCCCACCCTCTTTCACGATGCCAAGCAGTTTGTGACAGCATGTGATACGTGCCAAAGAACAGGGAAACCGTTGAAAAGAGACTTCATGCCACTACATCCATCGCAGCCTCAAGAACTGTTCGAAAGATGGGGGCTGGACTTTGTGGGTCCTCTGAAGACAAGTCGAAGGAGGAGATGTCGATATATCGTAGTTGCAACGGAGTACCTCACAAAATGGGTCGAAGCAAGGGCTTTACCGGACAACTCGGCAAGAAGCACGACTCGCTTTTTGTACGAACAAGTGATTACAAGGTTCGGGATACCTCTACAGCTGACAAGTGACAGAGGCGGCCATTTTGTGAATGCCATTATAAAGAACCTAACAGAGGAGTTCAGGATCTTCCACTCGCTATCAAGTCCGTACTACCCCAGAGCAAACGGGCAGGCGGAGGCGACGAATAAGGTCCTGGTTTCCATCATGTACAAGACATGTGGAGTAGAAGGAGCCGACTGGGAGGAGAGACTACCAACAGTTCTATGGGCGTATAGAACAACTTATAAGCCAACCACAAACAACACACCCTTTCAACTGATGTACGGGCAGGAAGCAGTGGTACCAGTTGAATTCCTTATACCAAGCTTGAGAGTAGCAGTCGACAACCGGTTGAATGAAGAAGAAAGCATTCAGGAGCGACTGACAACCTTGGTGCAATTGGACGAGAAAAGGGTGATGGCTCAATGGGCAACGGAGGTAGCGCAGAAGAGAAGGAAGTTCTGGCATGATAAACACCTTCGGAAGATGGATTTGAAGGTTGGTGGACTAGTTCTCAAATACAACGGTAAGAGAGAACTCAAGCCAGGGAAATTAAAAACCCTGTGGCTTGGACCCTTCCAGGTAGACGAAGTGCTTGAAAACGGGGCAGTTAGACTAAGGAAATTGGATGGAACATTATGCCCCGAGGTAGTCAATGGTTCCAAGTTGAAGGTATATAAGCCACGTGCTGAAGTCAACATGATCAATTTGGAGCGAATTGGAACTCCCAGGAGAGAAGAAGAGGATTCAGGCAGTCAACCTTCTGAAACTAGCGAGCAGGGTAGCGTTGTTCGAGAGGAGGAAAATCAGAACCTGAATTGGTTGTTTGGGAGTGAGGATAGACAAGACCCAAATAACAACGAAGATGACCGACCCCAAATGCCGATAGAGGTCGCTCAACAGGAAGTTCCAATAGAAGAAGAAGAAGACGGAGAAGCCGGAGTCAGGCTTATGCAACGAATGAGAACGGAAACACAAAGGTTGCAAGAAGAATATGAGACTCTAAGGCAGTATAATAATCAGCTACGGGAACAAGTGATAAACGAATTGGATGAAACTATGCAGCGGGTAAACCAGAGGCATGAAGCTCGCCTGGCGGAGTGGGCTGAGCTGGAACAGGGGGAACTGAGAAGAGAGGCAACGGGAAATTCCTCGGAGAGCAGTCTGTTTTCCCTACCAGAAGAAGAACAAGACGAGACTGCTAGCTCAGTTGAGACCCGAAGAGGAAAAGCCTTGGCAATAGATGGCCGTTCCAGAAGTTCCTCGCCTACATTAAACATTGTGCTCAATTCGAAAGACTCCTCACGTACAAGTAAAAATCATCGAGAATGGGCAAGTCTCCCCAAAAATCCAGAGTATGGGAAGTTAGGACAATTGAATGATAGAAAGGGGGGGGGGGGGGGGGGGGGGGGGGGGGGGATGCCAAAATTACCACCGCACCGCGAATGGAGAACACCTTATGCTGGAGCCATGAGACGCCCAACTGAACGGGAAGAGGTAGCTAGGTATCGGATGGCTGCACTAGATTTGCGACAACATAGAAGGGAAGTACGAAGATTGCAACAGAGGGTTCAAGAAACTTCAGTATGGCCCCTCAACACGGTAGGAGATGGAAATGACTCAAGTACCGACTCAGTCTTTTCAGAAGAGTACCGGGAGAATTTGGCTCATTGTACCATGCAACGACAATTTGAGCAAAGGAGATGGAGGCGAAGACTGATGAGAGCCGATAGGAGACTGAGGATCTTGCAACAAACTAACAAAAAACCAGACCCACACAAAACCTAAAAAAAAGGCCCTGAGAAAAAAAATTTAGGTACCTTCGGAGACCGCAAGGAATTCAGAGCACCGACCAAGGGAGGAGCGTGGTTGACCTCCGTCCCGTTAGCTTGAGAGGAAGAAATTCCCCTTCGACTACCAATAGGTCGACTGGTTCTCAATTTGGACTGCAAGGTCCATTTGAGAACCTAGTCCAAGTCAACCCATTACTTCGTGCTCCTAAGAATAGACCGAGAGGTCCATCTCAACGAGCTCGTAGGAACTCGAGACGTCGTCAAGAACGACTGAGGGACCGACCGAATCTCGGGCAGTGGGAGTACAGCAGCCCAACATTAGAGAGATTCGATCGAAAAGAGGCGAAGACGCGGTAACCAAGTCTCTGGAAGGAGAGATTGGGATAGAAACCCCAATCTAGAACGAGGATCAAGCACGTGAGGAAATGATCGAGGTCGAGGTCGAGGCCACAAGAAGACGACCCCACCAAATAGGACACAGAAGACACCACATGAGCTTGATCAATGAAGAGGGTGATATATAACTATATGGATGACTGTTTAATAATGCGACGTAACGACGGAAGGACTGAACGAATTCCATTGGTACCTGCTCACCCGGAACGTACGAATCTTGCAAGCAGACACCGAGAGAGTATAGCAGAACTTAGTCGTCCGGAGAATGTGGTACATCCAAGTACACGTGTGGAAACTAGCAGGGAGCAACTGGATCACGAGATTGCTGAACCGGGAGAGGCAGATATACAAAGGGTGGAAGACTGGATAGAACAGATTCGCCAGATAGCAGCAAGAAATCAAGAAGAGGCTGATAATAATGATGGGCGACAGATAAATAACCACCAAGTTGAAGAACCGGAAGAAGTCAGACAACCGGACTGGCGTATTATTCCACGAAGAAGAGAAAGACGCCGACATCACACCATAAAACTGCTCCAAGTCAGAATAATACAAGAAGACGTCAGAGGACGGAAGAACTTCATAGCGAAAGTACGGACGACTTTGATAGTTTTGAAGAACAGAGTCGTCACTGGCAAAGGGAGACGTCAGATGGCTGGGAACTGCGTATTGGCATGGCCATACGGTTCACCCGACAACATTAAACAGTAGACGTCTAGCCAATTTTGAAAAAAAAAAAAGAAATATAAAATTAGAAAAGTCAAAGTAAAAATCAAAATGAAAAAAAAAGACAAAATAAGGACACCTAGACGTCTAGGAAGGTCGACGTGTCGCGCATGCATGCAAACAAGTTAGTTGGAGCGGTTGAGAAACGGTTTTTAGGAAACTATATAAGGAGGAGAGACTTCATTCTTCTCACATCGCTTTCAGGTGGCAAGGAAGAGCACGTGAAGGAGGAGAGCGCGCGGCAGGAAAAGCAGGAGCACGCGGCAGCTGTTGCAGACGGCTAGGGCAGAGGAAGAAGGTTGTTCGGCGACAGGTGGAGTGGAAGGTTGCATCAGACGGCTGAGCACTCTGACGGCTAGGACCGGACGTCCACACCGACGTCTAGCCACCCACCGAGACGTCCAAACCCCACACACCCACACCCGACGTACGCAGGAAGGAGACGCCTAGGGACGTCGAACAGAGACACCTGACGTCTAGGGCCACTAGGTGGAAAAAGGGAGACATGAGGACATCACAAATAAAGCGAGAAAGACTTCTACACGGAGTGACAAGCCGACTCGTGGTAGCCAAGCGGTTGCGGCACCAACAGGAGGTAGCAATGAGAAGTCAAAACTAAAGTGCGGAAGCTGGACAGTCCAGAGGTAGGAGAGAAGCAGCGGAAGTGGCAACCCGCCGAGGCAAAGAGATTCACCCAAGCGAAAAAGCACCCATTCCGGTAGAGGAGATGACCTGGGTATGTCCGACAGGAGATTTCTGCCGGCAATGGTGGGCGGATACACCCAGGGATCATCCGGTGAAATCCAAGATCAAGGCAGTGGGGGTACACTTTATTTTGCAGGCTCCTCACTTTGACCGGGAGATTTTTAAGGAATATCTGGTGCAGATACTGGAGACTTATGATGAAAGAAGGCACAACAGTCTGGTAGAAATAGACGGTACTGCACTGGAGGTTGAATTCACTCCCGAAGCTTTCCAGCACACTTTTGGGCTTCCTCTTAGGGGCCAACCGGTGTTAAATGAAAGAGATCCGAAGAAGACGATGGAGCTGATTATGAGTGTGACTAATCTGACGAAGGAGGAAGTAGATGCCATGCTCCGCGTCCACGGCGGAAGAGGAGTTAAGCAGCCACAACTCCGTAATGAAGGGTATGAGGTGATCATGAATGTAATCATGTCTAGGCTGTCAGGAGAGCAGCGAAGTTCAGATCTGCCAATTTGGCTGATTCCTTATTTACAAGGGATAGAGCGGGGAGAACAGTATGATTGGGCAACGTATCTGTCCAACCGGATACAGACGTTTCTGCTGAGGACAACAAAGAATTTCTCGATGACGTTTCACGCAATTGGACTGATTCTGGATGCGGCGGTAAGAGCAGAAATTCCCATCCCAGACTTTGAGGCTTCAAGGGACGTGCCACCAAAAGGACCATCCATCTGTAGGTGGATAGAGTCACAGCCAGCCAAGAAGACGCCAACAAAGAAAGCAAGGGTAAAACAGATTTCCCACAAACCGCGTCAGGAGAAGCTGGTGGCTGAGCCAGAAGGGGAGGATAAGGGAGCCACACAGACTCGAGAGTCAGAAGTACAGAAACAAAAGCAAGCCCAATCTCCAGATGAACCTAGACAGAAGAAGGGGCGATTTGACGTGCCACCACAGAATCTCTCACGAGAAGCATTACAAAAGATAGCAGAGAATCTGGAAGTAGCTCGTAGTCGGGAACTGCAGCAGAGAGAGGAATCTGAGTTTTCCGCAGCAGCTACACTGCATGATCAGGCAGTTGGGACAAGTACAACTAACCCAGTTGGACCAGACGAGATTGTTGCAGAAGAAGAGCACATAGGTCGCATGGGTTCACCTGATGTGTCAGATAGACCAGTGGCAAGGCCAACAACATTGGCAGACACTTTGAGCACATTCTCTATAGAGGAGATGTTTGCTACAGCCGAGAAAGTAGCAGCAGCTAGGAAAGCTGCAGGAATCAGTGGTAGCTCTGGAGTAGAAGAAGGACTACGACCAGCAGCTACAGAACAGTGGGAGAAGGAGACGGAAGAGCCCACAAAGGAGACAACAACAGAGATTCCGGGAGTAGATATTACCAAGGATGAAAGAGAACAGTCACCGGAACTGGTAGACCTGAATAAAAATGAAGAACAGGAAGAACAGGACAGTGAAGCCCTGGGACGGTCTACAGGAAGCCCATCTGTTCGCCAGAAAGACAAAGGCAAAGCAACTGCACGGGAGGCTGAACAGATTGATGCTTGGTCCCAGGAGATTCTTCTCAGGTTACCAAATTTTATGGATCCCTCAGACGAGATGGATGAGCACGCAACACTCTGTTTTCAGAAATTGGCACAAGTGATGCAGAGTCTGAGCTTGCAGTTTAGCAGCGCCTGTATGGGCCAATGGAAGAAATGGCAAGGCATGGTGGAAGATGAGCTTGACCGATTGGTTAAGTGGGCAGTTCAGGGACCTTGGCGGAGAGATATTTCAAGTATTTACGCAAAGCAGCCTTGGTCACTACCCACGGCCCAAGTGCAGACGATGGAGGATGTGGCAGAATTGCCAGACAGGACACCGAGTCTCTATTGTGAGACAGAACAGATTTACGTTTGCGGCCACGACAAGAATCCACCACGGGCTACGGAGCACGGCACGCAGGTGGAAGTAGTGCCAGAACTGTTACCCATGTATACACAGCTGAATTTTCTCGCACACTTGTTACAGTGGTTGGGCGAGGGAATCAAACACATCAGTTCAGCTAAGGACATCATGGAGCAAGAGGTTACAAAGGCTCTGTTGGAAAAGGATAAACTCTTAGCTGAAGGCATGGAACGCATGGAACGAGTCCACGAAGGGATGAAGGAAGTAAATGCAAGTTTGACAGCTGAGTTGGTGGAAAGAAACCAGCAATTACAGATAGCAGTGGAGGAGATAGACCAACTCAAGAATCAGAAAGAACTGTTGGTTAAACAGGCAGCCTCATTTTCAGTCAGTAGAAGTCAGCAAGAGCGAGCTTGGGCTCAAGAAAAGGAAGAACTATTGAAAAGAAATGCAGCTTTGGAGGAAGAACTGCGGAAGGCAAAACAACAACCAGGTGCACCAACAGCTTCTCTTTCAGAGGAATTGTTGAAGGATATGTTCCGCAGCAGGGAGACAGAGCTACTGACTAACCTGAAGAAGACAGAAGAGAGAGCAAATAACTTGGAAGTCGAATGGGCAAAATATTATAACTATGCCAAAAGACTCAAGGAGGAACGGGACCAACACCGTCAAAAGCTTCAGGACTATGAACAGGCACTGAGGGCTGCTACACCAACAGAGGTACAACAAACTGAGGCTGGAGCTTCAGCATCGGAGCGGAGAAGGTCGCTGAGGACATCGACTTCTTCGAAGGGGAGGATAGATGTAGACAACAGTTCTAAGCCCTAGGACTGACTGGCACATTCTCCAACAATTTTGTAATGTAACTGAGCAATTTTGTCTAAGTGTTTGCAATGTAAGGAAGTCATCAGACGTCCAGTTTTTGTCAGACGTCTGGGCTGATCGCGGACGTCCGGATCGGCCGTCAGATGTCTGGTCTGACTTCCAGACGTCCAGTTTGACTGCCAGACGTTTGGGCTAGTGGCCTGACGGCTAGTTAGCATAGGTTAGACGTCTGATTAGTTATTAGTTAAAAGAATTAGTTGTGGAATTGGTTGGGGAAGTTGGGGGAAGTTGGTTGGGATAACCAACTTCCAACCCTATAAATACCCCCTTTTCAAACATTTGTAATCCATCAGAAGTGAAGGAAAGAGCCTCAGACTTGGAGAGAGATCATTGTTGTATGTTGTAACTGTGATTGAAGCATAATACAAAGGTTGTTATTCTGATCCATATTCTGCGTATGCATTGAGTGTATGTTGAGTTGAGTTGCAGGTTTGCTGCCATTAATGGAGTTGTTGCAGGTTTGAAACCATTGATGGACATGTTGCAGGTTTCCGAATGGTAATTCGTCATTGCAGGTTTGTTGTCCGTTATCGACGAACAGGTACCGGAGCAGGAGCGGTTATGGCGGTTGCAGATTCTCTGAGGTCTGACGTCTAGCCGGACGTCTGGTAACCGCCAGACGGCTAGCCGTCAGCCCCTCCACCCGACGTCCAGCCCTGACCAGACGTCTAGTAGCTAGACGTCCTGCCTGCCAGACCTGACGTCTGACCTTGTCCCAGACGTCTGTACTTGTCCATCCGACGTCTGGACCCTTGACGTCCTGACTGAGCCGACTGAAGCCAGAGTTAGCTTACCGACGAGACCCTTGTTGTATTGCCTAACCTTGATACTAACTGTCATCACCCATATCGGGAATGTACTCACCCTTGTCTACACTTGGCGCCTTGACTCGTGCGAGCATCTTCTTTGGTCTATCCTTAGTTTGTTTGCTGCACCTCATGTCATTCCTCATCCTCCATTGTCAATGTATGCCACCTTCCGTTTTCATCACTGGAACTATCTTCCTCTTGAGGATTCCAAATATGTTCCACTTCCAGTTGTTCAGGTTTTTTTCTCCTTGACTGCAATTCTTTGACTTCTTACAGGCTGATCACTTCTTCCGTAGTTACATCTCCCATGTCCTCGCGGCAAGGAATCTATCATCCACCTCTCCAATCTTCACACATGCTAGGCTTGAACTTTAGACAATGATGCCAAAAATTGCACGACGGTGAGTATTTTGACAGTTAGAGGAACAATTGGAATGATAGATGCTAGGAGCCAACTGAGACTGCAGTCATTGCTGGTTTAACTTCATATATTCTAAATCCTTCTATGGTAACTCTAATTGTATGGCAAACCCACTTGTATGATAAGTTACCAACTTGCACTTGTATGACACTATCAGCATGCACTTGAATGAGAAATACTTGTACAATACAATTACAATCCAATCAAGGTGGCAATCTCCTAACAGTTATATATTGGCAGTGACTTTGTACGGTGACAACTGCATCACACCTTGTACGACACTCATGACGACCCTCATATGGTAGTTTGAAAACAATGCTTGTACGAATTTCGTACAATTATACTGCACTATATCTTCCTGTAACTTTTGTTTGCAACTCCTTGTAACCTGCACACATAGAACTTGGTACACAACCTAACAATCTACTGCAACATAGTCTCACACAAACATGCACACATAGATGAAAATGGAATGTCTTTTCATTATCATTGCATGTCCAACAATAGCATTACAAGTATGTCTACACTTGTAGTACACAGATTATATAGAATGCTCTGACTTCACAGGACAATCTTGTAATCCTCGTACTCTCCAAGACTATTGTCTCTTACCATCATTGTTGAACAAATGAGTGGGGGGTCCTTTTATGCTTATGGGTCAGCACTTAGAAGATATTGTTGCATGAACACCTCACCACATAACTGCCTACATTCTCATTATACGACTATGACATTAGTCGTGCATTAATCTCATGATGTCATCCACGTCATCTAATCAAAATGGCATCTTGCATATCATTTGAAAATACATTTCTTTTTCATTTGACTCATCTACATTTGATTTCACATTTGATTTACATTATAAAACTTGTGCACATTTTGCATTTATTCTTCCTATGTACAATGTCTACTTTGGCTATTGTCCAGAACTAGCTCCTACATCTCCCTCTATTTCATTTATCAATGCTATATTGAAATCGCTCTTGCATCTTTTTTGAATATGATCATGGTGAATGTATGTTTTGGAACGTTTTTGGAAAATATTGTGAATTCCAACAAATCTAATTATGGAGCTAGAGTATTGGAAGCCTTATTAATTTTATTCATGAAAGCATAATATTTAATATTTATACAAAGCTAGAGGCTATGATTAGCCTGTAACAACCCAGGTGTTGTAGGTGAGTTGGAGGAGAGGGCAATCCTCCAAGGGAGGTCCCAGGTTTGAATCTCCACCCTATAAAAAAAACCCAAAATCCAATTGATAATGTTGGTGCGGGCAGGGCGACTCGGCGCGACCCCGGGCCCACCCCGCAAGGGGTTTTCGCTTAAAAAAAAAATGATTAACCTGTAACAGTGTGATCCCTAATCCTACCAACCATCTAACTATGGAGTACATAATATTCTATCTAACTGTAGCTTGCTAAAATAAACCAATTTCTAACTTTATAAATTGTGCATGTTGGCTTTTAGATTTCCAAATTAGTGTCCACTAGTTTATTTTCTAAAAACTAAATAATGTAATAAAATAATTAATAACCTAACATAGAGCATCATACTCCTATGCTTCCATCCATTGAGGGTAGTAGGAGATCAATGTTATAAGTGTACAATAAGTAAACCTTCCTAAACCAAGCCCAACACCGGTCAATGTCAATGAAATTATTGCCTAATTGGATAACTTTCTTATTTTATATGTAAGGCATTAAAAAATGCGTTTACATATTTCTCTTTATAACCCAAGAACTTTAGGCAATAGTTGTAAGAATAAGAAATGAAAGTGTTTGTGAAAATACCTAAGTAGCAAACACTAATTGTAATGAAATGAAATGTAATGCAACTGTCATTGCAAACTTTAATTAATCAATTGATTATAAGGTTTGCTAAGGTAATTAGAATAGGAAGTTGGGCAGTTTTGTAATGATGTCCTGGGATTTGGTTGTGCCAACCACCAGGACATTGCTTTAAATAGACCCCTTTACTTCATTTTGGATATGCTAGAACATGTATGCAATGCAAGACAATGCCATGTGTTGTAACTGTGTGTATGCTTGGTTGACGAGAGAAGTCTGATTGCAATCACAGAGATTGGAATCTCTGCCATGATTGTATGCCATGGAAGTCTGATAATAAAGATATATTCATTTGCCCTCAATGTGTGTCTAATGATGTGGTGATGTCTATGGTAGAATGTTAGATTCTTGTGCAAAGTGTTGGTTGCAGGTTGACAGACTCATACACTGTGGAAATTACATTCGCTGTCCAAATTACAGCTGCAGTTAGAGTTACAGTCACCGTTGCCATTAGACCCAAGCCAATGTCAAAGGAAGCTGATGCAAAGTGAGAAGTGTCGTCTGTGACATTGCTGTTAGAGATTGTCGACATGTCATGCTGTCATGCCGTCATGAGGATCGTCGTTAGAGACTGTAACTGCCATCTAGGACGTTGTCGACTGGGAAGTGTCGTTAGGCCAGTGCGCTGACTGAGAAGTCCATTAGATCAGAGTGTCGATGGATGTATGCCATCTAGTTGTGTTGTTGTCTAAGCCCAACCTGATGACTGAAACTACACTTGTCATCTGGAGCATGATGTTGTCTTAGACAGAGTATTCTCCCATGAACTGCATATCCTCATCCTAAGAACTGTCATTCTCTCATCCCCGGGGATCCTTACCGCTATGCTACAAGAACAAGCAAAATACACTAGGCCATCAAACTCAAGGAGCTTAAAGAATAAAAAATAGTATATCAATCTTCCAAGCCATCAATTCCTAACTAGGAAGTCCTCTAGGGCATCATTCCATAGCAATACAGTCTAAAACATATCCATAATGACTTCTTATCCAAAACAAAAGGCATGCGAGACACTCCTTGACTAGGGCACTATTCCACATTCTATAGTCATGTACATTCATGCAAACAACCAAACATGGCCCATTTTATATTCACATAGAAGGCATTCAAAATCATAAGGAAATCATCATTCTTCAAAGATATTACCTATTGTAGTGTGCCTAGGAGAGTTGCTCATGTCCATGTTGATGTTTCTTCAAATCTGCCCCTTGCTTCTATGCCTAGAGGAAACCCATGATATAACCATGGAAGCTTGTTGGAAGAGAAAATGAAAGAAGCCACTTCTCATGGAGAAGAACCAGTTATTACCTCATGCATGAATCAAATTCATCAAGGTGAAGAGAGGAAAGAGTCGTAAGATGGGGTTCTAGGATGAAAACAATACTCTTTTGGAACCTTTTCAAACTCTTTTAAACTCTGTTGATCCTATTGCCACTTGCCACAGTACCTCATTTAAAGATCAATCATTGACAATGTTTCATAAACATTTATTAAAATCATAATGATTAATCCTTCTTCACAAATCTAACCATCATCATAAATCAATTAAAGTGCGTTCATCAATATGCATAAAAAGTTGTCCATGGGGTTTTGGGCAAGCAGTGGGGAATAAATATTTCACATTGTAGACCAAAGTTCTAATCCCATGGGTGAACCTTGAAAAGTCAAATGGTAGGAGCTCAACTGGTTAAATACATCAATTTTCAAGCGCAGAGACCAAGGTTCAAATTTTGCCAAACAATATATACGTAATTGCCAAGATGTTGTAATACCATGGTAATATGGTCAATGATATAATGCGGGTGGTGCCCATTTCAATCCCATTCAACCAATTAAAAAATATATATACATGAAGAGTAACAAAACATAATAGATAGGTCTCATATATCAGTAATTAATTATAGGGTTGACCAAAATTATATCAAGATCTACCCCCATTATTAACTAAGATTTAATTGTCTTGGGGATGTTACACCCCATTTCCCTTATTAAAGCATCATCTCAATGTTCAACAAACAAATAGGGAAATTCAATTCTCATTCTTCTTTTGTCTTTCTAGTTAGTGTTTCTCTTGCTGTCTAGGTCCCAATAAACCTTCACTTATTGCATGATGCATTTCTTGTTACTAAGAGTGCGCTTTTTCCAGAACTTGGATCAGCTTCATTTTTAACATTCCTTCATTTTTGACCTGCAAAGCTTGCCAATTCAATATGTGTGATTAGTTAGGGATGTGAGGTTTCAACAGAGTCACATGAAAAGCATTGTGCACACAAGACACTATTTCTGAGTATGAATGATGTATTTAGTTTCTTTTTACACTACAACAAAATTGATTGCTGATAAGAAAGAAAAGTAGAATTCCCCCCTCTTGTCCTAAGAATGCTAAAACACATCATTGATTTTACAATTTTACTTGTAAATTTGTAGATTCTCACTTTGCAATAAACTGTGGAGGGCAACAAAAGACAACTTCTAAAGGAATTTTTGAGTGCGACAATGAAACACTTGATGTTGCATCATTTTATGTGAGTGACACGCAGAGGTGGGGAGTCAGCAATACTGGATATTTTATGGACAGTTCTGGTCCAAATTATACAACCACCACTCAATCTCAAATTGCAAATACATTAGATACAGAACTGTTCCAGACAACATGCCTATCTCCCAGTTCACTAAGATACTATGGTTTAGGACTTGAAAATGGACCATATACTGTAAATCTACAGTTTGCTGAGATAAATTTTGTAGATGGAGAAACCTGGAAGAGTCTCGGGCATCGCATTTTTTATGTTTATGTTCAGGTATACTACTAAATTCCCATATGATTTCTATTCTTTCTAAATCATTGTCTTTATGGTACATATTATTTTCCATGTTGTGCTCTTTTTTGGTCTTTTGCACTTTTGAAATGGTAAGAGTGCAACATGTATCAAAATCATCAGCATTACAATCAAAATGCATGGAAGCTAATTGCATTCTGATATGTAGGGGAATAAAGAATTAACGAATTTCGACATCCAAAAGGAAGCAGGGGGTTCAAATACAGCAGTAGTTCGATCTTTGAAGACAAATGTGACTGAAAATTTCCTTGAAATTCATTTTTTCTGGACTGGAAAGGGAACTTGCTGTATTACAACACAAGGGACCTATGGACCTCTAGTATCAGCTATAAGTGTTACACCTGGTAAAGAGAATGATGGAATCTTATTTTAATTTTATTTAATTTAGAGAAGTTGTACGCAATATGTTCTTTTTTTGAATGGGAACAATGCATTTAAATTTTTTTTGTTCTCCTACAATGTCTATAAAACTATTTTTGTAATTTACAACTGTAAGTGCATGGAAAAATTTAGACATCTTTACTGCTAACTAAATTGCAATGTGTGTAGATTTCACTCCTACTGTTACAGACGAGCCACCATCCAACATGCCTCAGAAAAAAATCAAGACAGGAGCAGTAATTGGAATTGTTATTAGTGTTTTGGCTGCAGTTTTTATATGTCTTGCATTCATCACTTTTTATAGGAGGAGAGTTCGGAAGGCCTCAGAAATAGAAGGTGAACATGAAGGAAATAGAAAGACCTTTAGGAGACCAATGAATTAAATTTATGTTTCTCCCAGTTATTCCTAATTGAATTTAATATGAAGGAATTTGGAAGTTGTGAATGATATCATTCCCATATTAATTGTTACATCTTGTTTTTCCATCAGCACTACAGGGAATCCATGCAAAACCAAACATTTTCAGCTATGCTGACATGAAGACTGCAACAAGAAATTTTGACGAAGAGAATAAGTTGGGCCAGGGAGGATTTGGTACAGTGTATAGGGTATGTTGATATGTATTCCAGTAGTTGCACCTGTGCTTCCAGATTTGTGCACACAAATAAATCCGTAGGCTGTGTATTATATTCACTTTCATTTGTGTTTCGTATTATGGTTATATATATCTGATGTCTACCATGCTGACTGAATCTCATTCTCTATTGTTATGTTTCCTCTTAAATTTATCTGATTGTTCTGGCACTTGATTATGGTAAATTGATAGAGCATTCTTCCAGATGGAAAAGTAGTAGCAGTGAAGCAACTGTCAGCTGAATCCAAACAGGGAAAACGTGAGTTTATTAATGAAGTAGCTGCAATATCTGCAGTGCAACACAGGAACCTTGTTAAATTGCATGGATGCTGTTTAGAAGGAGAACATCGACTTTTGGTCTACGAATATCTAGAAAAACAACAGTCTTGCACAAGCTTTATCTGGTAAACATATGGCTGGACCACTTACATTGATTTGTAATATTCATGTTGCACTCATTCATTATATAGTAGCAAATATGTGGGTCTCATGTATGGTAAATTGCAGGTAATATAAATTCCAATGTCCAACTCACTTGGCCTACTCGTTTCAACATATGCATTGGAACTGCACGTGGGCTTGCTTACCTTCACGAGGAATCCAGCATCCGAATAGTGCATCGGGACATCAAAGCTAGTAACATCCTGTTGGATAACTTTCTGAATCCTAAGATTGCAGATTTTGGTTTGGCTAAGCTATTTGATGATACCAAAACTCATATTAGTACCAGAGTTGCTGGCACAGTGTAAGACCTCCTTGATGATTGGCTTTTAGTTTTCTAAAACCTTTTAGAGATTATGCTTCCATTGTGAGAAAATACATTATTATGTTTATTTTTCTGGTGTTCTAAAAGCTTATGTGAACAAGATATGTTTTCTGGTCACATTTTCTAGTGTTTGTTGATATACTTTTCTTTGGCTCCTTGCCTGGTATTACTGCAATTTTATTTCTTTAAGCTGATCACCGAACTACAATTTGTATGAGAATATTTGCAATGGGTTGCAAGTTGCACTCACAAGAGTTACATATCATAGGATAGCCTTAGTTGGGATTCTAGTTGAGCTTATGTTTGCATGTTTCTGATTTGAAAGTATTTGTGCTTGAAGAGGGTATCTGGCTCCAGAGTATGCAATGCGAGGTCACCTCACAGAAAAGGCAGACGTGTTCAGCTTTGGGGTAGTTTCTCTTGAAGTGGTGAATGGTAGGAGCAATATGGAGTCAAGCTTTCCACAAGATAGAGTTTATCTTCTGGAATGGGTATGTGGTGAATTTTCTTCAGTTGTGCAATTAATTGTAATTTAAGTCTGTTGTAGCCATTACTACACACCCTCACCTGCTGGTCACATTATAGGCTTGGAATCTGCATGAGCAAAACCAGCTGCTGGAATTGATGGATCCTCACCTAAGATCAACATATTCAGAAGAAGAAGTCCTCAGGGTGATTGCAATAGCCCTTCTCTGCACTCAAGCTTTGCCTTCCATGCGCCCATCCATGTCTCGTGTGGTGGCAATGTTGACTGGTGATGTTGAGGAAATTCCTCCCGCTACTCACCCTGGTTACATCACAGATTGGCAATACAACAACCATGTTGCTGCACAAGATTCTAGAAGCACATCTACTGTGCTAACATCAAACCACAACAACACAGAGATAATACTGCTTCCACATTGTTCTCACCTGTAAATGCAGATGTGACTGCATCAATGATCCGTCGTGCTATAGGAGATGGCCGATGAACACTAATTATGAAATTTTTATGGATTTAGAGGGTGTTTTTTTGGTTCTTGCTATTTCATTGTATCCTTTGGATGCATCTTATGCAGCAGTTGAGTGGTGAGTGTAGCCAATAATGTGTATGTATGATATGGGAGATTGAATGCAAGTTGAAATTTGCATGCTTGCTTTATGTAGGACATGTATATTCTCAAAGCCCTTCAGTTTATGGGCTATTATGATTTTACATTCATTGTACAAATTGCAGACACAAAATGAAGATGCAGGCAGACATATTCACATAATTGAGCTCTACAAACATATATTTCAATTTCTATTTTTATGCATGTCATTTTCAGGAGTTGCATGCTGACCCTCAATGTAATCCTGATTATTACAGTTAAAATTTAGATTATTTGAAGTATGTCCGTTTTAAACTTACATGATTCGTAACCTACTGTGCTAACATCAAAGCACAACAGCATAGAAATAATACTGCCTTCCACATTGTTCTCACCTGAAAATGCAGATGTGACTGCATCAATGATCCACTGTGCTATAGGAGATGGCCGATGAACACTTATTATGAAATTTTTATGGCTTTAGAGGTTGTTTTTTTGGTTCTTGCTATTTCATTGTATCCTTTGGATGCATCTTATGCAGCAGTTGAGTGGTGAGTGTAGCCAATAATGTGTGTATGTATGATATGCAAGATTAAATGCAAGTTGAAATTTGCATGCTTGCTTTATGTAGGACATGTATACTCTCAAAGCCCTTCAGTTTATGGGCTTTTATGATTTTACATCATTGTACAAATTGCAGACACAAAATGAAGATGCAGGCAAACATATTTACATGATTGAGCTCTACAACCATATATTTCAATTTCTATTTTTATGCGTGTCATTTTCAACAGTTGCATGCTGACCTTCAATAAAGTTCCAAAGTCTCCAGATTACTCAGGTACAATAAATTGAAATGCCCAACATTTAGACTATAAGAGTTGAACCCAAGAGAGATCAAGATTTAGGCTATGTCAATGACTAGAGTTGAATCCAAGACCTTGTTCTCCCATGGAAGACTCAACCACTGTGCCACAGGGTAAACAGATATGGTTCAAAGCTCTAAACCCCATTTTATGAAAAAATTTACATTGATTTGTGAAGCCCAAAATAAAACCACTCAAAATGAATGAACATGATAAACCATAAAAACTACATCATTTTTTTTTTTTCACTAAGTGGTAGGAAGCTTGAAGACCCAGGAATACCCAACTTTTGGGTTAGCAGTGGCAAAGTCCCATGGCTTTAAACACAACAACTAAATTATGTTTACTTTATGAAAACATGAAAACTAACATAAGTAAAAACGTTTTTCCTTAATATTTGGAATGCAATCTGTTTTATTTTTATTTTTTTCCCTTGAATCTTTCACAGGCCCACTTGGGGATCATAGGGTGCTCGATTTTACTTCTAGAGATTCCTATGTTGACTATATTCAAATATTTTTAAAATAAAAATATATAAATTTTAAATATTAAATAATTTGAAAATGCATATTTTATATATTAAATTTAGGTATTAAATTTTATACTTAATTATATTAAATATAAAAGTATATTTAATATATATAGGGTGCTTAATTTTACTTCCAAAGATTCCTTGAAAATGCATATTTTATATATTAAATTTAAGTATTAAATGATTATTTGTAATAAGTTTTTATTTTCAAGAATATGTAAATAATCTCAACTTCTTTATTCTTATTTATTCTTCATTCTTGATTTTAATTATTTTATTTTAATTTATATTGACCCTGTAAATGCAAGGATGGTGGTTACATGTGAACAATTATTTCAAATCTTGTATTTTAATGATGTTTAATATTTTTTATTTTTTAAATTATTTTTAAATGCATCTTAGACATATCAATAAATTAATCTTGTATTTTATAGTAATAATTAAATATTTTAATCAAATGGTATTAGCTCAACTGACTAGATTCTTCAACATTCAAAGAGGAGACCCAAGTTCAAATCTTGCCCGTTAGTCCCAGGGAGCATAATGGTTTGGGCTTTGGCTCTTCTTGGGAGGTCCAAGGTTCAAACCGCGACATGGGCAAGTGTGTGAGGGGGTAGGTGTGTGTATGGATGTGTGTTTAGCCCCTATTGATATAAGCTCAGCTCTCCCCTTAGGAGAGGTCATGGTGGGATGGGGATGCCTATAGTGTCGGGCATAGGGGTTTCTCACACTAACCAAATCAAAAAAAAAAAAAAAACTTGCATCCAAAATGTTATAATTGATGATATAATATGAGTGGGACCTTTGGGGCTATTTCAATCTCATATAAACAATTGAAAAATAATTGAAGGTTTTAAGGTCCTTGTAATCCATCATGTTTCCATTATTCTTTTGCCAATATTTAATCATTTTTGCCCCTAACTTTTAACTTTCATTAGTTTTATCCTTTATCTAACCCTCAATCCTCAACTTTTATTGTGGAGTGGGGGTTTGATAAAGGATAAAACTAATGAAATAGCTTTCTAGGTTAAATTTGAAGAGAGAATTTGTCAAGCTAATCCTTAACCTATAGATCTTACATAAATTCATGCATGACTTGGTGTTGAAGGATATAACTCTTGACATGGATGATCTCAAATGATACTCTTATAATTATTTGATTCAAATATATGGAAAAATGCTTATGAGCTCTAAGAATCAAAGAGTAGAATATAGTTAGACAATTGCATTTGAATGAACTTTAGAAGTCTTATGGTTGGTTGTGTTAGCTAAAACAATGAATAAATTTAATGTAATTTGTAATCATAAAGATGTTGTGACTTCTTCATGGTTGGTTTTTTTTGCTATAATTTTTTTTTTAATTTGGATAGTGTGAGAAATCCATATGACCAACATAAACTCTTGGGTAGAGAGAAACCTTTATAGCCTCTCTTAGGTGGCCGATAGTGTCGTCACATCCCGGTATACCATTATTTAGAGGGAAGCCACATGAGGTTTTTTTTATGTGTCCACAAAGATAGTACAAGGGGTGGTTTGAACATTGGACCTCCCATTGATTAGTGTTAGGACCGTCCCATCCGGGTATACCATTATTTAGAGGGGCAAGCCAGGGTCAAAAAAGAGGAACATTGGACCTCCCATTGATTAGTGTTAGGACCGTCCCATATGGGTATACCATTATTTAGAGGGAAGCCACATGAGGTTTTTTATGTGTCCACAAAGACAGTACAAGGGGTGGTTTGAACATTGGACCTCCCATTGATTAGTGTTAGGACCATGTTCCAAAAACCAACTGTACTTCAAAGATGCATAGGGTGTGGTTCAAACAGTAGACCTCCCATTTTTTAGTGTCCAACTATACTTCAAAGATGCATAGGAGGTGGTTCAAACACTGGAACTCCCATTTATTAGTGTTGAGGCCATGTTCCAAAAACTAATTGCGCTACAATGAACTTTTAATTTAAAGTAAACATGTTTTTTATTTATTTGGATAGTGTGAGAAATTTGGTTGTTTTTGCTATGATACCTAGAAATAGGTATATGGAAATAATATATTATATTGTATATGGGTATTATGGATAGTTGACATGAGTCACACATAACCTAGGGTTGATTACATTATTCTATTATAATAATGAGCGGGATGAGGGTTTATAAGGGGTATATAAAGAAAGGATGTTGTCATTGTAATCATCATCATTCATATGAAGCATTACTTGTCATCGTCTTTACCCACGAGGTGGCTTATGAGAATTTTCCCTCTCTAAGTGGTGCTCTCATCTTGGGAGATCTTGTGGAGTTATTCCTATTGGTTTTGCCCTACCCTCAGGGTATTATCTATCTTTGTCTCATTTTGTGGATTGTTATTGTGTATAATGTTTTGTAGATGAATGATTTGATATTTTTGCATAATGGTGAATGGTTTCTATTTGTGAAAATAAAGTTTTATAACAAGTGGTATCAAAACAACAATTCTAGCAAAGTGGGGTTTACTTTTTATGGATTGAAAAATTAGGGCAATTTTTTTAAATGTTTCATTTTTGGGAGCCATATCTTTGTGTAAAATTGACTTGATTCAGATGATTCTTGCACCATTTAGTTTGGAATTTAAATAGCTTTAAAATGAGTGGTCATATCAGGAATTCAAGTTGTATTGAGGGAGATATGACCCTATGAAATAAACCATATAGAACAAGGATAGTGTTAGGGTAGTTTTTTTAGAAAACGTCTCATTTTCAGGAGCCATATCTTTGTTAAAAAAAATTCAATTCAAACGATTCTTGCACTATTTTGTTTGAAATTTGAAAAGCTTTAAAATGAGTGGTCATATGAAGGAATCTAAGTAGTATTAAGGGAGATACAATCTTTTGAAGTCAATTTTTTGAAACAAGGGTAGTGACAAATTTTCAAATTGTGCTTTTTCTAGAAAATAAAATTTGAGATATCTATTAGTTGGGGTAAGCAAATCATTTGTTATTTTTTAGTTGTTTATGTGAAATTCTAGCTTTAAAACCTATGGGAGATATATATTTTTGTAAAACCCTAGTTTGCATTACCATTTTTGTGGATGTAAACTCATAGAGTTACAAATTGTTTTTGGAGAGGATGATATTGATGTTTGAGAATGGTGGATGAAGTTTAGATCTTTATAGTTTGATAATTATTGTTGACAATTCCATCTTAACAAATTTTTAAAGGAGGAAGCTTATTTTTGGTGGATAAGTTTTGTTAAAGAAAATAACTATAATTACACTTGGGACAAAATGAAGCACCCATTCTTGAGTGGATGGGAATCTATTCAATTTCATTTATTTATGTGAGAGAGCTTGAGGGAAAAGATAAAAATATAGCTTGGTGGTTGTTATAAAAGACCTTGAAAACATACTACAAGGAATTCAAAATGAGAGAAATGAAATAAAAAGAGAGTGGGAATTTTTCAAAAAAAAAATTACTCAAGGAGAAAGAGGAAAGGGCTAAGGAAGATAGTGAGAAGAATGAAGACTCCACATCTTTGGATTTACAAAATCAATAGAAGGAACTAAATTCATCTAAAAATTCTATTTTGTAGGTTCATGGATGCATTCAAAAGGAAAAGGTTATTATTTCCATTAACCCTAGCAATAGATATAATTTAATTAATAGTGCTTTGGCTAAGAGGTTGTAGGTTCAAGCAACAAAAATTAATGACATACAACTTGAGGGTGAGAATGTTTAAATTTTTTAATATTTGAATATCACCATGGATAAATGTATTTTGCATTTAGATTTTCATGTTACAAATATGGATTGTGTGGATATTGTTCTTGGTTATTCTTGGTTGGATTCTTTGGGTATTGTTAACATTAATGTGCAAAAGAAGTTTATGTTATGGTACAAGAAAAAGAAGATAACATGACAAGATATTTCTCAGCTTAAGGAGCAAGGATCCAAGGAGAAGCAAGAAGCAATTATGGTAAAGGAACAAGTTAAGGAACCAACAAAAGAATCAAAAGTTGAATCTACAATAGTAGCAACACCAAACTCTATGGAATAAGTGCATGAGGACACACCAAAAGAAGGGCACAAGAGAGAAGAACAAGAGGAATAATTTAAAATAAAGAAACAAAATGTTGAAGAATCAAAGGAAACATAATGTTAGGTTAAGGTTACAACATATCACCACTCACACCACCTTGAGTGACAACAATATTAAAGGCATCACATAGAGCATCAATATTATTATGGATCTACATGAAGTCAGAAAGGCATCAAGTATGACATTGTTTAGTAGAAAAAACATAGTGATTCTAGATTTCAAAGGGATGCAACAACATCAGGGAACAATAGGACTAATTGTTTGAAATATCAGAGTAGAGAAGTAGAAGCATGGAGTCAACAAAGCAATTATGGATATTCAAGTGGAACAATGATAACTTGGCATCATTAAAGACCATCACTAATCAAGATTTCACTTAGATGGATGGATGATTAAGATTGGTACTAGTTGTCAACATTGCTTAGAAGATCATATTATTTAGTTTCTTCTCATATTTCAAGGACAAAATATTTGTAAGGAGGGTGGAATGCTATGGTACCTAGGAATAGATATATGGAGATATGATATTATATTGTATATGAGTATTATGGATAGTTGGCATAGACCACACATAACCTATGGTTGATTATATTATTATATTATATTATAATAATGAGTGGGATGAGGGTTTATAAGATGGGTATATAAAGAAGGGATATTATCATTGTAATCATCATCATTCATATGAAGTATTACTTGTAATCATATTTTTCCACTAAGTGGCTTATAAGACTTTACCCTCTCTAAGTGGCACTCTCATATTGGGAGATCTTATGGATTTATTCCTTCCTTAAGGAGTATTTGGTGTTGCCTTACCCTAAGGGTATTATCTATCTATATCTTATTTTGTGGATTGTTACTATGGATAATTTTTTGTGGATGAATGATTTGATATTTCTGCACAATGGTGAATGATTTTTGTTTGTGAGAATAAAGTTTCATAATAGTTCTTGGCTAATTGAATGAAGATGTTCTTGGATCTCAATGGGTGATGGATTCACCAATATTAATTGCTTGTTGGAATTGCAATGGCACAATTTGGGCCTCCCTAAGTACTTTTCATGAAATCAATTCTTTTTGTGACCTTATCACTCTCTAAGGCCTTAAGGAGTCTGAAACAAGCCCTCCCTATTATTATCGACTAGCTTTTAATCTTAACTTTTATAAATAAGAGTAGAATATTAGGCAGGGTTCAAAGATCTATGGGGTTATCTAACTCAGCAAAGACTTCCTTTGATATAACTTTTTTGGGGGTCTTTGATATTCACTTGAGCTACTTATATATCTATATATATTGAGTCTCCCTCCCTTCTCATGATGGATTTACAATGATTTATTATTTTCCTCTAACCTCATCTATGACATCCACATTTTATCTCCTTTTCAATATAGACACTTCATTTTACACTATGATTGAGATTTCTTATTCAAATGCATTTAGAATTATAATCTTATTTATCACATCCTCATTTTGTTATCTTTTCCATCAAAACACTTTATTTTACATTATGATTATTGGACTTCGTATTCAAATGATAATATTCTCATGTTAACATATAAATATGATTTTTGTTATGTTTAATGATATATTTTGAGTCATTAAATGAAATCAAATATTAGTCATTCTAATTAAACAATGATGCTTTCATTATAAATGAGTTAACAAATTAATGATTATGTAGATAAATTCTCGAGGGTAAATGTAGATTATTGTTTATGATTTATGACTATAAATTGTAGAATATAAATGGTAAAGGAACAAACTTAAAATACTTTATTTAAGAGTTAATTAATTTTACAATATTTTATGAAAAACATCATTTCATTTTGTTTTGTATCCAGTCTCCTGTGGTAGATCTTGTCATATTTTTTCAGCTTCTATTTCCCCAATTTATAATAAAGAGTTTGTTCCATAAATCTATTGCAGTGAATATACTACTATGTTAATGTTATTTTCTAACAAAACTCAAGTTTTTTTTTTTTTTTTCCTTGAAAAAATTCATAATTTTATATTAAGCAAATATGAAATTACATTCTTCATATGCCTCTATGAAATTTCTTCAAAGCTTCAATAATGACCTAAAAATCAAGTTTCTTATACATAATAGCTAGCTATCTCTATCAAGCTAAGTTCTATCCTTAGACGTCTTCCCAAATTGTCAACCGTTATCCTTTAAATCATTAACTTTTGAGTTTTTTAAAAGTTGTTTTAATTATCCTTGCTTTAACTGGAGTGGATTAATCCCCTTAGATAGAGATACAGACCAACTACAACACATTAACCTCACTGAATTCTTGTACTAAGCATGTATCTTGTTCAATTTTAAACCCATCCTTTGAGAGTTCATTTGTTTTTCCCTATTCAATTCTCTATAAATATGCCAAAAAGTAAAAGATTCACATTGATCCACAACTTTTATTCAAGAGGAGAGGGGTTGTAAAACCATGTTTTCCATCTTGAAAACACCAAGTATCCATTTTATTACCACCCATGAGTCTACAAATTTAGATTTATTATTCCTTTTGATTTTTCCAACTAAACCAACAAGTTGAGTGCCATAATTTCAACATAATTATTGGAACATTCTTCCAATCCAACCTTGAATTATAAAATAATGAGTTAGAAATATATAGTAATCCTTATGCCCCACAAACTCTAGAAATCCCCTATTTAGCCCCATCAAAAAATCCCCAAGCCCTTGATGTATTGATTTTTGGAAGGATGATTTGTATTTTTACCCTTGTTGCAACTAAAACCTTATAATTACTGAAAATTTCAATGATTTAGGAGGAGACCTACCAAGTAGGCTTCTCCAAGTCCTAAAATATTCCTACATTCCTAGATAACCATACTCCCCATGACTCAAACAATGAGAGAGCTATAAAACATTTGTATAAACTATTTTCAAACCAATATTTCAAGCACTCCCTTAATGATTCTTCTCTCCATCCTATAGGAAGCATTAACTATGTTATAACCTCCCTCCAAACTTGTTTGGTAAAGGAGCAATCTACTAGTAAATAATTAATTGTTCCATTGTCTAACTTACATAAATGGCACCTTCCTAGACCATCCCAACTCCTCTTCTGTAGTACCTCCCATGTCAACTTTATTTTTTATGGCAAGCCATAGGAATAGTCTAGTATTCAATGGGGTTTGTTGCTTCCAAAATGACTTCCACCACCATGTTGAATTGTTCTTTCTATCTTCCAACAGATTCTTATACTCTAACTTTGGACTATACTCTCTTGTAGCTCCATTCTTGGTCCATACCAATTGATATTTCTCTCACAACTTGATATGTCCATCTTTAAGCCTCCCTATATATTCTTCCTACTAGTGTGCTTCCTGGACCTAAAGCCCTAACACTATTGTTTAATTACCTCCCCATCTCTAATTTGTAGATGATTCTAGGTTAGTTGCTTAGGTAAGATTTCTAATCCCATGATATCACTGTAGGTGCCCTCTCGAGCTTGCGAAGCTCGCTGTAGAGCTTGCAAATCACACACCTGCACCTACGGCATTGCAGGCTTTCTCTAGAGCCTACGAAGCTCGTAGTAGAGCCTGTGAAGCTTGCACCAGAGCCTGCCCAGTGCACGTCCAAGCCTATTGTTATAACTGAAGCATGAATCCTAGCTTGTTGCATCACGCCATCTACTGTCAGAGCTACAATAACAAAACAAAATATCATCACAAGCAAGGTATATCAGTATTTGTTTTATTCTGTTACATGATTTGTATATTTTGCATGCCATTTGATCTATTTTTAGTTAGGGTTTACTGATGTCTGAGGGTCTCACACTATGGAGCCCTCATAGGTGTTATTAATACCTTTATCTATTTTTGTGTATGCAGATCTGCAGATTCTACATATTGTTGAACGGTTGTTGAAGCTGGAGTGGTCCGAAATCGGATACCTGAAGCCCACTCATTCCGTTGGAAGCGAGGACACACTATTTGAAGACACTTCATTATTGTAGCTAGGGTTTTGGATAACCCTAGCGTATTGTAAATATTTGTATCAAATACTCACTGAGTACAGATTGTATCAAAAGGAGTTTATTAGCTCCCCTCGTTTATTGAATAAATTTATCTATTTGTGCAATCTTGTGTTTCCTTGGGTTATTTGATTTCTTTATTATTTTAAGTGTCATGTTTTTGTCTTCACAAATGGCGATCATGGTGGGACCCCACAAGGGTTTCATTATTTAATAGATCTACCTTGCTAACTTAATTTTACTTCTATTTGTTGCAGAGTTTTTAGAAGCGCAAAAGTCATCGATTTCATCGCTAGGGTTTCTGAAGCATTCTGCAGCACTTTCAGAGATTACGTAGGCATTCGACAGTGTCTGCAAACAACCACAGGTGCTCTACTGCACCTACACAGGTGCTCGACTATGCCTGGCATTGATTTGGAGCAGAGCTAAGGCTTCCAAGTAGGTCCCATAACCCCAGTTGGTCATTTCGCAGTTTACGTATTCTATACTTTTTTGCATATTTTCGTTATTTTTGGGTTTAACACTAAGTAATCTGGGAAAGAATCCTTAGCAAGTCACATTTAGGGTTTGTGTGTATTTCATTATACCAAATTCATTTCTTGTTCTAAAGTTGTAGATCTAGGTGATTGTCTGCATTTTTGAGTGCATATGAAACAAAAAAGCATCCTAGATTTCACATTTTAGAGTTAAAGATTGCTTTAATTTTGCATATCTAAATAGGAACAACATCTTGACGCATAAAGTAATCCTGCCCTAGGCTGGCCCCTTTGGCAGAGAGGTGGACGAACCCTCCGGTTGCTCTTGTGATTTTAATCACTTGTAGGCAGGGGATTTTAAGGGTGTACTCTGCACTCTTTAGGTGAAATTTGCGTCTTTGTGTTGGCTTCTGATTTAGATTAGTAAAGTTAGTAATATTTAATATTGTTTGCACACCATAGAGAACAAGAGATCTAATAAAATTAATCACACACACTTGCACGATTCACATTTTTAATAGTAGTGGTTGGATTTCATCACCAGCCATTGCTTGAGATTTGGTGACGGTGGCAGTGATTTCCATCCACCAATATCTGCCCTAGAAACCATAGGACTACCCCCGAGCAAACTTGTTGGAGGTCATTACCAACAAGAATCTCGTTGCCCTAGCCAACCTTAGTTTTTACCTTTGTTTTCTTTAAACAAGATTAAGTTACATCAAAACACACAAGCCAACAATTCTAAAAAGAATCTCACATTAACGAGAGAAAATAATTAATGAACAAGGTAAGCCACACACGGTGAAACCTAGGATTGATTGTTTTCTTTACTTTAATTCTTGAAAAAGTTTTTAGTTTGTGTGATTTAGATTAAACTTTGAATCTTTGGTTTAATTACTTTATGGTACTAACGAGACAACAAAAGAAAGTAATAAATCAAAGTGGTTTAATGGAAAACACTTCCCATCCTCCCGCTACTTCGGTAGCCAACCTATCTAGCATGGTTCAGACTACTTCGTCTGGATCATCATATCCATCCCTACCTCAAGTAGGAACCCTTCCACACAATGTGGAAACAACCACCACCCACATAGACATGGACAAAGTGAGGGCCATCTACAAGTCCTCCAACTATGTCTTAGAGCCCCTTAGCCAAGAGGGATTTGAAGAACCCGAATTGGCTACCGCCCACCTTACCCAAGGATATCATAATTCAGGTTATGAATATGGTATGCCTTCTTCCATGAGCCAACCGCAACAAAGCCCAAGTGTTCCAAACACTTACCTCACATCCACCTATTCCAACCCATTGTATGAGGAGTATGTCAATGTTGCCTCACAAATCCCTAACCACCAAGTTGTCACATCAAATGCAACTTGCGCCATGCCCATGTCCTCTCATCCATCATCATCCACCCCTCCATCATCTCACTTAGCCACCATACCCATGTCTTCTCATCCATCATCATCCACCTTCCCATCATCTCATCCAACCACAACCCCATCCTTTGATACATGGTCAAATCAGGAACTTACGGACACATTAGGGCTCATAAATAGGTTGCTTTCACAATGAACAAAAGGAAAACAACCGGTTAACATAGACCCTATGACCCAAGTAGTTCCAAATCAACCTCCACTCACCAATCAAAATCCAGCATGGGTTCCCCAACCTTCCATAGTGTCCATCCCTAATCCACCATCAATCCACACATCAACCATACCAATTACCATTGCCGCCAACCAACCACACAACTCATTCTTCCATCAACATCCTCATCAATCATCCCCATCCTTCAACCATCAATCTTCACCACACACCCATCCCAACTCATTTCACAATACCATGTTGGTCACACCCCAACATCTACCATCCAGCCCATCAACCAACCACCACACAATCCAAGGTCCTCACATTCCAGTAGAAGATCTTAGATTCCAGGCAATACAAAAGCAAATTGATCAGTTGATGCAAAATTCACCAGGAATAACGAGCCAAAATCTCACATTAAGCCAACTGATCCATCAACCAATCCACCCTTCGGTACCATCACCGCCATATCCGACAGATTTTATGGTACCAAAATTTGACAAGTTCAGGGGAACCGAGGATCCTAAGGAGCATGTGAGTTCATTTGTCCATGTATGTTTTTGGATTAGCGATGATAATGCTCTTATGCTCCGAACATTTCCTCAAACATTAGGGGGAGATGCCATTGAATGGTACAATCAATTGCCTACACATAGTATTTATACTTTTGATCAATTGATAGATCTATTCTTGGAATGCTTCACCCTTAATATTAGAAAGAAGGTGTCCTTATCGGATATATATTATTTGAAACAATGGGATGAGGAACCTATCTATGATTTTGGAAACCGTTGGAGGGCAGTCATAACCAAGTTGCCATTCTCCCTCCCAATGGAAGAAATTATCAAACTTTTTACCAAGAGTTGCTTAAAACCCATCTCTTGGATGCTACAACTCAATACTTATAGAACATTTGAGGAGGCTTTAGCACAGGCTAGTGTCATTGAGGAGATAAAAATCCAAGAGGGTGTCATTAAGCCTAAGAAGAAAGAGTGGCAAAATAGGGGCCAATACCAAAATAATCAAACTGGCCAAACCAAATCAACACAAGCCTCAATGGCTAACACAACTAATCAAGTCAATCAAGTGGTCATGAGCCAGCCCGTAATGGCTCAAAAACTAGTGCAACAACAAATTACCTATCATGCGGTCCCATCAGTAACCCAAGCACCAATGGTACAAAACACAACGCCAACTATGGAACAACCTACCCACCACCAATTCAATCGGCCCCAACGTCAATACACTCCTTTAGCGGAATCATATTCATCCATATTTTGAAGGTTGTATGAGACCAATAAATTAGCCTTGCCAGACATTAGGCCCGATGATCCCACCAAAAGGCCTAAAAATTATAGAGAGCACTTGTTTTGCCCATACCATCGGCAAAATGGGCATGATATCAATTCCTGCCATATGTTCAAAAACATAGTGCAAGACCTCATAGACCTAGGGGCCATTAACGTGGATAACCCCTTAGCTCCACAAAATCAAAATTTGGGCATATATCAGACACCTCTACCTAACCATGGGGAGGTCCAACATAATGTAGGAGGTAACAATCAACAACCACCTCCTAATCAAGTAAATCATGTCCAACAATACCAAAACTTTGTAGGAGCAGTCCATGTGGTCACTAGAGGGCAAAGGCAAAATCAACAAAATCCTCAACAACCTTCGAACCCACCTCCCATCCAAACATCACCAAATCCATCTCCGCCAATAAATCTATCCAATCCATCCAATCAGCCCATCCTTCATCCAATAAGGCCAGCGATAACTTTAACCAGTCGGTTAACCACTAGTTTGAAAATGGCATCAACCAAACTTTCTATGTATGAGCTTATCCAACAATCCCCTAGGTATAGAGAAGCTTTAATGGAAATACTCAAGTCAATTGAGTTAGAATCCCAAGACTCTAATGCCTTCAACAACTTTGTAGGGAGTGTTAGAACGTGCATGGAGCCATCAATTACCTTTTATGACTTTGAGGTAAAATCAATGAGTTCAGAATCAGTAGACCCTCCATTGCACATAATGGCCCTAATAGACAGAAAGCCATTCAAAAGAGTCCTTATTGATACCAGCTCGTCAATCAATATCATTACTACCACTACCCTTATCCACCTCAAATTACCTCCATCCCACATTTCCAAATCATCATTCACCCTCAAAGCATTTAACGATGCTTTGTGTACCACAATTGGCACTATTGTTTTACCTATAGAAGTAGGGGCCAAAACGTTGCACACCATGTTTCACATCTTGGAAGGAGCCATGGCATATAATATACTCCTTGGTAGACCTTGGATGAGGGAAATGAAATGTGTTCCTTCAATTCTCCACCAATGCTTGAAATATGTTCATGATGGACAAGTCCATTGCATCCCTACGGATGTCGAACCTTTTAAGTATTGTAATTTCATTTCAAATCCTTATGAATCCATGTTACCTTCCACCCATTTATTCTTGGCACCATCATCGAATCCATCCACATCATCTCTTAATCTGCCTTCTTCTAATCCATCTGCATCCTCTTCTAAAGCTCCTATCATAGAGGAGCTACCCATCACATCACCTCCTCAAACATCCATTTCTTCTTGTACATGTGGTCATAGTCAGTCTACTATTAGCACATCGTACATCACATCTACCCCTTCTTCTACAACCACTTCTTCTATTTCATCATTACCCCATCCTCCATCTTCTAATTCCACACCGCCATCCAATCCCACTCCATCGGCCGATGTTTCACAAGTCGAACTCTCAGATTGTGACATATTTAATTCACCACCATCCATAACCAATCCAGAGCCATCTGAGTCCCCACCATCAACCACGCCAGCCCAAGTCAAAGTCCACATCACCAATCCTGGTATAGGTGAATATGTGGTCCAAGACGTCACCATCACACCCCTAGCCATTCCAACAGCCAAATATTTTGGACATCCTCGAGACCGTTCTTTATCCATAGGCGTTGTTTACGACATGAGTGCAGCTCCAAATAGCATTAACTTTGTTTATGGAGGGTTGGATTGCTCAACTGGGGCAAACCCACCCGAAGAACCACAAGAGCCTAGGCGTGCCAATATACCTAACATAGAGGATTTTCCAGCTCGCTACTTTAACATGTTCAATTGGCAAGGTCAAGGTCTAGGTTACCATGAGCAAGGGATGCATGATATTTTAGAGGTCCCATATAGAGGCGCCCATGATCATTCCGGTTTAGGCTATACCCCATTGTCTTCCACTACTTCTCTTGAGCAAGCCTTTAAAAAGCTTAGCCTCAATGATGAAGATCACCCCATCCACCCATTACCCTCAACATCTTCTCTTGAACAAGCCCTTCAAGAACTTTGCATCGACGAAGTAGACGAGGATGACCCCATCAACTTCTCCTATCCTGCCTTTGATTTCGATGATGAAAGTTATGAAGAATTTGAAGTCATGTCAAACACTTCTGATGATTCTGAAGAGGAGTCACATCCCATTGTCCCCATCACCCAACAGGAAGAGTTTTACCTCCGAATGTTCCCCATCCATCATCCCATATTCCGTTTGCTTCTTCCACAAGAACAAGCGGACCCACCAGGAAATCCACCTTGAGCCCCACACATAAGCCAAGAAATGTAACATATGTACATATTTAAAAAAAAAAAAAAAAAAAAACGTTGCTCATGTTAATGCCATGTCTATTATAGGGATAACACCATTCGACATCGGTTCAGCTCCAACCATCCCACCATCCATTCATCCATCCAAGCCATCCTTCCTTCCACTAAGTCAATATGAATCCTATTGACTTATTCACCCCGCTCCGTAATCCATACGATCTGGCTAGGCCAATTCCAATTGACATTAGCCTTATTGACTTGGACCGGATTTCCTCCCCACCCTCCTTTTTGGAGCTCATCCTATCCGAGGAACTGCTAAGGGCTTCGGCCAGCTATATTCCTCCTTCATCACCACATTCACCCACATCACCTTCCACTAGAGGTCCCGAGGTCTTTCAGGCAGAGTTAGGCAACGATAAGCAGGAAAAGTTGGATGACATCTTAGATGACATAAATCTAATCCCAACACCACATCAACTTGAGGAAGGCTCACACATGTCCATTGAAGATACCATCGATGTGAACCTTAGTTCGGATCCCGACAATCCCCAAGTTGTCAAGCTTGGCAAAATTTTAACATCCGATGAACAAGAGCAATTCATTGCTCTCCTCAAGAAAAAGAAAGAAGTGTTTGCATGGTCCTACAAGGATATGCCTGGCCTTGACCCTGACCTTGTTGTCCATAATCTCACCTTGCATCCTGATGCCAAGCCGGTCAAACAAAAACTTAGGAGAATGCATCCTACCGTGGCCCTCATAGTCAAAGAGGAAATACAAAAGCTATTGGATGTACATTTTATCATTCCTATTGACTATCCTGAGTGGCTGTCAAACATGGTACCCATTCGCAAGCCCAACGGGGCGATACGCATGTGTAATGACTTTCGAGATCTAAATAAAGTGTGTCCTAAGGATGACTTCCCTCTTCCAAACATTGATACTCTTGTCGACACCTGCGCAGGCCACGAAATGCTTTCCCTCATGGATGGTTTTTCAGGATACAACCAAATTCGAATAAATCCTGATGACCAACACAAAACCGCATTCACAACACCTTGGGGAACATTTTGTTTTAGGGTTATGCCCTTTGGTCTCAAAAATGCAGGAGCTACTTACCAAAGAGCCATGACTTATATTTTTCATGATTACATGCATAAAATCATCGAATATTATGTCGATGATCTCTTGGCTAAATCTAAAACTCGACAAGAACATATTGATGTCTTGGAAAATATTTTTGATCGACTTCTAGAATATAAGGTGAGGTTAAATCCCAAAAAGTGTGTCTTTGGTGTTACCTCTGGTAAACTTTTAGGATTTATTGTCTCCAAAAGAGGCATTGAAGTGGACCCAAACAAGGTCAAGGCCATCATGGAAATGACACCCCCAACCAACATTAAGGAATTGCGTAGCTTGCAAGGCAAAATTCAATCAATCAAACGTTTCATTGCGCAACTTTTCGATAAGTGTAGACCGTTTAACCACTTACTACAAAAGGGGGTGTCATTCGTATGGATAGAAGAATGTCAAAAAGCATTTGAGGACATCAAGCGATACCTAACTTCTTCGCCAGTCTTAACTCCTCCTAGGTCGGGGGTCCCTTTTCATCTATATGTCTCAGCCACAGAGGCTGCTTTAGGGACGATGCTTGCACAAAAAAATGAACAAAATCGAGAGCAAGCAATCTATTACATTAGTCAAACATTGGTAAGTTATGAAACAAGATACGCTTATGTAGAAAAGCTATGCCTAGCAGTGGTCTTGGCCACTAAGAAGCTACGCCATTATATGCTAAGTCAAACAACCTATGTCATAGCTAGAGAAAATCCTCTGCGTTATATGATGTCTCGCACTTATAACAACACCCATACCGCTAAATGGATAATGCTACTCACAGAATTTGATCTCAAATTTATTAGCCAAAAATCCATTAAAGGTCAGGTTATCGTCGATCAACTTGTGGAAGCTCCACTACCTAGTGATCATCCTTTGATTATTGAGCTCCCAGATGATTCGGTATTTTTAGTCACTAAAGTAGACAATGATGTCATTCCCGAGGAAGATGTCGATATCACATTATTCTTTGATGGATCTAAGTGCGAGAAAGGTCAAGGTGCGGGAGTTGTCTTTCATACACCACAGGGGATTCCTATCCCCTTATCGTTCAAGTTAGACTTCTCATGTACAAACAACACAGTAGAGTACGAAGCCTTAATCTTAGGTCTTCAATCAGCTATAGCTATGGGTATTAAGCATATTCGAATATTTGGGGATTCTCAACTTGTAGTGAAATAGATAACAGGAGAATACCAATGCAAAGAGCCTACCATTAAACTTTATCATGAAGTAGCAATGAGATTGCTCTCAACATTTGAATGGTATGAAATCAATAACTTACCTCATTCGACTAATAGATTTGCAGATGCAATGGCCTCTCTTGGATCCTTGATTCCAAAGAATGACTTAGGAGAGGTACAACCCCTAATAATCTCAACAATCTCTAAAGCAATCCATTGTGCGCGCTGACCCAAAATATGGACAAGACGTTTGCTTTATCCATACAGAATCATGTGAGTCTTGGTCAAGCCCAATAGTAGCCTTCTTAAAATTTGGAACACTCCCAATGGACATGTCTCGGTCTGCCAAACGCGCTTTCAAGAAAAGAGTAGCCCATTTCATTCTCTTGGGTGACGTGTTGTATAAACACGGTTATGATGGAATCCTGCTTCGTTGTCTCGAACACGAGGAGGCCCAAAGGGCCATTCACGAAGCCCATGATGGTACTTGTGGTGGTCATTTTAGTGGAATGGCCATTGCAAAGCGTCTTTTATGCATGGGTTATTATTGGCCCACAATGGAACATGACTGTTGCACATATGTCAAAAATTGCAAACAATGTCAAACACATGCCAATTTAACTCACGTACCATCACAAGCTTTACAACCAATACAAAGTCTCTGGCCCTTTTCACAATGGGGCCTAGACCTAATTGGCAATATTTTACCCTCCTCTTCGGGACAACATACATTCATCATCACCGCCACAAAATACTTCACAAAGTGGGTTGAGGCCATACCTCTAACCAGTACGACAGGACCTCGAATTGTGGATTTCATACTCCATCATATCATCTGTCGCTTTGGCATTCCCTCTAAAATCATTTTGGATAATGGTAAGTCTTTCAAGAACAAGGATGTTCGAGCACTTTGCAAAAAGTATAATATCCAACATAGTTTCTCGACTCCTTATTACCCACAAGCAAATGGACAAGCTGAAGCTACCAATAAGACCTTGATTGCCATTCTTAAGAAGCTCATCAAAGAAAATCATAAATATTGGCATACACAAATTCCTTTGGCACTTTGGGCTTATCAAACAAGCATCCGAATGCCAATAGGAGCAACACCATTTTCCTTGGTCTATGGAGTAGAAGCTATTATGCCTCTTGAGCTCGATATTCCCTCCTTACGAGTTTCCTTGCAAGAATTCATAGATGATGATACAACTAGACAAGCACGACTTGACCAACTCACGCTCCTAGACGAAAGGTGAGTCAACGCATTAGAACATTTACGAGTTTATCAAGACCGCCTAAAGCATGCTTACAATGCTAAATTCCATATTCGGGAATTTCAAGTAGGGGATCTGGTGCTCAAGGAGAACCAACAAAACACCAATGCTTTGCCACACCTTCATGACAAATTTGTAGCAAATTGGTTAGGTCCATACATAATCACTCAAAAAGTGGGTAATGGTACTTATAGACTTGTCGATTTAGAGGGAATAGAGGAACCCAAACCACTTAATGTTCTTCATTTAAAGGCATTCTATTGTTAAAGGTGACACTTTATATGTATATATACATGGCTTTTCACAAAAAAAAAAAATCACATAGGCATGCACACATTGCATACATTCCATTTGCATTTACATTTAAGCATTTGACATGCATCTTTACTTTTTGCATTCATACATTGTTTCATTCTTCTTTTTGAGGAGTAGCCATTTTGGTGAACCTCGTTAAAAATCTATGTTGTGTGATGTTCTCTTGCTGTACTTATTATATTTGTTTATAAGTTTTAATTGTTGTGGTTTTTAGAGTCATTAATTCATGTTTTGGAATGCCACATTGATTCACCCCCCCTCTTAGTGCCATACTAAATACAACAATTGGTATCGAGCCAAGTTCCCTTTAAAGGCTAAATCAGCTAGGGTTGATCTTGGATTAATACTCTAATGGCAAAGAAAGGCAAGAATGGAACCATGAGACACAAGAAGAAAAGATCACACAGGGTCATAAAAAAAAAAAAAGATAAATTCATTATTGCTGTAGATTCAAGAGATGAATCAAACAATGGAGAAAAGGCCAAGAGTCAACTCGGTCATAATGCAGGTTCTCAAGGTTCATAATGTTTTGATCATAATGAACGTCAGTGTTATGGGTTTAGTAGCAGTGAAGATTAAGAAGAAATAGAATCAGAACAGGAATGTAATAAAGAAGAAATGAATGCAGAAGCAAATTGGAATGAAGATCAAATTACAGCTCCAAGTAAGAAGAATAGAACCTCCTTCAAAAGGACATCTCAGCCAGTTTTAGTTTCTGTGGTAGAGGAAATTGAACCAAAAAATGCAGAAGGGGTGAACACTGAAGTAGATAATAAAAACCTCAATGCTGAAGTAGACTGGGAAGGTGAGTTGATCTCTGCTCTTGAAGAGTTTAGTATAGAAAAGAAAAAGAACAAAAGACTGTCCAAGAAATTGGAAGAATATGGGGATGAGATTGAAAATCTGTTCTTACAATTCCAACAGGCCAAGAAAATAGAAGAAGACTTGAAGTCATAGCTGAATGATAAAGTCAATGTGTATAACAAACATGAAGAGGATTCTAACAAAGTATTTAGTAATCTAAAGCTGCAAGTAGAAGAGTCTAAAAGGATTGAGGAAACTCTCAGGTCGCAAATCAATGAGAAAGATATTATTTGCCGCAAACAAGAAGAGATTGTTTCATTGAAGAAACAACTAGAAGAGGCCAATACAAATATTAAATTCGAGAAGAGCACAAAATTGCTAGATAAAATGATAAGTCATCAGAGAAGCTCCATGATTAAGCATGGTCTTGGATATGAAGCTGAACAACCTATATCTTCCAATTCTGCAGAGAAGAAGAAGTTCACTGTTGAAGGGTCCGAGCAAGAAAAGTTTAAAGCTGTATCTTCAAAAGAAAGAAAATATCAAAGGAGATTTACAAAGAAAGCAGACCACAACAAAAGAGGTTCTACCACTCTCACTTTTTTCATACTAACACTTTTAATGGCTATTGTTTCGGATGTAACCAGTATGGTCACAAGGCAACTTATTGTGGATTAAATAATAAATCAAAGAGTTATGTTGGTCGAAATACATCTGCATATCTGAGTGAACACTTTGTACAATGTTTTCAATGCAATGGTCATGGGCACATAGCAAGGTTTTGTCCAAGCGCTTATGTATCAAATCTAAGGCAAAACAGTCGATTTCATAAGATGCAAAGAACACAACACAAACAAGAAATAAATCAGGTTCATAGAAGAAATGAAAATAATCATTCATCATGGATGCATAAGAGACAACCACACCAGAGAGATATTCAAGTTTATGCAATGATGCAAAATAGGGACGCAGGTGAAAAATCCAAGCCCGAGGTCAAGAAAGTCTGGAGAAAGAAAGAAGAGAGGAAATCGTGTCTCCTTGAACTAAAGGAGACTGCTCTTCTACTACACTAAGCAACTCTAGGTAACACATCCTCAGGGGGAGCATTTTGAAAAAGGTTTTATTTTAATGCTTCTGTATATTTGTCTGGGTATCTGAGGATGAAAGACCAGTAGTTGGGCTTTTGTGGTATAATTGTCAAGTGTGTTGGCTGTTCATTTAGTTGTGTGTGGAAGTGTCATGAAGGGTAGTGTTTGCATTGAGAATATTCACCATTGGTAGTATTGCTTATGTCATTGTTGTTTTGTTGATGGTTCTTACTGCCATTGATTATAGCTATGGATTATAACAGTTCAGATTGTTTTTGTTTATTGAAAGAATGCTTGCCCCAGCTGCGTATTTGTGTTTCGATAATAGCAGCGTGTTTTTGTTCGATGCTTGATGTGAAGATTGTTAGATCTTTCATTACACCTTGGTGAATATATTTAATTCACAGACAGTTTTGTTTTAACTTTTAATATAATGCCAATTCAAGGATAAGAAGTTTGAGGTTGAGTAAGGTGCACTACGGTTGGCCATAAAGTGTTTGACAAAATGTCTTCTTTCGACATGCACAGTTGAAAGTAAGAGTTGGCAGTAAAATTGCAATGCTAGAAAAAAATTGGTACAGATGTGAGTCACTTGTCAATTCTGTTGATAGAAGTGAAATCAGCATGTTGAATGGGAAGATTGAAGAAAAATTTTATAATGTGCAGCCAAATGATTTCCATCCTGGTGATGAATGTTTGAGGTGCTTTTATAAAGAATTGAGGTAGTCTGCTATATTCTCACTGCAAAGAAAGACAAACAGCTGTCAATAGGTTCAAGTCTGTTGAGAATATTCAAGATGTATATGCAAATGTTGTTTGCATTACAGAGCAAAAAGTTGGATAGTTAAACGATCAATGTATGCTTTCACTAAAATCAGTGGACAAGTTTGAGATTGCAGAGCAACAGAGGGTTGAGGCTCAGAAGACAGTGTGAATTGAAGTGGCCACATATTCCCAAGAATAGTCTAAAATTTGACTAGCCATTGGGATCAAATTCTCAAGGGGGGCATTTGTGCATTTGTTCATCTTATTGATCATATCCATGATTTTTGCTAACTATTTCAATGTGGTTCTCGAGAATGGTGTGTATGGACTCGGGGGAGTCTACACAGACCCTTTGGTATTATTGACAAAGGGGGAGAAGAGTTACGAGGAATGTACACGAGTGTTGCCAACAATTCCAAAGGGGGAGATTGTTGAGCAAGGTGTTGCAAGAGTTTTGTCATTGTTGTCAACTCGGGCAGTTAGATCTAATAATGCAGTGGACAAGCAGTTCAAAAGTCATTCAATGCAGGCTAACATATTTTAGGGTTTTCAATTGACCACATTTAGGGTTTGCAGTCGACCATGTTTAGGGTTTGCAGCCGACCAAGATTAGGGTTTGCATTTGCATAATCAGCCGACTACTATTAGGGTTTTCATCTCAAAATCTCAAGTATATAAGCGGGGATGTTTGGAGATTTATATATCCATCGAGTGAATTTTGAAGTGTGATATGCGACGGTAAAAGCGCAGATAGCGTAGAATCGATGAGATGATAGCGAAGTGCATAATGTGAGCTAGTTGTGTCGAGTTGTTCGAAGTGCAATTGTGAATGCGCATAGAGAGCAGAGTGTGGAACGACACAGAGTGTGCAAAGCATGTGAGCAGAGAAAGCAGAATGTGCAGAGAGCACAAAGGGCAAAGTTGATTGCAAAGTTTGGTTGTAGCAGTGCAACAGATTGTGTGAAGAGATTGCGCAAGAAAGAGCAAAGTGTGCAGAGATTGCAAAGGTGAAGTAGATCAGTTAGAGTCTTGCAATAACAAAGGTATTTGTCAAACATTTTCATTCAAAATTGAAGTCCAGTTGGTGCTAGCAAATTAGGGGTTGGTGCTCCTTTCTGTTGGTGTAGATAAATAAGGGGTTGGTGCTCCTTCTAGTTGGTGCTGGTAAACAAATTGTAAAGTTGGTGCTTTGCAAGAGGTTGGATTTGGATGGTAGTCCAAGAAGCCGTTCTTTTTGAGGAGTAGCCATTTTGGTGAACCTCGTTAAAAATCTATGTTGTGTGATGTTCTCTTGCTGTATTTATTATATTTTTTTATAAGTTTTAATTGTTGTGGTTTTTAGAGCTGTTAATTCATGTTTTGGAATGCCACACTAATTCACCCCCCCTCTCAGTGCCATACTAAGTACAACAACATATTCCATGGCATTGTACAATTTCCATTTACATATAAATACTCCATTGCATTAGGCATATACATTTGCATTCATCCCGTCCCATGTTCAATGATCTGACATAGTAATGATGATATGGCCATAAATAAAAAGTCAAGTTATAACAATTGGGGGTACCTAGTTTAAAGAAACTATGCAATCCTCACAAAAGTCATATGTCAATCACATCACACACCAAAATCACAAAATCCTAGATTTTTAGTCACTCAGCCATTACTAGTATAGCAAGCAACCTCCAAACGGATGTCTGATTTTCTTTAGGACCAAAAACATAATTGATACACTAAGAAAGTCTTGAGCATTGCTGATCGATCACGAAACAATCTTGAACCAATCACATTCCATCACATCTTAAAAACATTATGAGATAGGGGGGCTAGTACCATCCTTGGGTAGTACCTCATGGCAAAAAGGAGATATCCCTCGCTTGTCCCATTATGCAACATAGTCCAAAAATAGTGGTTTTCACCACTACCAATAGTACTCCAAACATAAATGTAAAAACATAGAGTAGTAAGGATAGGGTCAAAATTCTCATCACACCTCAATTGAGAATCCGATTCCCCAAAGCTCTATACAAAACTAACAAATAAGATCCCAAATACCCTTGATCCCTAAAGTCATAAGGATTCATACTACATGCCATTGACTAGGATGGGTAGTCATCTCCAAGGCCTAAAATATCAATCCCATAGGACTATGGAGTGAATCTCCATCGGGGCTATAGACGTTTGAATGGTAGTGGAGTAAGCTCGTGCGAGATGACATATATCTCCTCCAAAAGGGAGACCTATGAATGCACATAAGGACATACTAGCCTCAAGTCATCTCCAAAATAGGTCATGCCTAAAGCTACTCACAATAGGTTAATGAACTTCACATGCACACACATTGGTGCTTGATTGGATAGGGTCATTGTCATACTCAAGACTTGGTAATTGAACCTCACTCGCACACACATTTGGTCCTAAAGAAAGTTAGACAACCTTAGTGAGTTTGATTGATGACACTAGTATGTTTGAGTCTTTGAAAACCATTCAGTTTTCCATATCAACATCCATATCTTCTTCCATATAAACATCCATATATTATTCCATATCAACATCCATGTATTCTTCCATATCAACATCCATGTCTTCTTCCATATCCGCTTCCATATCAACACCCATGTCTTCATTAAAAGTCAAGTTGCAAAAATGCCAACAAATTTGGTACCCCCGATTGCCAAACAATGGACAACAAAAATGGCCAATAAAATTTCTGAACTATAAAAAGATCATTCGAACACTATGCATTCCTCTCATATAGTTTAGATTCATTATACATTTACTTGCATTAATCATCCATAACACATATCATTTAGCTTGCATGAAACATCCATATAAAGCATTATGCATCTACATCATTATTAGTTGGCATTCATAAAGCATTCCATAAAACCACTCATATACATGTCATTTCACATGCATTAATCATCCATATAAGCATTATGCATACACATCATGATTAGCCTACATTAAACATCCATAAAACATTCAACACAAATTGCATAAAACATAAAAGCATTCACACAAAAGATGACACAAATATATAAAAGGCCATGTATATATATAAATTGCATATACAATGAATGCCAAAAAGGCTACAAGGGAGCACCAAGGCTCATATACAAAATAGTGCATCTAAGAACTACGCTAATGTCCATGAGAGGACCCCTGAGACCTAGTAGGAGCCCTCGACCTAGTACTCTGCCTAGACTCAATATGCCTAGATGACTCGACTATAGAAGAGGAAGGAGGATCCGACAATGTAATATGGTTTTGCATACACACATCCTCCAAGGAATGTGCATATGCCTCACTGGCCTATAGATGTCGTAAGTCCATTTGATGTCGATGCTCCTTCACCAACATCTCTACCTGAAGCCACGTGACCATCACCTGATCACTAGCCACAGCTACCACCCGCTCTGCCTCTAGTCGAGCTATAGTAGCCAATGACTCCCTATGAGTCTCGAGCATAACCTCGTGCTCCTCATGAAGCTACTCCAACTCCGCCCACAACCTCGCCACCTTAGAGATCTCACCCATCCCCTCATCATCCTCCCTCTCATCATCTACCAACCCCATATCTGGAGTCTGTTGAGCCGATCCCCTCGACCATCTCTAACTCATCGATCACTGAGCCCTCATCCTCTTTAGAGTTGCCCCTAACCCCGTAGCTACCGCCTCATCACCCATAACCTTTGGTACCCATACTGGTTGGGCACCAAACCACTCCACATACTTTGGAGTCACCCCAACATCATCTACATTGGGGACCTCCATCTCCTCATCATCCTCAATCTCCACCCACCATGGCTTTGCACATGGAAGCATCCCCTCATCTCGTCGATGTCGATACAACACCGGCTCATCGGTAACTCCCTGAGGTAAGCCGAATTGCCTCAACACCCATGAGTACTAGAAGTACTCCACCTTCTCATCCCTCCACCCAACCAACCATTGAGCTTGCCTCACCCGACGTAGCTGCCACCTATCACCATCCCATCAAGCTCCTCACCATGGCCTCCATATCACATCCGCCCGAGTCAACCCCGACCACATATCCCAATACCACTGGCTGGTATGCACCTCTCGACTCGACTAAACCTCCTCTACCATGGCCTAATGCCTAGCATAAGGCTCCCCCATCTACCATGTCAGACACGACAACCCCTCGGGTTGAGCCACAACAAAATGCTCCCAAGCCCAACACTGTAGGAGGAAGCTGCATCCAATCCCCTTCCTCTCCCTCCGAATCACCTCATATAACTCTCGGTACAACTGCACCAATAAGGTAGGTACCCATGCATACTCTCGAGGATCCGTCAATAGATCACTCACCAATCCCAATAGGTTCCAAGGGAACCTACAACCAGTGCTATTAGGTAGCACTATGTTTGCTAGCACAAACATGATCAAGGCGAGGAGCGCATCCAACTACTTCACCTTGTACATGCTTAGATAGCATATACCCCCATCCCCCATCTGCACCTCTCACCATCGGTCCCCAAACATCCGCTCCATCTCCACCTTCTTATCATGACCAACTACCACCCTCTCCCCTTCTATTGGAACCTTGAGAATGCGGTATACATCCTCAAGCGTAATAGTAGCCTCCCCAGTCGGTAGCTGGAATCTCCCCCTATCAAGGTCCCATATCTCTATCAATGATGAGAGATATCCCTCATTGGCCCTCACCATATCTAGCCTAGCCACACCCTCTAGGCCCACCTTCCCCAACAACTCCTAGTCATCAATCGTTAGCTTCTTCCTCATCCTAGGAATGAGAGGAGAAAACCGATGTCGAGGCTCTATGTCCCTCAACTACAGCAACAAAAAATTTCATTAATACTATTACAAAAATAATAATAATAATAAAAAAATGCACAAGAGATAAAGTGTTTTTAAACATTACCGGGGCAAATGGTGCCTCAGCTCCACCAACAGCATTCGATCCCTCCGTCGCCATAGCTTCCACATAATTTCTCACTAGCCTCACTAAGCTCACACACCCACTCCACTCCTCAGACGTAGCTTCTCAAAGTAAGAAATGCACAAGTGAGCCTCATGATTCACTCAAAAAGCTATTTATAGCTTTCCCTAGCGCATTCAGGTGCAGTTATGTGCCTACGAATTTGTAGGTTTGCCTGGGCGCACCCAGGCGCTTTTGCGCGCCTACGAGACACCACAGGCGCAGCCGTGCACCTGACAAAAAAATGGCACAAAGACAAAATCAATAAAAATGGTAGCTTACCTCCTCCAAATTTCACCAAATTTCATCCACACATCATGCACATCCTAAAATCAGGTTTTGTAAAAACAGAAATCATTTTGCAAGCATAATTTTTGAGAATAAACCAAATCTTCAAAATACGCTAATTGAGGCACAAAATGCAGAAAAACAATCCAAATTTTCACAAAACTCACATCTGATCATTCTGCATTATATTCTTCATCATCACATACAATTGTGCAAAAATCTAAGTTAAACGAACCTCGTATCTAGTAGGTTATTCTATAAACTTGGCGATTGCAACGATGGTCATCCATGCAATTCGGTAAGATGAATAATCTACAATAAGGACACTTGACAATGATCATCATCCATCATCAAAGATCACAATCACATTTGGCACCTCACATTTTGAGTATAGCTTTGCCAAGAACAATTTGCTCAAAGGCGGTCATTGATGCCCTTTTTCATGGGGCACGAAAACACGGATAATCAAAATCACAAACACTCATTCATTTGACAACAGTCACCATACAGGACATATCGGTAGGTTGATTGGTTCCATTATGGAATTGGCGAAGAAATTTCCACAATCACTACCCCACCCCTACGTTGACTTAGTCATCATGCATCTTCATAAATTGCATACTCAATGATGCCATTGTGACATCTTATTCAACAACATCGAATCATCCCAAATTTTGGGGCAACCACAATTTGATTATGATTTCCCATGATAGGATACATCTTACAATCACATGGTATTATACACCAACCCCTTTCCCACCGTTGGGGCATAAACGATATCACATTTTACATCATTCATATCGTCCACAATCACATGGTATTATACACCAACCCCTTTCCCATCGTTGGGGCATAAACGGTATCACATTTTACATCATTCATATCATCCACAATCACATGGTATTATACACCAACCCCTTTCCCACCATTGGGGCATAAACGGTATCACATTTTACATCATTCATATCATCCACAATCACATGGTATTATACACCAACCCCTTTCTTCCATCATTGGGGTATAAACGGTATCACATTTTACATCATTCATATCATCCACAATCACATGGTATTATACACCAACCCCTTTCCCACCGTTGGGGCATAAACGGTATCACATTTTACATCATTCATATCATCCACAATCACATGGTATTATACACCAACCCCTTTCTTCCACCGTTGGGGCATAAACGGTATCACATTTTACATCATTCATATCGTTCACAATCATATTGCATTTCACACCATTCATTCATCACTAGCACAAATTCACCACATCATGCATTATTAGCACAAAAAATATTTTCAATTGGCTTGTGAGATACATTCGTAACTCATTCGCCAATTGAGGGGGTAAGCTACAAAATTCCAAAAATTCTTTATTCTTTTGTCTTCAACATTAGTGCTCAAATCCAATGACAGAGAGAAGTTGCTTTTATGCCCATAGCCCAAATAGGTGTCTCATATTTTTGCACCATATTGTGTTTCACGCAACATGGTACAAAAAGGGGCATCTATAGACACCAAATTACAGCCACTAATCCTCCATCCTAACCATTCCACCACCCACTTGTCCACCATACACCTTTCCCGCCAATTATTTGGCCCAATTCCACCTTTCTCGCCTTCAAAAGGCCCACTTTAGCCCTTTCCCGCCATTTCCTAACCCAATTGAGATTATTTTAATATTATTTTATATTTAATATAATATTTTATATTATATTATAATATATTTATTATAAAATATATATTTATAAACTCAATTAACCACATCCGTCCGATCCAATCTAATCCCCACCGTCCATCTTCATTAATCCATGCCACATCTAAAAAGTAATCTCAACCTTAGGATCTAATTTAATCTTAGCCACATGATCAAAAGTGTAAGGCTAAAACCCTAAGAAAACCCTAGGTTGGATTATAAATAAGGGCATTTGCAAATGCTCAAACCCTGGAACCTGATATTAGAATTTGCATCTTGAAGAGATCATTGGCGAAGCCCTAGCGAAGTAGAAAGAGATAGAGCCCTGAAAATCCAAAGCCCTAGCTAGCCAATAGGACTTCTACTGTTCCAGCCATCCCCCATATCCATCCTTTCCACCTTGCCCTCCTCCATTACCGTCATCGCCACTTCCACCCATCCGTCGCATTCATCGCATCCCCCATGATCTGCTTCTGCAGATTTTATCCTCATCGTAGGTGCCCTCCCGAGCTTGTGAAGCTCGTTGTAGAGCTTGCCAAGCACACACCTTGCACCTGCGAGCCTAGAGCCTATGAAGCTCACACCAAAGCCTTGCCCAGTGCACGTCCGAGCCTGCTGTTATCACATAGAAATGTGAATTAGAGCCTATTGCATCATGCCATCTATTGTCAAAACTGCAATAACGAAATAAAATATCATCACAAGCAAGGTATATCTTTATTTGTTTTATTTTGTTACATGATTTGTAGATTTTGCATGCCATTTGATCTATTTTTAGTTAGGGTTTACTGATGTCTGAGGGTCTCACACTGTGGAGCCCTCACAGGTGTTATTAATCCCTTTCTCTATTTTTGTGTATGCAGATCTGCAGATTCTACATATTGTTGAACGATTGTTGAAGTTGGAGTGGTCCGACATCGGATACCTGAAGCCCACTCATTTCGTTGGAAGCGAGGACACACTATTTGAAGACACTTCATTGTTGTAGCTAGGGTTTCGGAGAACCCTAGCATATTGTAAATATTTGTATCAAATACTCACTGAGTACAGATTGTATCAAAAGGAGTTTATTGGCTCCCCCCGCTTATTGAATAAATTTATCTATTTTGTGCAATCTTGTGTTTCCTTGGGTTATTTGATTTCTTTATTATTTTAAGTGTCGTGTTTTCGTCTTCACAACAATGAAGTGTCTTCAAATAGTGTGTCCTTGATTACAATGAAATGAGTGGGATTCAGGTATCCGATTCCGGACCACTCCAGCTTCAACAACCGTTCAATAATATGTCGAATCTGTAGATCTGCATACACAAAAATAGAGAAAGGGATTAATAACACTTGTGAGGGCTCCACAGTGTGAGACCCTCAGACATCAGTAAATCCTAACTAAAAATAGATCAAATGGCATGCGAAATCTACAAATCATGTAACATAATAAAAAAAATACTGATATACCTTGCTTGTGATGATCTTTTGTTCTGTTATTGTAGCTCTGACAGTAGATGGTATGATGCAACAAGCTATGATTCATATTTCAATGATAACAACAATATCAAACACGCATTGGGTAGGCTCTGGTGTGAGATTCGCATGCTCTAGAGCGAGCCTATAATGCAGTAGGCACAGATGTGAACTTGGAAAGCTCTGCAGCAAGGTTCGCAAGCTCGGGAGGGCACCTACGATGAGGATAAAATTTGTAAAAGCAGATCGTGGAGGATGCGACAAATGCGGTGGATGGGCGAAAGTGTTGACAATGACAATGGAGTCAGGCGAGGTGGAAAGGATGGATATGGGGGATGGTTGGAATAGTAGAAGTCTTATTGGCTAGATAGGGCTTTGGATTTTTAGGTCTCTATCTCTTTCTGCTTCGCTAGGGCTTCACCAATGATCTATTCAAGATGCAAATTCTAGTATCAGGGTTCCAAGGTTTGGGCATTTGCAAATGATCTTATTTATAATCCAACCTAGGGTTTTCTTAGTGTTTTAGCTTTACACTTTTGATCATGTGGCTAAAATTACATTATATCCTAAGGTTGAGATTACTTTTTAGAGGTGGCATGGATTAATGAAGATGGACTGTGGAGATTAGATTGGATAAAATGGTTGTGGTTAATTGAGTTTATAAATATATATTTTATAATATAATATTAAATATTATATTAAATATAAAATAATATTAAAATAATCTCAATTGGGTTAGGAAATGGCGGGAAAGGGCTAAAGTGGGCCTTTTGAAGGCGGGAAAGGTGGAATTGGGCCAAATAATTGGTAGGAAAGGTGTATGATGGACAAGTGGGTGGTGGAATGGTTAGGATGGAGGATTAGTAGCTGTAATTTGGTGTCTACAAGTTGCTTAGGTAAGAGTTCTAATCCCATGAGCTCTTAGGATCTAAATTGTATTATTTGATAGTCTATGCATACCACCACAACCAATACAAGGGTCTAATCCTAGTCTTATCCTTGAACCATCCCCTATTGTAATGTGCTACCCTCTTCTGAACACCAAATTTCTGCCCTTGGTTTACGAGTTTCGGTTCATGATTATTTTTTTGTTTTTCAATATATATATATATATATTTTTGTGTATTTTTTTCTGAATATAAATAACACACTGCTGGAAATGAAAATAGCTTCTAACTTTTCCACTACAAATCCAAATACAATGAAATTCGGACACAAGCTTCTTTATATTAAAATAAACAAACCCAATAGAGGAAATTACAAGATATTGAAAATACCCGGATTAAATGAAGTCTGATACAAGTCTGGAAATGTTCATTAGCATACAGAATTCCTCATATTTTGATCATAAAATCCAAAGTACAGACTTCTTCAGCATATATCCTTTATTTTTGAGTACCCTTTAAGCCAAAAATCACAATGTATATGACTTAGAGCCCCCAAATGGAGCGTTTCTGCTCCTCCTAGCTATCACGTCCCTCTTGAGATTGTATAGCCTGTTAAAACCCTTCACAAATGACATAGATCCCTTCCAAACTATTGAAGTGTACGACTGATAAGTTGATCAAAAACTATGAATAATCAACAATACAAGCTTCTTCAAAACCCAAGCAATCTAATTTAAAATAGCCTCAAATGGTTTGGTCTCACTGGAAACATCTGCAATCTGAAGTAACTCTAAAAATGGCACCAAGTGCACCCCAAAACTCATCAACAAACTGCCACTTTGAAGCTCAAATCATTCCCCATCATGAAAATGCCACAATCACTCCAAGGATATCTTGCAATCCCAAAAGTGATGTTCCTGCTGGAGGGTTTCATCTCCAAACAAGCCAAATCTGCCCTTGCCTGTGGTTTTTCGTCACAAATAAGCTGGATATCTTCCTGCAAACTCTGTTGCAAGCAAGCTCCTTTCTCCAAACATGAAATGTAATAACCAAATATGTCACAATCAATTCTTCAATGCCACTTTTATCCTTTCCCAAAGCTGGTTGATCCATTCACTTATTGAATGTGGGATAATTTATCTTTCCAAATGCTACGTTGCACCTTGAAGGCATTCTTTTTACCATAAATTGTAATATATTTCACTTTTTACTTTCCAAGGAGACCATACCACTTTTATGACATTAGAAATATGAAATTTATAAAATCCCCTTTAATTCAAGTGGTTACATGACCTCTTCTAAGATTAAATTAATGCCCAACATTAATATATTTAACTTTTATATTTAAATATAACATTATAAATCTTCGGGCATTAAAATTATTACTCTCCCAACATCCAACCACCAAAAAACTTACGAAAATGGATACCCATTAAGTCGAAGATGCCAGTAGTACTTTTTGTTTCCCAAGAATCCAACCCTAACTGACTTACTAAAAATAGTAAGTCTCTAAAAATACTACCAAAAATGATCCTGAAAGCTGACAACTATGAATGCAGATCGTCCAACAATATCTCCATAACACCTAGTGGTTCCTAAACACTCGAGATTGCCCATGAAACCTTATGAATAGGCAAGTCCATATTACGCTCTGTTAGCTGACTAGGATGGGGACATTACAGTCCTCCCTCCTTGAGATTGCTTGTCCTCAAGCAATCCAATCTCAGAACATGACAATATAAAAAATAATTGCCATGCAATCCCTAGATCCCAGATGAACCAATGAGCTTCATATATCCAACTGAGATAAATCCTACACTGCTGACCCTCTGCAAGTGTCATCTCGTGTAGTCCTCTATCCAGAAGTGCAATCAGTCTCTAAAATAGTTCAACCAACTCACAAGTAAATTGCTCTCCATAATCCCGGTCAAGCTCTATCACCACACTGAAATTGAGCATATCCTCTAAGTCCCAAATCAACATCCTATCAAAACTAACACGCTGACACTGCGCCACTCTGATGAAAACCATCTCATAGTAACACAACCGCACACACCTCATCTGTATTCCTAGAATGACAACACCCCAAACTAGGCTAAAAAACTGGTGTGAGAGGATAAGTAAATCAAGGATGGTAAGTTGAGGAGATGCTAGAATCAACTCCCCAACAACTCCCAACAACCAAAGTAACCGATCCCTGACCAAAAATTCTCTCCAATCTTTCTGTTGACATAATATTGGAGTTAATCGGTTGCTAATCCACAACCAAACAATAATGACCCATATGGGAGTCTGAACTAACTCCCGCCACCAAATAGCCAACGAAAGTGACATCAAGGCATGATCTCCATAGATCACTGACCTCCATGGGCACACACCTCCCGGATCCCATGGGCCAAAGAATATCCTAGTAGTCATGTCAACTGCCAACTCGGTGAAACAACAAATAAACTAATGACAACTACCTGGATCCCAAATCCATATGTGGTCCTCTGCCATATCACCCGAACCAAGGAAAAATCCAAGATCTAGCACCGAAATATCATAATTGCATACAAGCGAAGAGTTGCTCAGCCATAACTCTGTCTCTGCACTACATCCATCATGCTTAACAAAACAATCATCCCAGCAATGAATCACCTTACCCTCTAATGAAGAAGGCATCTCATACCCCAGTGAAGTATACAACCCGCTATAACCATTTTTCAACCCACCACTATATGTCATCCAAAAAAAGGTCCACTCATCTATATGTAGGCTGAAATCAAAATGACTAGCATACCTCACTATACAATCCATATGAACCTCACGAACTGAACCCCTATGAAGCTCCAAAGAATCCCCTGAAGTATGGCTCGCATCATCATCCTCTGGATCGAAATCAGATAATGTACCATCATCTACTGCACAAAATGAGGAAGTAGCATCCATTAAAGAAAGCATATCATCACTTCGCTTATGCACATACTGATCGACTTGAGTGAATGTGGAATCATTATTACTAATCAATCCTTCCTCATGTCCAATCTCATGTATCCCCTCAATCAACTACTTAACCACCTGTTGGTCCAAAATCTGCCACAGGAAAGGATTTTACAAGTGCGCCCTAGACCCGGCCAACATTGAAAGGCTGGAAGCAAGAAATGGCTCCCAGACCAATCTCCAGAGTGGGCTGGTTCCCTTCACTATTCTAAACTTGGTGTAAGATAAGGGTTACTGGAAAGAAATTAAAAAAGGTTACAGAAAGAAATGGGAAATATGGCCACAGGCCGAAGTTATGGGATCAGAAAATAACAGCAGGAAACTTCAAGTGCAGCAACAGCAAGCAATAAAAGTTACTAACTTAACTTCCGCACGATGCATACAGAAAAACCCTCCAAAATCACATTCCAGGAATTTATACTCTTACGGCAATATTCAAATCCAGTATGCAGAATTTAAATGTAATAGCCATGAAGACATACAAATGCTATTAGAAATGCAACATGAACAGAAAGGAAATCACCAATGCAAACGCTTGAAAAATAGAAGCCAATCCTTTATTCCTGCAAACGAACTTCCAGTCTCTAGCAGAGAATTTTCCAACCCCTTCAAATGAAGTTTACATTGGTTTTTATAGAGGTCCGTCCTCTTTGCAAGCATTAAATATTTGCCACCAACCTTCTCGTGATCTACAATTGTGCCTTGGAAACCAAGAACACGATCTCCTTGATTACAGCCTTGAAGAAACAAAAATTAAATGCAATGAAACGTTCACGGTCACCTTCATTAAATTTGTCTTTGAACGTGTACATGAAATCATTGAATTAACCTACGAACAGTGGCCTCGAATGCATCAAATCTTTAATCTTGGTGGCCTGGGCGCTTCTTTGACCTTGAAATGCATTGGAAATCCTCAAAATATTTAATTCGGGGCCGCATTTAATCCTTGGAAATGGAGGAAAACCTCTCGGGCCGTTCATACTGCACTTGGCGGGAAACTGCACAGGTCGCGAAACGGAACGGGTCACGAAATCGCGACGCATTTTGATGTCGTACGCTTTCTGTCACTTACACCCGCGAAAATGCTTCCTGTCGCTCTTTCTCCATGTCTCCAGCTTTGTTTTCTCTATCGCTAGCTCAACCTCACGAAAATAGTACAGGTAGCGATTTCGCTACGCATATTGGTCCCTTGACTCTTCCCTGCGCTCTGCCCCACGAAAACGGAACATGTAGCGGTATCGCTACATATTTTGAGCACCGTGTACGGCCCTTTAGAGGGGTCACAAAAATGGAACACCTTTTGCCTTTGGGAGTCTTCTATCCTTTCCTGTCGCCATTTCGCTGCATATTCATGTCGGTTGGCCTTATCATCGAAATTGCAGCGAATCGCTGCAACTTTTATGTCCTTTGTCTTTCGAGCCAAAACCCCCGCGATTTGAGAACGTGCAGCGCATCGCTGCGCTCTTTGCATTTTGCTCTTCGAAGTCGACTACATCGCGAAAATGTAACAACCTTTTGCTTTGCAGCGCATCGCTGCAACCTTCACTTTACACAACCTTCTCAACCAACTTCGCTGCAACTTCAATATTTTAAGCCTTTGCAACCAATGTGTGCCCCTTCCCAAGAATGCAGCGAATCGCTGCAACCTTTGAACTCTCAAGCCTTTGAAACGAATGTGCAGCGAATCGCTGCCACTTTTAACTTAAGACTTCCGCTCAACCAACATGCAGCGAATCGCTGCACTTTTACCACTTGACTCTTCGAAGCTCCCGATGTCGCGATTCTGGAACATGTTAGCGACGCGCTGCAAGTTTTAAGTTAGGTCGTCGGCTGAGTTTTTTGTCGCGATTTCGTGACATTTTGTCGCTGTTCCCCTTTTGCCCGCTGAAAGTCATGAAAATGAAACACGTCGCGATATCGCGACGGTTCCGCCCAACCCGCCTGCGTTGACCACGTTGACCGCGATTTCGCGACTTGTCAGCGAATCGCTGCAGTTTCTGGACTTAGTCATTTTTGCTCATTTTCTCTCCTTTTTGCTTCAAAGCCGCATCAAAGCCTGTATAAACGTTAGATTTGCAATAATGTACACATTAATACTTCAATGAAAATCAATGTGGCAAAAATGCCAACATTCTTGGCGGCTCGCGGGGTATACAGCTCGCTGTATGCAAGAATCCAGGCCTTAATCCATTGGGCACAGAGTCATGAAAAACTTAAAGTCAGTTGCTGAGATACATTGCAATGGACTGCTGCAAAACTTCTCTGCTGCTAAAAGCTGGAACTGGAAGAACCTGCATAGAACTGGTTATGAAATAAATGGAATGAGAGGGTGGAATGAGATCTTGCGATTGCGCAAGCGGTGGCTGCAATGGAATGATGGTAATAATGAAATGATGAAGTGGGCAAGTGATGTAGTAGAACAACAACAGAATGTTGTTGTACTGCCAGCTGCAATGGATATGGAAGGAAAGTAAATGAACGAAGTTATGGAGTGGGGATAAAAGTATGAAAGCTGTGAAATGAAATGAGCTGGACTGTAAATGAAATGCGTAAAAAGAAAAAACTTGGAGGAAAGGGATTAGAAGGAACGGGAAAAGACAGAAAAGGGGAAAGAAACAACAGCTGTGGCTTACTCTTTTTACTACTGCAGAAGAAAAAGAAGAAGAAAGAAAACGATGAAGAAAGGAAAGAAAGGAAATGGGGAAGGGAAAAGAAGAATTTTCTGATAACCACTAACTGCTGGGAAAGGAAAAGACAAAAGAAAGACAAACCCCTACGGCTCGCAAGCAACAAGAACCAAGGTGACAGAATAAAAAGTAAAACAACATATATATATTCGTTTCTTTTCTTTTCTCTTTTTTTTTTTTTTTTTTTTTTTTATATATATACAAACTCATACTGAAATATTGGTTCAAGAAGTATAGACTTTCAGATGAAAGCCATTTACTGAGATCGGAAGTGGGCTGCCATCCATGTCTTCCAGGTAGAACGAATTTGCTGCACCTGTGCTAGTAATGCGGAAGGGACCCTCCCAGAAAGCATCAAATTTCTTATGATTGCCAGGCTTAGCCTTATTCTCATTCCACTTCAACACCAAATCGCCTGTTTTGAATGGACGAGCTGCAGAATGCTTATAAAACCACTTCGAAATATCCTGTGTGTGTTTGGAAAATTCATCATATGCTTTTGAACGTTGCTCCTCTAACTCCAATAATTGTGCTATTCGCAGATCCAAGGAACTCAGATCTGTCTCATCGTCCTGGAAAGACTGCAACTGCTGTAACACTGGTAATTCAAGATGAACCGGCAATCTTGCTTCTTTTCCATAGACTAGGGCATAGGGTGAGGTTTTAATGGACTTCTTGGCTGAAATCCTGTCTGCCCATAAAGCCTGATTTAATAACAGGTGCCATGATCTCTTGTTCTCTCCTAATGACCTCTTCAAAATCCTGAGCAAATTTTTGTTCGTTGACTCCGCCAAGCCATTTCCTTGTGGATAATAATTGGAAGATGTCTTAAGGAAAATGCCATATTTATTAGCGAACTCAGCCAGTTCAGCTCCAATGAATGGGGTTCCATTATCTGTAATGATGGCATCAGGGATACCAAAGCGTGTAATCAGACCCTCAACAAAAGATATCACTACAGTCTGATTGGCCACCTTTGTGGGAATAGCTTCAGACCACCTTGTGAAATAGTCTGTAGCTGTTAAAATGTATCTATGACCAGCTGAGGAATTAGGATCAATGATTCCAATAAAATCCAGCCCCCACTGCTGAAAAGGTGCTTCAACCTGAACTGGATGCAAAGGCAGTGCTGCATTCCTTACTCTTCCTGCATATCTCTGACACTTATCACAGGCTTGTGCAATTCTGAAAGAGTCTAAAAATAGGGTCGGCCAGTAATAACCAGCTCGAATTATCTTCAAGGCCATCGGTCTTCCTGCATAGTGTCCTCCTGAGAGACCCGAATGAAACTCTTCCAAGAGCCTAGCCTTGTCTGCTTCTTTAACACATTTCAAGAGAACACCATCAATATTTTTAAAAAATAAACCATCTGGTAACAAAACATACCGCAGAGCCTGCAAACGAAATCTTCTCCTCTGAGAAGCATTCAACTGTGAAGGACATCTTCCATTTGTGAAGTAATCAATCAGGTCCTCTGTCCAATCCTTTTCCTGAATTAAGAAATTCATTAAATTGTCATCACCAGCAAGAGCTTCTACCCGATCTTCCTCTATATCAGATGCTGCCATCTTTGCCAACTGCTGGCACAGAGCTTTACCACGCACTAGCTTAGTTGGATGAATTTCTACATCAAATTCTTGGATCTTGGTGACCCAGCCAGCACGTTTATCACCCAACTCTCCTTGCAGAATGAAATTTCTAACATCCGGATGAATCACATAAACAATTGTCTTGCTCTGAGATATAAAATGTTTGAACTTCTTCAGGGATTTCATCACAGCATATACCTATTTTTCAATGAAATTGTACTTGGCTTCATGAGGTAGAATGACCTGACTGAGGAAGGCAATGGGCCTTTCGTTCCCATCATCTCCTTTCTGTGTTAAAACCGTAGCATAACTGTCATCCTCTCCAACTGCATATAATATGAAATCCTTGGAATAGTCAGGATTAATTAGGACAGGGGCCTGCGCTATTCTTTCCTTGATCTCCTGAAATGCTTCCTTTCTTCGAGCTGTCCATTGGAAAACTGCATCTTTCTTCAACAATTCGGTCATTGGTTTAACAACCTGGGCAAAGTCAGCAATGAACTTCCTTATGAAGTTAATCTGTCCAAAGAAAGACTGAAGTTCCTTCTTGTTTGCAGGCAGTGACAATTTTTTCAAAGCTTCAACTCGAGCTGGATCAATTGCTAACCCATCTTCTGAAATCACATGGCCCAGAAGCTTACCTTCTTTCACTGCAAACACAGACTTTTTTGGATTAATAGAGATCCCAAATTCCCTGCATTTTTCAAAAATCTGCCTCAGGTGAGAGCAGTGATCTTCCCTTCTATGAGAAAATACTGTCATGTCATCAAGATATATCACAATGATCTTGTTTAACAATTCCTTGAACGCAATGTCCATGGCTCTTTGGAAAGTAGCTCCAGCGTTTGACAGTCCAAAAGGCATTCGCTGATAAGCAAAAGTGCCCCACTTTGTGGTGAATGTTGTCTTATACTGATCTTCATCTTTCACCCAGATCTGGTTATATCCAAAAAATCCATCCAGCAAAGAAAAACGCTGAGCTCCAGCCACAACATGCAGTATTTGATCTATACGTGGCAGAGGATAATGATCCTTTAATGAGACACGGTTTAAATTTCTGAAATCAACGCACAATCGAATATCTCCATTCTTCTTCCGAACTGGGACAAGATTGGCAACCCAGGTTGAGTGCTTAACTGGATAAATGATTTTAGCTTGAAGCATCTTTACAAGCTCAGCCCTCATCAACATCTCAATCTTTGGATTAACAGGACGCTATTTTTGTCGAAAAGGCCTGACTCCTTCCTCCAATTCAATTGTATGCTGCACAATCTGTTTGTTGTAGCCTTTTAAATCTTCATAGCTCCAAGCTACAATGTCAGAAAACTCCTCGCACAGCTGCCAGATTTTCTGCAATTCTTCTTGGGTTGAGTCAGTTCCAACCTTAATCACTTTGTTAGGCTGAAGCTCTAACTCCATATACTCTTTCTTATCAACTTCTATTCGATGTCTAGAGGACCGATCATGCTGGTCGAACAAACTCTCCAGAGTTATGAGACCCTTTGGAATATGGTTGTTCCGTAATTGAATAAGACCCTCTGCTTCTTCATCCTCCAAAGTTCTCCCTTCGACAATGGCAGTTTCATGAATCAAGAAATTGACAATTTGCTCATCATTTTCAAAGACCTACCAGAAAGTTTCTTTGTCTGGCACACTGGGTCTGTATACCATTCTAACTGTCTTGGGTTTGTTCACAACTTGTTCAATAGGGGAAAAATTAGCTCCAAGAGATGCTAACAGGTCTGCATGTTTATTCATCTCTCTGGAAACAGCTTGAATATTTAAAGCAGTGAAAAATTCAAACAAATCCCAAACCTGGTTTCGATATGCTTTCAGGTAATGCTGCTTTGAAATGCATCTATTCGTGATCTGATTTACCACAAGCTCGGAATCACCAAAAATCTTGAGCTGTTCAATTCCTAACTTCCTTGCTTTCTTCAAACCCAAACACAATGCTTCATATTCAGCAGCATTATTTGTGCAACTCCATGTAAGCCGATAAGAATAAGTTCTTTGGACACCAGAAGGAGAAATTAACACGATACCTGCCCCTGCACCGTTCTTGCATCTAGCACCATCGAAATATAACTGCCATAATTGATTCGTAACATCATTCTGATCAGCTGAGTTAGACAATTCCTGCTTTGTTTCATTCTCAGGTTTTTGAATGGCATAACAGCCAATCTCTGTCTCCATCATGGCATTGAAGTTAAGCATAGAAAACTGATCATCCAACTGAAGATTATTTAAAACTTCACTCATTAAAACAGAATCTTCAATTTCTTCAGTAAGCATGTGGACAGACTGCATGTCTTTTCCTGCATCCTCCAACTTCTCAATGTGAAAAGGAGAAGGCTTTTCATTTTGTATCCTGAGACGTCTACCCTTAAAAGGAATTTCTAGATGGGAATAATCTAGTGCCAAATAACCCCCTAATTTTGCAGTAAATTCCCTGGACAGACACATGCTAAAGTAGGGCTCTAAATCTACCACAACAATTTCTTGAATAACAGTGATCTGGGGCATAGTATGCAGGACAATTGGTACATCTTTAATGACACCTACTATTTTAACAGGAGTACCATCCAATTGCAGGACTCCAGGACTACTCCGGGTATACTCCATTCCCATTGCTTCACAGACTCCCTTGGGCATTACAGTGGTTGCGGCTCCAAAATCAATCATACAATTATGTACAATCCAACCTTCTATTTGCAATGACAAGTAAAATGGAGGTGGTCTGTTCTTACCAGTAGCAGAGGTGGTTAAGGACTGAGCATAAACTGTCTGGGTAGGACCTTTTTCATTCTCTTTGATAGATTTCAATGATTCCTGCAGTAAATCTACTTGGCCTGGTAACTGCAAAGCGTCATAGAGGCTTACCTTAGCAGGGGTCTTCTTCAGATCTTCAACTATGTTGTATGAAACTGCAGCAAGGTCTTTCTTCTCAGCAGGTTGTTCAAATCTGGTACGATATTGCTGTGTAGCTTCTACTCTCAGCCTCTTTGTCAGTGATGGATACTTCAACTTTTCACGAGCTTGCTCCTCTGCTTCGGATCTTGCTGGTGCAGCTGCAGCTTTTCCTTGAACTTTATCAAAAGCAGGGTCTTTTGACAAAACAGATGCATCAGACCTTGGAACTGGCACAGGAGCTTTCACTGGCTTTTTCATATCAGCCGACACTTTCAAAGGTTGTAAGTCAACAGGATCAACAGTCACGGGCTTCTTTCCAGTCCTTGTTAGAACTGAAACTTGATCTTCAACTGGATTCATCAAACTATGGCCAGCTTCTGAGATCATATTAACATGTCCACCCGAAGAGCTGGCAGCCAATGTCTGCATATAATTCAGGTGAACCATACATGTATCCTCTCCATGAGGATCATTGCAAGTTGAGCACCAATATACTCCGTCTGCATGGGCTGCTTCTTCATTTACTAGAGCAATCAAGCCTTTTTCAGGTGCTTTGCTTGTGGAGGCAGCTTGATCTCTAGTAATTTGAGGAGGTTGAAATCTCCTTGGCTGGAAATCTCTCTCAGCTTGCTTCCTCTCAATGAGTGTGATCTTATTTCCCATGGCCCTAATTGCCGAATTTGCAGACTTTACCTCTTGCAATAATGTTGTATATGGATCAGGGTTTGCAGGTGCAGGAGGTGCTGGTAAGGGCAAAGGAGCTGGTGGTGCTGGCAAAGCGGGAAATGCAGTGGAAACGGGAGATGGTTGAATGCTAGGTGCAGGAAGCGGTAAAGGAGCTAAAGCAGGCAACTGAGGAGCTGGGACTGGTGCAACCTGAGGTGCTTTAGAACTCCATGATGGTGTGGGATACATAGCTGGCATGGGCTGTGGTTGTGAGCCATATAAATATTGAGGCAAATCTGGAATGAGAGGCATAGTTACCTTTGGAGGAAGTCTCCCTACAGCAACCAGATCTGCTTCTGCTTTAATTGCTTGCTCAAACAACTCTGGAAATGTTGTCACATTGGACTGCCTAACAGCCCAGGCAATATCTGAGTGGAACGCTCTGAGATAATAAAGTGCAGCCAATTCATCAGCAGGCCGAATACCTTCAAGAATTCTGTGCCAAGTTCTGGTAAATCGAACATTAAAATCAGGTATCTCCTCCTGGGGATGCCTCTGTATTACGGTAAACTGATTCAACAATGAGAAAGGGTCAGCCTGTTCATGGAAATTTTTAACCAGCAAATCACCGAATTGATCCCAAGATGTTATGGTGCCTGGAGGCAGCGTTCGGTACCAAAACAACAGTTTACCTCTCAAAGAACATACTAACAACTTCACCATTACATCTTCATCGGTGATATCATGGATAGCCGCTAAGGAAGCAACATCATTAATGTGCTCATATGCTGTTTTACCAGTACCATCGTAAGTAGGCAAAGCCTTCAGTGCAGCTTGAGGAACTGGATTCTGAGCCTGCAAGTTCAAGGCTCCAGAGCTATTCCATGCCAAAAAAATTTTGGGTGGAGGTGGAGGATATTGTGCCATTGGAACTAGTGGATATGGCTGGGAAAATGGAACACTAGCAACAACACCAGAGTTTTGTACAACAGAGGATGGAAGGGATGAGGAAACCAACCTAGAATGCTCACCACTTCTTGAACTATCAAGCTCGAAAAACTGAACCAGATCACCAAATTTCTTGGACTGTGATCTCGTGATCATGAATAATTTTTGAGTTCAGCAGAGTCACCAAATGCTCTAATTTTACAGTCTGAAGGCGAACATTAAACCTTCGACAGTATGAGTTCTTTTAGAGACAGAATAAATCTGTCCCACCGGGCGTGCCAAAAACTGTTGGTCCAAAATCTGCCACAGGAAAGGATTTTACAAGTGCGCCCTAGACCCGGCCAACATTGAAAGGCTGGAAGCAAGAAATGGCTCCCAGACCAATCTCCAGAGTGGGCTGGTTCCCTTCACTATTCTAAACTTGGTGTAAGATAAGGGTTACTGGAAAGAAATTAAAAAAGGTTACAGAAAGAAATGGGAAATATGGCCACAGGCCGAAGTTATGGGATTAGAAAATAACAGCAGGAAACTCCAAGTGCAGCAACAGCAAGCAATAAAAGTTACTAACTTAACTTCCGCACGATGCATACAGAAAAACCCTCCAAAATCACATTCCAGGAATTTATACTCTTACGGCAATATTCAAATCCAGTATGCAGAATTTAAATGTAACAGCCATGAAGACATACAAATGCTATTAGAAATGCAACATGAACAGAAAGGAAATCACCAATGCAAACGCTTGAAAAATAGAAGCCAATCCTTTATTCCTGCAAACGAACTTCCAGTCTCTAGCAGAGAATTTTCCAACCCCTTCAAATGAAGTTTACATTGGTTTTTATAGAGGTCCGTCCTCTTTGCAGCATTAAATATTTGCCACCATCCTTCTCGTGATCTACAATTGTGCCTTGGAAACCAAGAACACGATCTCCTTGATTACAGCCTTGAAGAAACAAAAATTAAATGCAATGAAACGTTCACGGTCACCTTCATTAAATTTGTCTTTGAACGTGTACATGAAATCATTGAATTAACCTACGAACAGTGGCCTCGAATGCATCAAATCTTTAATCTTGGTGGCCTGGGCGCTTCTTTGACCTTGAAATGCATTGGAAATCCTCAAAATATTTAATTCGGGGCCGCATTTAATCCTTGGAAATGGAGGAAAACCTCTCGGGCCGTTCATACTGCACTTGGCGGGAAACTGCACAGGTCGCGAAAACGGAACGGGTCGCGAAATCGTGACGCATTTTGATGTCGTACGCTTTCTGTCACTTACACCCGCGAAAATGCTTCCTGTCGCTCTTTCTCCATGTCTCCAGCTTTGTTTTCTCTATCGCTAGCTCAACCTCACGAAAATAGTACAGGTAGCGATTTCGCTACGCATATTGGTCCCTTGACTCTTCCCTGCGCTCTGCCCCACGAAAACGGAACATGTAGCGATATCGCTACATATTTTGAGCACCGTGTACGGCCCTTTAGAGGGGTCGCAAAAATGGAACACCTTTTGCCTTTGGGAGTCTTCTATCCTTTCCTGTCGCCATTTCGCTGCATATTCATGTCGGTTGGCCTTATCATCGAAATTGCAGCGAATCGCTGCAACTTTTATGTCCTTTGTCTTTCGAGCCAAAACCCCCACGATTTTAGGACAAGTAGCGATATCATTACCTTTCGCATCGCTGCGCTCTTTGCATTTTGCTCTTCGAAGTCGACTACATCGCGAAAATGTAACAACCTTTTGCTTTGCAGCGCATCGCTGCAACCTTCACTTTACACAACCTTCTCAACCAACTTCGCTGCAACTTCAATCTTTTAAGCCTTTGCAACCAATGTGTGCCCCTTCCCAAGAATGCAGCGAATCGCTGCAACCTTTGAACTCTCAAGCCTTTGAAACGAATGTGCAGTGAATCACCGCCACTTTTAACTTAAGACTTCCGCTCAACCAACATGCAGCGAATCGCTGCACTTTTACCACTTGACTCTTCGAAGCTCCCGATGTCGCGATTCTGGAACATGTTAGCGACGCGCTGCAAGTTTTAAGTTAGGTCGTCGGCTGAGTTTTTTGTCGCGATTTCGTGACATTTTGTCGCTGTTCCCCTTTTGCCCGCTGAAAGTCGTGAAAATGAAACACGTCGCGATATCGCGACGGTTCCGCCCAACCTGCCTGCGTTGACCACGTTGACCGCGATTTCGCGACTTGTCAGCGAATCGCTGCAGTTTCTGGACTTAGTCATTTTTGCTCATTTTCTCTCCTTTTTGCTTCAAAGCCGCATCAAAGCCTGTATAAACGTTAGATTTGCAATAATGTACACATTAATACTTCAATGAAAATCAATGTGGCAAAAATGCCAACACCACCATAGTATCCGAATTAGTCTTTGAATCATGTGAAGTGGATGCAACAGATGACTAACTTTTCACTGTGAAAAGGAAGCGATGAGCTAAACTCAACTCAAGACAAAGCTCATCAATCTCCTCATCTTTTCGAGTGAGCTCTCAAGAAGTCTACTCTACAAACCACATAACCCGATCCCTATCAGATAATAGCCTCAAGTAATCTGATTTTATTACCTCTAATGCTCGCTTGATGGCTTACAAATATATAGCAATAGCTCCAACTGTCAACTGGTGCCATCTCTCTCCAAGTTTGGTTGTCTGATAAAGGCATTCAACAAACTCATGTGTGCTATTCAAATGTGTCAATGTGTGGACAACCTGCTCATCTATAACCTGTATGTGATCTTGCAATGAACTAGAATCATCAACACAAAATAAACTCTCAGGTTTATCCTCCAATGCACAATGATCAATCCTAGGCCCTTTCACTGCACTGCACTCACCAACCTCATACTCCGAAGTGATGACAAAACTATGCTCATCCTCTGAATCACCAACTACATCAACAACTAAATCCTTAACCACAAGATCAGCGTGCTCATCAATACACACCTCTCCAATATCCAACACACAAGATGAAGTGACCTCATCCTCATCAATTACTATTGTTGCTTTGTTTTCCCCATCAATACAAGAATCAACCTGAACCTCGGTTATGCATGAAATATTTTCTAAATTTTCAACCTCCTTGTTTTCATCTTCGCTATCCACAACTGTGCTTGGCTACAATGAGTCGTTTCCCTTTGTCCCTATTTTTATTCCAACTGCTAATGGAGGCTTCAACCACTTCGGATGATGTTCTATTATTGTTTTCAAAAACTCATTTTGTTCTTGAAATTTTTGCATCAGCTCTATCATGAGTTCCTGGATAGTAGCCATTACCAACACACTACTGCAACTTTGTAACCCTCAGGCTGGCAGGATAAGCTGAGCTCTGATACCACTGTAATGTGCTACCCTCTTCTGAACACCAAATTTTTGCCCTTGGTTTAAGAGTTTTGGTTCGTGATTGTTTTTGTGTTTTTCAATATATATATTTTTTTGTGTATTTTTTTTTTGAATATAAATAACACACTACTGGAAATGAAAATAGCTTCTAAATTTTCCACTACAAATCCAAATACAATGAAATTCGGACACAAGCTTCTTTATATTAAAATAAACAAACCCAATAGAGGAAATTGCGAGATATTGAAAATACCCAAATTAAATGAAGTCTGATACAAGTATGGAAATGTTCATTAGCATACAAAAATCCTCATATTTTGATCATAAAATCCAAAGTACAGACTTCTTCAGCATATATCCTTTATTTTTGAGTACCCTTTAAGCAAAAAATCACAATGTATATGACTTAGAGCCCCCCCAAATGGAGCGTTTCTGCTCCTCCCAGCTATCACGTCCCTCTTGAGATTGCACAGCCTGTTAAAACCCTTCACAAATGACATAGATCCCTTCCAAACTGCTGAAGTGTACTTCTGATAAGCTGATCAAAAACTATGAATAATCAGAAATACAAGCTTCTTCAAAAACCAAGCAATATAATTCAAAATAGCCTCTAATGGTTTGGCCTCACTGGAAACATCTGCAATCTGAAGTAACTATGAAAATGGCACCAAGTGCACCCCAAAACTCATCAACAAACTGCCACTTTGAAGCTCAAATCATTCCCCGTTACGGAAATGCCACAATCACTCCAAGGATATCTTGCAATCCCAAAAGTGATGTTCCTGTTGGAGGGTTTCATCTCCAAACAAGCCAAATCTACCCTTGCCTGTGGTTTTTCGTCACAAACAAGCTGAATATCTTCCTGCAAACTCTACTACAAGCAAGCTCCTTTATCCAAACATGAAATGTAATAACCAAAGATGTCACAATCAACTCTTCAATGCCACTTTTATCCTTTCCCAAAGCTGGTTGATCCATTCACTTCTTGAATGTGGGATAATTTATCTTTCCAAATGCTACGTTGCACCTTGAAGGCATTCTTTTTACCATAAATTGTAATATATTTCACTTTTTACTTTCCAAGGAGACCATACCACTTTTATGACATTAGAAATATGAAATTTATAAAATCCCCTTTAATTCAAGTGGTTACATGACCCCTTCTAAGATTAAATTAATGCCCAACATTAATATATTTAACTTTTATATTTAAATATAACATTATAAATCTTTGGGCATTAAAATTATTGCTCTCCCAACATCCAACCACCAAACAACTTACGAAAATGGATACCCATTAAGTCAAAGATGCCAGTCGTACTTTTCGTTTCCCAAGAATCCAACCCTAATTGACTTACTAAAAATAGTAAGTCTCTAAAAATACTGCCAGAAACGGTCCTGAAAGCTGACAACTGTGAATGCAGATTGTCCAACAATGTCTCCATAACACCTAGTGGTTCCTAAACACTCGACATTGCCCATGAAACCTTATGAATAGGAAAGTCCATGTTACGCTCTGTTATCTGACTAGGATGGGGACATTACACCTATTTTCTAGGTAAGCCAATCACCTATAATATAAAAGGCCTAAATCATTGCCTTCCAACGTATTAAAATATTATGGGTTTGCTTCACTAGGGCCCTTATCGACTTCTTTATTGTGAGTGGCTCTAAATAATTTTCATGTATGATCTTATTTCATAAGTCTACCTTTGATATTATCTTAGAAACACACTCGGATGCTAGAGCCTTGCTAAATAGGAAGATGTTATTTAGTCCCATCCTTGAACTATCCCCTATTTTCTAGGTAATTCAATAACCTACAATATAAAAGACCTTAATCATTGCCTTAAAACATTTTGAAATATGATGGGTTTGCTTCACTAGGGCACTTATTCACTCCTTGAATGTGAGTGGATCTAAATACTTTTCATGTATCATCTTATTCCATAAGCCTACCTTTGATATTATCTTCCAAACAAACTTAGATGCTAGAGCCTTGCTAAATAGTAATATGTTCTTAAGTCCCCATCCTTGAACCATCCCCTATTTTCTAGATAAGCCAATCATCTACAATATAAAAGGCCTAAATCATTGTCTTCAACATATTGAAATATTATAGGTTTGATTCACTAGGGCCCTTATCTACTCCTTGATTGTGAGTGGCTCTAAATACTTTTCATGTGTGATCTTATTACATAGGCCTACCTTTGATATTATATTCTATATACACTTGGCTGATAGAGCCTTGGTAAATAAGAAGATGTTCTTAAGTCCTCATCCTTGAACCATCCTCTACTTTCTAGGCAAGTTAATCACCTACAATATAAAAGGCCTAAATAATTGTCTTCCAATATATTGAAATATTATGGGTTTGCTTCACTATGGCCCTTATCCATTTCTTGATCGTATGTGGCTCTAAATACTTTTCATGTATGATATTATTCCATAAGCCTACCTTTGATATTATCTTCCAAACACACTTGGTTGCTAGAGCCTTGCTAAACAAAAATATGTTCTTAAGTCTTCATCCTCTATTTTCCTTGGGCTTGGATAAGGATTGTCATTTAACCAAGGGAATACCTTCCCTTTATCTTTTACTTGTCCAAAAAAACACGTAGCTTAACTATCTAATTTTATCCAAAACTCCTCTTGGTATATGAGCCAAAGATTTTCAATATACTAGTATCGCCTCTAGCATAGACTTGACCAAAGTCAATATACACCCCCTATAGAGAGCTATTTGTTGCACCATATATTAATTCTTCCTTCCACCTTATTTATCAACCAACTCCAATATTGTTTAGTGTAGTCATTGGGTTTCAAAAAGAACCCAAGATATTAAAACCCCTCTTGAAGATCAAATCTATTAAAGGGGAAAAGTTGACATATTAATATGACCCGATATTGATCTACATAGTTAGAATATATGGTTGAATTCTATGCATTAATATGCATACTTATTTCTAGGCAAAAAATATCTAAATATTGTTTTAACTTCTTTGTAGCTCTTACTATTCATCTAAAAAAATTAGATGGGTAATTTCTATTGTTCTACCTATTCTAATTCCCTTTATTGCTCCTACCCTCTTGGCTTCTAAAACACACCTACTTGATCTCTCAACTACTAGAAGAAACAATAGTAGTGACAAGGGGCAACCTTGTCTTATCCCTCGAGAAGCTTTTAAGAAATCCAAGTTTTTATTTTATAAAAGATAACATAAGTAAATGCCATCAAGATAAATACAAGATAATTGTGATTAAAACAAGCAGTGCTACTAAAGGGCCCACCAAATGTCAATAACATGAAGTATATGACAAAGGACACAAAAAATCATGACATGTCACATTTAAGTTAGTATGGATTAGGTGTGGCATTGCACTCTTGTCAAAGAGACCTAAGTTAAAATCATTGGGAGAGTGGTAATCATTGTGTTTCCCAATTGTCACATAACATATTATAATATAAAAAATGGTGATGTCATTATATCTTAAATTTATAAAATGAGAAAGTGATTAATAAGTAATTGAAAATAATTTAAATTTATTTTTATTTTTAATACAAGTAAACCTAATGGTATAAATGTTACCCAAAATACAAAGCTTTAAAAAGTAGTATGAAGTCCTTATCTATAGAAATAAATGTTAAATGTTATAGAACTAAAAATATTTAAATCTTCACCTAAATATTTCTATTTTTTGTCTCCCATTCATCACAGGCCATCCGCCTCCTCTTTCGCTTCCCAAAGGTAAATTGAGTCTTAGGTGCTCAATTACTATTGGAGGAGTTTTGTGGATGCAATCAGGAGTCACATTCAGAAATGAACTTTTTGTGATTGCTTTGATTAATAGGAGCCCTGGGAACTCCTTCACTCCCCTTCATCCTCCCGAGGAGAGATTTCTAATCTCTACCCCAAGGCCCAAAACATACATATCCTGATGCACAATGAATATCTTCCTATAAGGGCTCTACCATACAAGCCCAATCCCAATTCCTGGTTTTAGAATATCCATCCCTTCATTTCTTGGCATCGACTTTGGTGTGTTTTCTACCTAATCATGTGCTTTATTGAGCTAGATACTCTGGAGGTGGACGCATTTGTTGAGTCCATCCTCGATGAGAGAGGATACCTCCCTTTCCTAAGGAAGTTCTCAGGGAAATACTACGATACTATTGTTTCTTTTCTCTGCAGCTAGGATGAGGATAAGATCATTGTCTGAGACAAGGAGTACATCGTTGATACCCATTTGTTGGTGGATATTTCTGGTCTGCCTCTGAATTGGAGATCGATGCGATGGGAGAAACATAATTGGGAGGTGGAGCTCAAGGAGTTCCTCGACAAGGCCAAAATGCTCAAGTTGGCCAAAATAGGCATGTTCAGGTCTGATTTTTGTCCCCCTAGAACAAATTCATGAAGCCTATTATGCAATTTCTTACTATCGATGACCTAGATAAACCCTTATGCATCTTCCACTTGGCATTTGTAAATCACTTCAGAGACATCAATGTCATGAACATCCCTGAATTTTTATTCCGCTCAATGAACTACTCCATAGAGAACTGTAGGAAGAAAAAGAGTGTAGAGTTCCCATCCCATCAAGGCCTTTTCAAGATCATTTACAGTCATCTCCTGAGTCACAGCCCTGAAGTTCCCCTGGTCGAACCTGTTCTCCCTGAGGAAACTCCTCGGGGTAATACAAGTCCACACAATGTCATCCCTAAGGATGACATATCCACAAGCCCTGTTTTGACCCCATTGTCCAGGAAAAGGAAGTCTATGGGTTCTAATAGGGATGTCGAGGCTTCAAAGGAGAAGAAGATCAAGGTAGAAGAACTGACGAGTGGGACAAGATCTTCCATTTGCCTCAGAAAGAATATGTGTCGGATCCAACATGAGTATCAGGAAGTGGTTTCAGATGATGATGGCGATGACCACATGAGGGTAGGGCTTCAAAAGTTGGTAATCAAGATAATTTTCATGATGATTTCCTAGTCTGAGGAATTCCAGTCTACCTGAAGGAGACGCATAATGCCCTAAACCTAATCTTTTCTATGATGCTTTTCCTAGCACAACCATGGAAGACCCTAAGCCTAAGGTCGCTAGTGCCATGGGGAAATATGAATACAAGGATACGGTGAAGGAGGTAAATAAGGACGTAGTGTAGCTTCTGACTATCAAGACATCGTTGAGTATGTTGCTTGAGATGGTCCCTAGGATGTATTTTTTGTGAGCCTATTGTGATACGGGTGTATACCTATTTTTTGTGGTTTTTCTAATGTGAGCAATTGGCCCCTTTGATCTACTAGTTCCTCTTCACAACATGCCTTTATGCTGCTTTGGTAACAAGGTTTTGGGATCCTTTCAAAACCCACTTTAATAAAAATTTACTTATAATAAAAAAATTGTATTTTAAAATAGGGTTAATTCAAAGTCTTATATTACTTTTAGAAAAGAACAAAACTAACAAATTTTAAAAAAATAATATGCATACGATTAAGGAGCATGCCTCACCTTTCTTGTTCTATATCCTTGGATAAATTTAAAAAATAAATTATTCTCATAGCTTTATTAAAAGGTACTACCTTTGATGCATTATTTTATAAATTGATAGCCAAATAAAAGGTATCAAGCAAATAAGATAGAAAATCTCAATAAGGAGGGGTAAAATTCAAAATTTTATGGTCTCAAATACCCAAGCCTCTGCCAATTTTGTAATTATTAGGTATAAAATAGACAATAGAACCTAAAATCATCTGATTAGATAAAACCTACAAAAAATTCCATTAGATCCGTGCGTGATTCACTAGAATATGATAATTTTTCACTTTTCTTCCAAAACTTGGGTGATTACAAATCCTTGTGACTCGAATGCAAATGGAAACTCTATTAATAATAAAACCTAGAAAACCATCCAAAGTTAAAAAATCAAGGAATCATACCCCTACTCTAGAAATTTGTCGATCTACATGCTTGTTTCTCAAGAAAAAGGACTTAAAATTTTTTCAAGTTTGTTTTCCAACAATTCATCTATGGATTGATGAGTCACTATATCTCTATGTGAATTTTTTTTATTCTTTCATTTCTAAGAATTGCTTAGTCCTTGATTTGTCAATTCATTGACCTAATTTTTGATTTGTCAACTTGACCAACAACTTCATTACGTCATTACTTCTTAATGATATTCATTGATTTTCTAAGTCATTTATCCATCAATTTGCTATCCAAGCAAGTAATTCATCAACTTTAGTTGATGAATCAATGACATCATCCATCCCCAACAAGATATGTTGCATGCTAAGTCTTTGGTCCAACTACTTGTTGGATTTCCAATGGTTTGTTAATTCATCTAGTGATTTGCTTAATTTTCATAATTTTAAAAATTTTATCAATCTAACCTATTTTTCAAGTGGTTTTCTTTATTGTATATACATAAGAAATTAATTAGAATCAGACATTAGTGGGATACAGTCCTATGGATATAGGATCCAAGTCATGTGATAAGGATAAAAAAGTCAAACAAGTAAAACTAATTGGATACAAAAATAAAGAAACCTACTATAATTGTTTGGATTAGAGATTCAAATGAATCTATTTCCATGACTCAAAAGAATCAATATCACATACATATAGCCAAAGTCACAATCCCCTACCAACATATTGGATAGAAGTAGGTTTTCTCAAAAACCTTCCATTGTATGACCTTACTCTACTTAGCATCAATCGTGCTTAGGCCTCCATTGGAAACACCATTCCTAATTGTAGTGACTTGGCACTACCTTGGGATTAGTAATTTTAAACATAAAATAAATATATCAAACAATAATTTTCTTATTAAATTCTTCAAAATTTATTTGTCTAGAATAGATATTGATTGGCTTTATATTTATTAGCTTGCAAATGGACTTGCTTGGCTTGCAAGAGTGAACTACTTTACATTTTCTATTGATTTTATCATAAACTAGAGCAAATAGCTCAACAACCAATGGAAGCATAAAACTAAAGGTTTGAGTCTCGAGGAGAATCTTTTTAGGGTGATATTTTGGCATGTTGTGGCATCATAAGTAATTTTAGAAACCTTCTAAGCCTGTTAGAGGTATAATTAGAGGCATGCAACATTTGGTGTGCATCATTTTATTAAAGATGCCCCCAAATATTTACTTTTACTAGGAGTAATTTTTTCTCACCTGAAGTAACGTAGGAGTAAACTCCAACTATAAATAGGAGATTAGGGATCCATTGTATGGATATTTTTGCCATGAGAATTTAGACCTACACTATATGAACCCACATTGTTCTTTGATCTCATGCGATTTTTGAAAAATTGGTAGGTCATTAAGGATTCCAGTAGTGGCACCATCCTCTTGGTTTGCTAAATGCATGGTGATTGAGGCATTTTAATTTTGTCCATATTGTCATTCACTTAAACAATTTCATACTTAATGTATGGGAGAAAGTTGATATTATTCAAATTTTCATGTGTTAATTGATCACTTGCACCGCCTCACTATAATTAAAACCTATTTTACATTTATATCACTCAAACCCTTAATATTTTATGCATGTTTATTTTTGCACTTTAATTTTTATGCTATTAGTGTAGGTTAGTGTAGGAGTCTTTTATGCATGTTTATTTTTCGCACTTTACTTTTTATGCTATTAGTGTAGGTTAGTGTAGGAGTATTTCTCCAAGGAGAGTGGAGAGTCAGCCTCAATTGGACATTAGAAGGAGCCATTATAATTGGGTCATGTCATTGATTTAGAAGTCAAGAAAATTCTTCTATGCAACATATTTTTTGACATACCCGTGGGACCCACCCTCATTATTCCTCATTTTTTTCTAATTTGGCTAAAATTCCTTGATTTTATGCAAAATGTGCATTCATCATGGATGAAGTGATTGGCATAAGATTAAGTGAATTATTTCCAAGTATAGTTAAGGAAAGCAATTTCCTCTAGATTAATTGTATTTTCACAAGTTGAATCTAGAGGCATTCATTAAGGTCAAGGACTTGATTTATAAAGCCTAGTCTCAAATTGACCTTGAAAAATTCATATATTTTTTTATGCTTTATTTTTGTAGGTACTTTGTGAATTATTAATTTGATATAAAATTCAAAGGCACTAGTTAGCAAATTCCAGATGGCCTGGATGATCTTCACTAGATGATCTATCAATCTAGTGGATTGAAATGCTAAGTCCTAGTCTTCACGAGTTTTCATAAAAAATCCGTGGAAAAGACTCTAGATGAAAATGATATCAATATTTTTTGAAATTGAGATTCCTTTTAGTCATATCTTTGTGACTCTCCCAAAATCTATTACCTAGATGCTTCTAAGATATTTTGCCAGTGGTTGGTCCAAAGGTGCGTCAGTTTGACAAAAATCTCGAGCAAACTGATAATGGTGGTTTCCCTATTGACCTGCACAGACTGGATCTACCATAGCTCTAATACCACTATAGCTTTTGATGAATGAGACATGAGATATAACAATATCAAGATGTAGAATAACATGCAAGAAAGTAAATATGCTAGATGATTGAAGTATGTTGAAATATAAAATATTACAATGTAGCTATGGAGGAAGTGAGCACTCCATTAACAAAGCTATAGATCTACATCATATCCATCACCAATAAATGGTGTGGAACACAATCCACTAACCTACGCTATCGAACAATGTCTTCCGAATGTCCTATCTATCTATCTAAGAGGTCATCCTTATATATGCAAAATAGGATGCTTGCCCAACACTCTATCTAGTTGTGCATAGGACACCTTGCACATGTACAAATTACAAATGGACACTTGTCCATTTATTACAATGCATGCAGTCACTATATAACATGCACATGAAGTAATCTAGGTATGTAATTTGAAGGATACATTTACATAACCCAAATGATGGAATATACATTATTTCCAATATAACCACCTGATAAACTTGTGGAAAGGTGGTTATACTCAACTTTTGGGTTTCTAACCCTAGGTCAGGACCAAGGGATCTAATATAATACATGTATGCAAGAGGAGCAGCTGGTCTAACCTCAGGAGGAATATTTTTCTAGGTTCTATTGAACCTTAAGTTGAAGTTAGTGACTAATTATTGTGGATGTCTTTGCATAACAATAAACTCAGTGAGAAGTGGAAAAGTGTGTGTTTATTCATTGAATTCTTCCATTAAAGGACCTAATAAATCAGCCCAATAATAGATGTTATTGTCATCTAAGGTTCTAAACCAATGTAGGAATTTACCTCTAAAAGATAGGGCTAGAAGTCTTACAATAACATCCATATTTCTAATATTATGAATGGTTTCTAAGGATAATACATCTTGATAATATTCATAATAAGTTTTACCAGAACTATCATATGTAGGTATAGCCTTCAACGTAGCTTAAGGTATATCATTCATGTGAGGGAGTCCTAAATGGCCTAAAGTATCTTGATTTTAGGCCAAGGTGACTGGAGTATTTAGTAGGCTTGGTTCAAGGGATGCTAAAAAATCTAGTGGTGATTAAATATCCTCATAGGTGGACTTAGGAGAATGTTTTCTTGTATTCCTAGTATTTCTAGAAAATAGCTCAAGAAAAGGTATTGGTTCTTGACTTTTTTTTGTAGATGAACTAGTAATCATGAAATATATGATGCAAATAAGGGTTTTCTAGGTTATTTTACTCATAGAGTTGCCAAGTGAATTTAATTTCTCTACTTAATGAGGTCAAGGAAGCTCACTAAATCTTGATTCCTCCAAGGAAAATCAGCTAGTGTGACTAATTTTTACTTAATGGGAAATAATATCTTGTGAATGGTGCCACCAGGCATACCAGAAACTATTGGTGGCTTAGATTGACACTAGGATGTACATGTACTATAACTATTATTTGTTAAGATTTTAAAGATGAGCACCCACAAGTTACAACCTAATCCCAACATTGGATGAGTCAAATTTATTCTAACCCAACCTCCAAAGTAGGTTGGTTCCTTTTCAACTTGCTGAATGTTGACTCTCTTAAGCTTAATTGAAATGATAAACGTATAGGGATAGAAAAGAGAGGGGTTAAGATAAATACAAAATATAGGTGGATAGATAAATATAACAACATAGAATTATAATAAAAACCTCTTATATATCAAGTATAGAGAAATTAAAATGAAAGTAACAACATTCACAATTTTCCATCCTCAAAGTTAAGAATAGTTGCATACTTAAGAATCATTCCAAACATCTAGGGTATTAGCAATCTAATATCAACATAATAGACCAATAATTCTCAAAGTATACATTTGAATATGAATCATTCCAATTACCCTAAGTTAGAAATCCAATATCAACAATGTAGGCAACAAAAAAACTACATGTGTAAAATTCCTTAAAAATGACTAGCTCAATACATTATGAATGGTAAATTTGCTATAGCTAAAAGGCAGAAATTAAAAGAAGTTTTTTTAAGAATGAAGATGTGTGATTTTTCAAAAAATTACCAAGGGCACAACTTGCAGCTCAAGGCACTGATGCAAAATCTACTTGTAGTATAATTGAATCAAAAAAGTGTTGAAAAACAAGAAAGCACTAAAATCGGCCAAAATTGGAGAAATAAGGTGCGTCAAGATTCTTTGTTTCCTTTGTATTCTATGCATAAATCAGAAAAGCATCGAAAATAAGAAAGTGCTAAAATCGGATGAAATTGGAAAAATAAGGTGCATCGAGATTCTTTGTTACCTTTTTATTCTTTGCGCAAATCAGAAAAATAATTGAAAGGAAAAAATTGGAGAAAGGTGCATCAAGATTCTCTACTGCCTTTGTATTCAACACACAAATTAGAAAAACGCTGAAAAAATAAGAAAGCTCTAAAATTGGTTGAAATTGGGGAAAGAAGGTGCATCAATATTATCTACTGCCTTTGTATTCCGCATGCGAATCATAAAAGCACGAACAAATAAGAAAGCACCAAAAATGACCAAAAATGGAGAAAGAACAAAGAGTCACTATTTATTACTTCCTTTGTAAGTGGCATGATTTATTGTCTCCTATGTTGACCGCACACATATCTGAGAAGTTCTAGAAAATAAGGATGCATGAGAAAAGGTGGAAAGTTGAGAAAAGCATCCACACATGATTTCTTATTTCGTTCATTGGTCGCACGCAGACCTAAAAAGTGCTAAAAAACAAGGATGTGCGAGAAAAGGTGGAAAGTTAAGGAAATCTGACCAAAGGGACTAAAAAACATAAAGGTGTGATTCTTTGTATTCTTTGTTATTGGTATGCAATATAAATACGTCGAGCTCAAAAGGATAAAAGGATGTAAGCAAAGTTTTGATTTTGCATGGTTTCCCATCTCTAGCAAGTATAATAGAAGTTTAGGTGAAGGGCATCCGTGTGACAATCAACTATAGTTTTCCGATTGGTAGATCAACAACAACTATTAAATCCTTCCTTGTAGTTAGATTTTTAGTGAGTTTTCACACACTTGTTTGTTGCAAAAAATATAGAGGAAAGACAAATTAGGAGTCATGGAGATTGAATCACCATTTGCAGTTCAAAGGCTTCCAGAATCTTCTAATCGAACAAACTCAGTTGTAAATCAATGGATCAAAGGGGATCACAAGAACCATAAATGGCAAAACTCTAAGATGAATTTGGTTATAACAGATCAATAATATGCAGCTGACTAGCATCATGGATGGCTAGTGGCTAGAAAATCAAGAAACATCCAACACCTTGTAATGCTTAGAATGATTATCATTGTAAAAACTACAAATTAGATGCACAAATATACAAATATATTTCCCTCATTTACATATTCAAAAAATTCCCTAGTGATTCATAAATGATATATTGCACTACATAGATAGTAGATCACACGAACAACCAACTAAAGGAGTTCAAAAACTAAATAAATTTTACTTACACCTACTTGATTTAAATAATTTTGTATAAGAAAAAAGATGAATTCACTACCCTATAGGAAGTCTAGATAGGGACAAATAGAAAATATTTTTACCAAACCCTATCTCTTAGCCAAAATTGGGGTTTGGTCCTTTTTTTGAGTGCCAAAATTTCTTGCTCCTTGGAGTGACATCAACTTCCTTAAGAGTTTAGCCTTTAGCTTCACACTTACCTGATTTTTGAGATGTTCATTTTTTAGTGCTGAAGGTAAATATTCTAGATACCAAACTTTCTCATATTGGGCATTATGCATTTGAAAAAAAATATTTGGCCTCCTTCAATATTGGACTTTTTATATACCTTGTGATGATGTCAGCTCTTCAAAAATTTGGCCTTTGCTTTGGGACTTAGCCAAATTTTTGGTCTAACCTATTGCTGTGCCAAAATTTTTATGCTCACCTTGGTGATGAAAGTGCTCAAAAATTCTAGCATACTCTTTGTACTTAACCAAAATTTGAATCTAGAATTTTTACAAAATGTTAGGCTCTCTTGCCTTAGACAATTTTGAGATTCAGCTATGTTGGATGCCAAATTGTTTTCATACCCTATGATGGCTTCAACTTCAAAAATATCTAGCCACTTTCTTTATACTTAACTGAATTTGTATTCTAGAAGTACAACAAAATATTGAGCTCCTTTTCCTTTGCCATTTCTTAGATCTTATGGCTATCTTATGCATATAGTTGTGCTTCTAGTAGTTTAACCTAATATCTACTATCTAATTAGCAAAATTTCTCTTGAAGAGATGTTATATATAGGTCGGTTAATATTTTTACCCACATTATTGGTGCCCCTTATCATTTTTGAAGCAATATTATTAAACTTCAAGATAATGAATACCTTGAACCGCTCCCTGGTAGTTGGATCTATAACATCATATGTCCATGAAATTATCCCCTTATTTTCCTTCTAAGGTAATTGTTCTTCTACCCATTTCTAAACATTTGCTTCCACTCACTATATCACTAAGAATGATTCTATCAGTTTATGACTATAACCAAGGGAAGTGACAATGATAGATTGGAAAGGAGACAATGATGCTAAAGGGGACTTCAAAGATAAAATTTCAACATTTGTGAAGGTATGAGGGTGTGAGATTTTGGTAGTTTTTCTACTTTCTTGTAATAGGAGAGGAAAATTTATGCTTGAAGATGGATTCTGAGAAAGCAAGACCTCTCTTGGAGGGAAATATGGTAGAGGTGGTTGTTGAATAGGGGTTTTATAAGGTGGTGGAGGAGTTTTAGATATAATAGTAGGGATAGAAGCCATACCTAATCCTTGCACTTTTGGGTGCTTTTGTGTTGTTGCTTCAAAATTTTGAATTTCTACATCTATACGCTAACCTTTCAGAAACAATTTCTTAGCTCTAGATTTCTTTATGATCTCTTTCTCCTAGCTACTCAATGAATATTTTATCTTAGTTATCTCTCTCAATTGCTTATATAGAAGGTGTTCATCTATAGTAGGTAGAGGATTATATTTACCATAAACTACTAGAGTAGGAACTTCTTTTACATGTTTTACTACCTAAACTATTTTTGCTTTGGCTATTTATTTTGTTTGCTCTTCTTGACTTGTCATTGAAATAATTTCTACTTTTTAATGGTGCTCAAATGTAATAGCCTTTTTTCGCATTTCTCTTTTGCACTTTCTATGCTATCATCTCTTCTAATATTGAGTCTTCCTCTGAATCTAGATATGTTATGAGGGGTTGATCTTGGATGGGGCTCTATATTATGATGTCTTCTCCTTCTTCAAAAAAGTATTTTCTTCTTCCTCATCATCTTCTTTAATCAGTCCATGATATTTTTATCCTTTACATTTTGCCACCCATTTAATTATTCCTTCTTGAATTCTATTTCAAACTTAGCATCTAAGGAGCTAGGGAAGGCTTTTTTTTTTGTCACTCATACCTTGAGATCCACTATTCTCAAATTTTTTTATTAATCCATTTTAGCTCTTCTATAATTCTCTCTATAAGCTTATCACTTATTCATTGACCTGTATTTCTGGCCATATCAAAAGACCATACATAGGAATAGCAACTTCTCTATGGAGTCCACCCTTGTAACTCATTATCAAGATGAGGAGCTTAATCCTCTAATTTTAACTATTCTATGTTTGGCCAAGGAATATGCTCAAATACTAGAGCCTTGGCATTTAAAGTTGCTAATGTAGCTTTGAAATCACCTTATGGATCATAGTTCCACATATATGGAACTATTGGTGGTTGGAGGCCACTAAGATTCTCATCTAAAACTTTGGATTGGTCTTGATTTGTCATGGTTTTATCACCAAAGTTGAAAGGAAAGTGGTAAGTGTAGGCCTTTTTAATCCCAAATCTAAAGTTATCATCTACTTCATCAACTTGTCATCATAACTCCATGGTGAAAATCCAGTCAATCACATAGTAAGGAAGCAAATATGGATTTTTAGGGAAAACATAGATCCTGATAATATTATTGCTCTATAAAAAATATCGATCTTCCAACTTGTGCTTATTACCACACATCTTATCCATATCTTCATGGGTTATCTAGGGAATATAGCCATAAATACAAGTGAGTGCAAGGCCCAAAAATAATCTATTGAACTCTAGATAAGAATTGCTTACTCTAAGTACAAGAGTCCAATCTACTATAGGGAGAGGTGCTCCATTATCTGTACACACTCTAATATTTAGACCTACCATGTTATTTCTCATGAAATGCAGGAATAACTAGGCCAAATATGAGGGATAGCAAAATTTCTCACTTTATTTAAGCTTTGGGGCAACCGATTGATTATGAATTTGAGAGCTTAGAAATTCAGGCCAATTAAATAAAATAGGGTTGTTTCTGCTAGTTCCATCATAATTTTACACATTAGTCACCACGTAAGCTAAGATTTCTTGGTAGTCATGCACATGTACATCAATATCAAGCCCTAGGATGACATCTAGCATAGAGAATATTTTTTGATACTTTTTTAATGCAAGAAGTTTGATTGGCTCCTTTAGAAAAATTTTAGTTGGTTTCCCTCCTAATAGCTTATTAAGCTAAATTTTTACATTATACCTTTAATAATGCTTAACTTGCTCATCAATTCTAATAGCTTTAGTATTTTTACCTATATTAGCTACTATTGCAAAATCCCTTGTAATAGCATCAATGATAATGGAAAAAAAACCTCCATTTTGTTGTAGTGCACACCACTCTAGAATTTTGCTCATAATTCTTTGTTGTTGCCTTAACGAGATCTGGGCACATATGTACAAATCTGGGCATGTATTGTGATAGGAAATAATTCCACACGACTACTTGTAGCCATAGGATTTTGACCCACTTCAAAATTCCTAATCTTCCCCTAGCATACATAAACTTCACCCTTCACCCTCCTCCCTTTTTTTTCACACCCGTCTAACTATTTTCTAACTTCCACATGTGTTTTTGCTATTTTTAGCAAATTCAGATGACCAAAATTTAACTACCAAATTTGAAATAGCACACCAACCTATTTCAGTGGGTAATCATTTGAATTTCATTCAAATTTGGTCCACACCAAAGATTTCGTGAATTCAATAGCTTAGAAATCAGGTGTCGAATTTGCCTAAATTGGTAGTTTTCCTAATTTACCATAACTGACCTAATTTGACTCCCTTTTACCATGCAATTCTAGTTTACCTCACCTTTTAAAAATAGCAACACAATTCTTGAAGAGGGCTAATGATGAGTTGAGGGCATATGTGTTGAAATATTGAGAGCTTGAATTGATAACTTTTTGTTGCAAGTTGGGCATTGTTAACTACTCTCTTGTAGGCTGAAGAATTATCTTGAAGCTTGTACTATAGTTAAGGATTGTCAGGCTTCTTCAACCTATGCAAGATCAAGCAAAATTTTCATTGGCCACCATCATTCCAGCAACATCAAATGACCAGATCCGATATACAATCGCTGTGAGCATTTTAAATTGATCCTTTCTAACATTTTACATATCATTTCTGCATCTATAATTTACTATTTCTAGATATTTAGTGAATTTGACTGTTGATATTTGAATCTGCTATTAGTATCAAATTTGCTAACTAGCTTTGAATTAGCATAAGTTTAAGCTAGGGATAAATAATTACTTCTAGGTTCATTATTATATCTTGTTTTATGTATATTGATCATTCATATAGCTATTGCATTTTACATTAGGCACTGTTTCATTATTTTCTATAAATCCTTCATTTATTTGTAATAAATCTACAATTTCATCATTTTCATGCAAGGGTTGCTAAAGGAACTTATGGGGTCTGACTTCCATTCGATAATGGCATAAGAAAATCCCCTATCACTACTAATAATTTTTAGTGCCTTGTGTGATTAGTTGTAGGTCCTTCACGAATTTAGTATTGATAGGAGTTGTTGAATTTGCTTATGGCTACCGAATTTGTTTATTGCTACCGAATGTGCAAAAGAAAATCTAGATTCACCTAAAATAATCATCTGGTTTAGGTAAGTATATCTATCTGATCTATTTCAATTCTATTTTTTTTTTTTGTCCATATCATGTTGTTTATGTTTTTATTTTCCACATAAACTGTCAAAATATCAAAAAAAATAGAGAAAGATAATGAATTTCATTTAGCCTAGAAAGTGTTGCTTTTACTATATGTTGTTTTAAGAAAATATAAATCGCATATAGCCTAGGTTTCTAGTTGCATTTTGCCACAAATCTAGGTGTATGCAAATTAAAATAACACATCACAACATACACTTTGTCCAAACTTAGGAACAATAGCTAAATGTTCCATGGTGAACCCATCCAATTCATCAACAAACACCAAAGGAGGCACAACACCATGTGCCCCTCACATCGAGGTGTGAACCCTTGATTTCTCATCCCCCTTTGGGGTACAGATCCATTAGCTTGAGGGAAAGGGGTGCAAATTTTTTTACCACATTCTTTGGTGAACCCGATATGAATGATCATTAAGGGTTTTGAAATTTTGTCACACTTATCTTATTTTCACCTTTCCCCTTTCAATATTTTCCAGTGATAGTCCGTACTAACATCATTCTAGTTTCATCCCACCATTGGCATCAAGTGGTGTCAAGATTTGGTGTGGGTTTGAGGTTGAACCCTCCAACTTGCAAAGTTGGGTATTAAGTGGTGTACACCTCTTACTCTTGGGATAGCTAGATACGACTAAGATTAGACCATTTTGGACTAGTTTGAAAAAATAATTGTGGTTAGAAGGGACATCTTTATTTTCACCACTTTTCCTTTCTTTTTCACTTAATCAAGATCACATAATCAATTGTTGGAAAGAACTTAGGCACATAAACAAGATAAATTCCAAAAGAATTTTCCCTTACTAAAAGAAGATCTTAAAAGAAAGTCTTTACCTTGCTTGTGTGTGATTGTGATCATTAGAGTAGGAGAAATATTTTGTGTGAAGCATTTATTTCAAAAAAAAAAAAACAAAAATAAAATAAAAAGAGAAAGAGATACAAGTAAATGGTGGATAATTGCATTAGAGAGTCTGCATTCATAGACCTTAGAAGAACATTTCTAGAATAATAACTCAATCTTCTTTATAGACAAGACATAAATCTACCTTGGAAATAGTGGAGTCAATTGTGGGAAAGCCTTGATATTATTAAGAGAAGGTCAAAAGAGCTAAGTAAAATTAAGAGGATCAACATAGCTAAGGCCTTAGGTGCGAACTACCATTCACCCTACTTTGACATCAAGAGAAGTTGTGAGCATTGGTTGGTAGATAAAAGGGCAAGTGTCCACTCAATAATATATCCTTGGGAGAGTTACTTTGAAGATTCCCTCATTGTCCATAAGTTTTTGGCAGACATAGAAAGCAAAGAGGTGACTTTGGAATATAATAGAAGATACAACAAAGCACCTAGAGCTATACTTTTCAGAGAATTATGCCATGATCTACAATTTGAGAATGCTAGCACTATTCAAGGGCAATTCTTTGTTATCCAATTGGTTACTCTTCTGAAAAAGGATTTCACATTTGAGGAAGAACACTACATGACCCCAGAATAGTTGGAACCAATTAATGATATTCACAAACTATTCAAAGAAGATTAAGTGATACACTCAAAGCTTATTGTAGAAGAATTAGAGGTTTTGAAAATTTATGAGTTAATTTAAAATATTACAAAAATGAAAAACAAGAAAATCCTGGAGGAGGATTTAGTAAGAGTCTTGATAATATTAAAAGAATAGAGGGATCATCAAGAGATAACCATGCATTTAAGAAATGGTAAGGATATTGCAGGTCCTCTTGAGGATGAATTAGATACTAAAAATCATAATGAAGAAAACATTGAAGAAGAAAACAAGAGAACCAAGAGAACAAGGAGGAACAAATTGAACAAACTGTACACACTAGACGAGTTCACTTTGAACCTCAAGAAGATTCTATAGGAGGTATTCACTTTCAAACCATGGAGCATTTTTGGGGCTTCGTGAAGGCTAATCATGTTACCCTCATGGAAGATTTTGAGGAATCAGATCACCTTGAAAGGGGTGAGACTTCGGGTGAAGCATCTTTGGGTGGGACTTTTCAACCCCCTCCTATTTCCTCTCAATCTTTTCATGGGAATCCTTTAGGTGAGACCTCGATTGACATCATTCAATCCACACAAGTTGCAAATTCCTACTCGCAAATTCATGCCCATAATGTATTATGATACAATCCTATCTATAATAATGCTACAATAGTAAATGTAGAGGGAATCCAACCTAGTTCTTTGACTGGTCATAATATTATTCCCCATCAATTTCATAATCCATATTCACAAACTTCTACATCTCAATCATATATTTCTTCTCAACCAATTCATTCACAAATTTCCATTCCATCACAACAACTTCCACATTCCTCTTATCTTCCACCTTCTTCTCTTCCATATTCTTATTACATCCCACATGCTATGTACAACATATCATATCCATATCAACAAGCTAATCCACCTTTCTCCAATCCTCTGCACAATAGTATTAATATTCCTTCTATGAATCCTCATCAAATCACACAATCTAACTATTACCCTCCTTATGGAAATATAGTAGCACCAAGTGTTCATAATGCACAAACACATCATCTTGAAACTATAGTCAAACAATTGGCTTCACGATTAGATCACATGGATCCATATCATCCTACATATAACTATAAAGAAATGTGTAATCAACCTTTGGATCCCATAGTTACCTCTAGACCATATCCCAAACATTTCCCTATGCCAGTCCTCCCCATCTACAAGGGGACTGAAGATCCCATCGAACATCTTAGGATGTTCAGAACAACATGTCATGACATTGCTTATGATGATATGTTATTGTTAAAAATATTTCCTAAGAGTCTTGGGGGTATGGCCCTAGAGTGGTACTACCAATTACCAACACATTCTTTAAGAAATTTTGAAGAGATAGCTAAATTGTTTGTACATCAATTTGGAGCTTATATTGAAAGACATGTGACTATTAAAGATGTATACAACTTAAAACAAGGAAAAGAGGAAAGTTTTACTGAATTTTTGGCACGATGGAGGAAAGTTGTAGGTAAGTTACACTTCGCCCTACCTCCTAGAGAAATGCTAGAAATATTTATTGGAAATTTACAAGAGCAACTCTCTTATGAGCTGGCCACTACCACTCTAACCTCCTTTGATCAAGCCATTGATTTGGAAAGGAGAGTAGAAGAAGCTCTCATCAGGAGAGGATAAATCAAAATAAAATAAGAGGACAAAACATCCAAAAATTAATACAAGAATAAACACATGGTGGGAGATGGGGTCACGGATAATAGACCCCCTACTAATGTCAATGTTGCCAATATCATAAATAAAATGATATTGAAAGCACCACAAAAACCACCACCACGTAACTTCACAAAGTTGAACCAACCATTATCAATGGTCTTGCCACAATTGTTAGAAAGAGGAATGATAGAGTTACCCAAGATTCAACAACTAGATACCACCCAAAATTGGTATAAACTTGACCAACATTACGACTTTCATCGAGTTGATGGCCATATGAAAAATACTTGTAGGAGGTTAAAACACCTAGTGCAAGATTTAATTGATAGTGGTAAGTTGGAGGTAGAAGGCTCTACCCCAAATTCAGACACTCTTGCCACTACACAACCTCATGCACAACAAGCACAGAATGTAAATCAAAATTTAGATATCTTTCAAAATCCACTACCTAATCATGGTAAAGAGGTGGTAAATCAAGTTGATTATCAGAATACACCACCACCAACATGATATGTGGGTATGATTAGTAGCATTTCACCATCACAATGTCCATTAAATGAGGTTGTGCCTACACCTTCTACTGTCATTATAGGAGAAATTCAAAAGAAATATTACAGAGTAGTAGCATATGATTATTCTGAAAGTGAGTCAAATTCTGAGATTGACATTAGTTCACTTCACTCCAATAGTTCAGAGGATGAATCAGAACCTATGATACCCATCATAGATTTGCTTGTTCTTGAGGAACCCTTTGTGAGATTCTTGACAACTCACCCATCTATGCATCAATTTCTCCCCTTAGAGCAAGCAACAAATCATAGACCTCACCCCATCCAAGCCATCTCAACTTCTCCACCCATTATCACTCATCCTCTTCCTCAACCAGATCATACAGTGGGCATGATTAGCATTATAACTAGATGACAAGCTCAATCCCAAGCATCACAACCATCTCAAACACCAACAACTCAACCACCATCTTCATCATCACAACCAAGTGAACCTATTCAAGTTCCTTTGATCTTGAGGGCACCTCAAAAGGATAACAATGTAACTAAATTTCAACAAAAACCTTTTGACATCAATGATCAACTTGCCCACACACCAACTAGAATTTCCCTTTTGGAATTACTTAGATCCTCTCCCATTCATAGGGAGGAATTGATGAATTCCTTGAGTAAGATGATGGTGCCCCAAGACATCAATCCAACTATTGTAGTTAACGTTGTAGCATCTCATAGAGTGGATTATATAGACTTTCATGATGAGGATATCCCTCCTCATAGCTTACACCATGATAATCCTCTCTACATAACAACATGGATTGGAGATGTTGTTGTTAAGAGAGTGTTGATAGATAATGGATCCTCTCTTAACATTTGCACATATGATTTCTTCAAAATATTTGGATTTGAAGATAAGGATTTGAGGAAAACAGATATGATGACTAAAGCTTTTAATGATGAAATTCAAGAAGCATGTGGTATGATGTCCATCCCATTACAGGTCAGTCCTAAAATTCTAGATACAAGTATTTATGTTGTACCTTGTCTAACATCGTACAATATTCTTTTAGGTTATCCATGGATTAATGCAATGAGGGTAGTCCCTTCTACATTACACCAATGTGTAAAATTTGAGTTTAAGGGTCAACTAGTCACCATCCATGGAGACCCTAGACCTTTTGAGCTTTGTGCAATGGTTGAGCCTATTGATGTTCCCTTTTATCCATCTTTATCATCATCATCACCTTCTAATCATTGTCCTCCTTCATCTACATTAGATTCATCTTCTTCATCTCAACAACCATCTTCAACCCATCAACCTCCTTCCTCTCATACAAATGATCCATCCACATCATATTCCCTTATAGACAAACCCATACCTGATTTATCCATTTTATCCCTATCATCTAATCATAAATATTTTTCCATACAAGATTCTCTCATCTTGACTAAGCTCCCACCATCTCCTCGAACCATGGGATTACCCCATAAGAAAGGAGATGTTTACCACTTAGGTAATTGTGTCTTCATTTCTATTGGGTATATGATAGATGAGACTATTGTTGGTAAAATCTTAAATCTTGAAGAAAATCATTTTACCCATTGCTACTCATCAGATGAGTTCTCAATTCCTAAGAAAATCATGTGTAGTATGGGCTACAAAGGCAAAGGCTTAGGTCATTTAGAAAATGGTATATGTGAGCCATTGGATGCTGACATTTGGCCAACATGATGTGGCCTAGGCTACATCCCAACAAAGAACCAACCTTTACCCTTTGATGATGATGATCATTTAATCACCTATGTTGAGTATTTGGAGAATTGTCAAAGTTTAGAATGGATAGAAGAAGATGAGGGACCCCCTTCTCCCTCAAATATTTATTGCAATATGCTTTCATTGGTTTATCCAGATTTAATTGCAAGTCCTGAAGAGTGTGCTGAAGAGGATGTCCTTTGTGACATAGCGCATGATGATGTTGTAAATAATGGTTTATTTTTTTTATGGTTCTATCCCTTGTATAGCGAACATTGAAGCTTCTAGTTCACAAGATGAACATTCTGACTTCTCTCTTGAAGATCTAAGGCAAATGGGTGTTTCACCGCCCCTCCTAATTTTGAGAGAGAATCTCAAATGGTAATTGAGGAAACTTTAAAAATTAATATTGGTACTGAAACCAATCCTCACATGGTTAGAATAGGAGCTGCATTAAATGAAGAACAACAAGTTAAATTTATGAACTTCCTATCAGAATATCCAGATGTTTTTGCATGGTCTTACGTAGACATGCCAGGTCTAGATCCATTTATGGTCATGCATCACTTAGTGGTTCATCCTGATGCAAAACCTGTAAAACAAAAGCTCAGGAAAATGCACCCTAAAGTTGCTCTTTTAGTCAAAGAAGAGCTTCAAAAGCTCTTAGATGTTGGTTTTATTCAAGCCATTGATTATTCTGATTGGATATCTAACATCATTCCTGTGGCAAAGAAGGAAGCCAAAAAAATAAGAGTATGCACATATTTTAGGGATATTAATGCAGCATGTCCTAAAGATGATTTCCCTCTTCCTAATATGGATCAAATAGTTGATTTTACAGCTAGGAGTGGGATGTTATCCCTCATGGATGGATTTTCTTGGATACAATCAGATTTGCATTGCACCTGAAGATCAGCCTAAAACCACTTTCATTACACCATGGGGCACTTTTTATTGGAAGGTAATGCCCTTTGGTTTGAAAAATGTGGGTGCTACTTATCAGAGAGCCATGACATATGTCTTCCATGATATGATGCATGATATTATGCAAGACTATGTGGATGACATTATTGGGTGTTCCATTGAGGAAGAAGATCACATTTCTGATCTAAGATGGATATTTGATAGACTTCGTGAATATAAGGTCCATCTAAATCCTGACAAATGTGTATTTGGAGTTAAATCTAGAAAATTATTAGGATTTATTGTGTCAATATGGGGAATAGAAATAGATCCCACTAAGATCATGGCCATTGTAGATATGCCACCACCTACTAACTTAACTGAGCTACGAAGCTTACAGGGTAAGCTCCGTCTATTCATCGCTTCATTGCTCAATTAGCTGATAAATGCCAACCCTTTCTTAAGTTACTTAAGAAAGGAACCCCTTTTTGTTGGGATGAAGAGTGCCAAAATGCCTTTGATGCATTGAAGCACTACCTTCTAACACCACCTATGCTTGTTCCACCAAACCCCAACCAACCTTTCATCTTGTACATATCTGCTATAGTGCATGCACTGGGGGTATTGCTCGCCCAACATGATGATGAAAAGAAAGAGCGAGCAATCTACTACATTAGTAGAACATTAGTGAGTTACGAAACTCGCTACACTCCCTTGGAGAAACTTTACCTTGCAGTAGTGTTCTCTACGCAGAAGCTTCACCATTATATGCTTAGTCAAAGCACACTTATTGTTGCTAAATTTGATCCACTACATTATTTGATGAGTAGACCTTACTTATCAGGATGAGCAACAAAATGGGTTCTTACCCTAAGTGAATTTGATTTGACATTCATCGACCAAAATTCCATCAAAGGATAAGTTATAGCTAATCAACTCATTGTTGCTCCTCTCCAATCTACTCATCCTTTAATAGTTGAATTTCCAAATGAGTGTCTCAACCTAGAAGTCGATCATCCTAATTCTTGGTATTTGTTTTTTTATGGAGCCCATTGCATGAGTGGTGCTAGTGCAGGCATCATATTGGTGTCACCTCAAAAGCAATTGATTCCTTTATCATTTAAATTACAATTTGCTTGCACCAATAATACAATAGAATATGAAGCTTTAATCCTTGGGTTATGTGTAACCTTAGCTTTGCAAATTAAGGTCTTATCTATCTTTGGGGACTCTCAATTGGTGGTAAACCAAATCAATGAAGTGTACCAAACTCATGATGAGAAGCTTCATCCCTATAAAGAATATGTTCTAAAATTAATTTCCTTGTTTGAAAAGGTGACCATTGAGGCCATTCCACATTCTAGCAACCATTCTATGGATGCTATGGTGGTAGCTACTTCATTAATTCCCTTGGAGTTGGAGGATGATCATGCCACCATCATCATTCGACAACTTTGAGAACCCGCTTCACTAGAGTCTAGTCTCACACCCCTAGATGTCTTTGTAATTGGAGATATGCAACTAGAGCCATGGTACACAAATATTCAAAATTTTCTTCAAAATGGCTCAATCCCTAAGGGTTTGGATCGAAATGAGCATCGAATCTTGTGTAAGAGAGCTACCTGATTTGTTATCCTAGGAAACACCTTATATCGATGCTCTTTTGAAGGGATTATTTTAAGGTGTTTAAATGTTGAAGAGTCCAAGCTCGCTCTTAGCGAAGTTCATGAAGGTTCATGTGGAGGTCACTTTAATGGTAGTACTATTTCTAAAAAGCTCCTTCGAATGGGCTATTATTGGCCCTCCATGGAAAAGGATGCTAATGATTTTATTTACAAATGTGACAAGTGCCAATGCCATGCCAACCTTATTCATGCTCCTTCTCAAGAGCTTCATGCTATCTCCTCTCCTTGGCCCTTTTCCATGTGGGGCCTAGACATCATAGGGAAGGTCAATCCCATCTCTTTTGATGGGTACAAGTTCATAATCACAACAACTGAGTACTTCACAAAGTGGGTCGAAGCTATACCATTAGCTTCTTGTACAAGGGTTCAAGTCTCTAAATTTATTTTTAATCAAATCATATGTAGATTTGGAATCCCTTCGACCCTTATTTTAGATAATGGAACTTGTTTCAAGAACAAGGATATCCATAAATTATGCATAAAATATAAGATCCAACATAAATGGTCTACTCCTTACTATCCTCAAGGCAATGGCCAAGCAGAAGCATCTAATAAAACATTAATCAAAATCCTAAAAATATTGGTTAATAAATCAGGTAGAGACTGGCACATTCAATTGTATCCAACCTTATGGGCATATAGGACCAATGTTCAAACCCCTACAAGTGCTTCTCCCTTTGTCTTGGTTTATGGTGTAGAAGTAATTTTCTCCTTTGAGCTTGAAGTACCTTCTTTAGGGATTTTGCTTCAAGATGTCGAAGTAGGAGATGAGTATCATGTTGGATGCTTAAGTCAATTAGAACTTCTTGATGAAAAGTGCATCAATGCTTTAGAGCACCTTCATGCTTATCAAAAAAATATTAAAAGGTCATATTCAAAGAATATTCATAGTCACTCTTTCAAGGTTGGTGATCTCATTCTTAAAGAAAATAAGAAAAACACTAATGCTCGAAAAGATCTTAAAGGAAAATTTAAACCAAATTGGTTGGGACCTTTCATTATAATAACTAAATTTGGATCAGGTGCATATCATTTGGCTACATTAGAAGGAAAAGAACTTAAAGAGCCAATGAATATTACACACCTAAAGAAATATTATGCATAATTCATCTTGCATATTGTACATAAAGCTGTATATCTTGTACATAAATCATCATTTTGCTTAAAAACTCATCTTGCACATAGATCATTTTCTAGTTTCAGATTGCATTGCATCATCATCATCATACATCTTATAATTTGCATTAGGCATCCTACAATTTTAGTTTGCACCTTGCATTATGATTAGCCCATTTGCTTGCATCATATAGTCATACTTATCCATCATTATTTTCTAGACAAGTGCTGACATGTTCATAGTTTATCTTGATTTTTCTCAAGTGATTAAGACCACATATTGAACCAATCACATGATTTATATTTTAATAAAAATCTTGATCCTTGATATTGATTAAAAATATTTCTTGAACCAAAATGCACTTTTTCACTAAGGAAAATTTTGAGTTTTGGGACTTGATCAGGTTATTCTTGAACCAAGCACTTATCACATTTATTAATAAAATATTGCGTCTAGGAAGATGATGCCATGATTGGATTGAACCTTGAAGCGAAAAATTTTTCTTGCTTGTCCCATTATGCACATAGTCCAAAAATAAAAATAAATATACATCTTTGCAAAACTTTACAAAAATAAAAAGAGTGGGTAGTAAGGATAGGGTTACATTTCTAGTCAGACGGTTATGTAGTCCGAATCCCCAAAGCTCTACTTCTTTTCACAAAAATAATATCAAAATAATAAAATGAGTAGTAAGGATAGGATTACATTTCCAATCAGATGGTTATGTAGTCTGAATCCCCAAAGCTCTAACTCTTCAAATAAATACACAAATAATAAGTCTCCAAGTAGTAAGGATAGGGTAAAATTCTCATCAGGACTTGATTCGAGTGGTTGAGAATCCGATTCCCCAAAGCTTGGAGACCCTAATATTGGACTATGATCATGCGTGGTGACATGTCTCTCTTGAAGAGACCTCTAAATGCACATAAGGACAAGCTAGCTTCTTGGTTCTCTCTATGATTGGTTTACTCCTACCTTGCTCAAGGTTGGTCAATGAATTCACTTGCACACACATTGGTTCTTGATTGGCTTGTGTCATTACCTTACTTAAAATTGGTAAATGAACTCCACAACCACACACATTGGTTCTTGAAAGATTTGCATCACATTCAAGATCAAGATAGGAAAATAACTCACGAATCACACACATTGGTTCTTAATAAAATCTGACCTCACTTTGAGAAAATTCAAGATTTTCGATGAGCCTTGATTAGCTAATGTCATGATTTATTTATGGGTATGTATGACCATTCTCACAAGCATTTATTTCCAAATAAATCATTAGTTTTGCATTTCATATCCATATCCATTGCATATAGGTATTTTCATGATTGCTTAGTCACATTGCACAATAGCCTGTTAGGGTTTAAATATTTTGCATACTTTGCATATCCATTGTTTGATCATATAGTTGCATAAGAACTTTGCGATGATGGCATGATATAATATCTAGCCAATCTCAAACTATATCTCCCTTAGGGAATCATCATGTCTCCGCCCCCAAACCTAGTCTAAGCCCTATTAAGCCTAGTTCATCCCAAACAACACCCCAATATTTAGGTACCCCTAGGATTTCAACCAAGAAACAAAAAATCGTTGAAACTGTCTTTAACCTAAGGAAGAGAGTCCCAAGAGAAACTCCTAAATCATAATAGAAGCCTTTGCTTTCCTCTCTTCATCTCAAGAATTTAGCCCAACAAAAGGAATCTTAGGTCATCGATTCTGAGGATGACGAGAAGGACGACCCGGATGATTGCATGTAGAGTTTCATCATGAACTGCATCTCAAACTGTATCTCTCATCTTACTGATCTATGTAATGCACTTAACTTATAGTTTTTAGTAATTCCTTTGATGATGGTAAGAACAGTGCTCCTGCTGAAGACGCAAAAGCTACGGTTGCTCTTGAGGATGACCTTGGAAAGGGTAAATATGCTGATGTAGACACTTCCAACGATGAAATTCAATATGTCAGTGTTGAGCCTGAGGAGGAAGCTTAAGTTTTGCTTTTCTATTTGGAAAGAGTCCTGGTTACTTCTTTGTCACCTGCAGTATATGCTTACTATTGTTTTTTGGTTGTACCTAAGGATATCCTCCTTTTTGATTTCTAGTAAGGACTACCTTTTGAGGTTAGCCCTGATGATCGGGTTTATTATCGAATTGTATCTTGTTTCAAAGCATTTTGGTTTTTTGACCTTTACTGCCATTTTGTAATCAGGTTTTGGGGATCCTGTTAAAACTCGCTCGTAATATTTAACTTTTAATCGATAAAAAAGAGATAATATCTAGCCAATTTATTTGTAATATACATTTCATTTGATGCTAGAGTCTCATGTCTAGCACAAGTCCTCTTCATTAAAATTGCATTCTTCATGCTATGTCATCTACAACATCCTTCACACCCTTAATTTTCAATCAAACTCAATTTTAAGGGTATATACTATCCATCATCCTCAAAATTATTTTTGAACAATCAAAGTTCAATCATCTCTTTTGGGTCATATCCTTGTAATTTCAGCATAACAACACCCCCTCACTCAGGATTCACTTCATGACCACAAGCGAGGAGCGGCCTCCATGAAGGTCTTATGCAAGCATACATCCTCAAGGATCATTGCTAAAAACTCATAATTGTCAGGATATGCCACCTAGTGCAACATTCTTATGATGTTCATTATAATCTATGAAACCACATTCCATTTTCTAAAAACTATATTTTAACAAGCATGATAGATATGCATTTGAAATCATCAAATTTAAATTATAAGCATCATCATCTAGATTACGCACAACATGCATCCACATAAAACATCAAAAATGACATCAAAAATATTTTGCATTAACACATAAGAGAAAATCATTAAATGAAGTATGATATATCTTGAGGAAAGAGATTACATATATAGAGTAGACTGGTATGCCAAAATCAAAAAATTGGCATACTTAACCTTTGAGGAAATATACCTCAAAAAAAGGTGAAACTAGGAATATCATCCCCTAGAAGCCTGACCCTCGCTCATATCTGGGAGTGGCCTAGGTAGTCACATGGTCACAAACTAGGCCCTATTTGTAAACCTAACCGTGCATACCTCCTACTTGGAGTCATCAGTCCCTATGGCATGGCCACCCTCTATCCCTCTAGCACTACCTGAAAGTAAATATCATTATAGAAGCTCTCTCATGATGTAGCTCTCCCTACCTCTACTTGAGCCACCAGCAGCTCATCTAGCATACAATACATCACACCACTCATGGAAGATGATCCCATCAACTACTACTATGTATGAGCTTGTAATTGTGTTAGTTGTATCTCTAGGAACTAAATGTAAGTTGTCTGAGTGGCTATCTATACTTTGAATATGATCACCTATACCTCAAGATCCTTCATGCTCTTCCCTTCATCTCCCCTTCATCTATCATTCATAGTCTCCATATCAACCACCTTGGCCTCATCTTGTTCCTGCTGAGGTACCTTCTCCTGCTGAGGTACCTCCTCCTACTAAGGTACCTCCTCCTATCGATATACCTTCAACCTCAACATCATTCCATGCCCTGGCCCACCTATGTTGCTATGACCAAATCCAACTATAAAGCTACCCCCTATAAAACTCAGTCTTGCCCCCTAGTCCTAGGCCTAGTCACTCTCTTCTATCTAGGTCTAACCACCTCACCTCATTGAGACCCCTCTCCCTACTGCAATCTAGCCTCCCTCTGTTGAGTAGCCTCCTTAAATGCTAGTTGTATCCAAACCACTAGTCATGTTGCCTCATGTGTGATCATCATCGGTTTGATTTCCTCATACCACTAGAGGTACCCATCCTCCACTCCCATATCATCATCCCTTAGCAACACCACTACAATATCATCCTTTTTAGGCTAAAAAAACTTGGTCACATCAATCTCACCATCCATAGCTGATGGATCCCTTGTCACCCTCTTATACTAGATGTCTCCCAACTATAGTATGTCCTACCTCAAGCTAAACTATTATTGTATCCAATCAAAATGGTTCAGTTCTATATTTTCCTTCTCCAACCATAGCCACCATATCTACCGTACCTGTGCTAACTCTATCCTATCATCCTCCCAACCTGGATGTCTCCACCAGGGTCTCCATATGATTTAATGGGAAATCAAGTCATCTACTATCTATCTAATAGTAATAAAATCACCCTCTATTACTTTGTGTTCTCCAATAGGAACCCATCAATATACAAAAGAGTATCACTTATCTAACTACTGATGTGATAATCCCTCGAGTATCCTAAATATTATGTGTTCCCAACTCCACACTTGAAGTAGAGTAAAGAGAAAAATGTCAGACCTGCACTTATACATAATATTATATAATGTCCTATATAAATGACATAATACAAATAGATCCCATACAAAGTACCTATCACTATCTCTCATCTTTACCACCACTCTTGCCAGACCCCATGAGATATGTCACCCACTCTTATGGCAGATAAGTAAAATGATGACCACCCCACTCAGCACCACTATTACAGTAGAGATATCCTCTCTCCCTATCATACCCTTTACATTAATATTGTTCTGCTCAATTGAATACTCTAAATATTTGGTCAATTTCTCTAGTGCCCTCGCATGTATCGATAACTAATACACAAAATGGTCCTTAATAGGAATACAGAGGATCCTCCATAAGTCCTCCAAAGTTACTATTATTTCTCCTATGGGTAACTAGAATGTAGAGGATTATGGATCCATCTCCCCGCTAAAGTTATTAGGAGAGAATAATCTGTGCCTACCCTGGGCATATCTACTATATCAAGAAGCCCTACCCACTCCATCAATCTTATCTCTGCTGCACCAAGACTTTACATGGTCATCCAAATCCCATATCACCACTCTTGACTCTTGAGATTACCATACTACAACCAAATACATTAAACATTACACATTGTTTGTCCCTAAGTTAATAAAATAAACCAAAAATAAATCAAACCAAGATCAAAATTATAAAGTAGCAGCATCAACAGTGCAAATTCGATGCATCTCTCCAAATTCAACAAGATTCATAAATTTGGTAATCTTGCTAGCACAAATTTGGTAGGACCGAATTCATAACGAGGATCGACTTTATTGCAAGGACCGAATTTGTGATGATGGTCGTACAACCTAAAATCTAGTGAAAAGGCTAGATAAATATGCAAAAAAAGAAAAATAAAATGTAAAATAAGGATAAAAAGTGATTTTGTAGTTACCCGAATCCTCGCTCCTCCATTGTTGCCCATTCGAATTTTTGTAGCTTTGTGAGTCAGTAAACCCTTTTTCTCCGATCCCTAGATTAGGAATTGTGTGGTAAAAATGAATTAGGGTTTTACCCTAAAATCCTATTTTAGCCTGCCTACCCCATTCAATTTTTATTTTTTTTCTTTTCTATCTACAATTTCAAGTTCCATGAAGAATGTTACATTCCTCACGAAACTCGAGGGGGCACCCTAACCAAAAAATTAAAATTTAGTTTTTAATTTTTGTGCCTCGATTTGTGTGTCAAAAATAATAATAATAATTCCTTTTTCTAACAACATTTCCCATACTAACATTCCATCTAAAATTGCCCATCCCTTTTTTGCATACAAAATTTTCCATCATTACCACCCAAGTAGCTACATCTTTCTTTGATGTATTTATTGCTCATAAATGTGTCAAAGAGGGGGCAAAATATAGCCATAGAATTTTAACCCACTTCAAAATTCCTAACCTCCCCCTAGCATACGTAAACTTCACCCTTCACCCATATCCCTTAAATTATGTACCCATGTAACTATTTTCTAACTTCCACATGTGTTTTTGCCATTTTTAGCAAATTTGACAAACCAAAAGTTAATTGCTGAATTTGCTAAAATAGCATGCCAATATGTGTTGGCGAGTAACCGTTTGGATTTCATAAAATTTTGGTCCACGCTAAAGATTCTGTGAATTTGGTAGCTCATAAATTAGGTGTCGAATTTGCCTAAATTGGCAGTTTTCATGATGTACCATAACCAACCTGATTCAACCCCCTTTTACCACACACTTCTAATTTACCTCAAATTTTAAAAGCAATAGCCCACCTTTTGAAGAGTGCTAATAATGATTTGAAGGTATATGTGTTGAAATATTGAGAGCTTGAATTGATAACTTTTTGTTGCAGGTTGGGCATTGTTTATTACTCTCTTATAGGTTGAAGAATTGTCTTGAAGCCTGTACTGTAGTTAAGGATTGTCAGGCTTCTTCAACCTATGTGGGATCAAGTAAAATTTTCATTGGCCACCATCATTCTAGTAGCATCAAACGATCATATCCCATATACAATCATTGTGAGCATTTTAAAATGATCCTTTCTAGCATTTTACATATCATTCCTACATCTGTAATTTACTATTTCCAGATATTTAGCGAATTTGATATGTGATCTATGAATCTGCTATCGGTGCCAAATTTGCTAACCAAATCTGAATTCACATAGGATCAAGCTGAGGGTAAATAGTTGCTTCTAGGTTCATTATTACATCTTATTTTTTGCATATTGATTATCCATATAGCTATTGCATTTTGCATTAGGTATTGTTTCATTATTTTCTATTAATCCTTCATTTTTTTGCAATAAATCTATAATTTCATCATTTTCATGGAAGGTTTGCTAAAGGAAACAAGGGGGTTTGACTACCATGCCATCAAGTTCCATTCAACTATGGCATAAGTAGATATACTATCACTAATAATAATTTTTAGTGCCTTGTGTGATTAGTTGCAGATCCTTCATGAATTCAGCATTGATAGAAACTGCTACTGAATTTGCTTATTCCTACCAAATTCATTTATTGTTGTTGAATATGCAAAAGAAGCTCTAAATTCACCTACAACAATTATCAAGTTAGGTAAGTACATATGTCTAATCTATTTTAATTCTATTTTCTATTTATGTCCATATCATGTTATTTGTATTTTCATTTTCCACATAAAATATCAAAATATCAAAAGAAAAAAAAAAGTAGAGAAAGATAACGAATTTCATTTGGCCTAGAAAGTGTTGCTTTTATTGTGTGTTGTTTTCAAGAAAATCTAAATCACATATAGCCTAGGTTTCTAGTTGCATTTTACCACAAATCTAGGTGTATGCAAATTAAAATAACACATTAAAACATACACTTTTTCCAAACTTAGGAACAGTCTCTTAGTGTTCTTTATTGAACCCACCCAATTCATCTACAACCACCAAAGGAGGCAAAAAACTAGGTGCCCCTCACATCGAGGTGTGAACCCTTGATTTCCCATCCCCCTTCGAGACACAAATCCATTAGCCCGAGGGAAAGGGATGTGAACTTTTTGGCCACACTACTTACACCATATCAAGGGAGAATATTTTTCCCTTCATTTTTGATCCATATCTAAAGCTTTTGAGTTTTGACTTGATTGTAATTATGGGGTTGTGAATTTGGCTTAATCAGTCCTAGAGCTCTTTGGTTGTATTTTGCACCTTTTGGCCCCTCCTTCCTCTATCCATAACTATCAAATTGAGGATATTTGGTAGCAATTAGAGTTGCATATAAGAGTATAGTTATTTATACCTTCATGCAAAATAGCTTTTCCTTTTCTAGAATTCTCTATAGCTTGAATTCTTAGATGTTCTATTATGCATAATATGCTCATATCCCTACTTTTGTAGTGTGAATCCAATGAAGAGCTTAATGGTTGCTACATTAATACCAAATATTTTGCATGCTCTACTTTTTTTATGAAATATTTTCTTGAAATTGACAATTTGTGCGAGTGCTTGGGGTGTATGCCTCTTTAGATATTACCTCACTTCTTAGCCAATGAAATTTCTAGGATTTTAAAATTCGATGGCTACTGAATTTATATTTCAATCAATCAACTTCTAGCTACTCAAAACTATTGTGACCACTACTTCTGTATTTACACATGTAGCTATTTACATATATATAGCTTGGGGCACACATCTATATACATAATATTTTTAATATTGGTTTGTACCAAAATTGGTAAAAGGTAGTTGTCTATATCTATCAGCTCATATGCATTTAATCCATGCCTTCTCAATATTAGGTAAGGTCTGGACCATAGTGAATCTATATTTTTATGGTTTCCTAGTTTAGCTCTATTTTTATCCCACTTTTAAAACTAAGTCACCAACTTTAAATAGCTTTGGGAAAGGTTTGTTATCGAATCATCTCTTTACTATAACTTGGTGCTTCCAAAAGCAATTATATGATTTGTATCATTTCTCTTCTAGAAGAGGTAGCTTTGCCATTCTCCTTTCAATTGGATTTGAATTTTATAATTATGTTTGGTTAAGCTTAAAAGTTGGCAATTCTAAATACGACAATAATATAGCTTCTTTCCCATAGATCAAAGCATATGGATTAGTTTTCAAAGCCTTTCTAATAGTGATTCTATTTTCCCATAGCGATTGATTAAGTAATAAGTGTCAACTCCTTTGATTCTCCCTAATGTTTCTTTTTATTATTCTCATCATATTTTTATTGGTGGATTCAGCTAGCCCATTACCTTATGGGTAATAACTAGAAGAATTTTTCCAATATATGCCATACCTGATATCCTTAGCACTTATGAAATTTGAACTATTATCTAAGGCTATTGTTGTTGAGATCCCAAACCTAGTGGTTAATATTTCCAAAAAATTGATAATAGTCTCCTGATTTGCATGATTAGTAGCTTCTACTTTAGACCACCTAGTAAAGTAGTCTATTGCAGTCAAGATGAATTTGTGCTCGATAGATGAGTGTAGATTTATCACCTTGATAAAATCAAGCCCCCATTGCTAGAAATATTCCTCTACAACAATTTTCTAAAGGGGTAATGTTAGACTCTTTCCTTTAATAACAAACCTCTGACACTTGTTACATACCTTAGTAGATTTAAAAGCATCAATAAATAGAGTAGGCCAATAGCCCATAGGATATTAATAGTTGTAGTTTGACCAGAGTAATACCCACCTAAGAAGCCTAAATGGAATTTATCCAAGACCTCTTTTTCTTTGTTCAATATCTATACACCATAGGAGCACTCCACCATAATTATTCTAGCACAAAATACCATCAATCATGGTATAGTTCATAGATTGTAGTCTATACATTCATCTTTGAGAAGTAAACTCATCCAGACACTTGTTATTCTAAAGAAAATAGATTAACTGATCAATCCAGCTACTTTGTTTAACTCAACTATTTGTTGCTTGTATTTCTTTAGGCTCTTCAATTAGCATACTCATTTCTAGATCTACAAAATTAGCCAAGTGTTCACATAGGGCTCTTCCTCTAATAAACTTAATGGGTCATATTTCTATATCATATTTATAAATTTTAGTGATCCCCCCTACTCTCTTTTCACTTAACTCCCCTTACATGATGAAATTTTGAACATCTGGGTATACAACATATACCAAAGTTTTGCTCTATGAAATGTAGTGCCTTATATTTTTTAATGATTTCATAAGAGTTAATACCTTTTTTTTTATGAAATTGTAGCACTCTTCATAATTGTGCAGAGTTTGGCTTAGAAAGGCTATAGATCACTCGTTATGATCTCGATCCTTTTAAGTATAGTTGCATAGTTTTCTTTGGCACCATATACATAAAGGATGAAATCCCTTTGATAATCTAGATTGGCAAGTATTAAATTTCTAGCTATAGCTTGCTTGATGTTTTTGAAAGATTCTCTTCTTGTCTCTCTCCATATGAAAGCCACATATTTCTTTAGCATCGCCATGATCAACTTTACTATCTCAGCAAATTCATATATAAACTTTTGGGTAAAATTGATATTCCTGAAGAAATATTAAAAACTTTTCATATTTTATGGCATTGGAAGAGCTAATATTTCTTTGACCCTATGTGCCCCAACAATTGGCCTTCATGAACTGCATATACAATTTATTTTTGGATTTAGAGATATACTTCAAACTCTCTACATTTATGAAATACCAGCCAAACATGTTCAAGGTGCTTCTCTTTTTTAGGGGAAAAATTGTCATATCATCTAAATAAATTAGTATAACTTTATTTACCAACTCACCAAAAGCTAAGTCCATAGCCCTTTGAAAAGTGGTTCTAGCATTGGATAGGCCAAACAACATCCCTTGATAGGAAAATATCCCTTAGTTTATGGTGAATGTAGTCTTGTACTAATCTTCATCTCTTACCTAGAACTTATTGAAGCTATAGAATTCATCAAGCAAGGAAATATTTTTTCTCCAATAATAGAATGCAAAATTTGGTCAATTTGAGGTAGATGATAATGATCCTTCAAGGATGCTTTGTTCAAATTTCTAAAATCCACACAAAGGTAGATGTCACCATTATTTTTTTTATGGGCACCAAATTGGCTACCCATGTAGAGTGCTTGATTGGGTAAATAATATTTGCATTGAGCAACTTCAGCAACTCTTATTTCATCAAGGCATCTATGACTAGCCTTTGCTTTTGCTAGAATGGCTTAGCATTTGGTAGTAGTTTTATAGTGTGTTGGATAGTTTCCCTACTATAAAATTTTAAATAAACATAGCTCCATGATATGATATTAGTGTACTTTCTATAGAGTGTGATAAGCTCTCAAATATCTTGTTCTAAGCATTACACTCTAATCTTCATTATTTTATCGGTTTCAATTTCAATCTCTTTGAATTATTGCTTATCAATTTTTATTTTCCAGCCAGTTGGCTGGTAATTATTATCAAACAAACTTTCCAAAGTAATCAACCCTTTTGGGATATGATTATTCTCTATCTCAATGTTATTTTCTTGGTCTATGCTCTTGAGTGTCTCTTCAATCATATTTGCACTAGTTGCCTCTAGAATTAGGAAGTCCACTATTTCCTTACTACCATCAAACATCTATCAAAAGGTGTTCTTGTCTAGTACTAAAGGATTGAAAGATATTTTGATTGACTATGAATTCCTTTAGATATCAACTTGTACATTTTATTTTCTGGCAATTGATTTTATGTTCAAGGTTTCAAAGCTCTCAAATAGATCCTAGACTCTATTTTGGTAGGCCTTAAGATAATGTTGCTTGTTGCTACATTTTTTTGTAACCTATTTTACTACCAATTCAAAGTCACCATAGATCATCAAAAATTCAACTCACAACTTCTCTACCTCTAGAAATCCTAGGCAAAGGGTTGTAGAAATTATTTTTAATGTATGCAAATTAAATTCTATTTCTACTTAAATGTATTTCTAGATCTGTAGCACTTTAAAAATAATAATACGCATAGGTAATGTACAATAACAATAAATAATAAATAAAATACATAGATTTTATATTAACAACAATAACATCCAATCTTCCATTTGTATGTCAATAACATTCTAGGGTTTCCTACATATACAACATTATAGATTTAGTTAGTTACAACAATTCACTCTCCCTTTGGTGCAATTGTACATTTACAACCAACAACCAGCCATAATCCACATATCTTCATTAACCCTTTTGTAAGAATGAATGAGAAAAGAATCATATTTATACAACTAAAAATTAGGTGCACCTTTTAATTGCTTGACACCTCATCATTCTCCAAATTACATTTGACTTGCATTAGGTTACATTTTCATTTCATTTCATACGTCACTTTAAGAATTTTTTGCACATGCTAATATTTCACTTTATCACATATAATATTAAATTATGACTTTATAACTTTATAACATTGTTTAAATATATGTACGCATATTTCCTCAAACAGTTTGCATACAACTACAAAATAACACCAAAATGACAAAACTTATTTACTAAAAATAGACATATCAATTTTACTTACCTACATCTATCCCCTCCTCTAAATTGGTTGATGTCCTCAATGACACATGAATTAAAAATTGGGGAAAAAACATTGAACATATATTAAAAATTCTTTTTGTGCTCCTTTTGCTTCCTTCTATTTCAAATATCCTCTATAATTGGCATAAATTCAATCTATTGCTCATAAGACATTGTGCTCTAACTGCTCCTTGCAACCAGTTGCATCATCAACTACATCAACATGATAAACATAACCATCCTAACAAACATGATGAGCAATGCCCCTCACCATCTGTATCAGGGATCAAGGAGGTAGGAGCCCCTTTGTAGGGTCAAGGGGTAGTACCCTTCGTACATACCCAATCATGATACAAGGTAAGGTCAAGGGATAGCATCCCCAAAAGGTTCAAGGTAGTGCATCAAAACCTCATTAAGGAAGCTACTAAAACTTTCACTAATAAAGCTAAATTATTTTCTTCATTGACACTTTGGTGGCCTTTTCTTGACCCACATAAACAACTCACCTTCGATTCCACTTTACTTCTCTTAAGCTTTAGATAACTACACCTTGGTCTTGGACTATCTTTTCTTAAACTTTGATGAATATTCTTCTCCTTGTACAATATCACCTTGTATAGTTCCTCTTTGTACATATTATTTTGTACAGTTCCTCTTTGTATGATTTTACCTTGTATGATTCCTCTTTGTATGGTTATACCTTGTACAATTTCACATTGTAAAGTTCCACTTTGTATAATTTCACATTGTACAGTTCCACTTTGTATGATTTCTTCTTGTATACAGGGTTATGCATAAGGGGTTGGAATTGAAATGTACTTGTAAAATAAAAGTGAATCCTAATTAAAATCAAGAAGAATTCTAAGCAAATCAAATCAATCATCTTCACACCAAAATTTGGGGTATTTGAAGCCTTAAAAATTAAGGTCATATTTGGGGCCAATTTTGACCTATTAAATCATTGTATAACTTCATAAAAATACCACCATTAGATCAGGCTTATAAAGAGCTTTCCAACGAGTACAAATATGCCTATGTTTGGAATAATGGAATTAACCTAATCAAATTTGTCCAAAATTTAGGGATGGCCAACGTCGAGAGTCCTCATATTCACCAATTTCCAATTTTAGAAATCCTAATATTTGCCCAATTTGTGAATATTGGCCACTATGCATGATCTTGCTTGTACGGTTTCACTCTATATGATTTGAAATTGTAAGGTTTCACTCTATATGGTTTCTCTTTATACAATTTCACATTTGTATGGTTTCACTTTGTATAGTTTTATTTTGTACGATAAAATATTGTATCTAAACAACATCCTTCAATTGTATGTTAGATTTTTCCATTTTAAGAGTACCCTCTATTGAGATCGAGTTCACCTCCTTTGCTTCTTGGTGGGGATGATAAGTTTTCTTCGATGCTTTAAAATTTGTTTGCATCATTGGTTTATCTTGACTTGCAATACTTTGATAGTCATGTGCAAAGTGCCCCCACAATTTGCATTACCAACATCGTATAATGGGTCTACCCTCAATATCATATGATATTCTACATCTTTTATTTCCTTGATGGTTGTCACAAAATGCATCACTAGTGGCATCCCTCCTTTGTAAATCTTACCTTATGCTACATATACTTGTAGCGATGATCTAGAACTCTTTGAGTTACACTCATACTCAAATTCATCATTCTTTTCTTTGGAATTACTTCCTTCCCTAACTTGACTCCAACACTTGAAAGAGGAACTACTCTCTTGTCCAAAATCATCACTCTCACTATCAAAGTCATCCTCAATATTAGAATCACTTTCATCCTCATAGTGATTCTCATCTACATTAACATGAAGCCCATTATTTGATGATGTTTTTGCATCACTTTCTCAAATCAAGCCATAATCCAAAGCCTCTTGGTATGATCTTGGAGGGAATATCTTCATCTTCATTCGATACATAGGAAGGAGTCTATCTATGAACCACATCCTCTTTAATGCCTCTGATTGGTCTTTCTCCAAATGGTTAAATAAACCACCAAAATTTTGATTGTAAAGAACAAACAAACTCATTATCACCTTGTTGAATTCTATAAATTTTAGCAATGACTACATTGTCATTATCGTACAACCAAAATTCTTGCACAAATGCATCGCGTAATTCTTCCCATATTTGATACTTGTTCTCTGGTAATTTCATATACCAATCTATTGCAAATCCATAAAATGTTATAAGAAATAACCACCTCTATTTTACCTCATTATTTTGCCTAGTCGCTTTCCACATCATGTGACATATTCTCCAATGCCTAATTGGGTCTTCTATTGATTCTCCATAAAACAATAGATATTTACATGATATGCCCAAATTTACCTAAGGCATGTCACCCTATAATTGATCTTCCACTATACTCTCTTTCTTCTCACTAGACAACATTCCAATCTATAGTTGCTTCAATGTCAAACTCCCATCCTACTCACCATTGAGCACATCAATCTATAATTTTCCTTGTGCCAAACTCTCATCTTGTGCACTATTAGGCATGCCATATTCCATTTGCATCATTTTTAGACTCCCATCCCACTCACCAGTGTGCACCACTAGTTGTAGTTGCTTTGATGTCAAACATTCTTCTATGACATGCAATTCCTCACTAACACCTTCCTTCAACTTTGGCACAAACTTGGTTTGTATGGTCCTTTAGCCTATTTGTATGGTTGCTTGCACTTGTACAATTTGATTGGCAATCGTATGATTTACCCTACAACTGTATAATTTTACTGAAAAATGTATGATTTGCCATGCCACTAAACGATTCACCTAATAATATTTGATTTTTCCTCTAGTTGTACAATTTTCTCTAGTAATCGTATGATTCTTCCTTCAATTGTATGGTTTTCTCTAGTAATTATACGATTCTTCCCCAACTAGTCTATTCAAACAACAATCATACAAATTTTATTTTTCCTTATACGACCATGTAATTATTTCCCCCAATTGTATGGCTCTCTTTGTATGGTGCACACCAACTGAACAACTTAGCAATGCATTTGAATGGTAATCGTTTGTATAGTTATCAATTGTACAACCATACAATCCCTCTATAATTTGCCTTTATCCTCCCTTTTGTGTGTTGATTGTACATGTATCATTGTACTATTTTTCATCAGGATCAACAAAAAAATAATCTTCTTCATCTTCGTTAATGGCCACATTCCATAATTGTCTTTGTTCTCCTTTCCAAGGGTTTTGCTATTCAAAACTCCATCTCATGAGACTTGACCCAATGTCATAGAGGCAATGGTGCCAAAATGTAGAAATTATTTTTAATGTACAAAAACTGAATTCCATTTCTACTTAAATGTATTTTCAGATTTGCAGCACTTTAAAAATAACAATACACATAGGCAATGTACAATAACAACAAATAATAAATAAAATATACAGATTTTATATTAACAACAATTGTACAACAATAACATCCAATTTGCTATTTGTATGGCAATAGCATTCTAGGGTTTCCTACACATACATTATTACACATATTTAACTGGTTACAGTAATGCACTCTCCCTCTGATGCAATTGTACATTTACAACCAATAACTTGACATCATTTGCATACCTCTATTAACCCTTATGTACGAATGAATGAGGCAAGGGTCATATTTATACAACTTGCACATTTTAATTGCTTGACACCTCATCATTCTCCAAATTACATTTGACTTGCATTAGCTTACATTTTCATTTCATTTCATAAGTCACTTTATGACTTTGCCTACATGTAATATTTCACTTTATCACATATAATATTAAATTATGTCTTTGTAACTTTATAACATTATTTAAATATATGTATGCATATTTCATCAAACAATTTGCATACAACTACAAAATAACACCAAAATGACACAACTTATCTACTAAAAATAGATATATCAGTTTTTCCAGCCTACAAGGGCTTCATATTTTGTAGCATTATTGGTGCAACTTCAAAACAACCAGTAAGAGAATCTCTTAATTCCTTCAAAAGGTGATATCAACACTATTCTAGCTCCAATATCATTTCTACATTTAGCTCCATCAAGATATAGCTTCCAAATTTTTATTTTCTAGAACTCCTTATTTGATAGGGTTGAAAGCTTTTTCTCTTTTATTTTTGTGATGTAATAGGTGCATACCCTGTTTCAATCATAGCATTAAAATCTCTTAGTGAAAACTCATCTTTATTTTGTAGCTCATCTATAATTACTTCAATGGGGTCAATTTCATCACTGACTATATTAACATGATCTTACTCCTCTTTAATTATTTCTATATGATACGAGGTGGGATTTTTTGCATATATCTTCACCTTCCTACCCTTGTGAGGAATTTCCATGTGTGAGTAGTCTAGAGATAGGTATCCATCCAACTTAGTTGTAAACTCTTAGGAAAGGCACATGCCAAAGTATGACTCCAGATCCATCATGATAACCTACTGTATAACAATTATTTATGACATCTTATGGAGGACCATGGGTATATATTTTATTACTTCAATAGTTTTTATCGGAGTGCCATCTAGTTGTAGTACTCCATGACTAAACTGGGTATATTCCATCCCCATAGCTTTATAGATTGCTTTAGGCATTACAATTGTTGTTGCTCCTGAGTCCACCATGCATTTGTGCACCCTCCATATTTCCATGCATAGGGACATGTAAAAAATGGGTGGTCTATTTTTGCCCATTCCTAGCATTGGTTTACCTTGAGCTAAATTTAGCTCTAGATGAGATCGTCCTTCAAGATGAGTGGATTTTAGTGATGCCCAAAGGAGGTATATCTATCTTGGAATCATTAAGGAATCATACATGCTTGCTTTAGATGTAGTTTTCTTCAATATTCTACAATATTGAAGCCTAAAGATTTTGGTTGCTTCCTCTCTCTTATTTGGTTCATCAAATCTCCTCTAGTAGTTTTGTGTTGCTTCAATCCTTTCTCACTTGGTCACAAAAGGGTACCAAAGTTTATCCCGAGCTTACTCTTGAGTTTTAGCTTCCTTTTCCTATACCAAATCCTATTGCTCTTTGGGATGCTCTATTGGAGGCTACTCCTTTCTTTGAGTGGGTGGGAGTGGTTCTTTCTTTGGTCTATTCATTTGCAAAGATGGAACCTTGAATGGATCTAATTTTTTAGGATATACTTGCATGGGATTCTTGCTAGATATTGTTAAAATATAGATATATTATTCCTCCAAGGGGTCTTACGTTAGAATAATTTGATCTAGCTCCCATAGCATATTCACTTAGATTTTTTATGCCCCTTTTTCCTTATCAGTGACTACTTTTATGCCTAGTGTTGATAGATCATCCAAGTGTCTACACAATATGGGTCATTACAAGCTAAGCACCAATAGTTTACTTCCAATGAAGAAGTAGAAGGTTCTTCCTCCTAGTTACTATACACAATTTTGGGCTTTCCATTGGAATTGCTTGTTGAAGCTCCTTGATCTTTCATCATGTATGGGAATCTCCTAGGCTGGTAGTTTATTTTAGCATCTCTTCTTTTCATGGTTGTTGCCTCATTGTTTGAATACTTTAATGCTATTATCATGTCTTGCATAGATAAAGATTATTTAGGCTTATATCAGGCAATGCAGGTTCAATAGGTGGTGTAGGTAATTCTAGCATTGTGGGAGATAGAGGTAATGTTGGGATATTTGTTGTAGGAATTGAAGCTATATATGGCACATATGATTATTACCGAGAACTATGTATCTTGTAATGATTGAGTAATCTTTGAGAAATACATCATAAAAACTCTAGGTGGAAGTTTTCCTATAGAAATTAAAGTAATTTTAGCATATATAATAGATTGAAAGACTTGTGGAAATATCACTATATTTGATTGAATTATTTGTAGATCTAGATCTGGATTGAAAGCATGAAGGTATTATATAAGTGCTTAAGCATTTATTGACTTGATTTCCTATGGAACTCTATTCTAGGTTCTCCTAAATTTAATATTGAAATCCATGATTTCTCCTTGAAGATGCCTTTGAGTGGTAATGAATTAATTCAACAATAAAAATGGATCTGCTAATTCTTTAAATTATTGTACAAATATTCTAGCAATTTGAGGCCAAGAATTAATGCTCATATCTTGAAGGGTTTAGTACTAGTGTGATACCTTTTCTCTAAATTATAGCACCAAAATTCTTATCATGGTATATTTATCTTGGATATTATGGATAGCATCCAAGGAGGCTACATCTTGACAATGCTCATATGTTGTTTTTCCAATACCATCATAAGTCGGAAAATATTTTAGAGTTGCCTAGGGAATTGGGTTTAGATTTACTAAATTGAGTGGTCTAGAATTATTCCAATCAAGATAGTTTTTCTAAGGTGGAGGTTGAGCCATTTGTTCTAATCTAATGGAGTGAAAATATCCTAGAGAGCCAGAATATGTAGAACCTACACTCTCTATAGGGGTTGATGGAGGAGATGATGGAGATCTATGTCTTCTAAATCTTAGTGGTGGTAATTCAAAGAATTGCATAGGTTCATCTAGATTTTTGGTTCTTGATCTTGTGATCATAAGCCTATAGATTAGATGGTGGCTAGGTTCTATATGAATGGTTCATTCTCAATGGAATTTCTAGATGATTGGGTACTTGATCTATTAGATCATAACTTCAACAAGATCCTACTCAATTAGGTACGTGATATTTGCATTCCATCAAGCATGCCAAAAACTCTTAGTCCAAAATATACCTATGTGGATGAGATTCATCCTTCAAATCTTGGCCAATATTGGAAGACCCAAAATAGCTTCTAGATCAACCTCTAGAGTAGGCTAGTTCCTATGATACTAGCTAATCTAACAATGGGGTTGAAGACTAAAGAATAAATAGAAAAGGGTAAGAATCTAGAAATGAAAATTAGATGGGATTTAATAATAGAAAGAGACATAAGTGCATGAGAGTCTCATTCCATCAACTCAATTAAACTACCAAATAGACTAGATACTTTAATATTATAGAGCATTATTTAAATAAGCACACACACCATTAAGCATTCTAGATATTAAACAAATAATAATTCAAGGAGTTATCTAGATAGTAGAATAACTTTAATAGAATACACTATCCATTCAATATTAACATAAATGCTTAATCAATGAAATTTACATACATACATATTCTGCAACATCTTCAAATAGAGGCCAAACAACACTTCAATATTTATTAAGAGGTATATAGCCTTCAATAATACAAATTATGCAATTGTAAAAGCTAAATATCCAACCCTTGAAATGAGCTACATTCAAGTATTATAGATTTACATTGCATTCTATTAGTTTATAATGATTGTTCTAAAACTGATTGCAGGCTTACCAAACCATTTTGGAGCATGTGCCTCTATTTCCAACTCATTCTAGTATAACTTCCATGATATGGCTAATTTTGATCTCTCCCAAGAGCATGGCATCCATGTGCTTGAAGTTTATTTACAAGATCCTTTGATAGATTTAATTTTTACCACTATATTTGTTGAGTGGTCCAGCTACATAAGGATAGGTGTGTGATGGAGGAGCATTTGGTCATTAGTATTCTTTAACAATTGATTCTTATTGATGTTGATAGCTTCAGGATCCTTGAAAATTTATTATACCCTATCCCTTATCCAAAATTGGGGTCCAATCCTTATTTTTGAAGTATCAAACTTTCTTGCTCCTTGGAGTGACGTTAACTTCCTTGAGAGTCCAACCTTTGGATTCACACTTAATTTTTGAGATGTGCACTGCTAGTTGTCAAAGGTAAATCTTCTAGAATCTATCCTTTCTCATGCCAAGCCTTATGCCTTAGAAAATTTTTTGATTTGACCTCCTTTAGTGCCAAACTTTCTATACACCCTATGATGATGTTAGCTTTTTAAAAGTTTAGCCTTTGCTTTGATAGTTAGCCAGTTTTTTGGTCTAGCCTATTGTTGTGTCAAACTTTTTATGCTCTCTTTGGTGACATTAGCGCTCAAAAAATATAGCCTACTCTTCATAATTAACCAAAAATTGGGTCTGATGTTGTAACAGAATGTTGAACCCTCTTGCCTTAGCCAATTTTGAGATTTAGCTACACAATATGCTAGACTTTTTTCATACCCTCTAATGATGTTAGCTTCAAAAAGGTTTGGCTACTTTCTCTATACTTAGCCAAATTTTTATTTTAATATTGTGGTAAAATGTTAAGCCCCTTTGCCTTAGCCATTTCTTAGATCTAGAAACTATCTTATGCATTTGGCTATGCTTCTAGTAGTTTAACCTAATATCTACTCTCTAATTAGCAAAATATATCTTGAAGAGATATTATATATAGGTGGGTTAATATTTTTATATATAGGTGGGTTAATATTTTGATGTATAACATACCTCTTATTTTCATTGGTGTGATTATGATATGGGTGTGTCCCACTACTTTGGGATGATGTCTTGCTATTGTTTATTATACCTTTTGAAATAATCATTAATTAATTCTATGTAATCCAAAACCTTTGGCAACAAAAATTGGCCTATACCATAAGTTTATAATCTTCTTACTATTTATGTGTCACTTGAATTTATTTGGTAGCATATGATGGCTTCATCTCTAGACTCACTCGAATCATACTTTAGATCACCCACTTCAACTCAATCATAAAGGGTTTGAAAGGTATGACCTATGAACCTCTTCATCTTTTATTACTTGAGATAGTGAGGAGAAAGAGTGGCAACCCACTTTCCAACTTTGTAGGATGAGAAAGTAAGTTTTAGATAGCCTTAGGTGGTTAGGGAATCATATTCTAGGGATTTTTCTATGAATGTCCCTAGGGTTATTCATATTCACCCCTATAATCCACCTTAATTACTTATGTATCTAGTTTGATATTGGAGGGATTTATGATGTATTTTCAAGAGGTTAAAAAGTAGGATCATATCAGGGGCCACACTTCCCATGGATTGAACTTGGGTCTCTATTAAGAGATGCCAATGAATTTTTCCATTACGATGTCCTAGCCAGGAAGATCTATGATGTAAGGTTATAAAATCAAGTATGTTGGAACTTTGCAAAGTTTTAAAGTTGTAATTTGTCACATTGGTTTCAAATCAAAGGATTTACCAGCAAATCACAAGCCTTTACACTATGTTTATCATGATGTTTGTCTTCCTAATTGGTTGATGGATTGAAAGTTTGATCAATATATAGCTAGCCTCTCAAATTACAAAAATAGAACAATTTATTTTCTCTAGGAGGTTTGATGTAGATAACTCAAGATGAAGCTATTTTATTATTCAAATGCAATGCAATATATAGGAATACAATAGAATCTCATGTGGTTAAGTGGTTGCAACAATCTACCAAACATGGCCAACCACTTAACTAATAGCTAACAATCTGCTAACTATGGATGTCCACTAACTGCTAGAAGACAAACAAGATCTCTAATAGTTAACTAACATCTAACAACATAACAACTAATGTCTTATGTGGGCATACTATGCCTCACGTGCATACAAAGTGTAATAAATAAGAAATATAATAAATAATGAAATATGAACTTAGGCTTAAGTGGATAAGCCTAAGTATCCTCAACACTCCTCCCAACCATATAAGCATTGGACCCCAATGCTCTCAACAAATGTGGAAATTCATGGGCCATATCATGGTGAGGAATCCAATGAGCCATGTGTGGAAAGTGACCGTGACGAGTGACAAGGTATGTAGTGGAAGAACCCTGTCCAGTGTGATGAGTCTTCATCTCAAAAACTCTATCTAAAATGAGCAAAAGCTGACGATCAGGTACCACTACTGTTGTAGGGATGAAAACAGGATCAAGTACCAAAATAGGATCTTGAAATGGTGTCTTTGGAAAGCAACACTTATCCAAAGGAATCCAAAATTTGTCTCCAACTCGTGGTGAATGAGGATTGTGATGCTTATGCACCACTCCCTGTAGAGTCTCCTACAAGTCCTATGGTATCTTGCCTAGAAGGCTCTGCCAGTGCTCAGTGAATGAAGTAACCTTAGCTTGCTCCTCCATGTGTGCAATGGTGGGAGTGGGCAAAGCCAAAGGTAAATTCTGTGGAACAAGTGGTTGTGTAGCTGGAGGTGTACCCAAAATGATACCAATGGAGTGAATGACATATTTCTCATGAGTGAGAATGGTGGGTTCCTTAACCACTTGCTCTTGTGATTGTTCATTAGGTGGGAGTGAAACTTCTTCCTTTTCTTGTTCCTTAGATGGTGCTTGTTCTTCATTTTGTGTGGAACTGATGCTAGTAGGAGCCAAAATGAGTGCTTGACTTAATGGCTTCCTTACTTGCCTACAACTTAACATCAAATTGGAAGTAGGTGTAGTGCTTTGTATCAAGTAAGTTTTATCATGCAAATCCAATGTGTAGGTGTTCTTTTTAGCATGATAAATAACATTCCTATCAAATTTATAGGGTTTACCTAGCAATAGCCCACAAAAATCCATCTCTGTGACATCACACCTAACTTTGTCCACAAAATTGTCACCAAAAGCAAAGTTCAAGGTGCAAGTGTGGGTGATGTTAGATGTGGAGTCTACATCTTTCCACCCAAGTGCATATGGTTGGTGATGTGGCTTGATGGGAAGTTTCAACTTCTCCACAATGGACTTTGCAATGAGGTTCTTTTGCGATCCGTTATCTATGATACAATCAACATAGTAATCATGTGTAAGGTGGGCTCTAGTAACAAACAAATTGTCATGACCCCCTTGAGCAAATACATTTGACATAAGGGTAACTTTGTTCAATTTACCCTTTAAAGCAGGATACTCTTCTTCTATCCCTATAGCCAAAATGGGACCATCATGTGGTTCCTCATGTGTAGGCTGTACAAATAGGGATTTCTTCTTCTTAAATTTTTCAAAAGTAAAGCATTTGGATTTTACATGACCATGCTTTTTATAAAATTTACAATACAATGAAGAAGAAGGATCTTTAGAATGAAAAGAAGAAGAATGTGCTTTAGGAGAAATGGGAGGAGAAGAAGAATGAGGGGAAGAATGAGAATTGTTCTTCACCTTCTGTTGATGTTGATTCCCACATTTGGAAGAGCTCTCTTGTGATGAACGAGATTTGTGATATGCACCAACTTTCTCCTCTACAAGAATGGCATGATTGAATGCCACATCCAAGGTGAGGAAAACATTGAACTTTATTTCCCTAAAAATTTGATCTTGCAAGCCACGAGTGAATTTGTTAATCAAGTCCTCTTCTGAATCTTTCACACCAAGCAATACCCTTAGCCTATTGAATTGGAAAATGTAGTCAAAAACAGACATCCCATAGGTTTACCTCAATCTATACCACTTGGTAGTGAGGTCACTTTGGTATTTTGGTGGAAAGAATGTGTTTTTCAGAATTTGGATTAATTCTTTCCAAGTCATTGTGGCATTATGGCTCTGTCTTTCTACAATTAAAACTTTTGCTAAACCTGTAAGTTTGATTGTAGCAAATGTAGCTTGTTCATCCTCAGGAGTTTCAGCATAAGCAAACCAAGTTTGCATATCCAAAATCCATGTAGATAAGACATCCGGATCTCTAGATCCATCATACAACTTGACCTCACATTTAGCTTTACTTGCATGATTGTGATGAATTCTTATATCTCTTGGGTTTAAATGCACCACAATATCTTTTACCTTCTCTGCTAAAATGTCTACTGCAGTAGTAAGGTTTTCCATGTTTGATCTGAGGTCTTGAGCCATATTTTTCCTAGTATATGCCAGACTAGGAGGATTACAAAATGGATGCAAGAACTAATCTAGGCTTTAGGAACAATTTTCAGTTTCCTAATGCAAAAAATTGCCTAGATTTTACAAAATTTTGCTCTCCAAATTTCACAAAAATGGGCTTTTTAGTGCTCTTTACAAATTAAATCAAAATTTGCAATACAAATTAGCACTTAAAATGACAAAATTTTAGCCCTTTACAATGCCAAAGTTGGTTAGGAGGCAAAAATATTATCAAGATGTAGAAATTTACAAAAAATTGCAAAAAAAATCACTAAAAACGGAGCAAAAATGAAGCCTTTTCACCTTGGTTTAGCTTGTTGTCTTTCGTTGCAAGCTTTTGGTGCCAAAATTTTGAAATTTGAATTTAAAAATTCTAAATTTCCCTCTTGTTTCAAATTTCCTTCCAATTTTTGAATTCAGACGGTAAGGTTCTTCGCACCATTTTTTTTTTGTTTTGAATGAGGGCGGTCAACAACTTACCAATGGGTACAAAAAACTTCCAACTGTGCACAAATCCAAGTGTCAATGCACACACCCGCCTCGGCGGTGGTGCCATAACTGGCGTGCTAGCTCGCGCGAGCGGTGCGGCCAGTGGGTGACCACCGAGAGTTGATCACCTCACTCATTTTGTGGGAGGCTCTTTAGACAATCCAAAGTCTCCCGTGAACTATATGTGGGATAATTCCCACTTGCAATGTCTGTTGACTTCGTGTGGCCGAAGGAGGCTGTCGAAAAATTCTACCGTTCGCCCGTAACCCGAATTTTGTCACCAGAATTTGTAAACTGTCAATCGCTGAGAATTAAAAACCTTAGATGTTTTAAATATTTTTTACCATATTTTGGTCTCCTCATAAGAAAATAAGAATCGAGCATGTCGTTCACCAAAAAAATGCTGGTTGTTGTCGGTAACCTGCGATTGACGTCGAAACTTTTAGAATATCACCGGGACGTCGTCGTGGAGTCATCAGCATAGTTCTGAATAGTGATCGGAAAGAGGGTTTACACTGAAAATGAACAAGTCAATTTCAAATTTTTGGCCATGCTTGTTTTATCATCTACGATCAATTAGTCCCGTCTATGTAAGCTTCTTGTTGTCTTCACAAATTTTCGACCGCCAGAATCATCAGGAGTCTTCAGAGCAATTAACCATCGTTTTCAACGGAATCACGTTTTCTCACAATCAATTATGTCACACTGTCAGTAAATTACAAGGGCATCCAAAAATCCATCGGGTTCTAGAAAATCATTTTCAAGAGTCAAACGTGTGTGATCGTCGTAATTCTCTCCTTCTCGTCGCGTGGTGTTTGCTTTATCGTCGAGAAAATCTCTCGTCTGCCACCTGTAGAATATGGAGGGTGGTGGGAGTTAGGAAAAATCTCTCCCTTGGTCACTGGTAAGGCTGCTCGCTGTGTCATGCAGTATATCTGTTGGGTTACGTCGGGTCTCCTTCCCGTGCTGCCGGACTCGACTGCCATTGTCGACGGTCAATGCTGGTGCTGGCCGGTGGCGGTCATGACGGTTGTCAGCGTCGGATGGCTGGTGTGCCGAAAGTTCGATGGTCAGTGGGGCTACCAATGCAGTCGATTGGCATCTGCTAAATTGGGCACGATGTGCCTTAAATAGGCTAAAAGCCTATATTAAAAAAAAAACATACACACTTTTTTTTTTTTTTAATTTAAATATTAATATTAATATAAAAAATTTATCTTCTCCTTTTTAAACTTGGAGTAAGCATGCACGATTTTTTTATTGGCCACAAATAGGCCTTAACGAATGAACTTCTCCTCAAAAATGTGCACTGATGAGGTAGAACTCAACTTTTGATCTTCAAGGTAGATAATTGGTGCAAGGGTAATTTCTGCCCTCTGCTACCTTAGCTTCACCTGGTGCTCTGGGTGGCTTCAAGCCAAATCCTAATCAACTCCTTCCTAGGATCTGATGCACTAGCAGTCTACTAGGCACCTCACAAAGAAGTGGTAGTTTGCCTTCCTTCTTGCAAAAAAAATATCATCGGATCTGATACCAATGATGTAGATACCCAAGACGAAGTTATTTTATTATTCAAATGCAATGCAATATAGAAATACAATAGAATCTCACATGGTTAAGTGGTTGCAACAATCTGCCAAACATGGGCAACCACTTAACTAATAGCTAACAATATGCTAACTATGGATGTCCACTAACTGCTAGAAGACAAACAAGATCTCTAATAGTTAACTAACATCTAACAACATAACAACTAATGTCTTATGTGGGCATACTATGCCTCACGTGCATACAAAGTGCAATAAATAAGAAATATAATAAATAATGAAATATGAACGTAGGCTTAAGTGGATAAGTCTAAGTATCCTCAACAAGGTTTTTAGATGAAGTCAATAAATTAGGTAATCAGCTAATGAATCGTAAATTTCCCAAATTGAAACTTATGAACAATCTATTGAAGAAAAAAAGAGGGTGTTGAGATATTTATGAGTCAATATTATTGTTTATATATGGATAGTTGTTTATTACAAAGAATTTATAACTTCCTTGTGGGTTTTTCTAATAGATCACCTTCTCTAAGTGTAAATGAATCACTATTATTTATGATTATCTTCTCTTTTCTTAAGGATTTTGAAGTCACCCTATGGTTTAGTTTTTTTACTAGGCTAATGATTTCAATGAACTTTGTAGTAAAATAAAAACATATATACAAAATATTGCAATAATAACATAAAATGAACATGAAATTAACAATATTGCAAGATGAAATGGAAAAACAACAATTTATTACAAAAAGCAAGAACACAATACAAAATCACAAGTCTCTTTGAGGGGGAAACCTCCTTAGAAGCAGAAATTTGATACAAAATAGGAGAGATACTTCATCTATGCCCCCTTGTCTTTTTTAAGACTCTTTCTAACCCTAACTATAATACTCAAGGTTTGGCTTCACATGCAAGTGGCCACTTGATCTAGAATCTTCTACCAAATAGGAGTTACATTCTTTATAATGGTTACATCAAATTTCCCCACTTGTCTAGGCACCTCAAATGCCACATACACATTACAAAAAATTATATAATATTATTTATATGGGGTCCCCATGTTAGGAAGGGGGTAATTACATAATAAGGTTAGGATGGGGTCCTAACATACCGTTAACCTCAGAAGGCAACTTCCCTTCCCTTTTCTTTGTTTTTGTTTTAAGGGTGCACAAGGTGGTGCGCCCAAGCCCAAGCCCGTACGATCCACTCCAATAGAGTGCCCAAAAATCCCAAGGGCACACAAACCTGTGCATCCCAAGTCAGGTTCGCGTGCTCCACAAGTGGAGCACACACTTGACTTTGGCTCGTGCGATCCATTGGGAATGAAGCGCACATGAGTTTATAAGGGACACATGACTTCGTGCACCCTATTTTGGGTCAGCGTGCTCCATGGGAGCATGAAGCGCACAATTTTTTTAAAGGGCACATGACTTTGTACGTCCTCAAATGCATCCGTGCGCTCCACGTTCATGGAGCGCAAAAAAGCCCTTTCAGGTGCACAAGACTGTGTGCCTATCTTAGAGTCCGTGCACTCTACTCCAATGGAGTGCATGAAGGTCTTAAGGGTGCATGAGTTCATGCATCCCGATCTCGCTCGTGTGCTATTTTGAGAGTTGGAATCGAAAGAAGATCGACTGAGTAGGGGAAGCAGAAGAGGATTTACGAGGAGGGGCAACCTCTTGACAGGAAACATTAAACCCCTAACTCGAGTTGTTAAAAATTTGAATGCTCTTATCTTAATATAGCATGGCAGGGGGTTTAAGAGCTCAAGCAGTTCTTCTAGCTCTGGCCCTTTAAAATTCTTCTCAGCTCTCTTCCACTAGAGTTCTCTCCCTCGCCTCTAGAAATAGATAGATCACCAAAAAAATTTAGAACTTGAACCTGGTGAAGGAAGTTGTGAATCTTAAGAGCATAAAAACTTGGGACGATCTTCTCTCGGGTTGAGTGTTAGTGCCCTCCCATTAATGTGTAGGTACATTTCCTAGTGGGTTCAAGTTCATTGACTAGCTTTTAAAATAGAGGGGGATTTATTGAATAGAACTGATGAATGAATCACTAAGCTCTCTATGGGCCCAAATACAATGGAGTGTGTGAGAGTGTTTTTGGTGCACAAGGTCATGCGCTCAACTCTCCATCCACATGCTCTACTCCCAAGTGAAGCGCATGAAGTCCTAAAGAGCACACGAGTCCATGCACCCCGATTTGTATTTGTGCGCTCCACTCCCATGGAGTGCGTGAGGGTCCAAGTGGGCGCACTAAGTCATGCATCCATCTCATGGTTCATGTGGTCCACTAGAATGAGGAGTGCATAAGGGTCTTGAGGGCACACAAGCCCGTGCGCCCCATCTCCATCCGCACGCTCCACTCCCTTAGAGCATGCAAAATTTTTGTGAATGCACAAGATCGTGCGCTCGACTCAAAATTCGTGCGCTCCACTCCCCAATTGAGCACACAAATTTTTTACATTTATGTGCCCCATCCTATTAAGACATGCAAAGGAGTTAATGATGCACATATTTTGTGTGCCCCTTCCAAAAAGCCACATGCCTCGTTCGAGCGTGCCCCACCTGAGCCAATTAGAAGCTATCATGTGGCCGAAGATCACATCGTGTCGTAACTCAACCTAGCGAACATAAAAAGCAACCAATCTGCAGATGACGAGGTGAATGACATAGTGTGCTCAGCTCCATGGCATGACCAGTCATAATATATCGATGAATGAAAAAGCACATACCCCACCTAATCAAATTAATATGGGCTATTTAAATAAAAGGTGCCAAACCTCCCCCATGGCATTAGCATAAATACGCATGTAGATTGCATTATCGACGAGGTCGAGCACAGTTCTTCGAAGCCCCTTTCTATCCACGAAGACGTGCTTCAATGGCTTCCACTAGTGCGGCTGTAGTAGGAGTGCCTGATGTTAAGGCTGATATTGGAATAATTATAGGGGCATGGCCAATTACTAAAATGGCAGGGAGAGCCTAGGATCTAAAGGCGCTTAGCAATCTATTAGATTCGAGCAAATATATTACAGGAGACCAGTAGCGAGAGGTGGAAGGCATGACAATTTACAGTTTTGACCCTACTAAGGAAGATATACAATGCCACCCTACCTTATTAAGGAGTCTATTTATGAGGGCACAATATGATAGCACCAAACTAAGACCAATATGTAACAAATGGAACACCAACTTGGGCCAGTTAACTTGCCCAAAGGTCTACCATTCCTTGGACCTCCTAGCATGGTTGGCAGTGGCCTATGACTCCAGGAGCAGGACCATCTACGATCATACAAATCAAGTTGTGGCTAGGTTGACAGCCGATAGAATTAGGTGAGTGTTCGGGGTCGCCACAGCCTCGTGGGTTTTGTACTTCCACACGCTGGTCCTCCAATACAATTTCATGTTAAGCACTACATTTCTAGAGATGCTCTTAAATAGGGGCAAGCGTAGACCTCCTGGTTTTCTAGTTCATAATTTCCTCCTCAGGCCCTGGGTGTAAGATTATGCAAATATGATTAACCTGGTGCTGGGGACAAAGGATCTAGAACACAATACCAAGAAGATCATGTTCCTGATTATCTAGTGTAACAGGACAAATAAGACATCTCTCTATCGATGGGAGGATGTCATAAGTGACAACATGGATGGGGAATTGGCAAAGTCGTAGAAGGCTATGTTGGCTGATAAGGAAGAGCTTCCACCATTCTCCTATTACTTATTTTTTATTCATCTGGTTATAGCAAAATTTGACAGATTGTTGGTAACTCGATTGGGAGGAGTAATTGATGTCGCTATGTAGGATGCGTTGTTGTGTATACAAGAAGGATGTTCAAGCTACACAGCCTTCTTCAAAAACATCCTCCTAGTGGTACACACCCGCTTGTGTAGCATGGAACCTGATAGATTTAGAGTTAGGGTGAGAAAATTTTTGTATGAAGCCAGAGTAGGATATTTATTTTATATAGAATAATTCTCTTACATCATAATATATGGTTCTAAATTGCCCCTGAAGGTATTACCAAAGCACTACCTACCTCCATAGTTGTCCTGGAGATAACTCGACAGATTGTCGAGGAGGTAAAAATCAGATTCATTAGAAAGAAGGGGAGTGTGTTGTGGCTGCCCATTCCTTGCTCGATGGGTCCTTATACATATCTAGGCCATTTTGCAATGCTATGTACCATATGGAATATGGATACATATTGCTTCCTTGAAGTTATGTGGAGACCCTATGACCCCGATGGCCATCATAGGTGAGTTGTTGCTAGAAAGCTTGCTCTCCTGCAAGTTACTCATAGGGGGGATGACTTTGAAGATGATATGCAGAAGGCCATCAAATAAAACCAATCATTAGAATTGGTGTGGAGAATGGATAGGAGGTCTTATAGTAAGCTAGAATTAGTTGGAGATTATGGATTTGAGCTAAGACTACACCAAGAATTATTGGTGTAAAAGGTGGTGCCACTGGTCCCAACTACTCCCCTAGAGGAATTCTAGGACCCCACTTTCCAAGTGGTCCATCAAGATACTAACCTATTTGAGGTCATGATGAGAATAGTGGATGAAGTGTAGCAGGAGCAAGCAAAACTTTCCTCTTCCTCCAGTTCTCCCATTACCACTTCGAAGGGGAAGGAGCTGGTCACTTACTCCTCACAAAAATCATAAAGTTTCACTTCATTGGTTCAAAAATTGATGTGTCTATCTGAGCAGACCGATGTGGTAGTGGGCTAGCCCTCATTGTTCATCGCCACCTTGGTGATCAACCAAGAAGAATGTCCCATTCCTCCCAAATATTTGAAGAGAATACAAGAGGCGATGGGATTATCCAATGTGCTCAAGGAGTATGAATTCCAAGAAAGAAGTCCCTCATTGTCCCCCACCAGGAAGAAAGCTAGAGCTAAGTCTTCTACTATGGACATTGAAAATTTCACACTAGTGAGGGTGAGGGACACGCTCCAGTTCACTACAGACAAAGAAGACCAGATACAATATATGGAGGAGAAAATATCCCCCAGTAAAGGAGTAAGAAGGCCTTGGAGGATAGTTGTACAAAAAATGTGCGACGTGTCCACCATTGTATTTGACATTTCTTTACCACCAAGCCTAAAAGAAGCCACCATTGATATTGGTAAGGGCATAATAAGGGCAGATGTTGGTCCGATGGACATGATAAATCCCCACGTAGCCTCTCAAGTATAGGTGATAGTAGCAGTGGAAAAAAAGATGGAATTTTTAAAGACCAAGGCTACCGAAGCGGGACAACTACAACTTCAAGTGCATAGATTCAAGTCGAGGTCAATCAATTGAAGTAAATGCCAGCTCCCTCCTAGGCCATTGTAGCATAGGCTAGAAACTGCTTCGTGTCTGTGGATATTGCATCCATATTTTATGACATCTATACCACCAGGCACATCGTTCATCTCCTGTGTGAATGATTACAAGAAGCATATTAGAGAGTAAATGCAATATTTCTTGTATACAAATTTTTTAGGTAAAGCTACATGGAAATCAGTGGAGGAGCAATTACATTGGGGGATGGAACTATCTTTTTATTTACAAAAGAATATTCTAAAGTTTTTGTGTATCTACAGAATAGAACCAATTGGCTCCCCTGGGACCAGGAAGTTGTCGATGTCGAGCAGGAGGTTGAGGATGAACTAAATTATTGTGGGTTCACACTCAATGAATTCATCCAAAACATTGACATCAAGGAGTCCGTGCTCAATAAAATACAAAACTTTAACTTTGGTTCAGATGGAAAATTATCAAAGCAATTTATAGATTTGGTGCAAATGGTGGATCACTTATGTGTTTTCACCAAAAATACCATGGAATGGGCCAAGGAAAGGGTGAACAAAGTCACACAGGACCTCAACCTATTAATATTCACCTTAACCTTCCACGACGAAGCATGGGGTCACATTGACCAAAGTCTATAGGACCTCATAAGGGATGATGTGGGTCCCAGCTCACTAGGAAAAGCTCAGATCTAAATGCTACCCAGCTGCTAGCCCAGGATAGTGGTAAGGACATCCTGTAGTAGCATCAGCTGCCATCTATGTAGACAGGGAGATGTGGGTTACGTGCCCATTTTTATTACATCTTGCTTTTGGAGGGAGCGAGTTAGAGGCAACTGGAAGAAATAGTTACAACCTCGCTTGAGCAACCAACGCTATATAAGGGAGACCACTACAACATTAGAGTTTTTTATCAAACCTCTAAGATAGAAGCCTAAGTCCAGGTATAGTTGTGTTTTAAGCGTTAGTTGTATTTTCCTTTTTTGTGTTAATCCTTGTGTCTCTTAAACCATCATTTCTTCTACCATTTCTCTAGGAACTGCCCAAGGTGTTTGTCTGCCAAGATCATTTCTTGCGGAAAAGCTAGAGTTGGAGGCTCTTACATCACTACAATCAGGATGGAGAGAAGTAACCTCATGTTACGATATTTGAACTAGGGTTTTATTGTAATCACTATCATATAAGAGCCGAGCATTCTACCGGTCTCCTCATATGTAAATCATTTCCATATTAATATAAACTCCAACTTTGTTCCTAGCTTTCTTTGTGTGTATGGTTAATGTGTCTTGCTCATTTATGTATTACAGTATTCTGAATATATAAATGGTGCTTTCTCTCGCTAGTTAATCATTTCCATTTATTACATCATTTGAATGAATGTGGGTGAACTAGTTTCTCTTTGCTACTCTTTTCTTGGTTCATAAAATTTAACTTGCTACGACTACCCAATGGACATGGCACCGGTCTGGTCTTAATGTGTTTTAACAATGCTTGGTTTGGTCATAAAATAACAAAGAAAATATAATATCATCGAATCTGGTAGAACACGGGTAATCATGGTAAATATTTGCACCCGTTGTCTAGGGTTTCCTTACCCGACTTGGTTTGTCTAGAGCCCCGTAGGTAATCTATTCTTGGATCAAAGAGGTAGATCCACTAGAGTATATAATACTCGTTGTGAGTTTTGGGATTCGTGTGATGTGACAAATCTTAAGGAGGTAACCAGGAAATCCCCACAACACATACCATTCCCCTCCAAAAATATTTATCCTCAAAGTTGGAGATGAGGGAACTATTATTGCAATTTTTGGAGAGGATCCCATGTAGCATCTTCTAGTTGCAAACCTTTCCACTAGATAAAAACTTTAGATATGGTGTAGTTACAGAGAGTGTGGGTTCTTTGATCCAAAATATTGTCAAGCTCCAAGATGATTGATTTTCATCGTCTAAATCAAGGAGTGTGGATCGAACTTGAATGTGATTGCCAAGTACCTTCCTGAGACAAGATATGGAATATTAGATGGATCTTGGAAGAAGGTGGTAATGATAGCTTGTAGGCCACTTGTTCAATCTAATGTAATATCTAATAGGCTCAATAAAATCATCCTGCTAATTTTTTATGATAGCAAAGTTGCATAAAATATTGTTTGTAGGGTTGGAATTGAGAAAGACTATATCACCTACATTGAATTTGCACTCAAAATTGTGTTGGTCAGTCTATTATCTCATTTAGTTTTGAGCTAGCACCAAGTTATCCTTTAACTACTATAAATTTTGGACACACTCCTAAATAGTTGCATCCACCGCTTGACCTTTGGAATGTTCAAGAATATATGAAGAGGATGGTGGAGGTGGGTACCCATATATTGTCTCAAAAGGAGTCATTTTAGAAGTTGTGTGGAATGTATTTTTGTACCACCACTCAGCTAAAGGTAACCACTTAGCCCAATGTGTTGGGTGCTTAGAGGTAAAATAATGAAGGTAGGTTTCCAAGCACTTATTGACAATTTTAGTTTTCCCATTCATCTCTAGGTAAATAGTTGTGTTCCTTGAACTGTAAATAGTTCTTTTCAAAATTGACTGGTAAAATTGGGATCATGATAAGACAATGAATTTTGGTATACCAAAGAGTTTGGAAATGGAGTCCATAAATATTTGAGCAATGGTGGAGGCATGGTAAGGATAGGAGAGGGAAATGAGCATACTTTGAGAGATGATCCACCACCACAAAAATGACTAATTCTCTTCTATATTTAGGAAGTCCAATAAAATTCATGGAGATATTAGTCCATACAATGTTTGGAATTGGAAATGGTTGTACTATTCCCAAAGTATGAATAGTTTCAACTTTCATCTATTGGCAAGTTTCACATTTGGCCACAAAAGTTAGAATATCGTTTTCCATGCCCTCCCAATATAAAGACCTTTTAGCTCTCTCATATGTCTGTAAGAATATTAAATGACCTACAGTAGGTGAAGCATGCATCTACCTCATAATATCTGCATGGATTAATGAAGTTTTGGAGACCACAATGTGACCCTGATATCAAAATAGTTGTCCATCCCATGAATATCTAGCATGTGAATTGGGATCCCTTTATAGTTGCTATTGCAAGGTTTGTAGATATTGATCCTTGGTCATCGACTCACTTCTTGAAGTTGGGATACCCATCGGGAAAGTGGAGATAAAATTGTACATACTATTACTTGATCCTCTTACTGATAGGAAAGCGCATCTACCACAATATTCTTCTTTCTTTTCTTACACATGATTTTATAGTTATACCCCAACAATTTTGAGACTTATTTTTTTGTGTTGGAGTAGATACCCTTTGTTCCAAGAAATATTATAGACTTTGGTGGCCTATTTTAATAATAAGTGTCTCCTAATGAGATATGGACACCAATTATTAATAGCATGGAGGATGACCATCATTTCTTTTTCATAAGTAGATTTTCCCAAGAAATTTCCTAATAGTGCCTTACTAGTGAAAGCTAAGGGTTGCCCTTGCATTAATATCACCCAAATACCATGACTTGAAGCATCACTTTAAATTATAGTTGGTTTAGAAAAACTAGGTATAGCCAACACTAGGATCAAAATCATAGCCTTCTTAAGATCTGTAAATGCCTATTTTGTTGGAGTTATTCACATAAATGAATTCTTTTTCAACATGGTCATTAAGGGTATGACTATTTTTTCATAATTATGTACAAATTGGAGGTAATAGTCCATGAGCCATAAAAACCCATGAAGCACCTTAATATTTTTGGGCTTTGGCCAATTTGGATAGCTTAAATTTTCTTGGGGTCAACCTTGACTCCCTCTTATGAAATAATATACCCCAAGTATTCAACTTCATGCATGGCAAAGGAGTATTTGGATTGTTTAAAAAATAATTGATGGTCCAATAATAATTGTAAGGTTTGATCCAGATGTTGTAAGTGTTTGGCCCAAGTGTGACTGTAGATTTGAATACCATCAAATAAAACCAAAATAACTTGCAAAGAAATGGGTGGAAGGTATTGTTCATGAGGCTCTAAAATATTGATGGAGCATTAGTTAGGATAAAGTACATGACCAAAAATTAGTAATGGCCCTCATGAGTTTGAAATGCTATTTTGAAAATATCTTCCTCCTTGAGCCTTATCTAATAATAGCTAGAGCAAAGATCCAACTTGGAGAAAAAATTAGGCCATGTAACTCATCCAACAATTCATTGATAACAAGGATATAAAATTTTCTTAATGGTGAGCTTATTGAGATCATGGAAGTCTATACACAACCACCATGATCCATATTTATTTCTAACCAAGAGTACCAAAGAAGAATAAGGATTATTACTAGGTTGAATTACCCTTGTTTCAGTAACTCTTGCACCAACTTCTCAAATTTTGACTTAAATGCATTAGGGTATCTATAGCATCTGATGTTAGGTAGCGACCTACCAGGTACCAATGATATTGCATGATAATGGGAGCAATGTGGAGGTAATTTTGTTAGTTCTATAAAAATTGCATAATGACGAGTCAAAATAAGTTACATGAGGTTTTTTTTAATAAATTCACCATACAAATTGAACTAATAACCTATAGAGATCCTATCAATGAACCACAGAGGGTGTAGAACTTCTCTTCTATGAGAATTGCATCCATGATTCTATAAAGTTCTAGGCTATGCACAACATCACATCCTCCAAGTGGAAGGGAAAATATATTAGTTTTGACTTCATAGTCCCCTATCTTCAACTTAGCATTATGGCATTTACCCTTACAAGGTAATGTTCCTCCATTTTCCACCATGATTTCAAAAGAGTTGCAAGCATATTTATAGTAGTTCACTTGCTAACTACTTGGAGATTAATAAAATTATGTGTATTGCCTAAGTCAATAAGAATTGTAAGTCATTATCTGAAGAATCCTACTACCTTCATCATGTAAGGGGTAAAGATTCCTACAAGTGCATGGAAAAAATATCTAGTTGTGGTTTTGCCTATGCTTTACCCTCATCTAAGGCTCTTCTTCCTATGGTTCTACTTCTTCATCAAATATTTAATTCATTGCCACATCCAACAAAAATAACTTATTTTGTATGAATTTATATTTTGACACATATTTCTAATCACAATTATAACATAAGCCTTGTACTCTATGGGCATCCATTTCCTTGCTATTCATGCTTGATTGATGGTGATTTATTGCTAGTATTCGATGTGAACTTGGATAGAAATGTAGGCTTGGTATATGGGAATTTAGAGGGCCACCTCTAGGCATAAAAATATTTCTTTATTAATATAGCCAATCCTATGGCTTACATCATAGATTGTGGTTTGAATATTTTTACTTCTACCTTGATATCATCTTTCAACCCACTAATAAAACAGCTCTAAAAAATCCTTCATTCAAACCCTTTGTCCTATTAGCCAATTTCTCAAATTAAATTTGATATTCCTAGATAGTAGAGGTCTATTTCAATTTTTTTAAGGCTCTTGTAAATTACTCATACTCACTAGAGCCAAAATGAGTGAATAATTGAGACTCAAAGTATTTTTGGCATTTAATTTAAATATTCAATAGAAATAGGGTACTTTAGGCCAAGTGTTGTGACTGTCGTACAACATGCCCCACATTTGAGGACCCACCTTAAACTTTTGAGGTTCATGGGAATTTTGAGTTACTTTGAGTGATTGGTTGACTCATCATGGTCTTAGCATTAGATATATTTGGGATAAATCCCTTTTACTCTCGTTTGATTGACCTCATTATTTCACCTATAGCATCATCCCATTGTCAAGTACCGCATGGCTCATGTCCTTAGGATTTATCAAGTGGTCATTTGGTGTTATATAAGCTTATATTGAAGTTTATATTGAGTTATCCTTGAACCTAGTCCCTTGATTATCCATGGATCAACACTAAAGGTTAAAAAAATAATAATAAGAGTGTGAATAAAAGGGTCTTGTTTCATTGATACATTTTAATTACACTCTGAATGTTTCTTTTTATAGAATAAGATTAAGTGATTTTAGATTTATATATTTTTGCATTATGGTTCTATTTAAATTAGTTTTAATATAATTCTATAATATGTGTTTTATTGAATTAGTCTTGGAAATTAATTATTTATGATTATATTTAAGGTCATAAAAGCCTTAGGGTGATCTTTGAGGTGATTCTTGACTTGATCAATCAATGATGTAGACTACCAGATGAGGTGGATGTTGCATGTAGCAAACGAGGTGGACATTGCAGACTGACAGATCGACACCCATGACATGGACCTTGTGGACCGATCCAATGGATGGTGGTGTGGAGGTGATGTGGATGGATTATTAGATGTGGACCACCTATGATGATGCAGATATGGACTACCCATCCTAGAAGACGTAGACCCAGACCTAATGCCTAGACCTGGATGCAGATGATACATGGACCATCGAATGTGATGAGACAAAAATATAATTTTGGGTATGTTAATCCAGAAGCACTATCAAATTTAGCACCTGATAATTAAATCTGATGTATATCCCTTTGGTGTGGTGTGGTTCAAAATTATTTGTGGAAGGCTCTTTGTCACCTGCAGGATGTTTCAAATGGTTCAAAGTATTAAGCAATAATGTTTTAGTTTATCTGGCTTGTATAAGAGAGGCTATAAATAAACCTTGGGTGGCTTACAATGTATGTTATAAGGGTATTTAACACAAATATGGAAGCAAGCCACTCAGTTCATTATCATGGAGGCACAAAAACCCCAAAGCTAATAGCTTTCCCAACGATGGCCCTTGAGTGAGCTCTTAAAGATGATATGAAGGAATCTAAATTGTCATCGATGGTACTATAATAGGCATATAGATATGGAGGATAGACACTGAAACTTCCCAGATTTACTATTATAGTGTGCGAACAAGGTCATGGTGGACAGAGGCATCAGGTGGCAATAGTTCAGTACATTGTGGATTCTTCTCTTTCTATCTTATGAGAGGATCCAAATAGGAAGTTCTTATACATTGAAATGAGTTTCTTTTCAAGATGGTGAAGTGAAGAGTGTCCATTCACAGTGTTGACTTCAAGCTTCTTTAAGCTAAGTCCTTGTCAAGATAAATATTTGGTGAATTCTATTCTTTTTTGCTTTGTAGACACCTTTTGAACTGGATATAACTTTACATGACTCTATGTTCTGAGTGTTTTCCTTTTAGAGTTAAAGAAGTGTGGCTACTTTTATGTGTGCTTGGTTGTTCAGTTGATCTTATCAAAGATAGTGCAGAGATACATCTTATAATTGATATAATGGACTCTCCTTATTTGTTAGAGGTCAATGTAGCACTATTTTCTAAAAGTGGTTTTAGTGAGTTTTCTAGAATATTTCTCATCAATCGTGTTGGAAAAAGCATTGAAATAGTGAATGCTATGAAGATCATACCAAAAATGAAGGCAAGATTTATATGCTAGTTTGCAAATATGATTCACTCATTGACACTAGCACACGCAGCGCAAGAGGCTGGAAAAAGTTTAATGTTAAAATTACCAAAAATTTGAGATTGTAACATCTATGATGTTGTTGTTGTCAAAGCTTGAAGAACACAAGCTTATACTGAGAGGGGGGTGAACAGTATAAGATCACTTTTTAATTTTTTCTTCCTAATAAATATTATGCAATATATCAATAGCAATATCAACAACAGTAATCAAAGCAATGCACAAATCACCATACACAATAGAGAAACCAATTTAATGTGGTTCACCCAATGTGGGCTACTCCACGGAGAAAATATTTCAGTAAAATTTTCTCAACAAATCTCTTGAGAAACCTTTCCCTATTACAATTTTTATGGACCTCTATCCAAAGGAGACACCAATCCCATAATCAATTTTATGGATCTCTATCCATAGGAGACACCAATATCCTTAGCTAGTTTGTGGATCTCTATCCATAGGAGAACTCCTTTCTCCTCTGCTCTGGTTGGTGATCTTCCAGAAGAACTTCTACCTCCACTGCACTGGCTAATGGATCTCTATCCACTGAAGACTCATGTCCTCACTACCCTGGCTAATGGACCTCTATCCACTAGAGAATTTTATCCTCTATACTCTATCACCTCCAAAGCTTACTCTCAGCTCTATCTCAAATCTACACTAAACACAATCCTTTGATCTAGCATAAATTTGCTCAATATCTATCTCTTGTCTGGCATAAACCTATTCTAAAATTTGCACCAAACTTTATCCTCAAATCTGCACTAAACACAGTCCTTCGGTCTAGCACAAATCTGCTCAATCTCTATCTCTGGTCTGTACAAACCTATCCTCAAATCTGCACCAAACTCTATCCTCAAATTTGCACCAAAATTTGTCCTCAAATCTACACTAAACATAGTCCTTCGGTCTAGAACAAATCTGCTCAATCTCTATCTCTGGTCTGCACAAACCTGTCCTTAATATGTACCAAAATCTATCCTCAAATCTACACCAAAATTTGTCCTCAATTCTACACTAAACATAGTACTTCGATAAAGCACAAATCTGCTCAATATTTATCTTTGTTCTGGCACAAACCTATCCTCAAATATACACCAAAATTTATCCTTAAATTTGCACTAAACATAGTCCTTCGGTCTAGCACAAATCTACTCAATCTCTATCCTCAAGCCTTAACACAAAGCTTGACTCAATCACAAATCAACTTTGCTAGATCTACTCCAAACCTTAACTCAAGGTTTGAAAAAATAAATCAATCAACTCTGCTCTCAAGTCTTCTCAAAAACTTGTCTCAACTTCACATTGTAAGCTTCCACAAAAGCTCACACTAATCTGTCCACAAGTCCTCTCTAGAACTTGTCCAATATTCTCAACAAGTCTTCACCAAGACTTAACTCAAATATGCTCAACAAGTCCTCACTAGAACTTGTCCAATCTTCTCAACAAGTCTTCACCAAGACTTACCTTAAATTTTCTCAACAAGTCCTCACTAGAACTTGTCCAATCTGCTCAACAAGTCTTCACCAAGACTTACCTCAAATCTGCTCAACAAGTTCTCACTAAAACTTGTCCAATCTCACAAAAACATATAGAGAATTGTTAGAGACTCAATATGCTTCACACTCACCACAATTCTCAATCACTTTCAATCTCTCTTTTTACCATAGAAACATATACAAAATTGTTAGAGACTCAATATGTTTCACACTCACAAACACTCAATCACTTCCAACCTCTTTCTTAAATCAATTCAAAATATAGAACAATTTGTTTCACAGAATTAGAACTATCACTTCAACACTTCCACTTGACTAGGCTCAATCAACTCCACTCAATCAATCACTCGATGAAATACTTCCTTGCTTACAAACCCTAGTCCAAGCATACGAATCACTCAATCAATTATTTCCAAAAATGCTTATCAAACAATATCACAGAACAATGATACTCATGATCTTGTACAAACCTTAGTTCAATATAGTTCACAAATTCACATAACAATTATACTCATGTTCTTTCACAAACCCTAGTTCAAGCATATGAAAGCTTACTCAATATTTCCAACAATACTTATCAAACAATATTTTTGTCATCAACTCTTACTCAGAAAAACCTTTAACAATCAAACTCAACAATGCTTACCAAACAATCCTTTTCACTCCAACTTAGCATTCACAACATCCAATCCAACAATATTTTTCTCACAAGGAATATTTACCCATACCTTTTATTTTGATGGAGATATGTCTTCAAAACCTGTCTTAACCACAATCAAAATTTCTTTACCAACACTAGGGTTAGGTTACCACAACCTCTCTTAAGATCTCCACAAAATAATTTTCTCAAAGATTATTTTTCATAAAAATAACAAATCCTTTTGTACACCTTATAATCTCCAAACTCACAATATTCAATTTAATAATTTCACCATAACAATACACTTAACAAGTATAGCAATGTCCTTATACACCTTATAATCTCCAATTTCATAAACTCTAATCACAGAAAATTAAAATCAAATATTTAATTTTTAATACCCTTATATCTCCCTCAAAAACTTTAATCAACCTTTATTTTTCACAACAAAGCAACCTCCGAAATTACAACCTTAGAAAGAGAATCAAAATTGGCGCATACCTTATTTAGCCCAAAAAAATACTTTCGGTGGGTTTTGAACACCTAACCTCACCACTCCAAGCGCCTTAGTCATGACTCCCTAGCCACGTGAGATACAGGCTCACATGGGAGTCAAATGTGCCAACTGCACTTTGACTCTCCTTCGTGCACCAAGAGCCAAAATGCTCTTCTCCATCGTCGTTGGTGAAGATCAAACATAAACCTTTGAAACACGTGCACACCTTAGATTCGTCATTGGGTCAACGCTGAAGAGGTTGTCTTTTCACCTTTCATGCTTGGACTTCTACAATTTTTGGGGCAACCAACCTTAGCTTATGCTCATAAATTATTTCGCTTCCATAGAGAGTTCGCATGCAAAGTAATGTCCAAGACTTGCTTTGTTATGAGGCAAAAGCTATGGTATTTATACCATATGCCTCCCTCTCTCCCACATCGGTGGATGGGGGAAAATCAATGACATCGATGCTCCAAATAATAACAATTGCCCTTGTGGCCCTAACCTTAGGGTTAGCTTAATTAATTTATAAATTAACTTATAATTAAATTATAATTAATTTACAATTAACTTAATAACTTTAAAAGTTAATTAAATTAATTTATAAATTAAATTATAATAAAAATATTATAATTAATTTATAATTAATTAAATATTTGGGTCTTTCACCTTTAATATTATAATAAATTATCATAATATTATTTTTCTTGGGCCTTCCTTTTGCTCTTTAAACCTCATCTGGCCACTTGGAAGGAAACTTTCTTTTACACTTGATTACGGAGTCTGAAACTGATGTTGTTCACTTAAACTGGTCTTCACTGGTGCTGACTTCTTGACATCAATGACAACAAAACCTGCTCATATTTCCAATAAATATTGCCAAGGTGGAAGGATTGCCACATTGAGGGAGCAGTCAATATTGGTGGGGACATACGAGGGATATGTAAATTCCTTACAAATGGATGGAATATCATGGTCGCATTGATGGTTATTGCCAATGGAATGAATTGAGTTCATTATACTTCAAGTATATGATAAAGCCTGAGGAAAATCATATGAAGTCCCTTTTAAACCCATTCAAAATCATGCCCTCCCTCATTTCATAGTGAAAGGATGATGCGAATGGGGTGCTCATTTAAAAATTTTATTTTATGTCTGCATACAACTTGGTTCAAGGATAATAGATGGCTTTCGTACCACATTGTTTCCACATGGACATCATGTTGCTTGTAAGATGTTATTGGGTGGTATTTTAAAGTAGGGCCCCTCCATGTTCATGTAAAGTAATCATTGAGCCTCCTGTAAAATATGGGCCAACACTTATAATCAAAATAATGTTCATAAAATAACGAATGGCCGCTAGAAACAATTGAGAGACCATTTTTTTAAATGATCGAGAAAGTAAAAGTATGATTTAACATTTGTCACATCGCATAGGGAAGTCTATTTACCTTCAAGGGAGAGGAGATGTGACAAGTCGAAGCCAATAGATGTTGAAAGGGGATGTTGACGAAATGGAACAAAGGAAAAGAATACAAAAAGACATGGTTTCAAGTTGGGCAAAATAATTATAAGTGAAAGGTTGCCCACAAAAGAAAATATGAAGTGAACAGTCTATGTAGGTCTTTAACCAAATTTAGATTGTGTGGATGCAGGTCTAACCTGGTTTTGTTTAGTGTTCATGATCTAACATTTTCTGCAGAATAGGAGGGATTAGTTTTCAGTAGTTTTCTTTGATCATTTTCAGCATTTTGTTTCATATTTCATATTTTTAATTTTTTTTCTCTAACCCTAGCTTTTGTCATTTTTTATCTTTCATTTTATTTTCTTTAAAATTCCATCAAACACTCAAAATCCTAACAAGTTCATAATTTTTTGCATTAAAATTAGGGGTTTTGAAGTAATTAGAACACCCAATTTTGTTTAAGGCTAACATATTCAATTATTTGGACATTTTTAATTAAGGCATTCATTTTAAGGTTCCAAATATATTTTTGCACTCCACAAGTTATATCATTTTAAAATAAGCTTAAAAAAGTTTACATTTTAAAGGAATTTTACAGTTTTTAAGTTTTCGCACAAGTTCACACTACTTAAAGGAAATCTACAAATTTAAGTTCTACATAAATTCACTTTTAAAAGGGAATACTAAATTTAAACTTTGCACTATTAAAGACAAGCAAATTAATTTCATTTAATGTGAAAGATGGAAATTTTAATAACTTCCAAAATTTCATTAAAATGAATCATTAAGGTGTTATTCCAAAGCTACTACATTGCAAAGTTAGATTTTAGTTATTTTTCTTTTATGCTCAAGAAGAGCTTAACAAAGCAAGATAAAATCCATTCACGAAGCAAGATAAAATGAATCCAATCATCATTAAAGATTCACATTTCAGAAATAGATTTTAGTCTTTTATTTTATGCTCAAAGCAAAGTCTAACGAATAAAGATAAAATTTATTAAAATTTGCTTAAAAAAATAAGATAAAATCTACCTAAAACACTTCAAGATAAAATGAATTAAATCACCATTCCAGGATGGTCATATGAAGACCAATCATATCACATTTTCTTTTCTTTTAATTTTCATGAACAATAAAGAGCATAACAAATCAAAGTAATACCAAACCATAGGCCCCTTGTTAACAGTTACTTTCACCTCTAAGGTATTTCAACATATTTTGTATATTTTCACAAGAATTCAAGCACACATTAAGCAAATAAGAACCTTGGAGAAATTATGGATTTCTTTGCAAGAGAGGGTTTTCTAACAATACCCTAACTGTGATGGTGGTTTTGCAATTGAGCAAAATTATCACTCAATATAATTTGCACTAGAAGGAGGGCATGAATTGGTCATTTTATTGCTACTTAAATGCTAAATTATTCATTGTTATTTGAAAGGTTATTTGAAGGTATTGGTCTTGACTAACGATGTTTTGTTGACAGGTGATCACATTTATTTGATTGGAGAATTCTCTAATTGATGATGCATTAATGCTAACTTTGTTTATACAAATTTTAGATAGTTCTTGATTGTTAGGATTTAATTAATGCATTATAATAGATGAAAATGATGATTTATTTGTTTGAACATTTGAAAATTGTTAGTCATTTCACACATCTTTGCAAGATATATTATTTTGACTAACAAAATTGGTACTAAAGTTATATTCTTTAAGGTCCACTAATGGCAATGTTTACTCCAATGATGACAAGCAGTCCTTTAAACATACATGGGTCTTCACATGATGTGCCTATAGATCTTATGTATTATCTACCTTAGTTTAGGCATGATGTAACGAGGTCAGTTGAAGCACACATTCATACCTTCAAAGATAGTATTAGTCGTTTGTAAAAAATGCATGAAGACGTAGTATGTGAAATGTTTCCATACACATTAGATAAGGTTGTGTATGATTGGTACGTGGTACATCAACTTACCTCTAGGTTCTATCACCTATTGGATTCAACTAGAAGCAAAATTTCTCAACCATTTTAGAAAATTGGTTGACCCAGTTACAATATTTCATCAGTTTACCTCGATCCATAAAGAACCTAATGAATCCATGAAACTATTCAATGATAGGTTCCATAAGTTGTATACCAAACTGATGGCTCATTACATCATTTAAGAAGAAGAAGCCACTCAAATATACATGGGAGCCTTAGTGATGTAGGAGCATCCGGCGACAGTAGAGCAATCTTGCATCCTCCAAAATTTTCTAAGTTTTCTAAGTACTTTGTATTTTGATTTATTTCAGTTCTTTCCCAAGGCTGAAGTTTTGTAAAGCAAGGGGGAAGTTTTGTAAAGCTAAGGCAAAAGTTGGGGAGGGGTCACGAAATCACGACCTCAAAAGCTATGGCAAATGCGAGGGCAAGTTTTGTCGCGATATCGCGACGTCGCGATATCGTGACGTCTTTTAATAGCTAAGGCAAAGGGGAGTTTTCGTCGTGATATCGCGACGTCATTTAACAACTAAGGCGAAGGGGAGTTTTTGTCGTGATATCACGACGTTATTTGAAAGCTAAGGCGCAGAGAAAGTTATTTGGCGGACTAAGGAGAGGGGGCAGTTTGGTCGCGATATCGCGTCGTCGCAATATTGCAACGTTATTTGCAAACAGAAGCAAGGTGACGATTGGGTCATGATATCACGACATGTCACGATATCACGACGTTATTTGCAAACAGAAACAAGGTGACAGTTAGGTCGCGATATCACGACATGTCGTGATATCACGACATGTCGCGATATCGCGACCAAGAAGAAGATAGGCCAAAGTTTACACGTAAACGGCCAGGCAAGGCCGAAATAGACATGTGGCTACCACGTGTGATAAAGCAACACAGCCAGTTGAAGACAAAGCCAAAAATGGACACGCAGACTACCACGTAAATTAAAACAGAGTTGACGGTCGCATAATCATCTTAAGGAAATTTTTAGACAAGTATGTCGGCCACGCATATTTTTAAATTCTGACAAAACAACAGTTGCAGAGCATGGACAGTATGGGTGAGACGGCGGTTCAGAAGAACGGTCTGACCAAAGCGACGGTTGCAGGACAAGGGAGGTCTTTAATGCGAGCTTCGTAGCGGATCGGGGTAGTGGCCCATTAATGGAAGAAAATTCAAAAACTTGGCGGAGGAAAGGAATTTTCTTGTTTTGTTTGGTGAATTCTCTCAGGTGGGGCATTAATTGCCTAGAGGGTCGAGACCTCGATAAAAAAACTCAAAAATTGTAAGGGAAAGGGATGGCAAGTTTGAGATCGAGTGGGGAATAACTATGCCTGGAAATGGTATTGTAAGACTATGTTAAGCAATTTACAGAAAATTAATTTGAGGTTGTGTTGTGTGAATCTCGGCTTGCTATCAAGTGGTATCAGAGCGGGAGCTCCTGAGCATGTAACAGATCATCGAAAGAGAGGCAGTTACACCAGGATCTGTGGACAGATTTGTAAGGGAAGAAATAAAAATGCCTCCATGAAGAAACCGTGGTGGAGAAAGAAATGTGGTGCCCGTCGAAGACTTTCGACCCTTGCAGAGGAAAGTTCAAGCCCTACAAGAAGAGCTACGCAGAAGGCATGAGCCCAAAAGGGATGAGGGAAGTGAAGATGAAGTTGATGAAGAAGAAGACCAGTCTGAGGAAGAAGAAGAGGCTGTGGATCCTGCACAAGCCAGGTTGTACAAGGCCATCTCCTAGATTGGAAAGCAACCAAAAATGGAGGTTTCTACATATTCGAGAAACCTAAATCCAGAAGAGGTGATTGACTGGATAAATGACTTAGAAGAATATTTCGAATATGAGGAGGTTGAAGACCCTAATCGGGTCAAATTTGCTAAGACCAATTTGAAGGGTCATGCCAGCATTTGGTGGAGGGGAATACAGCTGGAAAGGAATAGAAGAGGGAAGGAGAGAATAACAAGATGGGATAGAATGGTGGAAAATCTGAAAAGATAGTTTATTTCGGCAGATTACGAGTTGGATCTGCTAAGGAAAATGCAGAGTTTGAGGCAGACAAACAAAACTGTCCAAGAATACATCGAGGAGTTTTACAAGATCTCTATTAGAACTGGACATTTAGATGCAAACAAAGAGAAGGTAGCCCGTTATATCAATGGGTTGAGACTCGGTATCTAGGAAGAGCTGAGCCTAGTTCGGGTAAGCACCATTGAGGATGCTTATCAGTTTGCCTTAAAGGTGGAAGAAAAACTGAATAGGCGATTTGAAGGCAAGCAAAGAGGAAGGGGCCATGGTGGAAGAACTGGTGGGAGAACCAGTGGAGAAAAATATAAAGATCTGAAGAAGACTGGTGAAGTCAATAGTAACTAGGATCAAAGGGAGGAGGATGTTTATCAGCCCCATGATCAGAACAGCTACCCAAGAGGATGGTGTGGATCTGGACAAGGGTTTGGAAGAGGAGTATTTCGTGGGACATGTTTCCACTGTGGTGAAGAAGGACATCGAGCATTCGAGTGTCCACAACACCGAGAAAGGACGAACAAGAGGCCTGAGGGTCCAGCCAGAGCTGCTGTGGCAGAGGAAGATGTTGGATCTGAACATTCTGAAGAAGCAGAGAGAGGGGAAGTAATGATCATAAGGAGAGTCCTATTGAATGAGGAGGACACATATCATAGAAGAAGTTTATTCCGCACAAGGTGTAAATGCACGGGCAAGATTTGCAATATTATTATTGATAATGGTAGCACGGATAAACTGGTTTCAGAAGAAATGGTTACCAAGTTACAGTTAGAGAGGAAGAAGCACCTGCATCAATATCGAGTCGCATGGTTACAGAAGGACCATAGGGCTTTGGTCAATGAGCAGTGCTTCGTTAAATTTAATATTGGGAATTATTATGATGAGGTCCTGTGCAACATCTTGCCTATGGATGCTTGCCATATGTTGCTGGGAAGGCCATGGCAGTTCGACCGGAGTGTAGTGCATGACGGTCGTGCCAACACCTACTCATTGACGAAGAATGACGTGCGCCATAAACTGAAGCCCGTGAAGGAGGCAGATGAAAAGATGTGTAACAGCTCCAGAATCTGTTTAGTTGAAGGGAGAAAATTTTTGGACGGTTTGAAGCATGAACATTTATGCTATGCAATAATTCCTAGAGTTAGGGAGAAATAATGCCAAGATACCCCAACAGAAGTCCTAGATCTGTTGGAGGAATTTCTAGATATTATGTCTGATAATGTGCCTGAGGGTTTACCCCAAGTAAGGAAAATCAGCCACCATATAGATTTGGTGCCAGGATCGAGCTTGCCAAATAAAGCTGCACACAGAATGACGCCTGTGGAGACTGAGGAGTTAAACAGGTAGGTCTAGGATTTTTTGGAGAAGGTATTGATTCGAGAAATTTTGAGCCCATGCGCAGTACCTGTAGTGTTGGCAACAAAGAAGGATGGAGAATGGAGAATGTGTACAGATTCACGGGCCATCAACAAGATCACAATAAAATACAGATTTCCATTGCCAAGAATGGATGACATAATGGATTGTTTAAGTGGAGCCAAGTACTTCACCAAGGTTGATATCAAAAGTGGTTACCATCAGATCCGTATCAGAGAAGGAGATGAGTGGAAGATAGCCTTCAAGACCAGAGAGGGCTTGTATGAGTGGTTGGTCATGCCCTTTGGGCTATCCAATGCACCGAGTACCTTCATGCGACTGATGAATGAGGTACTAAAAGAGTTTTTAGGAAAATTTGTCATAGTCTATTTAGATGACATATTAATATTTAGCAGAACCTTGGAGGAACACCTGATGCATATCATAAGGGTTTTTGAAAAGCTGCGGGAGGAGCAGTTATTAATAAATCTGAAAAAGTGTAATTTTGTAAAGAAGGAGTTAGTGTACCTGGGATTTGTAATCTCAGTAGAAGGTTTAAAAATGGACCCAGAGAGGTGAGAGCCATCATGGAATGGCCTACTCCGAGAAGCACAACAGAGGTAAGATCATTTCATGGTCTAGCCAGCTTTTATAGAAAATTCATTAAAAATTTTAGTAGCATTTGTGCACCCCTCACAGAAACAATGAGAGGGGATAAGAAAGAATTCAAGTGGACCTTAGGGGCTGAAAGGAGCTTTGATGCATTAAAGAAAAAGGTCACAGAACAGCCTATTTTGGCACTTCCAGACTTTAACAAAGTATTTTAGGTAGACTATGATGCCAGTGGCAGTGCAATAGGAGCTGTACTGAGTCAGGATGGCAGGCCTGTTGCCTATTTTAGTGAGAAGCTAAATGATGCTTGGAAAAAGTATTTAGTTTATGACCAAGAATTTTATGCTATAGTTCAAGCTCTAAAGAAGTAGAGGCATTATTTGTTGCTGAAAGAGTTTGTTCTATTCACTGATCATCAGGCATTACAGTACATTAATAGCCAAGCAAAACTGAATCAAAGGCACTTGAAGTGGGTTGAGTTCCTCCAAAGCTATACCTTTGTGCTGAAGCACAGAAGCGGGAAATCAAACAGAGTTGCAGATGCCTTAAGTAGAAGGCAGAATTTACTAATTAAAATGATAGTGGAAGTAGTGGGATTTGAAGAACTGAAGGGTTTGTACCCTGAAGATCCGGATTTTGTAGAAGCCTGGACGGCTTGCTTGACACCTGTTATTGTGGACAGGACAAGATGGTTGGATTTTCTAATCCAAGACGGAATGTTGTTCGAGAGGAAGTAAATTATGCATTCCAAGGAGTTCCATGCGGGAAAACTTAGTCAAGGAGAAACACAACGGAGGACTGGCCGGACATTTTGGCCGGGATAAGACAATTGCCCTGGTGAGTGAAAATTACTATTGGCCGCAACTACAGCAAGATGTGAAAAAGTTTGTACAAAGTTGTAGAATATGCCAGATGGCAAAGGGCGGAAGATAGAACACGAGATTGTATTAGCCGTTACCAGTACCTAAGCGGCCATGGGAGGACGTCAGCATGGACTTCGTCCTTGGATTGCCAAGAACACAGAGGGAAAATGACTCTGTATTTGTAGTAGTTGACAGATTTTCCAAGATGGCACACTTTATTCCATGCCAGAAAACAAGTGATGCAGTTCACATTGCAGGGTTATTTTTCAAGGAAGTGGTACGACTTCACGGTCTACCGAAGAGCATTGTTTCTGACAGAGATACAAAATTTGTTGGGTATTTCTAGAGAACTTTGTGGAAGAAGTTGAAGACAGATCTGAAGTACAGTTCTGCATACCACCCATAGACTGATGGACAGACAAAGGTGGTAAATAGAAGCCTGGGTAATTTACTGAGATGCTTGATAGCAGATCAACCCAAGGGATGGGATTTAGTTTTACCACAGGCGGAATTTGCATATAAAAATTTAGTCAATAAGAGCACAAATAAATCTCCATTCCAGATAATATATGGAAATAGCCCGAGAAATGTGTCTGAACTAAGAAAGTTGGATAAGAGAGAAAAGTGCAGTGCTGAGGCAGAAGAATTTGCGAAACATATGAAAAGTCTGCATGAAGAAGTAAGGAAACAAATTATAAAAATGAATACTCAATATAAGACAAGAGCAGACCAGAAGCGGCGGTTCAAAGAGTTCAAAGTAGGAGATGAAGTCATGGTCCATCTCAGGAAGGAAAGGTTTCTGCCAAAACTTATAACAAATTGAAGATGAAGAAGTTTGGACCATGCAGAATCATTGGAAAAATGGGAGTCGAGAAATGCATATGAAGTGGCATTGCCAAGTTGGCTTGACATTTCACCTATTTTTAACATTTCAGATTTAGTGGAATATCATGAGGGAGAGAGTACAGAGGTACCAAGTACAGAATTATGGCAAATTCCCGCATCTACTCCAACCACAGGCGAGGTCAAGGAAATATTAGACGCTCGTGAAGGCAGAAGCACCAAAAACAAATAGTATTCTGAATATTTGATAAAGTGGAAGGGCAGACCTGTTGAAGATGCAACTTGGTTGTCGAAGACGGAGGTTGACCGCCTGGGTCTTCCCCTAACAAAACAGAAGTGAGGATCACTTTTTTTTTATTTTACCTCGGGTGTCTGATGCAGGAGCATCCGACGACAGTAGAGCAATCTTGCATCCTCCAAATTTTTCTAAGTTTTCTAAGTACTTTGTATTTTTATTTATTTCAGTTCTTTCCCAAGGCTGAAGTTTTGTAAAGCAAGGGGGAAGTTTTGACGTCACGATATCGTGACTTTATTTGCAAACAAAAGCAAGGTGATGATTGGGTCGCGATATCGTGACATGTCGCAATATCGCGACGTTATTTGCAAAAGAAGCAAGGTGACAGTTGGGTCGCAATATCGCGACATGTCGCGATATCACGACCAAGAAGAAGATAGGCCAAAGTTTACACGCGGACGGCCAGGCAAGGCCGAAATAGACACGTGGCTGCCACGTGTGATAAAGCGACACAGCCAGTTGAAGACAAAGCCAAAAATGGACACGCAGACTGCCACGTAAATTAAAACAGAGTTGACGGTCGCGTATATTAAAAATGGAGATAATCATCTTAAGGAAATTTTTGGACAAGTATGTCGGCCACGCATATTTTTAAATTCTGACAAAACAACAGTTGCAGAGCATGGACAGTATGGGTGAGACGACGGTTCAGAAGAATGGTCTGACCAAAGCGGCGGTTGCAGGACAAGGGAGGTCTTTAATGCGAGTTCGTAGCGGATCGGGGCAGGGGGCCCATTAATGGAAGAAAATTCAAAAACTTGGCGGAGGGAAGGAATTTTCTTGTTTTGTTTGGTGAATTCTCTCAGGTGGGGCATTAATTGCCTAGAGGGCCGAGACCTCGATAAAAACTCAGAAATTGTAAGGGAAAGGGATGGCAAGTTTGAGATCGAGTGGGGAAGAACTATGCTTGGAAATGGTATTGTAAGATTGTGTTAAGCAATTTACAGAAAATTAATTTGAGGTTGTGTTGTGTGAAACTCAGCTTGCTATCACTTAGACCCATTTACTTCTATGTTTCTGGGGAGACTTCATAAAATTACATCCTTTCGCAAAGCCTACAGTGAGGAAATAAAATTAGAACAACAATTGATTTCGAAAGGTATTAATGTGGGTCAATTATCATCTCTTAGACCTAAAGCTCATAATCATATACCACAAAAGAGTTAGGCTTTTTCACAACCTTCTCCCATGATGAACTATTTTCCAGGAGTTATGTATTTCCACCAACCAACCTTCCAATTTGGCACCCTTGAATAAAATGATGTTTGATGTGAGCAATCAACATGGTGAAATTAACTGTCTGGATGTTACAACTACCTTAGATATCATCCAAAATGAGGTACAAGTTTCAAAGTCAATACCCATAAATGAGGATTGTGGTAATCAAGTTAATCAAAATGTAGAGATTGGTTCAGTTTTAGAAATATATGAACCTTCAAAAATGGAGGAAGATGAATCTGAATAAGGTTATAGCCTGAAGGAAATTGAATCTGAAGAAGAAACTAAAGATGGTGTTATAATTATTGAGTTGTCATTGATGTCAAGGCAGATATCTTCAAGGGTGATTTAATATTTAAATATTAAAGTGGAAGGTTTATATGTAAATAAAAATATTTAAATAGATATTCATATATTATAATATTTAAATCATATATTTAATATTATAATATAAAGGTAAAAATACTGGGCTGACTTGAAGTGAGTTTGAAATTCAAAAATTAAATATTATGGGCTGATCTTATAAGAAGATAGAAGTATACCTATATAAAAACAAGGCCCTGGAGCTTGTGATAGTAGATGTGGAGAATCCATAGGATCGAAGTGTGGTGGCGCAGGTGTGCAAGAAGTGGAAATATATCGATGCCTTGATGCACCCAAAAATGAAGAGTGAAGAAGAACAAGAGCCTCACGATGAAAGAAATCAGTCCAAAAAGTTGTATATGTTTCTGGTTTTCTGTGTGCCTTACTGTTGTGAATTAGGAAGAAGTGGAGATCGCCTAGCCACATAGTGCAAATTCACCTAAAGTTTTATTTTAGAAATAAGTAGTATGAAGCATGCATAACGAAAGCTATTATCTGTATGACCACCAAGTGCTCATTGGAGGAGATCTTACATAGTTAATGATTGTGAAGACTCCATCTCTCTAGCATGCACGATTATTGCAAAGTAAAAGAGGTATTCTACGCAAACAAAACCCTTTGAAGATTCACGTCATTGAGATAAAGTATCTCTAAGTCGTCTAGAAGATCGTGCAATGAAAGAAAAGGAAAATAGGCATTGCACAAGTCTAGTTGATTCTTATACATGGGGTTCAAGGTAGTAGTTGACTATGGAATACTATCTTGCATAACCATTGGAATTTGAGGTGTTAACATAGTAAATAAATCACACTAATCTACTAGAAGAACTCACATATCAACTATCAATAGAAACGCACAAAGGTAAAAACAACGCCTGAATATTCATGAAAGGAATGAAGAGTAAAGCAAAAAAATTACAATATCACAACTTATCAAAAGGTTCAATGAATAAGGATTTAATTATTCTATTGTGCCCTTTTGGTTTCATCCACTAGCATATTCCAATAGGTTGCCTAGCCCGTGTTAGAGTGTTGCGATGCAGAAGGTTCGTGGGTCGAATCTCCTTGAAACCTATTTTTTTGAAGTGTTTTATGTTCAAGATAGCACAGTGAAGGAGTTAAGTATTCTATTGTACCCTTTTGGTTTCATTCGCTGGGTTAGCCCAGTCGATCACAATCCCGCATTAGGGTGTTGTACAAATAGAGGTCAGAAGGTTGAATCTCATCTACCGCTTGCTAAGTTTTGTTGTGCAAGGTAAGGGTAAAGTTTTTTTAATTAAATTTGATAAAAGGGAGATATAAGGTATCATGTTGTTATTATAAAGTTTTATTTTGCAAGTTATTAAAAGGAGATATAAGGAGTAAGTTTGTTGTTTATAAAGTTTTATTTTGCAAGTTATAAAATGGAGATATAAGGAGTCATGTTGTTATTATAAAGTTTTATTTTGCAAGTTTTAAAAAGGGAGATATAAGGAGTTATGTTATTGTTATAAAGTTTTATTTTATTTAAAAAAAAGATCATTATTATTAATGCATATTAGGAAGGCACAAACAAAAGAAAAATCATTTTGTCAAGGAAGATTTGGAGAGCACATGCAAAAGGAGGATCATCATTATTGAGGCAGATTTAGAGGGTGCAAATTTAAAAAAATTGAAGACTTCAAAGAATAGAGTAAGAGGATTGAGATCACATATTCACCCAAGCATTCAATTAACAAGGAAGGACAATTCAACCATTTCAAGAAGAAAAGGTGCACATGATAGTGGAAGAAGAGCAAGGTATTAGCATCTCCAATTCAACACACAAGTAAGTTATCTAATGCTATATTTGAGCTACCTTTAAAATATAATAAATATGAGATATGTGGAAGAGATAAACTAAATGAATGTGAAGAACATATTGGCCATTTAAAGCTTTCTACACTAGTGCATATCATCCTATTTATGTTCATGAAGTTAAAAAAATTCTAGGTATAACATGTCTGATCTACTTTTAGTTGAAGAAAGTAAACTCAAGAAAAGGTGAAGAACTTGATGTCATTATTGATCAAGTTTTGGAGCAGATTTGAGCAGTATTTGTGAGCAGGTTTTGAAGCAAATTTGATTAGTATTTATGAGCAGATTTTGGAGCAGATTTAAGCAGTGTTTGTGAGTAGATTTTGGAGCAAATTTAAGCAATGTTTATGAGCAAATTTTGGAGCATATTTGAGCAGTTTTTGTGAGCAGGTTTTGAAGCATATTTGAGCAGTATTTATGAGCAGGTTTTGGAGTAGATTTGAGCAGTATTTGTGAGTATATTTTGGAGCATATTTAAGTAGTGTTTGTAACAAATATTTGTCCATAATATTGAGCAAGGGGATTGGTGTCTCCTATGGATTGGTGTCCACAAACCTGAGCAAGAGGATTGGTGTCTCCTATGGATTAGTGTCCAAAAACTTGAGTTGTGGATTAGTGTCCATGAACCTAAGCAAGGGGATTGGTGTCTCCTATGGATTTGTGTCCACAAACCTGAGCAAGGGTATTGGTGTCTCTTATGGATTATTATCCATAAATCTAAGCAAGGGGATTGGTGTCTCCTATGGATTGGTTTCCATGAACTTGAGCAAGGGGATTGGTGTCTCCTGTGGATTGGTGTCCACAAACCTGAGCAAGGGGATTGGTGTCTCCTATGTATTGGTGTCTCCTATGGATTAGTTTCCACAAACCTAAGTAAGGGGATTGGTGTCTCTTGTGGATTTGTTTCCACAAACCTAAGCAAGGATATTGGTGTCTCTTGTGGATTGGTGTCCAATAACTTGTATAGGGGATTGGTGTCTCCTATGGATTGGTGTCCATGAAATTGTATAGGGGATTGGTGTCTCCTATGGATTGGTGCCCATGAAATTTATTGAAGAAAAATATAAGAAATATTTTGTCATGGTTTTCTCCCAAGAGGAAGTTTACACGTAAAATATTTGTCTCTTATGTGTATGGTGATTTGTGCATTGTTTCATTATTGCATTGATATTATTTGAGGTTATTGCTTTGGAAAGAAAAGAGAAAAATTTTATCTTATACTGTTAACCCCCCTCTTAGTATAATCTTGTGTTCTTCAGATGGAATGAAAGAATAGGAATCACTCACTTTGTTCCCATTTGAGGTGTAATAAATTGAAACCCCTATCCCATCCAACAATCCTATAATTCCTATGTTACCTCAAATAGAGAAAACTCCAAAACATGAGTGGTTTGGATTTGATATAGTTGATGATCTAGAGGAAAAGGTTGCTTTATTCTAAATGACTCAAGTAGTTGATTAGGAGGATGTGTTATTTAACACATCCTTTGATCGAAAATATTTATGGTTTGAAAAATATGGGCATATTTTTAATTGGGTGACTAATTTTGGTATTTTTAAAAAATAGGTAATTGATGAAGAGGAAGGGCTACAAGAAGAGGATGATGAAAACCATGAGGGAAAAGAAGGAATTACAATGGCTCACCAAGGCTTGGTAAATGAAAATGTACAAAAGGTAGAATCTTAGCCTTTCTATTCAACCATTCGAATTCCAGGTAAAATTTTGCATGATTGGCTATTGGATTCGAAGGTTGTTGATGATGAAGTGCCATTCATGGTTAACAAAGAATTTGAATTAATGCCTACTCACACTAATAATAAGGTTGATATGTTAAACAAGACAGAATTAGATGTGTTTGAGTTCTAAATCAAGTTCATCAACAATTGACTAGTCAACCTGAGATACAAACTTATAATGATCCTTATATAGTAGATATCCTAGATGCTTGCAAGCTGCTACGTAATTATGATTGGTCTAAAACTATGAATAGTGGTTTGGTAGGAAAATTTTCAAAAATAGGGTCAAGTTTGGAAAAGCTCATGTTTAACTTTAACAATGAGGATAATATTTTGAATAATGAATTGAAAATGGGAACTCACACAATGTCGAGAGAAACTATGATAAACATCCCACATAGTAAACACAAAATAATTCAAAATCAATTGTGGACTCATGATTTTAATGCATCAAATTTCAAATATGGTAGTGATGGGATTGAATCAAATTGGTGGGGTGAGAGAGGTAAGATAAGGGCCTTTGTATTGTTTAGCCTAATCTTCTTAGGGTCAGATACCTATAAAGCCTAGCATGCCTATCATGATAGATATATTTTGAATTGTGGTAATCATGTTTGGGATCTAGGGAAATGATAGCCTAATTTTTGCACCATGCTTGTATATTATTGTATATAGCTTTTGGATTTTCATGCTTTTGCTTTTAGCTTTTCTTTGTGTGGTGTTTTTTGTATATAGTCCTTTGTTTTGCAATTTTTTGTTATTTGCTTTCTTGTCAGTTCTCATTAGGTTAGGTTTTGGTTTATTTTTGAGAGTTTCACTTTTTATTTTGTCCCTTCGATTGAGGTTGTGTTTGTGATAGCTACTAACGCTTGGTTTCTTTGTTGATAGTGTTTCTTTGTCATGTAGGATGCATTGCCTAGTTTGGAATTAGGTGGAATTGAGGAAAAAGGGATGAAGTTGTTTAGTAATCATTCTTATATTTTGGACTAAGATGGTGGAAGGTGGAACAATGAAACATTTTGCTAAAGCTCCACATGTAAATTACATATTAAAGGGAATTATTTAAAATCTTGAAGGATAAAGTCATTTTGGTTAGCAAGTTAAGACACAAATCTAATACACTTCATTTGTAGCCTTAAGTGATATCTAACCCAGGTGGCAGGTAAATTTTGCAAAATAATACAATGCTTGATAAAAAATAGAACAAAATAAAAGCCAAATAAATCAAAAGGTTTAGATAATCTTCGTCAGGGCTATAGATACCTAGCTGGCAATGGAGCAGTGTCTAGAGAAGATAAAATAAAAGAAGTAAATGCAAAATTAATCTAATACCTAGGTGATTTAGATAATCTCTACTAGGGCTATAGATGCCTGGATGGCAATAGAGCAAGGTCTAGAAGAGATCAAGGTCATCTCCATCGGGGCTATAGACACATGGTTGGTAGTGGAGCAATGTAGAGGTACATTTCTAATGAGTGACATTCTATAGCCTAAATGTAAAACAAGTGATGGAATCTAAATTGTTTCAAGAATACAAAATGAATCACCATTCACACACTAAGCATAGGCAAATGGTCCATCTATTTTCATTTGAAGCTAATTACCCATTTTCTTTGGATATTGCTAAATGATGTTCATTTCTCTGATATTTAGTTTTCTTAGTTTCATATCGGGTTCTTCATTCTAAATGCTCAGGAACCTTCCTAGAAGAGTCACCATTTGTTGTGATTGTCGCACAACATGCCCCACATTTGGGGACCCACCTTAAATTTTTTAGGTTTATGGGAATTTTGAGTTACTTTGAGTGATTTGTTGACTCATCATGGTCTTAGCACTAGATATGTTTGAGATCAATCCCTTTTGCTCTTGTGTGATTGACCTTGTGATTTCACCTATAGCGTCATCCCATTATTAAGTATCGCATGGCTCATGTCCTTAGGATTATCAAGTGGTCATTTGGCGCTATATAAGCATAGGTTGAAGTTTATCTTGAGTTATCCTTGAACCTAGTCCCTTGATTATCCATGGATCAATAATAAGGTTAATAATAATAATAATAAGAGTATGAATAAAAGGGTATTGTTTCATTGATACATTTTAATTACACTTTGAATATTTCTTTTTATAGACTAGGATTAAGTGGTTTTAGATTTATATATTTTTGCATTATGGTTATATTTAAATTAGTTTTAAAATAATTCTATATTATGCGTTTGATTGAATTAGTCTTGGAAATTAATTATTTTATGATTATCTTTCAGGTCATAAAATCCTTGGGGTGATCTTCGAGGTGAGTCTTGACTCGGTCAACCAACGATGAAGATTGTCTAATGAGGTGGCTGTTGCACACGATGGACGAGGTGGACGTTGCTTATGATAAACTAATGGACCAACAACCATGTAATGGACCTTGTGGACAAAGAAAATGGATGGTGGTGTGGAGGTGATATGGATGGGATGTCGAATGTGGACCACCTATAACGATGCAGATACAAGCTACCCATCCTAGAAGACATAGACCTAGATCTAACGCCTAGACCTGGATGCAGATGATACATAGACTTTAAAACATTGTGAGACAACAAAAGGTAGTTTTGGTTATGTTGATCTAGAAGCACTACCGAAGTCAACACCTGATAGTTAAATCTAATGTGTATTACTTTGGTGTGGTGTGGTTCAAAATTGTTTGTGGAAGGCTTGTTGTCACCCACAAGATGTTTTAAATTGTTCAAAGCATTAAGCAACAATGTTTTAGTTTATTCAAATTGTACAAGGGAGACAAAAAATAAACCTTGGGTGGCTTACAACATATGTGATAATGGTATTTAACACAAATATGAAAGCGATCCACTCAGTTCGTTGTCTTGGAGGTGCAAAAACCCTAGAGTTGATAACTTTTCCAATGATGGCCTCAAAGTGAGATCTTAAAGATGATACAAAGGAATTTGAATTGTTGTTGATGGCACTGTAAGAGGTATATGGATATGGAGGATAGACCACAACACTTCCTAGATTTACTATTTTAGTGTACAAACAATGTCACAGTGGATAGTGGCATCAGGTGGTAGCAGTTCAACACATTGTGGATTCCTCTCTTTCTGCCTTACAGGAGGATCCAAACAAGAAGTTTATATACGTTGAAACAGATTTCTTTTCAAGATGGTGGAGTGAAGAGTGTCTAGTCACAGTTTTGACTACAAGCTTCTTTAAGATAAGTTCTGATCAAGATAAAGCTTTGGTGAATTCTATTCTTTTTTGCTTTGTAAACGTCTTTTGAATTGGATATAACTTCACGTGACTCTGTGTTCTGAGATTTTTCCTTTTAGAGTTAAAGAAGTGTGGCTACCTTTACGTGTGCTTGGTTGTTTGGTTGATATTTTTAAATATAGTGTAGAGATACAATATCTTATAATTGATGCAATGGACTCTCCTTATTTGTTAGAGGTCAATGCAATGCTACTTGTTGTAGGTTTTTTTAGTGAGCTTTCCAGAAGACTTCTCATCAATCATGTTGGATAAAGTTATTGAAATGGTGAATGCTATGAAGATCATATAGAAAATGAAGGTAGGATTTATCTGTCGACTTGCAAATATGATTCACTCATCGACACTGGCACACGCAATGCAAGAGGATAGAAAAATTTTAATGTCAAAATTATCAATAGATGAGATTGTAACATCTACATTGTTGTCGTTGTCAAAGCTTTCCAAGGTGAAAGAATTTTTGCATTAAGAGAGTGGTCAATATTGGTGGGGATGTACGAGGGATATGTAATTTTTTTGCAAATGGATGGAATATCATGGTCGCATTGATGGTCACTTCCAACAGAACAAATTGAGCTCATTATACTTCAAGTATATGATAAAGCCTGAGGAAAATCATATGGAGTCTCTTTTAAACCCGTTCAAAATCATGTCCTCCCTCATATCGTAGTGAAAGAATGACATGAATAGGGTGATCATTTAAATTTTTTATTTTAAGTCTATGTACATCTTGGTTCAAGAATAACATGCAACTTTTGTACCACATCATTCCCACGTGGACATCATGTTGCTTGTAACATGTTTTGGGTGGTATTTTTAAGTAGGCTCCCTCCATATTCATATAAAGTAATCAATGAACCTCCAGTAAAATTTGGGCCAACAGTTATAATTAGAATAATGTTCATAAAATAATAGATGGCCACCAAAAATAATTGAGAGACCATTTTTTTAAATGGTTGAGAAAGTAAAAGTATCATTTAAAATTTTTCACGTTGCATAGGGAAGTCTATTTACCTTCGAGGGAGAAGGAGGCGTTACAAGTCTAAGCCAATAGACTTTTAAAGGGGATGTTTATGAAATGGAATAAAGGAAAAGAATACAAAAGTCCATGGTTTCAAGTTGGGAGAAGGAATGTGAAGTGAAATATTACCCACCGAAGAAAATATGAAGCAAACTGTCAATTTGAAAACTTTAAAACTCCTGGAAGCTTATGAGAAAAGGGTTGGAATTTGTTTGGAATAGGAGGTGAAGAAGTATTGGAAGCCTTCAAGCTGATGCAAACATTTGGTCTTACCTTGTATGCAAAATAAAATAGGTTTTGAGCATAATAGAAGCTTTATTGCATATTTTTCTCCACATGTATTGGGTACATTTAATGGTGTTTTATGCATAAATATGGTAGCATCATTTAAGTGTTTTTAATGCATGTTTTACCCCTTAGACTCTTGCACTTAACCAGATTTAGATTGTGTGGATGCAGGTCTAACCTGGTTTTGTTTAGTGTTCATGATCTAACATTTTCTACAGAATAGGAGGGATTAGTTTTCAGTAGTTTTCTTTGATCATTTTTAGCATTCTATTTCATATTCCAGATTTTTAATTTTTTTCCCTAACCCTAGATTTTGTCATTTTTTATATTTCATTTTATTTTCTTTAAAATTCCATCAAGCACTCAAAATCCTAACAAGTTCATAATTTTCTACATTAAAATTAGGGGTTTTGAAGTAATTAGACATCCAAGTAATTTTGTTGTTTAAGGCTAACATATTCAATTATTTGGACATTTTTAATTAAGGCATTCATTTTAAGGTTCCAAAATAGATTTTTGCACTCCACAAGTTATATCATTTTCAAATAATCTTAACAAAGTTCACATTTTAAAGGAATTTTATAATTTTCAAGTTTTCGTACAAGTTCACACTACTTAAAGGAAATCTACAAATTTAAGTTCTGCATAAATTCACTTTTAAAAGGGAATACTATATTTAAAATTAATTTTATTTAATGTGAAATATGGAAATTTTAATAACTTCCAAAATTTCATTAAAATGAATCATTAAGGTGCTATTCCAAAGCTACTATATTGCAAAGTTAGATTTTAGTTATATTTATTTTATGCTCAAGCAAGGTTTAACAGAGAAAAATAAAATCCATTCACAAATCAAGATAAAATGAATCTAAACATCATTCAAGATACACATTTTAGAGATACATTTTAGTCTTTTCTTTTATGCTCAAAGCAAATTCTAATGAAGAAAGATAAAATTTGTTAAAATCTACTTAACAAAAGAAGATAAAATCTATATAAAATACTTCAAGATAAAATGAATTAAATCATTGTTCCAGGATGGTCATATGAGGGCCAATCACATCACATTTTATTTTCTTTTAAATTTTATGAATAATAAAGAGCATATCAAATCAAAGTAATACCAAACCACATGCCCCTTGTTAATAGTTACTTGCACCTCTAAGGTATTTCAACATATTTTGTATATTTTCACAAGCATTCAAGCACACATTAAGAAAATAAGAACCTTGGAGAAGTTATGAATTTCTTTGCAAGAGAGGGTTTTCTAACAATACCCTGACTGTCATGGTGGTTTTGAATTTGGGTAAAATTATCACTCAACAACAAGGTGTATGTACTATCCATAGCCCTCTGTTATACCACAATGACGAACGCTAATGCTTGGACTAATATTTTAGGCCACTACTTAAGGAGGATTCCATGCATACCCTTAAGCACACTACCTGCCTCTCTGATAGTATGGGAGGGTGATCTTCCCAAGTGTTGTGATCAATGCACTATGGATAGATACATTGTTAAAAAGCTTCTAAGGGTTAAAGGTTTCTCCTAATCCTATGGGGGTCTCTTGTTATACCCAAAGATACATGGGATCTCAAGTCCATATATGGGTGTTTTCTAAGGCTTGGGTATTGGAGTTTGATCACCCCTCACTTCACTAGACACTTTATGGGAAATCTAGCTTAGCCAATAATGACAACTCCATGATATTTTAAAATCCCCAACACATTGTTTCTAACCTATTAAACTAAAAATAAAGGAGGGGAAATGGATCAATTTTATTTTCTCTTTTATTTACAGGTGAAATAAGCAAGAAAATAGAAACAAGAAAATTTTATACCTAACAAGTCAAAATGGTAAAACATAAATTATTTACATTGTACCAAGATGCAACCCTAGAAAGTACTATGATAACACTTGTTATAAACCTTGCAATAAAATAAAAACACATACACACAATATTGCAATAATAATAATAAAATTAACATGAAATTAACAATATTGCAAGATGAAATGGAAAAATGACATGTTATATTGCAGAAATCAAGAACACAATACAAAATTGCAAACCTCTTCGAGGGGGAAACCTCCTTAGAAGCAGAGCTTCAATACAAAATATGAGAGATAATTTCACTTATGCCACCTTGTATTTTAAAATACTCTTCATAACCCTAACTATAACGCTCAAGGGTCATCTTCACATGCAAGTGGTCACTCAAGCTAGAATCTTCTACCAAATAGGAGTTACATTATTTATAAAGGTTACATCAAATTATCCCACTTGTCTAGGTTCCTCAAATGCCACATACACATTAAATAATATTATTAATATGGGTTCCTCATGTTAGGAATGAGGCAACTACATAATAAGGTTAGGATGCGGTCCTAACAGTCATGAAGACAATGATAACATCTATGGTGTACAAATAATGATAAGGTATTTTGAAATATCATCATAGACTTTAATACCCCATAAAACTCTAAACTTGGTGAATTTTTCAACTCATACATAAAGTTGTTAGTATTTTGTATATCCTAAGAATCACTAATTTATGTGCATGTATAACTAGGGTTTTGTCATATTTTAATTTAATACAATTAGTGTGGCAAATTCCTCTTTGGAATCTGTTGTTTGTAGTTCCAGGTCATTGAGCTCACCGGGTTTGATTTACATAATTTTAGGATTAAAATTAGGGTTTGAACTAGGGGTATTTATATCCTTCCTTGGACCAACCTAGCATGTGCAAAATAAAATTATAGTGCACATGAGAAGTTGATGAATTGACTCTTTCTAGAGTGAGGTCAATATGACATCATTTTCCCTACACTATGCCCTCTAAGTTGATGGATAGTATTTTTGTACTCATATTATATTGATATTATTCCATACACAAAACTATTTTCTCCCTATATGATAATTCAAGCCCCATTAGGCTAATGCTAGGATGGAATGCACTATTGTTTCACTTAGCTCACTTATTTTATGGATCAAATGGTGTTATGCTTATGTCTTTGTAACATCACCCCTTTTTTCTTTGCTTCCCCCATCAATGAATTATGCACTCTTGAGCATATTTTATCATAATATTATTATTTCTTCTCTTTTGTATCTAATATCAAGATTATTATTTACATCGATATGATCTTGTCATATTTGGATTTTGCTCCTATGCTAATGGATCATGTCATTTGTGTGATCTTAAAGAAGTTTTCTCCTTATGCATAGAATCGACCTTTGCATCATGTCAACACCATCATTCTTGATGATAAATCGCTAGAAATTTAATAGAATGGGAGCCTTAGCACTTTGGATAATTATACATATTTTCTATTGACAAAATACTTGTGTCAGCTCCCTTATATAGCAAATTATAGGCTTGTCTAATGAATTAGAAGCCTTTCCTCTTAGTTAGAATTTTTACAATTATCCTTAGATTCCTTTGATTTTTTTTTGTCGACTAAGTTGTTACTTATTAGAATGGGATGTGAAGAGGAGGTAACCCAAATTTTTTTTTTATGATTTTCACTTGGGTATACAAGTATTTTAAATTTTTTTAGTAAGAAAATAAAATAATAGAAGAAAGGATAGAAAAACATCACTATGTACATATTGATAAAGTTTTTATCTCTAATGTTTCAAAGAGGGCATAAATATTACCTATTCACTAAGACGGATAATGGTCTTCCATCCATAATTATTAGACTATAATTATTAATATCTTAAACCCAATAAATCCAATATGGTCTAATTTAGAATGAATTACATTTTTCATGCTTGCCAAGTTCTTTATCTTCATCCCATTTCATCCCTAGATCACATTCTTTGAACTCCATATCTATAGATCACTTATCAAACCATTTATAAATTATCTTCTAGTGTTGGAATAATTTTTGAAATGTTTCTCTATATCCTCTTCTAATTACAATAAGGTATTCAAATAAGCTTGCATAGGGGAAACATTACTATCTCTAGTTCCAACTATTAAGACATTTGGAGTGAATGGAGTTCCAAACTAACTAGAAGCATCGTCTCCTTATCAAATATTAGAATAAAAATTAACATCCCAATAGATTAGTTTGGGGTAAATCTATTTTACCACAACACCTTCTTTAGTTTGGTACACCAATCTTTCTTGGATTTGATAATTATTCTTTTTAAAATTTTGACAATGTTCTTGTTCTCACTATTTTGTGCTCCTTCACAATTTTAATATCGATAGGGCACTATATTTTTGGTGACTTAATGGGGTGCCAATGTCAATTTATGAGAGATCCTAGATATTTTATTTATTCTTGGGCATAAAGTCTACAAAATTGGAATTCCTATGATAAAATTGTCAAAATTTTATTCTCCTTACTTACTCTTCCACGGTATCAATCTTGGTCATTTTTGCTCCTCTTCAGAAACTAGTATAGAGATTGATATGAGGTCCTCTTATTCCCTTATTATATCTTTATATGGATTCTTTAGTAGTTTTTTTTGCTTCCATATTAGGTCTTTCATCTCGACATATATGGGTTCTAACTTCTTATAGAACTCAATCATATTCCCCTTGTTGGTCTAATATTTTTCTCTTCAAACATGGCATCAACAATATCATCATATAGGACCTTTATTTTATAGTTAAATATGTTAGGTATTCTTGCAATAACTAATATTTGAATTTATTTGGTTATTTCCTATGCTTGGATTTTTAGGGATGCCAAATTATTTTTGCAAATTTGGAAATCTTTTTAGGTATCTAGGATCTTCTTCATTTTCCTAACTAGGATTTTTTAGTCCATCCTAAATTGTGCTTGTGACACTGAAATAGAGGATATAATTTTAAGTAATTCCACTCATTCAATAAATTCCTTCACTTTTTCCAAGCTCTACTCTTTAAAGGTGGTAAATTAGAAGTATTCATAGGCATTTTCACCCCTAATTTGATCTTCTCCCAAAGGGACTTGACTCAATGGATTTCATGTGACTTCATAGATTTTGTGTTTGTCTCTATTCATTCAAAGGCTATAAAGTCTATGATATTTTATTATTTTATCTTTAGGGCCTCTTTAAGTTGTTCTATCTAGGTCTTCCCTTGTGTGAGATGTTTAGAAAGGCTTCCTATATATTGTTGGTTCTTTTTAGCCTTAGTAAGTTGAGACTTTAGATCCTTGACCCACTTATTTAGTTGATCCTTTCCTAAGGCATCATTATTTAGAGATTTTATTCCTTTATGCCATTATCTATACCAATTCTACTTCAAGCTTCTAATTCCTTTTCTACACCACTTCATCCTCAACCTCCCAATGATCAAAATTCATTGTCATGTCAAATGTGAGCTAGTTTGCATGTTGGACCATTTGGTATGGGTCTATCTAATTTAGGTCCACCTTAGAAACTTTGATATTCAAGTTATAAGGAATTATAGCCATATTTAAAGGATTAGATATTGTTTTCTATGTAATGTATACTTACCCCTTTCTTAGCTAGCTATGACCATATAAGGATTGATGCCTTGAAAGTTTTATCCTAAAGCCACTTATACTCCTTTTCTATTTCTTCTCTTTGGTATAGAGGACATAAAATGACTTTGTGACATCGATTTCCTCTAGATCACAAAAACAATTATGCAAAGGTCAAATTTACCCTTACAACTATGTTCACTTAAAGGGATGCTCTTATAGATTCAACCTCTTGAGTTGGAATGTAGGCATCATCACCTATAGTAGGAATTATCTTTCCTAATATGGTTGGAAACTTAGATATATGGAATTGGAAGGTAAAGCAAGAAAATAAAATTATACGATTATGGAAGGAAATAAGGTGTAAAATGGAGGGATTGGCCTTAGATATTAGTTATACTAGTGTGTCAACTAGCAGTGATATTGTAGGTGAAGACATGGCTGAAGGTGGTGATGTGGTGCTTGGGACTATCCATTGCATAGTGGAAATTGAAATGGTAGATGATGGAAATAAATTTATGGGTATGGTCTCAGGCATGGTAGAGATCATTAGAGGTAGAGTGCCTCTAGGAGAATAGTGGGATACACTAGTGGAGGGTGAGAGCAGTGTAGAAAAAGAATGGGTAGGGATACAAGAAGAAGTGGGAATAAAATAAGAGATGATAAAAAAATAATTTGTAGTGATTGATTGTAGAAGGGAAGTGGGGATAGTTGTATCTTTGACCATGATAATGGCCATGCCCAACTCAGATTGGAGTCTCCATGAGGGATTTTCCCTCCTTAAAATGAGTTTTTGCTTTTTTATACCTATGATACCATGTATTTTTTAACCATTAAACCATACTTTTCAAATCCCTTGCATCCTTCCATAATGGTCTACCTAGCTACTCAATTGAAAATTTCCAACATTGTAGGTGTAGTTGAAATGTTAATCTCTAGCAAAGAATTTTTCTTGGGTCTTTATGAGTTGGATGGGCTGGATATTATTTCACTAATCATCTTGGCACTAATAGTTATCAAGGGGTGTTTCATATCCTACATTATAGATAATTAGTCATCAAATGGTCCATATTTAGTAGGTCTCTTTAATGTGTTGATCTCGTACCTCATCTTTTGCCATGTTAGGATTGTCTTGTCAGTGTACCCCATTTTTATCAAGGCCCCTAATCTTGATGGTTAGTTTTATTTTTGATATCGAGATAATTTTCATCTTAGTGTAGAAGGTATGCCACTCTAGTTGGTCATTGTACCATTTTTGAACCTCATCTTCATATCCACAACTACTTCTTAGAGTGGAAAGGGCTAATTTATCCCTAGGATTTGCCTCCTTTTACATGTTATATCTTTTCACATTTATAAAGGTGTCTAAATTTTTTTTTCTTATGGTATTATTTAAGACTCTAAGTTGATCATATAACCAATGATCCCTTAGCTACTCTACCCCTATATCTCTCAACCTCACCTCTACCACTTGGTGGAACCCATACATTTTTGATGTGATCTTCATGATTGGCTACTTGAGTGGGTATAAAGGGGTTTTATTCTACCTCATAAAATACTTTAGGCCCACATAGTGGATATGCCACATATATTCAATGTTAAACATGTATTTAGGTATGTATATGGGCAACTCAAAAGGCATGGCTAGGAATCTGGAGCTAAACAAATTATACAAACACATGAAAGAGATGAATATGGAATGAGAATGAATAATGTTTTCCACTTTAGGAGGGCTAAGTCCTTCGCCACTAAAGAGGGCTTAGTCCTTGTCAATACGCAAATAATATTAATGATGAAAATATAATCAAATAAAACCTATGCTACTCCAAATAACAAGACAAAAAAAATAGAAAGAGCACAAGGAAAAGAATCCATAGAGACAAATGAAGGATTGAATTCTCCCTAAATAGAAGTCTTGATTTGGCCATACCTTTGACTTTGTAAATGGTTGTACCTCATCTAAAAACCTCTATTCCTTACCCTTGAATTTTCCCATGATTATCTCATACACCTTGTCATAGTAGTATGAGGTCTTGTCTACTTCTTTGTAGGGTATGTCAATACAATCAACCACTAAAAGGGGTTCACCATCTAATTCTAATTGATCTAGTTCAAGATTTGTAAACCAATGTTTCTTCTAATATATGATGAGATATACCAAGTAATAGGTACAATTGAACTTTCTCTCTTCCTTGAATATATTTTGTTGGTTACACATCTTATCAAAGATATACTAGGTATACTTGATTATCTATGAATGTTTGGGATAGGTTTGTATGGTATGAAGTAAGGTAATGTGCTTCTCATATAACCTTAAATCATTTTTCTTCCATAAAACTAAGGGTATCCCTAATAAAACCATTTTTACATCCTCCTTAAACAATCCTAAGTCCAATAGAATATTGTAATTAGCTAGAAGGTTTGGCTTCTTGAAGTTTGAGACTAAGAAATATCACTAATAGGTACTTTTGCATTGATATTTGAAATCCATTTAGATATTGAGATTACAAGATACCCACATGGTTGGGTCATTCACCACCTTAAGAATTTTTTGGATGTCCCCCTCTTTTATTTAAAAATACTCTTCACTCTATGGAGGAGGTTGGAAGATGCTTCCTAAAAGATCATGTATTTCTATGTATGCTTCTATCAAGTAAGTGTAGCTCTAGAATCATGGCACTAGATCTATTTCCAATCCCAATGCCCAAATTCACTTAATACTACATGAGTCATTTTGAGGCCTCAAGTTGAAATACCTCAACACCTACCTCCTAAAATTATTGATCAAGTGCATGCATAACCCCTCTTCTATTATTTTTTAGGTATCCTAAAAAATTCTTTAGCTCTTTTTGGAGGGTAAAGGATTGTCTCTTTCTCTTCCCTCTCTTATTCTTCCCTTTGCCCCTTTATGGTTTAATCTCCCTAGGTAGCATAGGTATAGGTGATGATGGAGCTTAAGGATGGTGCAACAATAGTAGATGGAGGAAAATTGAAGTTAGATTCATGCAAGGATGGATAATAAAAGGTAGAAGTGGTATTGATGATGGTCAAACAAAAGTAAAAAGGTAAAATTTTGGATATTTAATGAATTTTTTGCTAAGTTTGGAAAATGGAGTAATCTATTTGTTTTTGAAGTGACTCGCTTAAAAAATGGAGTGATTCACCTGTTTAAGGTTCTATTCATAATAATTTTGGGTCAAAGTGGTTGCTCAAAAAATGCAAGTGATTAAATTTCTAAATTAACCGATTCATTCATCGAAAAGGGAGTTAGATAACTCATGTTGAGGTGAAGGCCATTTAACTTGTTAAAGAAATTGGTCTTATAGGGAAAATAGTTTTCTCACTCTAATCTAGCAATTTACTAAGATAGCTATACTTTGGTGAATTTTTCTCTTTTGGTGGCCACCACTATTTTTTCCATTTCATAAGGCTAGTTAGCTACTTACCCTAGTGAATCACTAGGTTTTTATGCCTTTGGATCCAAAAGGATGGGTCATTCATTAATGGGAGCCTCAATGGTCTTTGATCCAATTGGTCATGAGGTATGATCAATGGGAAGTGATTCACTCCTATTCTAGCCTAGTCATAGACTAGGAACCATTTGGTTTGAGCCTTATATTATGCTAGTGATTGGAAGGTATGTCACTTGAGCACTTATTAACTTTCATGCAAAACAAATTTAAAATAAGGGTCCATTGGGACCTCTAGGGGGTTATATACTCCCAATATACCCATGGCTACTCACATATTGGTGCAATCCCATATAGCTAGGGTGGTTATCTTGTTAAGGATTTATTTTCTCTTACAATTGGTTGGCATGGGGTAGGTCAAAGGATAAGCGGTCAACTTACTTTTGAAAGTTGATTTCTCATATTAGCGAGTGAATCGCTCACTTCAAACCACTTTAAAAATTTTTAATAACATAAAGAGATTACATGACTCCAATGGATGACATGATGGGCTTATTATACCCATGGAAGAAAAGGGAGAGAAGGAAGTAGAAAATTTAGAAGAAAATAGGAAGGAAGAAGTAGGAATTTAGAATACAAAAGAGGAATACTTACTAGAATAATAACTACAAAAAAGAAAAATGTATGTACATATTTACATATTATTTTAGCCAAATATCTTGTTACTGGATCAGATAGAGGTGTTTCTCATTTATAAAAATAGCCAATGTTATCTTGTTCATAGTGGCTAGTTTGTAGGTATTTGGACATGCAGTTTTTAGAATTTGGTAGGGCCTACTCTAGAGTGAGTCAAAATTCTTGTGTTTTCTGGTTTTTTTCTTGATATTCATACCACTTAAATACTAGGTCTTCTTATTTATATTCAATATTTGTATCCCACTTTTTGAACCATATTTTAATAGCCTCTTGGTGCTACACTATCCTTTTGAAAGTCTTTTCTCATTTTTCCTCTAGGGCCATTAATACATTCAATTTCACTTGCATTACCTCAAGGTTGGTACCTTCAAGTTCTAGTTGTTATAACATTTAAAGAAAATGGATTCCAAAATGATAAATAACATGACCTTTCCATAGACCAATTTATAATATGATGAACTAGTGGATGTTTTTGGTGTCACTCAATCTACCCATAATAATCTACATAACTTGGTGTGTTAGTCCCTCTATAATTGAAAAATAGTTGTTTTAAATATCCTAATGATGTTTTTAGTAGTTAACTCAATCAATCTATTACCTAGCGAATAGTAATTAAAGGATGTCTTAAGCAAGAAATCATATTCTAGAAAAATATTCATCACCTTGACCCACTTGAAGTAGATGGCATTATCTATGACTACAACTATCATAGATCCAAATCTAGTGATGATGTCTTATGATAATTGGACCACTATCTCCTAAATTTTTGATTTAGTTGGAATTACCTCAATCCATTTCATGAAATAAATAGTGGTTGTGAGGATCCATCCATTCCCTACACTTGATAGTGAACTAATATTGCATATGAATTCTAGGCTTCATAATGATTTAGTCATGTTGATATGTTTTAGGGGTATTGGTGCTCTCTTCCTCTTACCTCTAAGCATACAATAGGTTTTGTAATCCTTGAACCATTTATTATAAATAGATAATATAGTGGAGCATTACTAGACAACCCTAAAAAAATTGTGGGCTATAGTTAAGGTAGAATGGTGTCCTCCATTATGGTACTATTTTATTGGGGCCTTTGTCTTACATTACTCAATGCAACATATAAATATACCATCATACCCTTTTCTAAAAAAGAAGCCACCAAGCTATAAATAGCAAGTTATCTTTTGCTTGAACCAAACCCTTTCCTTAGTAGTCAACCATTTTGGTACCTATCTAGTGGCCAAATATCTACAAATATTTCCCATTCAACCTATCATACTATCCACTTCTATTTTTTTCCATTAGGGCAATATAATCTATAGAAAATGACAATGTTAGATTTTCACATAAGGTCCTTCTCCTGATGATATTGGTGGGTTTAATATTAATATCAAACTCTAATATTTTGATAATACACGTAACCCAATTTTCTCCTAACTTGTCACAAAGTATAATAGATCAGACGTTAGGATGTACTACAAAGGCTATGGATATGCTCTATGATAGGTAGTACTTGAACTTTTTAAGATCTTTCATGATGGTGAACACTTTTTTTTCAATGAAGGTGTATCTCTTTTCATAGTTGTGGAGGAATTGATTCATAAATGAGATTGAATGTTCTTCTCTCTAATAATTGTTTTAGTTAGGACAATGACAATGCTTTCATCTATAACAAACATAGATAGCCTAAAACCTTTAGAAAATTTTGGATTGATCAAGACTATAACTTGGGTGATGATATATTTAATATCTTAAAATATTTCATACCCTCATTGGTCCTTATTGGGGAAGTATCCTTTCTTTAGAATTTTAGTGATTTGTCTGACCATCTTGGAAAAGTTCATTATAATTTTGACTATAAACTAGATCTGATCTAGGAAAGACCTAATCCATTTGATAAAGGATAGCAATGGGAGATCTTGGATGGATTTTATCTATCATAGCCTATCCCATTAGGACTTTTCAAAAGGTTATTAATTGATCTAAGGGATCAACTAATACCTAACTCGAGGGTTGTAGACCCTAATTCTTCCTACAAAAACCCTTAATTAAACTAATTGCACTCTACCAAGCTAGTTTGGAAAGTTTTGAAATACAATTAGGGGATTTTGTAAGGTTTTGAGAAGTTAACTAAGACTTTTGGAAGGATTAATTTAATGCAATTTAATTAATTAGGTTTAATTAACCTAATTTAAATATGATTAGATGCCCACAAACTTGTCCAATTTTAATTGGAACCAAAAGAGCAATATAATTATAATAAAAAAATTATTGCTTTAGTGGATGAGCTATTCATTCCCCACAAGGTTGCTTCATAATGATTAATATTTAGAAGAGAATTATTTTCCTTACCTCTAATAGTTCTAAGGTTGAATCCTCTCTACTTCCAAATAGTATTAATGTTGACCTTGTAGTTGCACTAAGAAAAGGGAGGCCCAAGATAAACAAAGTACTCCCACCTTACCACTTAGAATATCCTTTTATTAAAATATTAATTTCACTATTTTGGGTTGACTTCAAAAAGGTACCTTTTAATAATTTAATAATAAACCCACCTTCTTGCTCATGAAGAAAAAAGGAAGCTGGGAAAATTATAAAAAGAGGCTTTAGCTTTTGAAGGAAGATAAGAAATGGGGAGAAAAGAAGGCTAGCTTTGGGAAAAACAAGGGAGGTCGAGCATTGAAGTAAAACTTCCTACGAAATTCATCAACTGGTTAAATAAATAGGTTTGGGAAATCCTATACCCTTCTTTATTCATTTAAAGTGAGAATGAAATATAATTTAAATTTTCTATGCTTGAGATCTTATTGCTTCCATGTCTAGATTACACAAAGAAATGTGTATTTATCCTATAATTTTTATGAAGAAATAGTTTAATTATTTGCAAGAAGAGGTTTATGATTTTGTTGATCATTGCTATAAGTAGTTAATTCACCATTATTGGTAACGACAGTAGTGCATACTTGTATATATATGTATAATCTTTAGTAAGACCTCTTAGTGTGTGTATCTATAACCATTTAATTACTCTGGCTCCTTTGTCATTCTCGAATGATGGACCATGAACGGTGAATAGGGATCTAATACCACTTGTTTTTATCCTTGTATTAAAAGGAGTGTACAACTAGAAATTTGTAGATCACCATTTAAACTGATAAACCCATCGTTAGTGAGACATTTCACCAGTATACTAATAAACTAGTCAAACCACCACCTCCAGTGGGGTTTCTTTGGCCACCGCCTCGTGGTTATATTCCCTAATGTGCAATGGAGGTTATATATATGTACTTCATCCATGATGTCATGAATGTGGGATATGTGTATGTATTTCCCCATACTATAAAATTTGGTGGTGTTCCAACCATAATATGCTTCGAATTCTACCAAGTGCTTGTATAATATTTCAGTAATATATATTTTCCCGTTGAAGTTACAAATGATCTATCCTTAGTAAATAATTTTAAGAATGCTCTTTTGCAGCTACTACATGTAATCGACAATGCATTTTTAAACATTTATTTCACCTATTTTTATGTCTAGTCAAGCTGTAGATAGAATTTTTAGTCATCCATGGGTTGCTCATTTCATGCCATTTCCGAAAATATGTTGTAATAGTCAATCGGGTCAACGAGTACAAAGTTATGACCTTGGAAAGTTGCCCACAAATTTCAAATTTTAAATTTCTAGTTTTAGGTGGGAAAAGGAGAAAATAGGGTATTTAAGGGAATTTTCGAAATTGTAAAAGGAATCTTCTTTTGGGATGAAAATAATGAAATGTTTTGGTTCTCTAATAGAAACAAAGAAATAACATTTGTGTATGTTTTATTCATGTGTCTTGATCTATTTGTTTGTGTTGCTTGATCATCACCAAGTATGCTTGATCTATTTGTTTGTGTTGCTTGATCTTCACCAATAACATTGAAAACTATCTTTTTTTTGTTGTAGTGGATAATTGTCCCACATACTCCTTATAGGAGCATATGGTAGCCTATTTCAGGGAAGAACCTCCCATATCTGTATGATCAAACAATGGTGGTCATTTTAACTATGGGGTTAGACCTAGCCTAGAGATTAGGATACCAATGACTCACATTGATGATGTTTGATTGATAGATTTGGTCGATGGGTTGTTGACTAGGTTTATGTTTGACCAAGTTTAGGTTTTATTGTGACTAAATCTGACTGTGACTTTGGTCGAATATAAAACCACCATATAAATATACCTTTATCTCCTTTTTAAGCAAATCAAATTTTGTATGGGAAAGGAACACTATGTTTTATAGACCTATTTTATTATTTTGAAAATCCACATTTAGTCTCGTAGGTTTATAAATCATCTTTTAAACTTTACAGAATAACCCTTTTATATTGATGTGTCTTAAATTAAGGATTAATTTATTAATTTAGTTAAACAATTTGATTTAACTAATGTGTTTAAATTGATAGGGGGTCTCTAAATTTAGAATAATATTTATAGTCAACACTTGATAGGAAACTACAAAAGAAATATAGAGGTTTTCTTATAGAAAATATTTTATTTTGCTGGATAAAGTATCTCCAAAATGGAGTAATTAATTGATTATATGGACTATAGATTTACTAATCCTTTTGGAATACGATTAGAGATAATGAAATTAAAAAGAAGGAAGAATGAGTGTGGAGTCGAGGAAATTATGGGATGCATTTTTATCATACGATTAATGATCCCATATGACCCTTTTCTAGTTATGATTTCTAGAATTCATGGGCTAGTGATATTGGTATGATCTTGATGTTGCAATAATGGATGGAAGATCCATTCTTGAGGAAATTATAAGATTCCTCTTCACATGCTTAGTATGGTTACTATGTATGTAGTATTGAATGAGTATCAATCTTAGATATTGAATGTGGGTTCTTTATCGAGGGAATTGTGGGGATTTCCTCTTTGATAATTGATGAAATTTATTTTTAATATGAATCCAATGATCATTTCATAAATATGTGGATATAAGAATTTGTGATATTCTTATGTATTGTATTGATGGATTAGAGAAAAGGAAATGTGGAATTCCTTATTTACATCATGATTTGAAAAAGGAATGATTTAATCCCTTTAATGTATAATTGATTAGATAAAGGATCCAGAGGGTGCCTATCTAAATGTGTAATTATGAAAACCTAAATTTATGAAATGAGAGGTGAAACATATTTTGGAGGCTAGGGGTTTTCCCTATGAGGATTGCTAGGATATATGTTGTATATCTTTATTTTGTGTTTTGCAATTGATGTTACACATGGTTGTTATATTTACTTTCTATTATGATGAGATAGATTGTGAATGTTGCATGAAATGGAATTTAAATTTTAGTTACTTTCCAATGAGATGGTGCATTTACATTTTCATAAGATGATTATTAAAGTGTTATATGATGCATGATTTCATTAACAAGCAATTTTCCATAAGTAAAATTAGTTTACATTTGCACTTGAGGTTTATTAAAGCTAGTGGTGGATGTTGCACTTACTTGTCCAATGGATGGCTCTTTTAATATGATGTAATGGTTTACACTTTGATTCAAGTAATAGTCTTGTTATAAATAAAGTAATATTTATGCATTGTTAATAATACATGCATGGTATTCCGCTGCAAAAGAATATAACGTTAAACCAAATAGGAAGTAAGATTGAAATTACATTCAATTAGTTAAGAAACTAAACTTCCTAATGAAAGGAGAGATAAAAACCATTAATTAAGGGAATCAATAAACATCATGAGGGAATGTAAGGTTAGATAGAAGTTGGTCACTCCTATCATGAGAGTTGTACATGACCATGTTGTAATTCTCTTGGTTACTTACAATATTGATTGATTATGGTTTAATCATGCTTGATTGTGAGCTCTACTTTAATGATAGACATGTTATACCATTTAAAAAAATTCTCTCTTGAGTTGGGTTGAAAATTTAGGTTGTTATAGTTGGTATCAGATCCTAGGCTAGGTAATGGACTCTAATGTTAGGTCTAGGCTAGAAAATATAGGATTTGTTAAAATCGATGAATTAAAATAAATGCTTGGTAAAAGGTTAGTTCTTGGAGCTCTATGAGAATTTTCTCCATGAATTCACTAGTGAATCAAATGGAAGAGTGAGGAACTTCACAACTTGTGGATTCAAGAGTCATTAGAAATGGTACTTGTATCTTTAGTTGACTAACCTATTCCTTACAAGTATCGTATATGAAATTAAGAATATCAAGTGGAAAACTTAGCCTATATATGTCATGAGTTAAGTAATAGGCAAGTGTAATGTAGCATTGGAGTGTCTATGAGTGTTTGTGTGTACCCCCTTAACTCCCATTGTATGATATGGGGAGATTTCAAGCATTGCATATTAATGTTCTATCTTTATGGTAGATGTTTTCTTCAAGGCATACACCTAATGTAGGTTGAGAGTCTAACATGATACTAGCTTAAGCTGAAAAAAGTGTTCCTATAATAGATGGAGAATTCCCAATACGATAATAATTACCCTAGGTTTAATAGAGGATTGACTACTCCTATCCTAGGATAGACATGAACACATTGATTCCATGAAGTGCACCTTGGACTTACTTGAAATCTTTAAGAACCACATGGTAGTTTTAAGTACCCCTTGATCATAACTTAACTAGTGAGTTATAAAACTCTCTAGTGTTTGGTATTGGATTCTATGGAAGATAATCCATAGGGTAATTTGGATAGGAAGATAGATCCCATTTGAAATTACAATTGGATAATACCTTAGATGAGGAATGTATGGATAAGATCATGGATCCAAAAGAATGTTTTATTTTATTTATATTCTTGTCATTTACAATACACTCATCCTTTGAAAGATGAACATCCCAAAATGAAAATAATGCAATATGGAAACCACCATGATCAACACAACATACTATATCACCGATAAATACCCAAATAGACACAAAATAGTTAAAATATATGTAAAGGATGGTACTTGCTCAAGCAATCATTGCGGTAATGGTTGAAAAAATGTGCCTAGATGTAACTCACAAAGGACAAGCACTAAGTGGGTAGGAGTAGTGCAAGGAATAAAGGGCTAGTACAAAAGTACAAGCCCAAATAATTGTGAAATATTTATTTAACCAAAATGATTATATATCAATTGAATGTCAAAACACATAAGTTTCGAAAAGTGAGCTTGGATGATTTTACAAGGAGACCAACCTATGGAATCCATTACTAGTTTTAGGGTTTGCACTATTTATAGTAATCATGCTCAAGGTAAATCTCATAGTGTTTCTAACTCTATTTACATATTACTATTACACACTCATAAGAGTGCCTCTAAAATACCAAAAATCAGAGTTAGTCAAAATAGAACCATTAAAGGTTATTAGATCTCGTGTTGCTCTTAGCCAAATTTCAAGGGCTAGGAGTTGTTGGTGTCAATGATTGCAATCATTATGGATGGTTTAAAGATCACTTGAAACAATGTTGATTGATAGGGATACCTATCAACAATTGAATATGGAATCCGATGAGAACTTTAACGATGAGAATACTATTACCTAGAGGATGTATACCGATATATGGTTACCATTGACGGAGTACATAGCCTAAATAAAAAAAAAATAATTGGTTCAAGAGAATCAAATCAGGTGAAAATATGTAATACCATAAGTGTATATGTATAACTATTTTCATATTAATAACATCACCCAACAAGCTTTGTAATGGCACTCATAGTAAAATTCACCAACTCATTAGGTGCACGATTCCTTGGAACATGCTAGGGTTCAGACCTAGTGGAGTACTCAATTGTGTTGCTTGGGCACCAACCTTGTTGGCTCAACCAATAAGAGTTGTTCAAATTTGAACAATGGACAAGGTGAGTTGTGGCCTTTTTGAATATTAGCCTAGGAGCATGTGGTTAAGGTACCCCTAGTTCCCGTGCACAAACTTGATATCAGTCTCTTATATTAGGTGTAGGAGGAGTTATGTTAGAAGCCAAGAGGATAATTGGATCCTACCTCATATGGAAAATTGAGCCCAAGAGTGATCTAGAACCATGGAGGTAGGTCCAATTGGAAAATATATCATCTAGCTTGTGAGGCAAGTGATGTTGGTAAGATGAAGTTTTCCAATATACTAGTATTGGTAGTTTGGTAAGAAGAATACTAAACCCTCCTATGGTTTACAAGAAAGAGGAAAAAGTGTACCCCACAATGGAACCTTACTTACAAATGAGCCGGGTCCATATGGATGATCAGTACAACCTCAGAAACAATCAATGGTAGGCTACCCAAAGGCAAGATGAGGAAGTCCAAGGAGTAGAACCCTAGGGTTCAAGTCACCATCAACTAGAGCTAACAACCTTCCAACTATCAGAAAGACGTGAGCACTAGATAGTGGACCACTGGTAAGTCCTTGAGGTAAAAATTTGTAGTTAGAGGTAAGGATTCGGCCAACAGATGTGCTCCAAAGAGCTAACCAAAGGAATAGTAGGTCAATGATAGCCCAGAAGATTCATACTTGGCAAGGGATGAGTACATTTACTACAGCATCCTCCTACATTATTTATTCATGGACTACTCCCAATTAATACTCCATGTAGGCATAGGATTATTACTAGGCAATTTAGACCTCAAACCACTTCATTGCAAGAAATAGGTCTAGCCCAGAATGATGAAAGGACTAAAAGATGACAGTTGTGAAGCCTGCCATATTGTATGGTTGAAAAGCCAATCCTTGTGTATTATAAGGATACATGTATAATCTAGAAGACTACACTCATGTAACCCATAAAAATGTATTTTTATATATGTAATATAAATCAATGTTTATCTAATGAGTGCTTTAGATTATTATAATAATAATCTATTAAGAAAAAATATTTTTTATTACATTTCAGTAAGAGTTGGACCAGATGATCCCAATACTAGAATCTTCTTGTTCTGATTAGTGGGTTAGAAGGTTTCAAATAGCAGGTAGCTTTTGGAAGATCCTAAGTAGGTAAGCTTGGACTAAATATCCTATCAAGCATGTCGACCACTTGAGTGTCACCCACGATGACAATTTCTCAAGTGAGAAATACCTTGGAGGGTAAGAAGGGTAATTTTAGGATGCATCCATGTGTGAGTACAATGAACTTAATGAGAAGAAATCTTGTTTAATTAAGATTTATTTGAGCAAGATTAGACAGGTTTTAGTTAATATTGAACACCTTAAGAGGTATGATAGGAATCTATCCTTAAAGAGAGTGTGGGAACCCTCTAAAATTGAAGAGATCAGTTCTAATCCCACAAAAATGTATGACACCTTACATGAGTAAGTGTGGTCATAGATACTATTAGTGGATGATAGTCATAGAATATACTACAGAGTAATGGGATCATAAAACATGATGATAATATGTATAAAATGGCACCTTATAGGTAGTAAGTGTGACCATTGTAATCAAAGTAAAAATGACACCCAAACAACAAACAACCCCCCAACCCAACAAACCCAACCACCCAAAAAAACAAAAAAAAAAAAAAACAACCAAAACACACAAAAACAACCCAAAAAAAACAAACAAAAAAAACAAAAAAACAAAAAAAACAAAAAAAAAAAAAAAAAAAACAACCAAAAACAAAAAAAAAAAACAAACAACAAAAAAAAAAACAAAAAAAAAAAAAAAAAAAAAAACCCAAAAACCCCAACCAAAAAAAAAAACCAAAAAAAAAACCAAACACAACCAAAAACAAACACCAAAAAAAACAAAAAAAAAAAAAAACCCAACAAAACTAAAAAAAAAAAAAAAACAAAAAACAACACCACACCAAAACACAAACAAAAAAAAAACAACAAAAACAAAAAAAAAAAAACAAACAAAAATAAACACAACAAGAAACCAACAAAAAGAAGCAAAAAAAAATTCATATAAACAAAAAACCAAAAATCCAAAAAAACCCAACACAGCAACCAAAAACCACAACAACCCAAACAAAAAAAAAAACAAACCCCAAAAACCAAAAATTATACCCAAAACTAAAAAATAAAAAATTAAAACCTAAAAAACAGACCAAAAAAAACCACCAACACAAAGAAGGACCGCACCTTAGAGGAAAAAAAAAAACAAACCCACCAAAACCAACGAAAATAAAAAATACCCAAAAAATAAAAAAAAAAAACACCCAATGACAACTAACATCAACGCACAACAAACAAAAAAACACATAAAAAAAAAACCCCCCCCAAAAAGGAGGGAAAAATAAAAGAGGGTTACTCAAAACAGCAAAAAGCGGGAAACAAAGAAGCATGAAGGAAAACCAAAACACAACATGGTGAAGAAAAGAAACCTAACCCTCATCATAAAAAATAATAAACATCATGTTTAACACCCATGGCTAATACAAAGAAATGTGTCCTAATCCTAAAGAAAAAAGACTAATTGCAAGGAGTAGAGCCACTATAAGTAGTTAACACCAATGGAACAACAGCAACGAAAAAACAGAATCTGTACATAACCATTTAAGACCCTCCGTCCGAAGGACAAAAGAAAACCAATGTGCTGTTATCCGATTAAAAAAAAAAAGAGGCAAAAATTGATAAACCACTAGTGAACATCGAGTCTATAAAAACAGTCAAACCACCAGCAGGAAGCCACACCTCGTACCCTAATGACAAAGGAGGAAAAACATCCTTGAAAAGAAGGGAAAGACCCATAAAAAGCGCAAAGCAGCAACAAAGGCAAAAAAAAAAACAAAGAAAATACAAAAAAAAAAAAACACAACGACAAATCATTAATATGGAGATCAAGTTGTAAAAAAGTTAGCAAGGCAGATAAAGAATCATGGTTGCAAACAATGGATGCTAATGAAATTAAAAAAAAGAAAAAACCAAAAACCTCTATGTTGTTTAGAATATTTAAAATAAAATGTATAGCAAGGTAAAATGGTTTAATAATTAAAACGAAAACATGCAAATGCAAATGGTGCTAAAAGACAGAAAGTCTAATTACAAAACCTAAAGGGAAAGGTTTGATGATGCAGTAAAACACCTTTAATGGTATACCACTAGAGGATACTAAACCAACTCCCTCAAATATACTTTGATGGGCTAGGTTGATACCAACAGGAGAAACAAAAATGGATTAAACAAGCCTTAGAGCTAAACAACAAGTAGAAATAAGGTTGGTGTCAAAGACCATTAGTACCCGAACAGCGGATGCCAAGCCCCCATAGGCCAACTATGACATGGCAAGCCTACAAGAGTAGAACCAAAGAGAGAAGGTGCACGTGAATGAGTAGAAATATTGAAAACTAAGTGTAGTGGAAAAACACAACTCATAAAGAAGATATCGTAGTAGGGAAGAACATACAGATCACGTGGTGGTGGCATTAATAGGGAGACAGAAAGACACACTACAACAACTCATGTTGATGATTTAATTATAATGACGATGGGTTGTGATTGGGTTTAGGTTTATCGGGTTTAGGTTTAGATAAACTAAAGTGACAAGAAAAAAACACAAAAAACTTAAGAAAACAAAATGATGGGAAAAGCACATTTTACTCTTTTATATGAAACAGCAGTCTGTAGTATAATAAATTAAAAAATATGAGGGTTTAAATAAGGAAATTAGTTAAAAATTTAAAAGTTAAAATAGGGGCTAATTTAGAAGATATTTATAGTAAATTGATAGAAACTAAAAAGAAAATAGTTATAGAAAAAGTAGAAAAGATTAAATTGGAGTAATTAAGATTAATGGCAAATTATAATTTTTGGAAACATAAATTAATAATGATAAAAAACAAAAGAGTAAGCAAGGAAGATATGTGGGCTCTTTTTAAAGGATTTCTCATTTTGTTTGATCATACATTAACCCTATAACCTTTCAGTTAGATTTCTAGGATTCATGGGCTTGTGATATTGGTTTGATATTGATGTTGCAAAAATGGATGGAAGATCCATTCTTGAGGAAATTATAAGATTCCTCTTCACATGCTTAGTATGGTTACTAGGTATATAGGATTGAATGAGTATCAATCTTGGAGATTGAATGTGGGTTCTTTATCGAGGGAATTGTAGGGATTTCCTCTTTGATAATTGATGAAATTTCTCCTTAATATGAATCCAATGATCATTTCATAAATATGTGGATATAAGAATTTGTGATATTCTTATGTATTGTATTGATGGATTAGAAAAAGGAAATGTGGAATTCCTTATGTACATCATGATTTGAAAAATGGATGATTTGATTCCTTTAATGTATAATTGATTAGATAAAGGATCCAGGGGATGCATATCTAAATGTGTAATTATGACAACCTAAATTTATTGAAATGATATGTGAAACATATTTTTGAGGCTAGGTTTATTCCCCGTGAGGGTTCCCAGGATATATGTTGTGTATCTCTATTTTGTGTTTTACAATTGATATTATACATGATTGTTATATTTACTTTTTATTATGATGAGATAGATTGTGAATGTTGCATGAAATGAAATTTAATTTTAGTTACCTTCCAATGAGATGGTGCATTTACATTTTTATAAAATGATTATTAAAGTGTTATATGATGCATTATTTCATTAACAAGCAATGTTCCATAAGTAAAATTAGTTTACATTTGCACTTGAGGTTTATTAAAGCTAGTGGTGGATGTTGCACTTACTTTTCCAATGGATGGCTCTTTTAATATGATGTAATGGTTTAAACTAATAGTCTTGTTATAAATGAAGTAATATTTATGCATTGTTAATAATACATGCATGGTATTCCACTGCAAAAGAATAGAATGCTAAACCAAATAGGAAGTAAGATTGAAATTACATTCAATTAGTTAAGAAACTAAACTTTCTAATGAAAGGAGAGATAAAAACCATTAATTAAGGGAATTAATAAACATCATTAGGGAACGTAATGTTAGATAGGAGTTGTTCAATCCTATCACAAGAGTTTTCACTGACCATGTCGTAATTCTCTCAGTTACTTACAACCCTGATTGATTATGGTTTAATCATGCTTGATTGTGAGCTCTAATTTAATTATAGACATGTTATACCATTTTAAAAAAAAAATCTCTCTTGATTTGGGTTGGAAATTTGGGTTGTTACATTATTCTACCAGGATATATGGATAAGACTTCTTTTAACACTACATAACCTAGTAGTTTACCTTCCTAAATCATGAAAATAAAATTCTTTGGATTAAGTGAAATGCCAAACTCTCTATACCTCTAGAATACTGACTCAATATGTTTCACATGCTTACTCCTATTTTTATAATACACCATTATTTCATCAAGTTCTATGAGGATTATCTCACCAACAATTCCAACAAATGTTATGTCCACAACCCTTTGGAAGGTTTCCCCTACATTTGGTAATCCAAACAACATTTTCTTATACTCAAAGATTCCTCATTTGGTGGTAAAGGTTGTTTTTATGTTGGTTTTCATATTTGACCCATATTCTATTGTACCCTAAGAAACCATAAAGGAGAGAAAACATTTATAACCTAGCCATATTTTATAAAATCTTATCTATGGAGAGTAGAAAATAGTCATCTTTTAATGAGGATTTATTTAGGTTCTTCAAATCTATGCACAACGTTATATTGTTATTATTATTGTGTACATGCACCAAATTGATAATCCACATGGAGTGTTTGATAAAAAATATTATCTAGGCCTATAGGACATTTAAGAGTTCCTTCATCATTGCCTATATTTTAGGATTCATTGATAATTACTTTTGTGTAAAAGTGCTAACACTAGGTTCCAATTCAATAGTGTGTTCAGTGAGATTACAATTATAAACCTTGAGATATTCATATGAATGGGTTATGATGTCCTTATAGTTTCCATAGAGTTCTTGAAAAATAATGACCTTTTCTTGCATTCACTCTTTACTAAGCAATAGGTTCTTACCTTTGACAATATCAACAAGGTGATATGAGGAGGGTTTCATTCTGTGGCTTGATTTCCTTGCACTGTCATCTAGGTTGAACATACTTTCTAAAGTATTGATCCCTTAAATATTTAGTTTATCTTAAGTTGTATGATCCCATATTTAGTATCATCCCATAATTGTTATTTTTATTCAATATGTTAGACCTCTATAATCATGCATTTTATGATTTATTCATCATTATTGAAGATTTACTAGTGATTAGAGTTTTCAGGGATGGTTGCTTTAAAGCCTACTTCTAATTTATTTGGATTATCCCACATATTTGTGGTAGGGTTAAATCTAGCCATCATGACTTTCAATTTATCTTCCTTTATGTTTTCTTCTCTAGAAATCACCATGATCTTATATGTATTTTAAAAATGCTAGCAAATTATAGGTATGATGATCGTATGACTTCATATGCTTATTCTTTGTGGTGCATTGGAAATTAAACTAATTTATTATTAATTTATAATTGTTGAATATTCTTAGGTTCTTAATCCCCATATTTAAAAATTTCTTCAATTTATTGCACAATGCTTCATATTCAGCCACATTGTTGATGCAGTTGAACAATAATATACATGAAAAATAGGTTTTTGCACCTTGTGGCTCAATGAACTCAATACCAACACCTGCTCCAATTTTTGTTTTGGTATCATCAAAATGCATTGTCTACATCTTGTCAAAACCTCTACTTGTGATAAGATAATTTTTGAGCTCGGTCTTCTCATAGTCAACCTTTGGATCTCCTTCATATTTGAGTACACCAATTACCATATCAATTTTAGATGTTTAATCATATTTAAGACCCTCATCATATTCCATGTATTTTAGGAATTTATTCTAGTTTATAATGCATCCCTCATCTAGCTTATGTAGTAGGTAGTTGAAAGGTGGCTCATTTTCAATCTTTATTATATTCCATCCTTAAGTACATTCATGTGGGTATGAACCTTTTCCAAGTTACCATCCCTGACAACTTATGTGTCCATTCTCTATATAGCAACATATTAAAGTATGGTGCAATGAACCTCTTTAAATCATGCCAATATTTCACCTCAAATACTTAACACAACACTGAACTAAGATAATAAATTCAAGCTAAGGATAACATAACCATGATTCACAAAACATTAATCAAAGCAACATTCATTTCTATAGCAAGAATATAAATGCATAAAATATAAGAACAAAAATTGCAATAATTTGGAATGAGAAATGTTACCTTCATAGGAATTTTCAAGGGGGAAACCTTATTATAAAATATGTAAATTCTTCTCCAACCCATGAGAGTTACATCTTTCTCATTTTATAACATTTGCAAGAATATTTCCTGAAATCTTATGACAATGTTCTATATCTTGCTATGACAATATTCCTAACTCACCTAATTTATAGCAGTTACATTCATAATACCGATGGTTACATTCATAATTGATAGTTACATTCATAATACCAATGGTTACATTCATAATTCTATGACAACAAAGATATTCTATGACAAAGCAATTATATATAAGATTCTATGACAACACACTCTCTTAACTTAACATATGGTGCATTTCTAACTAAATACATTGTCCACTTTATTACAATAACATATACCCCAATTTATTACAAGTGTCACGTATAGAACATGCCACCCTCCTTAAAGAAGTTTTGTCCTCAAAGCTGAAAGATAGGAAATTGTTGTTGAAAGTCCTACAATGGCTCCCATGAGGTATATTTTGTTAGTAATCCTTGCCACTACACCAACACCTCAATGATATCCCATGAACAGATATGTTGCATTCTTTGATCCACAATGGTTGAAGGTTACAAAATAATGAATCCCTCTTCATCCAATTTAGGAAGGATAGTTTGTACTTGAGTATGTGTGCCTACCACCTTCTTCAAGCAAGATACATGGAAAATTGGGTAAGTTTTGGATGTGGTTGGTAGTTCCAACTTGTAAGAAACCTCTCCTATCTAACATAGTAACTTGTAGGGCCCATAAAACTTGGGTGTCAACTTATGTCAACCCTTTTGTTTGAGGGAAATTTATTTATAAGGTTTAATATGAAGGAAAACCATGCCACCTTCTGCAAACTCCCTCTCAATTTTATGTTTTTTTTAATTATTGTTTCATGTAGTTCTAGGTGGTGTCCAAATTTTTCTTAATAGCTGCTAAGACTTCCTAGCTACAACTAAAAATTGTGTCCACTATGTCTACATTTGAGCTACCTAGTAAGTACAAGGTGAGTGTTGTGGGTGGTTGACCATACACAACTTCATATGGTTTCATCCTTGTAGTAGTGTGAAAAGTGATTTCATACCACCATACTACTAAGGGAAACCATTGAATCCACTTGGATTGATTGTATAGAATAAAATAAATACGATAGATCTCAAGATATTTATTCATCATCTTTGTCTATCCATATGTCTAGGGGTGATATGATGTGCTTATTTTTAACTATATCCCTTGAATGCAATGGAGATCCTCCTAAATTTTACTAGTGAATATCTTATCATGATCATTGAAAATGGAATGTGGACTCCTATGGAGTCAAGAGATCTAATCCATGAAAATTTGTGCTACTATCTTGGAAGTATAGGGATGATTGAGGGATAAAAAATGAGCATATTTGGTCAATCAATCCATGATTACCATTATGATTGATTTTCCTCCTAATATAGGAAGGCCTTAAATAAATTCCATGGAGAAATAAATCTATGGGGACTCTATAATGGGTAAAGGCTGAATTAATATTGGTGTACTAACTATTTTCACCTTTTGGCACTAAGAAGTGTCATGACTATCAACAAACTACTTGATATCTGATTTCAACCCTGGCCAATAAAAACTATGCTTTATTCATTCATAGTTTCATAATAAACCTATGTATCTCCCTATCAGAGAATAATGGAGCTCTTGGAGGATTTGAGATTTAAGTTTTAAGGAGGGTGGAACAACAATATGATGCTTATAGCATAGCTTCCCTTGTTTCCAAGAATAATTGGTATGATCCCTAGTTGTTGTTTGTAAATTATGAATAATATTAGAAAGTTTGGGGTCTACCTACTATTATACTTAAGTGTATCTAACCAATAAACCTTAATGATGGATATTGCATATAGTCTATCTTGTGTTTCAGGAAACCTAGAAAGAGCATCAATAATGACATTTTCCTTTCATTTGTGATAGACTATCTCGTAATCATATCCCAAGAGCTTAGTGACCCACTTCTACTACTTATGGGGAAGAAATTCTCTACTCCAAGAGATACTTAAGGCTACAATTTTCAATATTGATGATGAAGTGTCACCCTAATAAGTATGGTTGTCAATGGAGGACAATGAATATAATGACCATCATCTCCTTCTCATAAGTTAATTTGGCAAGGTTTCACCCTAATAGGGCCTTGCTTATGAAATTAAGTGGTTGACATTCTTGCATAAGTACTACCCCTAATCCAACTCCTAAGGCATCACTTTCAATGATTAATATTTTTGAAAAATTTAGTATAGCTAGGACTAGAGTACTACACATGGCATCCTTCAAAGTTAGAAAAGCTTACTTGGTTGCATTATTCCATGTGAATGCATCCTTATTAAGCATATTTATTAAAGGATTTGATATCTTCTAATAGTCCTTGAAAAAATTTCAATAATACCCCATAAGGTCAAGAAATTCTTGAAGGCTCTTCAATGTTTTGGGCTTGGGCCATTTCTTCATTGCCTTAATTTTACTTGGATCAATTTAGACACCATATCTAGCCATAACATGCCCCAAATATTCTACTTTAGTTACCCTAAAGGTGCATTTATATTTCTTGGCATACAACTGGTTCTACTATCAAAGCTTCAAAATTAGATTGACATGTTGTAGGTGCTCTTCCTAGGTTTTACTATAGATCAGTATGTCATCAAAAAATACCAATGCAAATTTTTGGAGGTAAGGTTTTAAAACCTGATTCATCAAGCTTTGGAAATTTTATGGTGCATTGGTGAGGCCAAAAGATATGACCAAGAACTCATAATACCCCTCATGGGTTTTGAAAGCTATTTTAGGGATGTCATCCTTGTGAACCCAAATTTGGTGATAGCCCAATCTAAGGTCCAACTTGGTGAAATATTGAGCACCATGTAACTCATCCAACAAGTCATCAATCACTAGAATAGGAAACTTATCCTTGATGGTGATATGATTGAGTTCTCAAAATTCTACACACATTCGCTATGACCTATCCTTCTTCTTGACCAATAAAACTAGAGCTAAAAATGGGCTTGTGCTTGGATGGATGAATATTGCATCCAATAATTCCTTTACCAATTGCTCAATCTCATTATTTTGGTGATAGGGGTACCTATATGGTTGAATATTTGGAGGTTGACTCCCAAGAATTAAATTGATTCTATGATCTTCCTACCAACTAGGTTGTAGCTATTTGGGTTCAAGGAAGACATGTTGATTTGTAATTAGGATCATTGAAAATTTGGGAACCTATTCATCCTGAATAGCACACAATTGCACCTAAAAAATCTTCCCATAACTAGCCAATGGACCTTCTTAATTAGTCATTGCTTTTGGTAGGATGTTATAAGATTGGTATTGTTATTTTTCACACCATGAACGGTATGGATTCTATTATTAACAATGAACTACATCCAAAGTTTTGAAATTTTTTAGGAAACTATTCCTAATGTTCATAACCAGGGGCACCTTAATACCATATCAACTCCACCCAATAGGATTGCATAAATATTAGTCTGACAAGGATAGTCCTCCATGGATAAGTGAGCATTTTGACACTTTCCAATACAATTCATGATGTCCCCATTGGCAATTTTCACTTGGACTCATTCATGACCATAAATGAAGCAATTTGCCCATTTTACCATAGTTGGATCAATGAAATTATTAGTGCTACCCAAGTCCAAAAGGATCAAAATCTTATGCCCCTTGAAAAATCCTTGGACTATCATACACTATGGGGTGGATATTTCAACAATGGCATTTAGAGAAATAATGGGAATTTCTTCTTCCTAACTATCGGTTAGAGGTTCTACATCCACTAGATCTAGGTGTTCTTCCATTGAATCCGCAAAGTCTTCTCCTCTATCTATAGAATAATTTGAAGGATTTCTAATGTCCAAGAGGTAGAGATGTTGGGTTTTGCATTTGTATCCCATGGCCCATTTTTCATCATATTTATAGCAAAGTCCCTTGTCTTTACGATTGGCCATCTCCTTCGATATTAACCTCTTAACCACTAGAGCTTTTGGAGCATTATTATTGGTGGATGTAAAAGTTCTATTTTGAAATGTAGGGGGTTAGGAAGCCTTCCTTTGAGCATTCCATTTGTTCTCTGCAAGTTTTTCTAGCCCTATGGTCATCATATAAGTGGTTGGTTTAAGCATTTGCACCTTAGTCCTTATCTCTTCCTTAAGGCCACTAATAAAATAACCCTTGAAAAATTCATTGAGAAGGGCTTCAATTCTATTGGTCAACTTCTCAAAAGTGATGGTATACTCGGGAACAGTGCCTGTTTATCTCAACTTAGTGAGTGCTCTAGTAAATTCTTCAAACTTAGATGGCCTAAACCAACTAAAGAGTTCTCTATTGAATTGTTTCCAACCAAATTTGGGAAGTTATTTTCTAAACCACTGGTACCAATGTAGTGCTTCCAAGTCAAAATGATATTCAACTATAAAAATCCTTTGGTCACATAGAGTTTCATGTACCTCATACCATTTCTCAACCTTAATCAGCCAACTCTATCATTATGTTCCATAAAACATTGAAAATTATATTTTAGGAAGTCATGGAATCATACCTCTATTGCTTAACTGTCTTTGAGTATTCTCTCCAATTATGATTCTGGAATAATCAGGATGGTAAATAGTTTTATCCTTTTGAGCACTTGGACTATCTCATTAGACCCATCAAAATTTAGATTTCTAAAATTGAGCACCTCAATGTCCTAACTCATCTGATCCTGCTTATGTTTGCAATATGCTAGCATGGTAACAAGAGAAGATAGTTGATCCTTGAGATCCATGATGGCATTGAATTAGAAAATTTTCTTCTCCATCTTGTTTAATTTGGCCTCCATTGCCTAATAATGGGTCTCTAGGACCATTTACTAAAAATAAAAATATTAATTTTAGCAGTTACTATTTTTAGTAAGGATCCCAAAATAGTGTATGTGTGCTATATACCAATACAATCAGCTCAATGAGACGATCGTAATGGGATATATCCAAAAATGACAATATTTTTGGCAACCTAGACTTATTTTTATTAAGGATTGAAAATTTTTTTGGGTGTTATATATCAAAATGATCATCTTAGTGAGAAAATCATAATGAGATATATCCCAAAATAAAATTTTTGATAATCTATACTCTTTTTTTAGGGTTTTTCAAGTGGTGTATCTACTCCCAAAAATTTTGAACTTCACTTTTCTATCTCATAAGCTCTACTATTGATATGGTGAGTACGGAAGGGATAGATTATATGTTAGAGTTTGTGTAATATCCATAGCCCTGTATTATACCACAATAACAAATAATAGTGCTCAAATAAATATTTTAGACCACTCTTCAAGGAGGATTCCACACATACCCTTGAGCACGCTACCCACCTCTTTGATAGTATAGGAGTGTAATATTGTTGGGTGTTGTGCTCGATGCACTATGAATTTTACATGACCAGCTATGGGTTCCTATAAGGGTCCCCTGAGATACCCAAAGATACATGGAAACTCAAATCCATCTATGGGTGTTTTTTGAGGCCTAGGTATTGTAGCTTGACACCCCTAACTTCATTAGACACTTTATGGGTAATCTAGCTTAGACATTAATTACAACTATTTCGTATTATTTTAAAATGGCTTGAACACCATTTATAACCTACAAACCTAGGATAAACAAGAAAAAAATGCTCACAATAGAAGCTTACCAAACCCCCAAAAGGGATATGATACCACTTGCAATGCACCTCTTCTGTTCATGCCAATATTTTATCTCAAATCCTTAGTGTAGTGCTAAACTGAGATAAGAAATTCAATGCAAAGGATAACATAACCATGATTCACATAATATTAATGAAAGCAACATTCATTTTAATAACAAGAATATACATGCATGAAACATAAGAATAGAAATTGTACAAATTCAAAATGATAAATTTTCCTATCGTAGGCCTCTTCGAGGGAGCAACCTCCTTACAAAATATGCAAATTCTTCTCCAACTCGTGAGAGTTACATCTTTCTCATTTTATAACATTTGTAGGAATATTTTCTAACATCTTATGACAATATCCTATGGCATCCTACTATGATACTTTTCTATGATAATATTTTGAATGCACCTAGTTTATAGTCGTTGAATTCTTAATACCAGTGGTTATATTCATAATATCGATGATTACATCCATAATTATATAACAAAGTAGTATATACAAGATTTTATGACAACACACTCTCCTAAATTAACACGTGGTCCATTTCTAACTAAATACATGGTCCATATTATTACAATAACATATACCCCAATGTATTACAAGTGTTAGGTATATAACATATTTTTGAAGGTCGATGACTATCACTTCTTGCACCACTATCGGCTCTAATTGTTTGGTTATGGTCATGATTAGATCCTTAAGGAATTCAACTGCATTTACCTTGGTGTTATCCATTTAGATTATATGCCTAGATATTTTGGTATAAGGTAGACTCATATTTTCACAAACCTCTTTTGGCATCATCATTATTGTTGCTCTTTAATTAAATATGCAACTTCTTAGCATACAGTTTTCAATCTAGTTGCTTACTATTGGCAAAACTACTTTCTTGCTCTTTCAAATCCTTTTGTATTAAATCTCATTGACGAGTCAACACTAATACCTCTAGCATACTTACTTTGGCAAACATATTTTTCATTTATTTTGTAGTATTAAACTTGAATTCCATAGAGGTACTCTTACTTCATGTTGTAAATTTTTGATATTGCCTTGTGGATGTTGTTTTACCTTCACTAGTGAGAAAGGGATACTTTAGTCACCACTTAGCCTCTTTTTACAACATATTTTTCTTATAACTCCTTTTTTTATAGGTTTATCTATCCCTCATTCATTTCTTTTATTTATTTTGGATTTCTTTCCTTTGTCAAATGGTTTTTTTTTACTAGATAGTGTCTTCATTTATGCCTTATTCATGGTATTCTATTAGGAACTCTCCTTTCTATATTGTTTCTCTTATTGCTATCCTTTAAGTGTAATGGTGGCATTCCTCTCCTTAGTATTTTTTCCCTTATTTTACTTAGTCTATTTTTGAGTTGGTTGCTCTTCAAATACTTTCTCCTTACTCTTTGTCCCATTCCCTTGTTGATTATTGCATATAGCATCATATTCAAACATTGACTTTTCATTTGTCTCTATAGTACTAAAATTAGAAAATATGGTATTGTTAGGGTTTGGAAAGATGAGAATTAAGTGTTGGGGTGGAGTTTTTTGGTATGTATACTAGTTTGCTATGGGGTTTAGTTGACCTAGAACATGTGCCTATTGAGCCTAGCATCATTGATTATACTAGATGGTTTAAGAATACCTAAAGGCTCAAACGACCTCTATAGGTTTGTGCCTTTTATTGCATTGAAAACACCATGTCAATTCAACCTATAAATTGGAATTCACCATATGGTTGTGAGTTTGATTCACTTCTTGGATGGTTTCTTATTGAGACACCTAATATTTCATGAGGTATACATTTTTTTGAAGTTGCTAGCTTTAATATTGTTGCCATTGTTTTCTTTTAACAGTGTTCTATTTTATCAAGCTTTAATCACTTCTCGAATCTCGTTCATAATTAAATTAATAGTTGATTCATTTTTTATGTTGAATGGAGTACAAAGGACCAAATATTATAGCTAAAAAGTTATAGTAGATGATGAGTTCTGGCCCTGATGCAAAATAATGTTTGGTGATGGAAATGAGTTAGTAGTAGCATTTGACTAAGAATTTGGAATAGAAAAAATGGGGGTGTAGGACTAGGCACTAATGTGTTTAGATAACATAGGTTTTATAGGCCATAGATGGGGTAAGAGGTAGTTTTCATACTCTAATCAGATTGTCTTCCACTCAGGCTACTTCTTTGAAAGCTACAACTAGTTTATGATGATTAGCATTACAAAGAATCAAATCTAGATATGATAGTAAGCCCTTGATGTAATAAGGAAATACTTGTTCTTCACTCAATATAACAGTTTGTGGAATTATATTTAAGGTTCTCAAGAATATAGTCCTAAAATCATGTATGTTTTCTTTAAGGATGCCTTTGTATAGTTGTTCAATTGGAACATAATAGAGTAACTATTGTCCATACTATCAAAACTATGCATAAAAGGTTCTACAATTGATGACCAACTTGTAATAGAATTATTTGATAATCCTCTATATAATAATTCATTATTATCACATAGAAAGTACATTAGTACACATACCATTATGTCCTCTTGGATGCGGTGAATCAACTTGAGTGTTGATAACTCATTAAGGGTATCCAACATTGTCATATTCGTGTATCCATCAAAGGTAGGTAATGATTTCATAGCTACATAAGAGAATAAGCCACTAAGTTTAATGGTCCATTGTAGGTCTAGTTGAGAAGTTGATTTTGTGGTATAGTAGATGCCCTGGTATTATTTTGCTAAGGAGGAAGTTGATCATATTGCTAATGCAAAGGAAGATAAGGATTTATCATATAACCATGAGGTGCATATGAAGGGTACTAAGGATATAGGTACAAAATATAATAAGGTGGAGGATAATTAGGTGGAAAGTTATGATAACCCCATTTTTTTATTTGGAGGAGGATGCATATTTAGATGTGGAAGAAGGTATTACAAGACTTCTTGTAGGTTCTATTAGTTTTGAGGAGGGTCATACACATTTTGTTGTGCCTAACTAGTTAGAGGGGGTGTTTATCCCCAAGTTTTTCTTAGGATACTTGTGATCACATTTGTCCAATCAACATTTGCATATTTTAAATAACTCCTTGGTTTTGGTTTGGAAATATTTTTCCTAGAGACCATAAAATTAGAGTTATAGATTGACCTAGGGAAAGTTGGATGTGTTTGAATAACTAGATCCAAGTGGGATTTATGTTGAAGTAGAACTTGTAAGAGGTAAATTTTGGGCATTAGACATAGGAGGCATATTTATGCTATCAATATATTATTGGCTTCCAAAAAGTATATTACTAATGAGGTTATTCACATCAATGGCTATGCCATAAAGAGGATTTATTTGTGTTAAAGTAGGACAAGAGTTTGACCAAGTTTGGTTTGCTAAGGCAGATGAATAATTCATTTGTTGGCCTAAGAAACCAACTTTTGCGGTTTGATATTTTGACTGACATGATTATCCATAGGACTTTTTCCATTTAAGGAAATAGGTTTAGACATTAGAATCTCCTCAAATTCATTGCCTAGATGCTCCCATGTTGTGCTTTGTTCCTTTCTTTTCCCTTTGGTGTTTCTTTGGTGGTATGCAACTATATCCATCACCTGGTGTTCCTTTCCTAACTTTTATGCCTTTATGTGTATATTCATAAGCCTATCCACACAACCTACATAGGTAGAGAATTAAAACCAAAATTTATAAAAATTTAAATATTTTCTTGCCAATCAATTTTCTTGTTAAGTAGAGCAATTTGCTTGCAATTTAAGTAATTTTCTAGCAATGTTTTAACTTTAAAAAATTATAGATGAAAGGGTCTAAGCAAATTGCTTCAAAACTAGAATGAACCACTCTCTCACGAAGGAGTTAGGAAGAATATTATCTTTTGTAATGAATCATTTCTTATATTTTAAGTGAATTGCTCGTTGGATTTGACTTGGTGAGGTGTTACTATTATTAGATAAAATTGCTCACTGAGCTAAGTAAATTGCTTTTAAATTTGACTCTTAGAAAAATGACTTAGAATCTTTCTTAAATGAGTTATTCCTATGATAGATGCAAATTAAAGGTTAGATCTAAGATTTGATGGTGCTATAATGTTGCTCATATTGTTATCTTCATAAAGACTCCAACTTCATTGCTTGAAAGTCAGTGTGCCCTCATATTGCAGAGGTTATTTCATCATGCGAGAGAAGAATACTACGGAAGAAGACTTATAGTTAAGGATCATGGTGAAGATAGGAGATTGAAGATCTCCATTGTTGGATTGTAGAAATCCACACTTGAAGAACAAGATACAAGAGCCTTGATACATAAAGACCATAGAAGCCTTGCAGAAGAAGCCATAGAAGTCTTATACTAAAAATAGGTGATAGAAGTCTTGATCCTGAAGAAGAATTCGAGAAGAATATCTTATTCAAAAGCAGACTAAATATTTTAGTACTAATATTCTTGGTTTAGGAATAGAAGATTCAGTGAGTGGGGAGACTTCCTATAAGAAAGTTAGGAAGAGCATCTTCTTAAGAATCAACTTAATCCTGAAGTAAAAAATAAGATATCAGGAGAATATCTCATTGAATAACTTCCATTCTTGGAATAAGAAGAAGAAGGACTAGGAGAGTCTTGCTCAAAGCCAAAAGCAATAGAATCATAAGATCCATGAGAAGATCTCACCATAAACACTTCCAAAAGTAGAAGGTTGAAGAATAGGTCTAAAGGAGGACCATAAGAATTTACCATATCAAAGACCTTGAGAAGGTCTCATCGAGCATCCAAGAAAGGCTATAAGAGCATTACTAAAGATCAAGAGAGTTCTTTGAGAACTCATTGGAGAAATCCACTATCTAGGTGAAGTCGTTGATAGTGAAGGACTTGGGATAATTGTCACCATCTGACAACAAGCCCATGAGGAAAATTTGGCAAGGAGTTTAAAATCCAAGAAGAAGTTTGGAAAGGAGTGTCAAATCCTAGAAGAAGATCCTGCTTGAAGTCAAAACTCAGTAAGAGGACTTGAAGACAAAATAAACTCACCAAATCTTGGATATTTGAATTTTTTCTCTCACAACGAGGAGGCACCACCCTAGAGACATAGACTTCTCAAAATCTATAGCATAATGAGGAGAACACAAGAGGAGAACAAGCCACCAAATCCTAGGCTCGTAAAAGAAATTTTGAGACCATCATTTGGTGAAGAAGGAGTTGTGTAGGACATCCTACTAGAAGTAGAAACTTGGTATTTCTAGACACCAAGGTCTGCATCCTCTACAAATACGGGAGAAGACCTATAGAAAAAGGCATGCAACTTATGGTGCAAAAATATTCATTAAATTGAACTACTTATTAGATTTATTAGAGCACTTGAAATTGGATTAAAGTTGTAAAAATAAAATTAGATTTCAATCTTCTAAAAGTGCAAAGAAAAACAGATTTTTTTTAAGAATTCAATTGTACATTTATTAGGAGTTGATTAGATTTCAAATTAGTTTCTATCAACTACCTATTATCTATTATTGAAAAAATAAGACTAAGTCCTACAATATTGATTATAGTGAAATTGTAAAATAACTCCTAAAGATTCATTTTAGGTTATTCTTTATTAGTTGCAGTAAATTATTAGTGCATTTCTTTAAGAGTTGATTGAAGTGATAAAGTGTAATATTAGTGCATTAAAAGCGAAGATCTTGTACTATTATACCACTCTCAAAAAAAAAATTAGTTTTGTGTTTCCTGAAAGGCACAAAGTCTGATTTGTATCAATTTTCTAAAGACACTATTGAAGCACGAAAACTTGTAACTTGATATGGCCAATAGAAGCCATAAAAAAGGGTTAGAATCCTCCAAATTTGGAGAAGAACATAACTGACCAAAAATAGAGATAGAAGCTTATGAAATGGAGACTTGGTGAGTCTCAAAATCAAAAGCATTACAAGTGAATGCAAAATAAAAATGCAAAAAATTTGCATCAATTAAAAGAACTTCTATCTACTATTATTGAAACTTTGACTTGTTATCAAAATTTTCCAAGTAAAAAGGGAAAGGTATGTCTATTTTTAAATACAGCCTCAAACCATTGTATTGCAAGAAATCTACCACAAAATCAGAATTTAACAATCTAGAAATAGAGTGCAAAAGAAGGTATATTAAAAGCCTTATTATACAAAATATAATACATTATATTATACTACTTTAATCTGGTTTTTGATAGCAAAGTGCAGATTTGAAAGTGTCATATTAGGGCACATTTTCCTACAGGTAAAAGAACAACCAACAAAGATCAGATGTCATCGCTCTTCCTCCCAAGCTAGAAGGAGCCATTCAAAGGTTCATCTTGGATATACGTACCTGTAGAATTAAAGCACATTTCAAATCTTCCATGAGCCACATTTATGTAGACAAGTGATGAGGAAACTTAGACCTAGGGCTAATTAATTTTTTTAGACCTAGGATAAATGCATTTAGGAATTAGTCAGGAATAATCAACGTGAGCTATTTTTAACCTCCGTTGACTGGTCTAGGTGTAGGTGTTTTTGTTTTCAGCATTGTCGGGCTTACATCTTAGCCTTTCCATATTTGTGTGCGTAAATCCTTGGAGTCGTTCATGATTTCCAGGTTTACGATTTTATTTTTTTGGACTTATTTAACATCCTAAGTTTTCAATAATAATTAGCTTCGATATTTCCATATCATTGGTATCAGAGCGGGTTAGTTTTGAAGGTTTTGGGTTAATTCTGACCTCCAAAGTGTTTCTCCGTTCTAGTTGAAGCTCAGGAAAAATTGCAAAATTTTTGCTGCCACTCTTGCAAAAAAATTGTTGCCAATTTTCATTATTGTCAGTATTTATTGTTGTCAGAAGTTGCTGACAAATTTGCTATAATAAAATTTTGTCGACAACTTTTAAAGCAATACACATTTTGTCGACAATTTTTTCAGCGATAACAGTTTTTGCATTTAGTGATCATTTCTGGCAAGATTTTTCTCTTCATTTGGGGGGCTGTGTTTCGGCTGCGTTGACTGTCAATGAACCCCGAAGCGAGCAGCAGCTACAATTTCCGCAGCTGCGACCACGATCTGCATTTCTTGCCGTTTCCACAGTCGAAGGAATCCTTTCGAAATCTGACGTGACTTTGGCCTACCACGGCCCTCTGCGACCTACAGACTTTGTCGCCTTATTTTGGCGTTAACTGCAGCTCGAAGGGACGTCCAGCCTACGAATTCTGCTGTTGTTGGTGAATTTCAGCTGCCAACACCATCAAGGCTTTTGACAATTGTTAGTTTTGTTAGAGGCATTTACTCTAGAGACAGATCAGGCAGATCTACGTCGTTACCAAACCCTAGTTGGAACCGGCGTCAAAAATACTCTCCACGCTGTCCGCACTCTGCAAATTAAAAAAAAAAAAATTCATTCTGTCGGAGCGCGGTTCTGTTTGCTTCCGCTGCCATCGCCCTTCTGATGACTTTCGTCTGCTGCGTTTTTGCAGCCCCGATCACAGATTGGAAGACATTTTGTTCGATCTGAATTTGTCGGGCTCTGACATCGAGGCGACGGCGACAGCATTTCCTTTTTTCTCCTCTAGGTATAGATTGGTTGTGGCTGTGTTTCTGTGTGTAGATTCGGGACATCGACGACGTGCTCGAAGTTCCCCCGTTGCAGTTGGCTCTCCCCATTTTTGCCTCTCGGCCAGGCAGATCTGTTCGCTGTCGTATCTGCTCGAGTTGCTAGGAGGACGTATCCATGCTTCTGTGCCGGATTTCCTTACCTGACACGAATCTGTGACCGCCAGCACTCAGTCGATTACGAAAAAAAAATAACATTTTCTTGGTCCACGTGCCTGCACGTATTTTTCGATCGTTGTGCACGACACCTTGGTTTCTGATATCGCCCGCAAGACAGTGCAGGGCTCGGAAGATTACAGAGGGTGATCGCGGTTATTTCTCTGTGTGCTACATGACGTCGACGCTGCTCGATCCACAATTCATTTCGAGTTCCAATCTGGTTAGGGCACAGCGTTTGACCGGGCACATTGCATGTTGCCGACGATCGAGACCAGCTCTCCGGCCAACCGTAGGACAAGTTACTCCGCGTCGATAGCTTGCAGCGAGTGGACAAGGTCCTGGTATCCGTTGCCTAAGTTGAAGACCTTACATAAAAATTTGGCACTTATTTGCATTTAAAAAAAAAAAAACAAAAAAAAAAATATTTTAAAAAATAAAAAATAAAAAATAATAATTTCCTTTTTGTTTTTTATAAGTCAATTTGACTTTTTAAATATTGTGCAATCATACTTTTATACCATTGTGCGTATAATTATTTTGCCTTCTATTGTAAATTTGCAATTTTGCAAATTAATTTGGGCAATTTTTATTTTGCACATTTTGTAATTTGTCTTTTTGTGACAATTCTTGCTGGCGATCACTCGGGGTCAAATGGCTTCCGAATTAGCGAATAAGTTGGCTCAAGTAACCCAACTTGTCAGCGTGTTGGCTGATAAAGTTACATCGAATGAAGTGCAACAACAGTGTGAGGTTCCGGTTTACACTGGTTCCCGAGATCCCGAAGTCCTCAACAGTTGGATTTTGGACATGGACAGTTGGTTTCAGTATATCAAGATCGCCAAGGATCAGGAGGTTAACTTTGCCAAATTGAAACTTTTCGGCATTGCTAAGGTCCTTGTCACTGATCGACAACGGACCCAAAATCCCATTGACACGTGGGATGAATTGCAAAGAGTGTTGAAGAATAATTTTTATCCTTCAAACTATGCCACTGACCTTGAGATCAAGTGGCTTCGTCTTCGACAAACCTCAAATATGACTATTTTTTATTATATTTTTCAATTTAGCAAGTTGCGAATTTTGAATTCTATACAGGATAATGCAGCACAACTTGTTAACAAATTCAAAAGTGGTTTGCAGGAACCGATTTACAGGAAGATGAAATACAAGTTGATTGTTAACATTGACATGGCTTTCAATCAAGCCCTTCTTGCTGAGGAAGAAATGAGGGAGCAATCACGTGGGACTCGCTCTTCTACGTCGGGAGGAAATCAGAAGGCTTCTCCAGAACCTTCCAAGGGAGCTAAATCTTCTTCTTCTTCTCCTTCTCCCTCTTCTTCATCTTCCCCTTCTTCTTCACAAAAATCTTCTTCTTCTAAATCACCTTTGATTTGTAATTATTGTAAAAATCCAGGACATACTCAAAAGAGGTGTTTTAAGTTGCAAAATATGAAGAAAAAGTCCCTAGTTGTAAAGCCTTCCAATGAGGACTCACAAGAAAGTCCCATTGAGGCTACAGGGGAATGTAAGCCTTATAAGGAATTGGCAGGGTTAAACAAATTGACCCTTATGAATACTTCACAAGGTGATCGTGAGAATTTGTTTGTGACTACGGTCCATCTCAGTGACACCTTTATGGTTGATTATATAATCGATAGCGACTCGCAAAAAAATCTAATTGCGAGGTCCGTTGTTGACAAACTGAAGTTACCGATGAATCCCCATCCTCATCCTTATCCTTTGGGATGGAAGGACAATGGGATTACATCCGACATCACACACACTTGCACTGTGAATTTTGCTTTCAGTCCTTCTTTTGTGGACTCGGTTGTGTGCGATGTAACTCCAATGGATTGTTGTGGCTTGTTGCTTGGAAGACCCTATCAATATGATAGGAGGTCTATACATGATGAGGCTCGCTGGATTTCTTCTCACATTCTGTCCCGAGATTTTCCTGCTTTGTTAAAAGCATTGGAGTCCAATGCTTCTTTTGTTGGGACGAATGATGAGGAAACTTAGACCTAGGACTAATTAATTTTTTTAGACCTAGGATAAATGCATTTAGGACTTAGTCAGGAATAATCAACGTGAGTTGTTTTTAACCTCCGTTGATTGGTCTAGGTGTAGGTGTTTTTGTTTTCAACATTGTTGGGCTTACATCTTAGCCTTTCCAGATTTGTGTGCGTAAATCCTTGGAGTCGTTCATGATTTCCAGGTTTATGGTTTTATTTTTTTGGACTTATTTAACGTCCTAAGTTTTCAATAATAATTAGCTTCGATATTTCCATATCAACAAGCGAGTGCAAATAAATCTCAAAAGTATGTTAATCAGCAACAAGAAAAAGTGTTTGGAGGTACAAAAGAAAGGGAGAAAGGTGTTACATTTGTGGTCTTAATATTGAAGAAGACCACTCACCAAAGGAAGCATCAAATTGTTGTCTAAGCTTACTTGCTGCCCATCAATGGAAAAGCAAGCTTGCTTGTTGCCCAAGCAATGTTGCAAAGCAAGAAAGTTATGGATTTATAATCTCCATCTTCGAAGGTGTTACAAGAATGGTCTCCATGTAGAAATGGCATTTTGCATTCTAGCCATCATTCCTCTCAACATTCTAGAGGCTTCTACAAAGGAGTTATAAGAAAATACATGCCACTTGGCATTCTTTACCAGCTTCACACAAGGGCCTATACATTTTCAAGAAGTGTTGGACAAATATTCTGGAGCATTATGTAAAGAAGGGAACACTCACTGGTAACGGATGTGACACTTGTCACAATGCCTATGATCAAAATTGCTTAAAAGGTATATTTTAGTCCAAGACCAATATGCAAGAGTGAAGCACAGTCAAGACATTTGAAGGTGGAGCGTAGCACAGTCAAAGGCATGATAGATGCAATAGAAGCGTTTAAACTATAGCATGTAAGACAAAGGGGAAGGAGCATTAAAAGCTCCTCATTTTTGAAATATCAACAATTCAATGCCTACATACAACTTTCATGTCTGGCCTTCCATCGAACATCCATTAATCGAGCACTCAAATTACATTTTAGACACAGTGATTTCAATCGTAGAAAGCACCAAACATCAATGATATATTGCATATAAGGTAAGGTCCAAATCCCATTAATTATTGCTTTCATAAGTTGGAGTTATAAGGATTATAAACTAAAGTTAAAACTTAGGTTTTTGAAAGCTAAAAGGTTGACTTATCTTATTATTTTAATATTTGCAATCTTACTTAGGAGGAATAAATAATTTAACTTGGATTAAACTATATTGCAAATATTATTATCATTTCTCTAATTTTCCAAACTTGGGAGTCATAAGGGTTACTCCATAAAATTTATTTTATTTGGAAATTAGAAATAATCCAAGGGATATAAAAGAGGTTATTAAGGGATTTTATTAAGGTTGGATAAATTTATTTTTACTTGTCTCAAATCTCTAAAAGGGGATAAAATATTTCCAACATCAAATTCTCTTCAAAACATAAATAGTGCTTAGTTCAATTAGGAGTAATGAGGTGTTCAAAGTTGATTTTTGATTCTTGCAAAACTTGTACAAAATCAACCAAAATTGAACTATTTATTACAAAAGCACTACATTCTACTTAAGTGTCATTTTTTATCAATTCTTCAAATATCAACCTTTCCCAGGTAAATTAATGTCATACAATGGTTGCAAAACTTGCTCCGACAAGAACCAACTCACAAAGCATAATCACAGGTGGTTTATTGATTCAGGAGCTAGTCATCATATGATAGGAAATATATAATGGTTTGACTATCTTGAGGTTGCCAAAGGTTACATATTAAGAATTACGGATAGCCAAACATATCTTATTCATGGATATGGATGTGTATCTCCTAGTAAATCCTTTCCAAATATTCTACTACAAAAAGTCTTGTATGTTCTTGGATTAACTTTCAATCTCATCTCAATGAGCAATCTAGTAAAAAACAACTACATGATTAATTTGAGATATATAAATGGTATCAATACATGCCTCATTATGAATCAAGATGAAATAAAAGCAATAAGTTCAATCCATTAAAATACTTATATCCTAGACTCAATGGAAATACCACAAGATATTGTGATGTTACAAAATGCTTCTAACTCATTTGCAGAAGAACAAGTTGAAGAAAATGAAAAATCGGTGCATCAAAAAGGTAAGTACCGAAGGATCAAAAATATGAGAGGACAATTACATCATGTCCTACTTATTCATCAACAATCATAATAAAATGAAGATACTTGCAAGGAGAACTTCAAAGGTGGTTGGATAAAATATGAATCTAAAAATATCAAAGATTATCCAATGAGAATAGAAGGCCTTGCTACATCCTACTGTGCATCATATGAAGACACAAATTACCTATTTAACCTTAATACAAAGAATACAGAAGAAGAAGATGACAAAGACCAAGCAAAAATAAATGAATAAAATCCATATTGAAGACTAAAGTCTTCAATACCCAAATAATGTAATACAGGGGGGTGTTGGAAATAATTTCTATTCCATCATTTGGGTTATGTAAATGTATCCTCCAAGATACATACCTAGATTACTTCCTGTGCAGGTTATCTAGTGACTACATGCATTATAATAAATGGACAAGTGTCCATGTGCAATTTGTCCTATACAAAACTAGATAGAGTGTTGGGCAAGCATCCTATTTTACATATATAAGGATGGCCTCTTAGATAGATAGATAGGATAACCGGGAGACATTGTTCGATAGTGTAGGTTAGTGGATTGTGTTCCACACCATTTATTGGTGATGGATATGATGTAGATATGTAGCTTTGTTAATGGAGTGCTCACTTCCTCCATAGCTACATTGTAATATTTTATATGTTTTATATTTTAGCATACTTCAATCATCTAGTAGATTTACTTTCTTGCATGTTATTATGCATCTTGTGATTGTTATCTCTCATAGCTCTTTCATCAAAAGGTAACAGGATATTCATGTAGAAATTATTTTTATTTTAGTAGGAAGACTACCTCTTAGATTTGTCATGTCTTACTACCCTGAAGTTGCTTAGTACCCACCTCAATCAAGGACAACATCCTCCTTTATGGATCCACCTCCATTGTAATCCCTGCCTCCCCTAATATCTGCAATTCCTCCTCCTTTTAAAACATCATTAGCTTCAATTATTTTTCCTCCTCTCCCATCATAGGAACCTCAAGAATCATCTTTGTTACTCGATATTCAAAGCACCTTGAAAATAATCAAGAACAAAGTGAATGCAATGGAAAAAAAGGAAAAATAAATATTTTAGCAAAGAAGGTTCCCATATATAAATAGGGATCAAAGGCCTACTACAAATAGTAACACAGTACCCAAGATTAATGCTAATCATAAAGAATAAGATTTAATCCCTAAAACCAGTCGATATTCTTGGTGTCTAGTTTGTAATGACTCTCATCGTCCAAATACCTATGTTATGCATTAACACCATGTACAACAAGCTATGGAAAATGAAGAGAGAACATAAAAGGTTAGAATGAATATGCTTTGGCAACCTAAAAAAATTATGGTTGGAAAAGATCCTTTAGAAGAAGTTATATTTGTACTTATAATATCAGGAAAGAAATCATTACAAGTTAATCCACAAAAAATGGTCAATTTCAAGTTCCTTATCAAAATAAAATGGAACAACCCTTACCAACTAATGAGAAGTTTCCAGTTCCACGAGCAAATGAAAATAATGATCCAACCTCCAAAAAATAAATAAAATAGAATTATATTCCAAATTAGGGTGATAAAGAGAAGATGAAGGAATCTACAAGGCCAAAAGAAGAAGCTAAGGAGAAATAAATGTTTCTTTCTATCATCAAAAGGCAAATAATTGAAGCAACTCAACAATACAAAAGGAAATTTGGTGAGTCAAAAAATAAATATGAGGCTAATGCTTTAAGAAAATATGATTTTAATATTGTAGAGGAATTAAAGAAAAATCCTTCTATAGCAATTTTATATGATACACTCTTCATCCCTGGTCAAATAGACTTATTAAAGGCTTCTCTAAATAGAAATGCTCAAGAAAAAGAGATATCCACTATATACAACTTAGCACATGGACAAGAGAAAATGACTCTAGCTTAATTAAAGAATAAACCTTCTCCATTTTACATTTCTTTAAGGATGGAAGGATAGATTATTCACAATTGTATGATGGATGTAGGAGCTTCAACTATAGTTATGCCAAAAGCAATTTGTGAAGAAATGGGTATGCAATTTATTAGCTTTTGAGGTAGATCACAATGGGAGATGGCAATCACAAGATGCAAAAATATGAGAGAAAGTAAATTTACGAGATTGCAAAAATATGCTATAAATAGAAATGACGAAAATGAATACAATGTTGCTATGGAGGAAATGGACACTCCATGCAAGAAGCTACAGGACTACATTGTACTCCATCACTAATGGAGTTACACAGTAATTCTACTACTACCTACTATCTCTTCAATCTCTTACAATGAGGCCCTTTTATAATGGAAGATAGATTCCTTGGCCAACACTCTACCTAGTTGTACAAGGGACACCTTGCACATTTACAACTTGCACATTGACACTTGTGCATTTATTACATTGCATAAAGTAACTAGATAACTTCCCCCTAAAGTAATCTAATGTCCTAAGTATGTACCTAGAAAGGTACATTTACATGACCCAAATGATGTAATAGAATCTAACTCTAACACCCCCTTGTATTACATTATTTGGGTATTGAAGACTTTAGTCTTCAATATGGATCTTCTTCCATTGGATAATGGAACTTGTATTCTCCTTCATTGCTTACTGTGATCAGATTCAGCCAGTAGTTTGTTTCTTCAGTTGATGTAGAGTAAGCTGATGTTGTAGGTTCCTCTTTCTCTTGAGTGTGCTCAACTGGTTCAATATTTGTAGTGTTGTGTTCCTTTTTGGCATACCTTTTCTTCTTCTTCCTTCTTCTCTTCTTGTGATTTTGCATTGGAGCTAGTGGAATTTCTGCTTCATGGCAAGTTAGTTGATCATCACAATAATATTGTTCCTTATTGTTGGCTTGCTTCTTGTGTTGAGTAAGTACAAACACAATTAATGATAGATAAATCATTAGACACTCTTCTTGTGAGAATATAACCAATTTTTGTGAGTTCCACCATGTTGTGAAGAGGATTTCATGGAGATAACCAATCAAGGCTGCAAAGTTACCTTCTTTGGCTTCCTTAAGAAATAAGGAGAATTTTTCTTTGTTGCTAGTTGATAGATACATGTACCCTTCCAGAGTATCTATTAAATTTTGAGAGTAGAATTCTACTTCATGGAATAGTTCTTCATTATTGAAAGCTTTTCTCAAAATTTCATCCATGAGAAGTAGTAATTGTAGAAATGGATTTGATAGAATCTTAGTAGTATACCTTATAGCTCCCAACCTTAAGGTATATGTAACCCTTAGAATATATAAGCTTGATTTGATAAAACCTTTGTTAACCCTTAGGTTTTGTAGACTTCCTTATATCTCCCTAATGATGAGAGTTCACAAACCTAATAAGTTTTTAGGTTTTGTAGAAAGCTTACATCTATCCAATGAATTTAGAACTTGATAATTTTTTATGGATGCTAATATTACCAAGTTTTGTAGAATGCCTTATGACTCCCTAGGGTGTTTTGGATAGGATATATGATCAATATAGTGCTTTTTGTAAATTGTAGTTCAATTTTGGGTTGATTTTGTGAAATTTTGTAAACACCAAAATCAACTTTTCTATCTCCTTATTACTCCTATTGAACTAAGCACTATTTCAAATTTTGAAGAGGTTTTGATGTTGGATTTATTTTGCCTCCTTTAAGTGTTTTTGAGACAACACTATTATAAAAATTCCAACCTTTGAAAATCTTTAATAAACCTCTTTAAATACCCCTTATGGTTGATTTTAATGTTTTCTAATTTCCAATTCCTAATTTGATGTTGTATTCCTTATAACTCCCAAATTTGGAAAAATTAGAAAATAATATTTGCAAATAATTTAAATTTCAGTAATAACCCTTATTCCTCCTAGGTTACCTTTTGCAAATATTAATAATTCTGAAATATGCTTGCTTAATAAATCACTAATGCAGAATATTGCAATAGTAGATATAATGTACCCTTATAACTCCAAAAACCTTAGGTTTAAAGCAAGAAAATAATAAAATCAACCTTTACCTTAATAATCCTTCAATGTTGTGAGGTGGTGGATTCGTAGCTTTGTGGAGTGTAGCGCTCATGGGCAGTCAAAGCCCTCTTTGACCGATATTGGTTTCCTCCTAGGATGGTGCTCCTTCTCTTCCATAAATGGCATCGAAAACTCCTTGAAATACGCTTTGCTTATGACAAAGCTCCTCCAAATGCAAGTGCTGGTTTTTATGGTTTTATGACAGTGTCTTAAATGCTTCTCTTACACCTTTGAATGGTGTATGGCTTGAATTAGCCTTTCTCCTCCAAGTGAGCTTCAATGCATAAATGCTTGACTTCCTTTTGACTTCGTTCTCCCTCCTTTTCTAAGATAGGCACCTTAAATAGGATGAACTTCTTGCAAGTCATGACAAGTGTCACTTGAAGCGTTACAAGGTAGGTGTCTTCAATGTACCTTTGGCAATGATGAGGTTGGTGGTAACCTCCAAATATTCTTAACTCCCTCCAAATATATGTAACTCCCTTTTAGGTGAGCGCTTGGGTCTTCATGAATGTTGGGATGCTTAGAGAATTTGTGCCAAGTGGCACTCAAGGCTTGTGCATGTAAGCCTTCTTTCTAACGCTTCAAATATGAGCTTGCAACCCTAATTCTTCCTTTATCTTTGCATCCTACGTGAGCTTGCTATGTTTCTTGAGATGCAAGCTTCCTTTTGCATGTTGGCTTGGTGAGGATGATGGATGGCTACAGCTGGATTGCTCCATGGTTCTATGGCACACTTTTGAGCTCCTTTTTGGTGGATGTTTGCTTCAATGGATGCCTTAGGTATAGCTCCTTTCTCTTCACCTATTTGTAGGTTTTGTATGCCGATTTGTGCCCTTCTTTAGTGCTTGAAAGATAGTGTTGTTTGTAACAGCCAATAGGTAGCCCTTTTGCTTAGCTTTTACGTAGCTAATCTCTCACTGAATGCTACCCCTTTTTTTATGTAGACACATGTGATAATGCCTTCTTTCAATGGCTTCAATGTTGTAGGTGACGTGTTGCTTATAGGGTTGGATTGGATGAGGGAAAATGGTGTTTTTGAACACCTTGATTCTTGGACGTGTGAGCCTTCCTCTTTGCTTGAATTCTACCCTTCAATCTACTAGATATGACGTCCTTACTACCCCCTTGTAAATAGAAATACTTTTGTCCTTTCACAGGAACAAAAGAGGTGCTTTGTAATAGTTGGATCTTGCACCAATATGAAGAATTTTTTATGTAATCCTTCTTGCTTCTTCTTCCTTGGATGATGGTCAATCCAAGCTAATGAGATGTTATTTTTGAATAGGGATTCCTGCACTCTATACTAAAATGAAACCCTTACATTCTCCTTGAATCTTGAGACTTCCAAGGTCTCGATTTGAGGCTTCCTTCAAGGACTTCAATGGTGGCTTTCTTCTCCACATTTTTTCTTGTAATGGTGGCTTATTTTGGCCATGAAAGTGCTATATAGTTTTTGTGCTTTTAACAACACAAACTAATTGAGAATAACTAGTTAAAAAATCAACTAGTATAGTGCTTAATAGATGCACTTTTAATGGTAACAATAATCTCACCTTATTGCTCCACTAATTTCTCAAAAATACACTTAACAATTCCATTACAACCTTTCAAGCATAATCTAGAATGAACCCTTGCAAATTTCACTACAAACAAAGTTGTAGGATCTAGTCTTCTTTTTCTCTTTTTCCAAAGTAGAAGATAGGTAGTTGATAGATAATTGTAACTCTAAAATCTAATCAACTCCTAATGTGCAAATGAACCTTAAAAGGAATTTTTCTCTTTTTGCACTTTTGAAGACTGTAATTCAATTTTCCTCTTTGCAACTTTGATCCAATATAAGGTGCTTTAACAAATATGATAAGTAATCCAATTAATGAATCTACTTGCACCAATAGTTGCTTACCTTTTTTGAAAGATTTTTGTAGAGGATGTAGATCAAGCTTGTTGCTTTAGATAGAGTTCTGCAACTTTTGTTAGCTTTTCCAAAAAGCTCCTCCTTCACCAAAAAGTGGTCTCGAACTTTCTTTCATGAGCCTAGGGTTTGGTGGCTTGTTCTTCTCTTGTAATATTCTCCTTTCTACTGTAGATTTGGAGAAATATTTATCTCTAAAATAATGCCTTCTTGTTGTGAAAGGTAATCTTCAAATCTCTCAGATTTGGCAAGCTTCTTCTATCTTCAAGTCTTCTTGTCGAATTTTGACTTCAAGCAGGATCTTCTTCTCAAGACTCTGAATGTCTTGAGGTCTTCAGTATCTTCTTTGGCACTCCTTGCCAAATTCTTCTTCTCCTTTTTGGGCTTGTTGTCGGATGGCGATAATTGTCCCAATTCTTTCCCTTATCAAAAACTTTCTCCTTGATGGAGAATTTCTCCAATGAGTTCTTCTAGGAACTCTTTTGATGATCTTTCTCTTGCTTAGCAACAAGGCTCTCCAAGCCTTTTTCCTTGAGACCTCTCCTAGGTCTTCGATTTTGTAGCTTCTTTGGTCTTCCTTGAGACCTTCTTCTTCAACTTCTAGAATTGAGATCTCCTTCCTAGATCTCTTGATTCTGCTACTTCTAGATTTGAATAGGACTCTCCTAGTCCTTCTCATTCTTCCAAGAATGGAAGTTTCTTCAATGAGATCTTCACCTGATCTCTTCACCTTCAAGTTTGCTTCAGGTTATGGATTGATTCTGAAGAAGATACTCTTCCTAAATTTCTTGTAGGAAGTTTCCCAACTCACTGAATCTCCTTTCCCTACAACAAGTTATTAGTACTAAAATCTGAATCTACTTCTAAATCAGGTACTCTCTTCTAGAGTCTTCTTCAAGATCAAGGCTTCTATGGCCTTTCTTTAGATCAAGGCTTATATGGCCTTTTTTAGGATCAAGGCTTCTATGGCCTTTTCTACTATGAAGTTGACTCTATCGATGGAGATCTTCAATCTCTAGACTTCACCATGACTCTTTCTCCTAGAGTCTCTTCTGTAGTATTCTTCTCTTGCAACAACTAATATCTACACTATGAAGGCACTCCGACCTTTGGGAAACAAAGTTGAAATCTCCTAGATTTCTATTGTAGGAGGTGTCCCAATCATCTGAGAGTTAGTTCCCTACAATAAAAGAAACTTTAGGCAATAGTAAACTTTTTAGATCTCTTAGATGAGCTTCACTAGTTGATTCATCAAACTAGTGGATCAAATGTTGAGTCCTTATCTTCACGAGTTTTCCTACAACTCTATGGGAAGACTCTGAGCCAAATGAATCTCACAATCTCTCTTTTCAGTCTATTCTACCAAACAATATCAAAGCAACAAAATTTACATGCAATGGGTCCAAAGGCACATCCAGTTTGCAAAAATTGAAGCTATGGTGATTGGCCCAATTTTTAACAATAGTACTTTCTCGAAGCTCTCCCTACCACCTTGATTCTTCTAAATATTTTTGCAAGAGCCTATGCACTATGGTGAATCAGGTTCACAAAAATTTAGGCTCAATAATAATGGTGGTTCTCCTCTCAATCTATAGTAGCTAGATCTATCGTGGCTCTGATACCATTGTTAGCTTTTGAGGTAGATCACAATGGGAGATGGCAATCACAAGATGCAAAAATATGAGAGAAAGTAAATTTATGAGATTGTAAAAATATGCTATAAATAGAAATGATAGAAATGAATACAATGTTGCTATGGAGGAAATGGACACTCCATGCAAGAAGCTACAAGACTACATTGTACTCCATCACTAATGGAGTTACACAACTATTCTACTACTACCTACTATCTCTCCAATCTCTTACAATGAGGCCCTTTTATAATGGAAGATAGATTCCTTGGCCAACACTCTACCTAGCTGTACAAGGGACACCTTGCACATTTACAACTTGCACATTGACACTTGTGCATTTATTACATTGCATAAAGTAACTAGATAACTTCCCCCTAAAGTAATCTAATGTCCTAAGTATGTACCTAGAAAGGTACATTTACATGACCCAAATGATGTAATAGAATCTAACTCTAACAAAATACACTTGTTCATATCTAGGAGTCTTATTATTAGATGGAATACTAGTAAAGACCATTAGGGTGGTCAAAGATATTCTTATGAAACTACATAGAGCCCCAGAGGTTACTATAGTTAAAAATAGTTATAGTTGATTTAGAGCCTTATTTTGGCTTATGTCTTTCAAGATAATTCACTACCAAATTAGGGGGATATATGTATTTAGATTACTCTTGTATGATGATTCCCCACAAAGGCAAGAGGATAAAGATAGTTCCAGAGAAGCTAGTGGCCTACCATATTGAAAATATTGAAGATGACATGTATAATAACTCTATTATGGAAGAACCAAAATTGGTGGAAATACTACAGGACTTGGAAATAGAGGATGGGATACCATTTGTAGATGATCATGATTTTTTTGAAATTGGAATGGGTACATACAACATTACTTTTGAAACAGAGAAAATAAATCCTACTATAGATGAAAAAAACTACCCTACTGCATACAATTCTCAAGGTTAAATCCACAAAGAGAGAAAACCTTGAGGTGAACCGCGGGAGTATATTTTTCTCTAAACTCGGTGCTAAATGTGGAGGGAAGGGTTCACCAGAAACAACTTTAAGGACTCACTCCAAGTCCACGGGAATTTTAGAAATGTTTGATGTATTTGTTTCAAGACAATCACCTATGTTTGGCCTTTCTAGATCTATGCTATGAAATATAAAGTACAATACAAAAATACAAAATGCAAGAATATAAAATCTAACCCTAGTATGATTCTTTCTTTGAATGTTTTTCTAACCCTAGTGTTTCAAGACATAAAACCTTTAAGCAAGGGTTTAAGAGATGATGCACAAACATAATTAACCTTGCACACTATATGTTGTTTATCTTTAAAATACCTATAAATCAATTAAATATATTTCTATAAATCATATCTAGGGTTTACAACAAAAATGTAAGGTTCTCAACAAACATTCTAAAGACTAATTGGAACACTTAGCTTATCCAGTGATTTATCCCTGCTTTTTCTTAGTCCAACGATATTAACAATTCATGTTCCTATAAGATAATTTGGCAAACACTTGAAAAATATAATCAGTATTAGGGGGCCTTCTTAGGTTGCAATATAGCAGTGCTTGGAGGTGAAGCAATCAATCCCCCTAGGTCCTTTTAGCTGACCTTTGATAAACAAAAGCAAAAATTAACCTTTGGAAGAAATCAAGCATATCAAGATATAGTAGAATAAAATGATAGAAACACAGAATAAAATATGACACTATACTCTATATGCAACCTAGAATGCAAATATGAAGTTTGGAACAACAGATTACCCCTAGATGTTGTCTAGGAAAAATTATACCTCGTAACAAGCAATCATTATTTTGCACAGATGAAATCATACCTCATAGAGGGTCGAGCATGATTTCATAGGAACTATGCAAAAAATAGAATAAATATGTGAGGGCTCAATTACATCAGTTAGAAAATCTAAACATGCATGCAGAAGAGTGAATTCACCTAGCAAAAAATGCATAAGCAAACATAAGGGTTAAGACCTCCCAAATAGTTGATCTCTCCTTAGGGCTCTCACACAAATCCACCAAAGCAAGCAACAACAATCAACAATCCAATGTAGCAGGGAATAAATCAAACTTCACACTTTAAAGTTAGCTTGCTTTTGAAAGAAGAAGAAGGATGTAGATCAATTAGCAAGCACTTCTAAAATCACTATTCACTTTTATTGTCATTATTGTCAAATGTCATCGTGCTCTAGAAATGAATTCAAACCCTCCTTATATAGATTATTTGAAGACAATATGAGAAAAAAAACCAAGGAGGACCGACATAAAATACGTCAACTTCGAAGAATTAGGGTTTTCTTAAAGAAAAACCCTAAAAGGTAAAATTGTGTCCCATACAAGTTGATCATCATTTCACCTATGTAAAATTGTGCCCCATCAAGGGTGAGCACAATTTTGCATAGAGAGGGCAAAAAGACAATTGACCAGGTCATCCAAAATAAAAAGTTGACTCTTTTTTGGAAGCAGATCAAACTTGGTCTTCGGGGACTTAGGCTTTCCCAAGATCACTTAAGATCAAGATCATTTTCCCTTATCTTTTGGGCCCACAACAACATATTGAAGGATATATGCACTACCTAACTCCATCTTACCATTCCAAGCACCATCAAGACTCCACCTACTATCAGTTTTGATATCGCTACCAAACCTATTTTCTTTGGTTTGTTCTTTGCAAGAAATAAGGTTGACCTGAGTTTTATCCACTACATAATGCAATAACTCATCATGCATTTTTGTCATCAGATTGCTCAATTCCTCCATAAATAACTACATCAATTTCTTTGTCACCACCAACAATATGTTATCCAACAATATGTGATCAATGAAAACCTTAGCATTTTGAACATGATTGTTGGATAGAATGGATGCGATTATGAGTTTGTATTGCTTAATTTTTTACCTTTGATCAGTAATGGTTATCATAAGTTGCAGAGTGTTCATGAATTCACCCACCATTTTCTCAATCCATCATTTTCATCCTTCATGAAAACCCTAATATTTAGAATCATTTTGTGTGACCCCACATAAATTAAATTTATAGTCTTATATAAATGAAATGATTTTAATTATGTCTAGACCAAAACAGTCAATGTGATCAAGAGCTTTAATACAACATGGGGTATGGTGTACATATTTGATGTTAGAAATCAAGTGATCAAATAGAATGAGCTTACTTGATTAAATTCCTTAACTTTGATGTTGAAAATCAATATGTAAATGAAATGATTTTAATTATGTCTTAGATCAAAACAGTCAATGTGACCAAGAGCTTTAATACAAGATGGGGTACGATGTATATATTTGATGTTGGAAATCAAGTGATCAAGTGGAATGAGCTTAGTTGATTAAATTCCTTAACTTTAATGTTGAAAATTAAGATCTTGATTTTCAATATCAAAGTTAAGTAATTTAATCAACTAAGCTCGTTCTATTTTATTAGTTGATTTTCAACATTTTATAATTTCATATGTAAATAAAATTATTTCGATTATGTCCACAAGGATTATTTGAACTATTGGGGATAGTTATTGTTTAAGTATCTATGAATGTGTGAATGAAAATACAAAATAATTTAAAAAAAAATTGTGTAAACAAAAAGATAAAATGGAATATTTGGAATTATTTTGTATGATCCAATATAAATTGAATCTTATAGTCTTATATGTAAAGTAATCAAATAGAACAATCTTAGTCCATTAAATTCCTTAACCTTGTTGGAAATCAATGTTTGAATCTTAATTATTGGATATCAAGATTGAGGCTTCTGTACACTATTAAAGATAATTATTATTTAAGTATCGATGTGTGAAGGACAATAGAAAATAGTGAACAAAAAGAAAAATTGAAATATTTGAAATCATTTTGTGTGATCCAATAGAAATTGAATTTAATAGTCTTATATGTAAAGTAATCAAATGGAATGAGATTAGTTGATTAAAATCATTAAATTTAATGCTGGAAATCAAGGTTTGGATCTTGATTGTTGGAGATCAAGGTTGTGGCTTCTTTGCACTATTAAGGGTAACTATTGTGTAATTATCTATAAATGTGTGAAGGACAATAGAAAATGGTTTTAAAGAAATGTGTGGTTAAAAAGAGAAACTCAAATGTGGGATCATTTTGTGTCATCCAATAGAAATTGAATTTCACGTTCTTATATGATCCAATATAAATTGAATTATATAGTCTTATATGTAAAGTAATCAAATAGAATGATCTTATTTCATTAAATTCCTTAACCTTGATGTTGGAAATCAAGGTTTGAATCTTATTTTTTGGAGATCAAGGTTGAGGCTTCTTTACACTATTAAAGATAATTATTATTTAAGAATCGATAAATGTGTGAAGGACAATAGAAAATAGTGAAAAAAAAAGAAAAACCTAAATATTTGGAATCATTTTGTATGATCCAATAGAAATTGAATTTAATTGTCTTATATGTAGAGTAATCAAATGGAATGAGATTAGTTGATTAAACTCCTTAACTTTAATGTTGGAAATCAAGGTTTGGATCTTGATTGTTGGAGATAAGGTTGAGGCTTCTTTGCACTATTAAGGATAATTATTGTGTAAGTATCTATAAATATGTGAAGCACAATATAAAATAGTTTTAAAGAAATGTGCGACCAAAAAGAGAAACTCAAATATTTGGAATCATTTTGTGTGATCAAATAGAAATTGAATTTCACTATGTAAATAAAATGGAATGAGATGATTTTAATTCTATCTATTAGGTCAAAATATTATATGGGACCAAGATATTTAGAACAATATGAGGTACGGTGTACAACTTTGATGATAGAAATGAATTAATCAAACGAAATGAACTTAATTGATTAAATTCCTTAACTTTGATGTTCAAAATTAAGGTTTGAATTCGGATTTTTAATATAAAAGTTAAGGAATTCAATCAACTAAGCTCATTCCATTTGGTTGTTTGTTTTTTAAAAAATTGTGTAAACAAAAAGAAAATTTTGATTTTTTAGAATCATTTTGTGTGACCCAATAAAATTTGAATTTTATATATATAAATAAAATGAATGAATTTGAATGATTTTAATTACATCCATAAGACCAAAATAATCTATGGAACAAGAGATTTAATACAATATGGGGTATGATGTATAACTTTGATGTTGTATGGTGTGTAACTTTGATGTTGGAAATCAAGTAATCAAATGGAATGAGCTTAGTAGATTAAATTCCTTGACTTTGATGTTGAAAATAAATGTTTGAATCTTGATTTTCAACTTCAAAGTTAAGGAATTTAATCAAATAAGCTCACTCTATTTCACTACTTGATTTCCAACATTTTATAGTCTTCAATGTGAATGAAATGATTCTAATTATGTCCACAAGGATTCTTTGAACTATTAGTGATAATTATTATTTAAGTATCTATAAATTTATGAGGGACAATAGAATATAGTTTGAAAAAAAATATGTGAATAGAAAGAAAAACGTGACTATTTGGAATCATTTTGTGTGAACCCATAAAAAGTGAATTTTATAGTCTTATATGTAAAATAATTAAATGGATAAGCTTAGTTGATTAATGTTCGGAATCAAGGTTTTAATCTTAATTGTTGGAGATCAAGGGTGGGGTTATTTTACTCTATTAAGGATGATTATTATTTAAGTATCTAATAATTTGTAAAGTACAATAGTAAATATTTTTTAAGAAACATGTGAACAAAAAGAAAAACTTATATTTAAAATTATTTTATGTGATCGAACAAAAATTGAATTTTATAGTCTTCTATGTAAAATAATCAAATAGAATGAGCTTAGTTGATTAAATTTCTTAACTTTGACATTGGAAATCAAAGTTTGAATTGTTGGAGACCAAGGTTTAAATTTTGAGAAGGTATAATTGCCAATTTGGTAACTAGTTAATATCCATAACTTTGCAAGGGATGATATGTATGCTTAATGTATATTTATTTAATCAGAATTTAGACTTTGGTGTACAACCCTACCCCTCTTGAACTCTACTCTTAAACCTTATATCTAGAATCACGAAGCTTTATATTAAACTCATTTAAATTATAAATCAAATAAAAATAATAATAATTAAAATTAGGTTTAATGTTATTTAAATATTTATAAATAAATGAAATCAATAATATTATGTAAGGAGAGCAGAAGAAAAAAACACTATGAACAGAAACATGATAAAAACAAAAACGGAAGATTGGAATGTACCGCCTGCCGCCTTTAGGTATCAGATTATAAAACATATATTGATCTTGATTGCAAATATGAGAAGAAAGTATCAAGTCATGAAGAATAGTACCAAACACCTCATTACAAAATCCAATAATTTATGTTTAAAAGTTCTCTGAGATTGTCAATTCTTAATTTGATCTCTTGTCGATAACAAGCTATTCTCTGCTAAACAAATAAAATTTCGCAATCAACGGCAAAGCCCTAAAAGCCAGGCGGGCCTTCTCACTAATTTATAAGACAAGTGGTCTGATTGACTAAGACGTACGATTTTAATTTCTTTGTACAGCTGCCACGTAGGTTAAATCGGCAGAGAAAGTTATAGACGGACTGAACGGAGGACGTTCACTACTTCTAGTGACGTATTCCTTGGAATTTAGTTTTACTAAAATTAATACTATTTTTTTTGGTAGGTTTCTGGTTACCATAAAAAATTAATTATAATTATTAAAATTAAAGTTTTAATTGTTCCACAGGGTAAGGTTTTAGGTGTTTTTTTTTCTTTAAAAGTTTTAAGGTTCAAATTTTTATGTGTTGAAAATAGGAAGTGCAAAATAAAATAATGCAAAATAGAACACCAAAACTAACAACAACAACCATTTAATTTTTGATTGCTTTAACTCTTATACTTATTAAAGGTATGACCTAATTAAGAGTTTTTGGTTTCTCATTGAACCAGTTTCTTATCTTATGATCCAAGTCTTGTTCATTGTTCCAACATTCCCCTAAGTCATTTTGTAGCATCAACACCAATTCTAAGCTTTCACACTAATTTTGATACCAATTATTGAAAACATGACCTACAAAATAAAGCAATCCAACATAGAACAACAACATTTACAGAAACAAATACTCAAACACAAAAATGCTTTTAATAAAATAGAGGAGGAAAGATCATTTTGATTATGATCATCATAATATTACATTCAAGAATAGTATACATTTAATAAAAGTACAAAACTATACATTTAATGAGAGTACAAAACAATTAAGTTACAAACCAGTTAAATGTGGTTTCTATAACAAAAATTATTTTATCTTATCAAATCTTTAAGCATTACAAAAACAAACAATAAATTTATTTATTTTGCTAAGCAATCAACCAATCTTATTTTCTACATATTATATTTCGTTGCAGCTGTTATAATTTCAATTCAGGACTGCAACTCTTGCAGTCCCTGGTAGCCTTTCCGTTTTATTCCCGTGGAGAGATAATTCTGAGCTTCCATGGCGTCACTCGACGGCGTTAATTTTCTCTGGTTCACGATCGTTCTTGGAATATGGAATATGGCCTTTCCTTGTGCATGTTTTGGTGAAGTATTTGTGGAGGCCGTGGACGATTCACTGGGCTCTGCAGAGGCAGGGGTTCAAAGGCCATCGTCCTCTCTTCATGATGGGCGATCTTCTCCATATTGCAGACATGGTGCACCAACAGATGAGCTCTCCCATGCCTTCCATATCCCACGACTTCATAAACAGGGTTTTCCCATTTTTTGTAAAGTGGTCTAACATATATGGTATATATGGATGCATCTCTCCTTATAAATTTTTTTTTCCTTTTTTTTTTAAGTCTTCCATTCTTCTTATACTGTTTGGATTAATGGTGTGTACAAGAAAAGTTTGTGATATGGTTTGGGTATGAGCCCAGAATCGTTGTTAGCGATCCAGAGATCGCTAAACAACTTCTATCATCTAAGCACTTGAGTGACACTGGCAGATCACCTTTGGTTCAGAAAATGCTTTCTGTGGCGTTTGGCAAAGGACTGATCACTCTTAACGGCCATAAGTGGTCTCAGCAGCGCAGAATCGTTGCTTCTGCTTTTCATACAGAAAAAATCAAGGTGCTCATTGTAAACTCAAAATCTGTTACTCTCGAACAAACCTAGATTTTTTTTTTTCAGAAGGGTAGAAATTTCTTATTTATGGTAGGCAAATTTCTTAATTTTGGCTTGTTTATGCCATTTTATTGGAAATTAAATTCCTGTGTACAGGCTTCTGTAGATATCATGTGGGTATGCACAGCTGAATTGGTAGATGAATGGAATAAGATTATAGCTGAAGCCACGGAGAGGCCTTGTAAGATGGAACTAACGGATTACATGGATAAGCACACTGCCCACATTTTTATGAGGGTTATGTTTGGAATGGACTGCAACAAACAGGGAAAGGAACTCTACGATGACATCAGGCGGTTAGAAGAATTAATGGTCCAGAATTTTCGCTATCTGTGGATGCCAGGCACTAGGTATTTATATGAATACAGAAAATTTGAGGTGTTGATTAGGTTGCAGATTGTAGAAAGTGACTTAGATTTAGATTTAGATTTATTTTTCCTACTTACAGATACATCCCTACTCCAACAAATCTAGAAATATGGAAACGGACAAGGAGATTGGATCGAAACTTAAAACACATGATACAGCAAAGACGAGCCGCCGGATCCTATGGCAACGATCTGCTTCATATGATGCTGTCTGAAATAGACAAGGTTTCTAAAGAGGACAAAAACTTCTGCTACACCCTTCAGCAAGTTATGGATGATTGCAAGTCTTTCTTCCTGGGAGGTAGAGAAACCACCAGTGTTTTCCTTTCTTGGACAAAACTCCTTTTGGCCCTCAATCAGGATTGGCAAGACAAGGGTCGCCAAGAAGCCATTGCAGTCTGTGGAAACGGCAATCCCACCATGGATTCTCTATCAAAGCTCAAAATAGTAAGTACTATAAATCCAGATTTTAATTACGTCGAGACCTAATATATATAGTTTATAGGACCTTTAAATATGGAGACACAGTTATTCAAATTATATGGTCATTAATATTTTTGACAAGATTGTTGGTTTGGGTTAACAATTGGTTAACTTTTTTTATTTTACTGTCTTTAAATAATTTTGTCATGGACCCTTTTCCAAGAGAATTTGTCACGGATGTCAAAAAAAAACTCGAGCATTCATAGATGAAATGTTTCTCTGTCTCTATTCCCATTGTTCCTTGGGGTTGTCCATCTCCCTTTTTCACATTTAAATCTATGAAAGCTAGTCCTTATTTTTTCCTTATTTTTTCCGTCCACTTAATTTCAGCGTCTATATATACTTTTACCGGTTTTACTTTCTTCACTTATGTTTTTATTAAAATTTGGATATTCATTTTGATTTCCCAACAAATACCAATTAGCTTCTGTTGTTAAGATACATTGGGTTCTGTCAAATGGTCTTAATGAAACTGACGAGTGTGTTAAATTGAACAGATTGAGATGATATTGAACGAGAGTTTGAGATTATACGCGCCAGCCGCTGGCATCATGAGAGAAACATTCAGAGACCTGAGATTGGGAAACGATCTAGTAATTCCCAAGGGTGTAAACGTGGCGGTAGACGTATTATCGATGCACAGGAACCCAAAATACTGGGGCAACGACTCAAACGAGTTCAGGCCGGAGCGATTCAAAGATGGAATAGCCAAGGCCACCGGCAATCATCCGTCTGCCTTCCTTCCATTTTCTACTGGACCGAGAGTGTGCGTTGGGCAAAACTTTGCTATGTTGGAAGCGAAGATTGTAATGGCTACGTTGGTCAAGAGCTTCAGATTTCATGTTGATTCGTCTTACAGGCATGCACCTGTGGCCTTCGTCACCATCAATCCTCAGCACGGGATTCCAATTATAGCAGAAACAATTGGCCGCAACTGAATTTAAAAGCCAATGGTTTTTGACGAGTTTCGGCGCTGTGAGGGCCACCTTGTCCTTTTACCTTTCAGGTTGGAATCTGGATTGCCTGTATTTAATATGATCCACAGGCTTTAGGGGTGAAAACTTTTACCTTTCTAATTTTCAGAGATTAGAAGACAACTTTTATAAAAAAAATTAGGCCAACCAGACTAATAATAAGGTCCACCCGTTTTAGTTGTAAATATCTAAATCTGTTATAATAAAATCAAATTTTATATTTAAAAACTAATAATTTTATTTAAAATTGTTTAGTTCACTATGGGATTTTGTATTGGCTTTTTTTTTTGTTTGTTATGTATAGATATACACACTCATGTATGATTTGAATTTTGCACCTCCTAAAAGGAAGTTATACCTTTGGACCTATCAAAAGGGAGCCATAGCCCATACCATTGACTTATCGGGTGGGACTATAACTAGTTTAATACAAATGAAAACATTTGTTGGTTGTGCTTTTTTTTTATTAGGGGAGAGTTGGTTACATCCATAGTTCTTTTTTATTATCAAGCAGGGTTCAAGGTTGTCCCCAACAACACTTATTCCACCTCATTGTTTTATAATCTGCTATGAATGGGTTGTTCCCAACATCACCTATTCCACCTAGTTGTTTTATAACCTGGTGTGAAGGGGATGTCTCCAACAGCACCTATTCCACCTCGTTGTTTTATAACCCGGTACGAAGAGGACCACTATCGGTTAGGTGAAAGACCACCTATCACTCGGGGTTGGTACCATCGTTGGTTGGTTGAGTAGGTCAAACTACTACCCTTGCAAATAGCCATTCCTAAGTCTCTTCCTCGTAAACGTCAAACTCTTCTTTGCAAATAAAATGCTAGAACTTATCAATCCACCTAGGGTTGGAAGACCACTTGTCGCTCAGGATGGGTACCATCGTTGGTTGGTTGACTAGGTCAAACTACTACCCTTGCAAACAAGCATGCCTAAGTCTCTTCCTCATAAATGTTACTCTTCTATGTAAACAAAATGCTAGAACTTATCAATCCACTTAGAGTTGTGTTTTAACTACGTAAACAAAAGTTGTAAAAATTTTATGTTTGACTTGTATTTACTAGTAGTCAATTAATTTGTATGTTCAATTTTATGAGTGATACGGTAGTTTATGTTGGAAATACGAGCAAAGTTTGTTGTCATTGATGTCAAGAATAAAGCAAGGTTTTTCGTCATTAATGTCATGAGGATGATAACCAAGTTTTAATGTCATCAATGTATTTATGTCAAATTTTTGATGTCTAAATTCCGGTGTTCTAAATGTCCTCAAGTGGTTTTTTCAACAAGGCAAAGAAGCATGTTGATAAAAATAATAATATTTTTCGATTATAGTTTGGTGGGAAGAGAAACAAAGGTCATGGAGTTATAAAATTATTATTTCTCCAAAAGACCCATGTAAAAGGTTATAAAGTCCTAAGTTTAAATTATTTAAATTTAAATATTTTACCCTCAGGTAAAATTTAAATTAATTTAAAAGCGCCATAATTCGAAATTCAAATTAATTCGAATTCGAAATAAGTAAAAGTGTCGACGTGTTCTAAAAATTGATAAAGCATATATAAGGTGGTAAGTTCCACCTTAGGAAGGTATCCATGCAATTCATTTGAATGAAAAGGAAATCGTGTGCCAAGGACAAAGGAGGAAAATCGCATGTGCTTTTTAACCCTTTGAGGAGGCAGACCAAGGAACAAGTTAGAGAGGAACGTCGATTAAATCGCAGAAGCGCTAGTAGCGCAGTTGGTAGCCAGGGCAATGGTAAGTCGTTTGTAGGCGACAGGTCACGGGTTCGAATCCGCGTGATAGTGGTTTTGGAAGACAGAAGTTTGATTTGACTTTTGTGTTGTCGGAGTGGTTAAAGAGGAAGGTGTGAGCCTTATGTGTCATGTGAAGGCACATAGCCCACTTGGTGGGCACGCGTTGTGCGGAGGCACTTGGGAGAAGGGTATCAATGGATCGAATCCTGTCGAAAGCTTTTTGGACAAAATTGCAAGGTACGCACTATTGCTAAGGTTTATCATTACATCCAAAAATTGCAAAGGTGGAAATTAATTTTTAATTTCCTAAGGTATTTTTAATTAAAATTTGCATAGTTAAAAGAGTTTATGAGTTATAAAATGGAGATAAAAGGGTATACAAAGTTTTAATTTGTGTGTTTGATTTTTAAGTGGTTAAAAGGAGTAATAAGGTGTGCCAAAGATGTTAGATGTTATTTGTTGAAATAAAGTGATATTATAAATTGATTTTAAAGGAGAAATAAGGCATAGTTGAATTTTTATAGTTTGGCATGGTGAAATATTTTTGAAAGAAAATATTGAGGATAAAATTGTGATATCTAACCATTGAGATTGTCAAAGAGGTTGAGTGTGATTGAGACATGTTTTGAGATCCAATATTTTTCAAAATAAAGGTATGGGCATATCTTCCTTGTGAGTGAAATATTGTTGGATGTTGTGAATACTAATTTGGAGTGAAAAGGTTTGTTTGATAAGCATTGTTGAGAAAGATTTCATGTGCATGATTGGTAAATATTTGTGAATACATTTAAGTGAGAACTCGAGAACTATCTTGAACTAGGGTTTTGATAATGATCATGAGTATCATTGTTATGTGATATTGTTTGATAAGAATTTTTGGAAATATCTAAGTAAACTTTCATATGCTTGGTTAAGGTTTGTAAGCAAGTTATGCTTCATTGAGTGATTGGTTGATTGAGCATAGTTGATTGAAAGTGTTGGAGTGATAGTTCTAGTTCTGTAAAACAAATTTTTCTATGTTCTAAATTTATTTAAAAAGGGTTTTCTATGAAATATTGAGTTGAGTTTTATATGCAAGTTTTAAAATTGATTTGAGGTAAGTCTTGGTGAAGACTTGTGGATAGATTAGTGTAAGCTTTTGTGGAAGCTTACAATGCAAAATTGAGGTAAGTCTTTGAGAAGACTTGAGAGCAGAGTTGATTGATTGATTTGTTCAAACCTTGAGTTAAGTTTTGGGGTAGATCTAGCAGAGTTGATTTGTGATTGATTCAATATTTGTTAAGGCTTGAGGACAGATTTGAGGATAGAGTTTGGTGCATATTTGAGGACAGGTTTGTGCCATACCAGAGACAGATATTGAGCAAATTTGTGCTAGACTTAAGGACTGTGTTTAGTGTAGATCAGAGACAGATTTTGAGCATATTTGTGCTAGATCGAAGGACTATTTTTAGTACATATTAGAGACAGATTTTGAGCATATTTGTGCTAGACCGAAGGACTATTTTTAGTGCAAATTTGAGACAGGGATTAAGAAGAGCTTTGGAGATGATAGAGTAGAGGACATTAGTCTCCAGTGGATAGAGATCCATTAGCCAAGGCAGAGAGGACATAGGTCTTCAGTAGAGAGAGATCCACAACCCAGAGTAGTGGAGGCAATAGTCTTCTAGAGGATCACCAACCAGAGCAAAGGAGGAGTTCTCCTATGGATAGAGTTTCATGAACTTGATTAGGGTATTGGTGTCTCCTTTGGACAGAGATCCATAAACATTGTAATAGAGAAATGATTCCCAAGATATTTATTGAGAAAATTTTAGTGAAATATTTTCTCCGTGGAGTAGCCCACATTAGGTGAACCATGTTAAATCATGTCTCTCGTGTGTGATGCTTTGTATAATGATTGTTGCTTTAATACTATTTATGTTATCATATGGATTGAAAAGTAAAAAAAATTATCTTATTCTGTTCACCTCCCTCTCAGTATAAGCACATGTTCTTCAGTTTATGGAAAACTAGAAAATATATATCGAATAGATAGAAGAGAAAGCAACTATAGAATTTATAACATTGATAAGGGTTGTTTTTAATAGTATTTATTTCACCTTGCAAAACAGGTATATCTAAGTCTCTTTCTTATAAACGTAAAACTCTTCTTCGTAAGCAAATGCTAGAACTTATTAATCCATGCTTTAACTACAAGTATATCTAAATCTCTTCCTTATAAATGTCAACAAGATTAATAATAAGATCCACCCATTTTAGTTGTAAATATCTAAATCTGTTATAATAAAATCAAATTTTACATTTAAAAACTAATAATTTTATTTAAAATTGTTTAGTTCACTATGGGATTTTGTATTGGTGTTTTTTTTATGTATAGATATACACACCCATGCATTATTTGAAATTTGGACCTCCCAAAAGGAAGCCATACCTTGGACCTACGAGACTAATAATAAGATCCACCCATTTTAGTTGTAAATATTTAAATTTGTTATAATAAAATCAAATTTTATATTTAAAAACTTATAGACACCAAAACAGCACCAATTCGATTATGTGACAACAAGCGCTGATCGCATTGACACACACAACCCCTAAGGCAGTCCCCAGAGGTTAAACAGTGGTCCTAACCACTCCCAAAAGTAGTTTGGAAGGTCAGAGGTCAATTTGGCACCTTTTTGGCACCTTTCTCTATGCTCGTCCCACCTAGGGACGAATACAAACTGGCATTCATCCCACCCAGGGATGAATATCAGCATTCGCCCCAGGGTGAGGCGAATAGCAATTTTGACTGGCAAAAAGTCAAACCTCGATAAGTCCGCCAGTTAACTATAGCTTCAGGCCATGCAATTGTGAGGAACGACTTCAAATCAAGAAGAGAGACTTCAGTCATGCATGTCTTTATTTTAGATACCTCATGTAAGGATATTCTAAATCAAGGAATTATCTTTTCTCTCAAAATAGGACAAATAACTCAAGTGGCACCCTCGCATGCGCAATTCAAACAGAGAGACCCTAGGTCTATAAATTGGTGAGTTTTCTCACCCAAAATATACAGAGAGAAGGAGAATTTGAGCAATGAAGTGCTACCAATTTACATACCTACTTGCGATTTGTGCCTTTCACATCCTTAATCTCTCATTCAAAAGGGAGGTTATTGGGTGATTATTGGAAGCGCAAATCCAAAGCCCAAACCCGAACATTTGGCCACAATATTCCACAAAAAATTTTGAAATAACCCCATAAGAGGTTTTGTACCCATCCCAAGTGGATTTTTACCGAAACAGAGTCCCAAACGGTGGGCGTCCTGCCCCCGGGCGCTCCCCAAACTATCGTAGTTCTAAACGCCCCACCCCAGAATGAATAGAAATTTGTGGTAGATTTATTTGATTTTTATTTTGTATCTTATTCTAGGTTATTCAAATATGCTTTAGTTTAAATTTCATTTCATTCTGAGCAATTTTGTCCAGGTTTTTATCATTTCTCGCCTTCACTAACCTGCAGATGGCATCATCAAAATTTGGGTGATCAAGGCCAAATTGGAGAAATATGACCATCTGGGTCGTCCCAAAACACCCCCAATTAGCTAACCCCAACTTTGGAGGTCATTTGGAGTTTTTGGGATAGGACATTGAAGAGGGTGCTTTCTAACAATTTATTGTAGGTTAATTCGTCCCACCCCGGAGCGAATACAAATCTGTGAGGAATTTCCCGAATGTTATTTTTGTAGTGGATTCTTGGTAAAATATTCATGCTTCTATAAAATTTTTAGGTCGTTCTGATATTATTTGATTATCGGTTTAATATTTTCATGCATACACTAACAGTAGGCCTTGGGAAATACATGTTTTATTCTATCTGCAGGTGCTACTGATCTTTTTTGTTTCCTTGAACACAGGTCTTAGACATCAGAGGAGAAATAAGGAGTCAACAATAATATACACAAGTTGCGGAGATGTTTTTATCCACCCATATTACATGTGGGCACGCGGAAGAAGGATTGCTATCCATGGATGTGATAAGAAACATATTTGACGCTCCTATCCCCTAAAAAGGAATGAGACGTATTGTAACATGACTTTAAAATCATATCAATAAATAAGGCCATATTCTATATTGCTTTTATCTTGTGTCAATTCGTCTATGTCCTTTCTTTTTATGCATTTTTCAATACATAGGCTTTTAGTGTTAAGTTTGGTTTTAAAAGCATCGCACTTGGCAAATTCCTTTTTTGTTTCCATATCCTCATGCTTTCAGTGGCGATCACGATGGGACCTCTGTCCCTTTATTTTAATATTAACTTTCTGATCAAAATTTGCTTGGTTTTGCTTACAAGTACCAAGTTTTTAGACACTGGACTACTGTTCATTTCAGTCTATGGCGAATACAGAGCTGGAATTCATCTTACCCAGGGAAAAATAGGACTTCGTCCTACCCTGGAATGAATACAGATTTGTTATTCATCTCACCCCGGTACGAATAGCTCTCTAGGAAATTTTAGGGCAGAAATTCAGAGATATCCAATTTGGGCAGAGAAGAGGTAGGGGTCCTAAACACCTTCTGTCAATTTTTTGCTTTCTGTTTTCTGTTATCTGATTATTTTCTTGCATAGGAGAGTTTGAATGCTTGTTTCCTTCATTTATGTAGCTTAAAAATAACCCCACACACCACGTGGTAATTTAAAACAACAAGGAGTTGGTCGTAAAACCCTAACCCTTGAACAAGACCAACGGTGGATTTCATCACCACCTTGGCTTGAGATATTGCATACATAACCTTGATCGTGATTGTTGCTAGACATAAATCCTGATGAAAGCTGACCAAGTGTAATGGGGGTGATTCCCAGTGCATGAGGATAAGTCTTCTATGGTAGGTGTCATAAACAGAGAGATTCCCCTTTTGTACCGCCTATGTTCCACGTACCATCTGCTCTCACGTACCAATAGTCTCCCTCACGTAAGTGCAATTATATAGAGAGGTTGGTATATCGGTCTGGCAATGGTATATCGAAGGGGTGACCATTTTTGGGGAGTCATAATAGCCATCATACTGCATTTCAACATTCTTTACACAAGCTTTCAAAACAACAAAAAAAATTCAAAACACACTAAGCCATATTTTAGGGCACACTTTTAATCTTTAAACGAGATAACCATTGCATTGATTGTGTGTTTCTTTTCTGTTTAAGTGTAGCATAAAAAAAAAATCTTAAAAGAAGATAAAAACGTACACATCTTTAGGTAAACATCACCATGGTGTACACCCGTAGTCGAGCCCAATCACGGGCAAGCGCTGCAAAAAGTGTGCAAAGGGGGACAAGTCACCTCCGATATAGTCCTGAGGACTTAGTCATCCTGCCTTGGTGGCATGGCACCCAAGATAGTCCACATCATGCCATAACAGAACAGGACTATAGGGGAACCTCTTTGAGGGGCACCCCCACTCAGCATAGATCCTTTCAAGAGAACTTACACGTAGCACTCAACATAGAAAGGCCTCCCTTAGACGCTCGTTATGAGTTGCCTAGTGATGAAGTGTTAGAGCAACAGAGGGTCCAGAAGGAGGGACCACATGATTTCGTCATCCCTCCTCTACCCCGTATTACTGTTAGAAACACTAGACAATATCCAGAGTATCAGGCTCTCCAGACAGGGCAAGACAATTCTGCCCGCACCTTTTATGCATATGAAATGGAGTACGAGGAATACCACTACATTCCTCAAGAGCAGCACACAGCACGAGAACGATGCACCTCCGCACCCGCTATGTATCAGGATCGCCCATTGAGGCCGGAGCCTTAAGTAAATGTCGTTAACCTCGATAGAGGGAAGCAACCCATAGGGTTCTCGGATCACCATGACTGAGATAGACATGTAGGAGAGGCTTCTAGGCTTCCTAAACATGAGACGGCAGAACAAATTTACTTGGCATTTGCCAGACATGTCGCCCGCCAAGCGCAAATCACATAGCTCAGGCAAGATCAACAACAATTAGAACATCTGTGTCACCTTAACAAAGAGCGCATTCAGCATCAGACAATCGAATTGCTCCTGAACAAGATGCCCGAGAAGGTCCTAACTCCTCGCGCACATAAAGTAGAAGTGTAGGAGAGGCATAACCCTTTAGTGCGAGACAGGTCACCTCGTCAAGTACTGCCTCCAATACCTCCTAGGCCTGAGCAGGAGACCACTCCTAGAAACAATGATGGGCACCCTCCACGGGCACCCACCTATGCTTATAGGTCTCGACCAGGCATTCCTAAAGAAGCCTATGAGGAATATGAACAAGAAGAAGAGTCGACTGAAACGCCCTACCAAGGCAGAGGGGGTGCTACCCAGCTACCCCTCCATAGGCCTCCAGTTCCCCGTAACGCACGACAAGATAAAACCAAGGAGGAAGAGATCAAATCCTTCGATGCATATAAAGCGCTGCTAGAGCGCTTAGAATCTATGGAGATCAAGACTTCTAGGCCCCAAAATCCCACTTTACGCCAACTTCGTAGTCATCCTGTGCTTCCATCAGTTCCGACACCTCCATACCCTGAACACTTTAAACTACCCTAGTTGGCACTCTTTAGAGGGGAGGAGGATGCCCAAGAGCATGTGACTAGGTTCCTGAGCCAATGCTTTGGCATTCAGGACAATGATGCTTTGTTACTAAGAACATTTATAACCACATTCGTAGGCCCTACCTCGGATTGGTTCACTTAGTTACCAAAACATAGCATCGATAACTTGGATCAGCTAGTGGACGCATTCCTAGAATGCTTCGCCTTCAACACCAAGAAAAAGGCGTCACTAAGCGACCTAGCTAGCCTCAAACAGTATGAGGAAGATACCATGGCGGCATATGGGAACCGATGGAGGACGCTACTTTCAAAGCTGCCCTACCTCCCTCCCATGTCCGACCTAACCCAAATGTTCTCAAAGAGTTGTTTGAGATCGATCTTCGTGCTATTGTAGCTGTAGAAATATGCCACTTTAGAGGAAACTCTGGCACAAGCCAGAATCATTGAGGAGATCAAGATACAGGATAGCGAGATCGCCAAACCTAAGAAGAAAGAATGGAACAAGAACACCAAAATAGGGACCACACAATGAAACCCATTGCGGTCAATTAGGTTGCTATCAACATCCCTAAGCTTGCACAAGCAACACAACATCAAAAGGCTAACTATAAGGTGGTGCCTCCTAACAATTATGATAGAGAAAACCGTAGGCAGGAGAAAAATTAGCAGCATTGCCCTAGGTGACAATTTACACCTTACACAGAGTCCAAAGACTCCCTGTTTGACCACTTGTCAGCGGTGAACTTGATTAACCTGCCAGAGATTCAAACTATAGATCCCAATGCACCAAAGCCTAAGGGGTACTGAGAGGACTTGAACTGTAGGTTCCACAGATGGAAGGGACATGACCTTAATGCATGTTGGAAGTTCAAAGGTTTGGTACAAGATCTAATCGACAATAAGACATTGGCGGTGGACAACCCCGTAGCGCCAAACAACCAACATATGGGAGTCTTCAGAGATCCCTTGCCTGCCCATGATGTGCGGGCAAAACCCCTTCAAGTCAATGAGGTGCAACAGAATTGCCCCATGCAGGGGTATGTAGGGATGATAAGCATAGTGACTAGGAACAAGAGGTACCCAAGAGCTGCCCCCACGACAACCACAAGAGAGGTTCCATCGACGTCACAACCTCAATAGCACCCTACGCAACTTCCCCCACCTAGACCAGTGGCCACGATTCGGACTAGACTTACCCAAATTCTAAGGACCACGTCGGCTAGGCTCTCCATATACGAGATCATTCAATAATCAGCACCCCATAGGGAGGCTCTAATGGAGATATTAAAAGCCATCGAGCTGCAACCCCACGAAGCAAACTCTTTCAACAACTTTGTGGGACATGTAAAATAATGTATAGAACCAGTCATCACCTTTAGAGAAGATGAATTAAAATCAGTGACTGGTGATATGGCGAATCCACCCCTGCACGTCATTGCGCGGGTCAACGAGATTTCATATAAGAGAGTATTGGTGGACACTGGTTCGTCCAGTAATATCATGACAACAGTAGCATCAAAACATCTAAAGTTGTCGACATCTCACATCGTGGCCTCCACCTATACACTGCGAGCATTTAATGATGCAATATGCTCAATAGTTGGCACAATTGTCCTACCCATCCAAGTGGAACAAAAGACTATTCATACATTGTGCCACATCTTGGAAGGTGATATGGCCTATAATATTTTGCTGGGGTAGCCTTGGATCAGGGACATGAAGTGTGTCCCTTCTATAGCTCATCAGTGTTTAAAGTATACATTTGAAGGATAGGTGCATGTAGTCTCGGTAGACTTAGAGCCCTTCAAGTACTACAATATAGTTCAATTCATGTCACAGTCGACCCTACCATCAACACATTTGAATTTTTAGTTGAATCCATCTAACCAGGGTCTGATTTCATAGGCATCCCCATTGTTGAGTCCAAATCCTTGGCAGGGTCCATCTTCCTTATCTGGTCCTTCACCAATGATGCCACCAACGGTGGCCACACCAAAGGACAAGGGAAAGAAACCCCTAGAAGAGGAACCACCCCTCGTCTCAACCATCTCTATCGAAGAGATGCCTAGCAGAATGGAAGTCGAGACGCCTAGTTCACCCCATATGGAGTGGAATTAGGAAGGACTCCCATTCGCTCCCCCTCAACTGCCAACGGTCACCGTTGAGATGGCCAACATGGGTCTAAGGGAGTATCTAGTGAGGAACATTATAGCAACACCCACACTTGAGTCCATGCAGGACATGGGGAGACCTCGACTCCCCATCGGCTCTATGGTTCCTTGACGAATTGACGTTGCTCGACGAACGACGCGTTAATGCTCTTGAGCATTTGCGTATCTATCAAGAGCGACTTAAGAAAGCATATAACATGAAGGTCCACCTAAGGGAATTTCAGGTTGGTGACTTGGTCTTAAAAGAGAACCAGAAAAATTCTAATTTGTCGTCCCATCTAAGTGACAAGTTCACGGAAAACTGGTTAGGTCCTTATGTGATTGATAGTAGAATAGGACCTGGAACATACCGGCTCACCTCTCTTGAAGGAATCAAGGAGCTAGAACCCTTGAACATCAATCATTTGAGGCCATTCCACATTTAGAGAGCCATAGCCCACCCAAAAGCTCCAAGGATTTTCACAATCGCTTGGTCAACCCAAAATACCCCAAAGGTATCTATAAACCCTTTGGTCAAACCAAAATCTCCAAGGATTTTCACAATCGCTTGGTCAACCCAAAATGCCCCAAAGGTATCTATAAAACCTTTGGTCAAACCAAAAGCTCCAAGGATTTTCACAATCGCTTGGTCAACCCCAAAAATGCCCCAAAGGTATCCATAAACCCTTTGGTAAAACCAAAAGCTCCAAGGGTTACCATAACCGCTTGGTCAAAACAAAAAACAAAACAAAAAAAACAAACAAAACCAATAAAATCATCAAAAATAAACAAAAAAAATTGTATCTCAATTTCATGCATACTCACAAAATACAAAAATATAGGTTGCATTAGGCATCCCATCCATACATTGCATATTTGCTAGGTCATACAAGTCCAAAGCACCATAGATTATACTTACTTGGCAATTCCATACTTTTCCACATCAAATCCATTTTATAAATGCATACATCCAGAATAACACCATCGCCATTTTTAGCATAGTCAGTTGTCTCCTAATGTATATAGGGTTTTCGTCATTTAGCTATCTTTAAATTGCTAGCCAAAAACTGTACACAGTTAAACGGAATTTACACGGGAAAGTTTTACTTGGGTCAAGCCTCATTACGTAACATCCCTACACAAGTTAAAACACATAAAATAATTCCTAAGTTGTGTGAACGCAAGAGAAACCTACAAAGCAGTCTAGGGTACCATAGGTGAAATATTAGCCTGCTCATCCCCCTGTGTGAATGGTTCAAGAGTGTTGAGAATTGACAAAAGGACAAGCTCTTCCCCATCAATTCCCCTTAATAAATAGTGGTTTTCACCACTACCAAAAATCCCAATCACCATTGGTCCCTAAGGTTGTAAGGATTCATACTACACGTCCCTACCAAGGATGGGTAGTCATCCCCAAAGCCTAAACGGATCGATGCCATTCAACAACAAAATTCCCACAAGCCATCATCACCACTCACCTTTGGTCCCTAAGGTTGTAAGGATTCATACTACATGTCCCTGAACAGGATGGGTAGTCATCCCCAAGGCTTAAAATATCAATGCCCTTACTTCATAATCTCCATCATCCCCTTGGTTCCCAAAGTCATAAGGATTCGTACTACACGTCCCTGAATAGGATGGGTAGTCATCCCCAAGGCCAAAAGGATCAAGGTCATTCATACGCCAAAAACATACAAGCTCAACCTTACAAAGCTCAAAAGCCAAAATCAAATAACAGTGGTTATCACCACTATTCAAAATCCTTGCTCAACAAAAAAAATAAAAATAAAGCGAAAAATAAACAATGATTTTCATCATTATGTATACGAGCAAGTATCCTAAAACATTGAGTGAATCAAAATCTTGAACTTGAATCCCTGGAATTCTCAACATTCGAAAACCATCTAGGTGATCCTCATTACGGGTTTGGTGGACAACCTACCTGGCAATGGTAGTATCCTAAACACATGACAATATGTCTATCACATTAGCTTTGCGTGTGAGCAGACCAATGTTTGCATGTGGATGAGCTAGCTTATGGTACCTTAGATTGTCCCATGGATTAATCTTACTAAATACAACAACGGAGTTAGTGGAGCTAATTAGGTGATCCTCAGTCTAGGTTTGGTTGATAGCCTATCTGGCACTGGCGGTATCCTGACCAATACCACATAAATGAACTCAATTGCACACATAGGGATGTGAAATAACTTGGTCAAACTCAAGTCTAATTTATACCTTGTTCAAAAGTCTTGTGAGATAAATGTACAGTTTTGGCTAGTTAGTTAAAATATCTAAATCTCATAAAATCTTAACTACATTTTTTAAACAACTAGTACATTTCATTACATTCGTCTCCATCAAAAAATACAAAAATAAATAAAAAACAAATTTCTCACATGCAAAGTCATTCCACAAAGCCATCACCTAAGTACAGAAAGCCAGTAAATCTTGTACAGTCTATGGTGCCATCGACAAGTTATCAACAACTTATTTCATTCATTCCATATGCATACATCATATAAATTAGAAACATCGCATTCATAATACCACATGCATACATCATCATAAATAACTGTGCATAAATAGAAAACAAACCATGCAAAGTGCATAAACACCAAAAAAGATTCATCTATATATATATCATCAAAAATGCCCACAGGCTACAATGAACCGATCCTCTAACCTCGCAACAAAAGCCAAAAGCTCAAAAACCCCCAAGCCTAGGGCGTCGGCCACCATGATCACGCAAGATCGATGCGACAAGAACTACCCCCATGGTGTGGGTCCTATGGGACCTCTCAGGGCGACTGTTGCTTGCCCCTACATCACGCCCACTAGTGCCCCCCTTATCTAGCCGCCTGCGATAAGACGATGTTGACTGCTCAGTATCGCTGTCTCTCGTTCGACGTGAAGAGCCACATCCAGGGGGCTTAGGTAACCGCCCAACGAGGCGGATAATCTCTCCCTCCATATCCATCCGATGCCAAAACCACTTTGCCTCCCACCAACGGTAATAAGCTACTACATCATTGTGTTGTGCCAATTTCTTCTCCTTCTTTGCCAGCTGTGCCCATAGGAGATCCCTCTCCCGTATAGCATTGGTGTCCCCATCCCCCTGATGGTCTGCAGCAAATGCATTCTCCTGCTTTTCCAGCCAAGTTCGTAGGAGATCCCTCTCCTACAAAGCCTCTCCCAGCTCCTCATCTCATCTCCACAGTAGGTCCTCCAATCACGCCATCTCAGCACGATGCCTTGCCTCCACATCCTCTGAAACTGCCTGAGGCATCGACGAATCCGAGACAGTCGCCTGCTCTGGATCCCACTACTCCAAGACTTCCTGCATCTCCGGCTGATCTGGCACCCCAAACTCCCCTCCAACATCCTCAACCTCCACCATGTCCGCATCATCCAGCGGAGCACCCCAGCCCTCTCCTGGTGCCTCTGCACCCTCATCACCTGCTGCCCTACCTAGAGGCCCCTCGCCTTGCCATCACCGTAGCATCCACCACTGCTCATACTCAATGGTAACCCCAATGTCATCCATGTCTGGGGCATCAATCGTTGTATCTGGATCCTCCCCCAACGGTGCAATGACTGGCCGATCCAAAGTCCTCTCGTCCCCCCGACGCTGATAGATCACGGGCTCCCCAGGCAACCCCTGGTGCACCCCAAACTGTCATGTAACCCGGCTGTACGGGAAGAACTCCTGCTTGTTCCCGTGTCACCCAATCATCCATCGCCCCCTACGAACCCATTGGAGCCACTCTCCAGCCTCAGGCCAGGCTAGATAGTCCCGATAGGGGTGCCAAAACACCTCCCCTGGTGTAAGCTAAGCAAAGGCATCGGCATAGTGCCCTATGGCACCTGCCCACCACCGACTTTGTCCCTGCTCCTCAGACCGATGCCATAGTGCCCCATAACCAATCTCTCGATCTACCATCTCTGCTCGAGTCGTCCATGGCAGCCCCACCAGCCTCTCCACTGCTATGTGCTGCTATGCCCAACACTACAACAAGTAGCTACAACTGATCCCCTTTCACCTTCGATAGCGGACCTCGTACATCTCATCATAGAGCTGTGCCAGTAGATTCTATCCCCATCTCATGATCATCGGTGCATCCATAGGACACTCCACCAACCGAACCACCACCTCTAGCAGGTTCCACGGGAACCTCGTGCCCGATGAGTCGGGTAGCAGCATGTTGGAAATGAAGCCCATCAGTAATGCGTGCCTCACTCCCAACACACCCCTCTCTAGCCACCATCAAACCAGTATGCCACCAATCTGGTAGTCGCCCTCTGCCTTCTCCACTGGGTTGTCCACCCCCATCTCGTCTCCATGTCCAAAGCAGCATGTCAACACTGTTGTTCGTTGATCCCGCGGCGTCGTCCGGATCGGCAGTCCGTCTATCGGAATCTAAAGAATTCGATAGACATCCTCTAAGGTCACCGTCATCTCCCCTGTTGGGAGATGGAAGGTGTTGGTCCGGGGATCCCATAAGTTGATCAGGGCCGTCATATAGGCCTGATCCTCAACCACTGGCTCCAGTCGAGTCACCTGCTTGAGCCCAAGGGCATCAAGCCAATCCCAGTCAGCCAAAGTTAGCGCCTCTCGCGCTTCAGTGAAAATCGTGGGCACACGATACCGGCTCTTCACAACCTGCAAAAGAAAACAACACAAAAACATTAAAACAATGAAAAACTGTACAGCAAGGCATAAAAATGTATAGCCAAAAACATAACAAAATTCCAAAACTAATTTGTCCGTTCTAGGGTTTTAACTCTAACTAATAAATTGACAAACAAACAACACAAATTCAAAAAATTAATTTGTCAGTTCTAGGGTTTTAACTCTAACTGATAAATTGAAAAACTAACAACAAAAATTCCAAAATTCCAAAATTAATTTGTCAATTCTAGGGTTTTAACTCTAACTAATAAATTAAAAACAAAAAAATTCAAAACATCGTTTGTCAGTCCTAGGGTTTTTAACTCTAAGTCTAAAACTAATACATTAAAAACCAAAAACATTCAAATAATAATTTTTTAGTTCCTAGGGTTTGTACTCTAACAGTCAACTGATAAATTACAACAAAAACACAAACAAAATTCAAAAATAATTTTTTAGTTCCTAGGGTTTTTAACTCTAAGTCTAAAACTGATAAATTAAAAACAAACAAAAACATTCAAAAAATGGTTTGTTAGTACCTAGGGTTTCACTCTAAAGGTCAACTGATAAATTAAAAACACAAACAAAAACAACAAAAATAACTAGGGTTGAGCTACATGTTTTTACGCTCAGTTTTACCCTACGTTTTTAACCTAAGTTTTAATCTTTGTTCCATTAGGGTTAAGCGAAATTTTTAAGTTACGTTCTAAACTAAGTTTTTTAGCTAAGTTTTAAATTAAACTTCTGATCTTTGTTTAACTAGGGTTTAACTAAGTTTTAATCTAAGTGTTAATTTTTTTTTTTTTTTTGCTAGTCTAAGGTTTCATTTTAATTTGAAAAACAAAATACAAAAGATAAAACAACAAAACAAATTGCGATTTTCCAAACTGTAGCAAACAAACAATAAAGAGGAAGGGCACTCACTGGTCTCACTTCGGCTCTGCCGCTGGAGGATCCAATCCATGAACTCATGGTAGGAAAATTTTGGCAGCGCTTCGCTTCGCAGAATTGACCTCCTCCTCCTCAGAGCTCCAAATCGCCAGGAAAAACAAATGCAAATGAGCCCAAAACCCAATTTTGGCCTTTAAATAGGCTTTTTGAGCCTGTACTCGTTCCCCCTTGGGACGAGCGCTCTAGTTAGCACTCGTACCTCCCAAGGATGAATACTAAACAAGAATTCATCCCACCCAAGGACGAATACAGAGCAAAAATTTCAAAAACAGCAAAAAAATGCACAAAAATGCACCAAAAACAAGCAATAAAACTGTCCAATGAGAGTGCTTTTGCACTTGACATTCTGGGCATGCAAACCAGATGTCGAGGTCACAAATCCTCACTATCCTCTTCCCTAAGAAGGCTACCATAGTCGGACCGCTCCACGGGAGGATAGATTGCAGAGAATTTCATCCCCAAACGGCGTCGCAAAATGGGTCAAAACCCAACCAAAAATAGCAATAACATTGTCGAATGAAGGCGCCTTTGCGCTTGACATTCTTGGCATCCAAAACAGACGTTGGGGTCACCAATTGTCCCTATCCTACTCCCTAAGAAGGCTATCATAGCCGGACCGCTCCACGGGAGGACGGATTTTTGACAATTTCAGCTCCAAAATGTGTCACACAAAGGGTTCACACCCACCAAAAATAGGTTAGAATGTTCGAAAACTGCTTTTGCATTCAACGGTAAACAACTGAAGGTACCCTTACCTAAGTCATCTTGGGTCAAAAGACTCGTCACTTTTCTCATGTCGGTCATTCCCTCATCGATTTGTCGCTTAAGGGGATAGTCACACTTAGTCACCAATCAACAAAAACATACCCAATCAAGGAAATGGTATGCATTCAAAGGATCATTGACAAAGACAATTATGCTCATGCTTGGGGCAGCAAACAAGCAATAATCACAAGCTAATCAAACACTTGGTATTCATGAATCATGAACTCAAAGTTCTCACAGACAAAAGGTTGCGCCCTTTGCCTATACATGACTGATCAATGTCCAAGCTCAAGTAACACCTCACTGAACAAGGTTAACACTTGAATTAATTTCCTTAGCTCGTCAAAAGCATGGATTCAAGAATGTGTGCCATTTCCATACTTGGGGCATCAAAATTTGGTTAGGTTACTGAGAAACCCTAATCATTAGTGCTTTGGTTATCTATTTTTGCTCGACGCTGTGCCTTGCACAGTGCATCCCAAAAAGGGGCATCTATAGACACCAAAATAGCACCAATCCGATTATGTGACAACAAGCGTTGATCGCATTGACACACACAGCCCCCCAGGGCAGCCCCCCAGAGGTTAAACAGTGGTCCTAACCACTCCCAAAAGTAGTTTGGAAGGTCAAAGATCAATTTGGCACCTTGCTCTCTGCTCGTCCCACCCAGGGACGAATACAAACTGGCATTCATCCCACCCAAGGACGAATATCAGCATTCACCCTAGGGTGAGGCGAATAGCAAGTTTGACTGGCAAAAAGTCAAACCTCGACAAGTCCGCCAGTTAACTACAGCTTCAGGCCATGTAATTGCGAGGAAAAGCTTCAAATCAAGAAGAGAGACTTCAGTCATGCATGTATTTATTTTAGAGACCTCATGCAAGGAGATTCTAAATCAGGGAATTATCTTTTCTCTCAAAATAGGACAAACAACTCAAGTGGCGCCCTCGCATGCGCAATTCAAACAAAGAGACCCTAGGTCTATAAATTGGTGAGTTTTCTCACCCAAAAGATATAGATAGAAGGAGCATTTGAGCAATGAAGTGTTGCCAATTTACATACCTACTTGCGATTTGTGCCTTTCACATCCTTAATCTCTCATTCAAAAGGGAGGTTATTGGGTGATTATTGGAAGCGCAAATCTGAAGCCCAAACCCGGACATTTGGCCATAATATTCTACAAAATTTGTCGACATAACCCCATAAGAGGTTTTGGACCCATCCCAAGTGGATTGGTGCCGAAACAGAGTCCCAAACGGTGGGCGTCTTGCCCCCAGGCGCTCCCCAAACTGTCGCAGTTCTAAACGCCCCACCTCGGAACGAATAGAAATCTGTGGCAAATTTCTTTGATTTTTCTTTTGCATCTTATTCTAGGTTATTCAAATAGGCTGTAGTTTAAATTTCATTTCATTCTGAGGAATTTTGACCAGGTTTTTATCATTTCCCACCTTCACTAACCTACAGATGGTATCATCAAAATTTGGGTGATTGAGGCCAAATTAGAGAAATTTGACCATCTGGGTCATCCCAAAACACCCCCAATTAGCTAACCTCAACTTTGGAGGTCATTTTGAGTTTTTGGGATAGGACATTGAAGAGGGTGCTTTCTGATAATTTATTATAGGTTAATTCGTCCCGCCCCAGAGCGAATACAAATCTGTAAGGAATTTCCCCACTGTTCTTTTTACAGTGGCTTCTTGGTAACATATTCATGCTTCTATCAAATTTTTAGGTCGTTCTGATATTATTTGATTATCGGTTTAATATTTTCATGCATACACTAACAGTAGGCCTTGGGAAATACATGTTTTATTCTATCTGCAGGTGCTAATGATATTTTATGTTTCCTTGAACGCAGGTCTTCAACATCAGAGGAATAGGAATGAGTCAACAATCATATACACAAGTGGTGACGACATTTTGGTATCCATGGATTGCTATCCATGGATGTGATAAGAAACATATTTGATGCTCCTATCCCCTCAAAAGGAAGGAGACGTATTGTAACACGACTTTAAAAGCATATCAATAAATAAGGCCGTATTCTATATTGCTTTTATCTTGTGTCAATTTGTCTATGTCCTTTCTTTTAATGCATTTTTCAATACATAGGCTTTTAGCGTTAAGTTTGGTTTTAAAAGCATCGCACTTGGCAAATTCCTTTTTTGTTTCCGTATCCTCGTGCTTTCAAAACTAATAATTTTATTTAAAATTGTTTAGTTCACTATGGGATTTTGCATTGGTGTTTTTTTTTTATGTATAGATATACACACCCATGCATGATTTGAACTTTGGACCTCCCAAAAGGAAGCCATACCTTGGACCTACCAAAGGGAAGCCATAGCCCAAACTGTTGAGTTGTCGGGTGGGATTATAACTAGTTTAATACAAATGAAAACATTTGTTAGTTGTGTTTTTTTTTATTATTATTCATAGGGGAGAGTTGGTTACATCCATAGTCCTTTTTTATTATCAAGCAGGGTTCAGGGTTGTCCCCAACAACACTTATTCCACCTCATTGTTTTATAATTCGGTATGAAGGGGTTGTCCCCAACAACACATATTCCACCTAGTTGTTTTATAACCCAGTGTGAAGGGGTTGTCCCCAATAGCATCTATTCTACCTTGTTGTTTTATAACCCGATACGAAGAGGATCACTATCGGCTAGGTGAAATACCACCTATCACTTGGGATTGGTACCACCGTTGGTTGGTTGACTAGGTCAAACTACTACCCTTGCAAATAGGCATGCCTAAGTCTCTTCTTCATAAACGCCAAACTCTTATTTGAAAAAAAAATGCTAGAACTTATCAGTCCACCTAGGGTTGGAAGACCACTTGTCATTCAGGATTGGTACCACCGTTAGTTGGTTGACTAGGTCAAACTACTACCCTTGCAAATAAGCATGCCTAAGCCTCTTCCTCATAAATGCTACTCTTATTCATAAAAAAAATGCTAGAACTTATCAATCCACTTAGAGTTGTGCTTTAACTACGTAAACAAAAGTTGTAAAATTTTATTTTTGACTTGTATTTACTAGTAGTCAATTAATTTGTATGTTCAATTTTATTAGTGATACGGTAGTTTATGTTGGAAATATGAGCAAGGTTTGTTGTCATTGATGTCAAGAAGAAAGCAAGGTTTGTCGTCATTAATGTCAGGAGGATGATGACCAAGTTTCAATGTCATCAATGCATTTATGTCAAAAGGTTGATGTCCAAATTCCGGTGTTATTAATGTTCTCTAGTGGTTTTTCCAGCAAGGCAAAGAAGCAGGTTGATAAAAATAATAATATTATAATATTTTCCGATTATAGTTTGGTGTGAAGAGAAACAAAGGTCATGGAGTGATAAAATTATTATTTCCCCAAAAGACCCATGTAAAAGGTTATAAAGTCCTAAGTTTAAATTATTTAAATTTAAATATTTTACCCTAAGGTAAAATTTAAATTTAAATTAATTTAAAAGTGCCATAATTCAAAATTCGAATTAATTTGAATTCAAAATAATTAAAAGCGCTGACATGTTCTAAAAATTGATAAAGCATATATAAGGTGGTAAGTTCCACCTTGGGAAGGTATCCATGCAATTCATTTAAATGAAAGGAAATAGTGCGCCAAGGACTAAGAAGGAAAATCTCATGTGCTTTTTAACCCTTTGAGGAGGCAGACCAAGGAACAAGGTAGAGAGGAACGTCGATTAAATCACAGAAGTGTTGGCAGCGTGGTTGGCAGCCAGGGCAGTGGTAAGTCGCTTGTAGGCAACAGGTCACAGGTTTGAATCTGCGTGATAGTGATTTTGGAAGGCAAAAGTTCAATTTGACTTTTGCATTGTCGAAGTGGTTAAATAGGAAGGTGTGAGCCTTATTCGTCACGTGAAGGCACATAGCCCACTTGGTGTGTGTGCGCTATGTGGAGGCACTTGGGAGAATGGGATCGATGGATCGAATCTCATCGAAAGCTTTTTGGGCAAAATTACAAGGTATGCACTATTGCTAAGGTTTATCATTGCATTCAAAAATTACAAAGGTGGACATTTAATTTTTAATTTCCTAAGGTCTTGTTAATTAAAATTTGCATAGTTAAAAGAGTTTATGAGTTATAAAAGGGAGATAAAAGGGTATGCAAAGTTTTAATTTGTGTGTTTGATTTTTAAGTGGTTAAAAGGAGTAATAAGGTATGCCAAAGATGTTAGATGTTATTTGTTGAAATAAAGTGATATTATAAATTGATTTGAAAGGAGAAATAAGGCATAGTTGATTTTTGATATTTTGGCATGGTGAAATATTTTTGAAAGAAAATATTGAGGATAAAATTGTGATATCTAACCATTGAGATTGTCAAAGAGGTTGAGTGTGATTGAGACAAGTTTTGAGATCCAATCTTCTTCAAACCAAAGGTATGGGTATATCTTCCTTGTGAGTGAAATATTGTTGGATGTTGTGAATGCTAAGTTGGAGTGAAAAGGTTTGTTTGATAAGAATTGTTGAGAAAGCTTTCATGTGCATGATTGGTAAATGTTTGTGAAGACATTTAGGTGAGAACTCGAGAACTATCTTGAACTAGGGTTTTGAGAAAGATCATGAGTATCATTTTTATGTGAGATTGTTTGATAAGCATTGTTGGAAATATATGAATAAACTTTCATATGCTTGGTTAAGGTTTGTAAGCAAATTATGCTTCATTGAGTGATTGGTTGATTGAGCATAATTGATTGAAAGTGTTGGAGTGATAGTTCTAGTTCTATGAAAAAAATTGTTTTATGTTCTAAATTGATTTAAAAAGGGTTTTCTGTGAAATATTGAGTTGATTTTTATATGCAAGTTTTGAAATTGATTTGAGGCAAGTCTTGGTGAAGACTTGTGGACAGATTAGTGTAAGCTTTTGTGGAAGCTTACAATGCAAAATTGAGGTAAGTCTTTGATAAGACTTGAGAGCAGAGTTGATTGATTGATTTGTTCAAACCTTGAGTTAAGATTTGGGGCAGATCTAGCAAATTTGATTTGTGATTGAGTCAAGCTTTGTGTTAAGGCTTGAGGACAGATTTGAGGATAGATTTTGATGTAGATTTGAGGACAAGTTTGTGCTAGACCAGAGACAAAGATTGAGCAGATTTGTGCTAGACCGAAGGACTGTATTTAGTGCAGGTCAGAGATAGAGTTTGATCAGATTTGTGCTAGATCAAAGTACTGTGTTTAGTGCAAATTAGAGACAGAGTTTGAGCAAATTTATGCTAGATCAAAGGATAGTGTTTAGTATAAATTTGAGATAGATATTGAGCAGAGCTTTGGAGGTGACAGAGTAGAGGACAGTAGTCTCCAATGGATAGATATCCATTAGTCAGGGTAGAGAATATAGAGGTCTTTAGTGGAGAGAGATCCATAATTTAGAGGCAGTGAAGGCAATAGTCTTCTAGAGGATCACCAGCTAGAGCAAAGGAGAAGAAGTTATCCTATGGATAAAGATCCATTAAATTTATTAGGGGATAGGTATCTCCTTTGGACAGAGATCCATAAACATTGTAATAGAGAAAGGATTCCCAAGATATTTGTTGAGAAAATTTTAGTGAAATATTTTCTCCATGGAGTAGCCCACATTGGGTGAACCACGTTAAATCATGTCTCTCATGTGTGTGATGCTTTGTGTAATGATTGTTGCTTTAATATTATTGATTTTATCATATGGATTGAAAAGTAAAAAAATTTATCCTATACTGTTCACCCCCCCTCTTAGTATAAGCACATGTTCTCCAGTTTATGGAAAACCAAAAAATATATATTGAATAGATAGAAGAGAAAGATTTTAATATTGATAAATTATAGAATTTATAACATTGATAGGGGTTGTTTTTAATAGTATTTACTTCACCTTGCAAACAGGTATATCTAAGTCTCTTTCTTATAAATGCCAAACTCCTCTTCATAAAAAAATGCTAGAACTTATGAATCCATGCTTTAACTACAAGTATATCTAAGTCTCTTCCTTATAAATGCCAAAATCTTCTTCGTAAACAAACTCTAGAACTTATCAATCCATGCTTTAACTATATAAACAAAAGTTGTAAAAAAAAAAAATTGACTTGTATTTAGTAGTAGTTAATTAATTTGTATGTTAAATTTTATAAGTGATAGGTAGGTTATGGAAAACCAGAAAATATATATTGAATAGATAGAAGAGAAAGCTTTTAACATTGACAAATTATAAAATTTATAATATTGTATTATTTAAGAAATATATATTTTTTATTTTTTAAGAAAATAAATAAGGTTATATAATATTAGTGGATTTGATTTATTATTTTTTATGTGGTAAGTTTTTTTGAAATAAACTATGTGATGTTAATTTTTTAAAATAAATTATATGTGATTTTTTATTAAAGTTATTTTTATCAAAAATTATAAAATATTATATTTTTTATTAGGTTAATTATATTATGTTTAACTTATCTTTTTATCAAAGATATTTTTTAATTTTTTTATACTAATTTCTTTCATCTTCTTCAAAATGTTGTATTTTCATTAAGTGTTTGATGATATCATTCTCATTAAAATATAAAACCACCCTTAACTAATTATCTTCTAAAATTTGACTTTTTTCGAAACATTGAGCAATATTATAATAGGCTAAATTATATGCTATCCTCTTTCCTCCTTTATAGATGTGCTAATGAGACATCCAAAATAATGTTACTTTTTTTAGCTGTTACATCTATTTTTCATGATAATGTTAATAAATTTTGAATCTCCTTAAATTGAAATAATTTCCACTCTTTTCAATAGTAATCTTGATCTCCATTGAAATTACCCTAGGGTTTGTTAGTCAAATTTCCATATAATTATAAGTGAGAAGAAACTTTTCATCATTATTTTAAAAAATACCTAGTCTCATAAGACTCTTCTTGTAGACATAAAAATGCACCATACCATGAAAATAAACGAAGATGCAATATAAATTGTCAATAAACACTTTTGAATACAATGTGACCCTTTGAAGGGTATTTTACAAATGCTATAGTTCAAGAGGAAGGGGGGTGACCTTTTTTACATCAAGGACTTTTGGTGCAATCTCCTTTTTCATGCCACAATTAAGTTGTGGGTGGGTTTTCTTGAGCTTTTGGGACCACCCTAATGCTCTATCGATTGCATAGTATATGCACACTGTAGACACTAAAATCTAGTCAATCCAATTATGCTACCAAAAGCAACGGCTAAAATGACATACCAAGGCCCCTAGGGCAGCCCTCAGTAGGTATACAGTGGTTCTAACCACTCAGTGCAAGGTTTTGAAAGGTTTCAGGCCACTGTTGGGACCTTTTGAACACCCTGTTTCTATTCGTCCCACCTTGGGACGAATACAAATCCTATTTATCCCACCCTGGAGCGAATAGAATCATTCGTCTCAAGGTGGAACGAATAGCAGGTTTGATCGAAAAAAAATCAAATCTAGAAAAATGATAAACATTAAATATTATGTGGTAAACATTTTTCATTCATTTACAAATTGAATTACATTAGCATTTATACATTGTACTTTTCCTTTCATTTACTAATTGAATTCCTTTAAAATTGATACATTGTACTAGCTATTTTCAATATCAAGTACTAAAAGTCGACTTTGCTTTAATATTAACAATGTAATTTGTTTTCTCAAGTAATAGATATGCATGTATTTAATTGTCCTTCCTTCCCTTAAAAATATATATTTAAAATAATATTGACAAGACTTGAATGAGATTTATTCACTTATTGAAATATCTATGTCAAACATAAACTTTATGAGACAAACATGGTATAATTGAATCACATGAATGTTGATACATTGTATTATCTAATTTCAAGTATCAGGTATTCAAATCAGCTTGCCTTTAAAACTAACAATGTCATTTGTTGTTTCAAGTAATAGATGTGCATGTATATAATTGTCCTTCCTTCACTTAAAAATATATCTTTAAAATAAGATTGTTAAGACTTGAATATTAAGATTGAATACAAAGAAACTCTAATATGGTACTTTATTATTCATTTGTATGTATATTTATCAAATATGAGGACTTTTTCATGGAACTTGTAAGAATCACAAACATTTAAAGAGAAAAATTGCATCTTTTCATCTCTCATTCACATTTTATGGATTATTATGAAAATGTATGACCTATTATTGCAAAGAAACAACTCTATGTGGATTTTATGTTTAATTTTATTGTAAAATTACAATACCATAAAATTAAGACAAAAATTAATATTAATATTTTTATTGTAAATTAGGTAATAGTCTTGTTAATTCTTATTTTCCAAAAAAATATTAAACCATTTTTTATTGAGGCTTCTTTGCACTATTAGGAATCATTATTGTTTAAGTATCTATATATGTGAAGGACAACGAGAAATAGTATTAAAAATGGTGTGAAGAAAAATATATATATTTGGAATCATTTTTTGTGATCCAACAAAAATTGAATTTTATAGTCTTATGTGTAGAGTAATCAAATGGAATGGGCTTAGTTGATTAAATTCCTTAACTTTGATGTTGAAAATCAAGGTTTGAATCTTGATTATTATAGATCAAGGTTGAGGCTTCTTTGCACTATTAGGGATAATTATTGTTTGTCTATAAATGTGTGAAGGACAATAGAAATAGTTGTTAAAAAATTGTTTGAACAAAAATAAAAAGTTGAATATCTGAAATCATTTTATGTGTTCCAAAAAACATTTGCAAAAATTGATTTTTATAGTATTAGATGTAAATTAAATAATTTTAATTACATCCACAAGACCAAAATAGTCTATGGGACCAAGAGCTTTAATACAAGATGGGGTATGGTGCATAACTTTGATGTTGGAAATCAAGTAATCAAATGGAATGTGCTTAGTTGATTAAATTACTTTGATGTTGGAAATCAATTAATCAAATGAATGAGTTTAGTTGATTAAATTCCTTAACTTTGATCTTAAAAATCAAGGTTTGAATCTTAATTTTTGGAGATCAAGGTTGAGGCTTCTTTGCACTATTAGGGATAATTGTTGTTTAAGTATATATACATGTGTGAAGATAATAGAAAATGGTTTTTAAACAATCATGTGAACAAAAAGAAACACTTGAATATTTGGAATCATTTTGTGTGACCCAACACAAATTGAATTTTAGAGTTTTATATGTAAATGAAATGAAATGATTTTAATTACAAGATCAAAATAATATATGAGACCAAGAACTTTAATACAATATGGGGTATAGTGTACAACTTTGATGTTGGAAATAATATAATCAAATGGAATGAGCTTAGTTGATTAAATTTCTTAACTTTGACATTGAAAATCAATATTTGAATCTTGATTGTCGAAGATCAAGGTTGAGGCTTCTTTGCACTATTAGGGATAATTATTGTTTAGGTATCTATAAATGTGTGAAGGATAGTAGAAAATAGTTTTTAAACAATTGTGTGAACAAAAAGAAAAACTTGAATATTTAAAATTATTTTGTGTGACCCAACAAATATTGATTTTTTTTTGGGTTGCATAGGGAACCTCTATAATGCATAACATGTTGGGTAAATACAAAGTCAACAATACCCTTGACCCTCCAAGGAATAGAACCTAAGCATCCCACCAACAAACACTCATAAAATTTTGAGTTAAAAACATGGGTTTTTATGAGGGGTCCTAGTCCCCTCAAAAAGGGGTGTGAACTTAGATCTCCTGAATGAAAACCCAAAGACATACCACTATGGTATCCCTCATGGGACAAAATTTTAGGGTAAAGCATGGGTTTTTGAAAGTGGCCCTGATTACCTTGTATCAAGGTTTGAACTTGGATCTCTCAGTTGAAAACCCAAAGATATACCACTATAGTATCCCTCACAAAACAAAAATTTTGATTTAAGAATGTGGGTTTTTATGAATTTTAAAGTTTTATATGTAAATGAAATGAAATAATTTTAATTACAACACTAAAACAGTCTATGGGACCAAGAGCTTTAATACAAGATGAAATATTATGTACAACTTTCATATTGGAAGTCAAGTAATCAAATGGAATGAGCTTAGTTGATTAAAATGTCATTCTTCATAGGTTAATCAAATTCCAATATCAATAAATCACATGTCATAAAATATCAAAATCAAATCATATAACAAATGGACATCAATATCACATAAAATCACACTAAAATATTTATTGCAAAACTTAAGCAATGCATAAAGCAAATCTTATTCAAGTTACATATTACATGGATTTATCTCCAATATAAAGATACATGAGATTTTTCACATTACATGACTCTTGGATTTTTCTCTCCAACTCTTCACATTCCTCTCATATTACATAAAAACAAAGTCTCACATGATTGCACATAACTGCCTACTTCTAAACTTGACATGTCACACTCATAACTCTCGGTTTCTAACAAGATCCCTCACACCCACACTCACACCTAATAACTTGACACATACTATGAACTCAAATATTTAAACACACACCCTAATATAATATTCATAAATGGACCAAATAATGAAATACCTCCAACATCCCCTCGTATTACATTATTTGGTATGAAGGTCCTTTACCTTATATCTTTAATTCTTCTTCCTCTTGTCTTTGTTCTCTGGCTCTGGATTTGGTACTGTTGTTGGTACTGATTTTCTTCTAAATCATTTTTTGTAGAATTTCATACCTTTTTCTGACCATATTTGACATTTAAAAAATTCTTGAAGAAATCCATTTAGTGTTATCCTTGTTATCATTTTCTTGTCTTGTGTTTCAATGGTGCATGCTTATCCATCCTTAATTCATATTATTTTATTTGTACCAACAATATTTTGAGAGTGATTTTTACCTCCATAAATTCCACAACAATGAAGATTCTAATATCTTTCTATCTTGTGTCCATGCCTGCCATAATGTCCATATTTTTTATCTGATTGTTTGAGGTCTTCGTTATTCTCTTACAAAAAAAAGAATTTGTGCCTTTGTATCTTGTCAAAAAATATTTGCCTATCTCTTTGTCACTATAATTTATATTACTACAATGTATGTTTTCGCATGCACATTCTTTGTCTCCATGAACAATGTTCAAACCCCTTGTATCACAAGTAATGTTTATTCTTGGAACAAGTTCTTTCTGTATTTGTCATGGGTTTCAAACCACAATTATCACTACGTTTATCATAATTCTCATGTTTGAAGATCATCGGTGTCACAACATGCATCAGTTGTCATAGGCCTTAAAGCATTTGTGTCACAAATTACATCCTTCATCATAGGCTTGCTCTTAAAATTTTAATTATTTCTTGTCATTTATTCGTATCGTCTAAAGAGAGAAATGTTGTTATATATATATATATATATATATATATATATATATATATATATATATATATATATATATATATATATATAATCTTTCCTATATCAACAAATGTTATGATAAACGAACGATCATCAACAACATCGATAATACCACTAAAGTAGTTTGTGATGAAAAATATTCATCTTTAGCTTCTCCAAGAATCTTGTCTAAATAATATGTCAATTCTAGTGACATATAATCTCTATATTGACCATTTAATAATTTCTCAACTTCTTGAAAATATGAATTTTTCACTTGTTTCTCGTCTTCATTTGTTTTTAATAATTCATGTTCTTGTATCTCTAATTTTTTATTGTTTTTTTGTTTTCTTCTTTTAATTGCCATGCTAGCAATATCAACTTTATCACTCGAAAAAAAAAAAAAAATCACTCAACCTTCAATTTCAATTTCAAATATCAAACTCTTTCTTATATCTCCCTTAAATTCAATCAATTCAATTTCTCAATAATTCAAATCATCAATCAAATCATTAATTCAATCATCAACATCATAATCATCAATTCAATTCTCTTCAATTTAATTATCTTCTTCTCCAAAATCAATCATCAAATTAAGCTCTTAAATTCATTAATTCATTTCCTTCATCAATTATTTTTTCTTCTTATATCTCCCTTTCAATAATTTATTTTCGTCAAATCAATTCAATTTACCTTTATATATTTCCCAATTTAAATTAATCATTAATCAATTTCTCCCTTCCAATTATTAATTCAATTTTATTCCCATTGAACAATCATTAATTTTATCAAATCAATTCATTTATTTAATCATTCAATTAAATAATTTCATCTACTTATAAATATCAATCATGCCAATTTAAATTAAATCTTCTTATCGGTTCACATTAATTAATTAATCCACTTCTTATAACCCCAAAATCAAATAATTATATTAACCTTCTTATAACTCTCAAAATAAATTCAAATTAATCAACTCCAATTTACACCTAGATTATTAAATCACATAAAGGTTTTAAAGCTTGCTTTTACCATTTGGTGCTCATCCCATAATAAAATATCTCTTCTGCATACGATAATTTTACTTCATGTTAGGATTGTGTGCTTTAGACTTTAAACTATCCCTCTGATTTGGAGCATTTCAAATTTTGTAATTGCTTAATTTTGACTAGCCATGAATTGCTCTCTATTTCAGGTGTATACATGTATTTTCTAGAATGCTCAAAATTAATTCATTGTTCAACATTCATAGCACAACATGTTATTCTCCTCTTATCCAGATTTTGAGATCCTTCCTCTCAAAAGAAAGCACAATACACTTTTCTCCTATTGTCTAGATGTTTCATCTCATCCTCTTAGAAATTATTCTCATGTACTTTCTCCTCTCATCCAAGTGTTCATATCCCCTCATCCAAGTATTCTATCTCATCCTATCAGATGCTCTTATTCTCAAGTGTTTTCTCCTCTCATATGTTATCACAACACCAACACTGTCTCCAATGTGCGATGTCCTCCAAATTATACTATGATCTCCTCCAAATATATGAATATTTCTCTAATATTATATCTTCAACCTCTTCATCCAATAATCTTCTTCTTTCAATATTCTCCAGCCTCCAAGCTAATCACTTCAATCTTCTGCCCTTCAACATTCCTTCATAATCACATGTTATCACTTCAAACCCTACAAACTTTTCCATCAATATGGCTCCCTTCCAATCCGTTTGCTCTCCTTCTTTCACCTTGGGTAGCTAATATGGATCTCACCAATGAAGCTCTGATACCATTATTAGCAATATAATGTTATTCTTCATAGGTTAATAAAATTTCAAGATCAATAAATCACATATCATTGATATGAATATCAATATCACATAAAAATTACACTAATATATTTATTGTAAAATTGCAAAACTTTGATTTGTGCTCAGTGTAGCTAGATCTACTAAGGTTTGCACACCATGTCATTAAGAGATCTGCTAGGGTTTTTGCATAGTACCATCAGGAAATCTATGATGGTTTAAGCATAATATCGTTAGGATATCTGCTAGGGTTTATGCATAGTGTCATCGAGAGATATATGAGGTTTTGCACTCAATGTCAATGGGAGATCTACAAGGTTTTATACACAATGCTACTAGGAGATCTGTGAGGGTTTACACATAGTTTTGTTGAGAGATCTACTAGGGTTGGCACACAATACCATCAAGGAATATTTTAGGTTTTATACACATTACTGCCAAGAGATATTCTGGGGTTTGTGCACAATTTCATTGGGAAGTAAAGAGTTTCACATTATATATCAAGATCTTGGAATATATTTGCGGGAGCAGGGTAACAATAGGAAGGCAAAAATGGAAGATTGGTCTCAAGCCTCAATTATGGGAGTAATAATACAAATATTAGGGTAAGGAAAATGTAGAGGACCTGAGGAAGCATCCTTTTGATCCAAGAGCTCGCTCTTGGTCACATGTAGTATTGGGGAAGCATAAATCCGTAGACTTACACTTTGATCTACAATTGAAGAAAGGAGAAATTTTTATTCCCAATAATTTGGTGGACCTAACATTCATGCAAGGAGCAATGAATCTTATGGGGAGGTTTTTGGGAGCATGGTCGATCCTTGATGTTGTGAAGAAATGGATAGCGGTTAAATGGTAGTTCCAAGACAACATGGAGATTGTGGTAATGTTGAAGGGGTTATTTATGATGAAACTTAATTATAGTGAGGATATTGATCGTATTCTATAGGATGGCCCATGGTTTTATGGATGTCGAGGGCTCTTTTTGCATGGATGGAGCCCAAATTTTAACCTTAAAACTTAATGTTTCACCCAAGCACCAATTTGGGTGAGGTTTTTGGGCCTGCCATTTTAGTATTGGAATGATAAAATCCTAGCAGGCATTGCAAAGGAAGTAGGGCATCTTATTTCCATTGACCCTACAACCCTAGCATGGTCATGACTAATATATGCAAGAATTTGCATAAACGTAGACATGGAGAAGGAGTTGTTGAGGTAAATTAAACTTATTTCTAAACACAAGGTATAGAATTAGATTATTGAATATGAAAATACCTCGGTGAAGTGTGGGAGTTGTAGGAAATTAGGGCATTCATCTAGTGCATACCCAAATCAAAGGAAATCGACCCATAAGTAGAAGGTATAGAAAAAGAAGCAAGATTTGGGTGAGAGCTCCATGGAGAATAGCCAAGAGAAAATCTTGAACTATAGTGTCAAACCATATTAGCAATAGGTTCTTAAGGAGGGTCTTGGAGTAAAATCTAGGAGGTATGTATTCAAAAACCCCCTCCCGAGGAGTTCAAAGTCCCACTATCTAATTCATTTACCCATTTAGATATTGTTATGCCTGATTCAATTTCCCACAAGCACAATGAAATGAACATTGAAGAAAACATACAGTTGATAGTATGTGCTGATTCAAATGAGAAAGACCACCATCCAAATTTAGAGACTATAAACCAAGAGGAGGGTAAACAGACTAAGAATCTAGGGGGTTCAAATAACACAGGCCCAACCCCAAGTCGATGAACCAAAAATCAAAATAAGGGAGGGATTGATGTAGGGGTGGAAAGAAAACATGGAAGGCCAACTAATCAAGAGATCAAAGAATGGGAGACTATGGATGAAATTGCAAATGAAACCCAATCTACTTTAACCTTGGGTGGGAGGAAAATATTGACTGGCATAACTAAGAAATGAGATTGTTATCCTGGAACACAAGGGGACTCAATACCCTTGCCAAACAAATATTGGTGTATACATTGAGAAGAGATAAAAATCCTTAGATTATTCTACTCCAAGAAACCAAAGCAGATCAACAAAGAATAGAAGCTATTAAATAATGGATATGGAAGGTACAAAATGGGTGGCCAACTGAACCAAACAGAGATGGTTAACATATGCCTTTCACATGCTTAGTTTCCTTCCTTCCTATAGGAGGTGTTTTGTTACTTAGTTATGGGGTGGTGCTTCTAGTCTATTGTTGGTGTATGTTTATAGTCGTGACAAAATATTTTGAGTGGTTGTGACTTAGAATATTTTAAGCTATTTTGGTTCATAGTTGTTTTTATTTGCATAGATGTTTTTTCTAGTAGGTAGTAAATCTAATATTAATATAAAATTTTTAACTTTCTTGTAAAAATTTCAGGGACCTTTCAACATCCCTTTAAATTTCTTGTAAAAAGTTCAAGGACCTTTCAACATCCCTTTGAATTTCTTGTAAAATGTTTAAGGACCTTTCAACACCTCTTTTCCAACCATAAAAAATAAACTTGACACTATAACTTCCTACTTCTAAACTTGACTCATCTTACTCATAACTCTCACTTGCTAACAATACACCTCAATAACTTCTAACACATAACTCCCTACTTCTAAACTTACTCATCACACTCATAACTCACACTTGCTAACAATACACCTCACGCACATACTCATACGTAATAACTTGACACATACTATGAACTCAGGTATTTAAACACACACCCTAATCTAATATTTACAAATTGACCAAATAATGCAATACCTCCAAGAGGAAGCTAAGCTCATTCCATTTGATTACTTGATTTCTAACTTTTTATAGTCTTATATATAAATGAAATAAAATGACTTTTGCCTACTGTTAATTATAATTTATAATTATTGTTTAAATATCTATAAATATGTAAAGTACAATAGAAAATAGTTTTTAAAAATTTATGTGAAAAATAAAACTTGCTTATTTGAAATTATTTTATGTGATCTAAATAGAAATTTATTGTCGTATATATAAAATAATCAAATGAAATTAGCTTAGTTCATTAAATTCGTTAACTTTGATATTAAAAGTCAAGGTTTGAATCTTGATTTTTGGAGATCAAGGTTTAAATCTTGCTAAGTAATACATGCATAATTACCAAGTTAATAACCAATTAATATCCATGACTCCATAGGAAACCATGTGTATATCAAATATGTATTTATCTAATTAAACTTTGGATTTTTATGCACAACCCTACCCCTTATTGGATTGGATTGGATTTTTTTTTTTTTTTTTTTTTTGTGGTGGCCACAAGGGGTAAACAGACTGTGACCACGAGGGAACCATTTTAAAAGTGATTTAATAATATTTAAATATTTATAAATAAATAAAAACAATAATATTATGATTAAAAAAATAATGTGAATAGATAAAAACAAAATTGATAGACCATCCTATATTTAAGTGTTTGTTATCGGGTTTTAATTTGGAGCTCCTCCAGGTCCCCTCGTTGAGTAAATGTTAGTCGAGGAGGGATAAGTAGTTATAATGATGGTTTTTTTTAATTAAAGGTAAAAAAATTATGAAAAATTGATCACCTTTTTTAACAAAGCTAAAAGGAGGTTATAATAGTAAGTTGAAAGCTAAAGAAGAATAAATGATTATAGTGGTCGTTATAATAGTAAGTTGATAAGCTTTCCGACGGAGAAAGGCATCATATTATAAAAATTATATTAGTGTTAATTACATACCGCCAAACATCTTATAACAAAAAAAAAGAGTCAACAATTTTACATTTAAAAGTTCTCCGACATTGTTTATCCATAATTTGCTCTTGTCGATAACAAGATATTCTGTTTTAGACAACTAAAATTTAGCAATCAATGGGCGGGCCTTCATCCTAATTTAAAAGATAAGTGGCAAAAGTTACACTCGGACTGAACGGTGGACGTCCACTTACACTAGTCTATTCCTATAGCTTATAGTGAATACAATATTTGGGCACGGTTTTTGGACATGATAATTTTAATATATTTAAATTTAAAAATTATAATTTACATATATTAATAATTATTTAAATAATCATAATTAATTTTTTAAATTTTTACAACTTCATGTTTAGCCCATTGTCATTCGCTTCAACTTCATGTTTAGCCCATTGTCATTCGCTTCTCACGATGTTGCAGTGAATCCCATCGTACCCTGCGTGCCCAAGCTTCGCCACTTTAGATTCTGAGTTTTCATGGCATCACTCGATGGCGTTAATTTTCTGTGGTTCACCATCTATGTTGGAATATGGCCTTTCCTTGTGCTTTTTTTGGTGAAGTATTTGTGGAGGCCGTGGACGATTCACCGAGCTCTGCAAAGGCAGGGGTTCAAAGGCAATCGTCCTCTCTTCATGATGGGCGATCTTCTCCATATTGCAGACATGGTGCACCAACAGATGCGCTCTCCAATGCCTTCCATATCCCACGACATCAATAACAGGGTTTTCCCATATTTTGTAAAGTGGGCTAACATATATGGTAGATATAGATATGGATGCATCTCTCCTTATTATTATTTTTTTTTTTTTTTGTTTTCTGTCGTCGTCTTCTATTCTTCTTATGCTGTTTGGATTAATGTTGTGTAGGAGAAAAGTTTGTGATATGGTTTGGGTATGAGCCCAGAATCGTTGTTAGCGATGCACAGATCGCTAAACAACTTCTTTCATCTAAGCACTTGAGCGACACTGGCAGATCACCTTTGATTCAGAAAATGCTTTCGGTGGCGTTTGGCAAAGGACTGGTCACTGTTAACGGCCATAAGTGGTCTCAGCAACGCAGAGTCGTTGCTCCTGCTTTTCATACAGAAAAACTCAAGGTGCTCATTGTAACTCAAAATCTGTTACTCTCGAGAAAACCTAGATTTTTTCTTTACTTATTCATGGTAGGCAAACTTCAGAAAACTGTGTTTTTTTATTGGAAATTTTTGTGTACAGGCTTCTGTAGATATCATGTGCGTATGCACAGCTGAATTGGTAGATGAATGGAATAAGATTATAGCTAAAGCCACAGAGAGGCCTTGTAAGGTGGAACTAACGGATTACATGGATAAGCACACTGCCCACATATTTATGAGGGTTATGTTTGGAATGGACTACAACAAACAGGGAAAGGAACTCTACGATGACATCAGGCGGTTAGAAGAGTTAATGATCCAGAATTTTCGCCATCTGTGGATGCCATGCAGCAGGTAATTATATGAATAAGGGAATTTGAGGTATTGATTAGCTTCCAGATTGTAGAAAGTGATTTTATTTCAATTTTTCCTACTTACAGATACATCCCTACTCCAACAAATCTAGAAATATGGAAACGGACGAGGAGATTGGAGCGAAACTTAAAACGCATGATACAGCAAAGACGAGACGCCGGATCCTATGGCAACGATCTGCTTGATATGATGCTGTGTGAAATAGACAAGGTTTCTAAAGAGGACAAAGACTTCTGCTACAGCCTTCAGCAAGTTATGGACGATTGCAAAACTTTCTTCCTGGCAGGTAGAGAAACCACCAGTGTTTTGCTTTCTTGGACAATACTGCTTTTGGCCCTCAATCAGGATTGGCAAGACAAGGGTCGCCAAGAAGCCATTGCAGTCTGTGGAAACGGCAATCCCACCATGGATTCTCTATCAAAGCTCAAAATAGTAAGTACTATAAATACCCACATCATACATGGCGTTTTAGGGCTAAGTTACTATATTTACTTATACGTTCTTTGAATTTTTTGAGGGTCTTAATGAAACTGACGAGTGTGTTAAATTGAACAGATTGGGATGATATTGAACGAGGGTCTGAGATTATACCCGCCAGCCGCTGGCATCGTCAGACAAGCATTCAGAGACCTGAGATTGGGAAAGGATTTAGTAATTCCCAAGGGTGTAAACGTGGTGGTAGACATATTATTGATGCACAGGAACCCAAAATACTGGGGCAACGATGCAAACGAGTTCAGGCCGGAGCGATTCAAAGATGGAATAGCCAAGGCCACGGGCAATCATCCCTCCGCCTTCCTTCCATTTTCTAGTGGGCCGAGAGTGTGCATTGGGCAAAACTTTGCTATGTTGGAAGCGAAGATTGTAATGGTTACGTTGCTCAAGAGCTTCAGATTTCATGTTGATTCATCCTACAGGCATGCACCTGTGGGGTTCGTCACCATCAATCCTCAGCACGGGATTCCAATCATCGTAGAAACAACTGACCTCAGATGAATCCTAAGAACCAATGGTTTTCCATGAATTTCGGCGGTGTGAGGGTCACCTTATCCTTTTATCTCACCATGGTATCTGCATTAATATGATCCACAAGCTGGTTTGAATTATGCGCTGTGAGGGTCACCTTATCCTTTGATCTCACCTTGGGATCTGGATTAATATGACTGGTTTGAATTTTGCTTAGTATGATTGTAACCAACTTTTACTAATTAATAATATAACAATCCAGATTTATAATAATTTTATTTATTTAATATAAGTTTATATAATATTAAAATATAATTTAAATTTAATAAATTTTAATTCTTATCGTTAAGCTGACTACTAAAATTTCATATGATGCTTTTGTGATAAGGTAGACGGACATCAATCACGATGTCTGTTCTTTTCCGTTGAAAGTGAATGGGCTATATTTTATTAATAATAAAAAATGGTGGCCTTAAGAGCCTGGCTTTCCAACCTTCTTAATTGATTGACGATTGACCACTACAGAGGTAAGGACTTCTTAGAAGTACTAATCTGAAGAAGAATATAAATCTTCCTATGGAGAGCCAAGATTTTTAAGAGAGTGAGCAAAGAAGCTTTTAGAAGTATTTTTAGTGAAATTTTAGAATCTTTTGGAAAAATTCTTAAACTTAGCACATGGTATTGAATAGGAATTTAAGAAGGGAACCTCCTTTCCAACCTTCTTAATTGATTGGAAGATTGACTACTACAGACTTGGGGTAAGGAGGTAAGGACTCCTTTTTAGAAGTGCTAACCTGAAAAAGAATATAAATCTTCTTATGGAGAGCCAAGATTCTTAAAAAGAGTGAGCAAAGAAGCCTCTAGAAGTATTTTAGAGAGATTTTAGAATCTTTTTGGAAAATTTCTTAAACCTAGCACATGGTATTGAATAGGACTTTAAGAAGGGGAACCTCCTTTCCAACCTTCTTAATTGATTGGAAGATTGACCCTTACAAACTTGGGGTAAGGACTCCTTAGAAGTGCTAACCTGAAGAAGAAAATAAATATTCTTGTGGAGAGCCAATATTTTTAAGAGAGTGAGCAAAGAAGCCTTTAGAAATATTTTAGAGAGATTTTACAATCTTTTGGAAATTTTCTTAAACCTAGCACATGGTACTGAATAGGACTTTAAGAAGGGGAACCTCTAGATTTATTTTCCTCGCCAATCACTCCTAATTCATTGATATTTGAATGGAATATGGCATGGAACTTGTTTGAAATGACTCGTTGGACTTAGTATTTATAGGAATTAGTTGTATTTCCAAGTTTACATTGAAAATGAGTAGATCAAGATTTCATATACATTTACATTAAAAGTTAAGTAAATGAGTTTAAATAACAACATTGTGATTATTTTATTTTATTTATATTATAAATGTATACTTTTAAAAGGTTTAAGAAAGGTTTTGAATTGATTAGATTTATAAAGGAGAAAATGGAGTTTTATAAGTTTAATATTTTATCAGCATTTAGTCAATTTTAAGATTATAAAGTTAATCACCTTTTAAGGTGCATGTCATGACATGTAAAATTAGTATGAACACATGGTCAAGGTTACTATATGGAATCTTTGTGATATACTAAAGGTAATTTAAATGTAAATCACATTATGGAGCCTATCCTAGTTAGCTTGGACAAAGGGAAAGAAAGTATAAAGTCATTTAGGGATTATGAACCTCAAGTCCAACCTAATTAACACTATAACCTCCCCTATCCTAAGCATCCATCAACTAGGAATGTGTTAGAGGATACAAATCTTTGTAACTAGATTTCACTGTAGTTGATGTCTTAATATACACAAGGCCTTGGAGCCACATAAACTAAAATCAAATTTGATTTGGATGCCTATTATTGAAGAGATAATATATCAAGAGAATGATTATGTGATCTAATAATATTTATAATAAAATGTCTAAACAGATTGTATATTTTATTTACAATAATATTGTAGATAGCAAAAATCTATCTAATATATGAGTTTTTCCCATATGTTCATTATCCCATTTTTTTTGAAATCTTGAATGAATAACATCCCAAAATCTGTTTGAGTTGACAAAGGAAGCAAAACTATCAATTTATTTAGACCATCCAAGCATATTATTTGTTTTCTAACGAAGGAGAACTATGTTAAAGTCTCCCCAAAAATCCATAGTTCACAATTATAAATCTTCATTGAAATTGACAAATAAATTGAGCTCCTCCCAACATCTATCACAAAGAGTAATTGTAGTTAAAGCATATACATTTATAATTCCAACTTTGATGTGATCCTCTTTCCTACAAATAAAAAACCAATAATCCAATTGCTTTGGCTTCTAGCAATTATCCATCCAAACATTTGTCTCATATTGTTGCAATACCTCTTGAAGTTCCTATAATAAAAACTATTAGATAATCGTCCACCTTCCAAATTTTTTTAATGCATTGTGTTAACTATATTGTAATATTAAAATATAATTTAAATTTATTAAATTTTAAGTCTTATCGTTAAGCTGACTACTAAAATTTCATATGATGCTTTTGTGATAAGGGAGACGGACATCAATAACGATGTCTGTTATTTTCCGTTGAAAGTGAATGGGCTAAATTTTATTAATAATAAAATCGTGGCCTAACATTATTGAGTAACAGTTGAGCTTTTCTTGCGTATATCAACGACGGGATTTTTGGCTTTGTCAGTCTGTTGTTGAAATTGCGGGTTTCCCTTGGCTTTCTTGTCTCGCTTAACAACGACCAATTCCGTTGGTGTTTGTTATGCCAGCGAGACTAATAATGAGGTCCACCCGCTTTATTTTAAATATCTAAATCTATTTATAATAAATTTAAATTTTATATTTAAAAATTAATAATTTTTATTTAAAATTGTTTCATTATCACCATAGGGTTTTGTATCGGTGTGTTTTTAATATTTAAAAACCTGACGACGGCTGGTCATAACCTCTTCGTTCTTTCTATTACTGGTCTCGCAACGGAAGCCACTAAGGTTTGGAGAACGTTGTGTTTTTTTATTATTTTTAATTTTTTTTTGATGAGGAACCTTTTATATACAATATATCCGTAACATATGGGCCTCTCGATAACTGAGATTTTTAACTACCCACTTGCTCTCCAACTCCTCTACATGGGCGGATTTATTTTTTTTTTAATTTGTATACATATTTCCTTTTTTTCAATTAGTTATAAAGTTATATGGATTGAAACATGTGCATCTATATTGTAATAAAACTTAGATATTTAATATGTATTTTCTCACATCATTAGTTAAATGAAGGAACTTGTACTAAAATTAATATCTACGATTGGTTTCACTCATCAATAATAGTTAAAATGGTCATTCAAAAAAATCATATTTTAAATATGAGCAGATGTGAGAAGATCATCCTTAATTTGTTGATATGATAACTCAAACATGGAATTCTTTAGGTAATAGTGGGTTGTATGCTCTTCCAAACCAAATTAAAGCTATGACATCTAGATTAAAAGAATGGAACAAGAACACCTTTGGAAACATTTTTTTACAAGAAAAGAACTAAAATATAAACTTTTAAAATTCCAAAAAGGATGATGGATTGGGGAAGCTAGGGTTTCAACTGCGACAAGTGATGGAGATTGGGCTAGGGTTTTGAGTATCATTATGGTCCTCAACCTTGGCGGACCAATGCACAGCATTGGTGCTGCAAAAGGGAATGCATGCGATAATGGCTCCTCTCAACCGATTGTGCAGGTTTGTGCTGAGAATGGTTCACAAGGTAACTCTCATTCTATTGATGTAATTCTTCCATTGCCTAAAGTTGATTTTGCATGTCACAGTTTAGAATCACTCACCCTTGTTGGGTATTTCGTTGATCGCATCCCTAATGAGTCTTCCCTTAGGGCCTGGGTTAATGCAACTTGGTTCAAAACCTTACAAAGGGTTTTTGTTTCGCTTTGATGAAACAACCCATGTTAAGGTGATTTATGAGCATGGCCCCTAGTAAATGAGAAGTTCTCTTCTTGTTTTTTCCCTTTGGATTTTTATGTTTCTGAGGAAGATCTACCAAATTTCTTGTATGGATGGAATTCCCAAGGACTCCCTCTACCTTTGTGGTCCTTTCTCCATCACATAGCAACCCCTTTAGGGCGTGTCATTTTGGTGGAGGCGAATAAATTTTTCCATGCACACCCTCAAAAACGTGTTTGCATTGAGATTGATGTTTCTCAAGATCTCAAGGAGTCTATTGACATACAAGTTGATGACACTGTGTTATCCCAATTTACCCAACACGTGTTTTCGGTGTCAATACTCAGCACACAAGATCAAAGACTATCCCTTGATGTTGCATAACAAGGACAAGCAGAGCCCCACCACATTGAGTGCACCCACTCCTCAACCTTAAGAGGATGGTTGGACGATTGTGGGAGGGCATAAAAATGCACATTTGGTTGCTTCTAAAGGTACACAATCCAAGTCCAAGTCGACACATGTCTCATAGCTGGTAAAAAATGGATATAAAAAGAAAAAATTTGATCTTCCAGTTGAAACTGCCAACAATGAGGCTCCTCTGTCTCAACATAGGGTTGCAATAGTGCTTGCTTCAGTCCTCTAGTACATTTCCCCCAACTAACGCTAAGCGTTCTCACAACCCAAGAAGAGCATCTATAGAAGAAGATGTTGTTCTAGAGAAAAATTCATATGACCAATGTTCAGTTGGGCAATAACTACAGTGTGTCGGAGTATCTTAATGGCGGTGAGGATATATCGTTGGATGCAGAGCCATCATCGATGGAATTTACAGTTCCTCTAGAGGAAGCAAAATCTAAAGTTTCCTCCCCTTCTATGCAGTTTCGACATTCTCGTAGTCCTCAACAAGGGAAAGAAGTTGAAGACACTTTACTTGAAAAATGATTTCACCCATCTAGCCCAAAAGTTCCAATAATTTGCGTTGGGAAGACACCGATCTGGCCCAAAAGTTCCAATAATTTTGCGTTGGGCAGACGTAAGGCTACCTGGTGCCTAGAGTTATAGTTCTACAGTTTAGGGTTTCTAGTTTATTTTGCTATACCTAATTATGTTGTGTATTCACCCTTTTAGGGGATGGTTTCGTTCTGTAAGGGGGTGTTGAATAACTATAATTTGTTTGCTTAGGTTCCCGCTCTATTGATGGGGATGTTTTTGGATGATGGCATTAGCCACCTGGCGTGTTTATCCACCTCTTTTTTTATTTGTAAAAATATATTTTATTCTTTAATATAATGTTTTTTACATCAAAAAATTTCCAAAAATGTGATGACAATAATACAAGCTCAGAGGAAAGGGAGTTGTTTAGTGAATATCATAATATTTTGAGTAAGGAAGATAAATTCTGGAGATTAAAATCAAGACAGACTTGGTTAAAATAAGGAGATAAAAATACATGGTTTTTTCATAGGATGGCTATAGTACAGAGATCAACTTCCAAAATTAGTAAAATTAAATCAATAGAAGGGGTTTGGATTGAAGATCAGAGTGAAATTAGAAAAGAGGTAAAGTCGTTTCATCATAATTTTCTAGGTTTAGAGGAGACTAAAGTTCTTAATGATAAATTTCTTCAAGATGTTCCTTCAGTTATAACGAATGAAGACAATAGGAAATTGATGGAGCCTATTACTCTAGAAGAATTTCATTTAGATATTTTCTCTTTTAATAAGGATAAATCCCTAGGTCCATATGGGCTCTCTACAACTTTTTACCAACATAATTGGGATATAGTGAAGGATTCTTTATTGGTGGTAGTGGAACATTCTAGGGTAAAACAATACATACCTTATAAAATAAATGTAACATATCTTACCCTAATTCCAAAAAAGAAGGATGTTGAATTATTTGATTCTTTTAGACCCATAAGCCTATGTAATATGGCTTATAATATTATTTTCAAAGTGATGGCGAATAGATTAAGGCCATTGTTAGACATATCATTTCATAAGAGCAAGGAGGATTTGTGAAAGGGAGACAAATTCTGGATGGGATCATAGTAGCTCATAAAGTTATACATTCAACAACTTCAAGAAAAGAGAATGCAATTATCTTAAAACTTGATATGAATAAAGCCTATGATAGGGTTAAATGGGATTTTCTTTTTGTAGTTCTAGCTAAGTTTGGTTTTAGAAAGAAATGGGTTAAATAGATTAAATCTTGTGTCTCTATGGTTTCTTATTCAAAATCGGTCAATGGGTTAGTGAAAGAATATTTTAAAGCCAAGAGAGGCCTTAGACAAGGAGATCCTCTACCTCCTTATTTCTTCATTATTATGGTAGAAGTTTTGAGTAGGACCTTAAAGAAGGCTTACAAATATGGGCTTATAAGTGGTCTTAAGGTTAGTAATTGTAAGCAAAATAATTGACACCAAGTAATGAAACAAAGAAACATGCAATATGCAATGAAAATAATATTTCTTTATATTAGATTTCAATGGAGCCTTGGTCTTCGTATACAATGATACTTTCCTCGAGTATGCAGGGTTAAGATTACAATACTTGCTCTCAAGGAATACAATGAGCTCAAAGAAGGGAAGAACCCCTTTGACCAATCAAAAGAATGTGGTGTCTTGAATATTCTTTACTATAATCCAAGTGGTGGATGGACTTCAGTTATCCTCATGGACCATCCTCGCTTTAATATATGTGCAAGAACCTATCACCTGCACACATATCCTGCTAAAAGAAATTCAATAGCATATGAAGGGCCTCCACTATATGAGGCTCCTTTTGACATAAAATAAAGCTATTGAAACCCTAATTAAATGCTTGCAGAATGTGAAAACAAAGTGCAGAAGACATAAAACAATTAAATATGAAAGTCTTTCTTATTATCTTGTTGGTTACCTATTTATCATCGATCTAGGATGCTCTTGAGAAAACGTAGGTCCGTGTTTGAGGGATGTGTGTGAGCTCCTAGCATTATTTCGACAGTGTGATGATATGTTCTTTCATCCTCTTTGTAAGCTCTTGTAGAGTAACTGCTATATTTTGTTTCCCTTCTCCAAATGAAGAAAAGAAGGGTGGTATTTATAGAATTTGAGTTGAGATGAAGGGATGAGAATGATGTGGCATAGTGGGGGACAAGATAAGGTGGGTGGAGTATATAAAATGTTTGAGTGGGATGAGTGGAAGATAAAGCATTTATCTTATGCTTGTGAGTGGGATGAGTGGAAGATAAAGCATTTGTCTTATGCTTGTGAGTGGGATGAGTGGAAGATAAAGCATTTGTCTTATGCTTGTGAGTGGGATGAGTGGAGAATGAGTTGAGGTGAGTGGGAAATATAAAATGTGTGAGTGGGATGAGTGGAGAATGAGTTGAGGTGAGTGGAAAATATAAAATGTATGAGTGGGATGAGTGGAAAATAAGTTGAGGTGAGTGGGAAATATAAAATATGTGAGTGGGATGGTAGAAGATAAAGTATTTATCTTATGATTTTGAGTGGAGAGTGAGTGGATATTATAAAATATGAGTGGATTGAGTGGAGAATAAAAAATGAGTGAGTGGATTGAGTGGGGGATGAGTGCATTTAGTGGAGGAATATAAAATTGGATAATGGAGGAAGTGCTTTTTGAGTGGGGTTGACTAAGGTTAGGTGGACCTAGGGTGAGGAGGTGTGCACCTAGGGGATAGTCACATGGTGACCAAGATCTAGGTGTAGGAGGGGGCTTAGTGAATAGTGAATAGTGGATGATGAATAGTGAATAGTGAATAGTAAATAGTGAATAGTGGATGATGAATAGTAATTCTAGTGCAAATGACTATAATTTGGTATCTATAGATACCCCTTTTTGTACTACATTGTGTGAAGGTATGATGTAGTGCAAAAATAGATGACATCGTTTGATTATGATGGTTGGCGAGTGGTGGAAATGATCTTGAAGGGAGTGGTGTAATATGGTCAAAAATAAAATCCAATGTGGGATGCCCCAATCATTGAAAAATATGCACATCGTCGAATCATTACTTTCAACACATTGATGGATTTGGTCTTGGTTTCTCTTCAACTTTCGGGTAGGCTCAGGGGACTTACAACCCTAGGCCTTGGAGAATACCAAGTATTTTTGGTAAAAGCCATGGAGGTATACCAAATAGGCATAGGTTTCCTATTGTGTGTTTAATTGAAATTTTTGCTTGTTATCTTCCCCAAGCAAGAAGGGTGTGATTGTCTTTGGCAATGATTCTTGAAAGAACATGATTTCAAATGTTGAGTGTTTGAGTATTGACTTGATTTAAGATGAGAATTTTATAATTATATAACTACCCCCTCAAGCAGTGAGTGGGTGGAAGATAGAATGGATGGCTGATTGATAAAAAGATGAATGAAAAGTGAAAAGAAGAATGACAGGTAGTTGACTGTTACAAAGAGAGGAAAATAACCTATGGGTGATAAGGAAGGTGGATATAAGGTGATGTGAAACATAAATAGTAAAAAGAAGAAGAAAATTGATAGGACGCATTTGAGGGAACAACCTAGAATTTTGAGTGAGTATGATGTCGAAGGTGAAGATCTTGTTTGGAATTCTACTAGCCTTAGATTTTTGGAGCTTGTATGCCAGCGAGCCAATATGGATGGTAGTACTTTTAATATGGATTTTTGATATGCTGGTCCATGCGATGTTCGATGCAATCGATCGAGGATGACAAATCCAGTGATTTCATGGTGGGAGATAGCAAAAGTTTTGCAAGTGAAGGTGAAGTACATCTAGCAAAATATTATTATAGGTGGGCAGGGAGGGCCCACCAACATGTATAGGAAGTAAATATGAAATGAAAATGATATACCCTTAGGCGATATGGCCTAGGGTGAATGTGAATGAAGCAAGATGAATATATATATACACCTTTTGTGTGGAATTGATGTGTATAAATGAATGGATAGAGTGTTCTAATGCAGATTAGATGTAGGATGATGTGTGTATGATGATTAAATGGCATGAAGTGAAAGGAGACGGTGTGGTATTTTGTGTTTGGTTTTTTTTTAAATGTGACCAAAGGGATTTTTGGTTCCTTTGGAGCTTTTTGAAGTGATGTGACCAAAGGGCTTAAGTGCCTTTGGGGCATTTTGAAGTGATGTGACCAAAGGGCTTAAGTGCCTTTGGAGCATTTTGAATTGATTTGACCAAAGGGCTTAAGTGCCTTTGGAGCATTTTGAATTGATTTGACCAAAGGGCTTAAGTGCCTTTGGAGCGTTTTGAATTGATTTGACCAAAGGGCTTAAGTGCCTTTGGAGTGTTTTGAATTGATTTGACCAAACGACTTAAGTACCTTTGGAGTGTTTTAAATGGATTTTACCTAAGGGCTTAAGTGCATTTGGAGCATTTTGAATTGATTTGACTAAAGGGTTTGGAACGTTTTGAATGTAGATGTGAATGCAATGATGGATGATGGATGAATGTATACCTAGACTTCATAAGATGTATGCATAGATGTGATGTACTAATGACATGATGATGCAAATTTTTTTATGTGAATAGAATGGATGAATTTTAACATGCCTAACAAACTAAGTGTAAGCACCACAGAATGTACAAAAGTCATGAATCAAAATGTTAACCTTTTACAAAATCTATACATTTGATGGTGACTATATACGATGAAATGTGATATGACAAGATATAAATATGGAATAGTAGGATGCTAGAGGGAAACAACATGGTTTTCATGAGACTCAAACACCCTAGTTGACCAGTCAAAATATGCAGACGTACTACACATGACTCAAAAAGATAAAATCTACTAGGAAGACCCAGATATTCAGTATCCCTATGTGTGCATAGTGATGTTTATTAATGATACATAGTACTACCCCATTGTCAGGTGGGTTTCATTAAATCCATTGCTATAATGAGGATTGCCTCATGGTCATTATAATCCTAATTTTGGATGTAGTTGGACTAGACTACGAAGTAATACAAGCCACCAAAAGCTAGCTCATCCACAAGCTAACATTGGTCTGTACAAAAGAAGATTTCTAATGTGATAGACATATCACCACTCATAAAACTTACCCATTTCCAGGCGGGTTTCATTCAACCCATTGCTGTAATGGAGATTATCCCATGGCATGGGAATAACTAAGGATTCCATGGATTCAAGCTCATTACCCCCTTCTTTTCTTTTAATTTATTTGCTTGGGATACTTTCTCATTTTAGGAGCAAGGGGATTTATTTTAGTGGTGAAAACCACTTTTTTTAGGGATATTTACTCATTTTTGTGGAGCAAGGGATTTTATTGCTTTGGGTAGGAGGTAACTTGTTCTTTTGTCAATTCTCAGCATCTAAGACCATGCGCATAATAGGATGAACAAGGGAAATCTTTCGCTTAAGGGGTAAGTATTACATTATAGTTTCATCCTTCCTTATTCAAACTTGGATTTTAATGTATGAATTTGTGTTGGAATTTTGAGATATGCAAGGTATAATCAAAGCAAGACCCTACCTTCAAAAATCAAGATAGATTTCTACAAAATCTTAAAAAAAACTAGGAATGGTTGAATGACCGAAAACCCTATTGAATACCCTATAACAACGTACCAAGTGAGGGGAAATACACAAACACTGAGGATGGAGAATATGGATGGAAATGTGTAGATTAAAGATACAACGCCAAACAGAAATAAAGAAATCACAATAAAGGAATGCGGAACAGTTGTACAAAATGAATGATTTTTATTAATCAATGGAGTTTAGAAACTCCTTTTAAGTACAACGAGGCACTGTAACCCTTTTTGTGATACAAAGTTACAATTTGTGCTAGGGTTATCCGAAACCCTAGCTGGCACAATGTGGTGGCGTCTCCGAAGATGTATCCTTAACCTCAACGGAATGAGTGGGCTTCGTTGTATCCTTTGGCTCGGACCACTCCAGCTTAAGCGATTGCTATCAACAAATCAGATCTACCATTAGAATCCTGCACACATTAAAATTACCAAAGAGTTAGAAACTAATAAGAGGGCTCCACTGTGTGAGCCCTCAGAAACAGTCTAAAACCCTAGATTTATGAAATGAAATAAAACGGAATGCAGAATTTAACAGCAGATTAATACATAAAGAAAGATTACTTGCTTTAGACGAATCTATACCTTTTCCTGTTAACGCGGCGAGACCAGGCGGCACCTGGAAGTGATGTGACTGTCAGATCGGCTGCAGAAGGCGCCCTGGTGCGATCTCGAGGAATCCGCTGAGCGCCCGCGTGCTTCTGGATCGGGGTTGCAGACGTCGGTCTGCGTCTGCGGCTGCGGGTAAACGCCCGACGGCGCTGGCGACAAGGATGAGGGATTCTGCAGAAAGAGTGCTGCAGAAGGGATGGCGGCGAAGTTGGCGACGGATGCGGCGATGGATGCGGCGAAAAGGGACGGCGATGGATGCGGCGAAAGGGTTTAGTTCAGACTTAGGGCCGCAGAAGACTCAGAAGACTCAGGATTAACAGCAATAGCAAACTCCAAACTTAGATAGGGAAGATAGGTAGGTTTAGCCGAAGAGATAGGGTTTGAGCCATCAAGGTGACTCAATTTATAATCTACTCTTAGGGCACACTTTAGGGTTTTAACGACACTTTGAACGTGTGGCTAAGATTAAAGTGGATCCAAGGGTAGAGAATAAATCTAGGTTGTGAAACGGATTAAGATGGATGGACGGATGAGATTAAATGAAGGATGGACGGCTCAGATTAAATCACTTAAACTATATTTATATATATATATATTAAAATATATTAAAATATTAAAATATATATATAAATATTAATTTAAATAAATTTGGGGATGAAAAATGGCGGGAAAGGTGAAATTGGGCCAAATAATGGTGGGAAAGTGTGGATTTGGGCCAAATAATGGCGGGAAGGATGGATGAGTCGACACGTGGCTAACGGGAAGGTATAGATGACTTACAAGTGGCTGGATTTTGGTGTCTACAGATGCCCCTTTTTGAGCTGCTTTGTGTGAAGACACAATGCGGCACAAAAACTTAAGACACCTGAAAAGCTGGATCAGACGCAACTCTCTCTCAAGACTAAAGCACAACTTTGAAGACCAAAGAATAAAAGAATATTTAAAAATTTTTCAGCTTACCCCCTCAATTGGCGAGCGAGAATGGTTCTCACAAGCCAATTGGAAGAAATTCGGAAGAAAATGAACCGTTTTTGCCCCAACGGTGAAAAAAGGGGTTGGTGTATGAACCATCTGTTTATGTCCCAACAGAAAAGGGGTTGGTGTACAAACCTGAAAAGAATATGATTGAAGACGATATGAGTGATGTGAAAGATGGACCGTTTTCTGCCCCAACGGTTATAAAGGGATTTTTGCCAAACTGTAAATTCCATGATCATGTAAGATGAATTCCACTATAGGAAAATTAGAAATTGATAACGGATGCCCCAACTCCTGTGTGTGAATCCATACTGTTGATGAAATTGCCTTGTTGGCGCCATTGATATGCGGAGATGAAAGATGCATGAAAGAGTCCAGAACTCGAGAGATGCTCCTAGTGACTTGTATGGATAATTCCTCGGGTCGGAACCAATCAACCTAGGTAGCCACAATCTCTAGCAAGACTTAAAATAATGACGATATGAAAGATTGTCCATGTTTAAGGCCCCATGAACTAGGCCATCAATGACAACTGTTGAGCAAATTAATCTTGGTATGAGGTCACTTGAAAAGTAGAATACCCAAAATTGATTTCCAATTTTCAAACAATGAAATAATTGATGATGATAAATGGTAAGTGTCCTTATGGTGGTTTAATCCTCTTACCGAATTGCATGGATTCAAATCGTTGCAATCGCCAAGGTGATAGAATATACCACTAGATACGAGGTTTACTTTAATTTGATTTGGCAAAAATATGCATGATGAAAGAAGAATGAAATTGACGATAGATCAGAAGAATTGATGAATGTGGTTAATTTTGTGAAGGTTTTGAATATTTTTAACCCAATTTGTAAAACAATGATGAATGATGCGCTTTTTGAGCGAAATGACAAAATTTGTGTCCAAAACTGTTGTAACCTTCACAAAATGTTTTATTATGATAAGAAGAATGGATGAATGCAATTTGATGAAATTTGGAGGAGGTAAGCTTCAATTTTGTAGGTTTTGTTCCTTTATTCAATACTGACACCAAACGCCGGTCTGCGTTTGTGGTTGGCAGAGACGCCCGTCGGTGTTTAGGCGCTCTGCAGACGCAGGACTGCGTCTGAATCCGCCATGAAATGCCCAACTGCATTTCAGGGCACCAAAATCAGCTATTTAAATAGTTTCAGCGAGAATTTCGCTCATTTGTGCGTTCGAGCTTGAGAGAAGTGCGTCTGAGGGAGTGGAGTGAAGTGGAGTGAAAGGTTGTGTGGGAGAGTGAAGCACGCGGGAGCTATGGCGGAGATGGGAGCGGACGCGCCAGTGCAGCCAGTTGAGGTATTTGTTCATTTAAGCAAGTACTTATTATGTGTTTTTTTTTTTTTTTTTCGAAAAAATTTGTAACAAATTTTTGTTTTGTTGTTTTGCAGCTTAGGGTGTTAGAGGCACGACACCGATTCTCCCCTATCATTTCGGGGATGAGGAGGTCGTTGTCCCGAGCAGACTGGGAGATATTGGAGGCAGTGGGACTAGCGGAGGCAGCCCGGTTGGAGGTAGTTCGGGCGGATGAGGGGTACCTCTCGGCTTTGGCCGAGAGGTGGGATCCGGATCGGGGGACGTTCCAGCTCCCGACTGGAGAGATGACGGTGACGCTTGAGGATGTATACCGCATCCTCAAGGTGCCCGTGGAGGGGCGCGGGTGGAGGTTGGACGAGATAGGGCCACGGAGATGGCCAAGGTGTTTGGGGATGACTGGAGGGAGATCCGGACGGAGAGCGGGGGATCCCATACTTGGCCATGTATACGGCCAAGGAGTTGGGAGCGGTGGAGGCTCTGACGATGTTCGTGTTGGCCAACATTGTGGCCCCGAACAGCACCGGGTGCGGGTTCCCATGGAACCTGATGGGTGTAGTGAGCGAGATGCTCACTAATAGGGTAGTGTATGCCTGGGCGCCCGCTTTATTGGCGCAGGTGTACCGGGAGTTGTATGAGGTTCGGAGACGGGGCCGAAAGGGCTTGGGTTGCAGTGTGGTGCTCCAGTGCTGGGGCTGGGAGCACTTTAGAGTGGCCCGACCGGAGGGGTTGCCATGGGCTCACTGGGACGTGAGCCAGGCTTATGGTAGGAGATGGCCAGTGGCGGAGGAGAGACAGTCGAGCCGCCCCGTGAGATCGGGGCAATGGTATAGGAGACTATGGGCAGACTTGACAGATGTCCAAGTCATTTGGAGGCCCTGGCGGGAGGCGAGGTGGATCGGGGATGGAGAGCACCTGAGACGGGTGCGACAGGCCGGATGGGTAGTGGGGCGGAGCCACGGCGAGGCGGAGTACATACGAGATGTCTCGAGTACTCCGCCGGGTCGGATTGAGGCGGGATGTCCCCGGTGAGCCGGTGCGCTATCGGAGGCACAGATCAGAGGGGATTTGTCGTGTGCCGAGCCGTGGAGGGAGGCGGCAGAGGACGATGAGGACATGGAGATCCCCGACGTGGACGACGTCGGGGTGACAGCTGAGTATGCAGCATGGATGGCCGCAGAGCCGAGGTGGGAGCCACCATTGGTGGCTGGTGGAGCCGGAGAGCCCGAGGTTGGGGCTGGAGAGGGCGAGGGAACCGCGGAGGTTCCCAAGCGCAGGGAGGGTCCCCGCCTTCGATCTGACAGTCGAAGGCGAAAGGGGAAGATGGCACGGTAGGCTTCGAGGAGCGGAGATGACGGGGAGGATGGCGGAGAGGGCCTAGGAGAGGCCGCAGGAGAGGCTAGGGAGGTACCCCCTAGCGGGCACGAGAACGAGCTGGCATAGCTACAGTAGCAGATAGCAGAGCGCGATGCTATGCTAGCTGCCCGGGATGAGAGGATAGCTCGGCTGGAGCAGCAGGCGGTAGAGCGGGATGCCCTGTTAGCTGCTCAGGGAGGAGAGGATGGCCCAGCTACAGGCGGACTTGGATGGAGCGACCGGGGTGCCCCAGGATGACGAGGGTGACGAGACTCCAGGCAGAGCTAGCGGAGCGGGAGCGACGGCACGGGATAGACATAGCTAGGCTTAGGTCTAGGACTCGTTACATTGAGGCTCTGGAGGACACATTGTTTAGGCATCACATTGTGTTGCCTGATCCTCCATCCTCCTCTGTCTCTAGGCGTAGTGAGTCTAGGCACACCACTAGGTCTAGGGCTCCTACTAGGTCTCAGGGGTCCTCTTTTGATGGTTAGCTTAGTGCTTAGATGCACTCTTTATGAGCCTTGGTGCTCTATTGTATATTGTAGCCTTTTGGCATTCATTGTACAATTTGACCTTTATACATATATATATACATGGCTTTTATTTATTTGGTGTTTTACTCTCTTTTGTGTGAATGCCTATGTTTTTGTGATGCATGTTTTTATATGTTTTAATGTTTTTGATGCATATGTGATGGAATGGAATGCAAACTTATAGATGATTAATGCGAGACTAAGTATATAACATACAAATCTATGGATGATTAATGCAAGACTAAGTAAATGATATGTAAATCTATGGATGATTAATGCAAGACTAAGTAAATGAAATATGCACTAAGAAGCACTCATACTTTTAGATAGTTAGATTTAGCCAACTGTTATCATAATTGTTTAATCAGGGGCACCGAACTTGGTGGCTTGTGAATGGATGACGTATGGAATGACATGAATATGGAAGAAGATATGGAGGGTGATATGGAAGAAGATATGGAGGAAGATATGGAGGTTGATATGGAAGACTGTTTTACAAAGACTCAAACATGCTAGTGGTATCAAACAAACTTACTAACACTGCCTAATTCAACTAGGACCAAATGTGTGTGCATGCGAGTTCATTAACCAAATCGGAAGCATGGTAGTGACTCTAGGCAATCAAAAACCTGTGTGTGTGCAAGTGTGTTCATTAACCTCATCTTGCATAAATTAGGTAACCCTGTTATGGAGAAGACCCCGAAGCTAGTTTGTCCGTATGAGCATTCGGAGGTCTCTTTTTGAGGAGAGACATGTCGCCACGCAATGAGTATACTCCACTGCCAGTCAAGCGTCTATAGCCCCGGTGAAGGTTAACTCCATAGTCCATGTTGTTTTTGACCTTTGTAAGCCTTGGGGATGACTACCTATCCGTCTGATTGGACAAGTAGTACGATCCTTACAACTTATTTGGGATCAGTGGTGTGTGAAAAATGTTCATTTCCTTAGAGCTTTGGGGAATCGGATTCTCAACCGAAGTATGATGAGAATTTTACCCTATCCTTACTACTCTGTTTATATTTATATTTTGTGATTGCTTGTGATAGTGGTAAGAACCACTGTTTTATGGACTATGTTTGCATGATAGGACAAACGAGGATTACCCTTTTCACTTCAAGGCACAACCCAAGGATGGTGTTATCTCTCTTTGACACAAGATGTTTTTAAGATGTGAAAATGTGATAGGTTCAAGACCGCTTTTGAAATCATTTCCCAATACTCAAGATTTTATTTAGTGTAATTTGTGATATGGCCCTAGAGAACTTTGACATGCATTTCGAAGTTTGCTTAAAACACTAGGAATGGCTGAGTGACTGAAAACATTTTGGCAATGTAAATATGTGCAAATGGAAAATGGGTGTACGAATGACAATTCGGTTTGATGGATTTTATGAAGGTGCCCCTGATTAAGGCAACATGACTTTTGCTTGACCAAATTTTATATCCAAAAGATAGAATGGTCTCTAACATGATATGCAACTATGGCTGAAAATGAAATGTTATGGTTTTCAATGAGATGTATGCACATGAAATGCAATGTTTTTGAATGAGATGTATGCAACTAACAATGAAATGCAAATTCTTTTTATTTTATTTGTTTTTTTTTTTTTTTTTTTGTTGTACAAGCCATGTATATATGTACATATAAAATTCAAACTATGCGTAGAATGCCCTCAAGTGTATAACATTAAGTGGTTCGGGTTCTTCCTCTCCCTCTAAACTGGCAAGTCTATAAGTTCCATTGCCCACTCTTTCGGTGACCATATATGGACCTAACCAATTAGCCGCGAATTTATCTCGAAGATGCGGCAATGCATTGGTGTTTTGTTGATTCTCTTTAAGGACAAGATCCCCTACTTGAAATTCTCTTAGATGAACTTTGGCATTGTAAGCACGTTTCAATCGGTCTTGATAAACTCGCAAATGCTCTAAAGCATTGATTCATTTTTCATCTATGAGTGTGAGTTGATCAAGACGTGCTTGTCTAGCGAGTATCATCATCGATAAATTCCTGCAAAGAAATTCGCAAGGAAGGGATCTCGAGCTCAAGAGGCATGATTGCTTCAGCTCCATAGACCAAAGAAAATGGCGTTGCCCCAATGGGAGTTATGATGCTTGTTATGTAAGCCCATAATGCCAAGGGGATTTGTGTATGCCAATCTTTATGATTTTCTTTAACAAGTTTCTTAAGAATAGCAATTATGGTCTTATTGGAAGCTTCCACTTGTCCATTGGCTTGTGGGTAGTAAGGAGTTGAGAAACTATGTTGGATATTATACTTTTCGCAAAGAGCTCGAACATCCTTATTCTTAAAAGACTTGCCGTTATCAGAAATGATTTTAGAGGGAATACCAAAACGACAAATGATATGGTGAAGTATAAACTCCACAATTCTAGGACCTGTCAGTCTTGGTTAGAGGAATAGCTTCAACCCACTTTGTGAAGTATTCGGTGGTTGTAATGATGAAAGTATGTTGTCCTGAAGAGGCGGGTGAAATCTTGCCAATTAAATCGAGACCCCATTGTGAGAAGGGCCAAAGGCTTTGGATGGGGCTGTAAAGCTTGTGATGGTATATGGGTTAAATTAGCGTGTTCTTGACACTTTTTACATTGTTTAACATATTTGCAACAATCTTGTTCCATAGTGGGCCAATAATACCCCATACGTAAAATACGCTTCGCAATGGCCATTCCACTAAAATGACCACCACAAGTACCATCATGGGCTTCAGAAATAGCTCTATGTGTTTCACCTGCTTCTAGACAGCGGAGGAGTACTCCATCATATCCACGTTTATACAACACATCCCCCAAAAGAACAAAACGAGCTGCCTTTTGCTTAAAGCAGCGGCGGGCAGTTCGAGACAAATCAGATGGGAGTGTTCCAAACTTGAGGAAGGCTACTATCTCACTAGACCAAGGCTCATATGGATCCGAATGGATAAAGCAAACATCTTTTTCATCCTTAGACTCAGCACGGACAATTGCAGACTTAGAGATTGTGGAAATGATTAGGGGTTGTACCTCTCCAAGGGAGTCCTTTGGAATCAATGATCCAAGAGAGGCCATGGCATCCGCAAATCTATTAGTCGAACGAGGCAAACTAGTGATCTCATACCAATCAAACTTAGAGAGCAACTTCATTGCTACATCATGATAAAGCTTAATGGTAGGTTCTTTGGCTTGGTATTCTCCTGTAATTTGTTTAACCACGAGTTGAGAATCCCCAAATATCCGAATACGCTTAATGCTCATAGCTATGGCTGATTGAAGACCTAAAATTAAGGCTTCATACTCTGTTGTATTATTGGTGCATTGGAAGTCTAGTTTGAATGATAAAGGGATGGGAATCCCTTGAGGTGTATGAAACACAACTCCAGAACCTTGACCTTTCGCGCACTTAGAGCCATCAAAGAATAGCGTGATGTCAACATCTTCCTCCGGAATGATGTCCTCTTCTTGTTCAGTGATAGCAAATACCGAATCATCCGGGAGCTCAATAATCAAAGGATGATCACTAGGTAGTGGAGCTTCCGCAAGTTGATCGGCTATAACTTGACCTTTAACGGATTTTTGGCTAATGAATTCAAGATCGAATTCGGTAAGCAACATTATCCATTTAGCGGTACGAGTGTTATTATAAGTGCGAGACATCATATAACGCAGAGGGTTTTCTCTAGCTATGACATATGTTGTATGGCTAAGCATATAATGACGAAGTTTCTTAGTGGCAAAAACCATTGCTAAGCACAACTTTTCCACATAAGCATATCGGGTTTCATAGCTTACCAATGTTCGACTAATATAATAGACAGATTGCTCACGATTTTGTTCATTCTTTTGTGCAAGCATTGTCCCTAAGGCAAAGTCCGTTGTTGAGATATAAAGATTGAAAGGGACCCCTGGACGAGGCGGAGCTAAGACTGGCGGAGACGCTAAGTACTGCTTGATGTCATCAAAGGCTTTCTGACACTCATCTGTCCATGAAAATTGTACCCCCTTTTGTAGTAGGTGGCAAAATGGCCTACATTTATCAGAAAGTTGTGCAATAAAGCGACGGATTGAATTAATCTTTCCTTGCAAACTACGCAACTCCTTCAAATTAGTTGGGGGACACATTTCCATAATGGCTTTGACCTTGTTTGGGTCCACCTCAATACCTCGTTTAGAGATAATAAAACCTAGGAGTTTGCCTGAGGTAACACCAAAGACACATTTCTTAGGGTTCAACCTTACTTTATGCTCTAGAAGTCTATCAAAAACTTTTTCCAATACATCAAAATGCTCTTGTCGAGTTTTAGATTTTGCCAATAAATCATCCACATAATCTTCGATAATCTTATGCATATAATCATGGAAAATATAAGTCATGGCTCGTTGATAGGTTGCACCTGCGTTCTTAAGGCCAAAGGGCATCACCCTGTAACAAAAAGTTCCCCAAGGTGTGGTAAATGTTGTTTTGTGTTGATCTTCAGGGTTTATTCGAATCTGGTTGTATCCTGAAAATCCATCCATGAACGAAAGCATTTCATGACCAGCGCAGGTATCGACAAGAGTATCAATGTTTGGAAGAGGAAAGTCATCCTTAGGACACGCTTTATTTAGATCTCGAAAATCGGTGCAAACACGTATCCCCCGTTAGGCTTGCGAACGGGTACCATGTTAGAAAGCCACTCAGGATAATCAATCGGGACGACAAATTTAACATCCAGAAGTTTTTGAATCTCTGATTTAACTATGAGGGCCACGGTAGGATGCATTTTCCTAAGTTTCTATTTGACGGGTTTAGCATCTTTTTGTAAGGTGAGGTTATGGACAACCAAATTAGGGTCTAGGCCTGGCATGTCTTTGTAAGACCATGCAAATATCTCCTTCTTCCGCTTGAGTAGAGCAATCATTTGCTCTTGTTCCTCTGATGATAGACTTTTAGCCGGTTTCACAATTTGGGTGCCATCTTGGTCCGTACTAAGGTCTACATCGATAGTTTCTTCAATAGACATGTGGGAACCTTCCTCAAGTCGATGGGGAGTAGGGATCGGATTTATGTCATCTAAAATGTCATCAAGCTCCTGTGCCTTGCTCTCGTCTATGTCTGCTCGGAAGACCTCCGGCTTAGAAGATGAAGGTGAATGTGGAGGTGAAGGAGGAATGTAGTTGGCGGAAGCCCTTAACAATTCCTTGGAAAGGATGAACTCCGAAATAGATGGAGGGGATGAAATCCGATCCATGTCAATCAGGCTTGGGTTGATCGGGATTGGCTTATCCGGATCATATGGATTATGGAGCGGGGTGAATAAGTCTTCAAAATTCATTGTCGACTTATGAAAGAAAGGATGGGCGGAATGGAAGGGAATACCGGTGAAGACCTCGGAAGACCTGAAATGCAAAACAACATAGTTTTTCAGTTTTTTTTTTTTTTTTTAGTTTGAGTTTTTTTTTTTTTTTTTTGTAGTGGTGAAAACCACTATTACACACATACATAAAGCAATAAAGTATTTTTATATATTTTGATTTTTTTTTTTTTTTTTTTGGGAATTTTTTGATTTTTTTTTTTTTTGGTAGTGGTGAAAACCACTATTTTAGTATATACATATAATACAGGTTTGGATTATGGCTTATGGATGTGGCGGAGGGGGTGGTTCACCTCGTTCTTGTGGAAGAAGCAAGCGAAAGATGGCCTCTTGGAGAGGGAACAATTGGAGATAAAACTCGTCTTGTTCGGTGAGGGGAACAATGGGCGCCGACTCTTCTCTGATTCATCACCATTTGACATGACGTCAAATTCTTCATAGGCTTCATCTTCGGATTCGTCGGGGTGGAGGATTTCTTCTTACGAATTAAGATTAATGCTTTGAAAAGCTTGTTCAAAAGAAGAAAGGGATGGAAGTGGTTGGTAGCCCGGACCAAAACGCTCGGTGGGTCTCCGGTATGGCATATCGATGCATTCAGTTACCCCTTGCTCGTATCGACCTAGGCCAAATTGCTGCCAATTATGTCTGTGGAAATAGCGAGAGGGAAAACCCTCCATCCTTTCGATATTGGCAAGGACTGGATGCTTGGGTTCTAGTATGGTGGTAGGACTAGAAGATGACTCTATTCCCCCATATACAAAATTAATGGAATTTGGCATAGAACCCATGTTATAAACCGATCCAATGGATAAATGTTGGTCATGTGGACGACCAAAATCTTTAACTGTTTGCACATTGAACGGTGTGATGTGGACATCTTGGATGGCATACTCACCAATACCTGCATCAATGAGATGGACCTTGACTTGGGAGGGAGATGGACTAGATGATGGAATAGAAGAATGTGGGATAGAAGAATTGGAAGGATTTGGTTGGGTTGATGCTTCATCGACTTGTGAAACATCGGCTGGTGATGGTTGGGAAGATGGAGGAATAATAGGTGATGTTGAAGAAGGTGTAGAAGAAGGGGGTAATGACGTGGAAAGAGATGATTGGTCATGGCCACATGTGCATGTGGTCACTGATGAAGAAGAAGGAAGATTAGGAGATGAAGAAAGTGGTGAATGAGATGGAATAGCGGAAGAGGAAGATGGTTGCGATATGATGGGTAGCTCCTCGGGAATGGGAGCTTTAGAAGAAGATGGTATAGAAGAAGTAGATGGGGTCAAGAAAAGATGAGTGGATGGCAACACAATCTCATAAGGATTTGAGACATAGTTGCAATGTTTGAAGGGTTCGAGTGTCGGTAGGTACACAATGAACTCTGTCCCTCATATACATACTTGAGACATTGATGCGGTATAGAAGGGACACATCTCATCTCCCTAAGCCAAGGCCGTCCAAGCAATACATTGTATGCCATGGACCCTTCCAAGATGTGAAACAAGGTATGCAAAGTTCGGGCCCCTACCTCAATGGGCAAGATAACCGTGCCAACCGTGGAAGATAAAGCATCATTGAATGCTTTAAGAGTAAAAGTCGACTTGGTGATAAGGGATGGCGACAGCTCTAGATGACTCAACGCCGATGTTGTAATGATATTGATTGAGGAACCGGTGTCAATTAAGACTCTCTTGAATGGCTTGTGATCGATCTTGGCCATGATATGCAATGGAGGATCTATACTTTCTGTTGACAAAGGTTTGATTTCAAAATCATAGAAAGTGATGGAGGGCTCCATGCATGTTTGAATACTCCCCACAAAGTTGTTGAAGGCATTAGTATCTTGAGTTTGAAGCTCGATTGACTTTAAGATTTCCATTAATGCCTCTCTATGCGGGGGAGATTGTTGAATGAGGTCATAGATCGATAACTTGGCAGAAGCCATTTTTAAACTGGTAGTTAACTCGGCTACTCAATGACATGATGGGTCGTTGGCGTTGAGTAGAATGATTTAGCGGTTGTTGAGAAGTACTAGCACGTCATTGGGTCACCTGTTACCGAGGTGGACTGGGGGTTTGTACAGGTGGTTGTGGTTCAGCCTGATTTGGTTGGTTCGCCCTTTGACCCCGGGTTACTACGTTAATAGTACCCACAAAACCTTGGTATTGTTGTACATGGTTGACTTGATTAGGAGGAGTTACCCGAGTTACTCCCCCTGAAGTTGTTGGAGCTTCCTCCCGATGTGGAAGGGGTGTTTGAAATACACCAAGATTTTGATTTTGTTGGGCTAAGGGGCTATCCAATTTAATGGCTCCAATCTCAATAAGATCTTGGATCACATGTTTGAAAGTTGTACAATTATTGATATCGTGCCCATTTTGCCTATGATAAGGACAAAATAGGTACTCCTTGTAATACTTCCCCCTTCTAGATGGTTCTAAAGGTTTAAACTCAGGTAAAGTTAACTGATTTGTGCTATATAACTTGTTGAATATGACCGCATATGGTTCATCTAAAGGTGTGAACTGTCGCTTGGGACGATTTTTTTGCCAAGGTCGAGTTTCCATGGTTGGCTCAGTATTGTGAGCTGGTTGAGGAGGGGCGGGTACCGCATGATAAGCAATTGGTTGCGGTTGACTTTGCATTACTTGTTGTTGTTGAGCCATTACGGGCTGGCTCGCCACCACTTGATTAACTTGGTTAACATTTGAGGCTGTACTAGCCTGTGCTTGTTTGTTTTGGCCATAATTATTATTTCGTTGTTGGCCCTTTTGTTGCCATTCTTTTCTACGGGGTTTTAAAACACCCTCTTGGACTTTAATGTCTTCTATGATACTTGCTTGGGCCAAAGCCTCTTCAAAAGTCCTGTATTGTTGTAATTGGAGTAACCAAGAGATAGGTTTTAGACAACTTCGGGTGAACATTTTGGTTAACTCCTCCATTGGTAGGGATAATGGCAATTTATTAATGATAGCCCTCCAACGGTTTCCAAAGTCATAAACGGTCTCATCGTCATGTTGCTTGAGCTTGTATAAGTCGGACAATGAGACTTTCCTTTGTACATTTAGGGAGAATCGTTCTAAAAATAGATTAATCAATTGCTCGTAAGCATAAATGCTATGGTGAGCTAAATGATTGTACCATTGTACAACATCTCCCCCTAATGTCTGAGGAAAATTTCTGAGCATAAGAGCGTCATTATTTTGGATTCTAAAGCAGGCATGCATGAATGAGCTCACATGTTCATGAGGATCCTCAGTTCCTCGAAATTTGTCAAACTTCGGTAATGTGAAATCAATCGGATATGGCGGTGAAGGTACCGAAGGATGAATTGGTTGATTGATCAACGACCTTAGCGTAGGTTTCGACTAGATGAGCCGGGCATGTTGAGCATAAGGTTGTCAATCTGTTGTTGCATAGCATGGAGTCGAGAATCTTCATGAAAATTTTGATTCGTTTGATGATTATGATGATGCAATGGAGGAGTGGAAAAATGATGAGATGGGATGAAATTGCCTGGATTAGGCGGTGTGGAATGGACGAAAAGAAGGTGATTGGGGTGGATGATGAACTGGACTGGGTTGGGAGAAAGGTGGGGTAGGAATGGACACCACCGAAGATTGGGGTACCCAGGTGGGGCCTGAGCTAAGAAAAGCTGGCTGGGTAGAAATTGGTTGGGGTGTAGGATTTACTACGACAGGTGGTTGGGCATTTTGTTGTTGTTGTTGCTGAAGCAACTTGTCGAGGTACTCCCTAACCTTATTAATCTCTAACCCAAGGGAGGTGGGATGATTGGATGAAGGTGGAGGGCGGGCTGCCATGGTAGTCACAGGAGACTGCATAGCAGGGGCAATGAAGGTGGCTGAAGTAGGCGGTACACGGGAAGAAACGATGAACTGTGCCCCAGGTAGGGTGAAACCATAAATGGTTTGGGAAGAAGAGGGTTGAAATTGGTCATGGTTAGAGGAGGTTCCACTAGCCTCATAGAGAGAATTGGTGTACACCCGGGTAAATGGAGGAGAAAGTGGTCGGGAAGACACTACATTTGTCTCCAAAGGAGGACAATTGAGCATCTGGGAAGATGTTGGAGATGAAGCCGACTGAGCAGATACAACATTAGCCTCAAAGATGGGGCTAGTGTAGACCTGAGTGAAACCAGCGGGTAGGGTTGATGCAATATCCTGCTGAAAAATAGAATCTTGCATAGGGGAATCTTGGATTGGCTCAAGGACATAGCCAGTGCCATCTCTTAAGTGAGTTTGCACTTGGGCCATATCAATGTGGGTAATATGATAGGAATTGTCTTCCTCCATGGGCATGGCCATGCGGTAGACGTCAGAAGGACGTGAAAGACCTACAGGCGAACCTGCCTAAAATTCACTAGGATAAGTGGCCATGTTGGTGGTGGGGATGTTCTGTGAATTATTCATTTGATTATTTAGATTTAACATTTTAGATTGATTCCTTGTTAAGACCATAAAGCAATAAATCTAAACAAATTCAGAAAAGAAGAATGCAAAACTTGAATGATAAATTTACACTAAAGAAATTATCAGAAAACAGTCACAACCTAGGTTTCAACCAATGTGTCTTACCTGCGGTTAATTAATTATTTTCTGATCTTAATCTGCAGTAAATTTTAAGTGTCCGGTTTATGAGTTTTGCATGTGATCTAATCTTGAATTATTCACAAAAAAGGTAAAAACTATGGCTAGGAAAGGACAACGAGATTCTTACTGGTGATGAAATCCAGCAAGTTTGCTCGGGGGTGACCTATGGTGTCTAAGGCAGAAGTTTAATGGATGGAGATGAATTCCACCGTCACTAAACTTCAAGCAATATCTGGTGATGAAATCCAGATATTACTGTTTTAAATGCAATATGAAATGCAGTGAATTTTATTTTAAGTGTTTTAGTTGTCTAATGTATACATACAAAGCTATAAATCAAAAGTTCTAATGATCTAAGCAAGAGGCTACTGAAAACATGCCATTTCCTCTGAAGAAGTGGAGTACACCGTTCAAGACCCCCTGCCTACCAATGATATCAGATATCAAAGGAGCAACCGGAAGGTTCGTCCACTTCTCTGCTTGGAATCACCCAATGGCAGGAGTACTATTGACATCCAATCAATAGTCCTACTTAGATAACTAAAACAGATAATTCGTAGCTATTCTAATATGCAGCTAGGTATGCAATTTTTTTTTTTTTTATGCAAGCAACAACCAATAATGCAATGCAGAAAAACCAAAAACGTAAAAAGTACAGTTTAACAGCGAAAAAAAAAAATGCACTTACTCGGAAGCCTACGCTTTTTCTGTAAAACTGCCTTCAAACGCCCAAGGGAGTCTGCGCAGGCTGAAACGCACCTCTGCATTTCGGATCGGACTTCCAGACGCCGCTCTGCGTCTGCTGCATTTTTTGCAAACTCCTCAGAAACCCTAGTTCGCTGGAACAACGAATTTCACGATTTCAGAACCTGCAAAATAAAACAAAAACAGGAATAGATCAGTAAAGCAAGTATTAAAAACATGAAACCCTAGGGGGTCCCACCGTGATCGCCATTTGTAGATTAAAGATACAACGCCAAACAGAAATAAAGAAATCACAATAAAGGAATGCAGAACAGTTGTACAAAATGAATGATTTTTATTAATCAATGGAGTTTAGAAACTCCTTTTAAGTACAACGGGGCCTGTAACCCTTTTCGTGATACAAAGTTACAATTTGTGCTAGGGTTCTCTGAAACCCTAGTTGGCACAATGTGGTGGCATCTCCGAAGATGTATCCTTAACCTCAACAGAATGAGTGGGCTTCGTTGTATCCTTTGGCTCGGACCACTCCGGCTTAGCGACTGCTATCAACAAATCGGATCTACCATTAGAATCCTGCACACATTAAAATTACCAAAGAGTTAGAAACTAATAAGAGGGCTCCACTGTGTGAGCCCTCAGAAACAGACTAAAACCCTAGATTTATGAAATGAAATAAAACGGAATGCAGAATTTAACGATAGATTAATACATAAAGAAAGATTACTTGCTTTAGACGAATCTATACCTTTTTCTGTTAACGCGGCGAGACCAGGCGGCACCTGGAAGTGATGTGACTGTCAGATCGGCTGCAGAAGGCGCCCTGGTGCGATCTCGAGGAATCCACTGAGCGCCCGCGTGCTTCTGGATCGGGGTTGCAGACGTCGGTCTGCGTCTGCAGCTGCGGGTAAACGCCCGACGGCGCTGGCGACAAGGATGAGGGATTATGTAGAAAGAGTGTTGCAGAAGGGATGGCGGCGAAGTTGGCGACGGATGCGGCGATGGATGCGGCGAAAAGGGACGGCGATGGATGCGGCGAAAGGGTTTAGTTCAGACTTAGGGCCGCAGAAGACTCAGAAGACTCAGGATTAACAGCAATAGCAAACTCCAAACTTAGATAGGGAAGATAGGTAGGTTTAGCCGAAGAGATAGGGTTTGAGCCATCAAGGTGACTCAATTTATAATCTACTCTTAGGGCACACTTTAGGGTTTTAACGACACTTTGAACGTGTGGCTAAGATTAAAGTGGATCCAAGGGTAGAGAATAAATCTAGGTTGTGAAACGGATTAAGATGGATGGACGGATGAGATTAAATGAAGGATGGACGGCTCAGATTAAATCACTTAAACTATATTTATATATATATTAAAATATATTAAAATATTAAAATATATATATAAATATTAATTTAAATAAATTTGGGGATGAAAAATGGCGGGAAAGGTGAAATTGGGCCAAATAATGGTGGGAAAGTGTGGATTTGGGCCAAATAATGGCGGGAAGGATGGATGACTGACACGTGGCTGACAGGAAGGTATAGATGACTTACAAGTGGCTGGATTTTGGTGTCTACAAAATGATATGTGTATGTGTGTGTTTTCCTTATAAACTTTTGAAAACAAAGAGGTGTGCGTAAAATAGTTAGTGGCCATATAAACATCATTGCTAATGGTCATCCAATATCTACCCTATCTTACGAGGACCCCTTAATAGTCAAAATATCACAAGAAAAAGTGTAAATAATGATGATGGAAAAGGTGTGATTAAGACTCATGATATTCATACAAGCATGGTGCTCTATGAAATGCAATAATAGGCAAAGGCAAGTGCAATGAAGGAATATGCCTAATGTAATTAATCAATGAAATGTAGTAATGCACAATGACGTGAGTAATGCAATACTGGCATTGTTTTTATTTTGTGATTTTTTTTCTAAAGCCATATATGTATAAATATAATTCACATTAGGCATAGAATGCTCTCAGGTTAATCATATTCAATGGCTCAAGCTCCATAGTTCCTTCTATATTTGCAAGCCTATTTGTTCCAAGGTCTAAATTTTTCTTGATAATGTATGGACCTAACCAATCAACTATGAATTTGTCACACAACTGTGGCAATGTATTGGTATTTAGTTGATTCTCTTTGATAATGAGATCACCTACTTGGAATTCATGGAAATTAACTTTTGTGTTATAAGCATGTTGGATGCGACCTTGATACACTTGTAAATTTTCTAAGGTATTGATTCACCTTTTCTCAAGAAGTGTGATCTGGTCAAGACGTGCTTATCTAGCAGTGTTGTAATCCATGAATTCTTGTAGTGATATTCGTAGTGAGGGGATCTCGAGCTCAAGAGGTATGATTGCTTCAGCTCCACAGACCAATGAAAAGGGTGTTTCCCATGTAGGTGTTTGGATGCTTATTCAATAATCCCATAATGCCAAGGGGATTTACGTATGCCAATCTATATGATTTTCTTTGACAAGTTTATTGAGCATGGTTATCAATGTCTTATTGGTCACTTCAGCTTGTCCATTTCCCTATGGGTAATAAGGAGTCAAGAAGTTATGTTGGATATTATATTTTATACATAGTCGAGAAGTTATGTTGGATTTACTCATATGTTGGGTAATAAGGACTTGCCATTATCAAAAATGATCTTCGAAGGAATACCAAAATGACAGATAATATGTTGAAGTATGAGCTCTACAATTTGAGGTCTAGTCGTAGTGGTCATAGGAATCACCTTGACCCACTTTGTGAAGTACTTTGTGGCAGTGATGATGAACTTATGTTAACCTGAGGAGGTAGGTGAAATTTTGCCAATCAAATATAGGCCCCATTGTGAAAAGGGCCAAAGACTTTGAATGGGTTGTAATGCCTGTGATGGTACATGATTCAAGTTGATATGTTTTTGACACTTTTGAAATTTTGTCACGTACTTGCGACAATCATTTTCCATCATGGGCCAATAATAACCCATGCACAAAATGTGCTTTACAATGGCCATCCCATTGAAGTGGCCATCACAAGTACCATAATGGACTTCACATATAGCTCTTTGTGCCTCTATGGGGTCTAGACATCGAAGTAGGATCCCATCATAACCACATCTATACAATACGTTCCCCAAGAGAGTGTAACGAGTTACTTTTTTTTAATGTTATCTTTGCAGCTCGCATCAAATCTGATGGGAGGATCCCAAACTTGAGAAAGTCCTTTATTTGACCAAGGTAAGACTCATATGGTTCTGTGTGAATGAAACAAACACTCTTTTCATCTTCAAATTTTGCTCATGATATTGAAAATTTGGATATTGTTGTAATGATTAGCAGTTGGATCTCTCCATTCGTGTTCATTGGTATCAATGATCCTAGAGAGGCCATTGCATCCGTAAATCTATTAGTCAAACAAGGCAAGTTGTCAATTTTGTATTAGTTAACTTTACTAGCAATTTCATTGCTATTGCATTGTATTGTTTTAAGACTAGCTCTCGACATTGGTAAGTTCCTTTTACTTGGTGAATGACAAGTTTGAAATCACCAAAGATGTTTATACACTTTATGTTCATAGCTAGGGTAGCTTGAAGTCCTAATATCAGGACTTCATACTCTACATTGTTGTTTGTGCATGGAAAGTCAAGTTTGAATGATAAAGAAATTGACATTCCTTCTAGTGTGTGAAACACAACTCCAGCACCTTGTCCTTTTTCACACTTTGATCCATCAAATAATAGGGTGATGTCAACATCATCCTTAATAGGGATGGGTTCTTCTTGTTTGGTGACTAAAAATACCGAATCATCTGGTATCTCGATGAATAAGGGTTGATCATATGGAAGCGGAGCGTCTACGATCTAGTCGGTTATCACCTAACCCTTAATGGAATTTTGAATGATGAATTCGAGATAAAATTCCGTTAAGAGAGTTATCCATTTTGTGGTACGAATGTTTTTGTATGTGTGAATCATCATATAACATAGAGGATTTTCTCTAGCTATGACATAAGTTGTGTTATTTAACATAAAAAAAATTATTTTCCTAGTGGTAAAAACCACTGCTAAGCACAACTTTTCAACATAAGCATATCTTGTTTCATAATTCACCAATATTAAACTAATGTAATAAATTGCTTGCTCTCTTTGATTTTCATTCTTTTGTGCAAGCATTGTTCCCAACACAAAATTTATAATAGAGATGTAAATATGAAAAGGGACTCCTAAACGTAGTGATGTTAGCACTAGCGATGAGGCCAAGTATTGCTTTATATCATTAAAGGCCTTTTGACATTATTTGTCCAGAAAAAGGTGACTCATTTTTGTAGCAATAGATTGAATGACCTGCATTTATCTGAGATTTGTGTGATGAATCAACAAATTGATTGAATATTTTCTTGCAAACTATGCAACTCTTTCAGATTTTTGGAGGTGGCATTTCAATAATGGCCTTGAATTTATTGGGATCCACTTCAATACCTCGCTTGGAGATAATTAAACCTAGAAGTTTTCTTGATGTGACCCTAAATACACACTTCTTAGGGTTTAACCTCATCTTGTGTTCTAATAACTGATCAAAGAATTTTTCTAGTACATCGATATGATCAAGATGTGTTTTAGATTTGGTTATTAAATCATCCATATAGTATTCAATGATTTTATGCATATAGTCATGGAAGATATAAGTCATGGCTCATTGGTAAGTAGCTGTTGCAATTTTTAGACCGAAAAACATCACCTTGTAACAAAAATTTCCCCAAGGTGTGGTGAATGTTGTTTTGTGTTGGTCATCAGGATTAATCTAAATCTAGTTGTATCCTAAGAAATTGTCCATTAAAGAAAGCATTTCATGGCCAACATAAGAGTCTACTAGTTGATCGATGTTCGATGATGGGAAATCATCCTTGGGACATGCTTTATTTAAATCTTGTAAATTTATGCATACACGAAACCCCCCATTCGATTTGTGAATGGGTACCATGTTTGAGAGTCATTCGGGGTAATCAATGGGTTGTATGAAACCCACATCTAGTAATTTTTGTAGCTCTTCTTTGACAATGGAGGCTATTATAGGATGAAGTTTCCTTAATTTTTGCTTGAATGGTTTAGCTTTGGGAGCTAAGGTGATCCAAAAGGACCACCAATTTGGGATCAAGGCCAGGCATATCTTTGTATGACCACACAAAGATCTCTTTCTTCCTTGTCAATACATCTAGGATGCGCTCTTTCTCTTATACGGGTAGGTATATTACCATTTTCACAATTTGAGGATTATTTGCATCTTGACTTAGGTTCACATCAATGGATTCTTCAATAAGCATGTGATAAACTTCTTCTAACTGATGTGGAGTAGGAATGAGATGAATATCATCCTCCACGTTTTCAAAGGACTCGAGCAAGATTTCTTCTACTTCAGTTTGAAAAATAGAAGCAGGTGAAGGTGAATATTGCTAAGGAATATAAGCATTGGAAGCTCTTAGCAATTATTTGGACAAGATGAACTCAGCTATGGATGATGGGGATGAAATCATGTCCATGTTGATAAGGCTAGCGTTGATTAGAATCGGCTTCACCAAATCATATGGATTGCGGAGTGGGGTGAACAAGGCAACAAAAATCATGTTAACTTGGTGGAAATGAAGTGGTTGTAATTTGAAGAATGAAATATCTTACTCTCTCTCTCTAGGGAGCAACTGACCTATGGTGGTTGAATTATGATTCTACAAATGTAACCAAGGTTGTGGTGGATCTGGTTCGGGTTTCTTTCATGAAGGATGAAAGTGAAATATGGATCGATGGATAGAAAAAATTATAATATAGTACTCATCTTTCTCAATGGGCTCTATAGGGACCACATCTTCTTCGGGACCATCAAAAATGGCATTGATTATGTCCATATTTGGTCCCATTTATGTAAAATCCTCAAAATCATCATCAGAAATGTAATTAATCATAGCTATATGTGGCCTCATTTTTAGAAATGTCTCATGTAAATAAGGCACAAAATCAAGGTCTAAATACTCGTCATCACTATCATCATTGGCTTCGCTCTCCTCATCCTCCTCTTCGTACTCTAGAGTGAGTTACTAAAATGTATGCTCAAAGGAGGAGTTTGAATATGATGGCATGTACCCTAATCCAGAGTGATCATGTGCTTCTCAATAGTGGGGCTCAATGATATGATGCGGACCCTATTCATGTCATTCAATACTAAATCCTTGCTAGTTAACCCGACAAAAATATTGCATGGAAAAATCTGGGTTGGACAAATATTCTAAGTTAGCACAAAATTCCTACATGGGTTCTTCATTAGGAGGAGGTGGATTGGACGAAGAATCCACTTCCCCATATACAAAGTTAATCTTGTTTGTCTCAGAACCCATTATGTATATTGCACCTATGACCAAATGTGGGTCATGTGGGCGGTCGTAATCTCTAACAAACTGGATAGGTGGTATTATTGTAATACTCTCAACTATGTACTCACCAATACTTGGATTGGTGAGATGGAATGCAACTTTAATTGGTTGGGATATGGATGAATCGGGTGCTAATGTGGAGGTTTCAATGATGGCTTGTGGTTCGGATGGAAGAGATGGATCATTCGATAATTATTCTTCTTGGATAGGTGACCCTTTTTGTGAGACAATGGGTGGTGGGGTTTGAGATGGATTTGATTTAATGGATTGGTTAGATGTTGGTGGATTTGGTTGGGATGAAAATATAAAGGGTGTTTGTGAAGTAGGAGATGTAGTTAATGAAGATGATGGTTGATTGGTAGGATGATCAAATATGATGGCAAAATGGTATGAAGTGGATGAGGTTTGGCTTAGGTTGATGGCTTGAGACGTAAAGGTATGATCAACTATTGGAAAAGCCTCTGGGATGGGTGCTTTGGATGAAGTATTGCTACTTGGGTTGGTTCAAACAATGAGGGACTAAATGGAAATATGGGTGGATGGAAGGGATGGATCATATGGATTGGATATCAAGTTGTAGTACTTGAATGGCTCGATGTTAGCTGGAATGCATGGACTTTTCCCTCATGCACATATTTCAAACATTGATGTAATATCGAGGGAACACACTTCATTTCCCTAATCCAGGGACATCCAAGAAGTATGTTGTACTACATGGCTCCTTCCAAGATATGGAAGAGTATATGGATTGTTTTCACCCCCACTATCATGGGTAGAACTACATTTCCTACAGTGGAGCACAAAGCATCATTGAATGCCCGTAAGGTGAAGGTGGATGTGGTGATGTGAGATGATGGTAGGTTGAGATGTTTGATGGCTAGGGTAGTGATGATATTGATAGAGGATCCAGTATCGATGACCACTCTTTTGAATGTTTTTTTATCAATATGAGCTACAATATGCAACGAAGGATCATGAAACTCCAATGATATGCTTTTTTCTTCAAAATTATAAAATGCAATTGAAGGTTCCATGCAATTATAAATAGTCCCCACAAAGGTTTTGAAGGTTTTGCAATCTTCTATTTGAAGTTAAATGGATTTTAATATTTCCATCAATGCCTCATAATGTGGGGGAGATTGTTGTATGAGCTAATATATGGACAACTTGCTTTGTGTCAACCAGCTTCTCAATATGATGATTGGTCTGGATGGATGACTTAGAATATGAATGGCTAGAGATGGAATGGTAGGGTTTGGTTGTATGGGCATATTTGGTTGTGCTACAGGAGTTGGTGTTTCTTGAAATAACTCATTTGCTTTCATACGATTTGCTTTTATTTACCCTCGAGTGACTATGTGAATAGCCCCCACAAAACTTTGGTGTAATTATGACACATGATTGACTTGATTGGGAGGAACTATAGAAGTTGATGCTCCCATTGTTTGTTGATTTACCTCATGATGAGGTAATGGTGTTTGATATATTCCAAGGTTTTGGTTTTGTTGGGCTAAGGGGTTATCAATCTTGATTTTTCCCTTTTCAAGTAAATCTTGCACAATGTTCTTAAACACATAGCAAGTCTCAATGTCATGGCCTTTCTTCAGGCTTCATTTTTGGCAATGTGAAATCCTGTGCATTATACAACTTTTGGAAGATGGATGAATATGGTTCAGGTAATGGGGTGTACTTGCAAGGTGGCCAATTGTATTAACACTAACAATTATTTGTAGGTTGGGCTTGATTTTGCATTTGTTGTGGGGATGGAATTGTCTAATAAATTTGTTATTATGGTTGTTGTTTTTGTTGTTGTAGGGGTTGTTGTACTTGCATTTGAGGTTTTTGGATTTGTTGTGGATGTTGGCTCAAGACTACTTGATTAACCTGGTTGGCCTTGGATTGACCATGGTTATTCCCTTTTTAATCTTTGTTTTTTCATTCTTTCTTTTTCAATTTTATCTCACCTTCTTGGATTTTAATTTCTTCTATCACTCTAGCTTGGACAAGTGCTTCCTTGAATGTTCTATATTGTTGCAATTGTAGTAACAAGGAAATTGGTTTAGAATAACTCCTAAACATTTAGGTCAATTCCACCATGGGGAGGGAGAATGGCAATTTGGTAATGACTACCCTCCAATGGTTGCCAAAGTCATAGACCGATTCGTCATCATATTGTCGTAAATTGAGCAAATCGATCAATGTTATTTTCTTTCTAACATTTAAAGAGAAATGTTCCAAGAATTGGTCCATTAGTTGCTCAAAAGTATAAATACTTTGATGTAAGAGATGATTGTACCAATCCATGGTGTCCCCTCTAAATATCTAAGGAAAGGTGCAGAGTATAATTTCATCATTATTTTGGATTTGAAAAATCCACTCACATGCTCCCGAGGGTCCTCACCCCCCTTGAATTTTTCAAACTTAGGTAATATGAAATATTTCGGATAAGGTGGTGATTGTACCAACGAATGAATTGGGTGATTGATCATTTGCCTTAGAGTTGGTTTTTGGTACAACATTCCAGGCATGTGCATGGCCAAGATATTAATTTGATTTTGCAAAAAATAGAATTTAGGGTCTTTCAATGATGATTGAAAGCCCTGATTTTTTTGTTGTTGATGAAAGTGATGTGTGTTGGTGGTTGGAATTTGGTGATGATGGATATTCTGGTTGAATGGATTATGGAATAAATTTTTTTGATGGGTTTGTTGATGATGAGGAGACGGGGGTATGATGGTATGTTGTGCTAATAAATTAGCATACATGTGATGGAGTGGATGGTTGGATACGGTTGTGGTGGGTGGTTACGACACCCATGATGGAGCTTGAGTGAAGAATGTATATTTATGTGATTTGGATAGATGGTTAGGATCTGGAACCTGTGATTGTTGTTGTGTTAGGATGAGTGCTTTGATTAGCCTTATTCACAAGCAATTGTTGTAAGTGTATAAACGCTTTTTGTATAGTAATTACAGATGTAGATGGTGTGGTTTCATAGAGGATGAAATATTGGGCAAGATGCATGGCAACCATATGAGTGGATGTTGGTGGAGGATAAGTAGCGAAAGACATTGCGACTAAATGAGGGATGGCATGTTTAATGGGATTGACATATAATAGGATGGATGTAGGTATCTGTGAAGCAACATTGACATGTGCTTCGTAGAGGGGATTAGAACTTGATGATGTTTTTATGTGATGGGATGGAGACGTACTGATGAGATGATGATGGATGGGCGTGGGTTATGGTTGTAGTGTTTGGTTCAAAAAGTGGATTTGTGATGATTTTATTGGCATTCTATGGGTGTGGGAAGATAATTTCCTATTGTAAGGTGGGAATGGTACGATGTGGATTGGTGAGTGAAGGCAACGACAAAAGGACTAGACCAACTACATTCAAATATATCCTAATGATATCCATGTCCATATACGTGACACAACCGTTAGATGGCATGGGTGGTTCACTCCCAAGAGTTTTGAAAATAGCAGAATGAGTAGCTCTTTGCATCATATCTATGTTCGATAGATGGTTTGACATTCAAGTTCAAAGATACAATAGGGGCTACACTAACTTGCCCTGTCATTGAAATGGTAGGGGCTTGAGAGGACTGAGGTGGAAACTCCATGGATAAGGATAATTGATTCTGAACTTGGGTAAGATTTTTGGCTTGACTGTGGGTTGTTACCATACGCTAAGGGTGGGATGATGTGGAAATTATGAAGGTACATGTGTGAATATGTGGTGAAAGCACAAAAAAATAGCATGTAAAGCAAACAAACAAATAAATTTATTTCTAATTTTTCACAAGGTTTTGATTTTTCTTCTTTTTTTGAGTTTTAAAAAGTTTTTGATTTTTTTTTTTTGTAAATGAAACTGCAATGTTTGACCTTATAATGAATCTATAAATTTCACCCATATACTCTCACGCACTAACTTTCTAATGAAATCCAAGTTTTGAAACCCATCAAGACTTGGTGATGAAGTCCAAATTCGATGAGGAAGCCTAGGTACTACCAGTCCTCACCCAGTTCACCGTGGGCAATGATACACCCTTCAAAGAGGAATACATACTATTTTCCATGGCTATGACGATTCTTGGACTAGCCTTGGCCAAAATAATGTGGTAATTATTGGGGGTTGGTGATGAAATTCAACCTTACCAATGTTCACGTGCAAGTGTGTGAGGGTTTTTGTTTACTATGGTATTTATGCAATCTAGAATGCAATTCTTATTTCGATGTCTAAGTACAAAATCAAAACATACAAAAGCAAGAAAAATCATAAAAACCTTAAAAAACAAAAACAGATATAGTAAAATAGATCTCAGATCAACCTAATAGTGGTTTTGAAACACAAAAACAAACGTGAGTCTGAGACCCTAAAATACCTAAAAATGTGCCTACTAATGCAGACTTAATCATAGATGCATATTTTAGACTTTGTATGATTTAAATATGGAAAATGAAGCCTAAAATTAAACCTAACTTTAACTCATTTCCTTTTTAATTCCCATTAAAAAAAATTTAACCTATATGAATGCATCTAACCTAAAATTTGCATTGCACACAGATGTAGAAAACATAAACTCTCTTTTTTTTTAATTAAAATCCTAAGTTGGAGGGCTTGACTGTTACAAACTTGTGATCCCTATGCTTCTCCTCCAGTCTTCTCAAACATCCATCCATATTTTTCAAATGCTGCTCCACATTTGTGTAGGTGCAAAAATAGCCGAAATAGGCCTTGGAACTCCCAAATCTAATTTTTGACTTTTGCGCAATAGAACTCTAGAAACCTGCAACAAAGAACAGACATAAATCAGAAAACTAAAAATAGCAAGGTAAATCAAACATGGAACCCTTTGGATGTCCCACTATGATCACCATTTTGTAAGTAAAATAATTGACACCAAGTAATGAAACAAAGAAACAAGTAATATGCAATGAAAATGATCTTTCTTTATATTAGATTTCAATGGAGCCTTGGTCTCTGTATACAATGATATTTTTCCCGAGTATGTGGAAGTAAGTTTACAATGCTTACTCTCAAGGAATACAATAAGCACAAAGGAAGGGAAGAACCCCTTTGACAATCAAAGGAATGTGGTGTCTTGAATCTTCTTTTCTATAATCCAAGTGGTGGATGGGCTTTAGTTATCCTCGTGGACCATCCTCGCTTCAATAATTGCATAAGAACCTATCACCTGCACACATATCCTACTAAAAGAAATTCAATAGCATATGAAGGCCCTCCACTGCATGAGGCCCCTTTTGGCATAAAAGAAAGCTATTAAAATCCTAATGTAAATGCTTGTAGAATGTGAAAACAAAGTGTAGAAGATAGAAAATAATGAATATGAAAGTTTTTTTGATTACCTATCTATCATCGACCCAATATGCTCCTGAGAAAATGCAGGCACATGTTTAAGAGATGTGTGTGATCTCTTAGTATAATTCTGGCAGCGTGACGATATGTTCTTTCATCCTCTTTGTAATCTCTTGCAGAGTAACTGCTATATTTTGGTTCCCTTATCCAAATGAAGAAGATAAGGGTGCTATTTATCAAATTTGAGTTGAGATAAAGGGATGAGAATGATGTGGCATAGTGGGGGATAAGATAAGGTGGGTGGAGTATATAAAATGTTTGAGTGGGATGAGTGGAATATAAACAATTTATCTCATGCTTGTGAGTGGGATGAGAGGAAGATAAAGCATTTATCGTATGCTTGTGAGTGGGATGAGTGGAAGATAAAGCATTTGTTATATGCTTGTGAGTGGGATGAGTGGATTTTAAGTTGAAGTGAGTTGGAAATATAAAATGTGAGTGGGATGAGTGGAGAATGAGTTGAGGTGAGTGGGAAATATAAAATGTGTGAGTGGGATGAGTGAAGAATGAGTTGAGGTGAGTGGAAAATATAAAATGTGTGAGTGAGATGGTAGAAGATAAAGCATTTATCTTATGCTTGTGAGTGGAGAGTGAGTGGATATTATAAAATATGAGTGGGTTGAGTGGAGAATAAAAAATGAGTGAGTGTCTTGAGTGGGGGATGAGTGCATTTAGTGGAGGAATATAAAATTGGATAATGGAGGAAGTTCTTTTTGAGTGGGTTTGACTAAGTTTAGGGTGATCTAGGGTGAGGAGGTGTGCACCTAGGGGATGGTTACATGGTTGTCAAGGGCTAGATGTAGGAGGGGGCTTAGTGAGTAGTGAATGGTGAATAGTGAATAGTAAATAGTGAATAGTGGATTATGAATAGTGAATAGTAAATAGTGAATAGTGGATGATGAATAGTAATTATAGTGCAAATGACTAGATTTTTGTGTCTACAGTAAAAACATCAATAACATCACCCATCAACAGTTTGTAGATGATACAACCCTTTTCAGAAGGGAAATGATAAATGAGGCTGAAGATTTGAATAATTTTTTAAAAGAGTACAAAAGAGCTTCAAGACAAAAAGTTAATAGGACTAAATCCAAAATTTACTTCCTTAACACTCTTGCTAATATCAAAGCAAGAATTTATAGGTTGCTTCAAATGGAGGAGGCATATTTTCCAACAACTTATCTAGTGATACCTTTATTTGAGGGGAGAATGAGGATAGATTTATGGAATCTAGTTATTAGTAAAGTTTAGAATAAACTTCCATCTTGGAAAGGTATATGGTTATCATTAGCAAGAAGAGTGTAGTTAATTAAGTCATTCTTACAAGTCATTCCAACATATTATATGTCATTGTATTCTATGCCAAAATCAGTTGAAAAAATTTTAATCTATATTATGTGATCTTTTTTATGGTCGGGTTTACATGATAAAAGAAATTTTCATTTGGTGAAATGGAGCAAGTTGTGTGATGATAAAATTAGGGGAGGTCTTGGTTTACGATTTCTTACAAATGCAAACTTAGCTCTTAGGGGAAAAGTTATTTGGATATTGTACAAAGAGAGTTAAAGACAATAGGTAAGAATTCTTCTAAGTAAGTATGTTGATCCCAATGACCCAAGTTTAATATTTACTGCATTCTCTCTTCCAAATGATTTTGCTCTTTGGAATGGTTTAAAAAAATCTATTAATCTTATGATTAAAGGTTTAATATGGGTGGTGGGAACTGGAGAAAAAAATTCTATTTGGATGGATACTTGGTACGATAAAAAAGCACTCAGTTTAGATCCAATTTTGAAACCTTGGATGAGATTGCTTCAATATAAATATGGTGATAGGGTTTCAAACATTTTGTACAAGGATCAAGAAGGAAGATACAAATGGAAAGAAAAAAATTTTACAAGTATACAAGACATTGATGCTAGGAGGCAATTGAGTAGAAAGATAACAACTGTGATTATTTCAAAGGATGTCAAGGATAAATTGATTTAGGAGTTGAATAGCTCAAGAGAATACACAACAATAAGTGGATATAATGTTCAAAACCAACATAATAATAATGTCACTAGAATATGGAGAGATATTTGGGACAACCCAAGCATTCCTAAAGTTAAAATGTTTGTTTGGCTAGTAGTTCATAGAATAATTTTATCCTAGGATAACCTTATGAAAAGGGGTTTTCATGGTCCCTCTCAATGTGTTTTCTGTAATAAAGAGGAGAGTATTGACCATATCTTGGGACATTGCTCATTAGTCTAGAATCTATGGCAATGGATTCTTAATATGTTTGTTAAATGCATGGTGATGAATAGTAGAATTGAAGATTGTTTAAAGCAATGGCAGAGCATTTACAAAAGTGAGGCTTTACAGACAATATGGGATATATCAAAAGATATAATACTCTAGATTATATGGCTAGAAAGGAATAGAAGAATATTTAAAGGAAAGGAAAGCAGTTTAGAGGCAATGAAAATAATATATGTTTAGCCATAGAGGAGTCTAAACCAACCCTATCAACTTACCTAATCCCTAATTTGGAAGCAGAGAGTCTTGATAGATGCAGTCAAGTCATTAAATGGAATTATGATGTTGGGTATAAGAGAAGCAAAAATAAGGTAAAGAATATAAAGTGGAAACCACCATATGTGGAGTGGGTTAAATTGAATTTTGATGGAGCATCTAAAGGAAATCTAGGACCAGCAAGAGGAGGAGGAATAATTAGAAATAATAAAGGAGATATTTTATCTATTATGCTTTTAATAGTGTATTTAAGACAAATAATGAAGTTGAAGCTTGGGCAGATTTAGAAGAGTTAAAAATATGTAAACAAATGAATTGGAATAGAATATGGATGGAAGGTGATTCTCTCATAGTAATAAATACAATTTTGAGTAAAGCAAAGGCTCCAAGGAATATACAAGAGATAATTATGGAAATTCAAGATCTTGCTAAAGAGTTTGAAGAAATTAGGTTTACACATATATTAAGGGAAGGAAACAAATGTGTAGATAAGCTAGCCAATAGAGGGGTTTTGATTGAGGATCGCGAAGTTAAATTCTCTTTTCCATGGTTAGAGTAAGTAGAAAGTCTAGTTGAAGCTGACAAAAATTGTTGATTGCCTAAATCTATTAATGATTAATATTTACTTTAATATTTTCCATTGGTAATATATGTTTCATTTTGTAACAATAAAGTGTTTTCATTTAGACTATTTATTATATTTTTTGTGGTTGCACTTGTGTTTAAGGAAGGAACTAGCAATCCAGATTTGGTAAATCGGATTACGATAGTGCAATGTTTTGGAAATTACTCTACTAAGATGCAAGGCATAAATAGTAGAGGTGAAGTTTTGATATTGTGAAGGCTTCTATAGAAAAATGTCAAGAAAGATGCTAAATTCTGGAGTAATTGTATTCATACAAAGATTTGAAAAGATCTAGAAAATGAAAATCAAGAATTTAGACAATTTATGTAAAATGATGTAGGTTTCTAGCTATAACATCTCAATTGAGATGAGAAGTGTATATATTTGTAGACTCTCAAGCTCTAAAGAAGAGAGATGTAATATGTCAAGGTGGGGGATCCCAGTACAACCCCTTATTATCAAGCAAAAAAATATATTTATCTACTAAACTTATTTTAAATAAATTATTTATTTAACATAAGTTTATCCACTAAACTCATTAAAATAAATATATTTTTTAACATAATTTTATCCATTAAACTTATTTAAAATAAATCATTTCTTTAACATAATTTTATCCATTAAAGTCATTAAAATAAATATATTCTTTAATATAAGTCTATCCACTAAACTTATTTAAAATAAATCTTTTTTAACATAAGTTTATCATTTAAAATCATTAAAATAAATATATTCTTTAACATAAGTCTATCCACTAAACTTAAGCTACAAGCTTATTGTAGTCTATCGAGTTGTGGTCAACCTTAAGGGGGTCAAACCTCCTTTAAAGGCCCACTCAGACCCTACATATCCCATGTGGGATATTTATGGGAAGGCTTGAGCAGCCTTCCTCTTTGCCTATGCCTCCCTGAGTGTAGTGTCGTTGCATTGCGATGGTATGCTTAGTGACGAAGGTGAATATTTGAAACATAAGTCCTAAGTTTAACTTAGGAACAACTTTTAATGAATGGGGCTGACTTAGTGTGTAGTGGTGGACCATTTAACATCCTTCACCATTCACACAGGTAGTAACCACATAAAAGAAGCAAGAAGTTTTAAACACGATGATGTCAAAATGCCAATAACGAAGATACCCCAATGATCTCCAAGTACAGGTGATGGAAGCATATGGGTCTTTCAATCCATTTCATAGGGTTGATTTTGCTTGGTTTCTAGAACCACTGTGAGGAATAAGAGTAACCTAGGTGATCACCAGCCAAAACACCTAGCCACCTCCAGCAATAAACATTGCTTAAAATACTAGTTCATAAAAGTATTTTATTAATTGATTTTAATGATCTTACACTAGCTTCCAAAACTAGAGTATAAGCGATGATAGCTAGGAGAACAAAATACTATGACTTTGGTCTGAATTTAGACTCTTTCTTGCCATAATACAGCAACCCAACACCATAAACCCATGAAGGAAAATTATAGGAAGGTCCCTAGTTTAATTTTAAGTTAACATGACCCAATAACGATATCCAAATTAGTTCAAGCCTCATCCCAACAAATGCTTGCTCAATTAAACCAAACAAAGGGGTCCCAAAGTTAAATAAGGATGCTACTAGCCCATCCAAAGCACATTCTCTAGATATTTTCAAATGGATAGAAACCACCATTTAAAATAAAATGAAACCAAAAATTTTAATGGAGGCAAAGCGCCCTCTATTATAACAGGAAAGCATGAACAAAAGACTAAATTCTCTAAGTTCCAAAAGCGCATTCAATATTCAAAGGCAGTGGCCAAATTTAAAACTAGATCCAAACCTAGAATCATGATTTGAAGAATGAGATCCCCTTCTTCTTCTTCAAAAATATTTCCCAAAATCGGCCTCCAAGGGTTACCTTCCTTTTCTTTTCATTGGGCCATCCTCCTTTTTGAAACCTCAAATTCTCCATCCCCCCTAAGATCCTGGCCAACCATAGATATATAATATCTCCCTTGATTTTTTTATCCTCCAAGAGGTAAGAAGGAAAATATTCTTACCAATAAAATATGAAAACCCAACAACCAAAATTAAAGGCTTAACTATGCATGGTAAGATATTTTAAATATTTTCTTATTATTTTCTAAAATAAAAATCTCTTCTATTAATTTGGTCTACAAAGGTAAATTCCAGATTATATGCCCACCATATAGAATATAATTCTAATTAATTAATTTTATCAATTTAATTAATTTGTACAAAAGGCATTAGTACTAATTAATTAATTTTCCAATTATTTAATTCCAACAAAGGGTATTAATACCAATTAATTAATTTTCCAACAAAGGGTATTAATATTAATTAATTAATTCCAACGAATGGTATTAATACTAATTAATTAAATCCAACAAGGGAAAAATAATAATAATTAATTAATTTCTCAATTAATTAATTCAACCAAGAATATTATAATATTTAATTAATTTCCCAATTAATCAATTCAATCAAAGGAATGTAATAATTCCTAATTAATTAATTAAATCAATTTAATGCATCATAACTAAGTATTAATCCTCCTTTATCAATGCGTAGTCTATCATGCAAAAGTTCTACTAGGGGGGTTATGACAAAAGATCATTTATGTTGTTATCCTCAAATCCAATCAATCGCCAAGTTCAAAAGGTTGCATCCTTTTGTCAAAGGTTGCACTCTTTGCCTCACATGCACAACTCAATAAATCAATCAAAGCACTCAAACAATTTAGGGATATTCAACATATCACATATTCCCCATTGGCTCAATCACAAGCACGCGATCACAATCATAATTGTAGGCACAAGCACACACTCACATAAACATAGAGGTACAATCACACACACAATTAGAGTCATAGTCATTATCATAGTTACAAGCACATAGGTACAAGCACAAACACACACCAGCACATAGGCATAAACAAAAATACACAAGCACAAACACACACCAACACCTAAACACATAGGCATAGTCGCAAGTACCTAGGCACATAGTCATATTTGTAGCATAGAGGTCGCTCCCTATGAGAAGCATGGGGTTGCTCCCATCAATAAGCAATGCCATAGATTAGGTTTCCTTTCATGTTCATAGATTGCATTAGATTAAAGCCTCATTCTGCTCGAGCAAATGTAGTGTCTTAGAATAGATTTCCTTTATTGTATTATAGATTAGATTAGACTAGCCTTATGAGTGAACCTCATACCTAGTAATATATTCTATACACCTGGCGGTTGTAGCAACTGGTTATCCATGAAATTTGGGTAGGATGGGTAGATTACCATAAGGACATTCATATCTAAAAAAACAAAACAAAACACAAAAACAAAAACAAAACGGCATCATTTCACCACCTACTCATGGCAAACCTCACTCTTTGATCATCTCATATTCATACTTCCATTACTCACCCCACTCTTCTTCATAAATTTTATCTTGAGTCAGTTTAATGCTTCAACACCCAATTTTGGAGTCACTTGTGCCAAGGATCTTTTCCCAAAGTTATCATAAATCCTACTCTTTTGGGTCTAAATGCAGACTTTATCTTCTTAATCAAACTCTCAGTAATTTCAATTTGTTGCATGTCATGCCTATGTTGAATAGGTTTTACATGTCTATGCTTCATTGAGGTGGTAAGCCTAACCTCCACCTCCAATCGATTGTAGTAGGTGGTAAACTTGACCTTCATCTTCAATCAAATGTAGCATCGTGAAGACACCTACCATATGGTTGACTCGTTTACCACATCACATTACCTCATCAATATGTCAAACATAAAGATTCAAATATACTTGTCCATTCTATCATTTGGGGTATCCTACATTGTTCTTGATTTAGGGTAATCTTATGTCATCCCCAAGCCAAATGCAATTTTCATCATTTGTCTCTTCATCTTCCACTTTTTTGATAATCGGCTCATCGTTGTCATATGTTTTGTCTTCCACCCACTCATCGCTTGAGGGGGTAAGCAAAATCCCAAATTTTTGAAAATTATTCACCTTTTTACTGGGGAAACAAGCAAAAGACTTACATCCAATGGACCAGGTGTCTATTAGCTTTTGATGCATGAGCCATGAGAGATAACAATCACAAGATGCATAATAAGATGCAATAAAGTAAATCTGCTAGATGATTGAAGAATGCTAAAATATAAAAGATTAAAATATCACAATGTAGTTATGGAGGAAGTGATCACTCCATTAACAAAGGTATAGATCTACACCATATCCATTACCAGTAAATGGTGTGCAACACAATCCACTGATCTACGCTATTGAATAATGTCTCCCGATTTTCCTCTACCTGTCTTACATCTATCTATCTAAGAAGCCATCCTTATATATGCAAAAATAGGATGCTTGCCCAAAACTCTAACTAGTTGTGCATAGGACACCTTGCACATGTACAAATTGCACATGGACACTTGTCCATTTATTACAATGCATGAAGTCACTAGATAACTTGCATAGGAAGTAATCTAGGTATGTATCTTGGAGGATACATTTAGATAAACCAAATGATGGAATAGACATTATTTCCAAAAATGTCTCTTTTTTTTGCACCACATTGTGTTTCATGCAATGTAGTACAAAAAGGTGCATCTATAGACACCAAATTTTAGTCATTTGTAATCAAAATTGCACAAATTTTTCAAAACCCCCAATTTCCCATAAAAACGCCCAAATTCACTCAAATCCTTCCAAAATTCCAATTTCCTTTTAAGGCTTTTCCTAGGTAAGTTTTTCCTTTGACAACATCCCAAAGTTTTTCATTTACTAAATTTGCTTTCACTTTATTTTTCCAAGAAAAATAATTAGGACCCTTGAGAAGTTGAGATTCTGCTAGGAATAATTTGTTAGATGCCATTTCAAACTTCCTAATATCAAGCCTTATGACTACCTAATGTTTTGGAGTATGCTATAGTGCTTTTGTAAGAATATAGTTCAAATTTGGTTGATTTTGTACAAGTCTTGTAAGAATCAAAAATCAACTTTTAACACCTTATCACTCCTAATTGAACTAAGCACTATTTCAATTTAAAGAGGTTTTTATGTTGGAAATATTTTGTCTCCTTTAGATATTTGAGACAAGTAAAAATAAATAAATTTATCCAACCTAAATAAAATCCCTTAATAACCTCTTTTATATCCCTTGGATTATTTCTAATTTCTAAATAAAATAAATTTGATAAAGTAACCCTTATGACTCCCAAGTTTGGAAATTTAGAGAAATGATAATAATATTTGCAATATAGTTTAATCCAAGTTAAATTCCTTATTCCTCTTAAGTAGAATTGCAATATTAAAATAATAAGATAAGTACTCTTTAAGCTTTCAAAACCCTAAGTTTTAACCTTAGTTTATAATCCTTATAACTCCCACTTATGAAATAAATAAATAATAGGATTTAGATCTTACCTTTTACATAATATCTCCTTGATGTTCGACGCTTTCCATGGCTGAATATAAAAGTGACTTAAGTGTACCTTGAGCGCTTTGATTAATGGAGATTCTACATGAATATTGTACGTAGGCACTATGAAAGTTGATCTTTCAAAAATGGGGAGCCTTTAATGCTCCTTCTCCTTTCTCTTCCATGTTGTAGAATTTTTTGGCTTCTTCTCTCATGCCTCTTGACAGCGCTACGTTCATTCTTTGAATGTCTTGATTGTGCTTCACACTTGCATGTTGGTCTTGGACTAGAATATGTCTTTTAAGCGAGATGAATCATTGGTGTTGTGAAAAGTGTCACGTCCATTATGAGTGAGTGATATCTTCTTTATGTAACACTTCAAAATCATTTACCAGTGCTCTCGTCTTTATGTAATGCTCCAAAAACATTTACCAGTGCTTCTTGAAAATGTATAGGCCCTTGTGTGAAGCTAATAAAAGTAACCAAGTGGCACATCTTTGCTTGTAACTCCTTCGTAGAAGCCTCTAGAACGTTGAGAGGAATGATGACTAAAATTCCAAGTGTCAATTCTACATGGATACCCTTTTGGTAACGCCTTCGAAGATGAAGATAATAGCGCCGTAACATTATATATTTTTTAACATTGCTTGGGTAGAAAGCAAGCTTTATTGTAACACCCTCAAGAATGGAGATTGTAACTCCATTTCTTCTTTTTTCCAACGTTGCTTGGGCATCAAGCAAACTATATTTTTTGTAGGTGAATGGGTGATGCGCTACAGAGCTTGGATGGAAGTCGACGCTTCCATTGGTGAGTGGTCTTATCCAAGGTTGAGGTCACGCATGTAACACTCTTCTTCTTTTCCTTTATGCCTCCAAAAATTTTGTTTTTGTTGCTGCTAATTTGACATCATTTTGATATTGAAGTGCACTCACTTGTCTACGTAAATGTGGATCTGAAATGAGCTTTACTTATGCAGGTGTGTACGTCCAAGGATGAGATCTCAAATGGCTCCTTCTAGCTTGGGTGGAGGAGTTTTGACGTTTGGCCTTTAATGGTTGTTATTTTCCTTGTAGGAAAACGTACTCTAATATGAAACTTTAAAATATGCACCTATGCTATCACAAATATATTAGAGGAGTGCAAGATAATATAATATATTTCATAATAAGGCTTTTAATAAACCTTCTTTTGCACTTTTTTTTCCAGATTTTTAGATTCTGGTTTTATGGTAGATTTCTTGCAATATAATGGTTTGAGGTTGTCTTTGACAATAGACACACCTTCCCCTTTTTACTTGGAAACTTTTGATAGCAAGTCCAAGTCTCAATAAAAGTAGATAGGAATTCTTTTAATTGATGCAAATTTTCTGCATTCTTTTCTTTTTGCATTTACTTGTAATGCTTCTTAATTTCATAGGCTTCTATCTCTATTTTTTTAGGTTAGTTATGTTCTTCTCCAAATCTAGAGGATTCTAACCCTTATTGGTGGCTTCTATTGGCCACACCAAGTTGTGGATTTTTATGCTTCAATAGTATCTTTAGGCACTTGATACAAAATCAGATTTTGTGCCTTTCAAGAAACACAAAACTAATTTTCTTTTTGAGAGTAGTATAATAGTACAAAAAAATTTAATGCACTAATATTTCACCTTATCACTCCAATCAACTCTCAAAGAAATACACTTAATAATCTATTTCAACTAATCAAGAATAACCTAAAAAGAATCTTTAGGAGTTATCCTGCAATTTCACTATAATCAATGTTGTAGGACTTAGTCTTATTTTTTTCAATAATAGGTAGTTGATAGAAACTAATATGGAATCTAATAAACTCCTAATAAATGTGCAATTGAATCCTTAAAAAAAACCTATTTTTCCTTTGCACTTTAGAAGACTGAAAATCTGATTTCCTTTTTGCAACTGTAATCCAATTTTAGGTGCTCTAATAAATCTAATAAGTAGATCAATTTAATGAATCTTTTTGCACCATAAGTTGCATACCTTTTTCTGTAGCTCTTCTCTCACCTTTGTAGAGGATGTAAGCCTTGGTGTCTAGGAACACCAAGTTGTTGCTTCTTATAGGATTTCAATCATAACTCCTTCACCAAATGATGGTCTCGAACTTTCTTTTACAAGCCTAGGATTTGATGGCTTGTTCTCCTCTTGAGTTCTCCTCCTTCTGCTATAAATTTGGAGAAGTCTATATCTTTAGGGTGGTGCCTTCTTTCTGTGAGAGGTAATATTCAAATATTCAGTATTTGGTGATTTTCTTATGTCTTCAAGTCCTCTTCCTGATTTTTGACTTCAAGTAGGATCTTCTTCTAGGATTTGGCAGTCCTTGCCAAACTTCTTCTCGTATTTGGAACTCCTTGCCAAATTTTCCTCTTGGGCTTGTTGTTAGATGGCAATAATTATACCAGGTCCTTCACTATCATGGGATTCACCTAGATAGTGGATTTCTCCAATGAATTCTCAAAGAACTCTCTTGATCTTCAACAGGGCTCTCTTAGCCTTTCCTGGATGCTCAATGAGACCTTCTCAAGATCTTTGATATGGTAGCTTTTGATGGTATTACTTTAGACCTTTTCTTCAACATTATGCTTCTGGAAGTGTTGGTGGTGAGATCTTCTCCTGGATCTTTTGATTCTATTATTTCTAGATTTGAGAATAACTATCCTAGTCCTTCTTCTTCTTCTAAGAATGGAAGATCTTCAATGAGATATTCTCTTGATATATCCTCTTTTGCTTCAGGATAATCTGATTCTAAATAATATGCTCTTTCTAACTCTCTTGTAGGAAGTCTCCAAACTCACTAAATATTTTGTTCCTGCAACAAGAATATTAGTACTGAAATATTTAATCTACTTATAAATCAGATATTCTTCTCAAATTCTTCTTCAAGATCAAGGATTCTATGGCCTATTTTTATGTTAAGGCTTCTAAGGGCTTTTTATAGTACCAAACCTCCTATGGCTTTTTTTAGTATTATACTTCTGTGGCTTTTTCTTCAAGGCTTCTATGGCCTTTCTGTATCAAGACTCTTATGGTTTGTTCTTTAAGTGTGGATTTTTGTAATCCAGCAATGGAGATATTTAGTCTCCTATCTTCACCACTATCCTTCACAAGAAGTCTTCTTCCATAGTATTCTTATCTCGCATGATGAACTAACCTCTGCACTATGAGGGCACTTAGATCGTCGGCCAACGAAGTTGGAGTCTCCTAGTTGTTTGTCATAGGAGTAGTCCCAATCCTCTGAGGATTAATTTCCTATAACAAAAGTAACTTTAGGTACCTGTTAGAAAACTCTAGATGACCTGGATGATCTTCACTAAATGATCTATCAATCTAGTGGATCGAAATGTTGAGTCATATTCTTCATGAATTCTCATAACAACTCTGTGAAATAGAATCTAGACAAAAATGATCTCAGTATTTTTGAAACTAAGATTTATTTCAGTCCTATATTTATGACTCTCCCAAAATATACCACCTATATGCTCTTGAGATATTTTGTCAATGGTTAGTCTAATGGCACGTCAGTTTGACAAAACTCTTCGACAAACCAATAATGGTGGTTCCTTAAAGACCTACACAGATTAGATCTACCATAGCTCTGATACCACTGTTAGCTTTTGATGCATGAACCATGAGAGATAACAATTACAAGATGTAGAATAAGATGCAATGAAGTAAATATACTACATGATTGAAGAATATTGAAATATAATAGATATAAAATATTACAATGTAGTTATGGAGGAAGTGAGCACTCCATTAACAAATCTACATATCTACATCATATCCATCACTAGTAAATTGTGTGGAACACAATCCATTGACCTAAACTATCGAACAATATCTCCCAGATTTTATCTACCTGTCTTACATCTATCTATCTAAGAGGCCATCCTTATATATGCAAAAATAGGATGCTTGCCCAATACTCTAACTAGCTATGCATAGGACACCTTGCACATGTCCAACTTGCACATGGACACTTCTCCATTTATTACAATGCATGAAGTCACTAGATAACTTGCACAAAAATTTATCTAGATATGTATCTTGAAGGATATATTTACATAAACCAAATGATGAAATAGACATTATTTCCAAAAATATCTCTTGTTTTTGCACCACATTGTGTTTCATGCAATGTAGTACAAAAGGGGCATCTATAGACACCAAATTTTAGTCATTTGTAATCAAAATTGCGCAAATTTTTCAAAACCCCCAATTTCCCACAAAATCGCCCAAATTCACTCAAATCCTTCCAAAATTCCAATTTCCTATCTAATTCATCCAAATTTCCCTAATTTCTAGTAATTTCTTCTTAATTTCCTTCTAATTTCCCTAAATTCCCTCTAAGATTCTCTAATTCTATTCTAATTTCCTCAATTTATTCTAAGGTCTTGTTGGAGTTTTATTTTGTGTCCTTAAAATTCTAGTGGTCATGCCACAAAATAACTCTTGATCACAATAGTATCATAGATTTTGATCGATATACCTCTTTATTTTGGGAATAGATTTATCTTAATAGACTCTAAACAGACCAAAAATGGTTAGGATGCCCCTGAGGTAAATTTAAAGATTTAATAGTATAAGTTTATGCTCATTCGGATAGAAAATGTGTAAAAGTTATAATTCTTTGATCAAGATTCACTATAGATCTTTAATTGTGCCTTATTGTATAATTGGTGCCTTATCCTTGGGCTATTATAGCAAGATTCAAGATACATTCATGTGATAGAAAGAAAAATAAAGGATATATTGAGCCAATTATATTCATTCAAATGATGTAATAAACATAATTGGTTATCAACAAAAGAAAGTGTCAAATACACATTCAAATAATGTAATATGTAAATGAGACAACAAACAAGACTGAACATAGATATTTGATAAGAGAAGAAGCCCAAAATTATATTAATATCAAATGTTTTCACAATGAGAGTAGGCTTGAATACCATTAAGTTATTTAAAGATTTAATACATTAAGAATTCTCATTCAAATGATGTAACAAGGATCCCTCCCCTTTCTGTTCCAATTTGGTGATACTTGGGCCTTTAGACCTCTGACTTAATAGCTCAAAATAATCTCAGTTCTTGAGAACTTCTCTATAAAAACCTACACATAATAGGAGGAATGAGAGATGAAAAAGAAGAAAGAAACAAAGGGAATACAATAGCGAAGATAAGGGCACTCAAGTATACCTCTAGTAAAAAAATTCTATGTAAAATCTTGATCATGTTTTTGGCTGTAGCAATCCTCTTTATAGCTTCAATGAGCCCTGTTCTATTATAACTAGCTTCATATGAGCCCTCCACTTGTCATCATCCTATGTATTCGATTGGTTGAGTGTGCTACAACTCAAAAATAATTATCTTTATCTATTTTAGTAAAAATAGTTGCCTTTTATCTATTTTATAATAAAATCAATAATTGGATGCTTTCATATTTTAAAATATTCAAAAATAATGTAAAATTGTATGTCACTTTATGTTTCAGGGCTGACTTATCCCTAAGTCCTTGTCTTTTCTTGTATTGGGTCCCACTTTAGTTTTGTCCTCTTTGGATAAGCTTACCCCTAATAAACTGGTCATTTTCTCCCAAGCCTAGTCACAAAAAGAAGTTGCAGTAGTAATTGCATATCTGATACTTAATAACTTGTTGACATAATTCTTGGATGTAGATTCATTATCCTCTATGAACTTAATTATACTTTGCACTACTTTGGCCAAGTCATTGAGTTGTTGAGCTAATTTTTGTTCATATTTTACATCACATTCAAATTCTTCTACCCTCTTTGTTATTAGCTCATCCACATTTTCTACTACCAATATCTCTTCGGTTTAAATGCAACCCTGCTACTTTTCATCATTTATTTTAGCAATCCACTCCTCCATGTCTTGAGGGAAATTCTTCCAGTAAGGATTTTTATGAAGGTAAGTGTTTAACCTTAAATATTCTTCTTAGCAGTCATAGATTTTACCTTCTAAAGTAGTCACTTATTTGTTGCTTATTCAACTATATTCTATTGTGCACTTTATCTATACAAGTTTCAGGGTTGCTGCTCTTTGATTTGTCTTTTGTATCAGTGTCTTAATGGTTTGATTCAAGGTCATGATATCAGTAATGTATCTGAGTATCTTAGCCAATGATTACATTTTTTCTTTCAAATTTGTTATTAGCTCTTATTTATAGTGCTTAATAAAATTAATGATATCAGCCTATCCTTTTGTTTATGTTGGTTGTACCTGATGTTGAAGTCTGTTGATGTCTACTTGCATCTTATCTTTCTCAACCTACAACTAATCCATATTAGCCTTCAACTCTTCATTTTACTTCAAGACCAAATTTATTGCATGTTCCCAAATATGTTTATCAGTCTTGTATAATTCTATAGGTTTCCCAAACACACATACATCCCCTATTCTCGGATCAACCTCAATTGTAGTCAGGAGCTTTTGTTTAGGGATTGTGATCTTAGTTGTAGGTTGGGCATCTTTTTATGTTTATGTGATACTCCTTGGATATTTGTCTTCATCCATGGATTGCAATTATTTTTCATCAAAGTCATCAATTGAGATCGCCTCTTCTACCCTGACCAAGTTGATGCTTTTTACTGCGGGATCATTTTTAGTCCTTGCCTTATTATATTCTGAAGATCTAGAAGGACTTGGCAAAAAAACTTGATGCTCTTTGAGAAGTGAGGTTAAGCCACTAGCCTTTTCAATTTTCTTTTGTATAGAAGGAGATATTTTTCTTTCCTTGTTGTCTATCACCAAGGCCTTTGACACAAACTTTGGCCTCTGTATCACCATTTAAAACTAATATTTTATGGATAATTGGCTTTCAACAAGCATTTGGACAATTGATTGTTTTAGTTGTGAGAAAAAAGTTACAATCTCTTTTTCCTTGTCTGCTAACCTTGGTTTTAGTGGTCTGACCTCAAGAGTGGGGGTGTCAGAAATTTTTGCTATAGTAAGGTCTATTGTATGCTCAAAATATATCAGGACTAGTTGGGCCATAATTATGGTTGTTTTCGCTAGTTTTAAGGTATCTACAATAACCTCTATTTTTTGAGCATCTATATTGATTGCTTCTAGTATAGGGTATTTAAATTCTTTTGGCTGCTCAGTAGGGATGATAAGGGCATAAGCTTCTACAAAATTTCTCCTCAATGACACTAGGTTAATAGAGTAATCTCTAGGATCCTCTATTTGGGTATGAGCTCTCTTTTGAATGTTAAATAAATTCCATACATTATTTAATGATTTCTTTTCTATCATGGCCTATTGTAGGTTATCTTCAAATAAATCAGGCTTGTGTTTGACCCATGTAGACTTTAATTTTTTTGTTGTGATTTTCTTATAATGGCCATGAGGATTATATGGCCTCCAAATGAGCTTTGGGAATCCATATTTATCCATCCTCCATATTGCTTTGAACAATATAGAGTATCCTTTGTATATGTATGTGCCCATCTTGCAGGGGACTTTAAACCAGGGGACTCTTTTTATTTTCTTGTCTACCTTCATCTTGGCTTCTTTGTATATTTGCATAGTAATCTCCATAGTAGCTACAAAGAAAGGGTAATATGATGGGAGCATATTAGGAAGAATTTTGGCCCCATATAGTCTAATATAGGTGAAATTCTTAGTAATGAAAAAGTTCCCTACTTTATTTTTATGCAAAAAATATACAACTCCTTTGGATATTTTGTTAGGGGCATAACCACAGAGATACTCATGAACCAAGGGTAAAATTTACCTTAATAACTGGGTATAGTTGGACTTTCCTTCATGAATCTGGGGTAGTCTATCTTGTATGTCCAATGCATCTAGTATCCCTCCCAATTCCTTGATTTTACTTCTTTCTAAGTAGTCGATAAACACATTGATGAGTAGGTATTGATGAGTGAATCTGGTATTTCCTCCCTTCTTTGATGGATCTTTATATGGCTTTTAATTCTAGATCCATTCTTTCAATGATAACATCTTCTCAGTGATACATGGATGTATAAAATGTTCTATTGCATTGGATTATTAAATAGACTATTTCCTTTGAAATTTGAGATAGGTCAAGGATACCTAGTGCTATACCAATCATATCAGCATAATACATAGCCCAAGGTTGTAAATATCTTTTATCAAGAGATATTTAATAAGATACTTGAGTATCATACCTAAACAATTCAGGGTAAGATTATGTAAATAGGATCTGATTGGCTTGGGCCTTTAGCATTGTTCTTTCTAGTGTCAAACTAGCTTTATCCAAATTGAAGATCCTTTTATATACTTTGGGAGTGAGCTACACTGAGGGTCTATCATATTTTTTTGAACTATTTTTGTCTTAATTTTATGCTACTGCTAGCCAAGATATTAAATCTAAAAAGAAGTATACTTTAGGACAATTCAGTCTACCTAGATTGTTCATCCATCGATTGCAATGAAGTTTATCTTGATTTTTGTATCATTGAGCTCTTTTAAAAAAAACATGAGGAGAGTAACATGCTTCTATAGATATTCTATAGATTTAAAGCAATCTATAGCTATGTTATCCACTTCCCACCTCTGAGTTGTAGTAAAGCTACCATCTGGTCCTGACCTTTGTATATACTTCATCATCTGGTTGATGCTTGCTTGACCAGTGATAGTTTGATATAGGTTGTTTTTATTTAGCCTCCTGATGTGTGCAATAATATCTTCATGTTAATTGGCTTGACTGCTAGAGAATGCCATCGTTTCTTCTTTATTACAAGATTTTCATCTTCTCCCTATAATACTTTTGCTTTTGTTTTTTATCTCGTCTTTCGTGGAGCTCGATGATCTACTATAAATTTTTAAACTTCTCATACTCACACTTATAGTGGATTGGTGAATTCTCCCACACGAATTGACTTTATGGAACCCAACTACTATATACTTTTTCTACCACCCTGCATGTACCACCTTTTTAGTCTCAACAGTCTTAATTGTCTTAGCATCTCATCGTCTTATGGCAATTGACTCGTCAGCTTTTGAAACTTGTGTCATTGCTCTTTTTATTTGAGTTTATGTGCGTGGTCTTAATACCTCATAAATTTTAAATCCTTTGATTATGCTATCCATACTCCTAGAAAAAATTCTCATGGAAACTAAGCATGAGTCGGTATAAATCAAATCAAATATGTAATTTTTTGGTCTTTGGGACTTACATTCTAGTCACTAGATGGAGTATCATATTTTTTTTTAAAGAACTTATGCTACCACATATCATATTTAGAACTTCCTATTGGTTGCCAATCTCTAATAAATCTGCCAGCTTTGACATTCTACAATCATGTCAGATCCATTGGGATCATCTCGTGAATAAGATAAAAATTATTTTTGCACTTTGGAATTCATTGACTGTAGGTCTGAGGCATTGATCTATTGGTTGATATTTTAAACCATTCATCTAAATAGAGATAAGATAAAATTCCTTTGTGCTTTCTCATTAAACTTTAGACTATCGACTCTCCTTTCGAGTCATTGATTTTATCGACTGCAACTCTGGGCCATCCATCTAAGCACTAACAATTCAAAGATCTTTTAGACTGTCGTTATCCTTCAGACCGTCGGCTCTATCTCTGAGCCATTGGATCTATCGACCCATCTTCCTAATTGTCAGATCTAGAAAAGTTGCTCAAGACTTACCCAAAGAGGGTGCATGGACATAGGAAAAAAAGGGGGGAATGATTTATTTGATTTTCCCTTATGAAGAAAACCTAGGCTTATTTATGTTCTATCTAGTCCTAAGGTATACTATGCGAAGAGACTATGTTTCTAAAGGGGCCAAAGGATATTGATTTAATCCTTAAGATGTATAAATGTTCATGGAACAAAGGTTAGACCTTTGAATAATACCAATATTCCTAAGTCTTAGGTTCATGACTTTATGACGTGATCATGTATAAATATTTTAGGGGGGTTTAGGCCAAGGTTGACATGAAATATTTAAACATAGAATATGTGAAGATGCAGGGCAACAATAGTTAGGTCTTTGAAAATCCTTATTTTTTTAGTGGTGTATGTCCATACCTTAAGATATATGTATGAAAAAATATTTCAATAAAATGTAGACTAAGGTCGAGGGATTTATTAGAACTAATTTTCAAGCTCCTTAATGTCATTGGCCACATCTCTAAACCATAGATCTATCATTTGAGCCTCTAAACCATCCATATAGCATATATAATACAAGATTGAATTTCTTTAGAATTAATTTCTTTAACCTTATGATCATTGGCTACCCCTCTAAGTCATTAGATCTATCGACTGCACCTTTGAGTCATTCATCTTGGAGTGGAAAAGTCAAAGCAACTTCTAGGTTGTGTTTAACTCTTAGTTTTTGGTCCTTTTTTTGATCTGTTGGATCTATCAGCCCATCCTCCTAGTCATCTGATTTGTATCAAATATGACAAAAAACCTTTTAAATTTTTTGTTAACTTTCAATTTGTAGGCTAGTCTTCCAAGCCATCCATATTATCGACTCTTCCTCCTTACCGTTCATCCTGGAGTAGAAAATTCAAAAGGACCTTTAAGCTTTTCATTAACTTTTGTACTAAAGGCTTTGCCTCTATATCGTATATTTGTCGATCCTGCCTCCTACCCATCATATTTTTTAAATGAGACAAGGAACTTGCAAGAACTTTAGGCTTAAATAATACAAGGCACTCTTTTAGTCTATTATTAACCCTCAGTTTGTCAGTCCATCCTCCTTGTTGTTGATTTATTGTCCCTTCTTCCTAGTCATCCATATTTTCAAATGAGGTAAAAGAACCTACAAGGACATTAGGAGAGAAATACAATAGCCAAAAAAATAACTATCTTAAGGTTGCAATGGCCATGGGGGGGTGAAACATTAAGATTTAGACTTAGAACTTCTTTTGGAGCGAGACCTAAAAAAAATATCATGGAGGCGTAAGTTCTAGGAAGAAATATTGATTTTATGAATCTTAGGGATGAGAAAAAAAAAATTAAATGATCTTAAGGTATGGTTTATGAGGGTATATGATGAAAAGGGGATGGAAGATGATATGTAATGGCCTAAGGTTTTAGACTCTTAGGAAAATGTTTGGTGAAAATACACTTTCTGACTTTATGGATAATTGGTGAAGGGTGATGGATATGGAATTTCAAAAAATAACCTTAGAGACTATTGGAGAATGAATAAATCTTAACCATACTAGACTTTGAAAGACTTTGGACATGACCACCACTTGAAAGAAATTTTTATCTTGACTCTACAAAACACCTTAGACCTAAGACTTTACCAAAAAATTCAAAATTTGAAATTAGGGGTATTTTTCAAGTTGGATTTTGAGGATCCAACACAAAATTTGACTAGGATAAGTGGCAAAAACTTGAGGCACTTGAGAACCCTAGAATCTCCAGTTATGCTCTCTCTAAACTCATCTAAAGATATACTAAAAGAAAATAGATAAACAAACATTTTCCTACCTAATCACCTATATGAAATGGAAAAAAGGGGACACTTTACTTCCTAGTCACCTAAAACCGTGAATGAGTGGAACTAAAACAAATCTTCCTCTACTTAATCACCTAAGGACTAAAACAAGGACTTGAAATAATTTTTTCTTTTTCTTTTCTAAAACAAGAGTACTCTTCACTCTCTTCTGATCCCAAACTAGGGATTGTATAGTTTCAGATGTTGTGCATTGATGGGGATATACATCTATTCTCCTTCTAGAGTCTACAACTTATAGGTGTGTTGTCCAAAAATTTGAGCTATTTGATATGGCTCTAGCCACTTAGGCTCTACCTTGCCCTTTTCTCCATTTTATTTTTTTCAATATATGACTCTCCTTCAAGAAATGTTGTGCCTTTCATTTTTTTAAAGAGTTGCACTATTTTATGAGTTTGCTCAATCATCTTGTTTAGAGCTTCTCTTATATCTTCCTGTAGTTGTATAATTTGATCTAATATTTTTTGTAGTGCATTTGGATTTTCATGATCCTAGAAGAGTAAAGATAGGGCACTTATTTCTACCTATGGAGGTAATAGAGCATTTTCTTCGAACACAAGCTCATATGGGAATTTTCTAGTATTTATTTTTATGGATAATCTATCAGCCTACAAAGCAAATTTTAATTCACTATCCCAACTTCTTTTATTCTTTTCCAATGAATTTCTAATCCTTGTTATCAAATTCTTATTTGATGATTCAGTTAGGCTATTTCCCTAAGGATAATAATTTATAGCATGAGATAGCTCTATATTGTATCTGGCATAGAATTATATCATCTCAAATGAGGTAAAGTACTTACCATTTTTTGTTACCAATTTATTTGGGATCTCAAATTTTTTTAAAATATTTTCTTCTAAAAATTTGATCACTCCTGTTGTTGACTTCTTTATAGGGTTTGCTTCTACCCGCTTTGTGAAATAGTCAGTTATGATAATCCATTTATGCCCACCTAAGGAGTTAGGATTTATTTCTCCAATGAGGTCAATTCCCCACTATGTGAAAGGTGCTTCAATGATTACTGGCTTTAGAGGCATTATTGCTAAGTGTTTCTTTCCTACAAAAACTTGGCAGTTATGACAACCTCTTACATATTGATGAACATCTTTTAAAAAAGAAGGCTAGTAATAGCCAACCCTCATAATTTTATTGGTAGTGGTTTTAGGTGTAAAATAACCTCCACATAATCCATCATGATATTGTTTTATCACAACAAGAGCTTCTTTTTCAAATAGGTAAAGCAATAGCACTCCATCAGGATGTCTCCAATACAGTTTACCTTCTTGAACGTAGTATTTTTGGGACTACTGCTTAACAGATCTTATTTTGCTTGTAGATATACCTCTAGGGAAATATAAGGTCTTAAGGTAGGATAAAATGTCATCATACCATTTAAATTCCACATTTTTTGTCCTAATGCCATGCATTTCATCTACCATAATAACATTATTCAAGCTCTCACCTTCTCTGTTTACCAAATATTTAGTTAGACCCTATCCTTTGATAATCTAAACCATTTTAAAGTCAGCATCATACTGTAGTAATCTGATCATCCATCTTTTTGGCTTGCATGTGGGTTCTTACTGTGTTAAAACAACTTTTATGGCTATGTAAGGAATGTAGTATATAACTTTATTTGATCCAAAAACATCCTTGAAATATTCTAGTGCTCTTATTACAACATAAGCTTGTTTCTCTATCATTTTATATCTCATTTGAGATCCTTTTAGTCTTGTACTCATAAATGTTATGGGTCTTTCACTGTCTCTTCATATTTTTGAGATAGAACTGTAGCGATCGTATGCTCAAATGCAAAAGAATATATGCTAAAAATTTTGGAATAGTTGAAATAATTCAATACCAGGGGTGTAGTAATGGCATCCTTAATATTCTAAAAAGCTTTAGTATTCTCCTATTTCCATATTATATCACCATATTTCTTGATCATGTCATTAATAGGTTTGGAAATCTCAACAAAATTAGGTATAAATCTCCTTACAAAGTTGATTTTACCAAAGAAAGATCTTACTCCTTTTAGGTTTTTAGGAGGAATTTTTGTAATAACTTCAGTTCTTTCTGGGTCAATTTTGATTCCTTCTTTTAAAAATACATGTCCTAATATCTTTCCCTATGTTGCTCCAAAAATGCATTTCTTTATATTCAAATATATTCCATATTCTTTGCATTTGGCAAATATTGTGGTTAGATTCTCAAAATGGTCTTCAACATTCTTTGAAAACACAATGATATCATCAAGATAAATATCAACAATTTCAAACATAAGCCCTTTAAATGCAAAATCCATGGCTCTCTAAAAAATTGTTGTTGCATTCATTAGATCAAAAGGTATTCTAAGCTATTCAAAGGTACCCCAAGGAGTGGTAAAAGCAGTCTTATACATGTCTTTTGGATTTACCTGTATCTGATTGTACCCTTAAAATCCATCCAATAAAGACATTATGGTTGATTCTACAACTGCTTACAACAATTGTTTCATATTGGGTAGGAGATAGTTATCTTTAAGTGAGCTCTTATTTAAATTTCTAAAGTCAACACATAACCTTATATCTCCATTTTTCTTCCTTACTAGTACTAGGTTTGCTATCTAGGAAGAAAATTTTACTTTTCTAATTATTTTTACATTTAGTAGTTTTTGAACTTCCTTTTGCATAATTGGATGTAGAGTAGGGTTAAATTTACTTTGTTTTTTCCTAAAGAGCTTTGCATATTATTTCAGAGGAATGATATGAGTCATAAAATTTGTGTTGAAAGTCCTCAAATTTTCGTAGCTCCAAGCAAAAACATCTTTATTCTTTTTTAGAAAGCTTATATATTATTGTCTCTCCTTACCTTCCAAAGCTTTATTTATCTTTACCAATGTGGGCTCTTATGTTTTTCTTATGTTTACCTCATCGGCTTTTGATTCTTGGAAGAGTGGTTTGTATGCTTTGTCAAAGTCATCAAATAAACTTTCTAGTGAAACTAACTCCTTAGGATTCTATTTGTTTTTAACTGGATTAACTCTACTAATTCTCCAATAACTTCTTTTAGTTTCTCTTCATCCTCTTCATCACATATTACATCCACATACTGATTTTGAAGAGTCATGAAATCTTTTATATTTATGTCATCGTAAAATACTTGAAGATAAACAATAATCTGGCACAAAGGGCTTATAAACTAGAAAAGTAGGAAACCTTTCCATATATTTTGTATCAATCTCTAGAAAATTTGCACCAGATGTATTTTTCGCTAACAAGTCTACAGTATGATTTTTTTCTCTATGAATGTAAAATATATTGAATGCTAAAAACTTGTTGATCTCTTATAATACTGCTAGTTTATACTATTTCAATGTAGGATGCTTGGCTTGGTATTTGCCTTTTACCTACTAAATTATTAACTCTGTATCTCCACTAACAATCAAGTAATTAATATCCAGTTCTTTTGCTTTTATCAGTCCCAATAGCAATGCTTTGTATTCAACTACATTGTTTGTGCATGGTAACTCTAGTCTGTATGGAATGCCTAGGTAGTTTTCTTTGATATCAGTTAGATTGATTCTTGCACCTGCCCTAGATTGAGATTTGGTTCCATTGAATGTCATGGTCCATATATCTTGGGTTAGAACTCTGGTGGATTTTGCATCAACTACAGCTCTTGTTTTTGGATCCATGTCTTTTACATCAGGAACTTCCATTAGGAATGGAGTATGCCAGACTGAGTATACCCTCATTTATTTTTCTTCTGTAGAAGCAACCAAATTGACCATTGTATCATATGATTTTCTTAATTCTATAAATTATTTGTTAAATGATTATCTTCTGAGAGTAACATGCTCTTTTCTTGCTAAGGGAATTGTGGCATAAGACCAATCCAATTGGATATAATCACCTAACTATTCATCCCAATGCTTTCTTAGAAGTAAGGAGAAAAATGGGTCTACATCTACAAATACCATGTCCATCATTATGCCCTTCTTGGGATACTGATCTAAGAACACGAGCAAGCCAGTAATTACTCCTACACATGGTTTTCGTCTATTATCCATTATTGAAAAAGGAGGAGAGTCTCTAATGTAGATGAGTCCTAATTGGTTTGTTATTAGTTTAGGCATGATGTTATGTGAAGCGTCACTATCAAGCATGTAGTTGTGGATTACATATTGATATCCCAAATTTGAATTATATATGAGTGATACATAGAAAGGCCTAATTCATAAAGGTACTCTAGTGTCATGATTATTAGGTCTAGTAGCATTCAATGATTGATTCTCTTTCTGTTCTATCAAACCAAAAGCCTTATAGACTTGCTCTTTATATTTTTGAACTTTCATTAATTCACCAAAGGTTATATTGACTTTTTGTCTATTCAACTCTGAACTAGCATCAAATTCTAATTTTCTAACATTCAATGTTTTAGAATATTTTTATTTTTGTTGTTCTTCTTCTACTTCTACTTTAGGAATAATTCTTTTAACTTTTTAATTTTTTTAATTTTTTCTTTGTTTGTAGTTTTGTTTGTGACAGGCTATCCTTTAGTATCACTGGTTAATGTCTTCTCTACCTTGCTTGGTACTGTTTGTTTCTCACATTTAAGGGATTAATTATTTCCAATTCTTCTATCTCTTCTACTGTAGGGACTAATTTTCCTTGTTTCATTATGTCATATCTTGAATCTTGTGATCTTTGCATGATGTTCACACCATCAGCAACCAAGATTTTAGGACAATGATTAGAGGTATATAAATCCATATTTTCTTTAAACAATTTTTCTCTATATTTATTCTATTGGTTCCAAAAAATATTAATTCTAATATCTTTTTCAAACTTATCATCTAGGTCTACATTGGCATGCATACTCAAAAAAATTCCACAATCAACTAAGTTATGAGGAGCATCACATGCAGAGCAAAAATAAGGAAAATTGACTGTTATATTAATAGGAGTAGGATTTGGGACAATATATTGGTATTTATTAGTTTCTCTTTTTTTTCAACTATTTCCATTGTTTATGTTTCTATGTTCATCAAAGTTATTGTTGTTTCCCTAACTTCTACTAAAATTTCTTCTAAATGGAGGTCTATTGTCACCTTGTTGTTTGTCTGCCTAAGAGTGTGAAGATTCATCATTATTCTCTTTAATTCTCTCTATTATAGCCAGCCTATTATTTATTGTATTGAAAATCTATGTCATTTGATTGGCCAACTTCTGCATAAGATCCTGCTCTGTTTTTTTCAATAAATTGAATCCTACCTTTTTTGGTTGCTTGTTAGGTTGGTTTAGCTCTAAAGAATATGGTTTCATTTTACCGTTGTCTAACACATTCCTCTTAATTTACATTACTTTATCCATGCATAATTCAATAGTAACTACATGTTCTTACCTTAATTTATAGTTAAATTCTCCTAGAAATGCATTCCTATAAAAACAGATGGACTAAATTTTTTGGTATTAAGTTAGTAGGGATTTTATTCCGTATTTTGGTAAATCTTCTATTAAAATCACTTATAGACTCATTCTCCTTCTTTTTTTATGGTAGCTAACTCAATTAGAAGGGATTGTTTATTCTTCCTCTCACCATATTTCTTGAGAAAACTTTCCTACATTTGATGAAAGTTCTAGATAGTGTCGACTGTAATAGTATCAAATCATTCTCTAGTATATTTTTCCAACATTTGTAAAAATAGTCTGAGAACTACATATTCCTCATTCACTTCTATATTGTCCATGGCATACAAGAGATATCTGATATGATCTTCCCGAGAAACAACGTTACTCCCTTGGAACATGGGTAGGTACTTGTGAGCCTTTTTAGGCAAGGGATGCAGTATAGGAGGTAGGGCAAATGGTAAATATTTGTTGGTTCTCTACTGATGCAAATTAGGTTGTTGGTTTAGAAGAGGATTTTTGGCCATGTTAACTATAGGAGCAGTGTTTACAGTAATAATAGGAGGGGAAATAGTAACAGGTTTTACAAGGACACTTACAGTTGGGATAATAGTGGAATTATTTTTAACAGAGTCGCTAGAACTAGAATCGGATTTATCTCTATAAATGTAGCTTTTAGAAATTAGGCTTTTAAGAGTATAAATAAATACCTCTAGATTCTTGAATTTTTGAAAAAGACTCTTGCCACTTCTTGTTGATGCTAGGACATTTTTTCTTCTTTTTATTTCATGATTTCTAGGTGTTAGCCAGTCAGATTCATCAACATAGAATGTGCAGAAAGAATAAATTTCTTCTAGTCAAGATTGTTCAACCTTTTCACTCTCAACCTCACAAGCTATTATACAGTAAAAGAGATTTTTGAAAATGTGGTAGAAGAAAATGCAAGAAAATTAAGAACCAACATAACCCATAATTTGAATTTTAAAACTATTACAAGGAAAACTACAAAAAAAATCAAACATAAAACTCAATTTATCCTTGATAACAGCACCATAATTTATTAGATGTTTATTATGTGTGGTCACAAGATAGAATAACTCTTGATAACAACAGTATCATAGATTTTGTTTGATTTACCTCTTTATTTTGGGAATAGATTTATCTAAATAGACTCTAAACAAACCAAAAAGAGTTAGGATACCCCTAAGATAAACTTAAAGATTTAATAGTATAAGTTCATGCTCATCCAGATTGAAAAGGTGCAGAAGTTATAATTCTTTGACCAAGATTCATTATAGTTCTTTAATTATGCCTTACTTTATAACTGATGCCTTATCCTTGGGCTATTGTAGCAAGATTCAAGATACATTCATATGACAGAAAGAAAAAGAAAGGATATATTGATCCAATCATATTCATTCATATGATGTAATAAAAATAATTGGTTATCAATGAAAGAAAGTGTTAAATACACATTCAAATAAGGTAGTATGTAAATGAGAAAACAAACAAGACTGAACACAGATATTTGATAAGAGAAGAAGCCTAGAATTGTATTAATATCAAATGTGTTTACAATGATATTTGGCTTGAATTACCATTAAGCTCTTTAAATATTTAATACAATAAGAATTTTTATTCAAATGATGTAGCAAGAATCCTTCACCTTCTTGTTCCAATGTGGTCAAAATTGGGTCTCTAGACCTCTGACTTAATAGTTGGAAATTATCTCAATTCTTGAGCACTTCTCTATCAAAACCTGCACAAAAATGGGAGGAATGAGAGATGAAAAAGGAGAAAGACACAAAGGGAATACAACAACAAAGACAAGGGCACCCAAGTATACCTCTGGCAAAAATTTTCTATGCAAAATTTTGATCTTATTTCTAGTTGTAGCAGTCCTCTTTATAGTTTTAATGAGCCATATTTTGTTATAATTGGCTTCATCTGAGTCCTCCACTTGTCATCATCTTATGTATTCGGTTGGTTGAGTATGCTATAGCTCAAAAATAGTTATCTTTATTTATTTTAGTAACAAGAGCTACCTTTTATCTATTTCATAATAAAACCAATAACTGGTTGCTTTCATATTTTAAAATGTTCAAAAATAATGTATTGTTGTATGTCACTTTAAGTTTTAGGGCTAACTTGTCCCTAAGCCCTTGTATTTTCCTATACTTGGTCCCACTTCAGTTTTGTTCTCTTTGGATAAGATTATACCTAATAAAATGGCCATATGCTCTGAAGCCTTGTCACAAAAAGAAGTTTCAATAGTAATCACATATTTGATACTTAATAGCTTGTTGACATAAATCTTAGATGCGGATTCATTATCCTTTGTGAACTTAATTATACTTTGCACTACTTTGGCCAAGTCATTGAGTTGTTGAGCTAATTTTTGTTCATATTTTACATCACATTCAAATTCTTCTACCCTCTTTGTTATTAGCTCATCCACATTTTCTACTACCAACATCTCTTTAGTCTAGATGCAACCCTACTTCCTTTCATCATTTATTTTAGCAGTCCACTCCTCCATGTCTTGAAGGAAATTCTTCTAGTAAGGCTTCTCATGAAGGTAAGTGTTTAACCTAAAATATTCTTCTTAGCAATCATAGATTTTACCTTCTAAAGTGGTCACTTATTTGACTATATTTTGTTGTGCACTTTATGTACACAGGTTTTAGGACTGCTGCTTTTTGATCTATCTTTTGTATTAGTGTCTTAATGGTCTGATTCAAGAACATGATGTTAGTAATGTCTTTGAGTATCTTAGCCGGTGATTCCATTTTTTATTTCAGCTTTGTTATTAGCTCTTGTTTATAGTGCTTCATAAAATTAGTGATGTCAACTTATCCTTTTGTTTGTGATGGTTGTACCTGCTCCTGAAGTCTGCTAATATTTGCTTGCATCTTATCTTTCTCAACTTACAACTGATCCATCTTAGCCTTTAGCTCTTCATTTTCCTTAAAGACTAAATCTGCTATATTTTTCAAAAGATATTTTCAAGTCTTGTATAATTCTACAAGTTTCCCAAACACACCTACATCCCCTATTCTTGGATCAAACTCAATTACAATCGAGAGATTTTGTTTAGGTATTGTGATCTTAGCTACAAGTTGGGCATATTTTTTATTCATGTGATGCTCCTCAAATATTTTCCTTCCTCCATGGCTTATTGTTGTTTTTCATCAAAGTCATCAATTGAGATCACATCTTCAGCCCTAACTAAGCAGATGCTTTTTATGGTAGGGTCAGTTTCAATTCTTACCTTCTTATTTTCTAGATATTTGGAAGGATTTGGCATGTTGACTTGATGCTCTTTGATAAATGAGGTTAAGCCACCATCCTTTTCAATTTTCTTTTGTATAAAAGGAGATATTTTCCTTTCCTTATTGTCTATCACCAAGGCCTTTGACACAAACTATGGCCTTTGTATCACCATTTGAAACTGATCTTCTATGGACAATTGGCTTTCAACATGAATTTGGATAATTGATTATTTTAGTTTTGAGGCAGAAGTTACAATTTCTTTACCCTTGTCTATTGATCTTAGTTTTGGTGGTCTGAACTCAAGAGTGGGGTTGTTAGAAGTTTCTACTATAGCAGGGTCTGTTGTAGGGTTGGTTGGGCCATAGTTGCTATTATTTTTTCTAGTTTCAATATGTCCACAATAATCTCTATTTTTTAGCATCTGTATTGTTTACTTCTAGTACAAGGTCTTTAAATTCTTTTGGCTACTCAATTAGGATGATAGGGGCATAAGCTTCTATAAAACTTTTCCTTAATGACACTAGGATAGCAAAGTAATCTCCAGGATGCTCTATTTGGGTATGAGCTCTCTTTTGAATGTTAAATAATTTTCATACATCATTTAAGGATTTATTTTCTTTCACGGTATATTGTAGGCTATCCTCATATAAATCAGACCTACATTTGACCCATGCAGACTTTAAGTTTTCTAGTGTGATTTTCTTATAATGGTTGTGAGGATTATATGACCTCCAATTGAGCTCTAAGAACTCATATTCATCCATTTTCCATATTTCTTTGAACAAGCTAGGGTATCCTTTGTATATGTATGTGCCCATCTTGTAGGGGATTTTAAACCAAGGGACTCTTTTTTTTTTTTCTTGCCTACCCTCATATTGGCTTTTTATGCTATTTTTCTAATAATCTCCATAGCAGCTAGAGAGAAAGGGTAATATGATGGGAGCATCTTAGGAGGTATTTTGGCCCCATACAGTCTAATATAGGTGAGATTATTAGTAATTAAAAAGTCTCCTACTTCATTTTATGTAGAAAATCTACAATTCCTTTGGGTATTCTACTAGGGGCATAACCACAAAGATCCTCATGAACTAGGGGTAAACATTTCCCTAAAAATTGGGTATATTTAGACTCTCCTTCATGAATCTAGGGTAGTTTATCTTGTATGTCTAGTGCATCTGGTATCCCTCCCAATTTCTTGATTTTAATTATTTCAAAGTAGTCAATAAACACATGGATGAGGAGGGAGTAATGAGTGAATTTGGGTATTTCCTCTCTTCCTTATTTAATGGCTCTTTGTAAGGACCTGAATTCTAGATCTTGTTAGCTTTTGGAGCCTTAAACATAAAGGAAATGCATTCATAAGTATAGAAATAAAGCATGAAATTATACAACTATGATAATAGGAAAAAAGCATGCATGAAAATACTATAGAAAACTTGATACAATGCTCATATAGAAAGCTCACAAAAATTACAATGCTCCTCTCATGGAGTTTGCAACGCCTCAATGATAGTAAAATGGAGATAAATTGTTCCTACTACTACTCTCACCTTTGCACTACTTCCACTCTTTCACAATCACTCACAATGAGGCATTTATATAGGAAGATAGATTACTTACCTCTCACTCAACCCCAAGACTCATGTACATGTGGACTACATGCACATTTACATCATTGCACATTCTAATACTTATGCATTTATTGAATAACTCTAATAAGCTATTTATCTCCTAATATAAGCCTAACCTATATATGTACCCATGAAGGTACATTAGTAAATAACCAAATGATGTAAAATCCATATTATTCAACACCCCCTGTATTACATTATTTGGTTTGAAGACTTTAGTCTTCAATATGGATCTTTGACTCTTAAGTAGTCTTCATTTTTTATGAGGTTCCTTTTTGCTATTTTAGTTTGCCTTGCATTGTATTCCTCCTTTGTCTGATGCCTCCTCTTCTTCTTCTTCTTATTTCTTGTCTTTGGTTTCAGTTATGGTACTTTCATATGTGGTTGCACTATTGTCTAATTCCTGCAATAGTATTTTTCTTTTGTCTTTGTCTTTTCCACTACTATTCTTGTTGTATATAGAAACTTTTGAACAAGCATCATGATAAACTTGAAGTATTAGTACTACATGGTGCTTGAAACACTCTCTAGGAATGATTCCTCTATCTTTTTTTTTACTTTGAGTAGACCAATTAATATTTTTTCTTTGAAACCACTTCTTTGTGACTTTTAAGTGAAAGTAATGTCATGAATAGAACGTTCCCAAGCTCTAAAGGTACTAGAATATCTTTTTTTTCATTCTCAATTGCTTCAATAAGCCTAGCATGAAGATAATTTTCCATAGTAGTGAAATCTTCTTTTAACACCTCGTTATAAATCAATCTTGAACCAAGATCTATGTTTTTTATTTTAATCAGTAGATTCTTGATTCCTGATTTAATAACATTAATTTTTTCCTTTCTAATGGTGTTGTTTGTATCATTGTTTATTTCACTCTTTGAGGTTGACATCTTTATCTTTCCTTTGGTTTGGATCTTATAGAATTAACCTTTGTAGTAGTATACCTTATAACTCCCTAGTAATGCTATATCACTTGTAATCAAATATTTGTAGAGGACTTTTGGGATGTAATTTCAAGTGTTAACCTTAAATATTCTTAGTTGGGTTGTCTATGTCTCTATAAATGCAAGCAATAATCTTCAATTATGTTTTAATGATATTGCAAAACTTCTAAACTTATATAATGTAAATCTCGTATAGGATACCTTATGTCTCCCAAGTTAGAAGTTTTGAGAACACTAAATGTTTGCAAACTAGATTTTTCTCTAGTTCTTATGTCTCCCTATGTTTTGATGTTTGCAAATGTTCTTTTGAAGCGATGGAAATGAATTGAATGCTTCTAGTTTTAACTCTTGCTTCTATATAGCCAAAATCTTTTCTTAGATATTTTTCATCACCTTATTACTCCTACTATTAGTATATCTAGAATATGCAATGCACTTTGATATATTGCAATACAATAATGTGTATTTCTCACTTTTTTAAGCTTGATTCTGATTTGCAAGTTGGTTGGATTGAATGCAGTTTGTAAGGACTGATTTATTGCTCTCTTTTCACTTGCTTGTGCACCTTTTCTTCTTCTTGTAGATGGATAATTTTTTTTCCTTTCTTCAACTAAATGTTGGCTGAATATGTGCACTAATCCTCTCACTCTATCCTTAGGTACTATGTGCACTATGTGAAGCCTTTACTTGCTTCAAATTTGTTCTTGATCCTATAAGTGGTTGCCACTCTTTTTTTGGTTTCTATTCACCTTGGAAAATGTGTTTTCCTTCACACTTCACTCAAATGGCAATAGGTTTCCTATTTTGTCATTGCTTTAATCAACCTTCAATCTTCTTTCTTACTAGTGAATGCTATCTTTTGCGATGTTAATTTGTCTGCAACTCATTGGTTTGTTATGTAAGCTTATATTTTGACGTAGATATATTGGATGTATTAATACTTCACCTTAGAACCCTCCTAACACTTGAATAACCTTTCTTGAATCCAATTCTGATCAAATTATACCTGTGTAAGCAATGGTTCTCATGCCTCCTTTGGACTCTTAATTGGTGCTCCATCTTCACTGTGTGATCTTCTAATCTGCACTTTTGATTTTCTTTAGCTGAGCATAGCTTGTTCTCTTTGATGTGTGTGATGGAAATCTCAACTCAATGTGCAAATAGTTACTCTAAATAGTCATCTATTTTGGTCCCTTCTTTCGTGCTCATATTCGACTTGCACTCCTCGTTGTGAACTGCTTATGACTATGATTTTTTCTCCTATGTTAGCCATGTAGGTCCACAGTGCTTGTAATAGTTGTTAGAATTCAAAACTAATGTGTTTGATGTGTTATTTCATGTGACCTCCAATGATGTTTTTCAATATCTGTGTATGAATTATGATAATTCCACAAAGCTTGCAATTCCTATTGTTGTAGCATCTATCCAATTATTATGCTTCACCTAAATACAACACCTCCTTTGCATGAACCCTAATGAATTTTACTTTAGCACCATTTGACATGTTGATTGCTTGATTATAATGGTTCCATGAATTCCTCAAGCGCTAGCTATTTTTTATGGCCTCTTATTTAATGTTCATCGGTTCTTCTCCTGAGATTATTAATATGTTGCATGTATATTCCGCTAATGATTTCATAAATGGCTACTGTGGAACATATAAGTGAATCCAACTTTATCTACAATGATGAAACTGTAATGGCTTTCGAATGGCTATGAGCTGGAATTAAAACATCTATTTCCCTAGTCTTGTAAAGGCTATTTTTGATGTTTTCTTTTTCAATGCTCTCAATCATAGGCTTTGGTGGCTTCTATACTAATTTAACTATGCTCCTCCTGTAGCTTTAAGTGTGCTTGAAGGTGTTACTCCTTATTCTTCGATGTGCATGTCTTCTTTACATGTGAACCAAAGAGAACCCTGATGCATTCAACTGTAGGATATTACTACCACAAAATGTTCGTTTCTTTGAATAATACTCAAGTGAGGTTGTGACTCATTCCAATATGACCCCTTCACATATATCGTATATTTCACATTGCATTGTATCGCTTGTTTCTCAAATGTTCATCTTGATTTACTGGAAGTGTTAAGAGTCTCCTGCTATCATAGTGACTTGAGTATCTTTTAGATAATGTAGTGATATTTTCCTCCCTACACTTCAAACTTCACCTTATCTTTCACTAGATGGTGGACTCTCCTTTTTATATTTAGTAGTGGTGCCTCTTCTCCTTTGAAACTTTCTACTATATCTCCTTGCTTGGTTATTCTTTCACTTGTAAATCAAAGGTATTCAACATAATACTTTGCACTCTATCTTATGAAATTATAGTCTTCTTTAGAATGAGCAATAGAATGTTGCTATGTTTATTTCTCTTAAAATTTACCTAACTTCTATGTTATTCTATGTGTAGGTTTTCTCCTTGTAAACTATAACTTTTGCACTATTTTTAAGACTTGAAATGAAACTATTTTATGCAACTATTTGATTTTTTGAAAATGGTGCTTGATAAACCTTAATATGAAACCAAATATAAAAGCTCAACTAATGAAATTTTGCACCTTATTGTTGCATACCTTTTTCTCTCATAGATGATAAATATATTGGTGATTCAATTCACCTCAATGATTACCTTTTATGGATGATTTTGCAGCTCTCTTATGCTGTCCAAAAATAGCTCTTTGCTCACCCTTTTGCAGCTTCAATACCTTATCAATTTGTTTCTCTAAAATCTGATTTGGTGGCTTCAAAACTCCTTCAGAATGTGCTTCTGGAATCTGATTTTTAGCAGTCACTAACACTGCCTAAATTTTTTAAAAATTTTAGCACCAAGCAATCTTAACTGTTGCTTCTAATTTCTTTGATTTGCTGCCCTTTTTGTTGTCCATGAACTCTTTATTTTGCAGCTCTAAGTGTTGTTAATGTGCTTCCCTTTTCTTTGTCTTCAAATCTGAAAATTTTCCATATTGTAAGGCAATCAATACCATCACTGAAATTTTATCCTTGAATCCCAAAAATTTGGTAGGATTCTTCCCAAATCACAGTTGAGATGTTGCTCAAGAACCTCCTTCAATGATGGCCCCCAAATCTCACAGATTTGGTGGTTCTATTTTTTTCTCTTGTCGAATTATGTCTTCAAAGTAGATCTTCTCCTCAAACAATATATCAATCTTGAGATTTATTCAATACTACCTTTTTATTTGACAAACTTATTTTCAAACTTTCTCTTTTGGGCTTGTTGTTGGATGGCAATAATTATCCCAATTCCTTAGCTTCTTCTTTGGTAGTAGTTTCTTCAATGAGTCCTTCTATGAACTCCTTCAATGAGGCTCACAAAGCCTTCTTCTTGTTTCTCCATGATACCTCTCTAAGGTTCTCAATCTTGCAGCTTCAAAATCTTCAATGAGACCTTGGCCTCTTCAATTTTCAACTATGGATATGATATCTTCTTCTAGGATATCCTGAATTTGCTACTGCTAAAATCTCTTCTTCAATAGGTCCTTCAATGGACCTCTTCTTCAATAGAGTCTTCAATGGATATTTTCTTCAATAGGACCTTCAATGGACCTCTTCTTCAATCAAACCTTCAATGGACCTCTTCTTCAATCAGAAGTTTTCAGTCTTCAATGGAGATCACCAATCTCTAATATTTTGCTAGGACTCTTCTCCTTGAGTCTCTTTGATCTTCAATGAGGTCTTATTTCTAGTACCTCCTTCCTAGATTTACAATATTCAATGTGTCTTTCTTGGCCACTCAATCTCTCCTCGATATTTCAACTAGGAGTCTTCAATATACAAATCTCGTAGTGGGACATTTCTCCTTAGGCCTCCAAATCTTCAATCCTTATTTTTTTGCAACAAATAATCAATCCCTGTATGAGGAAAGTAACTTTGACTTTCAAGCAACAAATATGAAGTTCTTCTCTATCTATTGTAGGAATCTTCCCACCTTCTAAGAGTTAATTTTTTGCAACAAGAAAAACTTAGATGATAGTAACCAAATGGTTCTCCTGAAAACTTATTTTCTCTCTTGCAATGAAATGTTAGAGATAATAAAAATTCCTATGACTCTATGAAAAATAAACTTCACTAGTTGGATTTCCAATCTAGTGGATACAATTCTAAGTTCTAGTCTTCACAAGCATTACAACTCTTGTGGAAAAACTCTAGCTAAATCTCTCATATGGTTTTCTCTATTTTCTATACTTCTACATAAAGCTACTTCTATCAAAAATAAAAACTCAAGCTAACATCATTTGTAAGGGGCAGTACACAATGGCGATTCTAGTTTACAAAGATGTTCCAATATCTATTGTGATGGTATTTGCATTCAACGGTGCACTATGGCTAGTCCGATTTGTAAATACTCAATAATAGTATTTGTGCTTACTTGTGGCTTTCCTTTTATCCACCATGGATCTAATACCAATGTTATCTTTTGGAGCCTTAAACATAAAGGAGATGCATTCACAAGTATAGAAATAAAGCATGCAATGATATAAATATGATAATAGCAAAAAACCATGCATGAAAATATGATAGAAATTTTGATATAATGCTCTAGAAATGCTCATATAGAAAGCTCACAAAAATTACAATGCTCCTCTCATGGAGTTTACAACTCCTCTATGATAGCAAAATGGAGCTACATTGTTCCTACTACTACTCTAACCTTATCACTATCTCCACTCTCTCACAATCACTCACAATGAGGCCTTTATATAGAAATATAGATTACTCGCCTCTCACTCAACCCTAAGACTCATGTACATGTGGACTACATGCACATTTACATCATTGCACATTCAAACACTTGTGCATTTATTGAATAACTCTAATAAACTATTTGTCTCCTGATATAATCCTAACCTAAATATGTACCCATGAAGGTACATTAGTAAATAACCAAAGGATGTAATATCTAAATTTTTCAACAGATCCATTCTTTCAAAGATAATATCTTCCCAGTGATACATAGGCGTATGAAATGTTCTATTGCATTGGATTATTAAATACACTATTTACTTTGAAAATTGAGATAGGTTAGGGATGCCTATTGTTATACCAATCATATCAACATAATCCATAGCCCAAGGCTGTCAATATCTTTTATCAAGAGGTATTTCATACTTGAGTGTCATACTTGAACAATTTAAGGTAAGATTCTGTAAACATAATCTGATTGGATTGGGCCTTCAGCACCATCCTTTCTAGTGTCAAACTAGCTTTATCCAATTTGAATATCCTTTTGAATACTTTGGGAGTGAGCTGCACTAAGGGTATGCCATATTTTTTGTCTGAATCATATTCTATTACCCTCTAAGATATTAAATCTAAAGAGAAGTATACTTTGGGATAAGTCAACCTACCTAGATTGCTCGTCCATCGATTGCAACAGGGTTTATATTTATTTTTTGTACTTTTGAGCTCTTTTGAAAAACCCCATGAGGAGAGTGGTATGCTTCTATGGGTCTTCTTCTACAACTTCAAAGTGATTTATAGTTGTGTTATCCACTTTCCAGCTCAAATTTGTAGTAAGGCTACCATCTAGTCCTGACCCTTGTATATACTCCATCATATGGTTGGTGCTTTCTTAATCAATGATAGTCTAATATGAGTTGTTTTCATTTAGCCTCCTAACGTGTGCAACAACACCTTTAGGATAAGTGGCTTGACCACTAAAGGATATCATCTTCACTTTTTTGTTATACATTTGTTGGCTTCTCCTTGTAAGACTTTTGCTTCTAGTTATGATCTTATATTTTGTGCAGCTCGATGATATACTATAAATTTTTAAACTTCTTGTACTCACACTTATAGATGACTAGTGAATTCTCTCACAAAACTTGACTTCATGACACTCAACTATTGTCTACTTTTTTTGCCACCCTGCATGTGCCACCTTTTTAGCCTCAACGGTCTGAAATGTATTAGTATCTCATCATCTTATGGCAATTGACTCGTCAACTTTTAAAACTTGTGTTATTCCTCTTTTTAGTTGAGTTTATGTGTGTGGACTTAGTACCTCATAACTTCTAAATCCTTTGAGTATGTTGTCCATACTCCCAAAAAAACATTCTCATGGAAAATAAGCACGAGTCAGTATAAATAAAATCAAATACACACTTTTTCGATCTTTGGGACTTACAGTCTACTTACTGGATGGAGTATCATATTTATTTTCAAGGAACTTGTGCTACCATAGATTAGACTATTGGTTGTCAATCTCTAAAAAATCTTCTAACTCTGATGTTCTACAATCATGTCAGGTCCATTACGATCACCTCGTGAATAAGACAAATCATTTTTTGCACTTTGGAATTCATCAACTATAGGTTTGTGTCGTTGATTTGTTGACTAAGTTTTTGAACCATTCATATGAATAGAGATGAGAAAAAATACCTTTTGTGCTTTCTTATTAAACTTTAGACTATTGGCTCTCCCTTCGAGTCATTTATTTTATTTATTGCAACTCTGAGCCATCAATCTAAGCGCTAACACGTCAAAGGTCTTTTTGACTATAGTTATCCTTCGACTTTGCCTCTGAGTTGTTGGATATGTCAGCCCATCTTCCTAATTATTATGTCTGGCAAAGCTACTCAAGACTTACCTAAATAGGGCACATAGACATAGGAAAAAATAAAAGGGAAAATGATTTATTTGATTTTCCCTTATGAAGAAAACCTAGGCTTATTTATGTCCTATGTAGTCCTAAGGTATATTTCGTGAAGAGACTATGTTTCTAAAGGAGGAAGAGGATCTGGATTTAATCCTTAGGAGGTATAACTATTTTTGGCATAAAGGTCAGACCTTTGAATAATACCAGTATTCCTAAGGCTTAGGTTCATGAATTTAGGACTTGATTATGTATAAATACTTTGGGGGGTTTAGGCCAATGTTGACATAAAATATTTAGACTTATAGAATATGTGAAGATGTGGGGAAATAATAGTTAGGTCTTTGAAAATCTTTATTTTTTCAGTGGTGTATGTCCATACCTTAGGATATATATATGAAAAAAATATTTTGGGAAAATCAAACTATTGTTGAGGGGTTTAAATTTTTAGAACTAATTTTTGATCTCCTTAATGTCGTCAATATCATATCCAAACCATAGATCTATTGGTTGAGCCTCCAAGTCGTCCATCTAGTGTAGATAAGATAATATTAGATCTCTTAATAATTAATGTCTTTAACCTTCTGATTGTCAGCTACCCCTCTAATCCATTCATCTTGGAGTAGAAAAGTCAAAGCATCTTCTAGGTTGTTTTTAACTCTCGATTGTCAGCCCTTCTTACAATTTGTTGTATCTGTTGGCCCATCCTCCTAGTCATTCGATTTGTCTTGAATATGACAAAAAATATTTTAAATATTTTGTTAATTTTTGGTCTATATGTTGGTCTTCTGAGCCATAGATCTTATCAGCTCTTCCTCCTTACCATTCATCTTAGAGTAGAAAATTCAAAAGGACCTTTAACCTTTTCATTAACCTTCAGAATAAAGGCTTTTCCTTTGTGTCACAGATCTGTCAGCCTTACCTCCTACCCATCATATTTTCCAAATAAGATAGGAAACTTGCATAAACTTTAGGCTTAAATAAGACAAGGCACTCTTTTAGTCTATTGTTAACCCTCTCTTTGTTGGCCCATCCTCCTAGCCATTGATCTGTCAGCCCTTCCTCCTAGTCATCCATATTTTTAGATGATGCAAAAGAACCTACAAGGACGTTAGGGTAGAAATACAATAGCCAAAAAATTAATTATATTAAGGTTGTAGTGGCCATGGGGGGGAAAATATTAAGATTTAGACTTAGGACTTCTTTTGAAGCGGGACTTAAAAAAATGTCATGGAGGCATAAGGTCTAGGAAGAAAGATCGATTTTATGAACCTTAGGGACGTGAAATAATTTTTTTTTAAATGATCTTAAGGTATGTCTTATGAGAGTATATGATGGAAAGGGGTGGAAGATAATATAAAATAGCCTAAGGTTTTAGACTCTTAGTAAATTATTTGGCGAAAATACACTTTCAAACTTTAGGGATAATTGGTTAAGGGTGATAAATATGGAATTTTATAAAATTACCTTAGAGACTTTTGGAGAATGAATAAATCTTAACCATACCAGACTTTGAGAGACTTTGGACATAACCACCACTTGAAAGCTATTTTTATCTTGACTCCACAAAACACCTTAGACCTAAGACTTTACAAAACCTTTCAAAATTTGAAATTAGGGGTATTTTTCAAGTTGGATTTTGAGAATCCAACAAGTCCCTAAGTTCTTCTAAGGTCTCCCTAGATCCTTTATTTTCTTCTAATTTTCCTTTTCCCTCTAGTTTTTTAATTCTTCTTAATTCCTCTTAATCACCTAATTTCTCCCTACTATGTCTAATTCTTCTAATCTATTTTTAGCCCCCCCCAATTCTTCTAATCCACCTCAAAGTTCTCCATAACCTTCCCTTCCCACCTAACCCTCCATTAAGCCCTCCATTATAAGTTAATTGCCCTTCTAATCCATGTCCCAATCCCTAGGGGAATGCAAAAAGAATTTTAAAATACAAATCAGATCCTCAAACTCCAAGGCAAGCTCTCTCTCAATACCTAGGAAATATCCTAGGAAGCCCCCCATATCTCCCTACATCCTCCCTCTCCCTTTCCTAGGAATTTAAAATTCCTCACAATCCCTAGGAAATCCCATGGGAATTCCCCCTCATTTAATTCCTAAATCCTCCTACACTCTCTTTCTTCCCTAGAAAATTTATATTCCTCCACATTCCAAATTCAATCCCTCCATCCAATCCCACATTTAATTCTCCATCCTCCCTTGCACTTTCTATCAATTTTTAATTCAGCAATATCCTCCCATGTGCCTTTTTTTGGAATTTAAAAATATCCTTCCATTTCTCTAGGTTCTCATTCCACTTGACTAGGCTCAACCTCTTTCTCAAACCAATTCAGAATATAGAACAATTTGTTTCATAGAACTTGAACTATCACTTCACACATCCACTTGACTAGGCTCAACCAACTCTACTCAACCAATCACTCAATGAAATAATCCTTGCTTACAAACCCTAGTCCAAGCATATGAACACTCACTCAAATATTTCCAACAATGCTCATCAACCAATCTCACATAACAATGATACTCATGATCTTTGCAAACCCTAGTTCAAGTTCTTCACTCAATCAATCACTTCAACAATAATGCTTATAAAACAATCTTCACATAACAATGATACTCATGATATTTGCAAACCCTAGTTCAAGTTCTTCACTCAATCAATCACTTCAACAACAATGCTTATAAAACAAGGTTTTATCAACAACTCTCAATTTTAGAAAACCTTGAAGCATTAATTCAAAACACACTCAACAATGCTTACCAAACAATCCTTTTCACTCCAACTTTGCATTCACAACTTTCAACAATCACTCACTAGGAAGAATATGCCCATACCTTTATTTGATGTAGAAGTGACCTTGGAAAACCTATCTCAATCACAATTTTCTCTTTTGCCAATCTCAATAGTTAGATGATAAAATATCACACTAACTTTCTCACAAAATAATTCTCAATTACAAAAATAATCAAACTTAATTACACCTTATTTCTCCTTCTTAAAATAATATCCAACACCACAAATCTCCAATCAAAACACTTCTTCCAAAACTCTAACTCATCAAAAGAGCCTCTTAACAATTTAATTTCATCATAACCCTTTTCAGAAATATATCTCAAAAATAATCCAAACTCTACTTATGACTCCCTACTTAATATTGCATTAATTAAATAAATCACTTTATAAAATAATGCAATAAATCAATTTCCAATTTTTCTAAGGTAAAACAAATTTACCCTAGCCAAAATAACCTTTCAACACTTAGGTTAATATCATAACCTAACTTCCACCTTATTCTTCCTAAGACCTTAGCAATATGCAAATATAATTTCTAACTTTCACCTTATTCCTCCTAAGACCTTAGCACATGCAAATTAAAATATTTTCAAAAACTTTATTACCCTTTTTGCAATCTGTGGGGCTCGAACTTGCACCAATCTCTCCACAACACCTTGGTCGTGGCTTCCACGTCGTGTGAGCCACGTGCTCCTTTGATGCCTTAAAGCACAATATGCGCTTTGACCTCCTCATGACCCTCAAGAGCCTTTGGCTCTTCCTTCGATGTGACACCCACTACCACACTTTGCAATTCGGAGGCACTTGATTAAATTTTGCATGAGCTTCTCAAAATATTACGGATGCACTTTTTAATCGAATGCCAAACTTTGGTTTGGCTAAGGTATAAATACCTTATGCCTTCTTTGTCATGCATGTCGATGGAGGAAATTCATTGGGGAGTCGGCGCTAACATTTACCTTCGAATAATATTTATTTATAATCATTTAAATTCAAAAGAATTTAAATATTATAAATTAAATATTTAAATCTCCTTTGGGCTTTTTAAAGTAAAAGCCTCCTTAGGTTTTAGAAAACCTTTTTGATTTTATTTATAATTATTTAAATTCAAAAGAATTTAAATATTATAAATTAAATATTTAAATCTTCTTTGGGCTTATTAAAATAAAAGCCTCCTTAGGTTTTAGAAAACCTTTTTTATTTTCCCAACCATGGTTTTAATAAAAACCTTTTATTTTGTGCTTCACATAATATTTAAAAATAAACATTATGAAGCTCTTTTGCCATCAACCTTTTGCATTACTCAATTTATCCTTTTGACATCAATGATAATTCATCCTTGACATCAATGACAACTTCATCTACTCAAAATTTCCAACAATCTCCCCCTTTGTCATTGATGGTAACCCAAATTCTTTTTACCAAAACTTGACCTTTTTCTTGTTCTGCTCCCCCTAGGAAATTGCTCCCCCTGACTCAATGCTTTCTCCTTAAACCAAATCTCTCCCCCTTACTCAAATATCTCCCCCTTTGACATCAATGGCAAAGGGTCACCTTTGGGGCTCGGGGCTAAGAATGAGTCTCTTAGCTTAGCCCCTCCCCCACCTCCTCTTGAGGTGGTTAATTTTGGGGTGGGAGTATTTCTACTCCTAGCAAGCACTGTTCTTTACCTTTGTCCTCTTTCCTTCTCATATGATCCTTCTAATTCCTTTGACTGTTCATGTTCATGTCCATGTTCTTGTTCATGTCCATATTCCTATTCCTATTACTATTCCTGTTCATGTCCATATTCATGTTTCTGTTCATGTCCATATTCCTATTCATGTTCTTGTTCCTGTTCATGCTTGATTCTGGAATGTCTGCTCTACACCACTTTGTTGTATGTCCATCATTATTGCACTTATAACACTTAATGTTATTATTCCTTGGAGGTGCAAATATCTTGGGATTTCTCCTGGTGAAGCCATATCTGTTCCTATCATGAACCTTGCAATTCATTGCCTTGTGACCAAACTGATTACATGAGTAGCAATATCCATGGAAAAGTTGCCTACTTCTGAAGTTCCCATATTCCTGTCTTTCATGTGTCCTGCATTCTGAAGCCTTGTGCCCAAATCTGTGACATGAGAAACATCTTCCATTGAAGTTTCCTTGTCTTGACCTCATTGGTCTCTTAGTCTCTCTTAACCTATTCTGATTGTTGTTCCATCATTTCTTCTTTGTGCATTGTTCCTTTCCTTGTTGAACTTTTTGTTGTTCAACTCATCCTCAGAAGCCTCACTTTCTCTTACACTATCTTCTTCTGAAGTTTCTTCTTCTTTAGAACTTGAGGTTGACTCTTCTTCTTGTTTCTTTTGAGCCTATTCAAAACCAAGACCTATTTTATTTGTTGACCTTCTTTGTACCTTGATCATCTTATCCAAATTCTTTGAACTCTTTCCAAACTTGTGTAGCTTATCCTTGGACTTTTCTAACTCTTCCCTTAGTAGAGCTACTTCTTGTTCTAACTTTTCACATTCTAAGACCTTTGCTTCTAGCTTATCCTTGAACTTCTTTGTCTTAGCCATTGACTTGTTTAGATCCTCTATAAGCTTTCCTCTTTCTTCATCACATTCTTGAAACTGAATCTCAAGTTGGGAGTTTTGCTTTCTTACCTTATTTAAAGTTTTAAGAGCATAAATAAGTTCTCCCTCAAGATCAACTCCTCCTTTTTCTGATTCTTCCTCTATTTGTTTGCCTTTGTCAACATCTTCATTTTCTTTTGACTTGTCTTCTATAGGATCATCTTCTTCTTCTTCTAGTGCCATTAGAATATTCTCTTCTAGTCCTTCAAGTGCATCCTCATATTCATCATCACTAAAACTGAAACCATTCCTTGTACAACTATCTTCAAGATGTCCAAAATTACCACATCTAAAACACTTGAGAATTATTGGTGACCTTTTCTTGACTTCTTTTTCTTCAATCAGAAATAGGACTTCATCTTTATCATTATCTGAAAAACTATTATCACTATCACTTGAGTACTTACTTGCCTTGTCTGCATAGTAGCTCCTCTTTTATCTTTGAAAGAACTTCTTTCCTTGTCTACCTTGTCCATCCTTACCTTTCTTTTGGTACCTGTATTTTTTGATTCCTTATTCCTGTGATCCTATTTTTCTTCATCATTGTTATTTTTAGCTTCTTGACAATCAGTTGCATAGTGACCATACTTTCCACAATTGAAACATCTAACATATTTTGCATCTTTAAATCTTCTTGAATCCTTATTCCTTTTGCCATAATTAGCTTCTTCATCACTGGATGACTCATTGCTCGATTATGACTTCTTACCCTTTGTCTTCTTAATTGCTTTGAAGGTTGCTTCCTTTCGAATATTAGGTTCCTCTTTTGTTCTTAACTCAAAGGTTGTGAGAATACCAAGTAACATATCTCTTGTCAAAGAATCACCATATTTTGATTCTTCTATAGCAGAAATATTTTCACTAAATATTTTTGGAAGAGATCTTAAGACCTTATCACAAACATCTGATTCTTCAACATTAAGTCCAAGTCCTTGCATGGCATTAACAACTTCATCTACCCGAAGTAGATAAGTACTAATGTTTTCCTCATCCTTCATTCTTAATTCTTCAAATTGCCCTTTGAGATTTCGTATCTTTGCCTTTTTGACACTTTTATCTCCTTCATATATGCTTTGCAACTTATCCCATATTCCTTTTGCATCTTTACAATGCATAACTTTTATTGATTATGTTCTATGCAAACCTCTCAAAATTGCATTCATTGCTTTTGAATTGTAATGTTGTAGAAGCTTACCTTCCTTATCTGTAGGTGGATCAACTGGTGGTATGTATCCATTTTCAACTGCTTCCCAAATTTCATTGCCAAGTGCCATCAAGTGAATCTTCATTCTCATACTCCAAAATATATAATCACTTCCATCAAATATTGGTGTTGAATTATCTAAGGACACATTCTTAGAATCCATTGTGTTCTTGAAAGCTTTTCCTTCAAGTTGTTAAACTCTTTCGAAGGAACCCGCTCTGATACCAATTGAAGAACACAAGCTTATACTGAGAGGGGGGTGAACAGTATAAGACCACTTTTTACTTTTCTTTCCCAATCAATATTATGCAATGTATAGATAGCAATATCAACAATAGTAATCAAAGCAATGCACAAATCACCACACACAATAGAGACACCAATTTTACGTGGTTCACCCAATGTGGGCTACTCCACGGAGAAAATATTTCACTAAAATTTCCTCAATCAATCTCTTGGGAATCCTTTCCCTATTACAATGTTTATGGACCTCTATCCAAAGGAGACACCAATCCCCTAATCAAGTTCATGGATCTCTATCCACAGGAGAACTCCTTTCTCCTCTTGCTCTAGCTGGTGATCTTCTAGAAGAACTGTTGTCCCCACTACTCTGGCTAATGGATCTCTATCCACTGAAGACACCTGTCCTCACTACCCTAGCTTATGGATCTCTATCCATTGGAGACTATCATCCTCTATACTCTATCACCTTCAAAGCTCTATCTCAAATCTACACTAAACATAGTCCTTCAGTCTAGCACAAATCTGCTCAATCTTTATCTCTAGTTTAGCACAAACCTATCCTCAAATCTACACCAAACTCTATCCTCAAATATGTACTAAACATAGTCCTTCGGTCTAGCACAAATATATCCTCAATATCTATCCTCTGATCTACACTAAACATAGTCCTTCAATCTAGCACAAATCTATCCTCAATATCTATCCTCAGATCTACACTAAACATAGTCACTTTGTCTAGCACAAATATTCCTCAAATCTCTATCTCAAATATCATTGTAAGCTTCCACAAAAGCTCACACTAATCTATCCAATCCTCACAAGTCTTCACTAAGACTTACCTCAAATCTGCTCAACAAGTCCTCACTAAAACTTATCCAAACTCATAGAAACATAGAATTGTTAGAGACTCAATATGCTTCACACTTCATCACAATTCTCAATAACTTTCAATCACTCTTTTAGAAACATATAGAGAATTGTTAGAGACTCAATATGCTTCACATTCACCTTAATTCTCAATCACTTTCAATCACTCCTTTTAGAAACATATAGAGAATTGTTAGAGACTCAATATGCTTCACACTTACAATGCTCAATTACTTTCAATCACTCTTTTAGAAACATATAGAGAATTATTAGAGACTCAATATGCTTCACACTCACAAACTCTCAATCACTTTCAATATTTATTTTATTACAGAAACATATAGAGAATTGTTAGAGACTCAATATATTTCACACTCATCAACACTCAACCTCTTTCTCAAACCAATTCATAATATAGAACAATTTATTTCATAGAACTTGAACTATCACTTCACACATCCACTTGACTAGGCTCAACCAACTCTACTCAACCAATCACTCAATGAAATAATCCTTGCTCACAAACCCTAGTCCAAGCATATGAACACTCACTCAAATATTTCCAACAATGCTCATCAACCAATCTCACATAACAATGATACTCATGATCTTTGCAAACCCTAGTTCAAGTTCTTCACTCAATCAATCACTTCAACAACAATGCTTATAAAACAATATTCACATAACAATGATACTCATGATCTTTGCAAACCCTAGTTCAAGTTCTTCACTCAATCAATCACTTCAACAACAATGCTTATAAAACAAGGTTTTATCAACAACTCTCAATTTCAGAAAACCTTGAAGCATTAATTCAAAACACACTCAACAATGCTTACCAAACAATCCTTTTCACTCCAACTTTGCATTCACAACTTTCAACAATCACTCACTAGGAATAATATGCCCATACCTTTATTTGATGTAGAAGTGACCTTGGAAAACCTGTCTCAATCACAATTTTCTCTTTTGCCAATCTCAATAGTTAGATGATAAAATATCACACTAACTTTCTCACAAAATAATTCTCAATTACAAAAATAATCAAACTTAATTACACCTTATTTCTCCTTCTTAAAATAATATCCAACACCACAAATCTCCAATCAAAACACTTCTTCCAAAACTCTAACTCATCAAAAGAGCCTCTTAACAATTTAATTTCATCATAACCCTTTTCAGAAATATATCTAAAAAATAATCCAAACTCTACTTATGACTCCCTACTTAATATTGCATTAATTAAATAAATCACTTTATAAAATAATGCAATAAATCAATTTCCAATTTTTCTAAGGTAAAACAAATTTACCCTAGCCAAAATAACCTTTCAACACTTAGGTTAATATCATAACCTAACTTCCACCTTATTCTTCCTAAGACCTTAGCAATATGCAAATATAATTTCTAACTTTCACCTTATTCCTCCTAAGACCTTAGCACATGCAAATTAAAATATTTTCAAAAACTTTATTACCCTTTTTGCAATCCGTGGGGCTCGAACTTGCACCAATCTCTCCACAACACCTTGGCCATGGCTTCCATGCCATGTGAGCCACGTGCTCCTTTGATGCCTTAAAGCGCAATATGCACTTTGACCTCCTCACGACCCTCAAGAGCCTTTGGCTCTTCCTTCGACGTGACGCCCACTACCACACTTTGCAATTCGGAGGTGCTTGATTAAATTTTGCACGAGCTTCTCAAATATTGCGGATGCACTTTTTAATCGAATACCAAACTTTGGTTTGGCTAAGGTATAAATACCTTATGCCTTCTTTGTCATGCACGTCGACGGAGGAAATTCGTTGGGGAGTCGGTGCTAACATTTGCCTTCGAATAATATTTATTTATAATCATTTAAATTCAAAAGAATTTAAATATTATAAATTAAATATTTAAATCTCCTTTGGGCTTTTTAAAGTAAAAGCCTCCTTAGGTTTTAGAAAACCTTTTTGATTTTATTTATAATTATTTAAATTCAAAAGAATTTAAATATTATAAATTAAATATTTAAATATTCTTTGGGCTTATTAAAATAAAAGCCTCCTTAGGTTTTAGAAAACCTTTTTGATTTGCCCAACCATGGTTTTAATAAAAACCTTTTATTTTGTGCTTCACATAATATTTAAAAATAAACATTATGAAGCTCTTTTGCCATCAACCTTTTGCATTACTCAATTTATCCTTTTGACATCAATGACAATTCATCCTTGACATCAATGACAACTTCATCTACTCAAAATGTCCAACACTTATTGGTACATTCAATGTTGTAAAAGCACCCTACACAAGGGTTTATTTGTACAAAAAGGACTTTCTTTAACTTAATTCAATCTTTCATTTTCATTGTAAGTGGTGTTTTTTCATGCTTACACATCTTTGTAAAAATAACCCTCTCCTACCAAAAAAACCATGGCCCCCTCAATAAAACATTTGTCATATCCTCTAAATTTGTAAAGTTAAACCGCCACTGCTTCCTATCCTAAAAGTTTCCATTTATCCCGAACCCACTTCCTTATTGTATCTAAATCTGGTCTATTGCCCAAAAATTTCTCAACCAAAGAATTTTTCCTTTTTGAATCACTTTGTTAGCCAATTTTTTTTATCTTAAGAGTAAAATCCTTTTCATCCCGATCTAGAGATAGAACAAATCCCTCTTCTTGCAAATTTTGACCTCTCTTCAAAACTTGCACCCAAGAAGCACCTCCCTTTGACCTTTCTGCTACTACTAAATTTGGATCTACTACTCTTGGATCCAAAGGGTTAGAATCTCTCCTATTCACATCCTTAGGGGATTCTACTGTAATAGAACCCTCACCTATTGCCTTTCCTGTTCCTCTTGTCCCTGCTTCTCCTTTAAAATAATTATATACCCCATCCTTTCTCCTCTAGGGATTACTCTGGCGGATAATCACCATCAAAATTACCTTCTTACATAGATCGGCTTTCCCCTTCTTAACAATGACCTTACCATATCGTCGATGCATGCCATCAACAACCTACTCTCTGGAATTTCTAACTTAAGAACAACTTTTACTTTAGCTTTGAATTAATTAATCCAATGTTCCATCATCTATTTCAATGTTGATGGATATACCAATTATATTGTCGTATTTTTGAAAATATAGTCTTAAATGGTGCAAGAAAAGAGGCAATGAAGAAATCAAATGGCACTAACTTAATCGATTAAATTTTTCAACTTTAATGGAGGAGACCAAGGTTTGAAACTTGCCAAGCAATACATGCATAATTACAAAGTTGTTATGATATCAATATGTGGTCATGATGCCCTAGAGGATCCTATTTTTGGAATTGTTTGCTCGAATGTCGGGAGGTAGTCAGGAAAGGCATCATATGGAGAATTGGTAATGGAAGACAAGTGGACTTTTGGCAAGACCCGTGGTTGGAAGAGGCCCCTCTGAAAGATAACTTAGACCTTCAGGTCCTCCAACATAAACTTTTTGAGGAAATGGGAGGAAAAGTAGGGGATTTTATTGCTGTAGCACAAGAAACTTCCTCTTGGAAGAAAATCACAGTTCATAATCTATCAGAGCAAGAGAAGGTGGCCCTAACCAAACTCAATGATGCTTTAAGGGTGTTCCCGATCATTCCTAGGGAAGGAAGGGACTAGGCGATTTGGGGCAAAACTACAAGTGGGATCTATTCAGCAAGAACTGCCTATAAGTTAATCCACTCAGGATTCAATGGCTAGACTCCGACTTCTATTATTTGGTTAAATAATTTAACCCCAAAAATAGCTTTCTTCTTTTGGTTGGTAGTTCAAAATAAGATTCTGACAACAGATAATCTGCAAAGGAGAGGTTTCCAATTCATCAATCGATGTATCTTGTGTGAGAAAGCGATAGAATCTGTAAGTCATATATTTCTAACTTGTGAATTTTCTTGTACGGTCTTCCAAATGATCCTGTCCAAATTTCATATAGATTGGGTCTGTCCAAATAGCATGTCTGACTTTTGCATACAGTGGGCTTCCCCCTTCAGGGCAAAACTTTTGACTTGGCTCTGGAAGCTCAGCTTACCCCATTTTTTATGGGGGATATGGAATGAGAGAAATAAGAGAGTATTTAAAAGACGTAATAAAGATCCCAGGTTATGTGGTAATAAAATAATCAGAGCTTTGAAAGAAAACTGGAAAAAAAAATTCTTCAAAAATGAGACCATGTCTCTAAGGGAAAGGAGGATTTTGCGGAACTGGGGAGAGGAACTTCCAGACCTAGACATTACAACCAACCCACGGGATGGTGTCAAGTGGATACCCCCCACACAAAATTTGGTTAAGTTTAATTTTGATGGGGCAACTAAAGGAAATCTGAGGGCTGCAAGAGCAAGAGGAGTTCTGAGAAATGAGGAAGGAAAAGTGGTCCTTGTCTTTGCAGAGCCTTTGGGAACTCAAACAAATCATTTTGTAGAAGCCCGAGCCTGCATGCAGGCAATGAGAATTTCCAGACTTGAGGGTTATAAGGAAGTTATCTTTGAAGGGGATTCTCTTAATATAATCAAGGCAATTAAGAAGGATAAATACCCCAGTTGGACCATCTTGGAGCTTATCCTAGAAGCAAAGATTCATAAATCTCATTTGGTTAATGCCCGAATCCAACACATCTTCAGAGAAGGGAACCATGCGGTGGATCTAATGGCAAATATTACAGTTTCTTTTGGGGAGATGCAAATTTGGAAGGATAACTTCCCTCAAGAACTATTGGTGTTGGCTTCTAGAGAAGAGCTAAGATCAAACCTGTTAGAGCATCAGGAGATCAGAGGGGTTGATGATGAGTAATCCAACAAATGGAATTAGGCAGAAAAGGCATCCTATTTGCTGGGGCTTGGGAGGTGACAAGTGTACAGTACAGCAACCTAGTGGTATTAGTAAGTGCTAGGTGTTGTTTGGTTTTCATTTTATCCTGAATAGTCAAGCGACAAGTATAGGACTGTGGACTCTAAGTATGGCTTAATGTGGGTCTTAGAAAGATCCATTTTGTATTTTAATTATATGGGCTTGATGCTAGAACCAGCCCATTTTGACTTTGTAAAAGGTTTATGGACCTTATAACCACCTCTACCTTATACCAAAAAAAATATGTGGTCATGATGTAATATGGGTGGGGCTCATTTCAATCCATTATAACCCATTTCAATGCAAAATTAAGAAGTAAATGATTTGATGTTTCTAGATACTTCTCACCCAAGGCACACAAAGGTCCATGATATGTTCTTAGTATAGTCTCTCTTATAAAATTCTTATTTTGACTACTAACTAAAGGAATATTGAAGCCCTAGGAAGGGCCTCTAGAGACAAAACATTTTTCCAATGGAATTCATCAAGAGTAGGAAAATTTAATTTCTCTAAATCCTCATATCCCAACTTGATCAAGTATCCACTATTTTTTGATAGATTTCAAACTAACTCATCTTTCCACATAAAAATTAGACAATCATAACTCTTGAAGCATATTTTTAAGATCATATATTTATTTTTTTTAGCTCCTCTTCTTCAACTAGGGGACTAATAGAAATCCATGATATGGAATTTTTGTCTACATTAATATAATATTTGACCTTTGGACCTTTACAAACTAGACGTTCCTAAGCCAAAAGTTGTTAATTTAAATCAAAGATAAAAGGATAAGGCTTCGACCAAGCATTAGACCTAAAATTACATTAGTCCACCTCATTGACTAACCATCCAATACATTTTTTAATCAATTGTAAACTATCTAATATGAAGTTCCATGTTGACGATCCTTTAGGAAGGGTTTGTTTCCTAAATAATTGTATTACATCAATAAAACCTATATATTTTTTAAGTAACATTTTTGTCTAACTCTTACCTTGATCTATGAATAATCTATATGCAAGTTTTACCTTTAAAAATAAACTCATAAGTATGTAATTATATAGACTTACTCCTCCAATATTCTTTCCTTTGCAAATCCTATCCCACTTACAAAGAGGAAACCTAAATTTTTCCACATATTTTATCCAAAGAAATTCTTTTGTAATTTTATTAAATTTGGATGTTATACTTATTAACAATATTGAAAGTGACACCATATATAGGGATGGATTGCAATGTAGTCTTCATGAGTTGTAGCCTTCTAGCCATGTTTAAAAACTTACCTTTCAACCTATCAAATGAGATTTTTTCTATCCAAGATTGAGTCCCAAAGTTTCTTCTTATTTTATTTACAAGACAAACGAATAACCAAAAATATCGATGGAGATTTTCCAATTTTAAACCCTAAAATATCCACAATAATCAATTGTAAATTTAAGGCAATGTTAATAAAAATATCATAAATTTTGTAGTACTAACCAAGTATCCAACAACGTTCTTATAAAATAATTATAATGATTTAAATTTCATGGCCTAACAAACTTAGGGATGATAGAAAAGAAAAGCATCATTAGCAAATTGGATATGATATTCGGAGGGATTATTTGTTGCAACCTAAATACCTTTGATACTTCATTCCATTTTTGCATTTGAGAAAACTCTCCTAATTCCTCTGCAAGAATAATAAATAGATGAAAAGATAGTGGGTCGCCCTAACGAAGTCCATGAGTTGCTTAAAGTACCTAGGAAGGAATCTATTGCTCAAAAATAATATCTTGGAGTACTATAACAACATTTAATCCATTTACACCAACCTTGATCAAAACCATTTTTTAATAATATCTTGTAGAAAACTCCAAAAAACCCTATAAAATGCTTTATTCATATTTAATATCATAAGCATAACTAACTTCTTCATGGAATGAAGAGAATATATGGCCTCGTATGCAACGATTACACCATAATAAATTTATTTACCACAAATGAAACCATCTTATTCCCTCTCAAAAAACACAAATTAGAATGCTTTTAAACCTATTTGCCATAACTTTTTAAATGATCTTATAAATCATATTATAAAGGCTTATTGGATAAAAAAAAAAAATTAACATGGTGGAATCGGTAGCCGCCATGAATCCGGGCAGGTTTTCTAGCTTCTATGGCAACCACAGTATTCTGTGTTGTCCGCCCCGGAAGTCACCACACAGATCTTCGTGCAGTCCGCCCCTCTAACCGCCATGCCACAATCATTTTAAACCTTTTACGCCGCTGAAAGCACCAAGAAAGGGACAAGCGTTCATTCCGACGAAGCCCGAGATTTGAACCTTGGACCTCCGCCCCCTTATGGGGTTTGGATGATTATTGGATGAAATTTAATAAAATATTTGTTCTTGATTTTCTTGGGAATTAATGTAATAGATGTGGCATTGATGTCAATTATTATTGTTTTCATTTTTGGGCTTCTTCAACTCCAACCAATATATCACTCTTCAATAAATCCTAGAAATTTTGAAATAAAATTGTAGGAAATCCATCGAGGACATGTGCCTTGTTAGGATGGAAAGATAAAATTGCCTCATGTAGATCCTCTATAAGTATATTCTCAATTGACCTTTGATTTTGTCTTTGTCTAATAATTGATGGAATATTTTACGAAATCTTACCTTGAGGACCCTTATCTTGTTCAGTATTTTATAAGATATCATTGAAATAATTGATTGCTTCCTTCTTGGCAACTTCTTCTTCCTTAATATTTCTTCCTTTAGGAGTTGAAATATTTTTTATGCTATGGAAAGCAAAAAATATTTTGATTGTAACATGAAAAAATGGTATTTATATATCCTTCCTTTAGACATCCTTCCTAGATTTATGGAATCAATATGACTCATATTTTTTTGATACATTACGATAATAAAAAAATAATTGTTTTTCTTTCACATAAGTATCTTGGTCCACTCCATTGATTTCTACTATTTCTTGTAAATTTCGAAGCTTGGATTCAATTTCTTCCTTTTATTTAAATATATCATCAAAATATTTGGAATTCCAAATCTTTATTTGCCCCTTTAAACATTATATCTTTAAAAAAACTTATACATACATGATCCTTCAAAATTTGCTTCATTCCATCAAATGGCATTCGTTCAACCGATTAAATTCCTTAACTTTCATAGAGGATACCTGTAGTGATAAATCACTATAATCTAGTTGAAGTGGATTCAAATATGGTAGCCTTAAGACAAAGACAAGGGAATGAAGGCTCGGGCCATTTCCAACTCCCAAAAGCTCTAGATTAAATATCAACATTTAAAATGGAAGTAAGAATCTACAAGAGGGGATCGTGAGAAAGAAGAACTAACATAAAAATATGCTAATAAGAATTTGACAAACCAAAGGCTGATGGTCCAAGTCGCACAAAATTTCAAGAGAATATTGTCTTAAAAAAATTAAAGGAAAACTACCAAACCAACAAACAAAAGGGTGATATCAAAGTTTAAAAGGGCAAGTGGGAGAATAATTAGGAGTTTTGATGAGGTTTGTAACAAAAAAAAAGAAAGTTCAAAGGAATGACTTATTAGAACTTATAAATTCCCAAAGGAAATGACCAAGCAAAAGGTTCGATTACATGAACAAGAAAATCTCGATCATGCAAATAGGAGGTGCTAGGAAATATTCTAAAATAGTAGATATTTTTGGAAATAGATGAATGCACCAATACCAAGGGGGAGGTAGGTGAGCATGCAGATGGCCTGGAAGAAGAAAAAAATACACCAATATTAAGAAAATATGGGTTATCTGCAAGGAACACTTCGGCTCTACAAGTCAAGCAAAGATAAGTGAACCATTAAAGACGAAGGAATGGGGGACCTGCAACCATGACAACTACAGGCTGACAACAATGATGGATGAAAGTAACTCAATTAAATATTCAAAATCCCTAGGAAAAGGGTAGAGAAAAATTCAGATCATCCTAAAAATTTTGGAGGGAAAATTTCCCTATTGTAATCTATAAATAGTAGTAGTATTAACTTTGTAAAGGATCGACAAGTTTGCAATTGTATACATTTGTAGGTTTTCCTTTCATTATTCCTATAAAAACAATCGACTATTGAGTGACTTGTGGGAAATATCCAACTCTCGCTTCTAGCACAATCTATGTAAAATCTTAATTGCATATATAAGGGAGCCTATGTTTATTTTTTGGTATAGCCATATGTGGCCTCCTGTAAACATGTTTCAGTGTGAATGTATTTGTCTATGACCTTTTGCCTAAATTTTAGGTTTTATTAAGTGTATGTGTGTGTGAGGGGCTTGTATCTATTTTTAAATCGAGTCACTTGCTTGGCTTTCTAGCAGGATCCATCTTCTTATGCATGCATATAACTGGTAACTCTTATATGTGTTTCACTATGTCAAGGAGAGGAAATATTCATCACTGGCACATAACATTCAAGCCTATTTCTACAATAAAATCTTAGCTAATAATTTGCCACATTGCCCATTTTTATTTTTTTGAGTTGTTTTTACTTTTACTTTTTTGCATCCATTTTTCCTTTGGTGAGCATAAGTGTATCTTGAATATCACATCCTAACAAGGATTTGGCCTTGAAAAAACTCTTGGAGGTGCCCTACTAAGCCAAACCCGATGCTCTTAGTTGTAACCCCACTGTGTTTCTTCTCATAAAGCATGATTATCCTCACCCAAGATAATCAAAGATGATAATAGTTTAATGGCATGCCTAATGAGACCCTAGTGATGCATCATTGGTCCCATAATTACAACAAGGAGTAGAGATGAGATTTGGTGAGGGTCTTGGTCAATTTTTGCTTGTTGAAGTGCCTCTTCACTCACTTTGAGACCTTGCTTTAGAACAAACACCAGAATAAACCACTACTGAGGATACCAAACTGAGGTTCAGGTGAAGATCTTAGTCTACCTAATTTTTAAAAGCAAATAGTTACATTCATTTGGCAAATCCATCTTGAAGGAAGAACCAAGAGATAACCATATGAAGAGCCTACAAGTGAGTTTTTTATGGCTATCGATTATGATAAGAGTTGCTACCACTATTCACAACCATTATGTAAATAAGGAAAGCCATAGTCCATAATATGACTACTCCACCCCTACCATCACCCCCCAAAATATACCTTGCTTGAAATGATAGAGGTCTATTGGCACCACCAAAATAAGGAAAGCCATAGTCCATAATATGACTACTCCACCCCTACCATCACCCCCCAAAATATACCTTGCTCTTAAGTCTCTCACTTATTTCATTGGTGATAATCTCACTACCCCCATCAAGCACCTTAACCATGTAGCGAGCATGTGTGTGATCCACAACATATCAAAATAAAACATAGCTCTAAGGTGTTGGCAACATCCTTTAGAGGAAAATCTTGAGAATGGTACATCACACTACAACCTGGTTTGATCACCTATTGGGACTAGCTCGGCATTTTTTTTTCAAAAGATTCAAGGAAAATATAGATGGGGTATTGCTTTTGCAACAACTAGCAATAATCAAAAGAGCTACCATAAAGGTAGTACAGGATTTCAACCTTATATTTCATAAATATTGGATCTAAATACTAGAGGAGATGCATCCCCCACTAAGTATGGCACTTATATACTATCTAAAAGCCTTGGATTCTAAGTTTTCAATAATGATTAAAGCTAAAGGAGAAAAATCCCTACTAGAAGCATATGAATTAGCCATCCACGCTGAGCATGATTTCATTCAAATTGAAAGACTAGTCCCTAGGCTTCCCATGACTCTATACCCCAATGTGCAACCCCTAATTCCTATTATTTAGCCAATGACCTCCCAATCATCCCCCCATTCATCCTTAGTTGATGTGTTCTCACAAAATCCAACCCCATCAAACCCTAAGGACCTTGAGAAAGACTTATCCCATAAGTTGCTTACATTAATAGTTAATGAAACATTAGTTATTAGGAGGGAATAGAGTGCTTTGAGATATCTCTATCATAACAACTATAAGCCCCCATTCCCATAAGGAAACCAGGGATATAGAAATCCACTCACTAGATATCCTAGGCCCTAGTTCCACAATACTCAAGAAAATAGTCAATCTCAAGCCCATCATTAGTAAATATTCTCAATGGTGACCCCTCTACAAATAGAAGTTCCTAATCATTCTAGGAAATTAGCCCCTATACAAAATAATTATATATAGGATCCTACCACATGATACTACCCTCCTCTCAAAAATTCCCTCAACCAATTCAACCTAGGAGAAACATCACAACTTTTGACCACTTCAACACATGAAGTGATGCCATCCAACCCATTTAAAAGTTGAAAGCCAGGTGCTAGATCATAATTCTCTAACCACCACCATAAAACCTAGTTATGTTTCTCAAGACCAAATCCTAGCAGCATGGGATGAGGGAGAAATCTATGTAGTATCTGACTAGATGAGCAATCTCATGGGTAAAATACCTTAGGTTAGATGAGATTATTTGATGAGTTCTAAGAAGTGAGCAATGGAGGAAAAGGCACAATCAATCTACCGATACTTGGTAGTTAGTATAAGTCAACCCAACAAGAGTAATAACCTTTGATCGCAACACCTCAACAATCAATGACTACTATTTCCCCCACCATCCCTTAACCAAATGACTTGAGAGTCCCAGGTAATCAGAGTAGAGTAGTCAAATATGATTGTCACACAATTACATTGTTTTACCCAACTTGATATTAGTACTTGGCATAGAGGAACTGCACTTCAAGTTTTCCTACCACTGTAGATGGTGACTTAAGTGCTCGAGACCGACCAACTTTCCATAAAATATTACCATTATTAGTAGATCCTCACCCCTCCCTCGGGTATCTGTTGATCTTGGAAGGGAGGGGTATTTGTTGATCTTGGCATGGCATTTCCCTTCCAAGGCCCATAACACCGGGAAGGGTGGATGCAGTAATTCCCCTATTCCAAAGCTTATTGGATGTGGATTCACAATCCCATTCTCGTCCTTGTATAAACTTAGTGTGTTCATACTTTGGTACTAGCGTTGCTATACCAATGCCTAATCATTGACCTTCAACTAAGGTTTAACTAGGATCACATGGCCTCTAGACCATATGTCTCAGATCTAGTTTTGGTTGACAGTAATGCTACCCATACCATCTATCGTTGGACCTTTCAACCTCATGGACCAGCTTTATGGCCATGAGTCATGTTGGCAATTTCGCAATTGGAGTAGGATTGTGAGCATCCTCACGTACTACTTGTATGTTATCCTAGAACAATATCCCATACCGTTACTCTTTACTATCAACAGCATAGGACCTCTGTCCATATCAGTAGCTAGAGAACAAATAACATCGAATCATAATAGTTGTCATCGTGGCTATTGGAGTTGGGTGGATAACATCCTACTCGATGTCATCATATATCACGTTTTTAGTTGTATCCATCCATTTTATTTTCCTTTTCTATCATATTCCCTTTCTCAAAAAATTGTGTTTTGATTTGGTTTAGATTCAATTTTTCGGAACACCATCTCTCATATTTTCTATAAAGATAAATGAAAACATTTTACAATATCTCTATAATGCCAATATTCAAAATAAAACTAGAAAAGATAACTGTTCATTACTATTATTTCCAAGGTAATTAGTGAAATGATAAATATAAAACTACCACACGTACCTTAAAGTTATAGAACTCAACCCAGGTGTTGTACGTGAGTTGGAGACGAGAGGGCAATCCTCCAAGGGAGGTCCCAGGTTCAAATCTCCACCCTACCAAAAAGCTGAATTGGGTACCTAAAATCTAATTGATAATGTTGGTGTGGGCAGGGTCGGGTGCGACTCCCGAGTGACTTTGACGGTATAGAACCCCCTGTTCGTGGTCTCTTAGACCAAGGCGGCCCCGCAAGGGGTTTTTCACTTAAAAAAAAAAAAAGTTGTAGAACTCATTTTTATTATCTCTATTAAACTCTTACTTAAGGTTACTAGTCACTACCTAAAAGCATAGCTTTCATGCTTAATTTTCAAATATTGTCTAAAGGTAGAACATATGGTTATCTTTTTCTCATTTAAAGTGGGTCCCTACTAGAACTAATATACTTATTTAGTATAAAACATGATACACGATAAAACAAGCTATTAACCAATAAAGACACAATATATTTATTTAAATTTTTAAAAGCAAATCATTCAGCATACACGATAAAATGAGTTATTCCTTTCCCAAGTTCATTCTTTTTTTATTTCAAGTAAAATTTGTTCATTCCAATATACATCTATTTTTTTTAAATGATGGTCAAATATAGGTTGATAATAAATAAAAAAATTTAAGAGGTAAAATAGTTAGTTGATCTCGACCTATAGCCGCCATGAGAGCTTATATACATAGTTTCAAATAGATTGTCAAACATTGATTTTAAAATAAGGCTCCAAAAATTCCATTAATGCATCAATGACGTATTTAGAACGAGAATAGCTCAAAAATACTCTTTGATACTTATTTTGACCACGCTTAAACAAGCTTGAGATTAAAATCCTAAAAAAATTAGACAATCGATGACGTCAAACGTATTTGAAGGGTTTACCGACATATGGTGCTTGATTAAATAATCTATGTACTTTTGTTATGATATTTTAAGCCTGAAACCATCAGCAACTATACTGCCAAAAGCCTCAACATTTACCAAGCAAAATACCCTACCAATCCTAAGGCAACGGTTGATACCACCAAAACTAGCCAAGGATATTTGGTCAATCTAAGAGAGATCGTGCTTTATTCCTAAAAAGGTGGTACCTTTGGGATCTTTCATCGTAGTGGATCATTTGAAAAAATCAATTGTACCAATCACAATCTAAAAAATATTAGTCATTCTAGGACAAAAATAACACTTACAAAAGGCCTTGGAAGAAGAAGAAGAAAAGAGACGAAAGCAGACACCCAACAAATTGATGTCCTAGAATTTTCAACCCTTTAATCAAGCAAAACAAAGCCCCTATTATATCTCTCAATAATATATGGGGATAAAATAATTCATAATTGTATAGTGGATCCAGAGATCAATATAAAATTTATGCCCAAGAACATTGCAGATGCATTGGGTATTGAGTAACAACATATCAACAATAAAATATCACATCTAGATGGTAACCTAATTGAAGGTGTGGAAAAAATAAAGGAGTTACCACTAGCCCTAAATACTTGTCCAAGTGTAACTATAACACAAGACATGAATGATTGATCTTTTAACATCATTTAGCCTTTGCTTGTCATAAAATTTTACCATAAAAATGGGGGGATATATATGCCCAAAATGGCCCACCATGGTACTTGAGACCCGATATGAAACACAATTTGAACTGGTTTTCCTCCACCACATAATACATAGTCCAATTTCAATATTGAACTCCAACCAAACTTTAATGATGGAAGAAGAACAATTCAAAGCTTCCATTGATGAAATTCATTCGTGTCTTTTCGATGAGCAAATGGACCAGTGGGCAACAAAATGGTGGGGATCTGGTTTCCCAAGGATACATAAGCAAATAGGCATGAGATACAAGATATCTAAAAAATAGTTGGAGACTATATGTAAGGAAGAGAGGAGAGGAAGAAGAGAGGTATTTTAGGATCAACACCTTCTCTGGAGCAACACTTCAATGACTTTGTCTAATGAATAAAGTGGTAGGGTACCTAGGAATAGATATTTGGGGATATATTATTATATTGTATAAGGGTTGGCATGGATCACACATAACCCAAGGTTGATTGTATTTAAATATTATATTAGTAGTAGGATCCCCAAAGTAGAATAAGAAGATGGATATATAAAGAAGAGATATTTTTCATTGTAATCATGGAGATGAATCTTATGTAATCATCTTTGCCCACGAAGTGGCTTATGGGACTTTGTCCTCCTTAAGTGGCATATCTCATCTTGGGAGATCTTGTGGAGTTATTCCTTCCTTAAAGATTATTATTGGTGTTTCCCTACCTTAAGGGAATTATCTATCTCTCTCTCATATGTGGATTGTTATTGTGGATAATTATTTATAGATGAATGATTTGATATTTATGCATATGGTGAATGATTTCTGTTAATAATAATAAAGTTATGAAACAAGTGGTAACAACGATTTTGGAAAAGTAGGTATTTTTTGTGTGAAATTGCAGAATTAGGGTAATTTTTTTTGGAAAAACGTCTCATCTTTTAGGAGCCATATCTCTGTGAAAGTTTATCCGATTCAGACGATTCTTGGATCAGTTTGTGTAGAATTTGAAGAGCTTTAAAATGAGTGGTCATATAAAAGAATCTAAGTAGTATTGAGGGAGATACAACCTTTTGAAGTTAGCCATCCGGAGTAAGGATATTGACAAATTTTGCAGATTTTTTTTGGAAAAATGTCTCATCTTTAGGAAGTCATATCTCTGTGAAAGTTTATTCGATTCAAGCGATTCTTGGATCAATTTGTGCAAAATTTGAAGAGCTTTAAAATTAATGGTAATATGAAGGAATCCAAGTAGTATTAAGGGAAATACGGCCTTCTAAATTCATTCATATGGAATAAGGGTAGTGACGAATTTTCAATTCGTAATTTTTTTTAAAAGATGAAATTTGTTTAGTTTGGGTAAGCAAATCAGTTGCAATTTATTTTATTTGGAAGAAAAATTGCAGATCTAGTTTTCTCTATGGAATTTTAGCTTCAACTTAGTGGGAATATGTTTATTTCTATAAAACCCTAGTTTGCATTAGGGCATGATATATATTGTCAAAAAACCCTAGTTTGCATTAGGGTATCAACTATGGAGCTACAAAAATTTTAGGGGAAGATGATATTGATGTTAGGGATTGGTGGTAAAATTTTAAATCCTTGTATCATCGTAATCCTCTTTGGAAATGTATGTTTTATTTTTGTCTTAATGGAGAAGCTCTTTCTTGGTTTTCTAAAATTCCACGTGTCTATGAAGATGATGAACTAACTTGGGAAATAATGGAGCATGCATTCTTGAGTAAATGGAACCCATATAAAAATATAGCTAGTTTGAAGGTCACCATCAAGGGTTATGAAGAAGAAATAAATATGCTTCAAAAAGAACAAAAGGAAATAAAAAAAGAGCTAGCAAATTTCAAAGAAGTGGTAGAAGATAAAAAAGATGTTAGTATGCAAACAGAGGAAAGCATACCTTTGGTAGAAGATAAAAAGAAAAATGGACAAAGGGATTTGTTTGAATCTAAAAAGTCTATTTTGCAGGTTCATGGAAGCATTCAAAAGAAATAGTTTATTATTTCCATTGATCCTAGAAGCAAATATAATTTTATTAATATTGCTTTGGCTAAGAGGTTGTAGGTTCAAGCAACAAAAATTAAGGACACACATGTTGAGGGTGAGAATGTTCAGATTTTTGAAGATTTGAAGATCACCATGAATAAATATGTTTTACATTCAGATTTTCATGCTATTCAGATGGATGATGAGGATATTGTTCTTGGTTATCCTTGGTTATATTCTTTGGGTATTGTTAATATTAATATGCAAAAGAAGTTTATGAAGTTATGGTACAGGAAAAGAAGATAATATTGCAGGATATTTCTCAGCTTAAGGAGCAAGGATCCAAGGAAAATCAAGAAGTGGTTGTAGAGAAACAAATTGAAGAACCAAAAATAGAATCCAATAAGGCAGTAGCAACAACAGAGTCCATGGAAGAAGTAGCAGCAATAGAGTCCATGGAAATAACAGTAATAGAGTCCAAGGAAGCTTTGATAAAAGAGCATAAGGACACACCAAACAAAGAGAACATGAAATAACAATGTAGAAGAATTTAAAACAATGGAGCCAAATTTTGGGAAGTCGAAGAAGGTATAACATCAAGTTAAGGTTACACCATATCACCATCCACACCACCATGAGCAAAAAAATTCTTGGAGGTATGGCTCAAGGCAGCAATATTATGTTGAGAAAGGTGCAGCAACAGTATTGTCATTGTTGTCAACACAGTCATACAGATTAGTTGATGCAGTGGACAAGAGTTAAGAGGTTCTTCAGAGTATGTACATTGATTTTCCAAAAGATCGAAGTGGCCCATATGCTAAAAATCAAAAGAAAATCACAAGGAAGAAAACTGTCGCGATATCGCGACATGTTGAGCAAGAAAGAGAAAACTGTCGCGATATCGCGACATGTTGAGCAAGAAAGAAAAGTGTCACGATATCGTGACATGTTGAGAAGAAAGAAAAACTGTCACGATATCGTGACATGTTCGGAGAGAAGAAGCAAGCAAAACTGTCACGATTTCGTGACATGTTCGGGAGAGAAAGCGCAAGCAAGCAAAACTATCACGATTTCGTGACATGTTCGGAGAGAAAGCGCAAGCAAGCAAAACTATCATGATTTCGTGACATGTTCGGAGAGAAAGCGCAAGCAAGCAAAACTATCACGATTTCATGACATGTTCGGAGAGAAAGCGCAAGCAAGCAAAACTGTCACGATTTCGTGACATGTTGGAAGAGAGAAAGGCAAGTAGAAAAAGTGTCATGATTTCGTGACATATTGCAAGAGAGAAAATAGTAAGTGATTTCGCGACATGTTGGAAGAGAGAAAGGCAAGTAGAAAAAGTGTCATGATTTCATGACATATTGCAAGAGAGATTGTACGGAAGAAAAAGTGTCATGATTTCATGACATATTGCAAGAGAGAGTACGGACGAAAAAGTGTCGCGATTTCATGACATATTGCAAGAAGGTAAAAAAGGCAATTCGACAAAAAAGAAAAAAGTGTCGCGATTTCATGACATATTGCAAGAGAGATTGTACAGACAAAAAAGTGTCACGATTTCATGACATATTGCAAGAGAGATTGTCCGAAAAAAAGTGTCACGATTTCACGACATATTGCAAGAGAGAGAGCCGAGAGAAAAGTGTCACGATATCACGACATGTCGCGTTTTCACGACCCAAAGGCAAGAGAAAGAGCAAAGGAGAGAAAGTGTCACGATATCATGACATGTCGCTTTTCACGACCCGAAGGCAAGAGAAAGAGCAAAGGAGAGAAAGTGTCATGATATCACGACATGTCACATTTTTGTGACCCGAAGGCAAGAGAAAGAGCAAAGGAGAGAAAGTGTCACGATATCGTGACATGTCGATTTCGCGACTAAAAGGAGAGAGAAAGTAAGAAGGAGAAGTGTCACGATATCATGACATAAAGTAAAAGGAAGAGTACAGAGGTGAAAGTGTCACGATATCACGACATTTGTTGTTTTCATGGGTACAAGCCAAGAAGAGTAGCAAGGAGGCAAAAGTGTCGCGATATCACGACATGTTGTGTTTTCACGGGTTCAAACCAAGTAAAGTAGCAAAGAGGCGAAAGTGTCGTGATATCATGACATGTTGTGTTTTCGCGGGCGAAAGCCGAGAAGAGGACAAAGAGGTAGAAGTGTCACGATTTCATGACAGGTCACTTTGGCATGAGCTAAGAAGAGAACCCAACCAAAATAAGATATGTGATAGTTAACTAAAGTTATACGACAATTACAGGTGCAGTTGTAGAAGAAAATCATGCAACTAAAATAAGAAGAGTTAACTGAAGTCAGGACGTCAGTTACAGGTGCAGTTACAGAGAAAAATCATGCAACTAAAATAAGAACAGTGAACTGAAGTCAGAACGACAGTTATAGGGCCAGTTACGAAGTGAAAGCATCGAGCGGCAGTTAAACTGAAAGTCATCAGTCGAAGACCAAACAAAGAGCCGTAACTATTAATAGGATGCATGAGAGAATACTATGTGATAAAGGAGTTACATATAGAAGTTTCTATTAATAAGTTGCATGCAAAAATATGGAAGTTAAAAATAGAATCAGAACTTTGTTATAAAAGGAGGTCTGCATGGAGAATTACCAACTAAAAAGGGTGAAAGTGCTGCAAAAAGAGGGTTGGAAGAGTGTCGTAAGAGAGCGTTAAGCAGAGCCGTGAGAGCCGTAAGAATGCAGTAAGAAGCGCAGCAAGAGGGCTGTAAGAGGGCCGTAAAAGTGCAGTAAGTAGAGCCTTAAGTGTGTGTGATGTTTTGGTGAATAGCGAGAGAGGTTGGGTTAGCAATAGACCAGTCAGGGTCTTGTATAAGCGAAGGCATTTTTATGTCAATCTTATAGTTTCAAAATTGTAGTCCAAGTTGGTGCTTGGAATTAGGGGTTGGTGCTCCTTTCTGTTGGTGCAGATAAATTAGGGGTTGGTGCTCCTTTCTGTTGGTGCAGATAAATTAGGGGTTGGTGCTCCTTTCTGTTGGTGCAGATAAATTAGGGGTTGGTGCTCCTTTCTATTGGTGCAGATAAATCAGGGGTTGGTGCTCCTTCCAGTGGGTGCTGGTAAATTGATTGTAAAATTGATATTTTGCAAAGGCTGGATTTGGATGGGAGTCCAAACAGTCAATTTTTGAGGAGTAGCCAAAACTGGTGAACCTCGGTACATCTTGTGTTGTGTGATGCTCTCTTGTTATATTTGCTTTATGTGGTTTTAAGTTTTCATTGTTTTGGCTTTAAGAGTTGAAGTTTTTAAGTTTTAAAGAGCCACACTGATTCACCCCCCTCTCAGTGTCATTGTGAGACTAACAATTGGTATCAGAGCCAAGTTCTCTTATCAAAGCTTAACCAGCTAGGGTGATCTTGGATTAGTACGCAATGGCAGGTGGTGAAGGCTTCTCATCAAACAAAGCACCATTGTTGGACGAAACTAATTACACATTTTGGAAACTCAGGATGCAGACATATCTTTGTGCTTTGGGATACGACATTTGGGATTCAGTAGACAGTGGATACACAATACCCACCACTCCTCCAACCGATGTTGTCGGTAAGAAACTATTTGAGAATAACTCTAAAGCAAAGAATGCTATCATGTGCGGTTTAATGGACAATGAACTGATAAATATTATGAGTTGTAAAATGGCAAAAGACATATGGGACAAACTAAAGAGCATTCATGAAGGAGACGACAAGATCAAGGAGGCCAAGTTACAAACGCATCGAGCTCAGTTCGAAGCATTAAAGATGAATGACGATGAGAACATAGAGGCATACATGTTGAGAGTTAATGGAATCATTAATGCGATTAGAGGACTCGACGAGGAAATGGAAGATGTTGTCATCATGAAAAAGGTACTAAGATCTCTTCCCCAAAGATTTGATTCTAAAGTTTCAACAATAGAAGAAGCTAAAGATCTAAATACTTTTAGTATGGATGAGATGCATGGTTCTTTGATTGCATATGAGATGAGAATAGGAAAAACTAAACCCACAGATAGAGAAGCTGCTTTTAAAGCCCATAAAAATATAAAAGCAAAACAAGAATCCGAGGAAGAAGAGACATCAGATGAAATGGAAGCAAACTTTGTTCGAAAACTAAAAATGGGAAAAGGAAAATACAGAGGAAAGTTACCATTTAAATGTTTCAATTATGGAGGCATTGGGCATCTTGCAGCTAAATGTCCACTTAATGAGAAGAACATAAGTGATGAAGGATCGCACCAAGAAAGAAGTGACTGGAAGAACAAAACAAATTTTAGAAAAGGCAACTTCAAGAAGAAAAGTTTCATCTCCAAGAATGTCAGTTCATCAGAAGACAGTTGCAGTGAGGATTCTGAAGAGGAAACAGGTGAAGTTCTTTATATGGCACTCAAAGAAGAAAAAATAGAAAAAGAACAAGTATGTGATGAAAACCTAGAGGTTGAAGTAGATCTAGAAGGTGAGTTGATCGCTGCACTTGAAGAGTTGGGTTTAGAAAGGAAAAAGAACAAAAGACTGTCCAAGAAGTTGGAAGAATATGAGGGTAATATTGAAGATCTCTTCTTACAAATTCATAAAGCCAAGAAACTAGAAGAAGCCTTGAAGTCACAGATCAATGAGAAAGAGATTGTTTGTTGCAAACAAGAAGAGGAGATTGTGTTATTGAGGAAACAACTAGAAGAGGCCAATACAAATCTCAAATTTGAGAAGAGCACAGAGTTGCTAGATAAAATGATAAGGCAACAAAGAAGCCCCATGTGTAAGCTTGGTCTTGGATGTGAAGCTGAACAACCTTCATCTTCTAAATCTGCGAGAGAAGAAGAAATCCACTCTTGAAGGATCAAAGCAAGAAAAGCTTGAAGTTGAATCCTCAAAAGGAAGAAAATCTCAAAGGAGATCTACAACAAAGCAACCACAACAAAAGAGGTTCTATCACTCTCACTTTATTCATAATAATGCTTTTAATGGCTATTGTTTTAGATGCAACCATTATGGTCACAAGGCAATTTATTATGGATTGAATAATAGATCAAAGAGTTATGTTGGTAGAAATACATCTGTTATTCCAGTTGAACACCATGTGCAATGTTTTAAATGTAATGGTCATGGGCACATAGCAAGGTCTTGTCCAAGAACTTTTGTATCTAATCTAAGGCAAGACAATAGATTTCATCAGATGCAAAGAATGCAACACAGACAGGGAAGAAATCATATGCATCAAAGAAAGGAAAATAATCATCCATCAAGGATGTACAAGAGACAACCACCCAAGAGAAATGTTCAAGTTCACGAAAAGGTTCAAAATAGGGATGCAGTTGAAAACCTTCAACCTAAGTTCAAGAAATATTGGAGAAAGAAAGAAGAGAGGAAATCGTGTCTCCTTGGACTGAAGGAGATTACTCCTCTATTGCACTAAGCAACTCCAGGTAGCACATCCTCAGGGGGAGCAATGTTAAAGTTTTATTTTAATGCTCCTATGTATTTGTGTGGTTATCTAAGGATGAAAGGAAAGTAGTCGGGGAGTTGTCGTATAGTTGTCAAAATGTGTTTCAATTCATGTAGATGTTTGTGGAGATAGTATCAAACTGATGTGCTTCAGTAGAACAACATGGTGAACAACTAGGTTTTCGATGCAGTAGCTGATAGGCACTATCTGAGATAGAACATGCAGCATAGGTCGACGTGTCATGGAAGCATAAGTTGGCAGGTGCTGGTTTTGAAGCCTATAACATTCCCAATCTGTAGATAAAATAGAATCCATGTTGTGAATGGGAAGGCGTGCGTTTCTTAACCAAAAATACAACACATCATTTGGTATAAGAGAGCATTAATTTTCTCTAAAGAAGTAGCCCTGACATATGCCCTAGCAAGAAGCAGAATACCGAGTGATGATGACTGCACGTAGATTGAGGTTCCAACGCTAGATATAATGGTCCACTGTCAATACCTGCACAGACGATGAAAACATTCATGGCAACCATTAGAAACCAGAGACATTGAGCTGCACAACGGATGCGAGGCAAAGTCATTAGTCACGGAGGAGGTGGCAATCAAGAGGCTAAAGAAAATTGTGGAGATTGTCGATGTTAAAGTTGATGAAGGTAGGGAACGAGTTATAAGCATAGTGGTTGAAGCCCATTGGTTGTGAAAGAACTTGAGTTAGAAAAGAACATGAGTATCATTGTTATGTGATATTTGTGGTTGAGCATTGTTGGAAATGTTTGAGTTGGTTGATACATACTTGGACTAGGGTTGTGTGAGAGAGAGTTGTCCCTTGTGATGATTGGTTGAGTTGATTTGATTAACTGAGCCTCAAGTTATATGTTAAGTGATTTTAAAGTTCTATGAAATAAATTATTCCATAATTCTATATTGAGTTGAGATATAACTACCAATCCTCCGATTTGATTTGAGATTGCCATTCATTGTTGAGTTCATTTTGAGTACTACTTGAGCATGATTGATTGAGCCTTTGAGAAGGCCTTTGGGAAATATTTGAGGATAGTGTTGGGACAGACTTCTAGAGCAGATTTGGGCAAATATTGTTCTTAGTGAGCTTGTTGGAGTAGATTTGGACAAGTTTTGTATGAGCTTGTTATTCAGCATTGGACAAGTTCTATGTGAGCTTGTTAAGCAGGTTCTATGTGAGCCTATTGATAGAGTACAGAGGATAGAGTCTCAATGGATAGAGATCCAACAACCAACACAGTTGAAGATAGATCTGAGTGAGGATTCTTCAAGTGGAGAGAGGTCCACCAGTCAGTGCAGCAGAGAGACAGAGTCTTCTATAATATAACAATTGGAGAGAGGTCCACCAGTCAGTAGCGGATACCTTCGTAATAAATTGGGAGTGGTCATGCTTCCCAAGAACTGACTAGCTATCGGGACCACATTCTCAGGGGGAGCATTTATATATTTGATTATCTTTTTGCTCATGTTTGTAATTTTTGCTAACTATAATAATTTGTGCCTGAGAATGTTGTGCATGGACTCAGGGGGAGTCTGCAGTAGCCCTTTGGTATTATTGTCAAAGGGGGAGAAGAATTACAGGAAATTGCACGTGTGTTGCCAACAATTCCAAAGGGGGAGATTGTTGAGCAAGGTGCAGCAACAATATTGTCATTGTTGTCAACACAGTCAGACAGATCGGTTGATGCAGTGGACAGGAGTTCAGAGGTTCTTCAGAGTATGTACATTGATTTTCCAAGAAGATCGAAGTGGCCCATATACTAAAAATCAAAAGAAAATCACAAGGAAGAAAACTGTCGCGATATCGCGACATGTTGAGCAAGAAAGAAAAACTGTCGCGATATCGCGACATGTTGAGCAAGAAAGAAAAACTGTCACGATATCGTGACATGTTGAGAAGAAAGAAAAATTGTCGCGATATCGTGACATGTTCAGAGAAAAGCAAGCAAAACTATCATGATTTCATGACATGTTCGGAGAGAAAGCAAGCAAGCAAAACTGTCATGATTTCGTGACATGTTCGGAGAGAAAGCGCAAGCAAGCAAAACTGTCATGATTTCGTGACATGTTCGGAGAGAAAGCGCAAGCAAGCAAAACTGTCATGATTTCATGACATGTTCGGAGAGAAAGCGCAAGCAAGAAAACTGTCATGATTTCATGACATGTTCGAAGAGAAAGCGCAAGCAAGAAAACTGTCATGATTTCGTGACATGTTGGAAGAGAGAAAGGCAAGTAGAAAAAGTGTCATGATTTCATGACATATTGCAAGAGAGATAGTACGGAAGAAAAAGTGTCACGATTTCATGACATATTGGAAGAGAGAAAGGCAAGTAGAAAAAGTGTCACGATTTCGTGACATATTGCAAGAGAGATTGTACGGACGAAAAAGTGTCACGATTTCATGACATATTGCAAGAGAGATTGTACGAAAAAAAAGTGTCACGATTTCGTGACATATTGCAAGAGAGATTGTACGGAGAAAAAGTGTCACGATTTCATGACATATTGCAAGAGAGGAGGACAAAAAGTGTCACGATTTCTGACATATTGAAGAGAGATTGTAGAAGAAAAGTGTGTCACGATTTCATGACATATTGCAGAGAGAGAGTCCAAGAGAAAAGTGTCACGATATCATGACATGTCGATTTCATGACCGAAGGCAAGAGAAAGAGCAAAGGAGAAAAGTGTCGCGATACCACATGTTTGACCAAGGCAAGAGAAAGAGCAAAGGAGAGAAAGTGTCACGATATCACGACATGTCGCATTTTCACGACCCGAAGGCAAGAGAAAGAGCAAAGGAGAGAAAGTGTCACGATATCGTGACATGTCGCATTTTTACGACTAAAGGAGGAGAGAGAAAGTAAGAAGGCAGAAGTGTCACGATATCATGACAAAAGTAAAAAGGAAGAGTACGAAGGCGAAAGTGTCACGATATCACGACATGTTGTGTTTTCGTAGGTACAAGCCAAGAAGAGAAGCAAGGAGGTGAAAGTGTCACGATATCATGACATGTTGTGTTTTCGTGGGTTCAAACCAAGTAAAGTAGCAAAGAGGCGAAAGTGTCACGATATCGCGACATGTGTTTTCATGGGCAAAAATCGAGAAGAGGACAAAGAGGTAGAAGTGTCACGATTTCATGATAGGTCACTTTGGCATGAGCTAAGAAGAGAACCCAATCAAAATAAGATATGTGATAGTTAACTGAAGTTATACGACAGTTACAAGTGCAGTTGTAGAAGAAAATCATGCAGCTAAAATAAGAAGAGTTAACTGAAGTCAGGACGTCAATTATAGGTGCGATTACAGAGAAAAATCATGCAGCTAAAATAAGAACAGTGAACTGAAGTCAGAACGACAGTTACAGGGCCAGTTACAGAGTGAAAGCATCGAGCGACGGTTAAACTGAAAGTCATCAATCGAAGACCAAACAAAGAGCCGTAACTATTAATAGGATGCATGAGAGAATACTGTGTGATAAAGGAGTTACATATAGAAGTTTCTATTAATAAGTTGCATGCAAAAATATGGAAGTTAAAAATAGAATCAGAACTTTGTTATAAAAGGAGGTCTGCGTGGAGAATTACTTGTTGAAAAAGGGTGAAAAAGTGCTGTTGAAATAGGGTGAAAGTGCTGCAAAAAGAGGGTTGGAAGAGTGTCGTAAGAGAGCGTTAAGCAGAGCCGTGAGAGCCGTAAGAATGCAGTAAGAAGCGCAGCAAGAGGGTTGTAAGAGGGCCATAAAAGTGCAGTAAGTAGAGCCTTAAGTGTGTGTGATGTTTTGGTGAATAGCGAGAGAGGTTGGGTTAGCAATAGACCAATCAGGGTCTTGTATAAGCAGAGGCATTTTTATGTCAATCTTATAGTTTCAAAATTGTAGTCCAAGTTGGTGCTCCTTTCTGTTGGTGCAGATAAATTAGGGGTTGGTGCTCCTTTCTGTTGGTGCAGATAAATTAGGGGTTGGTGCTCCTTTCTGTTGGTGCAGATAAATTAGGGGTTGGTGCTCCTTTCTGTTGGTGCAGATAAATCAGGGGTTGGTGCTCCTTCCAGTGGGTGCTGGTAAATTGATTGTAAAATTGATATTTTGCAAAGGCTAGATTTGGATGGGAGTCCAAACAGTCAATTTTTGAGGAGTAGCCAAAACTGGTGAACCTCGGTACATCTTGTGTTGTGTGATGCTCTCTTGTTATATTTGCTTTATGTGGTTTTAAGTTTTCATTGTTTTGGCTTTAAGAGTTGAAGTTTTTAAGTTTTAAAGAGCCACACTGATTCACCCCCCCTCTCAGTGTCATTGTGAGACTAACATATTATGGTTCCACATGGAATCATGAGGGCACCAACTATGGTAGAGTTTGGCAGAGAAAACATAGTGATCCTAGTTTTCAGAGCAATTCATTAGCATCAAGGAACGAGTGGACCCATCATTCAAGTTATCAAATACAGCAGTAGAAGCGTGAAGCCAACGAAGCATATTTGGATACTCAAGTAACAAAATGGCATACCAGCATCAACGCGTTTCACTTGGATGGATGGATGATCGAGATTGATACCAGTTGCCAACATTGCTTAGCAAATCATATTATCATATTTCTTCATATATTTCGAGGATGAAATATTTTTAAGGAGGGTGGAATGGTAGGGTACCTAGAAATAGATATTTAGGGATATATTATTATATTGTATAAGGTTTAGCATGGGCCACACATAACCCAAGGTTGATTTTATTATAACATTATATTATATTATATTAGTAGTGGGCTCCCTAAAGTAGAATAAGAAGATGGATGTATAAAGAATAGATATTTGTCATTGTAATCATGGAGATGAATCTTATATAATCGTCTTTGCCCACGAAGTGGCTTATGGGACTTTGCCCTCCTTAAGTGGCATCTCTCATCTTGGGAGATCTTGTGGAGTTATTCCTTCCTTAATCTTAAGGGTATTATCTATCTCTTTCTCATTTGTGGATTGTTATTGTGGATAATTATTTGTGGATGAATGATTTGATATTTTTGCATATGGTGAATAATTTCTGTTAATAATAATAAAGTTATGCAACATAAAGGCTAAGAATTTTGAGTTCTTTCCCTCCTAGAAGCAGAAGGTCTCCTGAGAGTCTCCAAAATTGTAGTGATAAATCACAACAATCTAGTTGAAGTATGCCCCAAATATGGTAGCCTTAAGATAAATATAGGGGAATAAAGTCCTAGGCCATTTCCAACAATTGGAAGCTCTTGATCAAATATCAACATTTGAAAAGGAAGCAAGAATCTACAAGAGGGGATCATGAGAAAGAAGTACTAATATAAAAACCTGCTATAAGAATTATGAACTACAGGCTGATGGTCTAAGTCACACAAAATCCTGAGAGAATCCTATCTTAGAAAAATCAAAGGAAAACTACCAAACCAATAGATAAAATGGTGATATCAGAGTTTAAAAGGGAAAACAAGAGACTTATTAGGATTTTTGATGAGGCTTGTAACAAAAAATAAGAAATTCTAATGGAATGATTTATTAGAACTTATAGTGTCGAAGGAAATGACCAAGCAAAAGTCTCGATTACACAAACAAGAAAATCTTGAACATGAGAATAGAAGGTGCTAAGAAAAGTTTTGAAATAGTAAATTTGGAAGTAGATGAATGCACCAATACCAAGGGGGGTGTAGGTGAGCATGCATATTCCTAAGAAGAATAAATATAGTATGCCATTATTAAGAAAATATGGGTTATCTACCAAGAACACTTTGGCTCTACAAGTCAATCAAAGGTAGGTGAACCATGAAAGACGAAGGAATGGGAGACCTACAACCATATCAACTATAGACTAACAATAATAATGGTTGAGGGTAACTCCATTAAATATTTAGAATCCCTAGGAATAGGGTAGATAAAAAGTCAAATCCTCTTTGGAGGAAAAAAAAATTATTGTAATCTATAAATATTAGTAGTCTTACCTTTGTAAAGAATCAACAAGTTTGCAATTATATACATTTGTAGGCCTGCCTTTCATTTATTTCTATAAAAATAATTGGCTCATGAGCAGCTTGTGGGTAATCTCAAACCCTCACTTATGACATAATCTAATTAAAATCTTGTTGTATATATATACATGGGAGCTAGTGTCTTTTTTTGGTATAGCCATGTGTGTGGCCTCCTATAGACTCACTTCTATGTGTATGTATTTTTCAATGACCTTTTACCTAAATTTTAGGTTTTATTAAGTGTATGTGTGTGTGAGGGGTCTATGTCTATTTTTGGACCAAGTCACTTGCTTGGCTTTCCAGCAGGACCCGTCTTCTTATGCATGCATATAATTGGTAACTCTCATATATGCTTCATTGTGTCAAGGAGAGAAAGTGTTAACCACTAGCATATAACATTCAAGCTTATTTTTGTAAGGTCTTAACATGTCTTTTGGTGCATCACCCCCCTTTCTTTTGTTGAGTTGTTTTTACTTTTACTTTCTCACATCCATTTTCCCTTTGTTGAGCACAAGTGTGCCTTGAAGATCATATCTTAACAAGGATCTGATCTTGGAAAATTTCTTGGAGACCCCCAATTGAGTTGAACCCTATGCTCTTGGCTATGGCCCTATTGTGTCACTCCTTGCAAGACACAATTATCCTCATATGGGATAATCAAAGACGATAATAATACCCAAGTTTAAGTCTTACCAAACAATACATACATAACATCCAAGTTGTTGTGATACCATTATGTGGTCATGATGTAATACAGATGTGGTCCCTTAAATGGCACATAACCAATTAAAAAATGCTTCATCCCACCATAACATAACCATTTAGAAGAAATCAAGGTCTTGGAGCCACATAGATAAAAAGTAAAATGGATTCGGATGTCCATTATTAAATGAATCACATCTCAAGAGAAAGGGTTTGTGATATGGTCCTAGTCACAATAAAATATCCAAAGATATGGCATATGTTGTTTGCAACCATGTGTTGGATAAAAAAAATCTATCAAATGTGTCTACTATACAAGTTTGCACAATATGTCTAATATCCCATATAGATCAAAAGCTTGAAGGAATGACATCCCAAAAGTGATTTTAACTAATAAATAAAGAAAAATTATACATTTATTTAGACCATCTAGGAGTACCACCTTTATTTTCCAAAGGATATAGAATTGTGTTTGAGTCCCCCAAGAATCCATGAATCATTACTATGAATAATCATTGTATTTGACAAGTCCTTCATACATATTTCGCTAGGAGTAAAATATAGTTGAAGTATATTAAATTATAACATCAACTTTGATATTTTTTTCTTTCTTGCAAAATAGACTAACAACCCATTTACATTTTTTTTCTAGCAATTGTCCATCCCATTTGTGTTTATCCACTATTCACAATACCTCCAAAAGCTCCTATAAAAGAAACTATGAATTAATCTAATATGGCACTCAATCTGATTGCTTGTTATTGACAAGAGGAATCCCTAAATAGTATTACAAATGTAAATTAAAACAAGATTTGGTGGTTTGAGGAGTTACAATAAACCAACAAAAATAATCAAACAAAACTTGGTAACACATTAAACTGCCTCGAGTGGGTATAACAACTTGTTTATATGGACACAACAAACAAAATAGTTTACCCAAATGAGCAAAAATAAACTAAATAGAGAAATTTGTACATTATTCCTCACCATCCCTCCTAACAATAAAAGCATTGGACTCTAATTCTCATAAAATAGAAGGAATTAACTAAGAAATTTGATGTTGAGAAATCCATCAAGCCTAATGAGGAAGTTATATTTGTTTGGATACAAGGTAAGAGGTAATGAAACCACATTGAGTCTAACAAATGTTTGTTGAAAACTTTATCTAAATCAAGTGAAAGTTGAAAATTAGGAACAACATGTACAAAACAACTAATGGAAATCTCAAAGTCCAATGTCAAGTCATGATCAACAACATTAGAAATCCCCAAGTGAGGTGGAAAATCAAGTTGAGAAGTATGCTCAAACAAATATTGAAGGAGAGTATAAGGGACATGTAAAAATATTTGACCTTGCTAAGTGCCTTGTGCTAAAATTTATATTTTGCCCTCTAAAATTGTTGCAGATCTAAAACTTAACTATCCCTTTCAACAAAAAACTAAGAGTGCTCTTCCTAGTTCTTTTTGAGCATGGATTAATAGGTTTTGAATCGTTCACATACAAGTTGGTAGTCATCTTCAATAGGTTGTTTCTTAGACTATATGTGCATTTTTAGGTGTTCAATATCCTATTTTGTAATTTTAATCTTTGGGCGTGCTCATGAGCATGGAATAGAGCCTTAGATTTGTATTCCTTGTCTATAGTCATTTCATAAACTAGTGATTATAGGTTTTTAATATGCTTTGTAAGGGATCCAACTATAGAGTAGAGGATGACATTTTTTTGTTCTAAGGTCATTTTCTCATCTTAGAGATCTTTTAATTGTGACCAGGTAATTAAGAATGATTTAATAAATGATAAAATTGCATTAACCATATAGTTTAGGAACTATAGTTTAAATAGGTTACAAAATAGCATCTAACTAATTTAGCTAACCTTACGCTAACTAACGTATTCCAAGGATGGAACGATAAGCTTAGACTAGTTATCCTAGGATATTTAGGATTAACCAATAGTTACCTTTAGATATTTGAAATAGTAAATATCTACAAGGTAAATGGTAAAAAGTAGATGTAATAATCTATCTATGTAGTATAATGCAATATACTACCTATTTTACCTAGTGGAGTAAAAGGGTAAATATCCCAAAGAATGGAATATTACTCTAACATCCCCCCTTATTACATTATTTGGGTAATGTATATCTATTCTTCTATACAACAATATTTGGGTAAAGTATATAACTGCCCCAATATAGTGAAATAAAATGTTGATTTGCTGGTTCTTGCTCTGTCACAGTACTCTAGCTGCTTCTAAGCAAAAAGTGGGTCATTCCTCACTTTGTCTTCACATCAACAAATATCCTTATAGTAATCTCGTCATCCAACCAAATTGCATTGGTAACCAGCCACTACAATCGCTAGGTGTAGTAGAATAGATCACTTCATATGATGTTAATTCAGTTACAATATGAGTTTGCAAAAGATAAGGTAGTTAAGGTTTCGATCGCTGTCGAAAATGCACCCTTATAAGTTTCCCCCTTCTCGTTGCAAAACATGTTGTAATTAATTTATGAAAGAAGTATGACTAAGGTGTCGGTCATTGTCAAAAATTCACCCTTATAAGTCTTCTTCCCTTTTTACAAAAATTTGTGAAGAAAAGAAATGAATATCCCCCCTTAATTGCAAAAGATGTGCAACTTAAGAGTCTTTGTGAAGGATTTTACAAATATTGCCTCCTAGGCAATTTTACACCAAAAAATTCCCTCCTTTTGTTACAATAACTTCAAACAATGAGAGTTTTCTATTTATGAAGCCTAAAAGAGGTACAAACACCCCTTTATTACAAGTACTTCAAACAAAAACTTATGCTATTTATGAAGCCTAAAAAGAGAGAGGAAATGGTGTTTTCTTAAGGTGATAAAATATGTTTTTTTCTCTACAATATTGTTTTAGCAATGAGCACTCTGTGTGCTTTCTCTGAACCAGAATCAGAATCGAAACTAGAAACTTCACTAGCAATATTACCTTTGTTTTGCTTTTGTGTTGTGCCTTTATCTTTCTTGTTTTGCTTATTTTTGAACCAACACCGATTGGTGTCATGGTTGTCCTTTTTACAATGCAAGCAAAACCTCTTTTGAGATTGCTTTCCCTTGCCTTTTGAGAATGATCCTCCCTTTTGAAATTTTCATTTCTTCTTATCACCCTTATAGTTTGAATAAAGTGCATTGTTCAACACTTCATCATTTTGGAGTTGATTTGATGCCTCAGTTTGAAGCAAATTGACTAACTCCACAAAGGTGACTGATCTTTGTGAAACATTAAGGTATGTAATCAACATTTTGTAGGATTTGATAATGGCTCTCAAGATTACTGAAGTCAAAATGGTGTCTTCAACTTTGGCCCCTAAAGCATTAATCTTAGACTTCAGATCTGCCACTCTGCAGAGGAATAGTTCTACTGATTCACCTGACTTTATATGGAGTGTATGAAGTTGTGTTTGAAGGTTTAGAACAATTGATTGATTCTTACCTTCAAAAATGGTACTAAGTGCATCCCATGCCTCTTTACCAGTTTTAGCTTCACTTATGTGAGAATGGATCTCATTAGTAGTTGCTAGGAGTATTAACATGAGAAGACGATTTTTCTTTTTGTCCCATGCTTTTTGATCTACTCCTGTTGTTGCAGGTCTTGATTCAATGCCATCAACTAAATCCCACATGTCCTCTACAGTCAAGATGGATTTCATCTTAGTTTTCCATGTTGAATAGTTAGGACCCTTTAGCAATTGTGTATCACTTAAGTATTTATTGATAGTTGCCATGATGAAGGTCCTACAATTTGTACTAATATGATCTTTCTTTCACTCTCAAGTGGTATTTAATGGCACCTGCCTAAAAATTCTCTTGAAGAGAGATAATCAGTTGGAGGAAATTAAGCCAAACAAATAAGAGATGAAAGATAATTCACTCAAAAAGATATTTAATGGCACCTGCCTGAAAATCCTCTTAAAGAGGGATAATCAGTTTGAAGAAATTAAGCCAAAAAAATAGAGTGAATTAGGGGTTTTTGTTTGTAGGAGAGAATATCAAGTGAATATTGGATTTAAATCTATGCAATGGTTAACACAAATTTGTGAAATTTTGGGGTATGGAGTGTTCTTGATTCTATGACTTATAATTGTAAAAGAAATAATGCAATAATCAAACAAGAATGCCCACAAAATTCTTATCACCTAGGTGTCGGATGCAACCGAAAAATACACATAATTTGCCAATGAAGGTGTCGAGTAAAATCGAAAATGCACCTTTTAATTTTTGCAACAAAATATGAATGTGTGTTGTGCAAAAAATTGATATGTTTTTGTCTCCTCCTTGTCTTACAATTTTGCAAATAATGTGACAATAAACAATTGCCTATCTTTTCTAATTTTGCAAAATAAACAAGTTTAGTTTGTTTTAAGTGCTCCTCACTTTTGTGTTACAAATTTGCAAAAGAAATACAATTTCTTGTCTTCCCCCCTTTGTTTTGCAAATTTAACAAATAACACTCCTTTCAAGACAAGTCGACACACGACCCACGTTTGAAAGGCTTCCAAAACTAGTTGACACATGACTTAGTTTTTTATGGACCCAAGGTTTCAATTTATTCTCAAGTTTGCAAAAAAAATGTGCAATTTTATGTCTCCTTCTGTTACAATTTGCAAGAAAGAATTCAAGTTTGATCCTCTCTTTTGTATGCTTAATTAACAAGGTTTGAGAAGAGTTGAAGAGTTTTTAATTTGCAACAAAAGTAGGTGCTCTTCTATGTCTTATCTCCTCAATGGGAGAAAACAAAAGCTCCTATGAATTTAGAAGTCGCAAAAAAAAACTTCCTTTTATTTTAAATTTGCAAAATTTAAAATAAAGTTAAAGAAAAAATATTTTAATTAATAAGAAGAATATAATTAGTGGTTTTTAAAATCAATTTAAAGATATATATAAAAAATTTTGATTTAAAAAACATGAATTATATTCAAATTATAAAAAAATATTTAAATAAAAAACTTTAATTAAACTTAAAGCAAACAAAATATATATTTTTTAATTAGCTTGGGGTCTGATTGTGTTTTTATAAGCAAAAAGAATGCCTATTTGACTCTACTGGGAGTCGATCTCTTGACTCGGCGTACACAGCCTTAGCCCGGCCCGATCAACCGGTTGGGCTAGGATCAACCTTGGAAGGGAAGGCGTAGCACATTACTTTTATCTTGTCGCAGAGAGGGTCACAAGAAAAATAATAATTGGGACATTGTCCCACACGCACTACACGGTGCATGTTGCACGCTTTAAAAATTCGAGCGCCCCCCTTCTACGTTGATTGCCTTCGAGAAATCAACATTTTCACCTTTTTGCTGCAAATGACAAATGAGCATATGTCACATAGTCTTTGCCACCTATGCCATGTCACACAAGCCAGCTGTGCTGACACGTGTACCAACCCTCACTTGCCATGTAAGCGCCTAGTCATCCTACCCAGTCAACTGCTATGTCAGGTGACCGGTCTGTGCTTGAGAGTTGTATCGATGCCACATCAGTAGGCAATGTCAAGTGTTCAGTTTGTGCTTGGGAGTCGTGTCAATGTCTTCCTTAGTTCGTCAGCAAGCAATGTTAGGTTTTGGGTCTTCGATTCGATCGTCGGTGATGGAAGGGCCACTTGCCCTTTCAAATCTCGATCGTCGATCGAGATCCATGTCCTCCCATGGAGGGCGCGCCTGCCCTCACATAGTGGTCGGCCATCGCATGGAGGGTGCTCTTGCCCTCATGTAGTGGTCGACCACCTAGGAGGGCGCATCTACCTTCCTATCAACGATGTCAACCCAGGTCCGATCGTCGGAGTCCACCAAAGGTTGGACTTCGATTTTTGGTCAGATGCATCCATCTAGGTTTTAGTGCTGAGGTGTCATGATGCTCCCGCCTTGACACTATGGTCTCCCTCCCGAGAGTGCTCCTGCCCTTAGGGAGTGGTCGGCCAAGCTGGCACTACCAGAGAGCAAGCTTCGGTGGTCGATGCGATGTCAGAGTGCTTGCTCTGATGGTCGATCATCCGAGGGTGCTCCTCCCCTTGTTCGACGGTCGACCAAGTCGTTGGTCATCGAAGTCGAATTTCGATGGTCAACCGAGCTACGGGTCATCGAGTAGTTAGTCGACAGAGGCTTAGCTTCGGTAGCCGCCTATGGGCGAGCTAGCCTCAATTTCTTGCTTGCTCGATCTCTATGGTCCCAAGTAAGGTAAGGCAAAAAAAAAAACCAAACTTAGGAAATGATAAAATATGAAGTGCATAACAAATCAAATCAAACCTTGCGCATCGCCTTCTCTAGTGGAACGAGATCTGCTCTCATCTTCTCCACTTGGAATGAGCGCTTCCTCCTCTAGCTCTGATGCCAATGTGACCAGGTAATTGAGAATGATTTGATAAATGATAAAATTGCATTAACCATATAGTTTAGGAACTATAGTTTAAATAGGTTACAAAATAGCGTCTAACTAATTTAGCTAACCTTACGCTAACTAACGCGCTCCAAGGATGGAGCGATAAGCTTAGACTAGTTACCCTAGGATATTTAGGATTAACCAATAGTTACCTTTAGATATTTGAAACAGTAAATATCTACAAGGTAAATGGTAAAAAGTAGATGTAATAATCTATCTATGTAGTATAATGCAATATACTACCTATTTTACCTAGTGGAGTAAAAGGGTAAATATCCCAAAGAATGGAATATTACTCTAACATTAATTTCCATTGTCTAGAATGACATTATTCTTTCATATTTTGATATTTGTATTTTAATTTTGCTCTTCATATTGTAGTCTCCTAAGTGATTTAGGTTCTTGAAAAACATAATAAATTTGTTGAAGATCTCCATATTGTTGGATAATTTGGTGTTTGCTTGCCTAGGATTATCTTTTGGCCAAATAAAAATAGTGATATGCTTTATTACATGCTTACTTACAGGTGTACCAAATTTGTTAATTTTATAAAACACTTTACTAGGTATTATTTATCAAATTTGTGTATAGTGTTATTGTACGCATTATAGTGGGTTTTGATATCATATTGGTAGGGTTTTCCAAGCAACAATTCACAATAATCTATATTTGTCACATCACAAGAGACCTCATCCATGTACTTGGGACCAAAAGTGAAGGATACAATACATGTGTATGTGATTTGTGTGGATGAACGAAGGGCATATGGATGAGGATGAGGGTCCATCAACAAATGCAATTTGTTGACTATGGATCTCACAATTAATTTTTTGGTAAGCCATTGTTAATGATACAATCCACTAAGAAGTCGCATGAGGTGGGCATGAGTGACAAATAAACTATCTTGGCCCTAGAGTGGGATGGTGATGCATCAAGGTGACCTTGTTGAGTCAACCTTTCAATTCCTCATATGGCCTATCTTGATTGTGAGTTTTTATGGGACATTATTTAGTTTTTATCATAAGATGACATAATCAAGGTCTTTTGTTTCAAGTGGAAACTCTTATACCTTACATTTATTAGCTTGTTATAATTATTATAAACCTTACTATATTTATTGGCATTAAAAGAATAAGAATGAGAAGAAGGATGAGGAGGAAGAGAAGAAGATCGATTTTCTCTATGAGAGAAAGATTGTCCTCTTGGTGAAGAAAAGGATGGCCTTTCTGAAGAATAAAATGGTTGTCTATGAAAATTATAATTTGAAGGTGCCAAATGAAAAAGAAGGTTGTAAGCCTCTTTAAGTAGCAAAAATGTTCTCTTATTTCAATTGTACTTGGTTGAATATCGCATCAAGTGTTTCCATGGTCACATATTTTACTTTCTATATAGGTGTTCTTGCAAGCCACTCCTGAAATTTAGGATAATATATATGGCATCATCTACCACATTCAACATGATTCATAAATGATTAAACTAGTATATAAGTCTTACATGGACATATTAGGTCCTTGTCACAAGCATAGTCATTTAATGCCCAAATCATTCACGTAATGAGATGGAAATAATATGACCTTAAGAGTTGTAATGAGTCTGTCCCATGTGTTGATGAAATTATGAGATTTCAAATGATCTACGATTAAGACTTTGGAAATGCCACTTAAATTCAATTTGGGTAATAGTACCTTGTCCTCTTCTAGAATATTATTGTTCTCAAACCATATCTCCATGTTCAAGATCCAAAAGGGAAGGATCTCCAGATCATGAGAGCCACTATACACCTTAAATTCACATTTTGTTTTGTGGGTAGCTTGGGGTAGACATTGAAATACCATCAACTTTTTCAGTCAATCTAGCCACCACATTAGTGAGCTTGACCATCTTTTTAACAAGTATATTGATCAACATGTTGCATGTTATCACTAGTTAGGGTGATTTTTTCTTCAAACAATAAAATTTAGGCTATATAAACAAATTCTAACCCCACATATGTATTTGGACTATGGGATAAACCCATAGAACGAGAGGTTGTATAACAAATTTTGCCACCAAATGATTACAAAGGTTTGAAGTTTCTAACTATAGTCAAGATGAAAAACATTGTTAGTGATTACTATTTTGAATCATTGACTATTTTCAGCAAATAAAATCTTCTACTTGTTTTCAAAGAAATAGGTAATATACTACATCATTGAAAAGTGCTTTGAGTCTACTTTCTAATGGTACTAAAATTATGACAAAATACTTTACCATGTAGGAGATAAAATATCAAATATCTATAAATATATGAGCAAAAATTATTCTAGGTAGAAATTATGTCTTTCTTATATGGCCAAAATGTATTATCACTACTAGAATGCTAGTAATTTTGACTTCTTATACTTTGTGTTACTACAAGATGACTTCTTATACTTTATGGGTTACTACAAGATGACAGTAATGTTGACTAGAATAGGAACCAATCCATGTAATCCAAGGTAAGGACAAGTTAGATAAAAAATATCATCCTGGTTTATTGATCGGGGATCTTTTTTCATTTCACAAGGGTGCCTTAAAGCCATTGCAAACTATGAAGTATTCACTAGTTATTGAACTTATTCCTCTAATATTGACAAAGAGACCCTGCAACTTTAAATGTCTCTCTAAATTTATTAGCTCCTATCAAATCTCAATAAAAAAAACACAAATTTTCTCTATCTTTATCTATATGTTAATATATTTGGTTCCCATCTAATATTTGGTTGAAAAAATCTCAAGATTATGAATTTCTTAGCAAACGTATCAATTTCCATCAAATCTTATACCAGATAACCAATGATTATCAATATCTCTATAAATGTATAGGTTTCCCATACAATTGTAACTAGGAAACTTGAAGATTCTTAATTTCTATGCTAATGTATCAGTTTTTCATCCAACATCGAAGGAGAACCACCAAATTTTCAATATCTATAAATTTATAGGTTTCCCATAAAATATTGGCTAAGAAAAGTTGATATTTTCAACCTCGATGCATATTTATAAGCTTCCCATCGAATATAGGTTGGTAAGCTTTATGATTCTTATTTTTTACTATTAATATTCATCCTTGTGTCCCATGTTTGTGCTTGCTTCTCTTGTTGTGTGTCAACTCTATATCAATTGATGAGTAGGCCATTTTCCAAGACCACATTTTCACTACAATAAAGCTTGTATTTTCAAATCTTTCAAGAACAATTTTTTCTACAAGTAATCAAACAGTCACTTTTGGATTCATATCCAAATGAATAAACAAATAGTACATGCATATAATAAAATCAATAATGCATATTATATTTTTTTGTTATTTGTGGCTTTAAATTCACTTCAAGACCTAGAAAGGGCAAAAACTATAATTTTCTCTACTCCACTATAATCTCAGCCTTGTTATTAGAGGTTTTTACAAGGGATTTTAACTCAAGGGAATTCGAACATAGAACATATAGAAACTAAGAAATTAATGGAGACTATAATTGAAGGAAGCCCTTGATGGTGCCTGTAGCTACTCACACAACCAAAATAACCCCTTTTATGTATAAAAATCTATAGCTACTCTGAGCATAGTTGTGTTTGGAAATGAAGGCATATGGGAGACATGTTTCCTTATCAAATGCTTTGTGAGTAAGTAGTGCCTTCTAGGCTCTCTTCCTATGATAGTGACTATCATAAATTTTTACCACCCAAATTACACACTTCTCAACAATAATGGATGGTGTAGTCTTCCCCTTAAAAACCTAGACATGTCATTCCTCACTTTTGAATGATCATCACCTACCAAGCAATATTGTGCTTTTCCTCTACACAAGGACATAATATGATACGAATGGAAGGATAAGATAAGAGGAACCACTTGAGGGGAAGGCACAAAAAGACATATAAAATGTAGCCAAAGATTGTTGTCCTTGGCTTGATTGTGTTTACCATAGGCTCAAACATTAGCAGGATTAGGTTGTGCTTTGATACTAGTGATATGGCAGTAAATTTGATTACGAATTATTGACAAGATGAAGCATTAAATAATCTTAAAAAGGCAAATACAAACAAGATTTGGTGGTTTAAGGAGTTACAAAAAACCAACAAAAAGTATTAAACAGACTTGACAAGACACTAAATTGCCCCAAGTAGGCATAATAACTTGTGTAAGTGAAAACAAAATAGTTCGCCCAAATGGGCACAATAAACTAAACAAAGAAATTTGTACATTATTCCTCATCACAATCTCCCATATTCCAAATCTTTTTGAAATCATCCTTACATTTCTCACCACTTTACTTTATTTCTCGTGTTAAATTAAACTTAGGACTATAATAACATATTAGTATCTTAATAACTATTTTTTAAGGGTCTTAATTATATCCTTAATATTCTACAATATTGTCTTCATCATCACTTTTTTTATTATTTGTGGGCTTAGCCCCATTCCTTGTTCACACTTGCGATATATGTTTTTGGTTTCCTAAGTAGATATCCTTTTAAGTTTTCATTTCCCTTTATTCTTGCTTAAAGGGTCTTCCTCTTCTTTTTCCATTTCTACCAACACTCATATTTATCGATCTCTTCTATTTTTACATATTATTTGTAATGTGACTTATCTTTTAAATTTTTATAATGCCCTGGAGAATATGAATTGCAAGAAATATCTCAAAAACTTTCTTCTCTATGTTTGTCCCAAAAACCCTAAATTACAAGGATGATCCTCCATACTAATTACACTTTTGTGCTACTCTATAACCCTAAATGTTGACCTCAAAACAATAAAGTGCAATAATAATCTTCCACAGTAATTACTTTCTTATGATGCCTTGGAATCCCTAATTTTCCATGTATATCCTCTATACACATGCCTTTATTAAGTTGCTCTTAAAACCCAAGTGTAAGGGATGCATTCTATATTACTTTCATTTTTGTTGCAAGGAGAAGATTTTGTACCACTTGACGAAAATTAAGATGATTTGTTTGGATTAACCTTGACTTATTTTGTCTCTTTAGCTTTAAAATTTGCCTCATTGTCATCTTTCACACCTTTAACACCTTATGATTTTAAACTTACATACTATACTTCCTCATCCCATGTGTCATTTTTTCTTTTAATAGTTGACATGAGTGAATTGTAACGACCTTCATCATTTGATGATGTAAAGGGAATTTATTTGCCACTTTCTTTGGAGTAGACAGTCCTTGACTTGACCCAGCTTCTACTATGATATGAGCTCCTTGCTTCATATTGAAGTTTGTCTCATGCTCAAAAAACTTCATATCTTTCTTCATCGTTTTCACTTTAAAATATCTTGCCATGTGTCTAGTCTCATAACATTTGTGACATCATAATGCAATGCTTTTATAATTCACTTGTTGATCCTATTCTATTGATTCAAATTTAATTATAATGGACTATGCAAAGGTTTTGAAATATCCATGGAAACACATATTTGGGTGTATACAAATGCCTTTTCTCCTTAGTAATTAGTCCCTTATGAATGAAATCCCTTAGAGCATTTTCAATGTTCTTTAAAACTTTATTATTGATAAAGTGGTCCAAAAAGCCTAATCCATATTAGAATCCTTTTAGTAGTCTTTGTCTCTACAAAAAAATATTCTCACTCTATGGTTTTAAACATAATGCATTTCTTCGACTTAACAAAGGACCACCATCCATTATTTTCTCCTTGGATTCTTTGGAGAAGATGATGAGGAAAAATCCTTTTGAAAGAAAAGTCTTGGAGTAGTTTGAATTCAATCCCTACTTTCGATTGATTTATTTTGAATTTTCAAAAAACTTAGCTAGTATACATGGAACATACATATTAACCTTCTATTTTTAAGAACCATTTTGTCATGCTTGATCATCTCATCCTTCATAATCACTTTTGGTGTAATATCTACCACATGGATAGTGGTTGTCATAGATTCATTCTTCCTCATGTATCTAACTAGGTTTTAAATTTTTGCAGAGATCTAGAACAAGGAAAAGTGATGTTTACTCCTTGCTCATCTTATATAACAAGAAAAGGTGACGCTCACTCCTAGCTTGTACTTGCTCTCGACTTGCAAAGAATAATGAATTTTATCAACACTTCTAAGACAATTCTATAATGATATTTTACATGCTTAATTTGATTTTATTGTTCTCACTTACATAAAAGAAAATTTGTTTTGACCTATAGGGTTTAGGATGATTGATCAAAAGTGAAGAGTTCCATAGTATACACCAAGGTTCAATCTCATGAATAAACCTTATCATTTTGATCAAATGACTTTGGCTCATTTAATTAAATTTCTCAACTTTTAAAGAGGAGATATATGTTCAAATCTTGGTAAGCAACATAATTATCAACTTGTTATAATACCACTTTATGGTCATGATGTGGAACCATCTCAATCCCATATAACCCATAAAAAATAGATATATATATATATATATATATATATATATATATATATATATATATATATATATATATTCAATAACCCTTAAAACTAATTATAACAAACATTTGCTATTGTCTAAGGGAACAACACAACGGTTTGTGGTTCTTCGAGAGGTTCAAAGTTGAAACCGTTGCGTCAGTGTATGTGGTTGTTTATTAATCCCTTATTAATAAGTGTAGCTCTCAACCTTACGAGGGGTCATTGCTAGTCAGGAACTGCTCAACTCTATGTGTCGATCGTATGAGTTTATCACACTACTCGAATAAAAAAAATATTTGTTATTAATTATTATTTTACTAAAGTAAGATTTTGAAATGTTATCCTTTCTTTGAGTCACATCAAGTTATATAGCCTATTTGGTGCGATTGGAATTTGAATCTTGGTGTGAGCTACCTCACCTATATGTCTCAACCATTGAACCATAGCCCCCATTGGTGTTATTATTATTTTATAAATGATCATACATTTTAATATAATAGCTTTTAAGTTATATAACCTGCCCCACTGGTGCTATTAATATTTTATAAATGATTATATATATTTTTTTTGGTTATTGTGAGAAACCTCTATGACCAATGCACAGGGCTGAGCAGTCTCCTCCCAACCATGACCCTTCGTAAAGCCAAGAGTTGTACTTATCAATAAAGAATTTAACACAAAGCCACCACATACCCACCCCCTCACACACTCGCCTACGTCGCGGTTTGAACCTTGGACCTCCTAAAGAAGAGCCAAAGCTCCAACTGTTGCGTTGCACCCCAGGTGCATCATACTTTTTAATATAATAACTTTTAAGTTATATAACCTATCAGGATACCATAATGGTAAGTAGGGTTTTCATCCACGGGATCCAAGTAGACCCAAGTTCAAACCTCGATATGAGGGGATTGGAATCTCTCATAAAAATTCATGTAAACTTAAATTTTTAGTCTAGCAAGGATAATGCAATGGTTTGGGCTTTGACTTCTATTTGGGAGGTCTAAGGTTCAAACCCCATTGTACCCAGACGAGATAGGCTGGATGGTAAGTCTAGCAAGGATAATGCAATGGTTTGGGCTTTGACTTCTCTTTAGGAAGGTCTAAGATTCAAACCCCATTGTACCCAGACAGGATAGGCTGGATGGTAACAATCAAGTGTTTGCCTATTAGCTACTCTAGTTTGATGTCTTTAAGGGTTCTCTTTACTTTATGATTTATCTAATCCAAGAAGCAAAGGTTTATAATGGAAGCATCAATGATGTTACGCTTATATTTAAAAAAAAAAAAAAAAAATAATACTTTTTACTAATTTTACACAAACTTATAATATTTTTTTAATTTATAAGTAACCATACATATTTTCATAAAAATTATAAAGAAACCGCTTGATGTGGTCTACCAAGAATGCCACTTGCATTATCGATAATGTGACCCAAGTTCAATCCCCATGGAAAATGCATATAAAAAGTATTTCTCATCAACAAAAATTATAAAAAATATTTGTAGTATGAGGTGTTTCCATATTAAAATACTCATTGATATTAATTCATAGATACTTATTAGATTATATTTTAAGTGTCGCATTATCTGCCGCTCCCACCATCGGCTCCTCTAGGGTTTCAATGCATTGATTCCGTCGAATTGAGAATAAATTTTTGAATAATCACAACACACTCGATCGCAGCACCGCGTTGCCGGCCTTCGCATCACGATTTTTCGCTGGAGGAAATCTCTATCTGCCATATTAAAATCTTGGCCGAAAATCTGTTGGAAATGGAGTAATAGTGGGGTCTAAGCGACCAGGGTTTTTATATATCGCCATTGCTTGTTCTATATTTGACAGTTTTTTGAATGCTCGCAAAAGTGTAACAGTAAAAGGCACTGAAGCATTCACGACAGAATCAGATTAAGCCAAAATTGGAGATTCAAGGTAATCTATGTCATAATACTTGGAACATTATTGAGGGAGATATGTAAAGTCAATCGTTCAGAACAAGATAAACCAAAATTGGAGATTCAAGATAATTTAAGTCATAATACTTGGAACATTAGGTTCCAATCCCACGGGCTTGCCCATGCACAGATAGTAGCCCAGATCCGATTCCTCTGAGTGGTGCGCCAGATTGATGACGAGGTGCAACCCCTGTGCGTCCGGCGGTCCCCATCTCACGCCGGGTTACCATGTACCGAGACGGTGGAAGTCCTGGGAGCCTTCGTAGATAGTTTGAACCCTACCAGCTGTGCTGGTAGTTACTAAAAATCGTGATTGTAACCATTGCTTCTATATATAAAAAAAAAAATAATACTTGCAACATTATTGAGGGAGATATGTAAATTCAATCATTCTGAACAAGGACAGTGATGATTTTTCAAATCGCGAAAAATGAAATTGCAAAAATTTGAATAGCTTTAAAATGAGTGGTTATATGCAAAAATTCGAGCAATATTGAGGCAAATACAACCATGTGAAGTCAACCATTCAGAACAAGAATAGTGACGTTTTTTCAAGTTGTGAAAAACGAAATTGCAAATATTTGTCAATTAGGGTTCGAACAATGGGAAGAGCAATGAAGGGCTAAGACATAGCGAGACAAGACATTCTATATGGACAAAGAATTTTTCAGCTAAGTTTTTTTTTCCCTTTCTTTATCTTAGAAATTGTGCATGAAATTTTATAAAGTTTTTATCAAATATTATATATTTTTTTGGTAATTTGGTGGTTCTATTAAGCGGGTTTTGACTGGGTCCCAATCCCAGATGTACATAAAACCTTGATTGATAGAGAGACATTACTATTGGACAATCCCATACCGGGGAGGATAGACAAAAATGCAACTAAACATTCCCACACAGGGGATGGTAGTACTATTACCAAAGCAAAAGTGCCCATGCAGGGGCGAAAGACCGCAGAAACTAAAATTTGACAACCAACATAACCAGAACCCCATAGGGGTCGTCTTAGAAACAGAACAAAAATAGACAAAGAAAGGAAGAACCCTAAAAAACCTGAAAGGCTACAAAACCCCTAGAAGTCGATTCCTGGACGCAGAAGCTAGCCTAGAGGGGCTCGGATTCTAGGGAATCCTCCTTGGTGTTGGTTGCGCTCTGTTGGAGGTACTATTTCATGGCTGAACTGGCACTCTCGAAGGCGACAATGAAGCTTTTGAGAAACATTCTAGAAATTTTGCTGGAAATCGCAGAGTCGGGAATTGAATTTTCGTTGTTGTCCTCGGAGATGTGGATAGGGGAATTCTGGCTCGATTTCGCCTTAACCTTCTTAACTCTGGAAGACCTTTGACCTGGGTGGAATTCTCCTCAGCTTTGACTTTGCGCTTAGCTAACATCGGTTTGCTGCCGCTCATCGCAAGAGGTTTGGAGGGAGTGGCAGCAGACGAGGTCCCCTTTTTGGAAGTAGGAGTGTGAAATTCAGGGGCTTCCTCGCTTACCAGAGGTTCGCTGGATAGGGAATGGGTAGGGCTGTGAGTGGGGGAGGGGTGGGGGGGTTAGATTGGATGGGGTTGGCCGAAATGGGTGGTGGGGTGGAGGTGGCTACATGGTGGAAAAGGACTGCAAACAACCCCTGATGAGTGGGAGTCGAGTGTTTCTTGTGGGCGCTGAGCACAGAGAGACGAATGGACCGGTGGAGGAAGGTAGGGATGTTCATAGGCCTATATCCCCGAAGGTGGTTAACCAAAGCAAGATGAAATCTTGAGAGTGGTTTGGAAGGGTCATCGTAGGACAAATACTGGAGCAATGGGATAGTAACGATGGGCCACGGGGAGGGGAGGGATTCACGATCCAGGGCAACTCCTATCCACTTGAATTCCTGGTAATTTGGGAAGCCTTCAAGCTCCTGGTCCCAATTGTGTTTGTCACGTCGGACCAAGCGCCCCGAGAGAGGAAGGCCAGACACCTCGGTGATCATATCAGGAGTAACTTTGAAATGGATGTGCCTAACTGTAACATGGCCGTTCGACCAGGTTCTCACAAAGTCAGTCATAATGTCGGCCTCAACACCCTTGAATTTTGATAGAAAAGGGATAAGGCCACAACCTTGCAGAAAGGAGGTCGATAGGGCATCAAGTTGCAGACTGCTCGACTCAAGGAAGGCCATGGTGTCGATAATAGAGGGCCGATGGAAGGCAATGGGGGAGCTAGGGTAGTGGCTAGGGTGGCAGAGATGAAGTACGTAGATATGCATGGTGACTCACCCTGGTCTTAAATAGGCATTAGGTAAGCCATCGGTCATGTCGTTAGCCGCGGGATGACAACAGGTGGGAAGGCGATGGAAAGGGGAAGGTGACTGGGGATTGGTGAGGGTCCATGAACCAATATCCACATGGGTGGAGTTGAAATGCCAAAGGGACTCGATGATAGTTAAGCTCGATGAAATATTAGGCAGAGAGGCAATGGAGCACTCATAGTCGGGACTGCACCAAGAGCTTTGGAAATCGATGAAGTTTGAAATGAGCATCCGAGATCGAGCATCATCATTAGAGGGGCTAGGTGGGTGGCCAATCATTTGATGGAGATGGGGCACACAACACGGAGATAACACCCGAGGAACAACACACCATGAGACCTACAAAACCTTAATTAGATAAATCATGGATTAGGGTGGAAAAAATTAGAGGCACCTGGCCTGCCTTGGCCAATCCGCGGTTGCTATGTGGATGACACTTGGCGGTAATGAGCTGCGCCAAATGGATATAGTTGGTTGGGTGGTGCCCAAGTTGGTGAGACCGTCAGCAAGCCTATTGGCTTCGTGGTACACGTGGGTAGCTACAACCTGCTTTTGCTGACCAATGAGGTTTCTGGTTTCCTGGATCAAGGATCGGATGTTCCACGATGGGATTTTGTCATTGTTGATGTATCCGATGATGTTGAGGGAATCCCCTTCAACTTGGAGGTTAATTCTGCAATCCCTGATGAGATGCATGTTGCACCATAACACCCACGCTTCAGCCACATTGTTGGTCTGGTGATCCAAGTTCTCAGAGAAGGCTATGACAACTTTACCTTTATGGTTCCTGATAACCCCACCCGCACCTGCTAAACCTGGGTTCCCTTTGGATGCGCCATCGAAGTTGAGCTTCAGCCAACCTTCTAGGGGAGGTCTCCAACGAGCCTTCTTTCTGGGATGGGGTATGGGAGGGGACAAATTGGAAGGGATGGGGATGTTCAAGGACCGGAGAATCTCAGCTTCAAAGCTGCAAATAGGTAGACTTGAGCATGGGAGAAGTTGGGAATTTTTAGCAGCGTAAGTGATAGCTTTGGAAGTTGTGGACACAGGGTCATTCGATAATGTGGAAAAAATTTGTGGTTCCTCTCTAGCTAGATTTTCCATAGGAAATGGTGGAGGCAGACCTTCCACAGGAAAGAGACTCTGGGATTTTTGAACGGGATAGGCCATTGAACAAAAAGGTCTAGAAGGGATTCAGGAGGGGCCCATTGAATCTGAAAAGTAGTTAGCAAGTGGCTCAAACCTTCTTTAGTAAAATCATAGTCCATGAAAAGGTGGTTGACCGATTCCCAACTGGAAAGGCATAGGTGACATCTGTTCGGGATAGGGATGCCTCTTTTCATGAGATTGTCGGTAGTGAGGGCTTTGTTTTGGATGGCAACCCAAGAGAAGAAACCTATCTTGGGAATGAGATGCTTGACCCACACCAATCTGAAGGGAATAGGGGAAACCTGGGAGCTGAGCAAGAAAGAGTAGGCTGACCTGACGGAGAAATCCCCACTATCATTTCCTTTCCAGATGGGGTAGTCCGGGGTGGCTATGGTTGGGATGATAGTGGTTCTGAGTAAACGGGATAAGAAATTCCCAACTCTGAGAACTTGGCCACTTTCATTGGCAGTGGGAATGGTTTTCCATTTGTATTGGTTGTCAATGTAGTCCACCACTTTGCTGCCCCATCTTCTTTCACAGATAGGTCTGAGAATGGAGACCTCAGGGATTTCTGCAAGAGGTTTATCTCTCAACCAAATATCATCCCAAAAGCTGATTTTTGAACCACTGCCTAGCTGCCATCGAGTGCCTTTGACAATGAGGGATCTAGCCTGAATCACAGCCCGCCAGAAAGCAGATCCATTAGTGGGGATGTTGTCCTCTAACAGGGACATGCATTGGAGGTATTTGGCTTGAACGATGGAAACCCACTCTGCTTTGTAGTTGATGAAGATTTTCCATGCCTGCTTGGCAAGGAGGGCGAGATTCATGTTGGCTGATCTTCTTAGGCCGAGGCCTCCTTGGGATTTAGGTTGGCAAACTTTGTCCCAACTGACTAAGTGAAATTTCTTCTTTTCCTCTAGCCCTGACCATAGAAAATTCTTTTGAATCTGCTCAATCTTGGAGTGCACAGAAGTAGGAGCTTTGAACACCGACATGAAATAGACAGGGATGCTCTGGAGAACGGCCATAGTGAGGGTTGTTTTGGCTGCCTGAGACAGAAGAGAACCCTTCCACCCTACGAGTTTGTGTCTGATCCTTTCGATGACATTGTCCCACATGGATTCTTTTGAGCTTTTGGTGAATAGGGGAAGACCCAAGTAAGAGGTGGGCAGATCAGCAATGTTGCATTGAAGGATACGAGTAATTTTGTGTTGTCTACTGCCAGGGGTGTTGAGGAAATAGCACTTGCTTTTTAGGTAGTTGATTTCCTGCCCAACTGCTAAAGCATATGTATCAAGGGTGGACTTGATGGACTTAGCTTGAAGGACAGAGGCTAGGGTAGCAATGATAGTATCATCTACAAACTGTTGATGGGACAGGGGAGGGGAATTAGAAGAAGCTTTGATCCTAGAGACAATTCCTGAAACACAAGCAACTTTGAAGGCTCTCCCTAGGGATTCAACAAGAATGATGAAGAGGAAGGGGGATAGGGGATCTCCCTATCTCAGGCCTCTAGAGCTGGGGAAATAACCTGCAGTAGATCCATTAACTAACACCAAGAACCATGGGGAGGTAATACAACCTTTGATGAGGTCGATCCATTCCTTGTGGAACCCAAACCTGGAGAGGACTTTTAGAAGGAAATCCCTGTTAACCCTGTCAAAAGCTTTGCTGATGTCCAACTTCAAGAACATGGCCGCATTTTTGTTGCACAAGGTTGAGTGGAGCATTTCATGAAGAGAGATGATGTTGTCGGTGATGGATCTACCTTCCACTGAACTTCCTTGACAGGGATCTATGATCGTGGGAAGGATCTTCTTAAGCCTTAATGCCAAATATTTGGTTAGAATCTTGTAGATGATGTTGCATAAGCTGATTGGCCTGAAGTCCATCATGGATTTGCATTGAGGGGTTTTGGGAACCAAGGCAATGAAAGTGGAGTTCGTCCCTCTGGGAATGATCTTGGTTTGTTGGAGTTCCATGATGGCATTGCAGATATCTTCCTCCAGGATATCCCAAAAAGTTTGATAGAAATGGGGTGGGAACCCATCTGGCCCGGGGGCTTTGTCAACTTGCATGGAGAACAGAGCGAGCTTGATTTCTTTTTTGTTGAGGGGTTGGATAAGGGAGGAGTTCATCTCAGGAGTAACCAGAGGGGGAATGTGCTGCAGGAGGGCCTCCTGGGCTTCAAGATGTTCAGGGGGAATGGTTCCCATCATGTTGCTAAAGTAGGATGAGGCTTCATCTCTAATTTTGAAGATATCTCGTGAGATTGTGCCATCAGACAGAGTGAGCTCTTTGATCTTGTTGGTGCTTCGATTTCATAGAGTAGAGGCATGAAAGAACTTCATGTTGGCATCACCATATTTTAGCCATAGGGCATGGGATTTTTGATGCTAGTAGGTCTCTTCTTTGGCTAGGACGTTGTGGTATTCTGACAGGAGTTGCCACTCCTCTTCCCTCAACTGAGGGGTCCATTGGTCATGCTGAATTTGTTGCTCTAAGATTTTGAGCTTACCCAACATTTGCTCTTTGCTCTCAAAAATGTTCCCGAACACTTCCTTGTTCCAAATTTTGAGGTTCTCCTTGATTGCCTTCAGTTTCTGGGACACTCGAGAAATAGCAGACCCAGGGAAAGGGAGCCCCCACCACTCAGAGATCCTCTGCCTGAGGTCAGCGTGCTGGATCCACATGTTCTCGAATCTGAAAGGAGTTTTGAAAGATGGGGCTCTGTTAGATTCCAGAAGAAGGGGGCAATGGTCAGAGCCGATTCTGGGAAGAGAGATGAGAGAGGTGTCTCCAAATATGGGAATAGCCTATTGGGATAGGAAAAATCTATCCAACTTGACCTGAATATGCTCGGGACCCGCTCTTTTGTTGCTCCATGTGAACTGGAAGCCTTTAATCTGAATGTCCATGAGTTCATTCTCCGTGACAAAGTTTTGGAAATCTTGGATGCTTTTGGAAGGAGTAGAGATGCCACCCTTCTTATCCGAGGGATAGAGGGGGGAATTGAAATCACCTGCCAACATCCAGGGGAGGGTGGAGAAGGCATCCTTCATATGAGACAGGGATCTCCAGAGTGCACATATTTCAAGAGGATTATTTGGGGTGTAAATGTTGGATAAGACCCAGGTGAACTGATTTTCCTTGCAATAGAAAACCAAGTTCAGCGTTCTGTCAGAAGAAGATATGACCCTACCCTCAACTTTATCTGGGTCCCAGAGACACAAGAGGCCTCCAGATGATCCTTCGGTAGGGGAGGAGGCCCATTGGCAATTCTTCCATACTGACTGAGAGATGTTATTGGTTCTAGAAGCATCGGTTTTTGTTTCTTGCAAAATGAGAATGGTAGGTTTGAAGTCCTTCCTGATGGTTCGAGCTAATCTCTGTTTGCTCATGTTGTTGAGACCTCTGATATTCCAAGAGAGGATCTTCATCTAGAAACTTTGGTGGGTTTCTTGCCTCCCTTACCCGATAGGGGGGAGGTTTGGGATTTTTGGATTCATCCTTAGACTGGTTGAACAGTTCTGGGAACAAGGTTGACTGCACACCATTGGTGACTTGGTTTTTAGTGTCCTTTTTTATTTGCTCGGAAGTGGTAGGTCTACCTCTTTTCTTTTTGCTTCCTGTGTCAACAGGGCCTTTTTTGCTTCTAGTGATGATGGGACTGAGGTCCGCTCTGGGGTGGGTGGGACTAGCAGCTTCCTTCAGGGATTCAACAATGGATTTGGATGGGGACAAGGATTCATCCAGGGAGGGAAAGGGGGGATCAACCCCTCCAAGGGAAGGGTTTGTAGCTAGGGGTTCAGATGAGGGTCTGGTTGGGGACGGGGGCGCGATCGAGGGGGAAAGGATGGTCCAGATCTGGAGGGGGAGGGGTGAGAGTGAGAGGGGGGTGGGGGGGAGATGGGCAGATTCGAGGAAAAGGACTTCATCATTGGAGATAGATAAAGGTCCGAACCTATTAGGAAAAGCAAACATGGAGCATACCTAGTCCGAGTTTGTAGAAGGATGATTGAGGAATGACTCCTAGATGGCCATTTGCTTCCCTTTGAATTCTTTCTCTCGCCTGTTGCCGATAGGGGCTTTGGGTCTTTCATTGTGTATTCCCATTTGGGTGTTCTATTTTTGGGGGGGAAGCTTGGAGCTTGGTGCCTCTTTTTGGGGTTTGAGAGATGGGCATTGGGACTTGAGATGTCCTTGAGATTGGCATTCGATGCAAAATGTCGGCTTGTTCTCGTACTCGATTTCCTAGCACCACTTGAAGGCTCCATATATAAGGTTTAAGCGAGTGGGAAGCTGGGAGGCCAGGTTGGCATTGACACAGATTCTGGCATGAGCCATGCGGGTTCTAGCCTTCGTTGCAGGGTCAATGGCAACAAGATCCCCAATGTATTTCCCAATCCCGCGGAGGATATCTTCATGATAGAACTGGATGGGAAGATCTGGGAGGTGAACCCAAATGGGTGCGAAGTTGATGTCTTGAGTTCGAGGGTTAAAATATTCCCCCCATTTTTTGAGGAACAAGCTTTTCCTACCATAAAACCACGACCCTCCTATGAGGATGCGGGCATAGTCATTCTGGTTGTTTAGCTGGATCAAAAAAACCCTCTGGATAGGGCCACCAACTGAAAGCTTCCTATTGTTCGCCATTTGTACCCAACCCATTTTCTTATGGACTCCATATCGGGTCTGCCCCCTACAAATTTCCCCACAAGGGAAAGGGATTCAATAGACAGTTTCTTGCCATTATAGATTCTGGGATAACCATATTTTCACCCGAGGTGATCAGCGGGGGATGGGTTTCAGTCCCAGAGGAGCTGGGATTTGAAATACCTGTAACCTTCTCAAGGTACGATTGAGGAACCCCATTCTATGGATGAGGGTTGCTGATCGGGAGGGGGGAACAAAACCCTTGTAGTTTTCCCATGGTCGATCACAGTTCAGGCTTCCCAACCCACCAGGATCAGGGTCAGGGTCCTTGGGATCGTCCGCCTTGGTAGCTTCATTCGAGGGGGAATTTCTCCTTGTTCTAGATCACAATCCCCTACGAGGGCCTGGGAAATCCTGCCTATTGTCGCCAGAGTTGTCGAGGTTGTTGTTGCTGTTGTTGTTGCCATCAAGGCACTCGTCAGTGATAGTGTCATTTATCAAATATTATATTTGTTATAGAACTTTCAGATAATTTTCATTATATTTTGAGTTTTAGTTTCCTTTCCATGGATTGATTTATAGTTAAATCAATAGAATCATCCCTAGTGGTAGAGGTAGTGAGCGCACCTCGAAGAGATCTTCATTGCTTCAAGATAGGACACTTTTTGGTAAATTTAATGGGTATTGGCCAAAGGCTTCAACCTTGAGAAAATGGATTGATAGGAGTTGGAAGTCTCCATAAGTGATTCTATCATTTCTTCCCAAAGGTTTCTTCCTAGCAATTTTTTGTTCTAGGGAAGAAAGAGAAAGAATCCTAAAAGGGGGTCCTTGGTTTATGGGAAGAGCAGGGCTCTTCCTTACCCACTGGTATGAAGGTTTTTCACTTGAAAATGTAAATCTATCCTTAGTACTAGTCTGGGTTAGGATGTTTGGATTGCCCATTGAATTTTGGGAAATAGATACCTTCAAGGCAATAGGCAACACTCTAGGAGAATTCCTTGAGATTTCATATACAACAAAAGATGGATTTTTGGCTATTTATGCTCGAATATTGGTCATGGTTGATATAAGTAAAGCTTTACCATAATCAATCATTCTTAAGTATGGGGATAAGATGTGGACCCAAACTATAGATTATGAAAACATATCTTTTAGATGTAGAAGATGTCATGAGGTGGGGCATATTGAGAGATCATGCCCTAAGAAGAGCCCAACAAAATCATTTGTAGAAAATCGTAAGAGAAATTTACAAATGGTTATGGATAAAGATGGTTTTCAACTTCCAAAAAATATATCTATAAAAATAAAACAAAATGAACAGTGGAGCCCAATAAGAAAGGATACTGGAAGAAATTCCAATTCTTTTGAGGCTTTAGCCTATGAAGAAAAAGTAGATCAAAACTTAGAGGACATAAGACAACAATTTCAACATATTAGCAAGGAATCGTCTATTCAATATGATCCTAATTTAAGGAAGAACATTCTCAATGAAACCAAGGAATGTGTTTCATCAAATTTTGAAGACTCTCTTGAAGTACCATGCACCATTCAGGAGAAAATAATTGGTAAAGAAAATGTAGTTTTAGAAGGTAATACCTCTGCCATTAATAAGAAAATACCAAAAAATGAGCAGGATAAATCAAAAGCTTCTATAATAGAGCTAGGAGAGGATAAATATGTTGAAAAACAAAATGGTGAAAGAATATTGAGGAATAAAATAATAAGACCTACTCTTGATATAGGCAAGGCAAAAAGAGGAAAACCTTCAAACTATCAAGCAAGATCTAAGGAAGCAAGAGCTAACATAGAGAAAGGAACACAAACTAAGTTGGTTGAACTTCTCTTTACCAAACAACAAAATGATATTGGTAATACGCAGGAGGGGCCAAAAGCCCCTAATGAAACATGATTATCATCTCATGGAATATAAGGGGTGTTAATGCCCCCTCAAAGCATAGGTGTATTAGGGACCTATGTTTAAGTAATAAACCTGATATTCTCTGTATCCAGGAAACTAAAATGACAAAATAAGTCTCAAAAACTATAAAAGCAGTTTGGGAAAGATGTGAATGGGATGCTATGGATTCTAAAGGAGCAATGGGGGGAATTCTAACTTGTTGGAATCCTTTTAGAACCTCTTGTGTAACCATTCATAAAACTAGGCATTGGACAACCTCTTTAGTCACTTGCTACTTTGTTGATATTCACTTCATCCTTATCAATGTGTATGGTCCTACAACTCAGTTAGGTAGATTAGAAGTTTGGAGTGGGATTGAGGCCTTTATGAAAAGTAGAGACCAAGATACTTGTTTCATGATCATTGGAGATTTTAATGTCATTACCAAGTTGAATGAAAAATTTGGGGGAATTAGGAAATTAACCCAAAGTATGAAAGATTTCTCAGCTTTTATTCAAAACAACAATCTATGGGAAGTTGAGTTTGAAGAAGACAACTATATTTGGACCAACAATAGGAGAGGCCATAACCTAATAGCAGAAAAATTAAATAGATGCATTCTCTCAGATCATTGGCTAGATGAAGGAACTTGTGCTAAAATTAATACCTTAACAAGGATTGGTTCAAATCATTGACCAATAAGAGAATATGGTGGTTAGTGAATTCAAAAAAAATCATATTTTAAATATGAGAAGATGTGGGAAGACCATCCTCAATTTGTTGATATGATAGCTCAAACATGGAATTATTTAGGTAATGGTGGGTTGTATGCTCTTCCAAACCAAATTAAAGCTATGACATCTAGATTAAAAGAATGGAACAAGAACACCTTTGGAAATATTTTTGAGAAGAAAGAAGAACTAAAAGATAAACTTTCAAAATTCCAAAAAGGTGATGAAAATAATACAAGCTCAGAGGAAAGGGAGGTGCTTAGTGAATATCATAATATTTTGAGTAAGGAAGAGAAATTTTGGAGATTAAAATCAAGACAGACTTGGTTAAAATGAGGAGATAAAAATACAAAGTTTTTCATAGGATGGCTATAATCCAGAGATCTTATTTTAGAATTGGTAGAATTAAATTAATAGAAGGTGTTTGGATTGAATATTAGAGTGAAATTAGAAAAGAGGCTAAGTCGTTTTATCATAATATTCTAGGTTCAGAGGAGACCGAAGTTCTTAATGATAAACTTCTTCAAGATGTTCCTTCAATTATAACAAAAGAAGACAATAGGAAACTGATGGAGCCTATCACTCTAGAAGAAGTTCATTTAGCTCTTTTCTCTTTTAATAAGGATAAATCCCCTGGTCCAGATGGGCTCTCTACAACTTTTTACCAACATAATTGGGATATAGTGAAGGATTCTTTATTGGTGGTAGTGGAACAGTCTAGGGTAAAACAATACATTCCTTATAAAATAAATGCAACTTATCTTACCCTAATTCCAAAAAAGAAGGATGTTGAATTGTTTGATTATTTTAGACCCATAAGCCTATGTAATATGGCTTATAAGATTATCTCCAAAGTGATGGCGAATAGATTAAGGCCATTTTTAGACAAAATCATTTCATAAGAGCAAGGAGGTTTTGTGAAAAGGAGACAAATTTTGGATGGGATCATAGTAGCTCATGAAGTTATACATTCAACAACTTCAAGAAAAGAGAAAGTTATGATCTTAAAACTTGATATGAGTAAAGCCTATGATAGGGTTAAATGGGATTTTCTTTTTGCAGTTTTAGATAAGTTTGGTTTGGAAAGAAATGGGTTAGATGGATTAAAGCTTGTGTCTCTACAATTTCTTATTCAGTGTTGGTCAATGGGTTAGTGACATAATATTTTAAAGCCAAGAGAGGCCTTAGACAAGGAGATCCTCTATCTCCTTATTTGTTCATTATTATGGCAGAAGTTTTGAGTAGGAACTTAAAGAAGGCTTACAAATATGGGTTTATAAGTGGACTTAAGGTTAGTAATAACATCGATAACATCACCCATCAATAGTTTGTAGATGATACAACCCTTTTTGGAAGGGCAAGGATAAATGAAGCCAGAGCTTTGAATAACTTTTTAAAAGAGTAGGAAAGAGCTTGAGGGCAAAAAATTAATAGGACTAAATCCAAAATTTACTTTCTTAACACTCTTGCTAATATCAAAGCAAGAATTTGTAGGTTACTTCAAATGGAGGAGGCAAATTTGCCAACAACTTATCTAGGGATGCCTTTATTTGAGGGGAGAATGAGGATAGATTTATGGAATCCAATTAATAGTAAAGTTCAAAATAAACTTCCAGCTTGGAAAGATAGATGGTTATCATTAACAGGAAGAGTGCTTAATTAAGTCTTACAAGCCATTCTAACATATTATATGTCTTTGTATTCTATGCCAAAATCAGTTGAAAAAAGTTTAATATTTATTATGTGATCCTTTTTATGGTCAGGTTTACATGATAAAAGGAAATTTTCTTTGGTGAAATGGAGCAAGTTGTGTGATGACAAAACTAGGGGAGGTATTGGTTTAAGAGCTCTTCTAGATGCAAACTTAGCTCTTAGGGGAAAAGTTATCTCGAGATTGTACAATGTTAGGTCCCTCCTAACATACCCTAATACTTATATTATTTATTAATTATATTTTAGGGTCACAACCCTTCACTCTTACAACTATTAGACTAGGTATTTAAATGCAATCCAAATATGATAATAAGGCATCATCGAACAAATATATTAATTAAGTCTATTGTGGGTTTTTCTACCTTACAATCAAAAAGTGATTCAATATAAAAATGATTCCTCCTTCCGCACTATTTAGTTTCATACCATCTGGATCAGAGCTAGATCAAGGAGCAAATTCACCATTAAATTTTTTTCCCATCGCACATTTCAGCCAGTCCACATTCGCGAGGATGCAAACAACATTCACGCTTCACGGATCCGTGTCATAATCCTCGCAGAAAATTAAACCTTCTCCTAAAGGTACGAATTAAGTTGTCTTACACCCAAATTGCTCGACCTTTCGCCCCCTCCTTCCCCTCGCCCTGTCAGTCGGCCTTCCGCCTGTCGCCCTACCGACCGCCGTGTGCTCTCGACCCTGACGCCTCTACAAGCTACCTGTTAAATAATAGAGAGCACCAAATTCAAAAAGTTGATAGGGCATTGCCCACCAATTTTTTATTTTTTATTTTTTGCTCACCTGTACCAAGTCATATTGATCGTTACCTACACCAACCGCAATGGCTGAAGGACGACGATCACTGGATTCCATTCATGAGAAACACGAAAGGCTCGCTGAAGAAGTTCAACAGGAAAGAGAGGAGAATACCCGTAACACAAGAGAACTCTTCGAGAAAATATTTGCAATGGATGTTAAACTTGATGCCATCAGTCAAAATCAGGCAACACCACATGCAAATTCAACCAACAACGGGTCATCAAACCGAGCAATGTTAGGAGGTCCACAAACTTCCATTCTACCATGGACGACCAAATTAGACTTCCCAAAATTTGAAGGAGGAGACCCTACAAACTGGATCTACCGAGCAGAGCAATATTTCTCACTAAATCAAATTCTGGAAATGCAAAAAGTGCATATCGCCTCCTTCCACTTGGAAAACGACGCCATCCAATGGTACCAATGGTTCGAGAAAACTAACGGCACTCCGACGTGGTCAACCTTTACACATAATCTATTAGTGCGATTCGGCCCTAGCAAGTTTCAAAGCTTTACAGGGGCCCTCACTAAATTATGCCAAACCACTTCGGTAAGCGAATACCAAGCAGAATTTGAAAGGCTAGCTAATCGAACATCCGGATTAGACGTTGCCTTCTTTCAAGAATGTTTTGTCAGCGGATTAAAAGAAGAAATTCGAATAGAGGTGCAAATGTATAACCCTACAAACATGTTAGAGACCATCGGCTTGGCGAAATTAGCGGAGGACAAAATCAAGGCACGGAATCGGTTCACAAAACCAACTTGGGGGAAACCATCAAACACTTATACCAACCCCAAACCAATGCAAAATGGACGAACCCAAAACTCCTACACAACCCCCAAAATTAACCCCGCTCTACCAATTAAGCGTCTGAGTTTCGAGGAAATGAAGGAAAGACAAGCTAAGGGTCTTTGCTACCATTGCGATGAGAAATTTGACAGAAATCATAAATGTGCCTCACGAAAATTATATATTCTAGATGCCACAGAGGAAGGGAATTCTACCGAAGAGGAACCTGAACTCAAAGTAGAGGTATTATCCAACACACTTGAAAGTGACGAAGAAAATGCACCAAAGGTTTCCTTCAACGCCCTTGCCGAATTTTTTGCCCCTCAAACAATGCGAGTTAAAGGGTATTTTAAGAAACAAAACCTTACCGTGCTCCTAGATTCTGGTAGCACGCACAATTTTATCGATCCAAAGGTGGCTAAACAAGCAAATTGTTTTATATACCCTTGCAATAACTTCAAAGTGATGATTGGAAACGACGAAAAAATTGCATGCAAAGGAAAATGCAAAAATATAAAACTAACTATGGGGGTTTATAACATGAAAGGCGACATGTACGTCCTACCCCTAGGTGGGTGCGACATTGTACTAGGCGTACAATGGTTACGAACCTTGGGCGTAGTCCAATGGGAATTTGATGAACTATGGATGAAATTCACAAGCAAAGAACCAAACCTATATTATCCAAGGCCTGAAATCGGGACCTTCCCAAATCGTCAGCTCGCATAGAATGGAGAAAATTATCCGAAAAGGAAACAAAGGAATGGTCGCCCAATTATTTTCAATTCAACCTAGTCACAAAGAAGACGAGACACCAGAGTTACAAAATATTTTAGACCACCATAAGGCGGTATTCAATGAACCAAAAGGACTACCTCCACAACGAAGTCACGATCACACTATTCCACTATTTCCAGGGCATCAACCTCCTAATATTAGACCTTATCGTTATCCATACCTCCAAAAGACCGAAATAGAGAAATTAGTACAAGAGCTTCTTAAGGCAGGAGTCATTAGACCTAGCAAAAGCCCTTACTCCTCTCCAATTATTTTAGTTAGAAAAAAGGATGGCTCGTGGCGTTTATGTGTCGATTTTCGAGCGCTTAATAAAATGACCATCAAAGATAAATTTCCTATTCCGGTCATAGACGAGCTATTAGATGAACTCCACGGGGCAGCTTATTTTTCCAAGTTAGACTTACGGTCAGGCTACCACCAAATACGAGTCAATGAAAAGGATATTCCTAAGACGGCCTTTCGCACTCACGAAGGGCACTACGAATTCTTGGTGATGCCATTTGGCCTCACCAACGCTCCTTCTACCTTTCAAAGTCTAATGAATAAGGTATTTCACCCTTTTCTTCGTAAATTTATATTAGTTTTCTTTGATGACATTTTGATTTATAGCAAAACATGGGAAGAACATTTGGACCATGTTAGACAAGCGTTCCAAATCTTGAAGGAAAATCAACTTTATGCAAAAAGATCAAAGTGTTCCTTTGGAAAACAAGAAATTGAATACTTAGGGCATATTGTCTCAAAGGAAGGAGTTATGGTAGATCCTTCCAAAATCGAGGAGGTGAAAAATTGGCCTATTCCAAAAACCTTAAAAGCTCTACGTGGGTTTCTTGGACTAACGGGATATTATAGAAAATTTGTCCAAAATTATGGTAAAATCGCTGCTCCTCTAACAACATTACTTAAGAAAAACGCTTTCAAATGGTCGTCTAAAGCGGATGAGGCCTTTATCACCTTGAAAACCGCAATGTGTACCACCCCTGTTCTAGCCATGCCCAACTTTTCTAAACCGTTCGTCATTGAAAGTGACGCTTCAGGAATAGGAATGGGAGCCGTACTCATGCAGGATGAAAGGCCTCTAGCTTTTATAAGCAAAGCATTTTCTCCTAAGAATTTAGCTCGCTCTACGTATGAAAAAGAGATGTTGGCGATTGTCCATGCTATTCAACATTGGAGGCCTTACCTTATTGGCCAACATTTCATTATACGCACCGACCATCATAGCTTGAAGTATTTTTTGGAACAAAGGACTAATACCCCGAACCAACAAAAATGGGTTACTAAACTTCTTGGCTATGATTATGAAATTACATATAAAAAGGGAAAGGACAACATGGCAGCCGATGCACTTTCTAGAAAATTTGAAGATATGCCTCAAGTCCATGCTCTTTCCTCCCTTATTCCTAAATGGGTAGATGAGGTGCATGAAGAATGGATAAATGATCCTACTATCCACGCCTTAATTCAACAACTTCAACATAATCCTAGTAGCAAACCTCCATACACTTGGAAGGACAATATATTAAGATACAAAGGGAGGATGGTCCTCACCCCCAATTCAACTTATCATGAAAAAAATTCTTCATGAGTTACATACCTCACCCACTGCAGGCCACTCAGGGTTCTTAAAAACCTATAAAAGAGCCACTACCTCCTTCTATTGGGTAGGAATGAAAAATTACATCAAAAACTTTGTAAAAGAATGTGAAGTTTGCCAAAGACAAAAGGGGGAGACCCTCGCTATTCCAGGATTACTTCAACCTCTTCCTATACCCACCAAAACATGGGCAGATATTTCTATGGACTTTATTGAAGGATTACCAAAATCAGGAGGAAAAACAACCATTTTCGTAGTCGTTGATCGTTTATCTAAATATGCCCATTTTTGTTTCGTGGCTCATCCTTATACCGCTAGCACTATAGCCCACCTCTTCCTAGATAACATCTTTAAATTACATGGTATGCCCTCCACAATTGTTAGTGACCGCGACCCAACTTTCACTAGCACCTTTTGGAAGGAATTGTTCAAATTACAAGGTACTCAACTTCGTATGAGCTCCGCTTACCATCCTCAAACCGATGGCCAAACAGAAGTTGTAAATAAATGCTTGGAAACATACCTTCGATGTTTTGTTTCCACTCAACCACTCCATTGGGTAAAGTGGCTTTCACTAGCGGAATGGTGGTATAACACTTCATACCATACGTCCATCAAAATGACTCCTTATGAAGCACTATATGGTCAAACACCACCATCCCTCACTTCCTATATTCCAGGGACTACAAAAGTCCATGCGGTGGAAACGGAACTTGCTAATAGAGATGACATACTACGGATCCTAAAAGAGAACCTACACACCGCCCAACATCGCATGAAGCAACAAGCCGATCAACATAGAAGCGAACGTAGTTTCCACGAGGGTGATATGGTTTTCTTACGTCTCCAACCTTACCGTCAATCCTCTCTTAAACAAAAAGGTTCTCAGAAGTTAGCACCCAAATTTTACGGGCCGTATAAAGTTCTCCAACGTATTGGGACCGTTGCTTACAAACTAGAGCTTCCTCCCTCTTCCAAACTTCACCCCGTATTTCATGTATCTTGCCTTAAGCTCGCAGCTTGGAGCCCATATCACGACACAAACCACTCTCCCTGAACTCTCCGATGATGGAGTACTTCTAGTCGAGCCGAAAGCTATCTTGGATCGCCGCTCTCGTCACCTTCGTACTCGCGATATCACGGAAGTTTTAATCCATTGGAAAGGTCTACCTTTAGAAGACGCAACGTGGGAAAATTTTCAAGATATCCAAGCAGCAATTTCCAAATTTCCAGCTTTGAGGACAAAGCTCCTTTAAGGGGGGTGGCATGTTAGGACCCTCCTAACATACCCTAATACTTATATTATTTATTAATTATATTTTAGGGTCACAACCCTTCACTCTTACAACTATTAGACTAGGTATTTAAATGCAATCCAAATATGATAATAAGGCATCATCGAACAAATATATTAATTAAGTCTATTGTGGGTTTTTCTACCTTACAATCAAAAAGCGATTCAATATAAAAATGATTCCTCCTTCCGCACTATTTAGTTTCATACCATACAAAGAGAGTTAAAGACAATGCAAGAATCATCTAGTAATATGTAGATAATGACCAAATATAATATATATATATATCTATTAAATGGTTCTAACTATTTGGAATGGTTTAAAAAATCTATTGATCTTATGATTAAAGGTTTAAGATGGGTGGTGGGAACTAGAGAAAAAATTTCTATTTGGATGGATACTTGGTGTGATAAAAAACCACTCAATTTAGATCCGATTTTGAAACCTTGGATGAGATTGCTTCAAGACAAATATGGTGATAGGGTTTCAAACATTTTGTACAAGGATCGAGAAGGAAGATACAAATGGAAAGAAGATTTTTTTACAAGTATACAAGACATTGATGCTAGGAGGCAATTGAGTAGAAAGATAACAACTGTGATTATTCCAAGGGGTGCCAAGGATAAATTGATTTGGGAGTTGAATAGCTCAAGAGAATACACAACAAGAAGTGGATATAATGTTCAACACCAACATAATAATAATATCACTAGAATATGGAGAGATATTTGGGATAGCCCAAGCATTCCTAAAGTTAAAATGTTTGTTTTGCTAGTAGGTCATAGAAGAATTTTATCCTGGGATAACCTTATGAAAAGGGGTTTTCATGGCCCCTCTCAATGTGTTTTCTGTAATAAGGAGGAGGAGAGTATTGACCATCTCTTGGGACATTGCTCAATAGTTTGGAATCTATGGCAATGGATTCTTAATATGTTTGGTAAATGCATGGTGATGAATAGCAGAATTGAAGATTGGTTAAAGCAATGGCAGAGCACTTATAAAAGTGAGGCTTTACTAACAATATGGGATATATCAAAAGATACAATACTTTGGACTATATGGCTAGAAAGGAATAGAAGAATATTTAAAGGAAAGGAAAGCAATTTAGAGGTAATGAAAAAGAAGATATGTTTAGCCATAGAGGAGTCTAAACCAACCCTATCAACTCACCCAATCCCTAATTTGGAAGCAAAGAGTCTTGATAGATGGAGTCAAGTCATTAAATGGAATTATGATGTTGGGTACAAGAGAAGCAAAAATAAGGTAAAGAATATAAAGTGGAAACCACCAGATGTGGAGTGGGTTAAATTGAATTTTTATGGAGCATCTAAAGGAAACCCAGGACCAACAGGAGGAGGAGGAATAATTAGAAATAATAGAGGAGAGATTTTGTCTCATTATGCTTTCAATAGTGGATTTAAGACAAATAATGAAGCTGAAGCTTGGGAAACTTTAGAAGGGTTAAAAATATGTAAACAAATGAAATGGAATAGAGTTTGGATGGAAGGTGATTCTCTCATAGTAATAAATGCAATTTTGAGGAAAGCAAAGGCTCCATGGAACATACAAGAGATAATTGTGGAAATTCAAGATCTTGCTAAAGAGTTTGAAGAAATTAGGTTTACACATATATTAAGGGAAGGAAACAAATGTGCAGATAAGCTAGCCAATAGAGGGGTTTTGATTGAGGATCGTGAAGTTAACATCTCCTTTCCATGGTTAGAGGAAGTAGAAAGTTTAGTTGAAGCTGACAAAAATTGTTGATTGCCTAAATCAATTAATGATTAAGATTTACTTTAATGTTTTCCATTGGTAATATCTATTTTATTTTGTAACAATAATGTGTGTTCATTTAGACTATTTATTATAATTTTTGTGGTTGCACTTGTGTTTCAGGAAGGAAACTAGCAATCCATATTTGGTAAAGCGGACTATGTTAGAAAATACCTAGAAAATGAAAATTGAGGAAGTAGAAAGTTTAGTTGAAGCTGACAATAATTGTTGATTGCCTAAATCAATTAATGATTAAGATTTACTTTAATGTTTTCCATTGGTAATATCTATTTTATTTCGTAACAATAATGTGTGTTCGTTTAGACTATTTATTATAATTTTTGTGGTTGCACTTGTGTTTCAGGAAGGAATCTAGCAATCTATATTTGGTAAAGCGGACTATGTTAGAAAATACCCAGAAAATGAAAATTAAGAATTCAAACAGTTTATGTAAAATGACGTAGGTTTCTAACTATAGCATCTCAATTGAGATGAGAAGTATATCTATTTGTAAACTCTCAAGCTCTAAAGAAGAGAGATGTAATTTGTTAAAGGTGAAAGATCCGAGTACAACCCTTTTTTAGCAAGAAAAAAAATCATACTTATAGTTTATAATAACTTATATATACATATTTCAAAGTAGGTTTTAAAAGGTTCTCTTTCATTTTCACATCAAAGTAGGTTTTAAAAAGTTCTCTTTCCTTTTCACATCAAGCTATATAGTTTATTTAGGGTAGCCAAAATTTAAATCTTGATATGAGCTATATTATACATATTGAAATGGATTCCACCTATATTACATCACCGCCACATAATGATATTATAACAATATCCATACATTTGAACCTTAACCTAATATTGGAAAATCTGACGGTTAAACCAATACCACTTTAATCACATCTTTTGTATATTTTAACTTTGCTTTGATTATCTAAATTGTTCAAACAATTTTTAACACTACAATAATGTAGGATGTTAAGGGAGGGGAGTAACCGCTAAATGGCCCAGTTGCGAAGGGTTTACCAAAGCAATATCTTTTCCCTTGTAAAAGGTCGAAAGCAATTCGATTTCAAAGAAGAAATTCTCAAAACACATGGCTGGCCATAAACTTCTCAGTTAGTTCTATGCGGACGGACGGACCTGTGAGTGGCGTCGGAGAACGAAATAAGAATTCCATTTCCAAAACAACAACAAAGAAGAATCCAATTAATAAGACCATTGCCTTGTCTTCGTTGCAGAGCAGAGTGCAATACTCCAACAGAAGAAATACTGAATAAAAATGTCTGTACGCATGCTTAAAAAGGCGCTCCGCCAGCAGGAGCAATTAGGCGCCTCTTCTTCTTCTCCTTCTTCGCACTCTCAGTCTCAGCCGAATGGCTCAGACGCAGACTCATCCGATTCCGAACCTGCTCGTCCTGTGGCAAATCCCTTTGATCTTCTCAATGAAGAGGTATGATAAATTTCCCGTTTTTCCCCAAAAAAATTAAATTTGATCGTATGCGGATTAAGGGCAATGGTGGAAGCAAACTTAGATATGAATTTTCCCATGCATTTGTTTTGAATTGTTTTTAAATTGCCGGGTATTAGGGTTTGATCTTCATTCCCGAAACGAAGTGTACATGTTGATGTGTGCCGAAAGAAACATTCAAGATGTGTAGGGTTTTGATTTATTTTTAGGACTTTTCCTGAGACAATTAAATTACGCTTAGGCTGCATCCAATAAAGATATTAAATTTAACTTATTTTAATATTAAGTTCTCATCTTGGGTACCGAACATCACTTAATGGCGTATGCTTAAAACCTATAATTATAATAAGTTGAAAATAAATTGGAAACCCGCTGCCTACTACCTCCGCCCAAATTTAAAAAAGTTGACATTTCAAATAACTTTATGATGATTATTTCCTTCAAATTCTGTTATAACTTTTACACTTTTGCATTGTGTCTATTAACTTCTATACTTCCTACTTTTATGGCCATGTCCACCCCACTATTGTCATGAAGTTTACTACATTTTTTCTGGTTTGGGGACAAGAGGAAAAAGCCATCCAAGTGATGTGTTCATCAGAGTAGTTTTTTCAATTTTGCTTTCTTCAGCATTCATACGTTTAGCTTTAATTATGATTGCCAAGCTTTCTTTCACCATTTCATTTCCAATTCTCAGCTCAATGGCTGTCTTCAAATTTTTAATCAATGTCTCTGCATCAGCATTTTTGTTGGTGCAATGACACAAGTCCATTGCATAAAAATAACTTGGAATTCCTTCCCTTCCCTTATACTTTGTATGGGTCCTGGCACGTCTTGGTTGCCTTTCTGATGTTCATAAATATTTAATTTAAATTTTTCTGGAGGATCTATTCTTTTAAAACTTTAGGTGTTCTCTTTCACTACGGGGGCAGCAAGTAACTGAAGTATCATTATCAATATGGGGGCAGCAAGTAACTGGAGTATCATGTGATCTCTATAAACAATGACATAAGGATGGCCAATGGCTCTGCCTGTAACGCAATGAACGTTTGGTGTGGCTTTGAACAGCCGTTCTGGTGAATAAGCTTGATATGACAACCAAAGTTACAAATGCCTTGTCTCAAAACCTTTCCTCTTACAGTCTTGCCAGTAAGGAAGATTATCTATCTATCTATTTATGTATTTACACACACACCGACCCACCCACCCCAGGGGACTGACTGATTTCATAGGTAATTCTTAAATTTGAGTTTGTCCTTTAATTGCAAGCTTTTCCAATTCCACCATCTTATTCAATTGCAAGATTGGCAGTCCCTATGTTGTCTATGTGATTTTCAGATGACTTGTTTGTCAATGCCACTTGCTGATTATATGCTAGGCGCCCTTTTTTCTTTATCTATTATTTATTTAAAGTTCAAAACAATAAAATTAGTCTAAGCAGGCAGCAGTTATTATCAATTCAGTCTTTACTAGATTACTACTTCATTTCTCAACAAATTTTGTTGTCTACCGAGGTTTTTGGTAGCTATTGCTTTATGTAAGTAGCTCTTTGTATGCAGTTAAGGCTCACTTCTTGATTGAATTAAGCAATTCTGATTGCAAACTATTCAACTGAAGTTTGTGTCCACTATTTTTGGTTACTTAAATTCCGTAAATAAAGTTTAATACCTCCTTTATCATAAGAAGGGATAGGATCCCAGTTACACAGCATTGTCATAGAATCATCATGGCAATCATGCCTTAGATATTCATATGACATTGTTACATAAGTAAGCTCTATACCAAGGACTAATAATCATATTTCTTTGGGTCGTTCTTCTGATTAGTTTCAATCATACGGACTGCAAAGTTATGGATTTGGTGATTTCAATTGCCTGTGGCATCACATTGATCATTCACATTTTGAAATCTGTAACCATCTTAACGTAGGGCAACCATTGTTTGATTCATAATTTGAATATCTATACTGATGACCTCTATATTCCAAATTACTTCTTTATATATGAAGTAGAGTAGTTGAGCAATGTGACCAATCTTGTTGGAAACTGTTGTTGTTTTGCTTTGAGCTGTAATATGAAATTCCTCATTTTTTGGACAATCCTCTTGAATTTAGAATTGATGTTGGTATTTTTCGTGTCAAAACCTTGGAGTGATTTAAGCAAAATCTTTTTAATAAAGTTCTCTTGATTGTAATCTTGGTCACTTAGCTGTTTAGCTTGTTTAGTATGGCAGCCAGTTTCATTGACACCTAGTTCTCTGTTTGATTTTGCCTCTCGCCTTGTGGCCTCTCATTAGCATTTCGTTTCAAGGAGGGGGATTAGAATAAGATGAATTATTGTTACCCATTCCTTTACCTTTTTTTACTTGCTGTTAGTAGGACAAGATTGTTCTAAGGCTCGACGCTTCTTCAAGCTTCTGGTCTGTTTGGAGCTTTTCTTATTGACATATGCATTGGGGTCTCTCTTCTTTGAAGCCAACATTATTTTTACTGACTATCCTTCCCAACAAATTCTGGTTTACTTTAACAACTATGTCATGACACCATTGAGAAGTTGATGCAATACACAACATTTGTGTTGCAGGAACCAGGTACATAAACTAGGAGAAGAAATGCAGCAGGGCCTTCTCTTCATTGGTGACAAATCCAAGATATCGCAATGTGTTTGCCTCAGATTTACCATATCTTGCATTCTTGCTTGAATGCTTGTACATGAGTATCCGTTATGGATACAGATATGATACTTCTTAGATACGGTAGCCAAATGTATCTGAATATATGGATATTGTATCCTGACGTATATAAATGTATGCCTGTGTATGGTTCATATATAATACATCTAGATATGGCATGGGCATATTTTTAGATCTGTATCTATGACATGACACTAAAAGAAAAACATTAAATTTTATAAAATAACTTTTGAATTAACAAATAATGGAAATCCTCCTCTTGATTAATGCAATTATCAGTGTTGATAAAACTTCAAACAATCATGATTTTTTCCTGTTTCCGAATTTTTTGGTGAGTAACTGACTTTTTTAAAATTACCAATATTCTCAAGAAAATGGAAAAAAAATCATGATTTTTGCCAATTCCTCATTGATTAATTGCTCGAATTTTTCCCGGGTCTTGCCGATAAATTGCCAATCACAATTTTTGAACTTTGGAAAATATCCTATGTAAAACTTATATCTGTGTGTGTCTCTCTCTCTATATAAATTTGTTTTATGGGATTGGAACAGGTCCCAACTGTAACTTCAACTTTGGAAAAATCCTATTGTAAAACTCATATGTGTATCTTTTTTTTTCCAAATTGGTTATATGGGATTGGAACAGGCCCCAACTGTATTACATCATGACTGCATTACTGTGGTATTTTAACAAACCACACTGGTATTACAACAAACTGTATTATCATGGCACCCATGGGAATTGAACCCTGGTGGGCTCTTTGTGAGCCAAACATTCTCACCAGTTGGACTTCAACCCCATGGGATAAATTGATTATATGTTGAAATGGGCAATCTTGAGACATCTGGCCAGCACAATTGAGACCGACATTTTACTTATATTACTAAAATAAAGGGGGATAGGGGAGGAAGTCAGCAAAATCCTCCAAATGCGATGGATTAAAACAAACTTAAACAACAAGTTATAAGTATGCCAAATATATATATTACACAAATGTAAATAGCATAAAATTTAATGAATTTAAAAAATGTAAAGTAAGAAATAAATAAATCAAACCACATAAAAGACACCAATATTACGTGGAAAACCTTGTAAAGGAAAAAACCATGTAAGGAAAAAACCACAGCCAAAATCGTATCTCCACTTTTATATTATCTTTAACATAATATTCAAGCCTTTTCCTCAAATGTGATTTGGTACAAATCACCAATAAAGCAAGGAGATAATATCTCCAGTCAAAAATAGTGTCTCACACTTGGCTTTGCATAGTTAGCACCCGTTGTTTTTTCTCTGTGTTTCTCACTGTTTGTTTTAACACAAGAAGTTTGGCCCAAATATATAGTTTGGGCTATCCTCCCGTTGGAAAATAGACCTGGAGGAAAATGTCCACAACATGTGCCACCACACTCATGCCACATGCCATTATGTGCCCCACACATGCCACCACACTCATGCCACATGCCATTATGTGCCCCACACATGCCACCACACTCGAGTCTCATGCCATGTCACCTTTGATTTTGAGTCGACTAGATATTGGAATTTTTTTAATTTAGTAATTGTAGAAATAATAATATTAAGGTATAGTATAAGCTATAAGCTTATTGTACTGGTAAAGGCTTTGGTCTCTCTTTGGGAGGTCAAAGGTTCAAACCCCACTTAGTATGAGGGGACTGGGACCCCTCATAAAAACCTGTGTAAACTCATTGAAAAAGATATCAAGGTATAGGATAAAATAAATATAGATGTATATTTATTTTATCCATATACCAAAATATATATTAGTCTAACCTAAGTATACATATACATATTAATAAATATAAATTAGATACCCTGTCTATTTAATTTATACTAAAGCCTAGATACCTAATTTAATTATTCACCTTTATACTTCGGTGAATTTACAATATAATACCAAAATTGGATAATTTGTTCCAACAATTTCAACATTTATAAGGACATATCCAACTGCAACTGTAGTAGATAATATAAGAAAATTGTGATAATGTCTACAGATAGGCAAAGCAAGACATTGGGACTAGTTGAAAAGAGCTGTTACAATGCACTTTAGTAACCAAAAAGTACTATGAAAATAAGCTAAACTAGAGTAAAGAATCTAGTGTAAACTACACTGAAGTGGAACAGCTGTATGGCATAAAATTACAGCCTTGAGGGTTACCCAAAATGTTGAATCTGTATGAGAGATCATTTCCATTTCCATTTCCATTTCCATGCAACATTCATTTTGTGTAGATGTGCCAGTACTGGTACAACACATGGTATAAAAATATTTAGTAACTTAGCTTGAGAACCATTTGATGTTGGACATGATGGATATGGGTGTGGTATGGAAGTATAGAATTATCCTGATAACTTAGTTTGAAATCCATCTGAGCTAAGAATTCTGTTTTTAGTCAAACCAAAGGCTGTATCTTTAGCTTCAACCAAATCAGTTCTATCAATATCCAGGATGCATCCTCACTATTTTTTACCTTATATCACCTCGTAGCCTGCTTTTAATTTCTTGATAATTCATGATAAAGTTTGCTTATCCTTTAAAACATCCTTTAGATTTGCTTCCACATACAATAAATTGTTCTTGATTTCCCCTTTTAACAATATTGACCTGGAATTTGTTTCCTGTTAAATTTCTTCTTTGAAATTTATTAAATTATTTGGTAGTGTAACTGAAACTGATTCAAACTTCTGAAAGGCCATCTCTCATCATGTATTCTGTAGGATAACTTTCTGTAACCTCTATTTTTTGTTTCAAAATATTGCCAAAAGATTCCTTATTCCGGCATTCAATGTCTTATTAAAATTGATATTCTTTGTGAAGTTTGTACATTTCCTCTTTCTTGCTCATCCTCTTTCTACCACTTCTAATATCCTTCTTGAAATCTGGAAGAGGTATGCTTTTTCAAATTTTAAAGGAGAATCTTTTTTTGGAGTTTATAATGCCAAGGTCAAGGTTTTGTTTAGGTCACAGCCAAGTCAGCATGCTTTGTGGTTCCTTGAGACCTCCTTGTTTGACCAAGGGAAAGTTTTTATTTCTCTTTATGTTATTAGTTCAATAATGTACCTCTGAGTGCCTCAACCCTCTGATCAATATTATGAAAAATCATGGCTTTTGTCAATCTGTCTAAGCTTGAAGTTGAATTATAAAAACATTGTTCTACTGCCCAACAGTTAAATCAGGGATGACTCTTGAAGTTTAGTGTCACTAATAAAATATCTTATGAGTCTTTCGTATATGCAAGATTGGGCTGATTTTCTACAATTTCAGGTGAACTTCCTTGTGTCATATGTTAACCAATAATCCTTTGTCATGGCCTTATCTTTTTTTGTCACATCATAAAGTAATGTACATAGATTTCCTTTCAATCATGGATAAATAACCAAACATCCTATTTGACTGTATTACTGTTGGCCAGTAAACATCATCCAACTACAGACAAAGGGAAAAACAAGAGGATAAGATTTATTCTTTGGTCCAACAGGTCTCTAGGAGTTGGTATGTTCTGTGATAGCTCTTTTATCACATCCCATGGCTATAGTAACCAGACTAACCTCTAGCTCCCACTCTGACAAGTCATTGCAGATTTGGTGACTTAATTTCTACGAGGATATAGTTGTTGAAGCGTAGTATGTATTAGTTTCCATTTTTTATTTGCCTGGTCAAGGTTTTGTGTTATTGAAGTTTTAGCCTATTTAATTTATGTTTCAAGACATTGACATTAATTTGCAGGATCATGAGCTTTGTCAACTTTTCCTACTAAGGGAAATTGTTAGTGTTTTGTTGCCACATTGAACCCATTCTAAATTTTTTTATAATGGGCTCCACCTTCCCCTTCATTCTTGTTTGATGTTTTGTTTATAATTTCTATTTTATATTTCATTATTTCTACTCTTTAATGAAAACTTAAAAGTCATTTTGAATTTTTTTAGACGTCCAATCTTGCATGCATAGAGGCGGAAAAGGCTAAGGATCACCCTGTGCACCCGCCTCAAGTCTCGAGAAATCCGTTTTCCGTTCTTACAGAGATAAAAAGAACTAAAGCTTCCAAGTGATTAGACCCTTATTTATTCCCTGCCCTTGCCTCATAAATGCATAAGAAGTGACAAATCTGAGTCGTCGATTTGGACACGATAATGATGTCATTTATCTCCCTTAATTGCTTTTAGTAACCACTTTGCTTTGTATTTAAGAGCCACGTCATGACAAGATATAGCGCAGAGATTATGCATGATTTCTTATCGTAGTTAACTCACTTTTTTATTAATTAAAGTTACTTCAAACTATGCGTATGCAAGTTGACATGACCATGCATTTAATTTGCATACGCTAAAGGCTTTATATGTTTTTTTTTAATTGGTTATATGGGATTGAATGTCCCCACCCATAATACATCATCACCACGTAGTGGTATTACAATAAAGCTTGGATATTATCCATTCATTACTTGGCAAGATTTGAACATGGCTCTCCTCCTTGAATGTTGAGGGATCTAACTAGTTGAGCTAATGACATTTGATCTAAAGGCTTTATATGTTGGCGTGGTGTCTTATTTTGAATTTTCTGAGTGTTCAAGTTCTCGTTAGGTGTCCTGTGCACTCAATACTTTTCATTTGCTACATTCACTCACTAAAATGGGAAAGAGTTAGACTATCATCCGCACACCTATCATTATTGACACAATAGTAATGGATCTGGGAGATGATGTGAAGGACTTCTCTGATATTCACCATAAGTGCAAGAATGTCATCCGAAGCAGGGCTAGTTATGAGGATGACTTGGAGTACTTGGAAGCTATGGAGAATATCATGGAGTCAAAAACTTGCTAAGATGGGAGTTGCCAAAATGTGCACATGTTGTGCAATAGATACTCTAGAGGGTGGACTTATAAAAAAGAGAAATAATGGACATGAACAACAAACTGGTTGCTCATTTTGATAGTGAAGCCTTACGTACCATTTATAGACTCTCTCTTGAGAAGTCAGTCATCTATGATAACTAATGCGGCCAATCATTTGTAAAGAAATATGAGAGCATCGGTGAGATTCTGAAGGATTGGAGAGTGAACAAGAACAAGACCCTTTGTCTGAAAAAGGAAAGGTATGCCATTTCGAATTTTAGACTTGAAGTAAGATATGGTATGGCCCAACTTTGTAGGCTTATGCCTGAGCTAGACTCCCCATTTTTCTGTACATTATGTGCTGGCAAAAATTTTGTTGTCCTTGAGGGAGTTAAAGTTGATTAGGCTTATTTCCTTTTGGATAGTCTAGTTAGGAAGATTAAAGAATTTAGAAACATTAGAGCCCTAGAGAGGCCTAGATTCCACATCACTACCTATTTGATAGATATCCTGTGTGCAGTCACACCACTCAAGATTAGAGAAGTTTTATTTTTTAATTGTCAAAAGAGGCCACTTGTACATATATTTTTTAGAAATCTCTAGAAAGAAAACATAAAGAAGAAAATTTCATATTACATTCACTTTGTTGTTTTTCCCTGTATTTATTCTTTATTAAACAATTCTTCTTGCCTCCACTTCACTAAGGAAGCCATAAAAGCTTTGTAGCCATATGTTGGCTTATTTATTCAAGCCCATTGTACATACATTAGACTCTCAGTCTTCAAAGGGAAGCCCCATTTGTTACCTAAGTGTGTTCCAAATAAAATGCTACTCAAAGGGGTAGCTTGTCAAATGATGGGTGGTCTCAATGGCTACAATAAAGAAATTCACTAGCCCACTTCCATGTGTTTTCCATCCATTCCTTTTTCCATTGAAGAGTTTACCATAGGGAATTTGAGGCATTGTACACAGTTGGCCTCACAATTTGATAATCTTCAAATAGAAGATGTATATATCAGATTCAATGATCATGAAGGAGATTTAAAGTGGCATGTAATGTCTTTCCAAATGATTTGGTCTTTTGAATGTACACTGAGGGAGTTTGAAGACCTTTCAAAGGACACACATTCTTCAACAGAAGTGATAGAAAGAAAGAGGATGAAGGGTGCTTCAAGGTGCGACCTCTACAATTTAGGTCAAGGTCCATCCCAACTAGGTACTTTGAATTCTTCTAAAGAAGAATTATAAAATAAAAATAAAAAATTGAAGTCCCTATGGGGGTAGTTGTTGTGGAAGATACACTTGTACAAACGAGGGAAAAAGCCTTGAAGAAGGATTATGATGATTTTGAGAATTTGCCAAGTGTCAGGAGCAAGAAACTTGAGGAGAAAATGTCCGCCAAAACTCGAGCCTTCCATTGGAAGGAGTTCGTCCTATGGAAGAGATTGATTTAATGGGCCAAGGAAACGCTAAGGGGAAGGCCCTGTCCTTAGAGGGAAAACATTCATCGGGAGAAGTTCTTTTGACGGAGCAAGCCTTTTGATGGAGGAAACCTCGACTGAACATGACCAGGCGAAGCTTGGGGAAGCATACATCAGAGGAGTAGAGATCAAAATTATAGAAAGTTTAGAAGTTAGAGTGGAATGGTATGTATCGGAAGGGGAAACCACAAAAGAAGCAATTGATGATGCGGTAGGATTAGAACTAGAACATATAACCGAGCATGTCAGAACAAGTAGAGAGTTGTAGGCTAGGGAAGATGGTGGGTCCGTTGGTTTACCCATGGAAACAAGTATTCTAGACACCGAAATGTAAGACATCAATTAATTATTTTAATGACAAAAAATCTAAATCATTGAAGGGGAAGTATTCCAAGAAGAGGATGAGACCTGAGGACGATGTTGTAAATGAAAGGGTGCATGAGATGATCATTTCCTTAGTAAATTGAATTCAGGGAGAAGATATAAGTCAGATGCATATTGAAGTGGCTAAACTGTAGCGGTACAAGTTCAGAGTCTTAGAGAAGAGGATCATTGACCAATTCCAACACATTCGTGCCTCAAAATCCAAAAGAAATTTCAAAAGGACTCGTGCTAGAATACTTGAGGAGAGAGTTTCACAATTATAGAAGATTATGGTAGATAAAGAAACACAATATCTCTCCACAGTGTCCCTTACTTCTCAAGTCAATGCTTTAAAAGAACAAGTCTTTGTTGCAAACACCACTATACACTGCAAGGATATCATTATAAAAGCAGCCACTGAAGCAATAAGAGCAAAATCTAACTTGAATATTAAGTTTTTTATGAAATTGTGCCTTTGTAGGGATACCAAGAGAAAAGTTGGCCATGAACGAGAAAAGGCTGATGTGCTACAAGAAGCTAGCCTACGCACTCAGTGTGGCCTTTGAAGATCAAACAACAAAGTACAAGGTTTGGAACCAATTCCCCTTTGCCTGTTGCTAAGATTCATAGATGCTTTGCCTAGGTCACATTTGTGGAAGAAAGGATCAACCATGCTTGTGGAGTGCTATTGGAGGTCAGGTCCATCATTGACAAGGCTTCTGGAGAAATGAATAGTTTGGTGGCGGAAATCGAGATTGAGGGACCATATGATAGCCATGGGGTTGTAATTGAAGAACAATATAAAGCAAATGTGCGGAGCAATGCAAACAAGATGGTCGACGTGATCAAGTCTACGGAGAAATTTTCTCCAGAAGATTTCCAAAATTGGTTCATAGTGTTGAGAAATGTAGCTCGGACAGGAACTTCTTGCATAGGCTTTAGTATGAACGTGCTAGAAGTGGTTCGAGACATTTCAAATTCTATTTTGTAATTCACTTAAGTGATTCTATTTTGAAATTCACTTAAGTGATTCTATTTTGTAATTCACTTAAGTGATTTTCTATTTTGAAATTCACTTAAGTGATTCTATTTTGTAATTCACTTAAGTGATTTTCTATTTTTAACCATACATCTCAAGATGAGATGAGATCTAATCTTAGGGTTAGAGAGATTAGGGTTACCTTTTCAAGGATAAAAGGAGAAGGTCAAGAGTGTTTTACATACGGAAAGAAAAGAAGGTGAACAAATTGCGGAAGGAGAACTGCAAGGCTATTGTGCAAAGGTGAAGAGTGATTTGCTGGCCAGAAAGGCAGGAGCAGACTGTCCTGTTGTAATTGTAACCTCCTAATTATATAAAATATATCTAGGTTTTGTAGTATATTTTCCGCTGTTCATTCTGTTTATTTTTCCAGCCATCTGTGTGATTGTTGTATGTTTAAAATAAATTCATCTCAGATCTGATTTTATTTAGAAATATAGGGCAGCAGTTATCTAGGGTTAGGAAAATTTACATGGTATCAGAGCTAGGTTCTGTGATTGAGATCCTCAAGGGTTTACAACAGTATATCACTGCTGGATATTAAAAACCAGCAGTTAAAGGTTTCATATTTTTTGCTTGAAGGACTAAGCTTATTTGCTAGACAGTTTTTTGAGTCATTCATATCAGATCTGAAAGTTTGTGCAGTAGATCTCAAAGATGGCAGTAACTAGCCTCAGCTTTGAGGATAGATTGGAAGGTGCCTCCAATTGCTTGCCTTGGAAAGTCAGGGTAATGTTCTTATTGGAAGATAATGATCTCTAGGATATTGTCAAGGATGTTGTGATTCTGCCTATAGATCCGCAAAAATTGGCAGCTCACATAAAGAAGGAAGTGAAGGCCAAGCAGATGATCTTGGATGCAGTGAAGGATCACTTGATTCCTCACATATTCGAGAAGACTACAACAAAGGAGATGTTCGATGCCCTTGTTTAGCCTCTACCAGAGCGAGAACATAAATAGAAAGATGATATTGCGGAACAAACTCAGATCTATGGAGATGACCAAATCTGACACCGTTACCAGTTACCTGATGAAGATCATGTATATTCGTGATCAACTGGCAGCAGTTGGGGAGAAGGTTGCAGACACAGAGTTGGTGAACGTGGCGCTGAATGGTTTCTCAGCTTCATGGGAACCATGTGTCAAAGGCATCTGTGCTTGTGAGCACCTTCCCACCTTTGAGAAACTGTGGGATGATTTCATCCAAGTGGAGACTCGGATGGAGTCAAAGGCTAGCAAGAAGGGTGGTGACGATAACCTAGCCCTCTTTGGGCAAACCAAGAAGGGCAAAGCTAAAGGACCTGTTGGTTACGAATCCGCCATGAGGAAAGCATTTGTTGTTATTGCGCCCTAGACCCGCAAACCAACATTGAAAGGCCGGAAGGAAGGAATGCCTTCCGTGCCAATCTTCGGAGAAGGCCGACTTCCTGTGGGGGTTTTATGGTTTAGGATGAGAGTGCAGGAAAGAGATAAAAATGCGGAAAGAATTTACAAATGTGATTGGAGTTGGGTGGGGGGAACTAACAGACGGCAACGCATCAATCACCACTACTTACCGCAACATATATACAAAGCATAACCGGAAACTCGCCAAATCTAAGTATACTTTTTATATAAAGAAGTGTACGCACAGCTACAATGGTCCCCTAGCAGACATTCTCCCTACAAGGAGAACTAACAGCACGGCAATGCATCAATCACCACTACGGACAGCAACATAAATACAAAACGTAACCAGGAAATGTCAGATCCAAGTATATGTGTTATGCAGGGAAGTGTACGCACAGCTACAATGGTCCCCTAGCAGACATTCTCCCTACAAGGAGAACTAACAGCACGGCAATGCATCAATCACCACTACGAACAACAACATAAACATAACACACAACTGCAGGAACTGCTACCTAATTTATCCTATGTATCCTCTGATCTATGAAGTCCGGGAGTACTTGGCCATCAAATGCTCGGAGTTCGAGTTCAAGACAACAACGAGCAATGACACAAGAAATATGACAAAGAGAGGCAAGATACAAAATAAAAGTAGTAAAACAGAGCGAGGTATATACTTTATATTAAGAAGCAGAAGCACAGCTACAATGGTTCCCTAACAGACATTCCCCTTCCACCACCTTACAATGAAAATGTGGTGGGTATTTATAGCCCAAAGTCCCCCCCGTTACATTAATGGGCACAAAGTCCCAGTCAAACATTAGCTGACAAAAGCGGCTACGGAGTTGCTGATGCTGACTTCTGTCAGGCTGGACTGTACTCTCGGCATGGTCTCCCTGAAGGTTGAACAACTACGTGGTAGCGCGCTAGGTAGAACTTCACATTGACAGGAATGCGGGTAGCTGAGGCAGGTGGAAACTCACATCAGCCTTAAATGAGGCAGCTGGCATAAGTAGTGCGGCCTATGCTTGTCCCTTTTTTTCGGCATGTCTTGTCTCGGATCCCAAAGTTGGACACTTGTCGGATGATAATGCTTGACACGTGTTTGCCTGGAAAGGCAGTCTATCCAACTTCGCTTGGGATTAGAGCGCAATCGGGTAGCACAGGTGAAAAACAACGCAGTCGGGTTGGCCTATTTCCCTACTGCGCACCGGTCAAAGGGCGCAGTCCGACTTCGCTGCGAAGTCGGGTTGCGCACCGGCACTTGCTGATTCTCACCGTTGTTCGGACTTCGCACGGACAAGGGAGCGCAGTCCGACTTCGCTGCACCGGTCAAAGGGCGCAGTCCGACTTCGTTGCGAAGTCGGGTTGCGCATCGGCACTTGCTGATTCTCACCGCTGTTCGGACTTCGCACGGACAAGGGAGCGTAGTCCGACTTCGCTGCGAAGTCGGGTTGCGCTTCAACACTTAGTCAATTTCTATGCCAGACTGTTTCCAAGTGCGCTCAGGAAGAAGGGCGCAGTTGGACTTCGCACAAAAACTGGGCGCAGTTGGACTTCGCACAAAAACTGGGCGCAGTCGGACTTCGCACAAAAACTGGGTTTCTTGGTTCTGCTTCCCGGGGCCATAACTTTTGATCCGTTAACCCGATCGCCTATTATAATATATCGTTGGAAAGCTGGTGAGAAGATCTGCAATGATTAAATATCCAGAGCTCATTTTGTCCATTTTATCGCCCCCGTTTATGGCCCGCGAAAACCCGAACACCTCAGCATTCTCTTTACCGCTTTAAAGCTCCATACTTAGGCCAAAATTTATCAAAAGATTTAATGTGGCAAAATTGCCAACAGGACCCAACAAGGGTAAGGTAAAGAGTGAGGAGTCAATCTCACAGTAAGGGAAGAAGGACTTGAGCAAGATCAAGTGCTTATTTTGTCATAAGCATGGCCATTATGCATCACAGTGTCCAGACAAGAAGGGCAAAGGGAAGTAGTAGCAGACGCAGGTAGCAGTCTCCGCAAAAACTTAGATGAGCAAGTTTGTTGCCAAATTCGAGAAGGATTTCTTGTTGGTCTCTTGCCTTTCTACCAACACGGTTTTGAGGGATGCTTGGTATGTGGACAGTGGGGCATCTCGGCACATGACACCAACTCGACAGTGTTTTACCAGTCTACAAGAGCAGGTTTTAGGGGTTCAGGTTGAGCTTGGTGATGATGCCAAGTATCCAGTTGAAGGAATTGGTACCGACTCCAGTCAGGGAACTCTTTAGACTTTGATGATGTTTTGTTTGTTCCAGGTCTCAGGAAGAACTTGCTTTCAGTTTCGATTATGGAGAATAAGGGTTATGCAGTGGAGTTCAAGAACCAACATGTCCTTATTAGACCAAAAGAATCTAGCCTAGAAACAGTACAAGTGATAGGGGTTAGGGAAGGCAATCTATACAGGTTGCAGGTTGAACCTGTTCGAGCCCTAGTTCATAGCGGTAACAACTTGTGTGAGTTGTGGCACAAGAGGATGGGGCATATACATCATGGAGCGTTGCCTATTATGAGGGAGATAGTCACAGGTCTTCCAAAGTTGAACATTGAGCAACAAGGAGTATGCAGAGGGTGCACGCTTGGCAAGCATGCCAAGGCTGTTTTCCCAAACAACGAGCATAGGTCTAAGGAGATACTAGATCTAGTACATTCGGATGTTTGTGGACCGATGTCAGTAGCATCAATTTTAGGTAGCATGTACTATGTTTCCTTTATTGATGATTTCTCTCGCAAGACATGGATCTACTTCTTAAAGACCAAGGATGAAGTCTTTAGCAGGTTTCAGGAGTTCAAAGCTCTAGTTGAGAACCAAACAAAGAAGAAGATCAAGGTCTTGAGATCAGACAATGGGGGTGAATATACCTCCAAGGAGTTCGATGGTTTCTGCAAGCAAGCAGGAATCAAGAGGGAGTTGATTGTTCCATACAACCCACAACAGAATGGGGTTGCAGAGCGAAAGAATCGATCCATCATAGGGGTTGCTAGGGCCATGATTCATGACCAGGGCTTGCCGATGTTTCTTTGGGTAGAAGCATGCAACACAACAGTCTACATCCAGAACAGGTGTCCTCACAAGATCTTGGAGGACAAGACACCAGAGGAGGCATTCACTGGTGTGAAACCAGAGGTGAGTCATTTCCGCATCTTTGGATGTCCAGTTTATATCCATGTTCCGGTAGAGAAGAGGACCAAGTTGGAGCCCTCAAGTAGGAAGGGTTTATTTGTAGGTTACAGTGAGACTTCAAAAGCTTACAAGGTTTATATTCCAGAGAAGAGGAAGACAATAGTGAGCAGGGATGTAAAGTTTGAGGAGGACGTTGCATCCAGGAAGTCCCATGAGCCTATTCCAATGATAGAGAATGAGGAGCAGGAAGCTCCGAAGGTTGAGCCAGGGTCACCAAAGACACCAGTGGTTTCCAATTTAGGACAACAACCTTCAGGTGAGGAGGAGGAGACATTAGCCCCTTCCAGTTCTATCAGGAGACCTCGATGGCTTACACAGACATTGAGGGATGCTCAGGAGTATGTTGAGGCTCCTAGCAACATGATTAGGGAGAGCAGACCTCCAAGGAAGTTTTCAAACTACATGGCATTGATGAGTAACATCATAAATTCAGAGCCTTCCAGTTTTCAGGAGGCAATAGACCAACAGGTTTGGCGGGATGCCATGGTGGAGGAGTACACCTCCATCATGAAGAATGATGTTTGGGACATAGTGCCAAGACCGGAGGGGAAGTCGGTTGTGAGTTCCAAGTGGCTCTACAAAATTAAGCATGCTGCAGATGGCAACATCAAGAAGTTCAAGGCAAGGTTTGTGGCGAGAGGGTTCTCCCAAAAAGAGGGAGTGGACTATGAGGAGACTTTTGCTCCAATCGCGGATACACTTCCATTAGAGCAGTTATGTCTTTAGCTTCATCTATGGGATGGCGGATTCATCAAATGGATGTGAAGACAACTTTCCTTAATGGGATCATTGAGGAAGAAGTGTACATAGAGCAACCTCAGGGCTTTGAGGTAAATGGGAAGGAGTCCCATGTTTGTAGGCTTAAGAAAGCCTTATATGGACTCAAACAAGCATCGAGAGCATGGTATTCTAGGATAGATGGATACTTGTAGAGTGTGGGCTTCGCCAAAAGTGATGCAGATCCTAATCTATATTACATATTTGTTGGGACTGATCTACTCATTTTGGTGCTATATGTAGATGACTTGTTTCTTACAGGTGCAAAGAAGCTCATTGCAAGGTGCAAAGCAGATATGGCAGCTGAGTTTGAGATGAAGGACATCGGCATGATGCATTACTTCTTGGGTTTGGAGGTTTGGCAGAGACCAAGGGAGATATTCCTTGGGCAGGGTAAGTATGCAGTTGAGATCCTGAAGAGGTTTCAGATGGAGGACTGCAAACCTATGGCCACACCCATGATCACTAATCTGAAGAAGGTGACAGCTTCAGATTCAGAATTGGTGGACCCTACGTTGTACAGGCAACTGATAGGATCCTTGATGTATTTGGTCAACACTAGACCAGATATATGTTTTGCAATGAACACCTTGAGTCAGTTCATGGTGGAGCCAAGGCAAGAGCATTGGGTAGCAACAAAACATGTGCTCAGATACTTGAGGGGCACGATGGAGTATGGTTTGAGATATCTTGGAGATGGTGAAGTGAGGTTGCAGGGGTATACAGACTCAGATTGGGCAAGCAATGTAGCAGACAGGAAGAGCACCTCAGGGTGCTGCTTTAGCTTGGGATCAGGCATGATATCCTGGTTCAACAGGAAGCAGACTTCTGTGGCACTTAGCTCAACAGAGGCCGAATACATGGCAACCAATATTGCTAGTTGTGAGGCCATCTGGCTTCACAAGTTGCTTACAATATTGATTGATCAGGAGTTGGATCCCATGGTGATATACTGTGATAATCAGAGTTGTATCAAACTCTTTGAGAATCCAGTATTTCATGACAAGTCCAAACACATAGACATCAAATATCACTTCATACGAGACAAGATTCAGAAGGGAGCCATAAAGCTCCAGTATATTCCCACAGATCAGCAGGTAGCGGATATTCTGACCAAGCCCTTAGTGAAAGGGAAGTTTGAAGCATTCAGAGACAAACTTGGATTGGTGCAGAATTCCTTCCTCGCTAAGAGGGAGTGTTGAGAAATGTAGCTCGGACAGGAACTTCTTGCACAAGCTTCAGTATGAACGTGCTAGAAGTGGTTCGAGACATTTCAAATTCTATTTTGTAATTCACTTAAGTGATTCTATTTTGAAATTCACTTAAGTGATTTTCTATTTTGTAATTCACTTAAGTGATTTTCTATTTTGAAATTCACTTAAGTGATTCTATTTTGTAATTCACTTAAGTGATTTTCTATTTTTAACCATACATCTCAAGATGAGATGAGATCTAATCTTAGGGTTAGAGAGATTAGGGTTACCTTTTCAAGGATAAAAGGAGAAGGTCAAGAGTGTTTTACACACAGAAAGAAAAGAAGGTGAACAAATTGCGGAAGGAGAACTGCAAGGCTATTGTGCAGAGGTGAAGAGTGATTTGTTGGCCAGAAAGGCAGCAAGAGAGCAGGCTGTCCTGCTGTAACTGTAACCTCCTCCATTATATAAAATATGTAGGTTCTGTAGTATATTTTCCGCTGTTCATTTTGTTTATTTTTCCAGCCATCTGTGTGACTGTTGTATGTTTAAAATAAATTCATCTCAGATCTGATTTTATTTAGAAATATAGGGCAGCAGTTATCTAGGGTTAGGAAAATTTACACATAGACCCGACGTGCAACAATCAAAAGATGTGTAACTATCTCGGCGGATTTATCTCTATTGAGTCATCATTTGAGAGATTTGCAACTGTCAATTTCTATTTCTAATGCATTTTAATTTATGACTATGATATCATTCAAAAGTCCTCCCATTAGATGGAGGCAGCTGTCATTCTAATTGACTTAGTAGTTGTTCAACTACCTTTTAGACTTTCTATTTTAGAGAGAAAGACTTGATGATTCAGGGTTCAATTCAAACTTCTTTAACATTCATTTGAAGGTTTAAAAGAAAAAAGCCTTGGATGCTTTTTATTTTCTTTCATGTTTATAGCATTAATTCTGATTCAAGCTCAGTCAAGATCGTTTTTTTTAAGCATTTCCTTTGAGAAGGTGTTCTCTTTATTTCATAGATATGAATGTTTTCCATTTGCGTGAAATCTGAAGCAAATTCTTAGTGAATAGGTTTTAATGCTTGTTAGTTTAAAACTTATTTATTGGTATGCTTTATGTTTGATAAATGAACTATGGTATATGGATTTCTAATTGTTATTGCTCCAATTACTTATCTTTGAAAGTAAGTAGTTGTAGGATGAACTAGGATATATGGATTTGTAATTGCTATTGGTCCAAATACTAGCTATTTTAAGTGAATTGGAATGCTTGTAGTTAGTTGTAAATTCAAAAATAAATAATTTATTTTTGAACAGAGAAAAGAAAGCAGCCAGTGCTTTGAAGGGGAGGGTCGTAAAACCCTTTGGTTGTTGTCTGCATAAAAACCAGTCAACATGTTCTTCTGTACTTCGTATGTCATTTTTTGTCTTGATCTTCTTCTTTTTGTGCGCAGATTCTTAGTCTGCATGCTTTTTCTTTGTTTTTGGAAAATGTGAGGCTACATCCATTCTAACTTTTTCCTAAGAATCTCCTTTTCTTACTAAGGAAAGATGCAGTTATCATGTTATTTTTTTGACACTGCCTCCAGTCTTTTCTTTTTCAGAATCATTGTCCTGAACTCTTGTCTTCTTTTTGAATATTTTGAACTTGAAATGGAATAAAATTATGTTAATGTCTATGGATGATCAAAGCCAATTAGTGGAACTTGAATGTATAGCATTGCAGAAAGTACTCGTGTTAAAGGAAGAAAACGCATATAAAACAAAAGCAACTAAAGATGGGGGTTAAATCAGGATAATGTAAACTACAAAAAACAGGAGAATATAACTCAAGATCAAGTATAAATAGCTGGAAAGGAGAGTTCCCTCAGTAGGAAAAGAGTGGAAGAGAATCAGAGTTGAAGTCTAGAGCAATGAGGTGGTCGTGTTATGTATCTGTAACTGCAACATGGTCCAGAAAGTCAAAGGTATTGTCATTGACAATGCTGAAATAGCCAAGGCATTACTGAATGCTAGTAATTGGGTACTTCACTGGGCTAAATGATATGCAGGAGGAGCATTGTACTCCTAGACCTCTCTTGACATCCGAGGTCGAGTCTCCTGTGGTAGAGAGGAAGTGGGTCTTATGTGCCATCTTTGTGGCCTCAGAGTTTGGTTGCAAGATCTGTAAGGTCCTAGATTCTTGATTCGCTCCTTGATCTAAGAAAGGTTTGTGTAGCCTGAGGTTCCTCAGTTAAGAGAGTTTTCTTGATTGGAAGAGGATTTTCTTTTGACAGGTTTTATAAAAGGTTCCCAAAGTCTGCCTGCATGCTTTGGTTACAGGATTTCAAACATAATTTTGGTTTTCTCTGAGAACTCTTTGAGATGGTAAACATAAAAATCATCATGTTCTTATTTGGTTTATACCACTGTCAAACACTTGATCTAATTTGAAAAGATTTAATTTAAGGAGTATATTTATGCCTTTTGTTTCCTCTCTTGAAAACTCTGTTTAGTAACACAAGTTGACCAAGTAGATCCCATTAATAACTCTGACCGGATATTGTTTTAAGTTTTAACTTGTTCATACATTCTATTTTTTAACATGGTTGCTATCTATCTTAATAGGAGGATGCTCATGAATCAAGTGACAATGATAGCAGTCAGGATAAAAGCCAGCCGACTTTTGTGGTTGAAGAAAAGTCACAAATGCCTGTTTCATTTGTTAAAACCAAGAACAAGAAAAAGAAAAAGAAAAAAAATGAAGGGAAGATTGCCAGTGTTGAGGTTAAAACAAATGATACATCCATTGACACACAATTGGAAAGATTAGCTGTCATTAAGGTTGGATGTACAAAATCTTTAGATGCCTGTTCTGAAACACAAGCAACCTCTGCAAATGGTGGAGGCTGGCGTAATTTACAGAAGTGTTCACATCAAATCTTAGCAGTTGATCCCAAGTTCTTAAGAGCAGAAGATGAGCTAAGACGAATTTTTGGTTCCAAAGTAATAAATGCATGTGAGAACAGCAATAACAGTGGAAATTCATGGAGGAAACAAGGACCAAGACGAGGTGCACGCACCTACCATGTCAGAAAGACAAATCTTGTTGTTCCTTCAGATCATTGGCCACGCTGGGATGGAGGCATGTCCATGGAGCATATAGAAACAAAAGAAGGACTGCATTTTTTCCGGTAACTGGCTTTATTATTCCCTATAGAAATTATCTGAACTTTGTCGTCCTGGGTTTGTCTTTGAAACGGTATATTGGATGTTTTAGACTGCCTTATTGATTAAGCCAAGGTACTGTTTAAAAGTTTTTCATTTGCAATAATATTGATTCTTAAAATAGAGCATTAACATAGTCGACCTTCAGTTTCCATACCTAATCTGATGTTTGTTCTTATCATTAATAATTACAATTTGTATGGGCTGTGGAAGCTGCTTTTGTATGTATCTGCAATTTGTTTAAAGATTGTCATTACTTATTGTTTCAAGGAAACATCACTTGGTAGCCTTCCTCTATGAATAACAATTATTGATTTTCTTATTGTCTGAGGAGATATGTGTGATTTGACAAATTGTCTTCAAGTATCAGAAGAGTTTTGGACAATAGAAATCAAATGGATTGAAATTATTTAATGATCAGAAGTGACCAAGATATGTCAATGGGACTGAAAGCATATCTGCCAACAATAACAAAAGGAGGTGTGTAAAGCAACATACACAATAGAAAAGAAGAAAGAACAAAATGAAATTAACTTGAAAGTGTGTCTACCAAGAAAGTGTATATCTAACAACTTTAAGAAAAAGATTCTTCATGATATACCAGACAGAATCTCTTTTCCTCCTGTGTAGTTGATTGAGAGTTTGTAAATAATGTAGGATCTGTACAATCATCAACTACTCACGATCTTAACTTGGTTGTAATTTGGATTCAAAGCATATTCCCTTTATTCTTTGAAAAAGTTTTTGGAGGGCCCTAGTCTTTTTGCTATGAGAATGTCCCAACTTTTCTCCAGAATTGTATCCATGCCATCATGAATATTGGCCAAGCATAGGAATTGTTTATTATAAAAAGCAAGCATAGAATATATTGGTTTAGTGAAAGTAATCAGATGGTTCACTGGATCCTATTGATAATAATCAAGAAGTTTTTATTTTTTTAATATTTTGTTCTCTTTTTTTGTAGACAATTCTTTCTCTATTTGTTCGGGGTCGCCTCCAAACAACCCAAACAACATAAAAAACCATCTGCTTTAAGACTTTTTTTATGTCTAGAGGCCTTAAAAGAGAGAATGTAATGCATAGGACTGTGTCTCTACCACCTTTGGATTTAACAAAATGTTAAGAAAAAAATGTTAAAAATCAATTATCACAGAACATTTTTTGTTCAAACTTCAAAATAAAAAACTAAAACTTTTAAAGTCACCTTTAGCGGTTCCAACTTTGTGACTTGGTAAATGGCTTATGACATGGTAAACTGCATTAAACATCAAGATTTCTCTTGCCTCACAATTTTTTTTTATTGAAAGGATATTGCCAATTTTTGCCACATTAGGTGCAATGACTGAAGGGCAAAATAAGTAAAAAAATGCAGTCATATCATTCTTCTATCATCATCCCTCTCGCTTTGCATTCTTTGGCATTGTTTGTGATGACTTGGACAATGTTTGGTGCAGCTGATTCAATCCTCAATAGGAATGTTGGCAATAAATTGGGCATCATACTCGTTAACCTTGCAATCAGTTGCTTTTGAGAACATTGCTTGTTTGGGAACATTGTAATCACATTGATGGATGACTAAAGGCCTTCAATCCATTTCTAACAGTCTTCAATCTATTAGAAGTGAACATCCCTGAAATATGCGATAAAGCTTAAGCAAACAACAGTTATCTATCTATAATTTATTACCTATTGCAGACCTTTTCACAACCTGAATTTTTGTAGCCTTTTGGTATCTGATTGATTGACTTGACCATCTCTTAACAATATAGGGACAACACTGTTAAATTCAATCCCTTTTACATATAAGCAATAAGCAATCAACTGATATGTATTCTCTCTACCATGCAGATTATTATTTTTTTAAACAGGTCCCTAATTGCCCCTTTTATGCTTTTTGGATGTAGCGATCATTTATGTCTAGATGAAATCGAGGCCCATGTGAAGATCATTGGCCAAGCTCTGCAAATGGAGTTGAACCTGAAACTTTTTGTTTCCCTGTTCATAGCATCAACTTCATCTTGTTATTGGTTGTATTTGACAGCTTCTCTCTTAGGTAGCATTTAATATTTGGACAAGGACATACCCTGCCCCCTGTTTCTGTTTTGTCACATTCATGGGCATGGACCTTGGTATATGAATTTCTGTAGTATTTTTTGCGCTCACTATATATTTATGCGCAACTCTCAACATCTTGGATTTTGTCAATATTTGTGGCATTTATATAGTGGGATTTGGGTTTGATCCACCTCTCATTTGCAGTTGCCTCCCCTCATTATGGTCTCCTTTATACAGCTGAAAGAACAACTGAGGTCTTGGAGCACAACTCAAAGAAAGCATGCAGCATAGAATGTTTGTGGAGGGGGCTTGTCTTACTGTTTTATAGAACGTTAATATTATTTCTATTATTGTTTTTTCAGGAGGCTTTTTTTATCTTTCAATTTTTTTCCACACAGAATCTGATCTTTCCTGTGAGTATGATTTCAAATAGCATGGCTATATTATCTGACCATATTTAATACCTCTTGAAGTAGAGTCATATTCACATATGGTATCATGCCTGTATTTGTTTCAGATACAAGCATATGAAATAGTTACTAGGTTAAAAGCCACAAAGTAGTTATTGTCTTTAGTTGAACTAATGAAGCCTTTATGGCATCCTTAACGATATCTCATATTTATCTAATAAAGTGGCTAGATTTTACAGGCCTTCCCCAAAGAAGGAAAAATTCCATTTAGATAACAGCACCTTTGAACTTGGGGGACATTGTAATGAACTGTCTGCCTTATCCGAAGTCTTCGAAATAAACATATTTGCTGTCTTCATCATAACAAGGATTTAAGCTGGTTAAAACAAAATACTCTTAAACATAATTGATAATCACTTAAAATAAATATCCATTTACCCTATTAGATAGCTGTCACTTTCATGTACATGAATATTTTATAGTGTGGTATTGAGACCATGAACCCATCTGGACAACTGAAAAACTTTAATCAGGCATCACTAGAAAAATCACAGATAAAAAGGCAGCTGTGGAATTTCACCAGAGTGCATTAAAAATAATGGAAAAAATGTGTACAGCATGGAATTCTACCAAAATCCGCCCCTTTAAAAATCAGCAAAAGAAGTGTACAAAAAATTCATCAAAACACAAAAGGAGGGAAAAAATGCAGAATCACAGTTTTCTTAACGAAGAACAATGCCCAAGAAAAAAGACTGAAATTTTGGCAATTATGGGTTTCTTCATTGAATAGCATGATGGAAAAGTTCAATGGCATAAATCCTCTCGCTGACATGTCACTGCTGTTAAAAGGTGTGAGTCTGTCATTCTGTTTGTGTTGGGCAAATGAGAAGACAAAATTGACACAGGTACAGCTTAAGATGTTCCTCTTGTTTCTGCAAAAGATTGTAAGGAAATAAAACTGTTTGATTTCTTGGTGGCTGCGGACGTTGATTTGAAGGAAAATATTTAGCTGGTGGTCATTTCTAAGCTATTTAGCTGCCTATATTTAATTCTGCTCGTCTCTGGATTGGAGTTATTTCTGCCTTGCATGCATCCAAATAATTACTATCTAGCCGATCAAGGGTCAAATGTATACAGTCAATCATATCTCAAATGTTGTTCCTGAATTTGGAAGAATTGTTGTCATTGGGGGGTAATTTTGAACAATCCAAAGATAGAAAGTTTACAAGTGGTATCACATACTGCTAGAAACTTTGAAAGTGCTATCACATACTACTTAAAAGACAAATGATAAGATTCGCCCGATTAATAAAAAATTAATATTAATGGTTATTATAAAATATGATAATTCATGTCCTAGCACCTCAATAAATATATAAACAAAATGGAATATAATGTTCAATATACATGCTAGGGAACAGATAAAATAATTAAAATAATGTGATTTTCTTACTCCTAATGCCAAAAGGTTTCGATTCATCAAAAGGGATATCTGAGAATAAGAGGAAGAGAAAGATGCAAGGCTGGAGTTAGATTTAAACAGCAAAGACTATTGTTTACATAGTGACCAATCATGTAAAATACTTGATTAGAAGATTTTGTGAAGCCATATTATACTGCAAAAGGACAAAGTGGTTTGCATTTAAAAATCATTTAAGAAGTGTAACATTGTTCTTATTGAAGTTGCAAATTTAAAGTGAAGAAGGTAATTGCTAGCAAAAAATGCAAGTCTATTAACCCCAAGTTTGACATAAAAGTAACACAACTCAGACAGCAAAGACTAAAAACTGACATTTAATTGAAGCTATGCCATGCCTCTAGAAGAATAGGGAAATTATTAACAGGCCACAACAATGAAAGTTTAGGTGCTATAAATATGTTCAATGTTAATGTTAGTATATATATTGTTAATTGATTCTGCAAGATCTGTTGACAGAGAACTTGAAACATCTGATGTGTCTAATGATGACTGTAAGTCTTTTATTGAGAGGCATGTTTGAAAAATAGTTGCCAAGACTGTTGGTCTTCCATTGCTGGATTCATTCTTAAAGATTAATGTGATGACTATTGCTGAGGAAACTTTATGTGAAAATTTCTACTATCAAACCTTTTCATTTTTGATGCTAAAACGTTACATAATAAAGCACTAAGTCTGCATGGTGAGAACACTAGAAAGGAACTAAATGACGACTTTGACAGACTTGAAAACATGGAAATCATTTTCCATTGATGCCATTTATAGAGATCTGAATCTATAATTTTTTGGAGCAGATTTTGAATATGATTTTGTTTACTTATATTTATCAAAATTTTGAGAAGAAACACCTAAAAAATATAATAATTATTTAGAACAATCAAGTTTTCCTGACCATCCACATTATGTCTGGATTTGAGTAATGTCACACACTGGATTTCATGCTTGTTCATGGTCTCGTGTCTTGAATAGCATTGGAAGCATTCATGATCTCAGCCACATCGAAGCCTTGAATTTTAGACTAGTTTAGGGAAGTTTTTTGTTTTTGAAATTGTTATTGAATTTGATATTGGTTTTGTATTGTGTAGACATCAGAAGCTCAGGGCTTTAATGCTGTTGACATTTGTCTGCTGTTTAAACAGTTGACTGAATAGGTTGATATATTAATTCAAAATTTTTAACAAAAAAACTATTTGGAAAGGAAGTCATAAAAAATAACTACATGGTTGTGTTATAATGGCAAGTATTTGCCATGGATGCATCTGCCATGCATGTAAACTCATTCTCTACTTTGGACCTATGTGAAATAATTGATATTTTACAGTGTTTGGTGTGTGTAAAAATTTATTGTGCAACCACAGGCTGATTTTTGTGCCTTGCTGGGCTTTTAAGATGTTAAGGTTCTGTAGGTCCTATAAGCCCTTAAGAGGAAAAGCAGGACAGGTGACATACTATATTCTTCATATATAGTGTCTTCTTGCACATTCTTCTGTAGATATAAAATTCCATTTCTTTGGGTAATTGTGATTACTGATTTTTATGGAAGATTTGTGTTCGATTGTGCTTTTTGGATCTTTTGTTCTTGCTTTTACCGTAGTTAGTCAAACCTTTCATTAATATTTAATAGTACTGTGTTCTATTAATCATTATTTGTATAATTCCAGCATTTGACCTTAGAGTTTGCTTGTTCAGGTACACTTGTTCATCCTCATATTTAGCAGCACAAAAGAAGTTTGAAGTAGCAAATGACATGCATGATCTAAATGGTATTGCACTTATTCTGGTTCAACATCATTACCATGTGGACTCACTATTAGCACTTGCAGAGGCATTCAAGTTTGCAGGAGAGTACCAACGGTCTGCTGAAGCGATCGAGAAGTGCTTGTATGCATTGGAGTGTGCATGGCATCCATTATTTAATCCAATGCGTGGTGACTGCAGGCTCAAACATAGTTGTGATGCAAACAAGCCATTATTTTCAACCCTGCTCTGCCATATGCAAAACTTGGACCGGAGGGGTTGTCATCGGGCTGCCCTTGAAGTTTGTAAAATGTTACTTTCATTGGATTCGGATGACCCTGTTGGGGCTCTCTTTTGCATTGATTATTTTTCTCTAAGGTCGAAGCAGTATGAATGGTTAGAACTGTTTGCTGATCAATATGTCAGTGACAACTCGCTTTGGCTTCTTCCAAACTTTTCATTTTCTTTAGCAGTTGCACGCTTCTATCTTGACTGTGATACACTGAGGGAGCAAACTCCTGTTCAAACTGATACTGTGCCATCTATTGATGTGCTCAAGCAGGCACTCATGCTTCACCCTTTAGTTTTAAGAAAGATAGTAGACAAGGCACCTCTTAAAGATGTGGCATGGACACAAATTCTCAAGCATCCTCACTTTGCATATGCCGAAGCAGGAAGTCCCTCTCTTGAACATCTCATACAGATTTATATGGAGAAAAATTATATTATTTGGAGGTTACCTGAGTTGCAAAAGTGGTTGAAGGATGCTGCATTGCAAGTGATTCAAACAGTGAATGAGGACAAGGGTGAAGCCAAGAATTGGGCTTGTGTAAGGAAGGAAGCATTTCCATCGGATAAGAATGAGTAAGTTTATCTTTTCTTCACTTTCTACCTTGCTGGCAAACAAAAGTCTTCATGAAAAGTGGTCAGGATATTGTAGGATATGGAATATGCTTATTGACCGTAGGGTATTCAAAGTTTGAGTTACTGGCCATGTTGCCTCTTGGCAGTTTTAGGTTGGCTAGAGTTCCAAGAGATTTGAGTGACTGACCTGTATAAGACAACAGAGAATGTTATGGAGAAACTGCTTCTAAACAATCATAATCTGGTCATGAAAACTTCCTCAAGATTTGAGGGCAACTGTAGTGTAAGATGGTCATTACGACAACTCTAAAGAACTATTTGCAGAAGTATATGTTAAGAACAAATATAGGTTTTGCTAATAGAGAAGGTAAAAACTGCATATTTTAAAAAAATTCATTAGTTTCTTTAACTAGCTAATGTGGAGAACATCCAAAAAGTAACTATCTTCTAAATCAATTACTGAACAAGTTCACCTTAGGGGTTGATTTTAAGCTTCAGAACTTTTATGTGGTCATCCTAAAAGTGACTTTTTTGAAAGCTCAGATGGAGTCAAGAGTGTATTGATAATGTCAGGCACATGACTTAGATAGCGATAAAAGAAAAAAGATCTATAACTTGGGAATTCACATTTCTTGTTAATTCAGCGTCGGTCTTTAATATAAATAAACAAGAAACTGCAATGTGGCAATTTGCATTGTTTGTTATTTCAGCCCTTGACTAAATTTTTTTCATTTCTTTTGATCACAATAAATAAATGTGGCCTTATCTTTTCAGCTTGACTTTTTATTTCTGCAGCTTTGCCTGAATTTATGCACTTTGTTAGGGATTAGTTCAACTTGACTTGCAAGTTTTGTGGCTTTATCAACTTGTTGCAATTTGATTGTCTTAATTGTTGTATGCAAAGTTATGATGCTCTGCCTGGTCTTTTCCTGCTATATAACAATATTAGTGTAAATTTTGAGTCTGAAGCTTGCTAGTGGATCACATTTTGTTAACCCATTGTTGGAGTCAATTTTCAAGTTCAACAAGAGAGGAAAACCTAACTGCAAAAGCGAAGTTGGAGATTTTCATGTTTGCTCTTCAAAGAAGCTAACAATTGTTGAACATGGACTTCAAGTGTGATTTGTACCCGTGACCGCAGTTCAATAAATGGATGGGGAGGTTTCTACTCCCCCCAACCTCCGAATTTTGGGATGATTTCCTTCTACCTTCTATCTGAGCTGAAAAATAAAGAAAGAAAACTAATCTAGAACGTGCAAAAAACGAATAAGCTGAAAAACAAGGAAATAAAACTAATCGAACAGCGCAGAAAACAAATCTGATCTACTTTTGATTCGGGAGGAAAGGTTGCAAGAGAAAAGAAAATGAAAATACAGCCAAAGCCATAGTGAGGTTCAGGTTTGGTGCGATTAGCAGTTCATGAATGACCAAATAATTTCAGTGTTTGAGATCCTCAAATAATCTGCTGCAACAATGGAAAAAAAGACTAACAGGGGAAAGGAGGGCAAAGCCACTGATTTCACACATTTATGAAACAAGAACTCAGGGACACAGTTGAATCAAAATACCATGCACACTTCTCTCATTGATTTGCAATGTTTGAAGCATTTCTTACAATCTCACTCTGAAGAGTAGCTCTAGTATGCTTCAAAGGCCAAAAGACCCTTTACAATGAGCATCAAGCTCTTATTTATACTTGAAAGTGCAGCCAAAAAATGGACTACATACAATGTACCATGGTGATAACTACGAGGTGACGCATCATTCTCATGGTTCACCCTTTTGCCAAAAATAGACATGGAACGGGGCACTCCAGCATGAGCATTGTTGAGCAAGGCGTTCTCGAGAAAAACATGCATTGCATAGGAGTGGGATGTGCCCAAAGCAAAGCTTTTCTGAAGTCTCAACCTGGTCTCTTCACATCCTTCATCGCGTTTTGTGTGTCAGAACTTGGTCTGAAAGCAATTGTAGTAGTCAACTACTAGATTCTGGTGATTTGCAGGGATGTCAATCCTTATTGACAGGAGATCCTAGATGCTGCCTTATCCATTAGGACACAAAGTCTTTTGCCAGACTTCCCACATCCTGCCTAATTTGGTTGAATCATCATTCGCATAATTTCCCAGTCTGCATTGGAGGAAATCGAAGAACCATTTAATGCATCAATGTTGTCGGTCAGTTCCTTATCTGTATCTTTCTGAAGATCCTCTGCTTATGCTGCCTCCTGTTTTATCTGTTCATGTAGTTCTTCAAGTTCGCTTATAACTTCCTACAAGTTATTTAATTGAACATCCCCTTCTTTTTGTTCTTTGATGATTTCGTGAGCACATTAAGATCTGGCAACACATTTTTAATCATTTGGTTGATCTTCTTTTGTGTCTCAACAACCACTTCCTGTAATTTGGTGAGGTTCTCTTCGCAACTTTCCAACCTGCTTAGCCTATAAGGGATGATCTTAAGCTGCCCAAAAAGGGTAGCTTTGTCTGACAAACCTTGCGGGAGACGAGGATTTTGGGATTGTAATGCTTGTTGAATGATCTACTGCCCATGCTGCTGAAATTGAGAGCTTTGAGAATTGGGCGACTATTTGGGTGCAATCTGCAATCCTTGTGTCATTTGTTGAGACATCAATGTTTGCTGAACTTATTGCACCACTTGATGTAGCAGATCAATTACTGTAGGTGTGCCCAAGAGTCTAGGAGGAAGGCCAAGTTAGGGGGTATTGACTACCTTCCTATTTGGTGGCAAGTTTCATGATCTACTTGCTTGTCCTATCTGGGGATAAGGCTGCACTTGTTCTGCAACGAGATTGGGATTTTGTTGCTGTAGAATAGCTTCTGCAGGTATCATATCTGAGGCTGATGCTGGTTTATCCTCCTCTAAGTCCGAATTAACGTCCTTGATCTATGGTTCTTCTAAAGGGTGTTTTGAGTCTTGCATCCAAATGGCAATACCTGTCTTCTTTAATTTCTTATTTTGGTAAGTGAGTCGTTTGACAAGATTGTTCTCTTTTCTCGTTAAACACAATTTGGATCTCGTATTCATAAATGGAGCCAAGAAGACCTCAGAATTTGCACTGAATAGCAGCGAATTGGTTTGGCTGCTGAGGCAAGTTCACGCTCTGTGAGTGGGGCACTTCGACAAGTGGGGTGCTTGAAAATAGGGCACTCCGAGAGCGGGACGCTATGGATTTTTCTTGCGGGTCTTGTTTTGGTGTACTCCCTTGCCTTCTCTCATTGGTGCTTTTAGTCTTTCCAAAAAAACAAAAATTTCGATTCAAAGTTAAGCATGATTCTGGATTAAAGAGGAAAAATGGAGTCACCATTTGCATGAAAAATTAAGGGGTATGAAATCTGAAATGTGCAAAATATTGGTCAGTTTGGTGCATGTTAGCGAAGTGCACAAACCCCTCTTTACAGATCTGAAAATTATGTGTTTACTTGTGCAGATCTGCAAAAATACATGTGGGTGAGTTCAGATCGATTTTGTGTTGAAGTCGTACTTGTGTGTCCATTGGGCGTGCCAGAACTGTTGAACACGGAAATGGGCAAGTGCGATTTGTGCCCCTGGTCGTAGTTCAACAAGAATATATGAAAAATTAAAAAAATAATTGACTTGCATCATACAAGAAATGGTTGCAAATCATTAAAATTGAATTCTTTATTGTGTCTAAATTGTGCAAAAATAATTTGGCAATAAGAAACCTAGATGTACTTTTTCTTAAATAAAAGTTTGACATTTTGTTGGAGAGGTTAAATGGATTCTTCGTTTTCATGGAAGCTTTTATATTCACAAAATATTTACTATAATTTCAAAGAAGTAGGTATTAAAGTGGAATGAAATTCCATAATAGAACAATCTTAGACATCCTATATTAAACTTTGTAATCCTTCATTGTACATATCATCGGAGCACAATGGAATGAATAAACTGCACTTGTAGCCAGCAGTAGCTAACCATAAATAATGGCCTATAGGTAATACATCATGAGTTAATGATAGTAGGTAAAGGTAAAACTGATTGTTTAGTTAACAGCCAAGTCAGTGTGCCTCTTAGGCATATGAAGCCCTCACTTTTACTTTATGTTAGTTGAATTGTATACCTCTTGGGCACTCGATCATTTGACAAAGCTCATGGTGGCATATATCATTAACATAGTCTTCAGGACGTGCTAGAAATAGGACTAAGCTTCACCTCTGAGGGGTCTTCAATATTTTTGTACACTCTTAAATGAATATAACCATTTCTGGATATTACTTTCACTAGGGATTCCCCTAAAACAAGGAGACTACTTACACTCCTCTTAAAGTTACTACACTTCTATGGAATCTAACTAGTCCAGACTTAATTCCAAATGCTATCATTACAATGAGCAAAATTATCGTGCTCAAGAAATTGCAATTTCTACGAGCAGTCTTCTACCTAACCTTAATGAAGTTGAAAAGAGACTGTGATCCAATGGCACTGTTTAATTAAATCAACTTATAAAGACTTATTGCTATCCTATACACACATGAATATTTAAGTCAGCTATTCCACAATAATATTTATCAACTGATATGTGACATAGTTATAAGTAGAGGTGCTAATACTAGCACTGATAAGCATAGTCCAGTGCTGAAAGATAGCTTAGAGGGCTAGCTCATTCTGCTTTGTGGTCTGATCTGCTTTGTACGCATATGCATATGCTTATACACACATATATGAAGGAGCAAAAACTTATTTAGCTTCTAACAGTTTTCTTTCCATTTATATTATCACTTTTTCGTAGAATGTAACAAACATTTCTACAAATCAAATGGCATGAGCTCAACCAGTTAAATACCTTGATTTTCAAGGAGAGACCCCGGTTTGAATCTTATTAGGTGATATATGCATAATTGCCAGAAGTGTTGTTGTGCTACCACTATGTGGTCATGATGTAATACTGGAGGGGCCTGTTTCAATACCATATGAACTTTTCTACAAAATCAAAAGCCATGTCTTTAACATGAACAAACAAAAACTTGTACCATATGCATATAATTAAATTGCCAAAAGTTGAGGACTGCATATATTTAATGTGGAAGTTCATAATACATAGGAGGAGTACCAATGAATGATTCAAGTGGGAAGAAGGTCATGCTCGTCACTCTCTATGCCATACATAAATATTAAAAGATCAAGGGTTAATACAGACATATCGACAACGGGTATGAACTGTTATATTAATTCAGCTATAATGATTCAACCTGCACTGATAAAATAAAGAATTAAAAGTACAAAGTTGCCACACATTTAAGGCAATAGACTTCAGTAGAAGCACTCGTGCATCCTCAATATCCACATATTTTACATACATGATGTTAATGCGTGCTATTTGATAGTTTCCTATGTAACCTGAAGTGTATGCACTGCACTTGTGCCCTCCAATAACCAAAAATCGATGTTTGAGCCATCTAAATTCATTTTTTACTATTTCTTACTTAAAACTGGAGTTGCCACACAGAATTCTGCTATAATTCTTGGATATTCTTTTTGAATGATTTTTTGCTCCCTAGTATACATAGGTGTAGTAGGTATTGAAGCGTAAAACGGTAGCCAAACAAAAAGATGAGAGTCAATCCTTCCTTAGGGTAAGAACAGTGGGTCATTAATACATAAATATCAGCATCTATATAGGACGGAATGCTTGGTCTATTTTTTGGTATAAATCCATGTCCCACAAAGGGATTTGTTTCAGATGTCTTTGGTACAGTATTGATATCACAATTAAAGTCCACAATTTAATCTATATGATTATTCAATATATGATCGTAAGGGATGTTAGTTATAACTTGGCTTAAAGGGTATTGTTTTGTAGTGGGTTTGTCTAATTCTATATCACATCCCATGTTACTTATTGTGATTTTATTAAGTTTCATCCACAAGATTCCATAAGAGTTGGGTGATATAAAGTACTTTTATGATTCCATATATTTCTGTAATTGAGATTAATATCAATTGCTTATTGGGTTGCAGTCATTGAGTTCAAACATGAGGATGAAATTTCACTCTGTTAATTTGATTTACTTCCTTCACTTTAGATATTTGTTCCCTTGTCATCAGTATCGAAGAATAGTGTCCATACACATGGATATTTGCTTGTCCATACATCGTATGGCATAAAATGATCTAATATTTATAATGAAACTTGAAATAGGCTGCAAGTAACAAAAAATTTGGTGCAAGCAATGAGCAAGGTCATACTTTATTTTCAGCTTCTATAATGCCTTGGCATCTCACACATCAGTTCTGTCATCACTATTAGAATCTCCTAGATTAGGATGCTTAATGGCACCCTGAGCCAGTGCTATTGAATTCTTGTACCTTCCTTATCTACCCATGTTGCCTCAGCAAAATTGAAATCCTGCTGTTTTCATTATGCTCACAAATATTTAGGTGTCTTTTAATGTTGAAGATGCAAGGAACTATGAAATTGAACTACCTTCTTCAATCTCTTTTGAGGCATGTTTGTTCCTTGATAGAGTGGATAAAAGTATGTGTCGATGAATTCTGATTATCTATAGAGGAATTAACAATTTGAGACAGCAAAGTTCTGCAGCTTTACCCTAGTACATCTTTCATCACCGAAATCGTCGTTCATATGAGATGTGATGTCTATCCTCTCTTGCATTAATTTTGTTGAGACTACCCTCAGTTTTGTATCTGAATATTGATGCCAAAATTTTGTGGTCTTCTATACACTATGCTTGTTTTTGATAGCATCACAAAGCCCTTGCTTTATGTGCACACCATCAATAGGAGAAACTCTACCAGACCTATCCATGTAGTATTCTGGTTTAATTGCAAAGGCCACCAAATGGAAAGTTATATTTATGCAGTTCCACATTGTTGATTGGTGATTGAATACTGTCTGTGTAAAACTTTAGCATGTGACATCTTTGACCAGTGGCAGTCCCCCCACTTGGCCATACATGCTATCAAAAGTCCAGTAAATTTTTCTAAGAAGATGAGAATGTTTGTAAGTCATCTCTACCATGGGTTCTACTAATGACACTACATGTCTGCAAGTTGCCCACCAATCTTAGCAACTGAACACTGAAATTTTATTCCCCTAATCTTGGGTTTTATCCATGTGAACTGCTCACTGCTTGCAAGCATATTTTGAAATGGTTGCTGCTTAATGATCCTCTCAAATAACTGGAAATGCCTTGCATATCTAGGTTTGGTAGACTTTATTATTTGCTTCCTTCTTAAAGCCTACATATTACCAAGGTTGTGTGGTGGTTTCATATATATATATACATCTGTACCTCCCTCCACCAACTGTGAAATTTAATTCATCTTCTTAATGTCCTTGAATTCATTGGACTGTACGTGAATTTTAAGGACAATATAGGGTCCAAACATATGTTTGTGTTGGCACTACGCTAAATGTTTTGCCTATCTGCAAACTGCTCCTACATCAGTAACAACTTGTACGACATTGGTGTGCCAAATTTACTTCATGGCTAATTTAAGGACTTCGACTACGACTAGGATATTTCCAGAAGCAGCATCAATATTGAGGAAAGGACCCACTGAAGATGTGATAATGAATCTGACGAATGTCAACTCTCTAATATCTTTCCATCCATTCTTAACAATTGAGCACCCTGTCCTTATCCATGTTTTTCTCATCTGCTCCTTTAGCACGTTAAACTTGTCCTCCAATTGTTATCACATGGGAAGGGTGTTTTAGGAAATCTTTACATCTAGAGTCTTCCTCACCGTCTTATAAAAAGGAGAATGGATAACATTGAAGGCAACAACATTGGCTCAAAGAGGTTTGGAACAGCATCATCTACACCCTTGACTTTACATGTTATGTATTTGATCTACTAGCCTTATTTTTTAAGACGACCTTTCCTATCCAAGATGAGGCCCAAGTACAACAAAATTCATGGTATGTATGCTGTTTTTTATCATCTGATGTGACATGTTTACTAGAAAAAAGGGCGATTCTGATTTGTTTCTTATTGAAACATAATTAGTTCAGATTTGGAGGTTAATTTTCAATATATCATCACTTCATGGCCAGTGCTTGCCACCGAGGTGGGTTCTCACTTTGCAGTAATTCTTCTTAAAAGCATGGTGATGGATATTGCAGTGCAAGTCATGTGACCTGCCAAAATGTTTGCCTCAGTTTGATGGAAGCTAAGTGGCGAGTTGAAGGTGGGGCTTTGTAGGCTTAAAATGCAACTTAAGATATGGGGATAAAGCCTTGCTTGGATGAATTGCCCAACTTGTTGATTGTTCATTTTATGCCCTACATCCTCAGTGAGATTCATCCTTAATAATCAATTCTGATGTTGCTTATTTAGTTGGATGGTAGATGCATGGTTTTTGAAAAGTTCTAAAATTGCAAGCCATGTTATTGGCAATTTAAAAAGAAAAGATATTGGAGTCACTTCCTCAAAACCTGCTTCCTTGAAAAGAAACAATTGATGATCTCTCTACCATTCTGTCACACAATCAGAGCAGCAACAGGGTTTAAAAGCAAGAAGAACTGAACAATCTGCAGCAAAAAGATAAGTTTTTACAGATTTTACTTGTGGACCAATGGGCAAAAGAAGGAAAATGTCTAAAGTTTTAGTGAAGACATGGGACCTTTTTTGGTCCTCATTAACATGTCTTTAATTTCTGACTTAGGAAGCCTAACATGATCATTGGAAGGAGAGCTGGAGGGAGAACTGGTGACCATCAAAAACCCAAGCAGAAAGGGATTTTGCAGCAAAATGAATATCCACTGAAGCATGTGGAGAATTTTGATGAGTTGAAGGAGAAATTTGGGACTTGCAAGTGGAAATGCGCCTTTAGTAAATGGTAACTATGAGGATCACAACAAGAAATTTCGCTAATATTCAAAAAATCTTGTAAGAGATTGCACATGAACTTTGGGCAAATTTTTGGATGAGGAAGAGAGGACATTAATCTATGCGTTTTTTTTGTTCCAGTGATGCATGTCACAATCCTTTTAATGTTTGGTCATTATGTTAGCAAGTCATGCTGGAAGGTGTCAAAGATGCTTCTAGCAGTACAGGCCTCTGGGTTTGGAGGAGATGCACACCAAACATTATAGAAAAAAGCTTAAAGGGGAGATGTTGCAGGAACCATTTTGTTCTAATATTAGCACTATTGGAGTACTCATTTTAGATTGATGCATCAACATAGTTAAATGCCCTCCCCTCTTAATGCCTATATTTCTTGAAGGTAATTGATTTTTTAGACTAGAAGACTTGACTGCAGAGGTTCTCATTGATGCAATTAGGGTCATGGGCTTTTCCAGTATCATGCAAGTCATAGTAGACAAGGCATGAGCATGTAAGGCAAGATTTGTCATTATTGAGAGTATGTATGATCATGGCTTCTAGAGCCAAGTGTGGTTCATAGTTTGACTATTGCTTTTAAAACAATTGTGCTGGAAGTTTACTGGATTAAAGAAATTTGTCAAACTAGCGAAGAAATTGAACAACTTAAAAGAAATGAGCATCAATGCTTCAAGAATTGAAAGTGGCAGAATTCAGATTTGCATCCCATTATTCAATGTTAAAGCATGTACATAACATGAGGACATCTTTGAGTGCCATGGTGTTCAGCACCTGAAGGCAATCCAGATATGAATAGCCAGTTTCCACCTTGAAAGTCCACGTTTTTAGCCACTTGAGCTTATGCCATTTGATATGGATGTACTTTTTTTAAAGAGGAACAGCTTGTCCTTTTCAAAATTTTTAATGAGAAGGCAAATATGGTAACACTAGCTTGCTTATTACCAGGTTACAATGACAGTGCCAGGGCAGCATCAACAGGAGAATGTACTTCAGCACTAACATGAGTGCATACCATAGCCATCCTGTAGTGCCACATAATTGTGGGCTACCACATTGTTCATCTCAAGAACTCCCTTTGGCCGAGAGCCAAAATCCAAGGGGTTCTATTCCATCAAAATTTAGGTTGGAGTCGCACTTGGACTTATCCAGTTTTTGGCCCACTTAAATGCCAAGCTGTACAACCATCAAGAAGCAAGCCCAATAGGGATTGGATGTAATTCCTCATAGTGACAATCATAGTTGGAAAACTTGCAATTCGCGATAAACTCAGTTTAGGAGATTTTATTGGCAACTCGACAAACCTTGGCCAAGAAAAAAAAAGAAGAAAATGTTTTAATTGAAAAAAAAAGAAAAACTTTTTAAACAACTCTTGGAGAGCCAGAAAGTTGATTTTATATTAGATATTCATAAAAATGAGTACAATTAGAGTTCATGATCATCAAATCCAACCAAATACATCATACAAATGCAAAATTTCAAAATATAAAGCAGTTAAACTGCTTTTTGTTTTCCCCTCCTCCCTCTTGAACTAGATGGTTGGCCTTGGCTTTGAATAGGTGGTTGAATTGGAGGCTCCTCAGGTATGGGATCATCATGGTATATCTCCTCCAATCCTCTCAAATGTTGAGGATCATTACTGTTGGAGGCAGCTCCATGGACCTCACCCAAAGAATCCATCTATTTTTCCAAATGGGAAGAAGGAAAAAATGAGAAATAAGTAACTAATATAATGCCCTAGGGCCTAGCCTATATGCTTGAGAAACAACAAATAAAAAGGGAAATTTGAAAAAAAAAAAAAAAGACTAACAAAACCATAGATTTTGCCCAAAAAACCTCTGAAAAGCTTTGATTTGATCTCCAAAACTGGTTCAAATTTAGTGTTTGACATTTGATAACAGTTTGCTCACAGTTGAGATAGTTTGGGAAGTCGAATGGAGAGCTCGAGGTAGGGAGGGGCACCAGGTTTGACAAGGGCAGCAAGCGGGCAGAATGGACAACAAGAGGAAGATCTTGGGGTCGATGATGGAGATTAGGACAAGGGTAGGGTAAAACCTTTTGACCCGAGTGCTTAATCTTGGGTAAACATTTTGAAAGGCAAGCAAAAATTCTCAGAGAGGTGCTTCAACCTACAACCGTCGAACGAAAAACTGCAAATCCTGGATGCCCTAGCAGACCTAGTAGTTGAACAAGCAGAGTTATCTTTGGTTGGGAAATTCGTTGGAGTGCGACCAGGGTTGGAAGAGATTAGGAAATGGGCAGTAGGGAAGTGGAAACCCTTGGGTCATATGGACATTGTAGCCCTACCACGAGGGTTTTTTTGGGTCAAATTGAACTGTCCGATGGACTATGACAGAATCCTCCAAGGAGGCCCATGGTTCTATGGGAGAAGAGGGCTTTTTTTATGGAAATGGAGCCCTAATTTTGACCCTTTCTCGCAATGCATTGATGTAGCTCCGGTCTGGATTCGTCTCCTTGGGCTTTCGATTCACTTTTGGCATGAAGAGATTTTAGCGGGCGTGGCGAGAAATATAGGACAGTTACTTGCGATGGATCCGACAACCTTAGCCTAGTCGAGAATGCTCTTTGCAAGAATTTGTGTAAATGTGGACCTGAATCAGGAACTCCCCAAATCTATAAAATTGATTTCTAAGTATGGATCCTGGAACCAAATCATAGAATATGAAAATTTGATGGTTAAGTGTGGGGTTTGTAAAAAGGAAGGACATCCAAGTGTCGCATGCAATGCACACAAGAAGAATTTTCATGGTAAGCGTAAATGGGTTTGGAAGCAAGTTAGTTTGGAAGCAAGTTGCTCCGGGTCAAGAAGCTGAGATTTCAACGGAGGGTTTTCAAAAGGCAGCTTTGGAAGGAAGGGCAAAAAAGTAGGTGATAGGATCAGGAGATCAAGAGACAATAGAGGAAGGAGCAATGGAGGATCTCGATAAGGAGGTACGTGAATTATCCCTAAACCCTAATGAGTTGAATAGTAATATTTCTCTATAAAATATATTCTCATGTTTAAATGTTATTGAAGAGCTACCAGACTATTTTGATATCTAACTAATTGAAACCTTGATAGGGGGAAGGAAGGAGAGAGTAAAAAACAATCCTTAGATAATGAAATCCAAATAGAACCCAAACAGTCTGATGGAAAGTTGGAGAAGGTTGTGAGAGAAAATGCAAGAGGCAAACACCAAGATGTTTCAACTCAGAATAGAGTGACCCGAAGTCATTCCAAAGGGACAGCTGATATGGGGGGTGAGCCAGGACCAGGTAGACCATCAGTTGTTACTATTCAGAAGGAAACTGCCAGGGAGGTGGTCGATGGCACTCAAGCAACTTTAAATTTTGGAGGGGGGAAGAAGAATCCCACCAAAATGAAGAGATGAAAATTTTATCTTGGAACATTAGGGGCCTTAATGCCCCTTCAAAACACCATTTGGTGTATACCCTTAGAAGAGAAAATAATCTAGATATTTTTTTGTTACAAGAAACAAAACTAGACCATATTAAAATTGATAGGATTCAGAATGTAATTTGGAAAGAGGTAGGTTGGGAATGCAGCCAAGCGGTAGGAGCTTCAGGAGGGCTCATGTGTTTATGGGACAGGAAAAATATTGAGGGTAGGTTAGTTGTAAGTACAAGATGGTCAGTTACAATTTTTTTCCACAATCTAAACAACAAGCAAAATTGGATCCTAACCAATGTGTACGCCCCTAATACAACAGCTGGAAGAAGGTAGTTATGGTCTGACCTGAGTCCAGATGAGAGAAGCATTTAAGGGACTACCTTGGATTCTAGTAAGAGATTTTAATACTCCTCTAAACCCTTCAGACAAGAGAGGAGGATCTTCCACCCTTTCAAAAGGAATGCAAGATTTTAGAGACTTTGTCAATGGTAATGAATTGATGGATGTAGAGCTCAGAAGAATACCTTATACTTGGAGTAATAGAAGATTAGGAGATCAACTCATTCAGATTCGATTAGATAGGGTGTTAATTTCACAGGAGGGGTTGACCATTTTTGGTGATTCCACACTCACTGCAATCCCAAAGATTGGGTCAGACCATAACCCGATCATCTGGGAAATTTTAGATGAAGGAAGTACAACAACCCTTTTAGGTTTGAATTAATGTGGCTGAAACATAAGGATTTTGGCTCCAAAATTGAGGAATGGTGGTAGAAAGATTTTTCAGGACCCAAACTTAATCAGATAGCAGGAAAATTAAGATATATCAAGCAAAATCTTAAGGTGTGGAATAGAGTGGTGTTTGGAAACCTTTTTAAGAGGAAATCTGAAGTGAAAGAGCAGTTAATAGAACTAGAGATCAAGTTGAATCAAGGGAATCTCACAGAGGAAATTAGACAACAAGAGAAGGAGCTTCTTGCAGAATACCATAATATCTTAGCTAGTGAGGAAGTTCATTGGAAACAAAAGTCTAGGATCAGATGGTTGAAGGAAGGGGACCATAATACAAAGTTTTTCCATGTTTCTACTCTCCATCACAGAAGCTGCAACAAGATCAAGGAAGTTGTTAAACAAGATGGATCAGTAGTCAATAAGCTTGATGATATCCGGGAGGAGGTAGTGAATTACTTCAAGGATCTCTTAGGAACTCAGGAGGAGGAAGATCTAGAAGCAATGGAGACTATGCTTAATCATATCCCCCATCTCATACAGGATAATTTGAATGATTATCTTTCCAGCCCTTTCATTGAAGAGGAGATTAGGAAGGTAGTTTTTGATTTGGGAGGTGATAAAGCGCTAGGGCCAGATGGTTTTCCAACAACTTTCTTTCAACATTTTTAGCATTTGGTGGGCAAGGATGTGGTGGAAGCTATTAAGGAGGTGCAAGAAACTCATTTTATCCCTACAGATGTCAACTCCACTTTTCTAGCACTGATCCCTAAATCTGTAGGGGCTAGAGACTTTACACAGTTTAGACCAATAAGTCTCTACAATACCTTATACAAGATCCTGTCAAAAACATTAGCTTATAGGATTAAAACAATTTTGCCCTTCATTATTGATGTTAACCAAGGGGGTTTCATTAAAGGTAGGCAAATCTTGGATGGAATAGTCATAGTTCATGAGGTTATACACTCAATGGATAGAAGTGAGGAGGCTGGAATGTTGTTAAAATTGGATATGAATAAGGTGTATGATCGAGTCTCTTGGGAGTTTTTGGCAAGGATCTTAAAAAGTTTGGTTTCAATGAGAACTGGATAAAACTGACTATGAACTGCATCTCCACAGCCAAGTTCTCAGTTTTGGTAAACGGAGCAGCAACAGGATACTTCAGCAGCAATCATGGAATTCATCAGGGAGATCCTTTATCCCCATATCTTTTCATTATTCTTGCAGAGGCCTTAGGTCATTCCTTGGTAGCAATGGTCTCTAAAGGAAGTCTAGGAGGTTTCAAGGTGGCTCCTTCGATGGATCTGATATCTCATCAACAATTTGTTGATGATACTATAATTGTGTCCAAAGCCTTTGTCCCTCAAGCTAAGGAAATTAAACATATCCTAGACAATTATGAATAGGCAGCAGGGTAGAAAGTTAATTTCAATAAGAGTAAGGTCTACTTTCTAAATACTTCGAAGCCTAGACAAAGAAGTATTAAGAGAATTTTTGGCTGTGATATTGGTGAACTCCCCTCTTCTTACTTGGGAATGCCACTCTTTAAAGGAAGAATGAAATCTGAGATGTGGAACCCAATCATAGAAAGGTTTGCAAAAAAGTTAGCTGGTTGGAGAGGTAATTTATTGAGTCAGGCAAGGAAAGCACAACTAGTCCAATCCACCTTGCAGAGCATTCCCATCTACTTTATGTCAGTTTTCAAGATTCCTTCCGTTATTAGAGATAAATTAGAACAGATCCAAAGATCATTTTTATGGTCTGGGTCGGAGGATAAAAAATGCTTGTCCTTAGTAAATTGGGATCAAGTATGTTCTAAAAATGAATATGGAGGTTTAGGCTTCAAACGCCTAAAATTATTGAATGAGGCCTTAATTGGTAAGATGGGATGGAAGTTGATTAATAATGATCAGCTGGGCTGGGTAAAGATTTTGAAGGTAAAATACCTAAGAAATAATAAATATTTCTTAAGTTCAGAAGATCTGCCCAAGGGGTCTACATTTTGGAATAGTCTAATGCATAGCAGAGACCTTTTGAAGAAAGGCTCAAGATGGAGGATTGGTAATGGGGAGAAAGTGGATTTTTGGAAGGATAGTTGGTTGACAAACCAGCCCCTCGAGTATGACATTGAGTTGCAACCCATTAGACAATATTTGTCAGAAAGAATGGGTGAAAAGGTGAAGGATTTTCTTATTTTGAATTCTGAGAGAACTAGTTGGAAAGATGTTAGGTTGGAAGGGTTGAATGAAGAATAGAAGAAAGCAGCTCACAAACTCTTTAACCTACTCAAGGTTTTCCCTCTGAAGCCTAAGGGTAGTAATGACTCTCTGGTTTGGAGTAAAGAAAGCAAAGGGGGCTATTCGGTTAAATCAGGCTATTCCCTATTGGAGAAGGAGGGAGTTGGTTGGCTCCCGGTTAAGAAGATTTGGATTAAAAACTTGATTCCCAAGATTACCTTTTTCTTTTGGCTGTCTGTTCAAAATAGGATTTTAACCATTGATAATCTTTGTAAAAGGGGCTTTCAAATTGTAAACAGGTGTGCTCTGTGTAAAAATGCTTTGGAAACAGTTCAACATCTCTTTTTGGATTGTGTGTTTTCATCTGAAGTCTTCAATTCTTTACTCCAAAAGTTCTTGGTCTCATGGGTGAAGCCTAACAATATAGTGGATCTATGTTTACAATGGAACTCACCCTTTAAGAGTAAGAGCTTGAGTGTTTTGTGGCATTTTTGTCTTCCACATTTTTTATGGGGGATATGGAGAGAGCGCAATAATCAAATTTTCAAGGGCAGAAAGCGAGATGTTTCTTTGATTAGTTTAAGGGTTGGGAATGCCTTAGAGGAGAACTTTAAAGCTTCCTTAAAGATTCCAAAAGAAGACCTCAATTTAGGAATCCCAATCCTTCAAGATTGGCAAGCAATCAATATATCTCCTCAATCTCCTTTGAAGCCTACTAGAGGTAATGTGAATTGGGAAATGCCTCCAAAAGACTGGGTAAAGCTTAATTTTGATGGAGCTTCAAAAGGGAATCCGGGAGCTGCTGGAGCAGGGGGGTAATAAGAGATGAGATAGGTGAATTTTTGTTAGCCTATGTTGAACCTCTTGGCACCCAGACTAATCATTTTGTGGAGGCAAGAGCTCTCCTGCTGGGCACTCACTTGTTAGTGCAAATGAAAGCAAGGAATGTCATAATTGAAGGTGATTCATTGAATATAGTGAAATCCCTCAAAGAAGAATAGGAAGTGAGTTGGACAATAGCAGAGATGATTGATGAATGCAGAGTGAACTTAACACAACTCAATTCTGTCAGAATTCAACATATCTATCGAGAAGGGAATGGAGCTGCAGATGTTATGGCCAATATTGGAGTTTCATTGGAAGAGAGTAGAACCTGGACAGATAATTTTCCCCAATCATTGTAGGAGATAGGGGTAAAGGAGAAAATAAGGAATGTACCCTTGATGGAGCAGCATGGAATGAGCAGATTGGATAATGCTCACACAGATGATGGGAACTAGCAAGATTGGGGCAGCCCAACTGTAGCTGACCGTGAATGAGGAAGGATATGTAGTTGAAGTGAAGAAACAAATGTTTTTTTGTGTTGTTGTGGTATGGTCCTGACTGTTTCTTACGTAGTTTGTTGTTTGGTTTGTATTTGGTTGTGTTTTGATCAGATTATAGTTTAGTTCACCGCCAGTCTGTGTTTGTAAGGGTGGTTTTGTAAAGGTCAGCAAGTTTTGTAGCTGATAGGTGGTTTTTTGTTGGCTTTTTGTGTTGAATGGTATATATTTTTGGCTTCTTGTAAGGGTTTGGGGACCCTAAAACCCCTTCCTACCATAATAAAAATAATAATTTGCTCATAGTTGAAAAGAAGAAAAAATGCAAAAATGGGGCTAAATGGCCTTTTAAAAATAATTATGCAAGTTTTGCCGAGTTTCTTGTGAGAAAATGGCAAGAAAACAATCAAAATATCGCCATGAGTCATGATTTTCTCGGGGCTAAGAAAAAAAAAAAATTGCCACCTGCACGAAATTGCAAGAAACCAACGATTTTTCTAACTATGGTTACGATGACTCATTTCTTATTGCTAGATTATGCCCATTGTGGTTGAGGAATAAGTTGTCTTATGCAAAGGCCAACAATCTTGTATTTTTTCATAGGGATCTCTGTTTCCTTTCCTGTTTCAAATATGAGTACAGAGAAGGGTGCACAGAGTTGTCTACTGTGAATATCGAATATGCTCTTGGAGGGTCTTGGATCCTACGTCATATATTGGGACTTTGGACCCCTCCATTGGAGGGTCTACTCCCAATTCAAGGTGCAGAATTGGGGATTCTGGGCCTTTTGGTTGGATGAGAACAACAGTCTTTCTATCTCCTTGCTTGTGGAAGGAGGAATTTTCTCTACTTGCCAGTGAGGGAATTCTCTCCCCTTCCCTCGAAGATGAATATTTTCTTTTGCTTGAAGAAGGCTTGGGGTGGAGGTTAGTGAGGTAGGATATCCCTTTGTTTGATCGAGCTTTGATGGAGGAGCCTGCCTTTACTGAAGGATTTTCTCTTTGCTTACAAATAAGGGTTGAGGTTTACTGAGGGGAGGTTTGTTGAGGTGCTCCTCACTTTGTTCGGCCTGGGGCAGAGACTCGATCCACCTCTGTCGCTCTCTCTTTAGGAGAAAGGAGATGGTGGTGACAGTTTGCGCAATTGTCTCTTTCTTTGGGGAGCGGAGGTAATAGAGGCAATGAAGACAAAGGAGACAACCCACCCATCATCTCTTTTCCCTTTCGAAGGAAGCAGAGACTTGCAGTTGATCTTTGCCCCCTATAGTTTTTCTTTGCTTGCAATCGGGCTCAGGAAGAACTGCCCTCCTTGCCTAGTGAGGAAATCGTCTCCTTCGACCGGATTTTCTCTTCACTTGCCTTCGAGCACTAGCAAATCGAAGCCCTCGACCTTGAAGAATGAGGTAGCTTGAAGAAGGCCTAGTGTGAACTTTGCCCCTAGAAGGTAAGGAGTTTTTGCTTGATGCCAGGCTTGGGTAGAACATAGCCCCTTGCCTTACCCAAGTTATGTAGCGTAAAGACGATGCGGGGGAAATCCCTACACGCGCAGGCATGCACGTTGCCTAAAGGTCAGTTATTTTACTTCATTTCATTCGGTAACCTCCGTCCGGTATACCTCACTACGGTTACGTCCATTCAATAAAATAACTATTGTTTGACATTGTATTGCTATTGCTATCTCGACAAAATAGAGAGGGCTACCCCATTGATAAAGAGCAAAAAAAATGGCCTTATTATGCTTAAAGTTTCAAGCTTTTATGAAATGATGAAAGAACATAAACATCTACCTGGCACCAACAACTACCTTTAGAATATGAGCTGCATCCAAGGGAGAATACAAGGTGGGATCCATTGATCTCTTTAGTGGTCTCCCAAGTATATATTATATTAGAGTGGACAAGATTTTTTTAATTCATTGAACAAAACCTGTTCCTCTTTAAGGTCGTTTATGACATAGGACAGTGGAGACACTATAATTAATGAGGGTAATCCCCCCATTTTTAGAGTTGGTCAACTTGTAACAACTGGCAAGATAAGATAGATCGACCCTGAGGCTCTCTATATTCTCACTCGCTATGTAGTAGCGAGGCAGGGCAATAGGTCATCATAGCTTCAATCTCTCTCTATGATAGACAAGGTAGGCTTCTTTCTGTGGTGGTTGGGTGAACTACTAATTCGTGAGGGAGGAGAAAGCATCGAATAGCAGGACTCAACCTATACGATCAATCCCAAGATTTAGTCATGAGATCTTCCATCATGGCATAGAGGAGGAGTTGGAAAATAGATAGAGAGCACTCACCCAAGTGTTGTGTTATCATAGAGGCCCGCTCACCCTTCCATATTCCAAAGGCAAGGTGAAGCCCCAAGATCTGTTGCCCTTTTAAAATAAAGAGAGGCAAGAGTTGCTTTCTTTAATAACCCCCCAAAAATGGATAACTAGTTGAATCGATAAAGGACTTTTAAGGTTAGTTAAGAGTAATATTCTCCACGATCCACCAACCAAAGTCATGCCTTTAAGAGTCCATTCCCTTAGTCCTATAGTCCCCATGGCATCATCCCTTGGTCCTATAGTTTGCATGGCTTAAGAGGTGAATGGAATGATAGTTTAGGGAGAAGGAATAAGATATGATACCAGAACCTACCTCTTTTCTCTATTAAGTGCTTGAGTTGTAGAATATGCCAAATATTGGACTGGCCCAGCTCTCTATTTTAAAAGGGTCGCTCTTATTCCCGGGTCATAAGGCTATGTAGCTCACTACTTCTTGGAAGTGGGGAAATCAGATTGAAGAACACTTTTGGATAAGCAAAAAATTTAAAGAGCCTCCATCAATAAACCTTACCTTTAGAAGGAGAGAGCAGGACTTCCATCAATCAAATAATTAGATCACCAAATTTTTAAAGAGCTTATGTTTCAAAGAAAGATGTCATTGTAGGCTTTTATCTTCAATAAGATGAGCCTATTAAAATATAGGGGAGAGGAGAGGTTAATTTCAAATTCGTAATATCCAATGCTTTAAGTTCTAAGGCATGGGGAAACTATCATGTAAGTAAGGGATTTATTAGCTTCCTTCCAAAGCTTTAGATAGGGATAGAGAGCAAACCACCCTCCCCTTGGCTTTTAAAGGTAAAGGCTAGGCTTAAATAATAGCTCAACTCACTCAATACCACCACTTGCTTATGGGTGCGAGGGCTCTACCTTGCATGAGGATAGAGAGCGATAGAATCAGATAAAAATGGAAGGATAATTGTTGTTGAATTAGCTAGCAATGCTTTAAAATTTTGATCTAAAGCTTTTAAAGACCGTTTATGATTGACAAGGGGCTTGTAGTAGATCTTTTAAGAGCTCGGACTGGTCACCCCTTTTAAAATAAAGAGAGGTGGCTAAGTTAGCTCAACTCGAATTAGTTCTTGGTTTTTTTTGTGCTGGGCACGATGTCTCGGAGTTGTGTTTGGCATATCGACTCATTTAGTCAGAAAAGGGAGTAAACCTTGTGTGTCCAACGCAGTATATAATATGGAATATGGAATTCAGATCACTCTACCTTATTTCAATAGAGTAATGGGGCTTTAATGCACTTATTTTTTAATTAGAAAGAGCTTTTCCCTTTTGCTTTACCTTTTAAATGGTGGGGGTGGGGGAGGGACCCCATGTTTGAAAAGGGCATCCATAACCAAAACTCTCCTTTCTTAAATAGGGAGGGCTGCTTCTATTCCACGATATAGCAAGGAAGTGGGAGGTCCAAGAAGAAAATATATTCTCTAGCTCTTTTATATTTTAAGAGGCAAAAAAAGAACATGAATGGGCATACGACTCCAACTATGCCTATAGCTATTCCCATATATATCCATGTCATTACCAACTACAACATCGATAAGAGATATGTTGATCTCATTGCCAACTACGACATAGCTTCTACACCCTTTCAATTCCCTAGTTCTCGTCTTGGAGTGATTGGATATGGATATTTCTAGCACCAACCTTCAAATCAAAAAGTGCACTTTCATTTCATCTTCAACTGTTGTGTATCATGAAGTTGACTATCCCCAATTTATTTAAAAGCCTAGGATGGGTGGGATGAGATGAAAGATTCATTTCAACTGATTCAGTGGGAAAGTAGGTGGGTGTGCTCTTTATCACCCCTAGAATATCACTCCTAGGCTTTTAAATTACCTTGCCTCTCCCTTTAATATGAAGTCGCTTAAAAAAGGCTTCAAATCTTAAAAAATCACTTCTAATGTTGTCCTTTTTAAAACATGGGGGTGCTCCCTCCCACCTTTAGAACTTTAAGTGATCTCCCACTTTTTGGTATGATAGGGATTGAACCTGTTGAACACCAATACCATGGTTGTTGTTTTCTAAAGAATAAAAAGATAAAACTTCCCCCTTGGACGAGTGGAGAGGTTGTACAAAAACCTGACTCAACTATGTTCCTAGTGTACTATCCCCTCTAATGCACTTGTTTGTTGATCTGAATTTGCCACTTTCAATAGAAGGTTGATAGAGTAGCGAGTTCTTGTCTAGGGCACCTTTGAATGAATTGCCTAACAATCACCTTTTCATCTAAGGTCACCATATAGTATGCATTTCACTTAGGTTGGGTTTTTTATTTACCTCATCTTTATAATACCCCATGCAGTGTGGGGATAAGCTACTTTCTAAAGGAATTTATCCGGCTCTCCCTTTTAAAGATCTCTTACCCAGAAAATGTGAGTGAGGTGGACCTGTTTAAAAGGGTGGAACTGTATATTGGATAATGAGAGTACTTGATTTGATTTTTAGAGGGCGTGCTAGGATTTTAAATAAATTGGTCACTAGATAGAAGAATATTTTCTCAGGACTTAGCTTGGTGACTTAAATCCTCTCTATTTTAAAATGGGAAGGCTCTTTAAAAAACTGCTCTCTATTTTAAATGCAACACCATAATTAGTTGGATAAGGAGAGGGAGGGGCCCAAGTGTAGCTAATCAGTCCACCTTTGGGTACTAAGAATGAAGAAATCGATAATCCATTCGATCTATTAGGGGCAAGCCTTTTAAAAGAGGGGGCACTTTAATATAAATGACCAATGAACAACAAATTCCAGATGGACTAGCTCTAAAGGCTTTCCAACTAACCAACTAGCTTTGAGGGCTTTAATTTAAGAGGTCACTCACCCCTTTTAATAAAGAGGAGAGCGTTCATTCATGAGATAAGAACATTGCATTCCTCTCTTATTACAGAGTAGAGATAAGTTAACCACTCAATTATCCTATCACGTATATAATAGAGATGCTTAATCTTCTTTTGGGTGAACCTTTAAAACTTTGAGCTTCTTTAATTCATTCACTAATCTTTGTGGTTTCATTCACGTTAGTAGGGAATCAAAAATCAATTTGTTCATAGTTCAATATTCGATCTTTGCCCCTCCTCACACCTTTAGGTTTCGTTCCTTTAGAATTTTTAGAAGGACTAAGACCCCCTTCCCTTTAATAATAGAGAAAGAGGGTACAACTTTAATTTTAAAAGCTCTCCTTTTATATAAGCTCCACTACCTCTCACCTCACCCCACCTCACTAAGAAAGGAGGAAAGCTGATTGAGAAGCACCTACCCCACTTACTAATAATAGAAGACTCAACTTTGATTTAAATTTGCTCTCTATTCAAGGGCCTTTAAAAATAGAGAGGGAGACTCAACCCAAACAAAGATGATTAATCCTTTTAAAGGTTTTATTGTTGGGTGTGTTTTTTGCCCCTACTAGGACATGGTAGAATCAAGCATTCTCTAACACCATTAATAACAACCAACAAATTATAGTTATAGCAGGCAATCAACTTTGATAGCAAGAAAAGCTCCTTCCTCTCCCAACCTCCCCATCATGAGATAGGAACTAGTCCATGCATGAAGAGCTAACAATGCTCTTTTCATTTAATTGGTCAAAAAAATAAAGGGCCTCTCTATAAATTTTATTGAACTTCTCTGCTTGTCATTCCCATGGATATGAGATATTTAATGGGATAGTCGATTCAAGGAACTCCAAGCACCAATGAAAAGTTCAAAAACAAAATTCTGTGCAAGCAGAAAACACAATAACAGAGAAAAACAGTAACAATTTTACGTGAAAACCTGCAATGTGCAGAAAAACCACGGGGCAATGGCAGCTTGATATTTATATTTGGCAAATTACATTCAATCAACATTTACATGCAACGTCATCCCCTTTTTGAAAAACAAATGTTCGTCTCTCCCAAAGAAAGTCCAAAAAACTTTAGTTCTCTCCAAAGAAATCCAAAAACTGTTGTCCTCTTCCAAAGAAGACTCCAAAAAACTATTCTTCCTCTCCCAAAAAACTTCAAAAACTGTTCTCTCCATAAGCTGCACACCAGCACCTCTCCTAAAACATGAATCTATATTGACTTCACCTCCTAACATTCTCCCACTTAAGTCGATATACAAAATTCGCCTATGTCCATCCAAGTCCAATGCCCAATGCTCTCCCTTATCACATTTCAGCAAGCCCAAAGAACTCACCACTCAAACTTCTCCTTGACCTTATAAGCATATCTCAGATCACTATGTCGATTCTCAACAACCTACTCTTCCACCACATTCTATAAAGTGGTACTTACATCAAGTGTTCTATCATGAATGTTGGTCTCACTACTAAAACACTTGCTATCACAATCAACGTAATTCCCCATACCTTGAAGTCACCCAACAATCTTCTTTGTGCATGAGTTCTCAATATATTCTACTTCATGGTTGATAAACCACCACAAATTGCAACTAAAGCCCAACTCACAGCACCAAAAGAGTAAAATATCTAGTGGACCTCCCATCTCTATTCCACCATAATCAGAATCCACAAAACCTTTAACTCAAACTATCTGATCCGTAAAATACACACAAGTGCCTCTAAATATCAATATCCACTATCGCATTCCAATGCTCCTACCAATCCATGTAGTACTACTCCCACTGGGCAATATCTCTCTCACCATGGCATACATGAGTCTCCTACCTGATAATACATACACAGACATCTGTCTCTCCTTTCTAGGACACGTGAAAAATAAGTTAAAAATGGGTATAATGATTCCATGAAGCCAAAATCTCTATATATGACTGACTAACCAATCTTCTTCCTCTGTCCTTTATCTCATCCCTAAAATTTGGTTCTCCTAAATCCTTCATTCAAATGTCCTACAAATACATCAATGATTCTTCATGGCCAACCAACAATCATCAACATACAACAACAAAATATAAAACTGCCATCATAAACCCTATAGTATTATATACAATCCAACCACTCAAACCTTGCTCTCATGAAGTTAATTCACCACATCCTTGTAACCCATACAAACTCATAAACCAAATCTCTTCCTCTCTTCATAGCCTCAGGCTGATCCAGATAAAATCCTCCTCAAATACCATCAAGAAAGATACATCAAGCTGCTCATCTAAAATACTACAATCAAGTAAACTCTAATATAGTCATCTTCACAAAAAAAATATAAAACAAACCACTTTGCACATAGCCTTGCAACCAAGCAGATAGCTTCCAACAACCCATCCTGTTCTTACTGTAAACCCACTGTCCAAAACCTTCTCCAGTGAGATCCACAATTCCAGTATCTTGTGAATGCCTCATCCTCCTCCATGATCCTCCACCCATCTCGGACTCTCTAGCTTCCTGAAATGAACTAGCTCACCATCATCTAACAAAGCAAAAAGACTATAAACATAGAACACCTTCGACACTTGTGGACTGTAATCTCAAACCCAAGGTATGTTGATGTGGCTCTCGATCTTGTATGTGCTGCTCTACTGTGTCTACATGCTGTCAAAAAATTCAGCATGCTGTTCAAAAATTTACATCTGATCATCATCTCGTCATTCTACTAAGTACAACATTATTTGTACTCCTCCTTTGCATGATCATAAAAATAACATCTCCTAATAAACCTGTGGATAATCCAAAACCCTATGCATCTCCATAGCCGAAAAAACACATGCTACTAGTCAAGTTGACCCTTAGGACATGGCAAATCATACACAAAGTACGCAAATAGAGTAATAAAGCTACCACACCAAACTCCTCGAATCTATCCATCCAACAGTTAGTGACTAATAGTAAAAAATAACAACCCAGAACCATCCAACATGGATGAATCTGCATGTTCCATGATGTGCATCATCCCTCAACCCCACCATTTGTTGAGTATATACATTACGTCTAATCCTCTTGCTACAAAATACAAATCCTGAGCAAATCACCCCATATTGACCCAGACATAAAACAACTCCAAACTCTCTACTCAGTTAACTCTAATTCTCAAAGCTTCCACTTATAGAAAATAAACCACACTCTCAATAATCACTATAAAATTCAGAAAAAATGCACCATTTAAGACGATGGACTGTCCAAATAGATCCAAATGTAAATAGAAAAAAACTCACCAGGCTTCAAAAAGACCTCGTACCAAAAATACCCACACAATAAAAAGACTAATCCCAACAACCTCTCATGCAGAATCAGACCTCACTCATATGCCTAGCGTTATGCCATACAACATCTGAACATAATTGTCATTCACCGACCATAAAGAAAGTCCCATAAGACTCCTGCTACAATAGCACTAGTAATTGCAAAAGAAACACAAAATACCTACTACCATCATCTTGATTAGCAAACTTCGCAACGGCCATTCTCATCCAAACATCCTTCTCTCCACGTCCAACCTAATCCTTAGTCCCCTCTTCCCACATTTCTAGGGTATCATCACCCAATACCTTCCCACCCTATATGACCTTCCCACAAGCGACCCCATCACAAGTAAGCTCCGAATAGTGATGTCATCACCAAAATCCCGCCCGGAGGGAACAATTAGTATACCCCTCATCCTCCATCTTCCATTATTACCCGAAATTAAACCATTTAGTATTGTCCGATAACCCTCCTTCATCCTTAGAAGTTTTTAGAAACCTTATTTGTGCAATCGCCAAACTTCAACTTCTTCCAAGGCTTCCCGGTCTTTCTTCCACATCAAGATCCCAGCAATGAAACCCTTCCATCCCTCCCCTCCTCATATTTCACCTTGTTACCCACCCTTCAAGGCTACTGGCATTTGCACAACCTCCACCTCACTTCCATAGGCATCCCCCACAAACTCACCACTTACACTCCCATGTAGCTCCCATCCCACCCTGCCATACTAAAAAACAACCCACCACCAACCCAAATCGGAAACCCACGAAACCAGGCAACCATCTTTATACCAACACACACATTTTACACAAGGTCATTCCCCTTTATAAAACATTATTTCCTCCAAGGATCCAAAACCTTCCTCTCCAACCAAACCTCCCTTCCAAGAAACTCCAAACCGTTCCCTCTCAAGGAAACCCACTGTTCCTCTCCAAGCACCCCACACCCCGCACAATTATATACTTCACCTCCTAACAAGAAAAGTTCACTAATCATGATGATAGAACCACCGGATTGACCTCTCAAGATATAAAAGCACTCGCTTGAAGTTTTAAAGAGGAAACAAGCTTTTGAAAAGGAGGGAGAGGTACTCGACCGCTCGACCGGATCCCTTTTAAATCAACCTTAAGCACTCGACCCATGGATCAGGAGAGCATCAACTTCCCTTCTCGTCAAATTGTTTTTTCGGAACAACACATTTGTATAGAGTGACAACGCTTCCATTCCAAGCTCTTGCGAATGGCCGGTTTTCACCTCTGCTGTTTTTTCGGCGGATATTTAAAGCCAGCTAAACCTTTTCGGATCGATCTCCTAAACCTCCCCTCCCTTAAGAGTGCATGAAGAAATGGGAAGGTGGTGAAGGCTGGCGGAGTGTCCGGCGGAGGGGGAGATCGACCTTAATTAAAAGCTTTTGGATGAGCACCCTAAAATTCAAAGCTTTCCTTCCTGAGTCCTCTCTATATAAAACAATACTCAACTTAAAAGCTTTGTAACTTAATTAGGGAGAGGATTTAAATGCTTCCCACCAACTCCAAGATTTAACCTGCTTCAAAAAAACGGTCCATTACTTTTAAAAGAGCTAAAACCTTTTTCTAAATTCTTGCGAAGCTTGCTTTCACCAAGCTTCCCGAAAATTTTGAATTTAAAAGTGAGCGAGCGGATATTTCTTTTATTAGAACGATTAAGCGTTGATTAATTTAATAAAGAGCGCTTTCTCTATTTAAAAAGGGCTTTAAGGATGCTTGCTTTATATTCTCTTAAGCTCTTGAGAGGAAGCGAGCAGGCTTAAAATAGAAAGCTTAAAACTAAAAGCTTTTAAAGCTCTCTATCTGATATTAAAGGAGAGGGCCCTCTTAAAACTAAAAAAGAAGCGAGCGCTTTTATTTATTCGCTTTTATTTCCGGATTATGGATAGAGAGCTCTTAAAGCTCGACTTTCAAGCTTTTCATGCTCTGCTCGACTTAGGGGAAAACCCTTAAAAGCCCCCAAAAGCTCTTAAGCAGAACGACCCCAGATAGATGCTGCGACTAGGGGATTGGGATACGGGGAACAATAGCTCATTTGTTCACTTGGCGCCAGGTCTTGATCTCCCGCTTATTAAATAGAAAAGGGCTATTATATTAAAGATAAAAGCGCTCTCTCTTCTCAAAAAAAGGATAGAGGGCCCGCTCTTCAAGCTTACGCTTTTACCCCCCCTTCCCGCCCTCCCTCTGCCTTCCCCTCACTTCCCAATGACTAGACGAAAGAGCTTTATTTATTCATGATGCTCCGACCTCGCCGGGACCAAACCTCCGTGGATAATCAAATGGGCTATCACCATAGAGAGCGGCCGGATCCTCCAATCTTTCTCATGCTGCTAGCCTTAAAATTCAAAGGTTGGAAAAGCCTTAACGAGCAAGCCGAAGGGGGGCTTAATACCAACCACTGGAAAGGAAGAAGCCAACCACTGAAAAGGAAGAAGCCAACCACTGAAAGGGAAGAAGCCAACCACTGAAAAGAAAGGAGTGAATGCGGCCGGGGAAAGGAAGCGGATAGTTACAGGTCGGGCTCCCGTTATAGAGGCTCCCGTTATAGAGGCTCCCGAACCTTTAGAAAAAGAGCTAAAGGTTCGGAAGCTAAAGGTTCGGGCTGGTTCGGGAGCTAAAGGTTCGGTGGTCGCCAGGAATCTCTCTTTTTCTAAAGGTTCGGTGGTCGTCAGGGAATACTAGGGGCGGGAGGAACATAGACTATAAAAAACAGCAGAAGAGCGCGCTCTTACTATTCTCTGGCAGACATTACTCTCTATGATTTAGGGGCGGTGGGCCTTAAAATATTAAAAGGGAGGGAAGGTGGTTCGGTTTGGTCTCGGATGGGAAGTGAACCTCTCCATAATCCCAAGGAGTTTGCCTTGGAATTATAGATAGGCACTTCATTACAGCGGGCAGGCGGCATGCATTTACACAGTTCACATAGCACCCCTTTCAAAATAGAGAGATAGTCCTCTTCAGAAGATCGATCGGAACCTTAAAATCGATAGGGTAAGTAATTGATTGAGCTGATATGCTGGGGGCCCGGATACTTTCCACTTCCCCTCCTCCTCTCTATTTTAAAATGGGGATACGTTTAAACATCCACACCAGTTGATAGTTCCGAGGCCTAGTCACTAGTTATCAAAGCATAGTTGTCGGCTTGCCCAGTTGTAAGAAAGCGAGCATAGTTGATAGTTGAAGGAAACCTAGGAATATGATAGTGCCCACCCACCCCCCATATATATATATATAGAGCATCGCAGAATCACTTCTGTATTGAGTAGTTGGTTGTGCCGGGCATCCCATTCATTGGGAGGGTGAGGAATAAGCCGACCCTGGTAGCTTTTGAGATATAGAATAGATTCCCCTCATGTTTAAAAGGGCCTTTTAAAATAGAGAGGAGAGAGTTTGTTTGTTTTTGTGTTATGGGATTTCTTTGTTAGAGAGGTCGAGGGCTTTCAGTTTCTGATGAGGATAGCTCCTTCATTCTGATGAGGATAGTTCCTTTGAATAGGTACTTGAGGTAAATGTTATTACGTATATAATAGTCCCAATCTTAGTAAAGAAGTATAGAATTGGGTTGGGAGAGAGAAGGCCCTCTCTATTTTAGAAGTAGGGAATAGCTCTAAAAAGGTACAACGAAGCGGAGAAAGAGGAAGATGAGGTGGAGAGCCCTCCTCCCCTATATTTAAAAAGGGCAAAAGCAGCAGAGGTATTCGGAAGAGACTGATGGACTGGTACAGGGGCTTGAATGAGAGAGTAAAAAGGAGAAATGGGAGGTTTTATAAGCTTGCTTTCAGATCCCTGTAACTTTAAAGCGGTTGAAAGGGTTTCTTCCAATCCGACAGAGTAAGCCCTTTAGAAGCATAGACCCATAGAACACACATCCTGGGCGGGGTTGAAGAATAAGATCCGAAGGGGTCGGCTCGGCTTCAGAACCCTCCTTTTTAAAAAGGGGGAGGAAGCCTCCCCCCCCCTAAAAAAACCCCCACCCAAACGAAATCGTTGGCTCCCCCCCGGAGCGAGGGGGGGGAGGAAGGGGGGGCGAGGTACTTGAATGAGAGCAAGAGGTTGGCCATTCTACCGTATCCATTCATTGGAACCCCCTTTATTTCAAAATCTCCCCTCCTGAACAATTGATAGTGGAAGTACGTATGAAATGAAACCCGCCCGCTTCGCATGAGCAGCTGGGAATCTTCCCTGGTTTAAAATGACAAGGGTGCTGGTCTGTCAAGGAATGACGGCCCCCGCCCCCACCTATAACGAACGGGATCTAGCGAGTATAGAACGCCGAGACCTCTCTCATATAGGGTTAGCCGCTCCCCCTATCCTGAGAGCGGCATACATGAATTGATCCATCATTCCAACAACCACGACTAGGAGGTATATTAGTTATTCCATATAAAAATAGGTTTTATGTTGATGGCCAAATCCAGGCCTCGCTCAAAAGAGAAAGATGGATTAACAAAAAAGCTCTAGCTTGTATTATATAGGGGCCGAATGCATTCCCTTTTTGATTTTAAAAGGGGAAAAACCCTTTTGATTTAGAGGGGGCAGCAGGTTCGATGTGCCTCTCTCTATTTTAAAAGGGTATCGGATCAGGATGCCCAACCAATAAAATCAACTCTTGGGAAGGAAGGCATTTTCCCGGTTATGGATAGAGAGCCTTTAATTTAAGGTTTTGTGGAAGCTCGATTTTCTTTTAAAGATGAATTAAAAAAGGAAACGAGTCTTGGAATAAACAAGTTGTTCTACTCAAATTAAAGAGGTGGGTCCTCTCCCTTCATTGTATCAATGCAGCCCTTGCCCTTGAAATAAGAGACTTTCATAGAGCTTTTGAAAGCATTTTTAAAAAGTAGTCTAGTTTTTTATTTCTTAAAATAGAGAGGAGAGGGGCCTCTTAAAATAAAAAGGGCCTTTTAAATTTAAATCAGAGAGCTCCCAACCTTTTTAAAGAGCTGCCCCTTTTAAAATAGAGAGGTCCCCTTTTAAAATAGAGAGTGAGATAGGGGACCCCTTATATGGAACGTACTTAAAGAGGGTGAGGATATCCCATATTGTTAAATTGGGCACCTACCTCACACGGATTGGGAATACAAGCGTCTCAACCTATTTTAATGGAAGGATTTGAGCCAAGCTTCCTTCATGTTTAAAAGGGCCTTTTAAAATAGAGAGGAGAGGTTCACCTCACTAGAGAGGTGCAGGATTTAATGCGGACTTTGATGGGGATCAGATGGCTGTCCATGTACCTCTATCTCTGGAAGCTCAAGCTCTTGTTCGTTTACTTATGTTTTATCGTATAAATCTTGTGTCTCCAGCTATTGGGGATTCCATTTGCGTTCCAACTCAAGATATGCTTCTTGGACTTATAAAAATATAATATGCTTGTGGGGATATAATATAATATTGTATTATGGCATGGGTCACACATAAAATTATAATAATATATAACATAGTGCCATATTATAATATTATACACTTTGTAACTCATGGAAGGTGAACCCCACATGGGTGACCTTCTAATTAATGGAAGGTGGACCATTAGATTCTTGTATAAAGAAAGATGTATTGCTAATTGTAATGGAAGTCTTATCAAGTATTCTTTGTAAGAGTCTTGGCTACCTCAAGGGTATTATCGATCTCTATTTTATTGCATTGATTGTTATTGTAATTTATTTGTGGATGCATGTTTGATATTTCTACATATTGATGAATGATTTCTATTGATGAGAAGTAGAGGTACATAACATAGATCCACCCTTCCAAATAATAAAGGTATTTATGGAAATAGATACCACCCATATAACTCAAGAAATAAGATCGGTTCCAGAGGGAATGAGAGGTTTTTGAGCAATGAAGGGGAGATAAATGAGGGAGGTACCGATTGAACAGAGTAGAGGCCTTAATCTAGAAATATGTGTTAAAACGTGTAATTAGTTTATTAGTGTCTTGGTAGCTGTAGTAAAATAACAGGAGTGAGGGATTGGATGGAGTGAGGGATTCTAGGGAGAGCAAAACTAGAATCCCTCACTCCAGTTATTTTACTACTTGCCAAGGTAAAAGAGAGTGAGGTATTGCATTGCTATTGCTATGCATAGTAGCAACATAATAATGAATGATAGTTATTTTACTAAATGAAGTGAGGTAATTGTAGTGAGGTATACCAATTAGGGTATGCTGAACAAAGGTAAACTGAATGGAGGTTATTGGACGGAAAGAAGTAAAATAATTGACCTTAAGGATGTGTGTGTGCCTGCATGTGTAGGGATTTCCCTTGCACTGTATTTAAGCTATCGAACTTGGGCAAGGCAAGGGGTTGCGTTCTACTTGAGCTTGTTATCAAGTAGAGAAAATCCTTACCTTCCGTGAGCAGAGTTGACCCTAGGCCTTCTTCAAGCTACCTCATTCTTCAACGTCGGGGGCTTTGATTTGCCCTAACTCAAAGGCAAGCAAAGAGAAAATTTGGTCCAAGGAGACGGTTTTCTTGCCAGGCAAGGAGGGGAGTTCTTCCAGGGCTCAACTGCAAGCAAAGAAAATCTGCAGGGGTTAGAGATGAATCCCGGGTCTCTGCTTCCCTGGAAAGGGAAAAGAGATGATGGGCGGTTTTTCTTGTTTGCCTTCATCGCCTCCATTGCCTCCACTCCCTAGAGAAAAAGACAATTGCTCGACTTGTCTCCATCATCTTCTTTCTCCCAAAGAGAGAATGACGGGTGGGCCGAGTCTTTGCCTTAGGCCGAACGAAGTGAGGGGCACCTCAACAAACCTCCCCTTAACAAACCTCAACTCTTGTTTGCAAGCAAAGAGAAAATCCTTCAGTAAAGGTAAGCCAGAGTGAAGGCCAAGCTCCTCCATCAAAGCTCGGCTGAATGAAGGGATATCCTGCCTTGCTAACCTCCACCTCGGGCCTTCTTCAAGCAAAAGAAAATATACGTTTTCAAGGGAATGGGAGACGATTCCCTCGCTTACTGACAAGCAGAGAAAATTCCTCCTTATACAATCAAGGAGATCGAAATATTGTTCTTCACATCTAACCGAAAGGTCCAAAATTTTGGATTTTGCACCTTGAATTAGGGGTAGAGCCTCCAATGAATAATGACCCATGGAGGGGCCAAAGTCTTGATATTCGACACGGGTTCCAAGACCCTCCAAGAGCCTGAATATCGAAATTGGGCCTATTGCATCATTAAATCGATTATTTTGGACCTTCATGATAGATTATTCATTTAGGACTCCAAACCCATGATAGATAGCACAAAATCGGCAATTAATCTGAATGTTGATTGTAATCAGATACCCCAATTCCCCGACTTTGGAGATTCCAAGGGGGTTTCTTGCCCCTTGATAGGGGCTCGTCTTCCCAATAATCCCTTTATCGATAAAATCCTTCTTGAAGGGGAGAAGGAAAGATGTGGACAATTCGTTTCCATTGCCTCTCTCTCACCCAAGAAGAGAAAACAGGTGATGGGACGAGTGTGCGTCTTAGGCCGAAGTGAAGGCCGAGCTCCTCCATCAAAGCTTCGGCCGAAAAAAGGCGCATCTCTGAGGGATAAACCTCCCCTCCCTTACTTCCAACAAAGAGAGAAAACATAGATTCTTGTCTCCTATCTCCGCTCCCCAAGAAGGGAATCCTTGCTGAACGAAGCAACCCCCCAACAAAGAGAGTATCAACCAGGCCTGTTGCAGCGAAGGGAACTTTCAAGAGTGCTCCTTTGTTCTTATCTGGAAGCTCATCATTTGCAAATTTTGTTTGTCTAACAAATTCTACAACCAGCAATTTGTATGTAATATGTGCTGGCAAGAGTGATGGACCTAGTTTTGTGCCATATACTCTAATATATGTCATCTCCTCTGAAAAATCAGTCTGTTGTACACACATTTTTTTTTCTTTTTATTAGGAAAATATGCACTATGCTTGAGTGTGTTGTTAGCTGTGTCTGATAAACGAAGGCAATGTTCATTGAATGAAAATTTTCATACCCTATAAATCAGATGTGTTCAACAACTTATATTCATCTGGTTTTTTTACATTCTCTGTATTTTGGATCTACTTCATCACATTAATGGGCAGACCAACAAAAAAGGATGATAAAAATACAAAAAGCAATAAACCAGCAGAGAATAGCACATACTTTTCTTTCTGGCTTCTGCCACAAGGTTAACTGGTCCAGTATGTGAATTGAAGCAAGAAGGGCTTCCATATACATTGTAGCCACTATAATCGTCCTTGCCTACGATTTGCAATAACATGGACAAGAAATATATGAAATATGGAACAATTTTGTTATTTTTGTGGGACACATCTAGGTCATCTCTCATTATCTCCTTTGTTTCTTGTCAGGATTTATCATGCAAAACAAGAGATGCATGATTCTGTAATCATTTTTATTCTTTTGATACTAATCTTCCATAAGACCTTGTTGATGGTATTCCAAAATGGCTTCCAATCTTAAACATATTTTCAATACTAGCATCTGATAAGTCAAAAATTGAGTATCCTTTCTTAGTGAAATCGTATCTCTTAATACACCATTCAACTAGTTCAGGGGAAAATAATCATGTGTAGGATGGTAGGTCTTGCTAAGCCAGTACAATCTTTTTTACTAAATTCAAACTTGAAAATTAACTTTTCTGGTCTCTAGAGAATGTAATCATGCACACCCTTAAGCTCATCAATCAAGTTCTCCTGTGTTAGATGTTGCATGCTTTTGTGGCCTCTTTCTGCAATTCAGCAGGTGCAAAGGCTTTGCAATTACTTGGTTTCTCTATTCTTTTACAAACATTCTAATCTCTTCTCCTTCAGTAATCTTGCACAAAAAGATAAACAATGAGGAAATTTGGAGGTTAAAACTTTTTCTTGAACCTAATATAACTGCAAATATTATTTCAAGTGTTTCTTTTAAAGCAGTTAGTAAACTTGCAATGGCTTTATTTAAGGTGAGGAGACCAATTTTTTTTTTTTTTAAATAGGTTATATGTAGCTTCTATTGGGGGCCACTCCCATTACAATACCAAAATATTACATTCGCTGTAGCATACATTTTTATCACGAGTTTTTCATTTCTTTTTTCTCTTAAATATATTCTTCGACTTCCTCAAAGTGCTATGTTTCCAGAATCAACTCCTTGACATCATTTTGATTAAGACATAAAATCTCACTTGGCCAGTTGCTTTCTAAAATTTGAATTTCACCGGGATGAAGATTAACACCATAATTCACTAATTTATCTGCTACTCGATTTCCTTCTCTATAAATATGCTCACACTGCCAGGAGATTGCCTCTAGTAATAGACAATGAACATAAGCAATAATACTATTTTTTATCCAATCTCCACATCCAATTTTGTTAATAGCATTGATGATAATTTGTGAGTCCTCCCCCTCAATTGAAATATATTTCCATTATTTTTCTGTTGGAATTTTTAATCCCTATAAGAAGTGCCCTAGCATTAGCATAGTTGTTAGTTGAAGTTCCATATGATTCTGAATAAAGGAGGAGAATTTTGCCTTAACTATTTCTAAAAACACCACCTCCACCAACTTTTCCTGGATTTCCTTTAGAAGCACCATCAAAATTAATTTTGATAAACCCAATTTCTGGACATCTCCATTTTACCATAGATCAAAGTAGATCATTTGTTTGAATTCCGTTGTCGTAGATGACTCTTTAATGTATATTCAAATCATGTAGCCAAGTTATTAGCACCTCTTTTTCTTTTTCTGCAATTGAGACTTCCCATGATGAACACCATATTTTTAGACATTCTGCAAGAGGCACTAATACGGTTCCAAACTTGGGCATGATTTTGATATTTATTTTTAAAAATTCTATTATTCCTTTCAAGCCATAAATTCCAACAAATAATGGTAGGGCCAATCCTACAAAGAATAATTTATCCAACATTTTATCAACTCTTTCAATGTTGATGGAGCTACCCAGTATAATTTTATAATTTTTACAAAATAACCCCGAATGGTGTGAGCAAACAGACAATGAAGAAGTAAATGGTCTGACGTTTCTAAATACTTCTCACACAAGGCACATCTGAAGGGTCCATAATATCCTCTTCTTTGTAGACTCTCTCCGGTAAGAATCTTACATTGAACTGCTAACCAAAGAAATGTTGAGGCCTTAGGGAGAGCCTCTAATGACCAAACATTCTTCCAAGGAAAATCATTGGGAGAAGGAAATTTTGATTGTTCTAAATCCTCATATCCCAACTTGACTGAGTATCCCCCATCCTTTGATAAATTCCAAACCAACTCATCCTTTTGTGTAAAAATTGGCAAATAAAACTCTCGAAGCATATTTTGAAATTCTTCAGCAATTTGTTTGAGTTCCTTTCCTTCAACCAGGTTACTAAAAGAAATCCATGTTCTGGAGTTTTTGCTCATAATTATATAATCTTTGACTTTTGGACCTTTACATGCTACGCACGCTTGAGCCAATGGTTTCCATTTTGAGTCAGAGACAACCAAGCATCAGACCAAAAATTTGTATAACACCCCTCATTGACAGACCATCTAATATGTTTCTTTATCAAATGCAAAATCTCTGATATGAAGTTCCATGTTGACGATCCTTTGGGTAGAGTTCTTTTCCTAAACAATTTCATTGCATCAAGAGAACCTATATATTTTTGAAGTAATATTTTTGCCAAATTCTTTCTTTGATCTCTGAATAGTCTCCACCCAAGCTTTGCTCCTAATGCCAAATTCATAAGTCTGCAATTTCGCAAGCCTGCTCCTCCAATATTCTTTCCTTTGCAAACCCTATCCCACTTACAATGAGGAAACCAAAAACTTTTTTGAACATAATAAAGATCTAGAATAATTCAAATGGCATAAGCTCAACCTGCTAAATTCCTCAACTTTCAAGGAGGAGACCAAGATTTAAATTTTGTCAAGTGATACATGCATAATTATCAAGCTGTTGTAATACCACCATGTGGTCATGATGTAATACGGGAGGGTCTGTTTCAATCCCATATAACCAATTAAAATTAGAGAAAAAAAGAAGATATGTAATAATGATGTTAGACTATCCATTACAGGTGTCTTTGTTTTATTGACCTTAGCAATCCCTTTGCAATTATGTGCTGTATTAGATCCTGATATAATCACTCAGACCCACGCACATCGCTGGCCTAGAGAATCAATAATTTATGGTCTTCCTGGGTTTCAAACATGTAAGCCCTTCAATTTTCATTAGGCACAAATCACAAATTTCATTATTTTGATTCTTTGGATTATATTATTATCACGGACATCCAATGGTTCATTAGTCATAACCAATCAATGTTTTTTGTTTTTTTGAGCGTGCCGTATATAATTGTGGAGATCCCTGTGAAATTTTCCTAAGTTCACAACATTATTAATGCCCAGGAATCATGCTTCTTAACCGCTTGATCTTATCAATGGTCGGCATTATTTCTCCTGTTTAAAGATGCAGCAGTTTTAATATCCACGTATTATACAACTAAGCTATGTATCTTATTCACCCTTTAATTGATTCTTGATACTTGGGTGAAATTTTGAATCATCTATTCAATATATTTGGGCCAGTACATGTTGGTGCATTATGATTGCTACATTGCACAAATATGGATACCCTTTCAATCTGACAATACAACAACCAATTGAACTGAAAATTTGACTAATTAGATTGACAAAATTGACTAGATTAGACAATCGAACTGAAAAGGTGACTAATTTGATTCCCTTATCAGCTGGATTACAACTCAGCAACCAATTGAACTAAAAAGGTGACTAATTTGATAGTCTTATCAAATGGATGACAACACAGCAATCAATTGAACTAAAAAGGTGACTAATTTGATCATCTTATCAACTAGGTTACAGCATAACCACCAATTGAATTAAAAAAATTACCAGCTTCCCTGATTAGTTGTGGTTTTAAAGATTTGATGGTGGTGAAGTGTACCTGAAGTGTAAGGGTGCATCTATGTTCTGGACCGGGCCTCCTTTTCAGCCAGGTGAAATTTAAAGGTGTCTGCTCCACGTCCCCAGTTATTGATAGCTGCTCCCATCCCCTTGCCTTCATGTGTCTCAAAAACTAAGGGTAACATAGGTCTGAAGTATTGCTATATATTGGTATCAGGTCCCATGCATTACCATGTACCGTTATCTAGTCTGATGTATAAAAATCTATTCATTATATTGCTTTATGTTTATAATAATTTTATGAACATTAGTGAGTAAATTATGCTATCAACTATATACTATTCATATATAGAGTGGTTGCCATTTTGACTCTGGCATTTTAATATTGGTCCTTCAGTTGTCTTAAACAGTTTACTGCTCTGGGAATCACGTGTACATGAGAAAATCAACGTCAACATCCATGCAGTCTATTTAATTTTTGGCTTTAATCCTTTCACTTACCAAAAAAATATTTTCTTTAATTTAATTTTTATACTATAAGCATGGCACTTGCAAATTTCTGCATACTTGCTTGTTTTAACTTAGTTTCTTTCTGAGTGGCGTTAAGCTGTTTACATCTGATATTGAATGATAACCTGGGAAATTTTTGCATTCTTGCTTGTTTTAACTTAGTTCCTTTCTGATAGGTGCCAAGCTGTTTACATCTCATATTGAATACGTCTAACGTGGCAATTTAATGCTTAGGGAATTAAGCCTTTTAAAGGTGGCTTAAAATCGAACATCCCTAGCTGAGCTAGTGCTCAAAATCTTGTCTAGATAATTTTATTTGTTTTGTTACCAGTCAGTGGACGGGGTGATTCCCCCAGAGATTTTTGTCAATGTTTGTGCGTGTTTCCTCCAAACCATGCTTTGTTTTATGGCCTGTGGGTACCTAATTAGTGTAGATAGCTTTTAATCCCTGAATCTCAGTGGCTAATGGTCAAATCTCAAGTATATTAACTGAAGTGTTCTTGATTGTGTTTCCAAATAAGTGGCTTGTTGTTGATGCTTGCTTATTTTTATATCATAGAGAAATAATCCCTGCGTAAGTCCCCTGTGAGCATAAACCAAGCTCATTGGTTTTCAAGTTCAACCATTAAACATATTGCATGAAACCTGGATTAGTTTCTGGAATATCTTGACAGTTCTTATTTGATATTTCTGGGTCTGCCTTTCCAAATAAGTCAATAATTACCTATAAAACCATAGACATGCTAGAAACATACTATGCAAAGACAAATGTTACCCTCACATGGGGTATGTTAGCCTAAATCAAAAACTTAAGAAGCTGAGGCACCATTAGTATTCCTACCATAATATATCAAGGAAGATGCCTCAATCTACCCTTATGCAAGCACAACTTTCTCCATATTCCTCAACCACTGATCCATTGTGAAAATGGAATTGAGTTCAAATATCCAGCTGTTAAATCAACTCTATGATTTAGTTTTTGATGATGGATACTGGGAATATTGCCCATCATTAAGCTGCAAATATGCAACTAAAGTAGCTCTTTGTTTTCTTTTCTTCATTTGATTTTGTTTTTGGTGTGAAAATGTATTGTACCTCACCAGGATGTATTCGTAAAAGCCCCATTTGCATGATTTTAAAAGGAGAAATTGTAAATAATATTTCAAGAGCTGCTGAATAGCTTGCTAGGAAATCAAAATGCATTTGGTTTTGCACAGATTTTTCTTTGCTGTGTTCTTTGATTACAATGAGTTTTAAAAATGTTTCTTTAAATCATCAGCCACATTCTCATCCATCATTCCCTGTACTGAAAAGAGCTATGGAAATTTTATGAAATAATGATTTTTCTACAGCTTCCTTCAACATGTGCGCTCGCAGCTGTGCTGAGCCTTGTTACTGCAGAATACAGGCTATATGTCTATAGGGACCAGAACTTGAAAATATTTATACAATATTTGATTTGCTAAGATGCATTCATATTCAACTCAAGAATCATGATTCTAACAAGCTTTCATAGACTCCCAAGTTGCCCTTGAACATGGTCTAACTGAATTTTCAGTCTAGCTTTTTTTATGAGCTGGGTGTATGGCCGAACATGGTCTAACTAAATTTTCAGTCTAGCTTTTTTTATGAGCTGGGTGTATGGCCGAGAAGAATCTTACTTTGAAGTTCATGCAAGAAACCTGAATAATTTTGTAAAAAAAATCTTACATATCACTTGTGAGTGTTGTTTATTAATCTAATTATTGTGTCTCTAGCTGTTTCTTGAATGTCTTCTTATCCTGAGAACATTAGTGGCCTCCTTCACCAGAACCTCAATATGTTGTGCCTTATGAGTCCTGCTTCACCTCGAAATTGAGCAGTTGGAATGGCCTTACAATGTTTTATGATACCAAAATGATGCAATGATGATGTTATGATGCCTGTCTAACTCTATATGATTGATATGAGGAAAGCAAAGTTTAACAATAACAATATTATGATTGTATGCAAATCTGTGATATTGTACTCTGGGTTACTGGTGAGGACTGCAGGGGAACATTGCCCGACTGTAGATGAGAAGCCATTTGAAGGAAATGTTGAAGTGTTTTTTTGATAAGTAAAATCGTATTAAAGTCATCTTGCCCTTTTGGCAAGTTTTTTGCTTTCCTTAAAAATCAAACTTGACTTTAGTTGCATTTTGCTTTCTTTTTCCCACCTTCCCAATGAATATGCATTATTTTTTGCCTAATCCTGCTCTTCACATGCATGCTTTTCTATTGACATCTATGCGTGCCTGCTTTTTACATTTTTAAACTTTTTTTTTAGTTCTACAGGACATGCTTGCCTATTTTTTACATGCGATATCAAATTCTAACACAAGAAAATAAAACTCTTCTGGGCAAGCCTCTCGAACTTTTTGCAACCAGTTGGTGTAGCAATCCATGTAGATGATTAGAACCTGAATGTGAAAAATCTAGAATAGGAAAAGGATTCCTCAGATTCTGTTTTCTTTCATACCATTTTTGTGCATTTCTTTTGGTGTAACACCATGCTTTTCTAATACCTTATAGGTTGAGTCCACAGGTTCATCAATGCTTTGACTTTCTCCTGATTCTTTTGAAGAAAGACAAGGTTGATCTTCACCAGAAGTTGCATCCTCTTGTCTATTAGGTGCAACACAATAATCCTTCCCTAAACCATCCTTCCACCAAGGGATGTTTTACTTTTGTTTTTTTTTTCACTATCTGAAATCCTTATCAGAAGAGAGTATTTTCTTCTGACTTCTTTTGGACTTCATTCTTATTTGTGGACATAAATTTGGTAAATGACCATATTCAAAATTTTGTCTGCATCTAAAAACATTGTTTTCATGTCCATTTAGTGGGTTCTAGCTGACTTTTGACGAAGGCAAATTCAGTTGGAAAGCCTTTGCTTAGGTCCACGTGCATACATATACAAGCACACGTGGTCTTGAATTTATCCTTCATTGACTTATCCAGGGAAATGAAGTTCCCCATAGCATATCCAATTTGTTCTAGGATTAAGGGTGTCAAAAAATGCAGAAACAAGTTTTGCAATGTAACCCATACCGAGACAATGAAAGAGTTTAAACCAGAGTGTCAAAAATTCGAATGCTAAGGCTTTGTAATGGCCCAACCCTCTTGCTGTAAATTGCATCCTGGTCCACCTCTTATAAAAACAAGCACAATAAAATAATTCTTGGGCACGAGGGGGATTTCTATCACAGCTGAAATGGGAGGAGACTTATTCCCTCACTTAGAGCAGGAAGAGTTGGTGAAAATTCACGAAACCTTTAGATCCAACCTTTCGTTTAGCTTCATTATGGATTCTGTGGAGGAATGGCCCTGCCTTTATTTGTTGGAATTTATGGCTTGAAAGGAATAATAGAATTTTTAAAAATAAATCTCAAAATCATGCCCAAGTTTGGAAGAGTATTATTGCCTCTTGTAGAATATTTACAGTGCTCATTATGGAAGTCTCAAGTGCAGAAAAAGAGGCGGTAACAACTTGATTATAGGATTTGAACATACATGGAAGAGTCATCTCTGTTAATAACATCAAACGAAGGATTTACTTTGATATAGGGTGAAATGGAAATGTCTAGAAATTGGGTTTATCAAAATTAATTTTGATGTTGCTTCTAAGGGAAATCCAGGAAAAGCCGGTGGAGGTGGTGTTTTTTGAAATATTGAAGGCACAGTTCTCCTCACTTACTTATAATCATATGGAACTTCAACTAACAATTATGCAGAGGCTAGGGCACTTCTTACAGGGATTAAAATTGCAATAGAAAAAGGATGGAAATATATTTCAATTGAGGGGGATTTACAAATTATCATTAATGCTATTAACAAAAATAGATGTGGGGATTGCATAAAAAATATTATTATTGCTGATGTTCATCATCTGTTACTGGAGGCAATCTCTTGGAAATGTGAGCATATTTATAAAAAAGGAAATCGGATAGCAGATAGTTTACCCAATCACGGTGTTGATATTCATCTTGGTGAAATTCAAATGTTAGAAGGCAACTGGCTAAGTGAGATTGTATCTCGTAATCAAAATGATGTCATGGAGCTGATTGTGGAAACATAGAACTCTGAAGAAGTTGAAGAATATATTTAATAGAAAAAAAATGAAAAATATTTGTGATAAAAAGGCATGCTGGACATTGTTTAATTGACCTAACAACAAATATAATGTTTTGGTATTTTGATGGAAGTGGCCTCCAATAGAAGCCACATATTTATTTAATTTAAAAATAAAAAAAAAAACTCAAAAAAAAGAATGGATTACTTTACAGTTTTAAGATAAACAAAATTTGCCAGTGAGTGGGAAGATAAGCATTACCTGAACTGAATAGATTTCTGGGTCCTGAAAGATCCTTTTGTACAGGTCAATATTCCCTTAGGAAATCAGGGAAGCCTCTTTGAACGAGGATGTACCTGAAGACTTTAATATTTATGCTGGTTCAGCTTTGCTTGATGGTTCCTCCCTATTAGAAATCTTTCAAATCAGGTAATGTTACCTGAGGATCCTCTTTATCAGTTGAATATTTTTCAGGACACTTGCATGCAAACTTTGATTTTGCTCTTGAAGATAATTCGCATTCTTAACCTCTTCCAAAATTATTCCTGTCTGAAAGTTACTAGTTATAGAATCACTTGGTTTTTTCCTGGGGTGCAGTATGCTGGACCAGCAAAAGTAGAGTGAAATTTGTGGTGTGACACACAAGAATTTGAACATAATTCGTTATGTAGGTTTTTGGCATAGAGACATAGAGATGCTAGAAGAGTAAAGGTCAGAATTCTCTTTTTCTCTATGATTCCCATAATAGGATAGCTGCCTGCAGTCAGAGTCTTTAGTGGTAAGGGTTTTGTCTGGCGTGTCTAATTCAAGGTTTACAATGGTCAATGTACAACTTCCTGACCAACACCTCAAGAAGACTCATTAATTGTAATTTACAACATTGTATTTTTTTAGCTAGCATCCTTATTTTTGTTTTTTCATATAAGTGGAGTTACATTTATTGTACAAGTAGATAGAACAATGATACATATTCTAATGAATGTTTGAAGGTAGCTTGTAGTAGTGGTCCAAGCTAATTATTGCATGTCACGATGGCAGATATTCTCACTTGCATATTGTAAACTTTGCGGACTCAGTTCCTCCACCGGAAGATATGTAGCTGTGGATAGAACTCAAATATTAGGCGGGGTGCACTTCTTGTTCTGTATCACTGTCTAATGGGAGAGATTGCAATCCAATGATCATGTTTTCTCAATATTTACTTCCTTGAATGGCTGGACCATGGAGCCAGTGTCAATGCTGAAGGGCAAAGAGAAGTTTGAGAATTGTTGCAAAGAATATTAAGTTCGAATCACAAATAAATTTCACAACATATTGCAGCATTGGTGCCGGAAATATCATTATCTTTCGTACGTCATTTATTTCAGTAAGTCATCCATGAAGGGTGGGGTGGATGGCACACTTAAAAGGTTCATGCCTGACTTTCTGTCAAAGTTGTCAAAGCATGAAGAATATAGAAACATAACTTGCTCTCCATATTGTAGTAAGATCCTGGTATGTTTATCAAATGGTATTATCTTAACTTGTTAGTCGATTTTCAAGGAGAAGACTTGGATTTGAATCTTGCCCAGAGATAATATTCAAGGTGTTGTAATACTACTATTTGGTCAAAATGTATTATGGGTGGGGTTCAATTCAATCCCATATAACCTTTTAAAAAAATGATCTTTAAGTTTGAAAAATATAAAAGCATAACTTATTAATTATTTATGATCTCTATATTGTAGCATGATTCTAATAAGTTTCAAGGATTTTTATTGAGTGAAAATAACATAGTTAAATGTTTGATTTTTAATATCTTAATTTGTAATTAGTAAGTGTTTACTCATGGTAAAGGTCCAGAGTCTCATGTGGTTCCTGTCATGCTTCTTAAAGCTTTTCTTTTAGAGACAATCTTTATTTTTGGTATTTAATGAAGATACAAAACATATAGTATTTTAACATATAGTTTTTGCTCTGTAGATGGTATTCGATTTTTTGTTATTTTTGAAAATGTTTTTTTTAAATGAATTTACATGGTGGAATCGGTAGCCACCACGAATCCGGGCAGGCTGTCCGGCTTTTATGGCCGCCACAGTATTCTACACTGTCCGCCTCGGAAGTTGCCACACAGATCTTCGCACAGTCCGCCCCTATAACCACTATGCCACAATCATTTTAAACCTTTTACGTCGTTGAAAGCACCAAAAAAGGGACAAGCGTTCAGTCCAACGAGGCCCGAGATTTGATATTTTTGAAGATGTTAATCTGAGTTTTATTCAGATTTTAGTGTTCTATCAATATAATTTTTTACCTTTCATAAAAAAGCATATTCTTTATTAATGTTTTCGATGTTAAATCTATTTCTTGCTAATGGATTGGAGAAAAGTTTCGGATTTTTAGTGAATGAAAACAACATAGTTAATGTTTGATTTTCAATATCTTAATTTCTAATTAACAGGTGTTTACTCATCGTAAAGGTGCAAAGTCCCATGTGTTTTCTAAAATTTAATGTGTCATGAGACAATCTTTATTTTTGGTATATAATGAAGATATAGAACATATAATATTTTGACATATTCTCTATAATATATGCTATTGATGTTTTCAATGTTAAAATTGTTTCTTCTTGGTGGATTGGAGAAAACTTGCACTGCATAACTTTGCTTGTCATTATACAATTTAATATAAATAAATTATTTATATTTTGACATATATAACATATAATATTTTGACATATTCTCTATAATATATGCTATTGATGTTTTCAATGTTAAAATTGTTTCTTCTTGGTGGTTTGGAGAAAACTTGCACTGCATAACTTTGCTTGCCATTATACAATTTAATATAAATAATTATTAAACTCTAAAATAAAAGTTGTTAAAGGATTTTTATTTTTATTTTTTAAGTAATAAAACAAGTAGATAAATGGTTTTTAATGATTTTTATTTATTTATTTATAAGTCATTGGTATTTGTTAGACTTTTTCCTAAGGGTTTTATAGTGAATAGAAGGATAAAAGTGTGGTGTTACTTCAAGAGGGTTTTGAATACATAATAATTTTTCATGATCAAATAAAAGCTTGGGAAGGTAACAAATGGTAGTTTAGGCTAATGAAGGGATTAGAAAACATGATTATGTTTTTATTTATTTTGTTATATTTAAATTGTAACTATAAGGTGAATATGATTCTTTTATGAATTTTATAACTATTTTTTTAAGAATTTTTATCTACTTGACAAATGATCGACAACCTTAATGAAACCAAGAAAGTAAAACGAAAGACCATAATCAATGGATACAAGGTTAATTATTTTGCATAAATATATTCTTTTGAGTACTTTATATATATATATGTAATGTCCCAAAATAAGCAAACAAAAAAAAAAAAAAAAGGGAGAGGGATTCATAAATCTCTAACCGAATCTTAATTGGTTTATTGTTCAAATCCCCTAAGTTTTTTGAAGAGCTACATCTCACTAAATACCCTAACACAAGTCCATCTATGTAGGGGTATAAGGTGTTATCGCAAATAAGTTTATCCCTCTCATCACTCTTGATGAGTTAGACTTATCACCCTCAGTCAATCAAAGGTATACTTCCATCACCATACCATACACAACTCAATATGTGTAGGCATGCTACGCGTATTGCGAGTTAAGCTCTCCATCAGTCTTCATAACGAGCTATCTTAACTCAGATGTAGACTTTCCTCAAACCTAGTTACCATTCACCCTAAAGGGTCTTAATCCTTTAGGTATTCCTATGTTTGTCGTAAGGGGTCTTAATCCCTCAAGTCATCCTTTAAGTTCATCCTAGAGCTTGTTCCTTATTTTTTTTATTTGCAAGAAAACAAGATTACTGCTAGATACTAAATCTAACAAAATAAACAATCAAATTCTGAAAGGAAACAACACTTTTAAATAAGGCAAACATTATTTTAAAGAGAAATTAAAGTACAACATAAACAATTCATTACAGTAATTTAAAGTTATAATCCTCATCATTCCACATTTATTACATATATCTTAGTATGGTGAAACCCCATACTTTTAAAGAATAAGTAATACATCATTTTCATCTAGGGAAATCTCCCCGCAAATCTAGTCTAATTAAGCATAAGTAAATAAATGTAAGTAGAGTACAAAGTACAAACTGGTGCATTAGTCCCATATGCCTCTTCGGTCCTCCTTGTCTTTCCATCAATTATTGAGGATAGTAGGGGATCAGGGCACTCATGGTTCAAGATAGGCATGCCTCTAAATGCATCTAACATTTACTTTGTCAAATTGCAACTATACAAATTTAATCAAGTCTCTAACCATCTAATGCATAGTTAATATCACAAAAGAATCATTACTTTTGTTTCCCCTCTCAAATATTATTAGTCATTCAAGATGCACATCTTAGATCACAGTTTTTACTTCAATCAGAATTTGTCTTTGTTTAATATTCAAAGTCCCACTGTTTTTTTTTTTGTTTGTGGAAAACATCCCAGAAGGGATGCCACTTTTGGGTAAGACCCAAGGAGGCAAGGGTATCTCTTCCGCAAAAAATGCCCAGGGCTCGCACCTGGCCTACCACCTTTGACACACACAAGGAGCATGCCTAAAACAACAAAAAACAAGAACACACAAACACACAATAAGCTAAAACAAATAAAGCATACTCCTTGAGTGTGTCGACAAGATAAAGCACAACCAAACACACGCACAATAAGATTTAAAAAAAACACGAACCACACAAAACAAACACAAAAACAACATAACAAAACACAAACAAATAAAATACAAAAATAAAAATAAAAATAAAATAAAAAACGATAAAAATAAACAACACCAAAACACGAAACACACAAAAAACCACAAACACAACATAACAAAACACTACCATAACAAAAACAACAAAAAGATACAAATACACCACAAACAAAAAACCACAAAACATGAAACACAGAAAAAACCACAAAAACAACATAACAAAACAGATCCAAAACAGAAACAACAAAATGATCCAAATACACCACAAACAAAAACATGAAAAACAAATACAACAAAAACTAAGCCAAAGGAGCTATTGACAAATCAAACAAAATAAGGTAACACTAAAAATAAACCAAAGCTTAACAAATTACCAAAAATATCAAAAATTGCTTAGCAAAATAGCCAAAGCTTCCAACATTGCCATCAAGAGACTGAAGGATAACACCCATCCTATAAACCCTTAGGATTATGGCATCCTCATCCTTTTATTTGTATCTTGCTTCATTCCAGCTGGGACTATAGGCTGGTTACTTAGAACCACGACACTACTATTGGAATTTGTATGGTCTTTTTGAGGATCCATTTTGTTTGTAGTTTGAATCTGCCCTTTTGTTTTGCACTTGGGTTGGTTTTCTACATTGTACTTTTTTTCCTTTACTGTTATTTCTCAGCATCAAGGCAAGCTCTTTTAGTGATTTCTCATCATGCAATCCTTCTTGTTCCCTCTCTTCATCAAACTGTGTTTCCATAATAATTGTTTCCATTTGACCATCCTCATCATCTACTTGCTCATCCGTGGAGAGAATTTCAAAGGTATTAGGTGAAATTATTGTTTTCTCTTTTGTTGCTATTTTTTTCTTTGTGTTTTTTTGTTTAGGGATTTGAAACCCTGCCAAGTCCCCATCCTCTTTCTCTTTGTTAGGGACCTTATGTGGACAATCCTTGGCTAGATGGCCATATTCATGACAAATTTTGCATCTAAATGGAATATTTTCATAATCTACTACTTGCTCCCATATTTCTTCCCCATATTGTAAAGTAATCTTCTTTGGAAGTGGTTTGTCAAAATCAATCAAAACACAAATCCTTGCATAAATCATATGCTCTAAGTGTTGGGTGCTATCAAAAGTCATCATGAAAACTCCTAAAGAATTTCCAATTGTTGTGAATATCTTTGGATGCCAATATTCTATTGGAAGACCAAATAAACAGACCCAAACAAGGGCAGTTGATGGCATTTCTTCCTCAACTTTGAACTTGGTATGCCAGGGCTTCATGAAGAGCCCTGCCCTACCAAAAAACCATGGCCCCCCTTGAAAAATGTCCTCCCTATCTTCTTCATTAGCAAAAAAATAAGAAAGTAGCCATTAGGGTAAGTAAAAATTTGGAACTCACCTTTAGTGCTCCAGTTTTTGGCAGCCCATTGCTTGAAGGTAGCAAGAGTCGATTGAAATCCCATGAATCGACAAATTAGACCTCTCCTCTCCATCTCATCTATTCCTTCCTGGACATTTGTTATTTTCAACTTCACTAATGGGGATCCATTAGTTGCTTTCATGCAACCCATCTCTGTTTTCCTTGAATCGACCTTTGGCATCCTCAATGGTTTCCTTGGCAATCATTGATTGTGTTTCCCTCCTGTTTGAGGTGGTCCTCCATGGATTGCTTCTTTAAAATTCATTTTTGGCTCAATGCATGCATCTCTGTTGAAACCCTCCATCCCGAAATCAAAAAATGAAGTTGCAGGAAACCCTAAATTTCCATCGTAAACCCTAATGGAACTACGAATCTCTCTGATGCAGTCACTTTCACCCTCAAAGGTCGTTCTGCTAAACTCAGTTTCCCCAATGTTGTTCACTCCTTCCCTTGTCCATCCACACTCTGCCACACTCACATTCAAGCGACGACCGCTATTGCTACCGCTGATTTTAGCTCCATCTCCGTTGTAGGAAACCCTAAATTTTTTTGCATCTTTGTTTCGCCATGTCCGTGAACAAAATCTCATATATTTACATCAAAGTCCCACTACTTTAATCTGTAAAACAATCCCTCTATTTATTTACTAAATTAAAACTCACTATTTTAATTTAAAAAAAAAAATCGTTTCTTTTCATTTTATAAACCAAAGTCCCATTACTTTAATCTATAAAACAATCCTTCTATTTATTTACTAAATTAAAGCTCACTACTTTAATTTAAAAATAAATAATTTCTTTTCATTTTATAAACCAAAGTCCCATTACTTTAATCTATAAAACAATCATTCTATTTATTTACTAAATTAAAGCTTACTACTTCAATTTAAAAATAAACCATCTGTTTTCATTTTATAAACCAAAGTCGCATTACTTTAATCTATAAACAATCATTCTATTTATTTAATATATTAAGCTTACTACTTTAATTTAAAAATAAATTATATCTTTTCATTTTATAAACCAAAGTTTTTCATTACTTTAATCTATAAACAATCCTTCTATTTATTTACTAAATTAAAGCTTACTACTTCAATTTAAAAATAAATAATTTTTTTTCATTTTATAAACCAAAGTTTTCCATTACTTTACTCTATAAACAATCCTTCTATTTATTTACTAAATTAAAGCTTACTATTTCAATTTAAAATAAATAATCTCTTTTCATTTAAAAACCAAAATTTTCCATTATTTTAATCTATAAACAATCATTCTATTTATTTACTAAATTAAAGCTTACTACTTCAATTTAAAAATAAATCATCTCTTTTCATTTTATAAACCAAAATCCCATTACTTTAATCTATAAAACAATCATTCTATTTATTTACTAAATTAAAGCTTACTACTTCAATTTAAAAATAAATCATTTCTTTTCATTTTATAAACCAAGTTTTCTATTACTTTAATCTATAAACAATTCTTCTATTTATTTAATAAATTAAAGCTTACTACTTCAATTTAAAAATAAATCATCTATTTTTATTTATAAACTAAAGTTTTCCATTACTTTAATCTATAAAACAATCCTTCTATTTATTTACTAAATTAAAGCTTACTACTTCAATTTAAAAATAAATCATTTCTTTTCATTTTATAAACCAAAGTCCCATTACTTTAATCTATAAAACAATCCTTCTGTTTATTTACTAAATTAAAGCTTACTACAATTTAAAAATAAATCATTTCTTTTCATTTTATAAATCAACGTTTTCTATTACTTTAAATAACTCCCAAGCCGATCATACAAACCCAAGGTTCATCTAGCTAAATCTGCAATCGGTACGATGTTACTCCAGTTCTAGAGGGTTATTACTCACAAAACCCGAAACCGACAATCTAGCTAAGTCATAACTACAACTCCACATGGACACTAGACGAAGGGGGTTCCTCCAATCACGAAGGTGGACACATGTGCAGAACCTGGAAGACCCACATAGGCTATAGATGGCTAATATAAGGGGTTGGACCAACGTTTACAACGGACGAGTCTTCTTCTTGACTCAACTGATGCTAGGCACCTCCTACAAATCTTCTAATAACCAGGCTTGTCCATGGAACGATGTCAATAGCAAGAGAGAGTGTGGAACAACAAACTGATTGCTAAAAGATAGGAGACGAGTACGGGTTAACCCATTGGTAGGGACGAAGCCGCTCGCGAAAGAGTTGTTGAGCAAGCCACCTACGTGGTTGACACAAGGGATTTCGATCACAATAACCACAAACACCACCTGACTCGTTGAGGGCTCTCAAAAGGCAACAATAGACGAAACACCTACAACCTAGTCCTCGGTTTCACAAAAAAATTACCAAGGGAGCTAAAAGTCTCTTCTATAAAAAGAATAAAAATAACTACGCACGTACAAGTGTAGTTTGAAAACTGGTATGGCGAGAGAGGAAGATACAATGAAGAAAACAACAAATAACCCAAGTGAATGGGAAGAAAAGTACTGCAAAACCCAACGTAATTATCCGTGCTCAGAGGCTTTCTTCTACGAACTCCGCAATCGTCTTTCCTCAAACGTCACAGGGCAAGCAACATTGGTTATCCGTGGTCAGAGGTTTTCTTTTGCAGACTTTGCAATTGTCTTCTCTCCAACGTCATAGGGTTTCTTCTGCTTCACATCGAAGAATGAACATCCCTTTCAACATCGACGAGTTCTCCTCTTTAATGCAAATCTTTCTTTTTTCCATATCTCACCGTCCGCCATAACTCTCCTATCTACCTCTACGCGGCCACCGACATCAGATAATCTTATTAAATATTTTGGTTAGTTCCACCATAAGTGAAATCCCTTCCATTCAATGCTGGTAGCGTCCCTTCCACCGACTCAACCATCCACTTGCAACTTGCTTGAATGGAAAATATCTTAGTTCATTTAACATAGAGTTCGATTATCTCCTTTATAATATTTTACCAAAATTTTTAAGTGAAAGTTTGTTTATCACTTAACTAAATCAACTATTGTTTATAAAAGATACTCTTTTGTTATTCAAAATCATTAATATTTATAAATGAAGCCCCATTATCATTTTCAACAATTAAACTAAAACAAATATTATTTTGAAATGAAATTTCCTTTATCATTTAAAATAAATCAAATATTATTTTGAAATGAAATTTTCTTTATCATTTAAAATAAATCAAACCTTTATTTTTAAATGAAATTCTATTATCACTTTGAAAATGAACTTCTTTTATTTATCAAATGAAATTCTATTATCACTTTGAAAATAAACTTCTTTTATTTATCAAATGCAATTCTATTATCACTTTGAAAATAAACTTCTTTTATTTATCAAATGAAATTCTATTATCACTTTGAAAATAAGCTTCTTTTATTTATCAAATGAAATTTTATTATCACTTTGAAAATAAACTTCTTTTATTCATAAAAGTAGAGAGTAAGATATTTTTAAACAAAACAAGGAGTTTTCAAAACAATCTACTCATGCATGCTTTTATTCCTTAAACCACCAATGTAGATAGTGATGAAGTAAAAGACAATCAAACTGTAGACACAAAAATCCAGCCACTTGCAAGTCATCTATACCTTCCTATCAGCCACATGTCAATCATCCATCTTTCCCGCCATTATTTGGCCCAATTTCACCTTTCCCGCCATTTTTCATCCCCAAATTTATTTAAATTAATATTTATATATAGATTTTAATATTTTAATATTTTAATATATATATTTAAATAATAGTTTAAGTGATTTAATCTGAGCCATCCATCCTTCATTTAATCTCATCCGTCCATCCATCTTAATCCGTTTCACAACCAAGATTTATTCTCTACCCTTGGATCCACTTTAATCTTAGCCACACGTTCAAAGTGTCGTTAAAACCCTAAAGTGTGCCCTAAGAGTAGATCATAAATTGAGTCACTTTGATGGCTCAAACCCTATGTCTTTTGCTACTTCTATCTCCTATGCGCTATCTCAGATTCTAATTCTTCTACTGCTATCTCCTCTATCTCTCTTCTGCTACCCTTTCGCCGCATCCATCGCCGCTTCCGTTGCCACTTTCGTCGCCATCTCTTCTGCAGCATTCTGCAGAATCCCCCATTCTTGTCGCAAGTGCCCGCGGGCGTTTACCCCTTTACCAAGTGCCCACGGGCGTTTACCAAGTGCCCGCGGGCGTATACCCACAGCCACAGACTCAGATCGGCGTCTAAAACCTTAATCCAGAAGCACGCGGGCGTTCAGCGAGTGCACCAGGGCGCCTCCCGCAGCCGATTTGATAGCCACATTACTTCCAGGTGTCGCTTGGTCTAGCTGCGTTAACGGAGAACAGTATAAATTAGTTTAAAGCAAGTAACTTCTTTTCTTCTATTTGATCTCGTTATTGAATTCCTGCACTTCGTTTTCTAGGGTTTTAGATTGTTTCCGAGGGCTCACACAGTGGAGCCCTCTTATTAATTTCTAACTCTATGATAGTGTTAATGTGTGCAGGTTTTTGACAGCAGATCCGGTTTATTGATGGCAGCTGATTAAGCTGGAGTGGTCCAAGCAAGGGATACAACAAAGCCCAAGGGTAGAGAATAAATCTTGGTTGTGAAACGGATTAAGATGGATGGACGGATGAGATTAAATGAAGGATGGACGGCTCAGATTAAATCACTTAAACTATTATTTAAATATATATATTAAAATATTAAAATATTAAAAAATATATATAAATATTAATTTAAATAAATTTGGGGATGAAAAATGGCGGGAAAGGTGAAATTGGGCCAAATAATGGCAGGAAAGATGGATGATTGACACGTGGCTGACATGAAGGTATAGATGACTTGCAAGTGGCTGGATTTTGGTGTCTACAGATGCCCCTTTTTGAGCTGCTTTGTGTGAAGACACAATGCAAGCACAAAAACTTAGGACACCCGAAAAGTCGGATCGGACGCAACTCTCTCTCAAGACTAAAGCACAACTTTGAAGACCAAAGAATAAAAGAATATTTAAAATTTATCAGCTTAGCCAATTGGAAGAAATTCGGAAGAAAATGAACCGTTTTTGCCCCAACGGTGAAAAAGGGGTTTGTGTATGAACCATTTGTTTATGTCCCAACAGAAAAGGGGTTGGTGTACAAACCAGAAAATAATATGATTGAAGATGATATGAGTGATGTGAAAGATGAACCGTTTTCTGCCCCAACGGTTAGAAAGGGATTTTTGCCAAATTTTAAATTCCATGATCATGTAAGATGAATTCTACTATTAGGAAAGTTAAAAATTGATAACGGATGCCCCAACTCCTGTGGGTGAATCCATATCGTTGATGAAATTGCCTTGTTGGCGCCATTGATATGCAGAGATGCAATATGAAAGAGTCCGGAACTTCAGAGATGCTCCTAGTGACTGTATGGATAATTCCTTGGGTCGGAACCAATCAACCTAGGTAGCCTTAATCTCTAGCAAGACTCAAAATAATGATGATATTGAAGATTGTCCATGTTTAAGGCCCCATGAACTAGGCCATCAATGACAACTGTTGAGCAAATTAATCTTGGTATGAGGTCACTTGAAAAGTAGGATACCCAAAATTGATTTCCAATTTTCAAACAATGAAATAATTGATGATGATAAATGGTAAGTGTCCTTATGGTGGTTTAATCCTCTTACCGAATTGCATGGATGCAAATCGCTGCAATCGCCAAGGTGATAGAATATACCACTAGATACGAGGTTTACTTTAATTTAATTTGGCAAAAATATGCATGATGAAAGAAGAATGAATGAAATTGACGATAGATCAGAAGAATTGATGAATGTTGTTAATTTTGTGAAGGTTTTGAATGTTTTTAGCCCAATTTGTAAAACAATGATTAATGATGCGCTTTTTGAGCGAAATGACAAAATTTGTGTTCAAAACTGTTATAACCTTCACAAAATGTTTTATTATGATAAGAAGAATGGATGAATGCAATTTGATGAAATTTGGAGGTGGCAAAAACGCCCGCCGGTGTTTGAATGCATCATGAAACGCCCCACTGCGTCTGAATGTGCCATGAAACGCCCCACTGCGTTTCAGGGTGCCAAAACCAGCTATTTAAACAGTTTCAACGAGAATTTCGCTCATTTGTGCGTTCGAGCTTGAGAGAAGTGCGTCTGAGGGAGTGGAATGAAGTGAAGTGAAGTGAAAGGTTGTGTGGGAGAGTGAAGCACGCGGGAGCTATGGCGGAGATGGGAGCGGACGCGCTAGTGCAGCCAGCTGAGGTATTTGTTTATTTAAGCAAGTACTTTTATTTGTTTTTTTTTTTTTTTTGCAGTTTTTTTTTTTTTTTTTTTGAAAAAATTTTGTAACCAATTTTTGTTTTGTTGTTTTGCAGCTTAGGGTGTTAGAGGCACGACACCGATTCTCCCCTATCATTCCGGGGATGAGGAGGTCGTTGTCCCAGGCAGACTGGGAGATATTGGAGGCAGTGGGGCTAGCGGAGGCAGCCCGATTGGAGGTAGTGAGTCTAGGCACACCACTAGGTCTAGGGCTCCTACTAGGTCTCAAGGGTCCTCTTTTGATGGTTAGCTTAGTGCTTAGATGCACTCTTTATGAGCCTTGGTGCTCTATTGTATATTGTAGCCTTTTGGCATTCATTGTACAGTTTGACCTTTATACATATATATATACATGGCTTTTATTTATTTGGTGTTTTACTCTCTTTTGTGTGAATGCCTATGTTTTTGTGATGCATGTTTTGATATGTTTTAATGTTTTTGATGCATATGTGATGGAATGGAATGCAAACTTATAGATGATTAATGCGAGACTAAGTATATAACATACAAATCTATGGATGATTAATGCAAGACTAAGTAAATGAAATATGCACTAAGAAGCACTCATATTTTTAGATAGTTAGATTTAGCCAACTGTTATCATAATTGTTTAATCAGGGGCACCGAACTTGGTGGCTTGTGAATGAATGATGTATGGAATGACATGAATATGGAAGAAGATATGGAGGTTGATATGGAAGAAAATATGGAGGAAGACTGTTTTACAAAGACTCAAACATGCTAGTGGTATCAAACAAACTTACTAATACTGCCTAATTCAACTAGGACCAAATGTGTGTGCATGTGAGTTCATTAACCAAATCGAAAGCATGGTAGTGACTCTAGGCAATCCAAAACCTGTGTGTGTGCAAGTGTGTTCATTAACCTCATCTTGCACAAATTAGGTAACCCTCGTTATGGAGAAGACCCCAAAGCTAGTTTGTCCGTATGAGCATTCGGAGGTCTCTTTTTGAGGAGAGACATGTCGCCACGCCATGAGTATACTCCACCGCCACCAAGCGTCTATAGCCCCGGTGAAGGTTAACTCCATAGTCCATGTTGTTTTTGACCTTTGTAAGCCTTGGGGATGACTACCTATCCGTCCGATCGGACAAGTAGTACGATCCTTACAACTTATTTGGGATCAGTGGTGTGTGAAAAATGTTCATTTCCTTAGAGCTTTGGGGAATCGGATTCTCAACCGAAGTATGATGAGAATTTTACCCTATCCTTACTACTCGGTTTATATTTATATTTTGTGATTGCTTGTGATAGTGGTAAGAACCACTGTTTTATGGACTATGTTTGCATGATAGGACAAACGAGGATTACCCTTTTCACTTCAAGGCACAACCCAAGGATGGTGTTATCTCTCTTTGACACAAGATGTTTTTAAGATGTGAAAATGTGATAGGTTCAAGACCGCTTTTGAAATCATTTCCCAATACTCAAGATTTTATTTAGTGTAATTTGTGATATGGCCCTAGAGAACTTTGACATGCATTTCAAAGTTTGCTTAAAACACTAGGAATGGCTGAGTGACTGAAAACATTTTGGCAATGTAAATATGTGCAAATGGAAAATGGATGTACGAATGACAATTCGGTTTGATGGATTTTATGAAGGTGCCCCTGATTAAGGCAACATGACTTTTGCTTGACCAAATTTTATATCCAAAAGATAGAATGGTCTCTAACATGATATGCAACTATGGCTGAAAATGAAATGTTATGGTTTTCAATGAGATGTATGCACATGAAATGCAATGTTTTTGAATGAGATGTATGCAACTAACAATGAAATGCAAATTATTTTTATTTTATTTGTTTTTTTTTTTTTTTTGTTTTTACAAGCCATGTATATATGTACATATAAAATTCAAACTATGCGTAGAATGCCCTCAAGTGTATAATATTAAGTGGTTCGGGTTCTTCCTCTCCCTCTAAACCGGCAAGTCTATAAGTTCCATTACCCACTCTTTCAGTGGCCATATATGGACCTAACCAATTAGCCGCGAATTTATCTCGAAGATGCGGCAATGCATTGGTGTTTTGTTGATTCTCTTTAAGGACAAGATCTCCTACTTGAAATTCTCTTAGATGAACTTTGGCATTGTAAGCACGTTTCAATCGGTCTTGATAAACTCGCAAATGCTCTAAAGCATTGATTCGTTTTTCATCTATGAGTGTGAGTTGATCAAGACGTGCTTGTCTAGCAATATCATCATCAATAAATTCCTGCAAAGAAATTCGCAAGGAAGGGATCTCGACGAGGCGAAGCTAAGACTGGCGGAGACGCTAAGTACTGCTTGATGTCATCAAAGGCTTTCTCGACACTCATCTCGTCCATGAAAATTGTACCCCCTTTTGTAGTAGGTGGCAAAATGGCCTACATTTATCATAAAGTTGTGCAATAAAGCGACGGATTGAATTAATCTTTCCTTGTAAACTACGCAACTCCTTCAAATTAGTTGGGGGACACATTTCCATAATGGCTTTGACCTTGTTTGGGTCCACCTCAATACCTCGTTTAGAGATAATAAAACCTAGGAGTTTGCTTGAGGTAACACCAAAGACACATTTCTTAGGCTTATCCGGATCATATGGATTATGGAGCGGGGTGAATAAGTCTTCGAAATTCATTGTCGACTTATGGAAGAAAGGATCGGCGGAATGGAAGGGAAAACCGGTGAAGACCTCGGAAGACCTGAGATGCAAAACAACATAGTTTTTCATTTTTTTTTTTTTTTTGGTTTGAGTTTTTTTTTTTTTTTTTTGTAGTGGTGAAAACCACTATTACACACATACATACAACAATAAAGTATTTTTTTTTTTATATATTTTGATTTTTTTTTTTTTTTGGAATTTTCTAATTTTTTTTTTTTTTGGTAGTGGTGAAAACCACTATTTTAGTATATACATATAATACAGGTTTGGATTATGGCTTATGGATGTGGCGGAGGGGGTGGTTCACCTCGTTCTTGTGGAAGAAGCAAGCGAAAGATGGCCTCTTGGAGAGGGAACAATTGGAGATAAAACTCGTCTTGTTTAGTGAGGGGAACAATGGGCGCCGACTCTTCTTCGGATTCATCACCATTTGACATGACGTCAAATTCTTCATAGGCTTCATCTTCGGATTCGTCGGGGTGGAGGATTTCTTCTTCCGAATTAAGATTAATGCTTTGAAAAGCTCTGCTCAAAAGAAGAAAGGGATGGAAGTGGTTGGTAGCCCGCACCAAAACGCTCGGTGGGTCTCTCGGTATGGCATATCGATGCGTTCAGCTACCCCTTGCTCGTATCGACCTAGGCCAAATTGCCGCCAATTATGTCTCGTGGAAATAGCGAGAGGGAAAACCCTCCATCCTTTCGATATTGGCAGTGACTGGATGCTTAGGTTCTAGTATGGTGGTAGGACTAGAAGATGACTCTATTCCCCCATATACAAAATTAATGGAATTTGGCATAGAACCCATGTTATAAACCGATCCAATGGATAAATGTTGGTCATGTGGACGACCAAAATCTTTAACTCGTTTGCACATTGAATGGTGTGATGTGGACATCTTGGATGGCATACTCACCAATACTGCATCAATGAGATGGACCTTGACTTGGGAGGGAGATGGACTTGATGATGGAATAGAAGAATGTGGGATAGAAGAATTGGAAGGATTTGGTTGGGTTGATGCTTCACTAACTTGTGAAACATCAGCCGGTGATGGTTGGGAAGATGGAGGAATAATAGGTGATGTTGAAGAAGGTGTAGAAGAAGGGGGTAATGATGTGGAAAGAGATGATTGGTCATGGCCACATGTGCATGTGGTCACTGATGAAGAAGAAGGAAGATTATGAGATGAAGAAAGTGGTGAATGAGATGGAATAGCGGAAGAGGAAGATGGTTGCGATATGATGGGTAGCTCCTCAAGAATGGGAGCTTTAGAAGAAGATGGTATAGAAGAAATAGATGGGGTCAAGAAAAGATGAGTGGATGGCAACACAATCTCATAAGGATTTGAGACATAGTTGCAATGTTTGAAGGGTTCAGTGTCAGCAGGTACACAATGAACCTGTCCCTCATATACATACTTCAGACATTGATGCAAAGATAGAAGGGACACATCTCATCTCCCTAAGCCAAGGCCGTCCAAGCAATACATTGTATGCCATGGACCCTTCCAAGATGTGAAACAAGGTATGCAAAGTTCGGGCCCCTACCTCAATGGGCAAGATAACCGTGCCAACCGTGGAAGATAAAGCATCATTGAATGCTTTAAGAGTAAAAGTCGACTTTGTGATAAGGGATGGCGACAGCTTTAGATGACTCAACGCCGATGTTGTAATGATATTGATTGAGGAACCGGTGTCAATTAAGACTCTCTTGAATGGCTTGTTATCGATCTTGGCCATGATATGTAGTGGAGGATCTATACTTTCTGTTGACATAGGTTTGATTTCAAAATCATAGAAAGTGATGGAGGGCTCCATGCATGTTTGAATACTTCCCACAAAGTTGTTGAAGGCATTAGTATCTTGAGTTTGAAGCTCGATTGACTTCAAAATTTCCATTAATGCCTCTCTATGCGGGGGAGATTGTTGAATGAGGTCATAGATCGATAACTTGGCGAAAGCCATTTTTAAACTGGTAGTTAACCGGCTACTCAATGACATGATGGGTTGTTGGCGTTGAGTAGAATGATTTAGCGGTTGTTGAGAAGTACTAGCACGTCGTTGGGTCACTATTACCTGAGGTGGACTAGGGGTTTGTACAGGTGGCTATGGTTCAGCCTCGATTTGGTTGGTTCGCCCTTTGACCCCGGGTTACTACGTTAATAGTACCCACAAAACCTTGGTATTGTTGTACATGGTTGACTTGATTAGGAGGAGTTACCTGAGTTACTCCCCCGGAAGTTGTTGGAGCTTCCTCCCGATGTGGAAGGGGTGTTTGAAATATACCAAGATTTTGATTTTGTTGGGCTAAGGGGCTATCCAATTTAATGGCTCCAATCTCAATAAGATCTTGGATCACATGTTTGAAAGCTGTACAATTATTGATATCGTGCCCATTTTGCCTATGATAAGGACAAAATAGGTACTCCTTGTAATACTTCCCCCTTCTAGATGGGTCTAAAGGTTTAAACTCAGGTAAAGTTAATTGATTTGTGCTATATAACTTGTTGAATATGACCGCATATGGTTCATCTAAAGGTGTGAATTGTCGCTTGGGACGATTGTTTTGCCAAGGTCGAGTTTCCATGGTTGGCCCAATATTGGGAGCTGGTTGAGTAGGGGCGGGTACCACATGATAAGCAATTGGTTGCGGTTGACTTTGCATTACTTGTTGTTGTTGAGCCATTACGGGCTGACTCGCCACCACTTGATTAACTTGGTTAACATTTGAGGCTGTATTAGCCTGTGCTTGTTTGTTTTGGCCATAATTATTATTTCGTTGTTGGCCCTTTTGTTGCCATTCTTTTCTACGGGGTTTTAAAACACCCTCTTGGACTTTAATGTCTTCTATGATACTTGCTTGGGCCAAAGCCTCTTCAAAAGTCCCGTATTGTTTTAATTGGAGTAACCAAGAGATAGGTTTTAGACAACTCGGGTGAACATTTTGGTTAACTCCTCCATTGGTAGGGAGAATGGCAGTTTATTAATGATAGCCCTCCAACGGTTTCCAAAGTCATAAACAGTCTCATCGTCATGTTGCTTGAGCTTGTATAAGTCGGACAATGAAACTCTCTTTTGTACATTCAGGGAGAATCGTTCTAAAAACAAATTAATCAATTGCTCGTAAGCATAAATGCTATGGTGAGCTAAATGATTGTACCATTGTACAAAGATCTCCTCCTAATGTCTCGAGGAAAAGTTCTGAGCATAAGAGCATCATTATTTTGGATTCTAAAGCAAGCATGCATGAATGAGCTCACATGTTCATGAGGATCCTCGGTTCCTCGAAATTTGTCAAACTTTGGTAATGTGAAATCACTGGATATGGTGGTGAAGGTACCGAAGGATGAATTGGTTGATTGATCAATGACCTTAGCGTAGGTTTCTGACTAGATGAGCCAGGCATGTTGAGCATAAGGTTGTCAATCTGTTGTTGCATAGCATGGAGTCGTGGATCTTCATTAAAATTTTGACTTGTTTGATGATTATGAGGATGTAATGGAAGAGTGGAAAATTGATGAGATGGGATGAAATTGCCTGAATTAGGCGGTGTGGAATGGACAGGTTGTTGGTATGGATGATACCGAAAAGAAGGTGATTGGTTTGGATGATGAACTGGACTAGGTTGGGAGAAAGGTGGGGTAGGAATGGACACCACCGAAGATTGGGGTACCTGGGTGGGGCCTGAGCTAATAAAAGTCGGGTCGGGTAGAAATTGGTTGGGGTGTAGGATTTACTACGACAGGTGGTTGAGCATTTTGTTGTCGTTGTTGCAAAATCAATTTGTCGAGATACTCCTTAACCTTATTAATCTCTAACCCAAGGGAGGTGGGATGATTGGATGAAGGTGGAGGGCAGGCTGCCATGGTAGTCACAGAAGACTGCATAGCAGGGGCGATGAAGTTGGGAGAAGTAGGCGATACCTGGGAAGGAACAGTAGACTGTGTCCTAGGTAGGGTGAAACCATAAATGGTTTGGGAAGAAGAGGGTTGAAATTGGTTATGGCTAGAAGAGTTTCCACCAACTTCATAAAGAGAATTGGTGTACACCCGGGTACATGGAGGAGAAAGTGGTCGAGAAGACACTACATTTGTCTCCAAAGGAGGACAATTGAGCATCCGGGAAGATGTTGGAGATGAAGCCGGCTGAAAAGATACCACATTAGCCTCAAAAAAAGGGTTAGTGTAGACCTGAGTGAAACCAACGGGTATGGTTGATGCAATATCCTGCTGAAAAATAGAATCTTGCATAGGGGAATCTTGGATTGGCTCAAGGACATAGCCAGTGCCATCTCTTAAGTGAGTTTGCACTTGGGCCATATCAATGTGGGTAATATGACAGGAATTGTCTTCCTCCATGGGCATGGCCATGTGGTAGATGGTAGAAGGACGTGAAAGTCCTGCAGGCGAACCTGCCTGAAATTCACTAGGATAAGTGGCCATGTTGGTGGTGGGGATGTTCTGTGAATTTCCCATTTGATTATTTAGATTTAACATTTTAGATTGATTCCTTGTTAAGACCATAGAGCAATAAATCTAAACAAATTCAGAAAAGAAGAATGCAAAACTAGAATGATAAATTTACACTAAAAAAATTATCAGAAAATAGTCACAACCTAGGTTTCAACCAATGTGTCTTACCTTGCGGTTAATTAATTATTTTTCTGATCTTAATCTGTAGTAAATTTTAAGTGTCCGGTTTATGAGTTTTGCATGTGATCTAATCTTGAATTATTCACAAAAAAAGGTAAAAACTATGGCTAGGAAAGGACAACGAGATTCTTATCGGTGATGAAATCCAACAAGTTTGCTCGGGGGTGACCTATGGTGTCTAAGGCAGAAGTTTAATGGATGGAGATGAATTCCACCGTCACTAAACTTCAAGCAATACCTGGTGATGAAATCCAGATATTACTATTTTAAATGCAACATGAAAATGCAATGAATTTTTTTTTTAAATGTTTTAGTTATCTAATGTGTACATACAAGGCTATAAATCAAAAGTTCTAATGATCTAAGCAAGAGGCTACTGAAAACATGTCATTTCCTCTGAAGAAGTGAAGTACACCATTTAAAACCCCTTGCCTACCAATGATATCGATATCAAAGGAGCAACCGGAAGGTTCGTCCACTTCTCTCGCCTCGGAATCACCCAATGGCAAGGAGTACTATTGACATCCAATCAATAGTCCTACTTAGATAATTAAAACAAATAATTCGTAGCTATTCTAATATGCAGCTAGGTATGCAAATTTTTTTTTTTAATGCAAGCAACAATCAATAATGCAATGCAAAAAAAAATGTAATTAAAAATAACTGTTCTTTTCCAGATTACTTAGTTTTTATTCATTTTAAAGCAATGATCTGAAAAAGAAACAGAATACAGCAGAAAAACCAAAAACATAAAAAGTACAGCAAAAGAAAAACGAACTTACTCGAAAGCCTACGCTTTTCTGTAAAACTGACTTCAAACGCCCACGGGAGTCTCACACAGGCTGAAACGCACCTCTGCGTTTCGTATTGGACTTCCAGACGCCCCTCTGCGTTTGCTGCATTTTTTGCAAACTCAGAAACCCTAGTTAGTGAAGCATCAACCCAACCAAATCCTTCCAATTCTTCTATTCCACATTCTTCTATTCCATCATCAAGTCCATATCCCTACCAAGTCAAGGTCCATCTCGCTAATGCAGGTATTGGTGAGTATGCCATCCAAGATGTCCACATCACACCGTTCAATGTGCAAACAGTTAAATATTTTGGTCATCCACATGACCAACATTTATCCATTGGATCGGTTTATAACATGGGTTCTATGCCAAATTCCATTAATTTTGTATATGGGGGAATAGAGTCATCTTCTAGTCCTACCACCATACTAGAACCCAAGCATCCAATCCCTGCCAATATCGAAAGGATGGAGGGTTTTCCCTCTCGCTATTTCCACAGTACATAATTGGCAAGCAATTTGGCCTAGGTCGATACGAGCAAGGGGTAACCGAACGCATCGATATGCCATATCGGAGACCCACCGAGCATTTTGGTCCGGGCTACCAACCACTTCCATCCCTTTCTTCTTTTGAACGAGCTTTTCAAAGCATTAATCTTAATTCGGAAGAAGAAATCCTCCACCCCGACGAATCCGAAGATGAAGCCTATGAAGAATTTGACGTCATGTCAAATGGTGATGAATCTGAAGAAGAGTCGGCGCCCATTGTTCCCCTCACTAAACAAGACGAGTTTTATCTCCAATTGTTCCCTCTCCAAGAGGCCATCTTTCGCTTGCTTCTTCCACAAGAACGAGGTGAACCACCACCCCCGCCACATCCATAAGCCATAATCCAAACATGTATTATATGTATATACTAAAATAGTGGTTTTCACCACTACCAAAAACAAAAAAAAAAAAATTAGAAAATTCCAAAAAAAAAAAAAATCAAAACATATAAAAAAAAAATACTTTATTGCTTTATGTATGTGTGTAATAGTGGTTTTCACCACTACAAAAAAAAAAAAAAAAACTCAAACCAAAAAAAAAAAAAAAAAACTGAAAAACTATGTTGTTTTGCACTTCAGGTCTTCCGAGGTCTTCACCGGTGTTCCTTTCCATTCCGCCCATCCTTTCTTCCATAAGTCGACAATGAATTTTGAAGACTTATTCACCCCGCTCCATAATCCATATGATCCGGATAAGCCAATCCCGATCAACCCAAGCCTGATTGACATGGATTGGATTTCATCCCCTCCATCTATTTCAGAATTCATCCTTTCTAAGGAATTGTTAAGGGCTTCCGTCAACTACATTCCTCCTTCACCCACACATTCACCTTTATCTTCTAAGCCAGAGGTCTTCCAGGCATACATAGACAAGAGCAAGGCACAGGAGCTTGATGACATTTTAGATGACATAAATCTGATCCCTACTCCCCATCAGCTTGAGGAAGGTTCCCACATGTCTATTGAAGAAACTATCGATGTAGACCTTAGTCCAGACCAAGATGGCACCCAAATTGTGAAACTGGCTAAAAGTCTATCATCAGAGGAACAAGAGAAAATGATTGCTCTACTCAAGTGGAAGAAGGAGATATTTGCATGGTCTTACAAAGACATGCCAGGCCTAGACCCTAATTTGGTTGTCCATAACCTCACCTTACAAAAAGATGCTAAACCTGTCAAATAGAAACTTAGGAAAATGCATCCTACCGTGGCTCTCATAGTTAAATCGAAGATTCAAAACTTTTGGATGTTAAATTTGTCATCCCGATTGATTATCCCGAGTGGCTTTCTAACATGGTACCCGTTCGCAAGCCTAACGGGGGATACGTGTTTGCACCGATTTTCGAGATCTACATAAAGCGTGTCCTAAAGATGACTTTCCTCTTCCAAACATTGATACTCTTGTTGACACCTGTGCTGGTCATGAAATGCTTTCGTTCATGGATGGATTTTCAGGATACAACCAGATTCGAATAAACCCTGAAGATCAACACAAAACAACATTTACTACACCTTGGGGAACTTTTTGTTACAGGGTGATGCCCTTTGGCCTTAAGAACGCAGTGCAACCTATCAACGAGCCATGACTTATATTTTCCACGATTATATGCATAAGATTATCGAAGATTATGTGGATGATTTATTGGCAAAATCTAAAACTCGACAACAACATTTTGATGTATTGGAAAAAGTTTTTGATAGGCTTCTAGAGCATAAATTAAGGTTGAACCCTAAGAAATGTGTCTTTGGTGTTACCTCAGGCAAACTCCTAGGTTTTATTATCTCTAAACGAGGTATTGAGGTGGACCAAAACAAGGTCAAAGCCATTATTGAAATGTGTCCCCCAACTAATTTGAAGGAGTTGCGTAGTTTGCAAGGAAAGATTAATTCAATCCGTCACTTTATTGCACAACTTTCTGATAAATGTAGGCCATTTTGCCACCTACTACAAAAGGGGGTACAATTTTCATGGACAGATGAATGTCAGAAAGCCTTTGATGACATCAAGAAGTACTTAGCATCTCCGCCAGTCTTAGCTCCGCCTCGTCCAGGGGGTCCCTTTCTATCTCAGCAATAGACTTTGCCTTAGGGACAATGCTTGCACAAAAGAATGAACAAAATCGTGAGCAAGCTATCTATTATATTAGTCGAACATTGGTAAGCTATGAAACCCGATATGCTTATGTGGAAAAGTTGTGCTTAGCAGTGGTTTTTGCCACTAAGAAACTTCGTCATTATATGCTTAGCCATACAACATATGTCATAGCTAGAGAAAACCCTCTGCGTTATATGATGTCTCGCACTTATAATAACACTCGTATCGCTAAATGGATAATGTTGCTTACCGAATTCGATCTTGAATTCATTAGCCAAAAATCTATTAAAGGTCAAGTTATAGCCAATCAACTTGCAAAAGCTCCACTACCTAGTGATCATCCTTTGATTATTGAGCTCCCAGATGATTCGGTATTTGCTATCACTGAACAAGAAGAGGACATCATTTAGGAGGAAGATGTTGACATCACGCTATTCTTTGATGGCTCTAAGTGCACGAAAGGTCAAGGTGCTGGAGTTGTGTTTCATACACCTCAAGGGATTCCCATCCCTTTATCATTCAAACTAGACTTCCAATGCACCAATAATACAGCAGAGTATGAAGCCTTAATTTTAGGTCTTCAATCAGCCATAGCTATGAGTATTAAGCGTATTCGGATATTTGGGGATTCTCAACTCGTGGTTAAACAAATTACAAGAGAATACCAAGCCAAAGAACCTACCATTAAGCTTTATCATGATGTAGCAATGAAGTTGCTCTCTAAGTTTGATTGGTATGAGATCACTAGTTTGCCTCGTTCGACTAATAGATTTGTGGATGCCATGGCCTCTCTTGGATCATTGATTCCAAAGGACTCCCTTGGAGAGGTACAACCCCTAATCATTTCCACAATCTCTAAGTCTGCAATTGTCCATGCTGAGTCTAAAGATGAAAAAGATGTTTGCTTTATCCATTCGGATCCATATGAGCCTTGGTCTAGTGAGATAGTAGCCTTCCTCAAGTTTGGAACACTTCCACATGATTTGTCTCGAACTGCCCGTCACTGTTTTAAGCAAAAGGTAGCTCGTTTTGTTCTTTTGGGGGATGTGTTGTATAAACGTGGATATGATGGAGTACTCCTCCACTGTCTAGAAGAAGGTGAAACACATAGAGCTATTGCTAAAGCCCATGATGGTACTTGTGGTGGTCATTTTAGTGGAATGGCCATTGCGAAGCGTATTTTACGTATGGGGTATTATTGGCCCACTATGGAACAAGATTGTTGCAAATATGTTAAACAATGTAAAAAGTGTCAAGAACACGCTAATTTAACCCATATACCATCACAAGCTTTACAACCCATCCAAAGCCTTTGGCCCTTCTCACAATGGGGTCTCGATTTAATTGGCAAGATTTCACCTGCCTCTTCAAGACAACATACTTTCATCATTACAACCCATCGAATACTTCACAAAGTGGGTTGAAGCTATTCCTCTAACCAGTATGACAGGTCCTAGAATTGTGGAGTTTATACTTCACCATATCATTTGTCATTTTGGTATTCCCTCTAAAATCATTTTTGATAACGACAAGTCTTTTAAGAATAAGGATGTTTGAGCTCTTTGCGAAAAGTATAATATCCAACATAGTTTCTCAACTCCTTACTACCCACAAGCCAATGGACAAGTTGAAGCTTCCAATAAGACCATAATTGCTATTCTTAAGAAACTTGTTAAAGAAAATCATAAAGATTGGCATACACAAATCCCCTTGGCATTATGGGCTTACGGAACAAGCATAGAACTCCCATTGGGGCAACGCCATTTTCTTTGGTCTATGGAGCAAGCAATCATGCCTCTTGAGCTCGAGATCCCTTCCTTACGAATTTCTTTGCAAGAATTTATCGATGATGATACTTCTAGACAAGCACGTCTTGATCAACTCACACTCATAGATGAAAAACGAATCAATGCTTTAGAGCATTTGCGAGTTTATCAAGACCGATTGAAACGTGCTTACAATGTCAAAGTTCATCTAAGAGAATTTCAAGTAGGGGATCTTGTCCTTAAAGAGAATCAACAAAACACCAATGCATTGCCGCATCTTCGAGATAAATTCGCGGCTAATTGGTTAGGTCCATATATGGTCATTGAAAGAGTGGGTAATGGAACTTATAGACTTGCCAGTTTAGAGGGAGAGGAAGAACCCGAACCACTTAATATTATACACTTGAGGGCATTTTACGCATAGTTTGAATTTTATATGTACATATATACATGGCTTGTAAAAAAAAAAAAAAAACAAATAAAATAAAAAGAATTTGCATTTCATTGTTAGTTGCATACATCTCATTCAAAAACATTGCATTTCATGTGCATACATCTCATTGAAAACCATAACATTTCATTTTCAGCCATAGTTGCATATCATGTTAGAGACCATTCTATCTTTTGGATATAAAATTTGGTCAAGCAAAAGTCATGTTGCCTTAATCAGGGGCACCTTCATAAAATCCATCAAACCGAATTGTCATTCGTACACCCATTTTCCATTTGCACATATTTACATTGCCAAAATGTTTTCAATCACTCAACCATTCCTAGTGTTTTAAGCAAACTTCGAAATGCATGTTAAAGTCCTCTAGGGCCATATCACCAATTACACTAAATAAAATCTTGAGTATTGGGAAATGATTTCAAAAGCGGTCTTGAACCTATCACATTTTCACATCTTAAAAACATCTTGTGTCAAAGAGAGATAACGCCATCCTTGGGTTGTGCCTCGAAGTGAACAGGGTAATCCTCATTTGTCCTATCATGAAAACATAGTCCATAAAACAGTGGTTCTTACCACTATCACAAGCAATTACAAAATATAAATATAAACAGAGTAGTAAGGATAGGGTAAAATTCTCATCATACTTCGGTTGAGAATCCGATTCCCCAAAGCTCTAAGGAAATGAACATTTTTCACACACCATTGATCCCAAATAAGTTGTAAGGATCGTACTACTTGTCCAGACAGATGGATAGGTAGTCATCCCCAAGGCTTACAAAGGTCAAAAACAACATGGACTATGGAGTTAACCTTCACCGGGCTATAGACGCTTGACTGGCAAAGTGGAGTCTACTCATTTGCGTGGCGACATGTCTCTCCTCAAAAAGAGACCTCCGAATGCTCATACGGACAAACTAGCTTTGGGGTCTTCTCCATAACAAGGGTTACCTAATTTGTGCAAGATGAGGTTAATGAACACACTTGCACACACACAGATTTTTGATTGCCTAGAGTCACTACCATGCTTCGGATTTGGTTAATGAACTCACATGCACACACATTTGGTCCTAGTTGAATTAGGCAGTATTAGTAAGTTTGTTTGATACCACTAGCATGTTTGAGTCTTTGTAAAACAGTCTTCCTCCATATTTTCTTCCATATCAACCTCCATATTTTCTTCCATATCAACCTCCATATCTTCTTCCATATTCATGTCATTCCATACGTCATTCATTCACAAGCTACCAAGTTCGGTGCCCCTGATTAAACAATTATGATAACAGTTGGCTAAATCTAACTATCTAAAAGTATGAGTGCTTCTTAGTGCATATTTCATTTACTTAGTCTCGCATTAATCATCTATAAATTTGCATTCCATTCCATCACATATGCATTAAAACATATAAAAACATGCATCACAAAAACATAGGCATTCACACAAAAGAAAGTAAAACACTAAAAATAAAAGCCATGTATATGTATGTATAAAGATCAAAACGTACAATGAATTCCAAAAGGCTACAAAATACAATAGAGCACCAAGGCTCATAAAGAGTGCATCTAAGCACTAAGCTAACCATCAAAAGAGGATCCCTGTGACCTAGTAGGAGCCCTAGACCTAGTGGTGTGCCTAGACTCACTACGCCTAGAGACAGAGGAGGATGGAGGATCAGGCAACACAATGTGATGCCTAAACAATGTGTCCTCCAGAGCCTCAATATAACGAGTCCTAGACCTAAGTCTAGATATGTCTATCCCGTGTCATCGCTCCCGCTCTGCTAGCTCTACCTGGAGTCTCGTCACCCTGTCATCCTAGGGCACCCTAGTCGCTCCATCCAAGTCCGCCTGCATCTGGGCCATCCTCTCCTCCTGAATAGCTATCAGGGCATCCCGCTCTGCAACCTGTTGCTCCAACCGAGCTATCCTCTCATCCTGAACAGCTAGCATAGCATCGCGCTCTGCTATCTGCTGCTGCAGCTACGCCAGATCATCCTCGTGCCCGCTAGGGGGTACCTCCCTAGTCTCTCCTGTAGCCTCTCCTAGGCCCTCGCCATCATCCTCCTCATCATCTCTGCTCCCCGGTGCCTACCGTGCCATCTTCCCCTTTCACCTTCGACTGTCAAATCGAAGGCGAGGACCCTCCCTGCACTTGGGAACCTCTGTGGTTCCCTCGTCCTCTCTAGCTCCAATAGCCACCAATGGTGGCTCCCACCTCGGCTCTACGGCCATCCATGTTGCATACTCAGCTGTCACCCCGACGTCATCCACGTCAAGGATCTCCATGTCCTCATCGTCCTCTATCGCCTCCCTCCATGGCTCGGCACATGGAAAATCCCCCTCTGATCTATGCCTTCGGTAGTGCACTGGCTCACCGGGGACATCCTGTCTCAATCCGACCTGGCAGAGCACTCGAGACATCTGTATGTACTCCGCCTCGCTGTGGCCCCGACCCACTACCCATCTAGCTTGTCGCACCCGTCTCAGATGCTCTCCATCCTCGATCCACCTTGCCTCCCGCTAGGGCCTCCAAATGACTTGGGCATCTGTCAAGTCTGCCCATAAACTCCTATACCATTGCCTCGATCTCACGGGGCGGCTCGACTGTCTCTCCTCCGCCACTAGCCATCTCCTACCATAAGCTTGGCTCATGTCCTAGTAAGCACATGGCAACCCCTCCGATCGGGCCACTCTGAAGTGCTCCCAGCCCCAGCACTGGAGAACCAAACTGTAGCCTAGGCCCTTCCGGCCCCGTCTCCGAACCTCATACAACTCCCGGTACACCTACGCTAATAAAGCGGGCACCCAGGCATACACTACCCTATTAGTGAACATCTCGCTCACTACACCCATCAGGTTCCATGGAAACCTGCACCCGATGCTATTCGGGGCCACAATGTTGGCCAATATGAACATCATTAGAGCCTCCATCGCTACCAACTCCTTGGCCGTATACATGGCCAAGTAAGGAATCCCCCCGCTCTCCGTCCGGATCTCCCTCTAGTCATCCCCAAACAACTTGGCCATCTCCGTGGCCCTATCTCGTCCAACCTCCACCCGCGCCCTCCACGGGCACCTTGAGGATGCGGTATACATCCTCAAGCGTCACCGTCATCTCTCCAGTCGGGAGATGGAACGTCCCCCGATCTAGATCCCACCTCTCGGCCAAAGTCGAGAGGTACCCCTCATCCGCCCGAACTACCTCCAACCGGGCTACCTCCGCTAGCCCTACTACCTCCAATATCTCCCAGCCTGCTCGGGAAAATGACCTCCTCATCCCCGAAATGATAGGGGAGAATCGGTGTCGTGCCTCTAACACCCTAAGCTGCAAAACAACAAAACAAAAATTGGTTACAAATTTTTTCCAAAAAAAAAAAAAAAAAACAAAAAAAAAAAAAAACAAATAAAAGTACTTGCTTAAATAAACAAATACCTCAGCTGGCTGCACTGGCGCGTCCACTCCCATATCTGCCATAGCTCCCACGTGCTTCACTCTCCCACACAACCTTTCACTTCACTTCACTTCATTCCACTCCCTCAGACGCACTTCTCTCAAGCTCGAACGCACAAATGAGCGAAATTCTCACTGAAACTGTTTAAATAGCTGGTTTTGGTGCCCCAAAATGCAAGTGGGGCATTTCATGTCACATTCAGACGCAGTGGGGCATTTCATGATGCATTCAAACATCGACAGGCGTTTCTGCCACCTCCAAATGCATACCGACGTTTGGTGTCAATATTGAATAAAAGAACAAAACTTACAAAATTGAAGCTTACCTCCTCCAAATTTCATCAAATTGCATCCATCCATTCTTCTTATCATAATAAAACATTTTGTGAAGGTTACAACAGTTTTGGAAACAAATTTTGTCATTTTGCTCAAAAAGCGCATCATTCATCATTGATTTACAAATTGGGTTAAAAACATTCAAAACCTTCACAAAATTAACAACATTCATCAATTCTTCTCATCTATCGTCAATTTCATTCATTCTTATTTCATCATGCATATTTTTGCCAAATTAAATTAAAGTAAACCTCGTATCTAGTGGTATATTCTATCACCTTGGCGATTGCAACGATTTGCATCCATGCAATTCGGTAAGAGGATTAAACCACCATAAGGACACTTACCATTTATCATCATCAATTATTTCACTGTTTGAAAATTGAAAATCAATTTTGGGTATCCTACTTTTCAAGTGACCTCATACCAAGATTAATTTTCTCAACAGCTTGTCATTGATGGCCTAGTTCATGGGGCCTTAAACGTGGACAATCTTCAATATCATCATTATTTTGAGTCTTGCTAGAGATTAAGGCTACCTAGGTTGATTGGTTCCGACCCGAGGAATTATCCATACATTCACTAAGAGCATCTCTGAAGTTTTGGACTCTTTCATATTACATCTCTGCATATCAATGGTGCCAACAAGGCAATTTCATCAACAGTATGGATTCACCCATAGGAGTTGGGGCATCCGTTATCAATTTTTAACTTTCCTAATAGTAAAATTCATCTTACATGATCATGGAATTTAAAATTTGGCAAAAATCCCTTTCTAACCGTTGGGGCAAAAAACGGTTCATCTTTCACATCACTCATATCGTCTTCAATCATATTATTTTCTGGTTTGTACACCAACCCCTTTCTCGTTGGGACATAAACAGATGGTTCATACACAAAACCCTTTTTCACCGTTGGGGCAAAAACGGTTCATTTTCTTTCGAATTTCTTCCAATTGGCTCGTGAGAACCATTTTTGCTCGCCAATTGAGGGGGTAAGCTGATAAATTTTAAATATTCTTTTATTCTTTGGTCTTCAAAGTTGTGCTTTAGTCTTGAGAGAGAGTTGCGTCTGATCCAGACTTTCGAGTGTCCTAAGTTTTTGTGCTGCATTGTGTCTTCACACAAAGCAGCTCAAAAGGGGCATCCGTAGACACCAAAATCCAGCCACTTGCAAGTCATCTATACCTTCCCATGTGTCGGTCACCCACCTTCCGTCATTATTTGGCCCATCCACACTTTCCCGCCATTATTTGGCCCAATTTCACCTTTCCCGCCATTTTTCATCCCCAAATTTATTTAAATTAATATTTATATATATATATATATATATATATATATATATATATTTTAATATTTTAATATATATATTTAAATAATAGTTTAAGTGATTTAATCTGAGCCGTCCATCCTTCATTTAATCTCATCCGTCCATCCATCTTAATCCGTTTCACAACCAAGATTTATTCTCTACCCTTGGATCCACTTTAATCTTAGCCACACGTTCAAAGTGTCGTTAAAACCCTAAAGTGTGCCCTAAGAGTAGATCATAAATTGAGTCACCTTGATGGCTCAAACCCTATGTCTTTTGCTACTTCTATCTCCTATGCGCTATCTCAGATTCTAATTCTTCTACTGCTATCTCCTCTATCTCTCTTCTGCTACCCTTTCGCCGCATCCATCGCCGCTTCCGTCGCCGCTTTCACCGCCATCTCTTCTGCAGCATTCTACAGAATCCCCCATTCTTGTCACAAGTGCCCGCGGGCATTTACCCCTTTACCAAGTGCCCACGAGCGTTTACCAAGTGCCCACGGGCGTTTACCAAGTGCCCACGGGCGTTTACCCACATCCACAGACTCAGACCGACGTCTGAAACCTTGATCCAGAAGCACGCGGGCGTTCAACGAGTGCACCAGGGTGCCTTTCGCAGCCTATTCTGACAACAACATTACTTCCAGGTGTCGCCTAGTCTAGCTGCATTAATAGAGAACAGTATAAATTAGTTTAAAGCAAGTAACTTCTTTTCTTCTATTTGATCTATTATTGAATTCCTGCATTTCATTTTTTTAGGGTTTTAGATTGTTTTCGAGGGCTCACATAGTGGAGCCCTCTTATTAATTTCTAACTCCTTGATAGTGTTAATGTGTGTAGGTTTTTGACAGCAGATCCGGTTTATTGATGGCAGCTGATTAAGTTGGAGTGGTCCAAGCAAGGGATACAACAAAGCCCACTCACTCTGTTGGGATTGAAGATACATTCTTCGGAAGTGCCACCATTTGTGCCGACTAGGGTTTCGGAGAACCCTAGCATAACTTGTAACTGTGTATCACAAATAAAGGGTTACAAGCCCAGTTGTATTCAAAAAGGAGTTTTTAAACTCCATCAATTAATAGAAATTGTTTGTTTTGTGCAACTATTCTGTACTCTGTCATTGTGATTTTATTTATTTTTGTTTGGCGTGTATTTTCAATCTACACAAACATATGCAATAGACAAAGAGAATCTTTCCATCAACCTAGTCACCCGTCTCAGCCTCTAGAATTTATGATAGCTACTAGACTATCAATCTAGAGCTCAAGGTGGCTAGATATTGATGATTATCCCTAATCAAATGCATGCCTATATGAAGGTATCCATCTATGTTACCCTCAAGTTACCTTAATAATCATTTCTCCAAACTCAAGTACCCCCACTTCTGGTGGATGATTCTGCTACTTCCACCTACGAGTGTACCTGATCCTGCACATCTTGGCAATATGTCAGCAATACCATGCTCTTTCAAATCAACTAAACATCACATGGTTTAATTGCCCAAGTTAGGTATTAAAGTATCATAAATTAATAAATTGTTTCTTTGTGCCAAAAAGTCCGCTAGGGAGGGTCATGCCAATATACTTTAGTGATTATTGATTGATTATTAGGTGCACTTTCCTTAGCAATTTTGGTATACATAAACCTTTGGAAGGGTTAATTAAACATAAAAATATAAAAAATGAGTAAAATATAGATGTGTATGGGTCTAAATTTACCATGAGGGGAGGAGGATGTAGCGAATGACAACATTGTTGTAAGACATTAGCACACATGATTGTGCTAAGATAATATTTTATGAATGGAAGGTAGTGTGTGGACAACGATGAGGATTACCGAGACGAGGGGATGATAGTTAGTGGAAGGATGCAATGATTCCCAAAGGAATACATTTGTGATGACATGTATTCACTAATTGCAATGCAACTTAGATGATAGTGAATTGATAACAACTATTATGTCGACCCAATTTTAGATGATAATATCCTATGTTGACTTAAGTCGTGATGACATACTCAACATGATGACAATCAAAAAGTTGGAATGATGACTTCCCACGTGATGACACTTGCATTGGCGATGGTTAGCATGTTAGCATGACGACTCCACTCATGTCGACACTGGTCATGATGGTAGTCAACATGTCATCCTGATGTCGGTAACTTAGATCAAACATCATCGACAAGTATGATGATGTCAACTCATGCAACTAGACTTGCTCGTTTGAAGGTGGTACAGATCTGGTCTCTGTGTAAGTAATCTTACTTGTAACACTTACAACACAAGACATAAATATAACAAAGCATCAACATCCATGGAGACACAATTGATACAAGTGAATGGTTTTGTATTATCATAGGGAATCATGTGTAGTTCAGTCTGACTGCAACAATTATATGTCCAACCTTACAATGTAATAGTTTGACGTCTCTCCCTCATACATGGACTTTCTCTCCTAATGGAATAGATGCAAATTGAATTGTAGGGGGTCTATTTATAGTTTTGCTCTGGTAATTATCAAAAATAATAAGACAAACTACCAGAACTACCTTTTATAAACAACCTTACGTAAATGTTAATCATTTACAAATGATGATTGCATTTATATTACAACCAATTTCCAATTATTTCATTTGATCGCTTTACCTTACATTTGACCATTTTTACATAATATTTTATTTGGTGCACATGTAGACCTTTTTACAATCAGTTTCACTTTTTCTTAGTGTTGTTGTATTAATTTATCTCTCTTTACATTAATCGATGTCCTCAATGACCTTTTGCATTGTTCTACTAGGGTTTCGGTCTCTTTCAATTCTGATGCTTGCAAACTATCTAGTTCTTGAACATGGAGCTTGTAGGCTTCTCGTTCATTGTATAGCTTCTTGGCATAGCTATAGTACTTGTCCCATTCCACCCCATAGGCATTAGCTTTAACCTCCATTACTTGCAATTGTTGCAAGTTCTCTTCTCGTTTGAAAAAAAGTTCTATCATTCTCTTTTGTGTGAGAGTTGGGAACATTGGTTTATTTTGTTCTAACTCACATTTCAATGCTACTTATTTTTGTTGTGTCTGATCCAATTCTCTAAGCAATGCTTACTCCTACTTTGCCTGTTCAAGCTCTTTCAACAAGGCTTCGTGTTGATTTTTTTGAGTAACTAATTTTGCTTGTTTAACAATATTGTTTTTGTCGATTGTTGTTGCAACAATTTATCTTCCATTTCCACAATGGTCTTCCCGTATTGATTTTTTCATTATAACTTTTTAGTACTATTTGAGTTGCCTAAATCTGCTTCATAGTTTCAGTCAACTAAGCAATATTCTCATCCACCTATTTTTTAGCTTTTTGTAGCTTTTCCTCTTATTCATGCAATCTAATTTTAGTTTCTTGCAAATTTTGAATAAGGTTTTGTTTAACCAACTAGAAAATTCCCATGGTTGCTCTTGATAAATTCTGGAAATGGCAGACATCCATTTCATATTTCTAGCCCATTGCACCAATTTATCAAGTTTTTTTGCCATCAACTGCCATAGTTTTAATTTTTTGACACAATTCACTTCAAACTCTAGTCGTATCCTATCATGAATTGGGTTAGCTTGGTAAAATAAGCAACTTATTATTGATTGATATGTGTCCCAAGTTTTTATGGATCTTGAAAATTAGGTACTTTAATCATTACATGCTCAATCAAGCCATCATCTTCTTCAATTTCTTCTTCGTATAAAATAGTCTCTTTCCCTTTGCCTGAAAAATAAATTGGTTTTTTTGCCACTTTACCTTCCATGAATCATTTGTTATTCCAACAATGGATGTAGCTAGTTGCTCTCTCTTAGAGCTGGTATCGATTCCCTTAGAAGCATTTTTCTGTTGTGGATCCTCTTCCTTTTTGGCTAGCAATTCCTTTTGCTCATAGCTTTGCCCTTCCTCCACTGTAATAAGGTTCAGATGAGTTCCTGATGGTTGACATGATTCTTTACTTTCTATTGGTGTCGATTCTTTCCTCTTCTCTTGTTCTCCCCCTTATCCTTGCCATGTTCTATTATTTATCCCATCTCTTCTGCTTCTGTAGTAGCAAGCATTTCCTCAAATAAACAAGCTCGTAATTCCTACGTAATTGAGGTCTCTCGTATTGGAACTCCAAGGTTATGATAGGTGATGACAAGGGATCAAGGTACTATGCTTCGACCAAAAATTCAGTGAGTCCAATATGGACAACATTACTCATTCCTTCCTATGGAACTATATTGAGAGGTTTTGAAATTTTAAAATCCTCTTGTATTCATGCAACCCTTGTTTGCAGCGGTAATTCTATGCTTGCTCCAATGTTTACTCGATGTCATGCACCACAACCTAAATTTTTGCAATCGTTTCTGTTATTATACTTTGAAAAAATATGGTGATGGTGATGATAACAATACTAGTGGTACGAATTTCCTCTTTTTCACTAGTAGTGCAACTTCCTCCTCTGATTCCTCCACTGGTCATACGAGTGAAAATTTGTTGAACCACTATTTTACTCTTTGCTTCTTACTACGAGTATTCTTTAGCTGAGGTTTGGCATCCATCCACCTCAATATTATTGGTGCTAACTTCGGTAATGCTTTAGGAGGATCCAATATAGGGATTTCCATGCTTGCCCTATATGCAACATCTAAAAACAACTCAATTGTATGGAAGACCATAAAAACATTATTGGTGGTACGCGTCAATTTTTTTTGAATATTTATCACCAAATAAGTTGCCCAATCATAAGCTACACCCTTCTCAATGCCTTACAAGTAGGGTATCAACCAAATAGGTAATTTTGAGGCTCGTTGCTCCCTAGACAATCTTGTCATCAATACATTCATGATAAATTGGAGTCCCTTATATTTTAGTTAGTCTGATTTCACCCAACAACTTCCATGTGACATGAATGTCTCAATTTTATTTATTTTTAGCTTTGTGAAACTTTGAATCAACTATTGACTTCTCTTGGAATTGATTCCTTTGACTACTGGCTATCCTCCTTTTAGAAACCTGAATATCCTTCTAAAAATTTCAGTTGAAAAGATAATATTTATAATTCTTTCTCCCACATTTGTACTAGAATGTTTCGTAGGGTCATACGTTAGTAGCATTTACAACATATATTCCTTGTAGAATTCTTTGTCAAAGTTAGAGACCTATAGTATAAAATGTATGCCTACATTGTTGATCTTTTGTCTAAGTGCATTTTATGGTGGCATTTTATCCCACCATTGCCTACAATAATCCAAAATAACATGATTCCAGGTAATATCTTTGAGAGGTATCTACTATTGTTTGGGTTGTCAAATCTCATTTTATTTTGGTTTTGGAACAACTATTTTGGAATGTACCTATTTTCCTTGAGTTCACCCCTACTCAGGATTCTATTCCTATCTGTGTGCCTCTCCACTAGTGCAAGAATCCTCCTGGTGATGTCGAAGTAATTTTTTAGACACTAACTTTGGTAGTACTTCATGTTGTCATTCTTCATGTGATTTTTATTTTCTTTATTATTTTGGGTATGTCAATATGGTATGAATTAGACAACTTCTATTCATCTTATTTATTCTTTCTAATCAACTTTCCTCCAAACACAATGATGACAACTTCCTAATTTTACAATGTGATGACGATGACACCTCTATCTGAGGCGATAATTCTTTAGTGTGACGGTTGCTTTCTATTTCTCCCATATTCCTAACAATGCTGCTAACCTATCTGATGACATTGTTGTTTTTGACCTGCCTGACAACACTGTTGTTGTTGACCTATGATGACAATTCTTTCTTCTGCTAACATACTTGATGGTAGTCCTCTCCAACCGATTTTCCTGACGATAGTATTTCCAGCTGAATTGTCTGATGGTAATATTTCTAGTCGACTTATTTGACGATAGTTCTCTAGCCAACTTACTTGACGATAGTTCTTAGCCGACTTGTCTGATGATAGTTCTCTAGTTGATTTACCTAACAATAGTTCTCTAGCTGACTTGTCTAATAGTAGGGATGATGATGACAAATATTGACTTCTTGTAATCATAAATTTTTTGCAAGCTCATATTCAATCGCACGTAAGTTGTACACATTCATCCTCAAATGATCATTCTCATGCTTTTGGTTTGGTGACACCCATCAACTGATGCGTATGACTATGAATGCATTGGAAAAATTATCCTTTTGATGCATGGATAATTGTCACAATTCTTCATGAGACCTTAATGTCTGTCGGTTATCTTCAGCTTATGGCACAATTCTAGTGTAGTAGTTTACTAATGCAAAAGTGTTTCTACCAATTGAATCATCAAGCCCTTACTCTAGATATTGCATTATGGCTTTACATTCTAACTTCTCTTGTTTGCAATGTGTATTCTTCTCCTTGGCCATCATTATTTATAACCCTTGCTTTTTGTCATTGTCGCCCATGTAAATTGTTCGTTAACTTCCACTGTGTGCTCAAACTACCGCATGTTCACCACTTAGCCACCTTGCATGCAATTGTTGTCCTTTTTTCTATTTTGTATTTTTTTTTATCTTTTTCTTATTTTTGTCTTTTTTGCTTTGTTTTTTTTACTTTTTATATTTTTATTTATTTACACTTTATATTGTGGGTCCCTGCCACGTGTCACCAACATCGTGTGAATCACATGACTATGACACCTCTTTTCTATGACTACAACTTCTTTATCTCACTATATTATCATTGTTATAAATTGATTGTTTACTATCTATTTCAATGATATCCTCAACTTTGAGGTATTTTTTGTTATTGATGTGTGTTTTTTATTTCTAGTTCTAATAATATGCTAATATACCCTTTCTTATTTTGGCTAATGACATATTGCTTTTATCTATAGAGGGCTCAATGATCGACGACATTCCATTTTATCGTCATCATGATAGATTGCTTCCCTATCATCCTCCTATCATCCATCTACACTGCCATCCTCTTGATGATTGACTGGTTTGTCATCATCTTGAGGACTGACTACCCTATCATCATCCTAATGGCTGCTTGCTTTGCCATAATCCTGATAATTGCATGCTCTGTCATCATCCTGATGATAGACTATCATCCTATTTAAAGGTTATCTCCTTCTTCTCTGGATTTTGTCACACCTTATCTCTAATTCTTCTTGGCATGTCAAACTAGGAACTAGAGTCCTTGGTGATACTTGGAATTTTTTTCAGAGTCCTTGGTGATACTTGGCCTCTGTTTTAGAGTCCTTGTCTTCTCCAAAAACTTTCCAAATGTCCTCCCCTTATTTTAGGTCAAATATCCCTTGCGTTGGACTGCCAAACTCCTAGCTTTCTAAGATTCATCCAGTTTCTCAATTATTCTAGACAACTTCTTCAGTTTTCACAAGATCAACGAGGTAGTCTAGTTGGGCCAACCTCATGAACTTAGTTTTTGGATATTTTTAAATAGTCCTAGCAGTCTAATATATTGATTAGTCGACTTATATGCAATAGGAAGGAAATTTCTCCCCCTCGACCTATCAGTAAGGAGGTCAATAGAAATCCTCCATTGGTTAGGTATACTTAGGCTACCAATAAGACCTTTTTATCCCATTTTATTTCTCAAGTTACCTCCATTCCTTGCTTGATCAAGTAATTCTACTCTTGTTATTTTCCCTTTGTAGTTTTGAGTTTTTGGTGATAATTGCCTTAGAGTTTGCAACCTTCGATTTGCCCTTAGTAATTTTCTATGCCATATCGCCTCTTTAAATTATCTTTGTGGTTCACATTCTTCCAATGCACCTTTGTATTGGATTGAAAAGCCAAATTCAATGATGGAATCATTTCCTTCATTTGCTATATGCATAGGCCATTTGGATGTTTCTTGCACTTGTCTTTGCAGCCTTCTTACTTCTCTTCTCTATATTCTCAATCGTCTAGCTGCAACTTGGTACTCTTGTACTTTCAACCTCCCTTGTGGTTTTTTTATTGGCTCACCATCACCACTTGATCTATCTTCTACTATTTTGTCCTCCTACTCCTAGGGCATTAGTGGTTCATTATTTTTTACTTCTTGAACCATTTCAATGTATTGTACCCTTGCTTGTTGATTTTGAGCTTCATTCCTTTGCCCTCTTACATGATTGGGACTTGGGTATGGAGTATTAAAGTCTCTAGGAACATTTTCATCACTACTTAAGTCTTCAATCCATCCTATATTTTTGGGTTGTTCTAGAACCTCCTTAATGTCTCTCCATAAAATTACAATAGTTTATTCTCTGCTCACTTGATGTTCTATAAAATCAGTAAGGGCTTGTTGTGGTTTATACTCACTTCTTTGTAACTCCCATATCTCATATTTCCTTTTTCTATGAGAATTTTGTGGTATCACGTTTCTATGCCTTATAGACCTTCTTGTCAATGGAGTAGTACTAGTAGTAATTTCAACATTCAATTAAATTCTTAATGTTCCTAAGGATGAACTGCTAGATTTTAAGGAGAACAAGATACTATATAATGGCGCTTCTTAATTGCCATTAGCACTTCCCATTAACTCTTCTATATGTCTTTCTAGCCCTTGGTAAAATTCATATAATTTAGCTCGTCTTAGCTCTCTTTCATTTATACACCGCATTGTTTCATCCAACTTGTGAATCACTTGCTCTCTGAAGTATGTATTATACATCCTCAGGGTCTCATACTCTTATTGTAACTGATGTATTTATTTGATAATTTATTGTAGAATTATTAATTCTTTATTTGGAACCCCATCCCTCATTTCTCTTGCAATATCAATGAGGGTTTGAAGTCTATTTTTGCCTTTATTATTTAGAAATCTCACATGAACTTATAATCTTCTACATTCCATGGGTCAAGGTTCCAATTTTATTTATTTGATTATAGGTTCTCATTCTATTCTAAACAACCATTATAGGTTTATTTTTTCATATTCTTTAGTATTATGATCAACAATTCTACTAGGCTCTCCTTGTTCGTAAAATCACATTTCTGGTTGTACTTTTATTGTCCTCCCAAAAGTTTCTCCTTGAGATGATTTTAAGTTGATCATATTTACCTGTGCCTTTGCATCATACACCTTTAAATTAGAACCATTCACTATTTTGGGGTAGGTACCATCCAATTTCTTGAGTTAGTCAACCCCATTGTCTAGTACTTCCTCTACTTGGAAGGGCCCAAACCACAAGATCTTCAATTTATCTAGCTTGATTTATCTTTTACCATTAAATTTTAGCACTAAATAATCAGTATTTAAGTCCATATTATGTAAGTGCTTATCATGCCATTTTTTTTATCATCTTTAGGTAATCTTCATTTCCCACTATTCCATCACCATTTTCTCTCCCAGTTGTAGTAGTACCATGAGCCTTTCTTCTATGTTATCATTGTCATTGAGGCAGTTTTCCACTACTACCTATAAACTAGGTACCAAAAATTTAATTGATACAACCGCATTTAGCCTATACATTAACTGGAATGGTGTATGGTTCATTGTTGGCTTGAAGGTTGTCCTATATACCCACAGGACTGTTGGCAATCATTCTTACCAATCGGTGCCTTCCACACCACATGTTTTATATATTATAGAAACTAGGACCTTGTTGTCTCTGCTTGTCCATTCGTCTTAAGATAGTATGGGCTAAAACAATGAATGAAAGATCATAAATTTTTTAGTCAAATTTTGAATTATTTCATTAATGAAATGATCTCTCCTATCACTTGTCAACTGTATGAGAATCCCAAACCTCATGATAAATTGTTCATATAAAAAGAGAGCAATACTTCTTGCAAAGTTAATTGGTAGAGCCCTCGCTTCTACCCATTTTGTCAAGTACTTTGTAGCCAGTATAATGTATCGACATTTCCTCTTTTGGCTTGTTTGAAGTGGTCCCACAAAATCCAATTTCCATATTTTAAAAATTTCTTGAGGTTCAAAAGGGTGTAATGGCATGAAGTCCCTCTTTAACAACTTCCCCATTCTTTTACATGTATCACATGCATTCACATATCCTTTGGCATCATGATAGAGGGTGGGCTACCACAGTCCTGCTAACAAAACTTTATTTTTTGTCACATCGGACCCCATGTAACCTTTGACTAATCCCTCATGTGTCTCCTTCAATGTTTTCTACACTTTATCCTCCGTGACACACCTCAAAATGTGGTCATATCCCATCATGTACAACAAGACTACAATCAATTAAAATGGTGCTAATTTTGTAATAATATTCCATTTTTCTATTGTTGTCATCTCCTCTGGCATATATTCTATCAACATATATTCCCCTATATATTTATACCACGTTGGTAACACACTTATCATGAACAATTATGCATCAGGAAATTTGTTTTGTATGCCTCCTTGTGAAAGTTATCTAGAGCAAATTATTGAAAGGTGATCCTCTATTACGTGCTTCTATCTTGGTGTTACTACCACTAAAAACATGAATTATTGTAGTGTGACAAGCCATATACTCACTCGTCCATATATTTACGGTTTGTTGATTAAGTATAGAAAAACCTAGTGGTCTACATATAAGGCAAATGGGTTGGCTAGCAGATAGTGTTAAAAATTTTGTATTGCATAGACCATTCCTAGTGCTTCTCATTTTGTGGTGGTATAATTTTTCTCTGCCCTAGATATCAATTGACTTACAAAATAGATGGTATTATCCAACCCAAATTGTCCCTCTTGGGCTAAGGCACATCCAATCACAAAGTTTGATGCATCAAAATGAACTTGAAAATATTTTTCCTAGTATGGATAACCAAAATGGATGCCTTCACCAAATGTGCCTTGAGTCCTTCAAAAGTCTCTTGGTGTTCATCTTCCCACTTGAAAGGAACACTCTTATGTGTTAGAGTGTCTAGTAGGTAGGAAATTTGTGCATAGTTTTTTATAAACCTCCTACAGTAGCCCACTTTTCCTAAGAAGTTTTTTCACAAAGCTTACATCATGGGGTTCTTCCATCAACAACATTACTCGTATCTTGTCTAGATTTAGCTTCAGGTATTCTTGACACACAATATATCCTAAAAACTTCTTGTAAGGCACTAAAAACACACATTTTTCTATTGGAGTATATTACATTATTTGGTACATGCTAATGTACCCCCATGGTACCTTCATGGTACACCTTGTAAATATTAGACTAGGATCAAGTCTTATATTAGAGTGAGTAAATATTTTATGTAATGTAATAATGTGTAGGAAATGCACAAGTGTCATGTGAGCAAGTGTGCAAGTGTTATGTGTGTATATGTGCACAAGTGTCTTATATGTAAGTGTGCACATGTGTTATTAGATTAGGAAGTGTTATGTGAAGAGTCATGTCCAAGTGTACATACAAGATAGAGTCATGTGTATGCAAGTATCAAATAGAGAAGCCAAGAGTCATGAGACTTGGCATAAGGAAAAGAAGATTCAAGTAACCAAAGAGTCATCCTACAATGGCTATATATTACTCCATAGTCTATGTTGTCTATATCATCTACATAGCCTACATAGTCTACATTGTCTACATAGTGAGCATAGAAAGCATTGTTATTGTATGAGAGTTTTATGATACATTTATAAGAGAAAAAGGTGATAAATATTGCATACATTTGAGCAGATAATATTGTAAGTTCTGCTACATGCTTTGTACATGTATTATTCAAGCTATTACTATCAGGCTATAGGCTATAGTTATTTTATTATTTGAATTATTTTAATAATTTGTAATACACATCAGATTGGCATTCTAAAACGTGCATAATTATAATAATTAGCTAAGGCTAAGGTTAGGTGTGTTATTCTTGGGAGAGAATATTTTGTTCACTATTTTTAGCTTCATCTGATATTGGTTAATCTGAGCCATCACCTACAATTATATTCTACACTAGTGAATGAAAATATTGTTTGATTTCCTACATTGGTATCAAAATGAGTCTCAATCCTATGGGGATTTGGACTAGCCTGATAGCTTTATCCATTAAAGCAGATGTTTTTACTGGGATGGCAAAGTTAAGCCTGATGGAATTAGGCCTGTGAGATTGTGTACAACCTAAGAAATCAGGTAGAAGGTAAGATTGGATTGTGAGATCATAAGAGGTCCATGCCTATTGTACTTTACCCTTGATGCTCCAATCGATCGTAGAAATAGGGAAATTTCTACCATTTGCTCGCTTGCATATTGAAAGGCCATTTGTAGGTGCAAAAAATAGGAAAAATCAACATAGACAACCCTCATATCATATGAGGGCACAATAATTTGTACAGTCAGTTTGCCCTATTCGTTGATCTTTAGACAATAATGCTACGACTTATTCTTAGAGATCTAATCTATTCGTAGATCTCTAGATGATGATGTTGTGACTTATCCCTGGAGATCAATTTTTTTCATAGATATTTGGCTAACAACGCTAAAACTTAACCTCCACCGTGTTTGCAGCATAGGTGAAATAGAGTCGCACAACGTAGGTGACAAGAAAAAAAATTCCCTATTTTCTATGGTTTAAACCAACCAATTTGGACATGCGACCTCCATACAATTCAATCTGCAACACATAGTAACATGTTTGTTTGGACGTAAGTGGGGTGGGAAGATTTTGTTTTTTGTGCATTGAATCCCACATAACTTGTGGGAGGGGATTTTACACCCCTCATATGTGGATGTGCATATACGCTCTTGACCACCCTTTGATGGTCAGGTCACCCACACGCGGGGTCGCCCAGAGGTACCCGTTGGTAGTGCCACGTGAGGGGGCCACCCCATTCATTGATTGCTCACTGACTCTACCTATTGTAGATTTGTTGATCGCTCACTGACGATCCACTCGTTGAATCTCCCTGTTGATTTTTGGAGGAGACGAAGCTCCCCCTGGTAACATATTTAAAAATAAAGTTGCATTTTTTATTATTATTTAAATTAATAAATTAAATAATTTTTTGTTTTTAATTTAATTAATTAATTTGATTATGCAATTAATTATTTAATTTACTTAATTTATTTAATTTAAGAATTTAATGCATTAATAAAAACAAAAAAAAGGGCTCCAAAATCAAACTCAAAGGGGCTACAACATCACAAATTGAACCTCATTTATTTGCAAAACAAAAGGGGCCATGCAAATCAAACTGATTTGAATTGATTTTTTTGCAAAAACTAAGGAGAAACAAATTTGAACTCTAAAAAAAAATGGGCTACAAAATTTGCACAAAAACTTGTTATTTTGCAAAACCAACAAAAAAGGAGCGCAACACAATTTTTTTTTTGGATTTTGCAAATCAAACTCAAAACAAGGGCAAAACAAAAGTTAGTGAATATCAATTTTTGCAAGTAGATCTCAAATAAAAAACTAGTGCAAAAAAAATATTGAAAATTGACATTGTAAAAAGTGCATTTTCGATGGAATCCGACACCTTCAAAAAAATATAAATTTATGGGCATAATGGATGTATGAATGCATTTCAAATTCTGTTTTATGCATTGATATATATATATACCCTATTTTTGTGCAATTTATTGCACAAGGTAGTGTTCGGTAAAAATGGTACCTTTGGTCCACACTTACAAGTGATGCTATCATGGGCTACTGTATCTACCACCTAATATAGTTGCAACAATGACATGTGGGCTATTATTCCCTATAAACCGTTGGGAAGAAATAAGGAAAGTCAATATTGATATTCACTCCATCATTACCCTATTCACTACTATCGCTCGATGTAAATCTTGAAATTAAGTTCTTCCAAGTATTTAAGGGTCTTGTTTCCCTACGTATGCGGAAGTCTTTTTAAGCAGGTATCAAAGATAGAGTGAATCCCTTTCAGTATTGCTTATGTGCCATGGATCGATCTATATCACATACCTTTGAGTCTCCCTTGCGTATGGCTACATATATTGAGGGGATAAGCTTATTCCACATATCGATAGGTATTTCTGGAAAAGTAGGTATATCGAATAGATTAGGTCTATCGGACTAGCGGTATAAAGAAAGGAGGACCATTTGGTGTTATAAGGAACCCTCACAATGGCCATTGCAAAAGTATATTTGTCAAAATCACAACTACTCAAAGGTTTAAATTTTGCTCCATGGAAGACAAAGATGAGGGCAATATTGCAGGTTGAAAATATGTGGGACATCATGACTAGAAAAGTCACATACGCAACAACAATAGATGATACACAAGAAGCATATGATGATACCAATGCCAGAGCACTGATGATCATAGTTATTTCCACTACTTATGAAGTTCAACCATACATTTGTGAAAAGGAGAATGCAAAAGATGCATGGGATACATTGACAACAATATATGAGGGAAAGAATCAAGTTATGATTCTTAATCTTCAATCCAATTTCACACTCTTAGCATAAATAATGGAGAAAGTATAGAGGGTAATTTCTTTGCAAAGTTGCTGATTTGAGAGCCAAGTTGCATGCAATGGGAGAAAAAGTGGAAGACAAGCTCTTAACCTCCATCATTTTGAGATCTTTACTAGATTATTTTAGAATTCTTGTCACTTCCATTCAAGTGTCCAATAGATAAGGTTATTTTGAAGAGTTGGTTAATTTGCCATAACAAGAAGAAGCAAATAACAACCTAAGAGATCAAACATCCAACACCGCATTATTTTATAAGAAATATGGAACTAAGAAACAAGTCTACTTTCAAAAGGGATATTCTTCTAAGGGTTAAAATACCATTCCCTCATAGAAGACACCTCAACAACAGAAGAGTACTGCCACATTTGTGAGATGGATAATCATGAAACCAAGAAATATTGGTTCAATTCTTCCAAAAAAGGTGACAAAAATAAGCAACCACCATAGGAAAAGGGGTAATACAAACCCTGTTTAAGAAATATTCAACAAAGGGTAATGTTGCTATTAAAGAATTAGATTTATATTTTGAGAGAACACACAAGGTGCTCATAATTCAAACTAACCTCAAACAAAAATATCATGTTTGGTATATTGATTCTAGTGCCACCAAACACATGATTGGTGATAAAGGGTGGTTTGACACATTTGAAGCCAAATAAGGTAAACCAATGACCATTACCAATGATAAGACCTATAAAGTCCAATGATAAGGAGATGTGTCAGTGACACTTCTATATGGAAATGTAAAATTGAGGTCCTTTATGTGCCAATATTAACCAACAATTTGTTGTTCGTACCCCAAATATTGGACAAAAATATGGTGGTTGACTTTAAAATTGTTGATAGATAAAAACACTGCTTCATTACCAAAAAGGGTAAAAATATAACAAAAAATTCCTATAAACATGAATTATCTGTTTTAGATGCTCTTTATACCCCTCATGTTGCCATGACTGCCAACTCCAAAGAAACTAGTTCATTATGGCACAAATGATATGGGCATCTCAGTTCAAGCTATTTGCTTCAAATGAGTAAGCATGATATGGTGTTAGGTCTGCCTAACCTCTCACATACTATACTTGTATGCTCAGATTGCTTAGCAGAAAAGCAAATAAAGTTCCATTTGAGTTAAGCTCTTCATGAGCCAAAGCAGCATTGGAGTTAATCCACACCGATATGTACAGACCCATGCCAAATAATTATGGTGGAAAGAAGTAATTTTAGTTTTTTTTTGATGATTAATCCTAAAATATGTGGTTTTCTTTCTATAGCTGAAGTCATATGCCTTCCTATATTTTTTGAAATTTCAAAAGCGTGTTGAGAAAGAATCATGACGTTCCATCAAGACCCTCCACTCAGATCGAGGGGGGAATTCACCTCCAATGAGTTCTCAAGGATTTTTACCAAATATGGTATCAAAAGACAACTTACTACAGTCTATAACCCTCAAAAAAATGGAGTTTCTAAGAGGAGGAATCATTCCATCATAGAAATGGTTCATTGTATGCTCATAAGTGCACATCTTGGGCAGAAGCTGTCACTACAGTCATGTATCTCCTGAATCAAGCATCAATAAAACATCTTCAAGGAGTCACATCAAAATAAGTCTAGAGTGGAATAAAGCCCTCCATTTCTCATCTAAGGATATTTGAATGCAAAGCCTTCATGCACATTCCAAAGAAGAAAAGAACCAAACTAGATGATAAAACTCTACAATGCATCTTTCTTGGTTATGATGAAGAATGCAAGAGGTATCGATTGATTTATCCTATAACCAAGTAAATTTATATAAGTTGAGATGTATTTGACAAAGCTTCGGTTGATACATCGAAATCCACTCTACATATTTTAAGAGTTTTTACCTTTAGTAACTCCTAGTGCAAACTGTTGAAACTCTAAAAATATTTTTGGACTATGTGAAAAATAATCATGAATTTTATGAATAAGATTTTCCACTCTTGCCATATTTGTAAATGTATCCATAATTTTTTATGCAAGATTCATTCTATGAGCCATACATTGAATAGTAATCAAATATGGGGTAACAGATGTTTGTAGGCAAACACAAATACCATTCCTCTGTCCTTGCATTGTAGCAGCACCATCAGTTCTAACACATATTAACTTAGTGGCTATTTCCATTTCATTCAATCCCACTATTTCCTTTAAACTAGTTACAACAACATTGTAAATATTTTTTGCATTGCAATTTTCGACAATCTTGCGTACTCCAAGTAAATGAGATTGCCTTAAATGATTTTCCAATGTGTAAACATGCATGCAAATCCAAGATGTGTTATCAACATCAATCACCTCATCAATTGAAAGTGAAATGGATTTGGCTTTTTTAACTTTCTCTTTGAGGTCATCTGGCTCAACCAATGAGAGACATTTTACCATTTCCCAACCTCTTCAATCTAACCAATGGGAACTGGGTAGGTTCTGCACATCAACTAGTTGAAATAGAGATTTATAATCAATAAAATCAGACATAGGTCTACCCTTTTTAATAATAGTGAGTACAACAACAAATTGTAAACTTTTTAAAGCCAAAGTGAACTTATTAATTTTTTGAAATTGGGCTTGAGTCGTTTCACCTTTTTTAACCAAAGTTTACTTTTGTTTCATTTCTTTATCATATTCTTATGCAAATCTCATATGTGCGCACTCTGATGCATCCTTCCACCTATAATTTTTCTATATTGGTCCATCACTTTCTTTTATTTTATATAAACCTTTCCACAATATTTTCTACTGTATCTTTCTTAACTTGCAATCTATGATCCTTTTCGTGTTTCCAATTGCAAATTATGCATCTCAATTCTGTTATTTCCTCACTACTATTCTTTGGCACATCTAGCTCAATAAATGAAAATTTTGATACTCAATTAGGCTGAAATAATTTGTTTATTGTCCACCTAGATAACCTTGCACGTTTAAATTTTCTAGAAGATTATTCTCCAGAAGTAGGGACTGCATGAGAACTATTATTTTCTTTTCCATTTGGCATGTTAGTTTCAGGAATATCTTTATGTTGTTGTTGCATTTCATTAAGAAAAAATTCATTTGTGGACTTTTCATATCGTGGATATGTGGAAGTGGAGGCATACCAGGGTCAATAGTGTTTTATGTAGATAATTTTTTCACATATCATTATTGCATTTAAAAGCATACCATTTGTTAAAAAATATAGATAAACAATGGATAAAAACATCAATCAAAAAGCACCCTTCTTAATGAATGAAGATATTATATACAAAATTAACAATGTACACAAATTAATTATTAGTAAGTAAAAGCATTCGTACCTTTAGTTTGTGCAGATGTTTATGAAAGTATTTGAGGATACACCTTTTATCGGAAGACTACCTCCCTTCTTTCCACTGCTAGTAGGTGATATTTTACCTATATAAATAGAAGAGTAACATGAACATCATTTAAAAAAATGAATATAATTGGTAAAACAAAACTACTGTTCTAGACAACAAGATGTTTGACCCAAGTAGGCTTGACATTAGTGCCCAAATAATAGTAAAATCTCCTTATTGAGTGTCCATGAACTAAATCTTAAAAAAAGAAAAATTAATGGTAAATTTTTTTTATCGTAAATGGTTGTCACTAAATGTCAGTTGCCTTATGCTAGTCACCTTCTCCCAGTCACCTTATGCTAGTCACCTTGTGCTAGTTGCCTTATGCCAGTTGTCTTTTGCTAGTCACCTAGTTCCAATCACCTTATGCCAGTCACCTTATGCCAATAATCGTATGCAAGTCGCCTTATGCAAGTTATATAGCGCTAATCGCCTTATGCCAGATACCTTATGCTAGTTGCCTTATGTCAGTCACCTTGTACCATTCACCTTATGCTAGTCATCTAGTACCAGTCACCTTGTGCCAGTCACCTGATGAGAGTCACCTAGTGCCAGTCACCTTGTACCAGTCACCTAGTGCCAGTCACCTTCTACTATTCATCTAATGTGAGTCACCTTCTGCCACTCACTTTCTAGCAGTCACCTTGTGCTAGTCGCCTAATGCGAGTCACCTTATGCCACTCACCTTGTGCCAGTTACCTAATGCGAGTCACCTTCTATAAGTCACCTCATGCCAATCACATTTTTTAGTCGTGTTGTGCTAGTTGCCTGATTTGTATCTCTCTCTATCGATTAAAATTAATTTTTTAAATGTATGAGTTTCACTGTCATTTTAGCTATATATAATGGGGTACAAGAGGCGAATTTTGTGGGATAATTTTTTTTATAATTTCAAGGCAAAAATTAGGTGGGAAACCTTATTATAGTGAGGTGAATTGACCCAAAAATTGATCCCAAAATTTTTGGGCGAAAGGGACAACATCTAGGGTCCCCAAATTCACAAAATTAAAATTATAAAAATCCGAATATTCATGCTAATTTGTGAAATTTTCCCCTGTGCAAAGGGATGTGCTAAAAAGAAGGCATCGATTATGAAGATACATTTGCACCAACAATAATTATGACAACCATTCATATAATTTTTGCAATGGCTTCTGAGTTCAAATGGATGTGAAGAGTGCCTTCTTGAATGGTGATATCAAAAAAGTGTACATGGCCCAACCTGAAGGATATGTTGTTGAAGAACAAGAGGAAAAGGTTTACAAATTGATAAAGTCATTGTATGGGTGGAAACAAGCTCCGAGAGCTTGGTACATTAAGATTGATAATCACCTCCTGCAACATGGTTTGAAGAGAAGTCCCTCATATACCAATCTCTATTTCAATAAAATTTGTTCTAAAATAGTGATACTTGTACTTTATGTTGATGATATGATCATCATTGATAGCTTAGAAAATATGATAGAAGAAGTGAAGGGTAACTTGAAGAAGTCATTTGAAATAATAGATTTAGGACTTCTACATTATTGTCTTGACTTGGAAGTAGTATAGAAAAATAACCATATCAAGATCAGACAAATGAAGTATGCCAAGGCACTAATTTAAAAATATCGTATGATAGATTGTAAACCCAAATCAATGCTAGTGGAAACATGGTTATAATTATCTCTATATGACAAATATCCTTAGGTAGATGGAACTATCTATCAATAGTTGATAGGAAGTCTCATATATCTGACCAATACCATATCGAATATTAACTTTGCTATGAGCTATCTTTCAAGGTTCATGCAGGAACCTAAGGTCAATTAATGGAAGCCAGTGAAGCAAGTTTTATACTATGTCCGTGGCACAACAAAATATGTCCTAAAATTCAATAAGAATGATAAATTCTTCTTGCAAGGATACATGAATTTAGATTATGCTAGATCTATACATGACAAAAAATCAACATCAAGATACATATTTCATCTTGGATCTGGACCTATCTCTTGGCATAACAAGAAGCAACAAGTTGTTGCACTTTCATCTACAAAGTTATAATACTGTGTAGCATGAGGAGATGTGTGAAGCGATATGGTTACATCATATTCTTTCAAGTATGGGTCTTCCAAAGAATCTTCCAATACACTTGAATTACGATAACCAAGGTGTTTTGAAACTAGTCAAGAATCTAGTGTTCCATGAACGAACAAAGAATATTGACACTCAATGTCACTTTATTTGAGATAAAGTTCCAAAGAATAAGATTCAACTCTAGTATATTCCAACCGATGAACATGATGCAAAAATTTTCACTAAGGCACTTGCACATATCAAATTTGAGTTGATTTGCAACTCTCTATGTACATCAAATAATGTAATAAGGGGGGATGTTAGGCTATAGGCTATAGTTATTTCATTATTTGATTTATTTTAATAATTTGTAATGCACGTCAAATTGGCATTCTAGAACATGCATAATTGTAATAAATAGCTAAGGCTAAGGTTAGATGTGTTATTCTTGGGAGAGAATATTTTATTCGCTATTTTTAGCTTCATCTATTACTAGCTAATATGAGCCATCACCTGTAAATATATTCCACAGTAGTGAATGAAATTATTGTTTGATTTCCTAAAATTACATTCATATTTCTGCTTATTATTGAATGTTAGTTGATATATTATAAAGCCTTGATTTTACATATTAGTTGTCTCATATTATTCTTAGTTATATTATTATCTTGATCTTACAATATTGTGGCTATCATATATTTGATCTTGTGAGTTTACATTAATATTAAGGCTTCAAAATCCATCATTTCTTGGGTTTAGTGCTATTCGAGCCTTTCGACACAATCCCATACATTTGTCCAATGTCTTTAAATGCTCTATTATTTTACCATATAGGGACCAATCATCCAAAAAGGCTTTGAAGTTCCTTGTGGATATTTTCTTGAATATATATAAGATGATCCTCTAGAAAGTAGTAGGTGCATTACATAATTGAAATAATATTCGATTGTACACATATATGTCATTATCTACCATGAATGCAGTTTTAAAATTATCTTCTTTTGTGATACTGATTTGATTATAACCTAAAAATCCATCCAAAAATGAATAGAATTTGTGTCTGGCTACTTCTATTATGGAGTCTGTGAATGGTATCAGGAAAAGGTATTTGATAGTTACAACATTTAGGCTCTCAAAACCTACACAAATCTAGTTTTTTTTGCTTCTCTATTTGAGGTGATCATTATAGGTGACACCCACTCGCTTGTCATAACTTTGAAAATGATTCCAACTTATAACATTTTATCAATATTGACATTCACCAGAGCTACATACTTTGGATTCATATTGTATGGGTGTCTCTTGACTAGTTGCACACCCTTGATCAAAGGAATTTTATGTACATATAGTTATGGTGGTATCCCATTTAAGTGCTTATAGATCCATGCAAACACATCATTGTACTTCATAAATATCTTGAAAATTATTGCTTTTAGTACAAGATCCCAATCATCTCCACACTTGATCATATTTTCTTTACCATCCTCACCAAGGTTAACGTGCACCATCCTTGGTCCATCATATTTCATCGATTCTAGTTCTTCAATTACCTTAAGTGCATCAATAGGATGGGTTGGTTTATCTTCAATTACCACATCCCCCATAGTGTACTCTACAAAATTCTTCAAAAACTTTTCTTTATCTTGGTCCTTCTTTATTGTTGATATTTTTTGACTACTCTAACCCTCTTCCAATTTCTTCTCCTTTTGGTTTTTGTATTTTGCATGGATGCATAAGCATTGTGGTGTGAATACTTCATAATATTCTATTTTTAATATAGTCCTTTGTCATCATATTGTTCATATTCTATGCAATCCTCCAACTGCAACAATTTTTTATCAGGATAATATCTTGTTTCACCATTTGATGATGAACTTCCCGATTCATCCAAGGTTGCAATATCTTGACTCACAGATTGATTTTTGAGATTGATAATGTACTTATGTTTACCTTTCTTGAATGTAAGGTATTCTTTCTCCCAATTACGACTTAATTTTTCCATATGTAGCCATCCATGTCTAAGCAATGCATCATAAGCTGGTTTTTGCATTGCTATTATCATGAAATCCAAGGTGAAGTTTTGTTTCACTATTATTACCCTTTGATTTGTCAGTACACCTTTGGTTTCTATTTTGTACTGATCAAATTCATGCAACCTAAATTTTAGATGCCCATAATTCTGGTGCCCCAATGCTTTTCCATGTCTTCTCGGGCATCACATTGACTCTCAATCCCCATATACAATTACTTGGGTTAGCGTATGATCTAATATCTCCATGTGGACTGAAGTTGGTTTATTCTTGGCTTTAATCATCAATATTGTAGGGTCAATAAATTATTCTTTCTTGAAATTGGCAAATTCCCATACTTCCTTTTCTTTCTTTGTCTTCATCATTTCTCCTACTATGGCATATAATTTGGATATTGCACCAAGCAAATTGGACATTTTTACTTTCATAGTTATGCTTAGTACTTGTGTTTCAAAATATTCCATTGACGATTGTTTGCTTGGTATTACCTTAGGATATTTTTAAGGCTTCAATGTTTTTTCTTGATTGTCCTTCTCAAGCTCCTCCTTCACCATCTCATGGGATTCCTTCTATCAATCCTTTTATTTGGTAGGGTTTGGGTACTGCTCCATATTTTAAGTGTGAACTCTTGTTACCGCTAGTACATGCTTTTAATTTTATTTATTATCACTTACTTCACTAATGTCAATTAAGTTGACATTCTATGGTATTTTATTTATGCAGGTAATTTGCTTCCTTGTGGTTACCTGGTTGACACCATCTACACATGTGAGTAGTATTATTCCCATTTGAGTTTCCTCCAGTTTGTGGTTTGGGATAACTTTTCATGAAATGTCCCTATTCTTGGCAATTTTGGCATTGTATGATTGGTCTTCCATATGAATCATACTAAAGTTGGCTTTGACCTCCTGCCTTCCTTATAAGTGGTTATTTATATATTTACCACTTGTGACACCTTATCCATTTCTTGAAATATTCACTTGCTCTTATTGCTACATTGTTAGGGTTTTGTGCCTTGATTCCTTCAAGTTGAATGGACAATCTGAGACTAAATGTCCTGCTATATCGCATATATTATAATACACTTTTTAAGAGCAATCGGTGTTTGTATGTCATTTTGACTCAAATTCTGAACACCATATGCCCATTCTATATTTTTGTGCTTCTCCTTTCACCTATTTCATTATTTTATCAGACTCTTTTTGAAAGAGTAGATAGCACTTTATATTTTGTCATTAGCATTGCTATCTAATTATTCATTTCTCAAATGCACCACAATTCTAGCTGTTGTTTGCTTTGCTTCACTCTAGAAGTTCTTTGATTTCTCCAAGGATTATACATATGTTGAAGATGGTACAACCTTCATATTCTTGCTATACTTGGGTAGAAGTCATAAATTAACCAAATTTTTACTAATCCATCGGTTGGTGGCATCTGCATCTTATTAGCTAACTGTTTCAATTTTTTATTATAGTTTTTGATATCTCCATCCGGATTTTACTTTGTAGCATAGATTTTTTTATGATTTAAATGTCATATCATAATAGTTGGAATTTTTTTATGAATTCTTGTTGCATAACATTCCATTTTCCAAAGGGTTATGTACTTTTCCTTTTTAGGTACTAGTCAATTGCCATTCCTTGCAGTGTGGCAAGATATAATTACAACCATTTTGTGGATTGTGTTACTTCATTTGATTTCCATATGATAGTGTAAGTACCAATATGTCTTGCTAGATCTTCTTTCCCCTATATAGTAAAGGGTGGAAATTTTTGCTTGCCCAATCTATTTATGATGTGTGCCATTGGGTCTTGTTCGACCTCTTTGTCACTTGATTATGGTTCTCGTGGAATTATTTCCCACTCTCTTTCAGTAATTGGTGGCTTGAATTCTTGTTATGGTGCCTCTCTTCCAAATAGTCTTTGTCCTAATTCTTGTGCATCAATGCTTCAAAACCTCCTTCGTGAGTAAACAATATGCAATTTTGGTATTCCTCCCCAAGTATCCACATGTCATTACTCTAGTGCCAAACTCTCATATTTCTTATCCATTGGAAAACTCCTCTCTACTAGCTCAAATGTTATCATTCACTCTTTTATTGCTATGTTAGCTTCTCTTGCTATGCTACTCTTGTCCTTCACTATTGGATCTTGCACCTCATTCTCTGTTGTCAAGAACAATGTTTTTCACCTTTCTCTTTCGACTCTCAGATTCTCATCGTCCAAGGGGTTCCACACCCTCTCTACTTTTGGTAGTGTAAATTTATCTCTACTTTGTACTTCTTGATTCTCCAATCTTGAACTTATCACTTGTTGCTATGTATTTTATGTTTGATTCCATCATCATCATCCTTGTAACCTTAAATCTTTCATTCACCTCTTTGTTTATCATGCTCACTTCTTATAGACCCAAAATTGATCTAGGAAATAATGCCAAACATAGATAGTCATGAATATTCTCGAGATGAGGGAATGTTAATTAGTGGAAGGAGAAATGGTAATGATTCCTAGAGGAATACATCCATGATGACATGAATTCACTGGTTGCAATATAGCTTAGACGATAATGAACTAATGACAACTGCTATGTCATCCTAGCTTTAGTTGATAGTATCCTATGATGGCTTCAATATTGATAACATTATTAGCATGAAAAAAATGGCTAATGGTACGATGATATGACTCATGTCAACATGCTCATGTAAATAGTCAACAGATTGGCATGATGGCTTCCTACATGATGACACTTACACTAAAGATGGTTAGCATATCGACATGATGACTCCACCCATGTTGGTACTAGTCATGATGATAGTTAGCATGTCATCCTTCCTGATGTTGAAAAATTAGAACAAAACGCATTGACATGTATGATGGTGTTGGATCTTGCAATTGGACTTGCTCACCTAAAGGTGGTATGGATTTGGTCTTCATCTAAAAAATCTTACCTGCAACACTTACAACACAAGACATAAATCTAACAGGACACAAAATCCATGGAGACACAATTGGCATAAGTGAATGATTTTACATTATCATAGAAAATCATGTATAGTTCAGTCTTTGACTACAACAATTCTACACCCAACCTTACACTGTAATAGTTTGGCATCTCTCCCTTGTACATGGAATTTATCTCCCAATGCAATGGATACAAATTAAATTATAGGGAGTCTATTTATATTTTGGCTCTAGTAGTTATTAAAACTACCATGACAAACTAGTAGGACAAAATACCTAAACAAACTACCCAAACTACCTTTTCTAAACAACCTTAAGAAAATGTTAATTATTTAAAAATGATGACTACATTAACATTATGCCTAATTTCCAATTATCTTAGTTGACCATATTACATTGCATTTGACCACTTTACCTTGCATTTGACCATTTTTACATAATATTTTATTTGGTGCACAATATGTAGACCTTTTTACAAACAGTTTCACTTTTTCTTAGTGTTGTTGTCTACATAGTAAAATTATCATAAGATTTGTTAGAACATGTGATTAAGCTTAAATAAATTTTAATAGTTAAATAAGAGTAAAAGGACCGCATTCATGGCATGAAAAACATGGATTGTGATTATTAGAAAATATATCAAGATTCCTATAAAATATTATAATGGAATAAGAAGTCACCTTATTGGGCACATCATTACAAAGACAAATATGCCCCATTGGGACAAGTAGTGGGGAGCAATGAGTTTCAAAAAATAATTCAAAGGTTCCAATCTCATAAGCACCTTGTGGAGCCATGTGAAAACCAAGATTTAGGCGTCAAACTTATGGTAATCCATGGACTTAGGGGCTATGATAAAGTGTGCCCATATTATAGATCCAACCATGTCCTTATTCTCTACAAGCTCTTCTTGAATCTTAATAACTTACCATGATAATATGGTTTGTTGTATATAATTTGGTTAATGATGTGGTACTCATGGCATTTTTTCAACCTAAAAAAATCAACTAAAAATATTATAATAGAACATCTTTGAAAAGGTTGTCATAACTATGGTACAATAGTTGAAACTTGACAACGTTTTTTTTATTTCATTCTTAATATGATATGTTTAAAAAGATAGATGTATTAAAGTGATACATAATGCTTAATAGGGTTGTTATATAAATGGTTTTTATGGTTACACAATGGCATTCATGGTTATTAGAGAGGAACTTTCATATAAGTGGAATAATTGATGCCAATGTCATAGAAAGTTAGCATGCTCTATGCATTAAAATGCACACAATTTGTTATATAGGTTATAGTGTGCCAATACATACTAGCCTATATAAGTATTATAGTATGTTAATTTGGCGAATAACATAGTAGCACATATACTAGTTTTTTTTGCATCAAATTCATGAACATGAAGCCATGGATTAGTGAGGGATATAGAATAAGTATGTATCTTATTTTTGTTTATAAGACATGGATAATTAACTTGACTACCGCTTGACAAGAAAATAGAATAGTTATGGATATCATTTTAGTATCTATAATGTTGATATACTAGAGTAAATACTCTTTTATTGCTACATGACATTGCATTCTAGGATAAAATGCTATATGAACATACAATTCAAATATGAATGGTATTGCTCTTCTTTAAATCAATTAAGAATAATTTTTGGAATTTTTTGATGTGTATTAATGTAAAGATTGTAGTGTTGGTTTTAGATTTGAAATTCATCAAAATTATATTTGAATACTGTATTGGTTTTGTTATGCCTTGCATTATGCTTGTAGCCATCTATATAAGACTCAATAAATTATAAACCATGGGATATGCTTTTGTAGGATTGTATGACTTATGCACAATGTAGGATTGCATTGATATGGACTATATATGACTACAAATGATATATTTTATTTATGAAGGTTAATGCATTCTCATGATTTGAATGTATAAGATGATAAGTTTACTATTTTTTTGATGCATTGCATAAGTTTATTTGATTTATAAAAACTTCTTGTGTACATGAATATGAATCCTAATGGTTGTGCAATATGCAATGGAACTACTATGATAATTGAGGTCATAAATTGTGTTTTATTGGATGCTGGAAAGATTGTTTAATGAGGATAATGCTTTCATAAATTACATATATTGATTGTGAATTTTTTATGAACTTAAATTTAATACGATTAGACTATGGATAAAGATATCATAGTAAGGCTTGAATATCAACATGATGCTTTATGTCTCTCATGGAATCATGTAGTTGACTTGTAAATTATTTTAAAAAGGATTTGGTTAGTCACATGGATTACCATATAGTAAAAGCATGAATGTTCATAAATCCTAAAAGTTATAATGAGATAATTCGGTTTAGGATGAAATTCATGATTAAGTGTATCAAAAAATTTATTTAGTTGAATTATTAGGTTATACTCTTGAGAATCAAACACATTTTGTATTGCTTTTAATCAAAAAATTTAATAACCTTGCATCCAAGGTCAAAGGATATGACCCTTCAATAGTTGTGTAAAATATGCCTAATTAATTTAGAACATTTCTAATATCTTACATTTGAGAGTAGGTTTGGAGACTATAGTAGAAGATTGATATTTGAAAAAATGAAAATAAAATGGTTGTATTACAAATGTAAGTATGGTGTAGATAAAATCATTATAGTTGAATGAGTATATAATATGACGATTATGTAATAATGTACTCCTTTGTTATATTGTACTTGTACTTGAATGATTCATGGAATTGTTAATATTTCATATAATTTTATTCTTTGCATTGCATGATACTAAATAGAGGCACTTTATATCTAAACAATACCATCCAAACCTTAATCCCTTCCCTATATGAAGATAATTTTTTTATATGGGTTAAGCAAGTAAGCAATATAGTATATAAATAATTTATAAAAATTGAGCCTCAATTTTTAGGTTTGGATATTGGAATATAACATCTAGTATTTCGAGATTACAACTTTAGAGGATTTAGGTAAATTGATGAACCTTGTCCTTGCCTAATCATAATAAAGGAAAAAATAAGTTAGTGATCAATAAGTGGAGGACAAGGAAATTAAAATGACAAAGATCATGTGAACGTATTATGGTGGACAACGTGGAGGAAGTAAATATTCATGGGAAAACCATGAAGTGGGGCATTTCTATAGAGGATCAAAAACATGTTAGGAAGGAAACTAGAACAAAAGCAACAAAATTATATAACAACCTCCAACACTTGATGATGAGACCTTGCACATTAATTTCCTCTTTTAAGGATGATGCAAGGAAAAATCATGTGGGTGGGGTCTATGTGAATGACAAATAAGAAATAATATTGACCTTGTTCATTGATAAGCAGGGTGCAGCCAAAGTATTGTCATTGTTGTCAACACAGACAGAGGATCGATTGATGCAATGGACAGGAGTTCATTGATGAGCAAGGTGCAGCAAAAGTATTTTCATTGTTGTCAACATAGTCAGGGAGATCGGTTGATGCAGTGGACAATAGATCGGTTGATGCAATGGATAGGAGTTCAGTGGTCATATAGAGCATGTATAATGATTCTCCAAGAAGAACGTAGTGGCCCATATGCAAAAGCTCAAAGAAAAAGACAAGTAAGAAAAGTGTCGCGATATCACGACATGTTGAGCAAGCATGAGAAATTGTCACGATATCGCGACATGTTTGGCCAAAAAGAAAAACTGTCGCGATATCGCGACATGTTTGGCAAGAAAAGAAAATTGTCGCGATATCATGACATAATGGAAGAAAAGAAGCCAAGTAGAAAAACTGTTGCGATTTCATGACATGTTGGAGGCAAAGAAGCCAAGTGGAAAAACTATCGTGATTTCGTGACATGTTGGCAGAGAAAAAGCCAAGTGGAAAAATTGTCGCGATTTCGTGACATGTTCGAAGAAGAAGCGCATGCAGGGAAAACTGTCACGATTTCACGACATGTTCGGAGAGAAGGCGCAAGTAAAGAAAACTATCACGATTTCACGACAGGTTCGAGAGAAAGATTACAAAGAAAAGTGTCACGATTTCGCGACAATTTGCAAGAGAAGCAGTATGGACGAAAATGTGTCACAATTTCGTGACAGGTTCGAGAGAAAGAGCTTGCAAAGAAAAGTGTCGTGATTTCATGAAAATTTGCAAGAGAGGCAGTACAGAAGAAAATCTGTCGCGATATCGCGACATGTCAGGTTTTCGCGACCCGATGAAAAGAAAAGTGCTAAGGAGAAAATATGTCGTGATATCATGACATGTCGGGTTTTCGTGACCCGATGAGAAGAAAAGTGCTAAGGAGGAAAAATGTCATGATATTGCGACATGTCGGGTTTTCACTACCCGAAGTAGAGAAAAGCACAAGGCAGCGAAAGTGTCGCGATTTCGTGACATGTTTCGTTTTTGCGGGCGAAAGGCAGAGAAAGGCACAAGGCAGCGAAAGTGTCACGATTTCGTGACATGTTCCGTTTTCATGAGCGAAAGGCAGAGAAAGACACAAGGCAGAGAAAGTGTCACGATTTCGTGACATGTTTTGTTTTCACGAACGAAAGGCAGAGAAAGGCACAAGGCAGCGAAAGTGTCACGATTTTGCAACATGTTTCGTTTTCGTAGGTGAAAGGCAGAGAAAGGCACAAGGTAGCAAAAGTGTCACGATTTTGTGACATGTCATGTTTTCGCGGATGCATGCCGAGAAGAGTGCAAGGAAGTAAAAAGTGTCACGATTTTGCGACATGTCATGTTTTCACTGGTGCATGCCGAGAAGAGTGCAAGGAAGCGAAAAGTGTCACGATTTCGTGACATGTTATGTTTTCGCTGGTGCAAGCCAAGAAGAGTGTACGAAGGTGAAAGTGTCGCGATATCGCGACATGTTGTGTTTTCACAGGTGCAAGCCGAGAAGAGGACAAGGAGATGAAAAGTGTCACGATATCGTGACATGTCATGTTTTCGCGATCAAACGACAAGAAAAAGTCAAAGGGGTAGAAGTGTCATGATTTCACGACAGGTCGCCTTGGCGTGAGCTAAGAAGAGAACTCAGCCAAAACAAAGAAATGTAACAGTGAACTACAGATAGTACGATAGTAAAAGGGGCAGTTACAGAATACATTCACGCAGCCAAAATAAGAAGAGTTAACTGAAGTTAGTACAACAGTTACAGGTGCAGTTACAGATAGAAATCATGTAGTTAAATAAGAATAGTGGACAAAAGTCATTACTACAGTTACAGGAACCATAACAAAAAAATATCATGCAGCGGTGGTTACTGAAAGTCATCAGACAAAGACCAAGAGATAGATAGAGAGTCATTTCGAAGAGCCGTAACTATTAATAGGTTGCGTGTAAGAATATTGTGTCAGAAAGGAGTTACTGACAAGAGTAGCTATGAATAGGATGCATGCGGGATAATGGAAGATATAGAAGACTTAGGGTTTCAAAATGAAAAATATTGTTTTAAAATGGCAGTTGCGTGTAGAAGAAAAAAAAAGCTGCTCAGAATTGAAAAAATGTGCAGCCATAAAGAGGGAAGGTGTCGCTGATAAAATAATATATGTGCTGAGAAAAGGTTTTTGAAGAGAGCTATAAAAATGTGCATATAAGTTAAGAATTAGGGTTGATATCTGAACTGTGTAAGAGAGCATACAAGGATGTCAGAGGATTGAAATGAGCAGAGAAGGCTGTCAGAGAGCCATAAATGAGTAGATAAGGCTGTCAGAGCGTAGAGAAGGCTATTAGAGCGCAGTAAGCAGAGTGGTAAGAGTGATCCATTAGGTTGAGCTCTATGTGGGTAGAGAAATATAAGAGAATCTGAAGAGAGAAATAGAGTGGATATAGAGCACTATTGAGAGAAGAGCGATGTAGAAAGAGCACATCTGATAGAGCGCGACTAAGAGAGTACGACAGTAAGTGTGCAGAAGGAATATGTGTTTCCTAAATTGAAAGAGAGGTTGGATGAGCAATAGACCAGTAAGGGTCTTGTAAAAGTGAAGGCATATTTATGTCAATCTAAGATTCAAAATAGAAATCCAGGTTGGTGCTTGGAATCAGGGGTTGGTGCTCCTTCCAATTGGTGCTGGTAAATTAGGGGTTGGTGCTCCTTTCTATTGGTGCAAATAAATTAGGGGTTGGTGCTCCTTCCAGTGTGTGCTGGTAAACTATTTGTAAAGTTGGTGCTTTGCAAAGGCTAGATTTGGATGGGAGTCCAAGCAGTCTATTTTTGAGGAGTAGCCAAAATTGGTGAACCTCGTTAAATCGTGTGTTGTGGAATGCTCTCTTGTTATATTTGCTTTATCTATTTTAATTTCTCCTTGCTTCAATTTTAAGAGTTGTAGATTTGAAATTTAAATAGCTACACTGATTCACCCCCCCCTCTCAGTGCCATTGTAAGACTAACAATTGGTATCAGAGCCAAGTTCTCAGTTTTGGCTAAATCAGTCAGGGTTGATCTTGGATTAGTACACAATGGCTAAAAAGAACAGATCCTCCTTCAAAAAGGCATCCCAGTCAGTTTCAATTTTTGGAGAAGAGAAAATTGAACCAAAAAAGGTAGAAGAAGTGAATCCTGAAGTTTGTGATGAAAATATTAAGATTGAAGTAGATTTAGAAGGTGAGTTGATAGCTGCACTTGAAGAGTTGAGTATAGAAAATAAAAAGAACAAAATACTGTCCAAGAAGTTGAAAGAATATGGGGATAATATTGAAGACCTCTTCTTACAAATTCATAAAGCCAAGAAAATAGAAGAAGCCTTGAAGTCACACCTGGATGTATGTAGCAAACGTGAAGAGGAATCCAACAAAGTTATTAGTGACCTAAAGCTACAAGTAGAAGAGTCCAAAAGGATTGAAGAAACTCTTAGGTGACAGATCAATGAGAAAAATATTGTTTGCTGCAAATAAGAAGAGGAGATTGTTGTATTGAAGAAACAACTAGAAGAGGCCAATACAAATCTCAAATTTGAGAAGAGCACAGAGTTTCTAGATGAAATGATAAGGCAACAAAGGAGCCCCATATCTAAGCTTGGTCTTGGATTTAAAGCTGAACAACCTTCATCTTCCAAATATGCAGAGAAGAAGAAGTTCACTGTTGAAGGATCAAAGCAAGAAAAATCTGAAGCCGAATCTTCAAAAAGAAGACAATATCAAAGGAGATCTACAGCAAAGCAACCACAACAAAAGAGGTTCTGTCATTCTAACTCTATTCATAATAATGCTTTTAATGGCTATTATTTTAGATGCAACCATTATGGTCACAAAGCAATTTATTATGGATTGAATAATAGATCAAAGAGTTATGCTGGTAGAAATACATCTGTTATTTTGATTGAACACCATGTGCAATGTTTTAAATGTAATGGTCATGGGCACATAGCAAGGTTTTGTCCAAAAACTTTTGTATCTAATCTAAGACAATACAGTAGATTTCATCAGACACAAAGAATGCAACACAGAAGAAATCATGTGCATCAAAGAAAGGAAAATAATCATCCATCAAGGATGCACAAGAGACAACCACCCAAGAGAAATGTTTTAGCTCATGAAAAGGTTCAAAACAGGGATGCAGTTGAAAAACTCAAGCCCAAGTTCAAGAAATCTTGGAGAAATAAAGAAGAGAGGAAATCGTGTCTCCTTGGACAGAAGGAGATTACTCCTCTATTGCACTAAGTAGCTCCAGGTAGCACATCCTCAGGGGGAGCAATGTTAAAGTTTATTTTAATGCTCCTATGTATTTGTGTAATTATCTGAGGATGAAAGGAAAGTAGTCGGGGAGTTGTTGTATAGTTGTCAAAGTGTGTTTTCTGTTCATGCAGTTGTTTGTGGTAGTGCCATGAAGGGTGGTGATTAAATTGAGAGTTGTCATCATTGGTAGTATTCCTATATGTCATTATTGTATTGGTGATGGTTCTTACTGCCACTGTCCAAAGTTAAGGATTATGACAGTTCAGATAATTTGGTTAATGAAAGAATGTTGCCCTAAGTCGCATATGTGTCTTGATAAAAGCAGTGTGTATTTGAACTACACATTGACGTGAAGATTGTTAGATCTATCATGACGCTGTGGTGAAAAAAAATATTGAAGTCTGATTATTGATTCATGTTTTGATCATCAAGATGAGCAACTTTGCGTTGTAAGGTCCAGAAGCATGAGTTTGAGTAAGGTGCACTATAGTTGGCAGTAAAATTGCAGTGTCGGTACAGTGTTGGACAAAAGTTGGTACAAGTGTGAGTCACTTGACAATTTTTTATGGGAAGCTTGAAGAAGAAGTTTTCGATGCAGCAGCTGATAGGCGTTATCTGAGATAGAACATGCAGCACAAGTCATTAGTCACAGAGGAGGTGGTAGTCAAGAGGCCAAAGAAAATTGTGGAGAGTGCCGATGATAAAGTTGATGAAGTGGATTTGATTTGAGATTGCCATTCATTGTCGAGTTCATTTTGAGTACTACTTGAGCATGATTGATTGATCCTTTGAGAAGGCCTTTGGGAAATAGTTGTGGTACAGTGTTTGATGCTTACACAGAGTTGGTTGATACATGCTTTTACTAAGGTCTGTGATAAAGGGATGTTCATTGAGGTGATTGGTTGAGTTGAGTTGAGATTGAGATTTGAGTATAAAACATATTGAGTCTCTAACAATTCTCTTTATGCTTCTATGAGATTTAATTGATATATTGATTGAGCATTAAGTATAGAACATATTGAGTCTCTAACAATTCTCTTTATGATTCTATAAGTTTGGATAGATTCTGTGTGAGCCTATTGATAGGGTACAGAGGAAAAAGTCTCAATGGATAGAGATCCAGCAGCCAACACAATTGAAGATAGATCTGAGTGAGGGACCACATTCTCAAGGGGAGCATTTATATATTTGATTATATTTTTGCTCATGTTTGTAATTTTTGCTAACTGCATTAATTTGTGCTTGAGAATATTGTGCATGGACTCAGGGGGAGTCTGCAGCAGCCCTTTGGTATTATTGTCAAAGGGGGAGAAGAGTTACAAGTAATTGCACACAATTACGTGTGTTGCCAACAATTCCAAATGGGGAGATTGATGAGCAAGGTGCAACCAAAGTATTGTCATTGTTGTCAACACAGTCAGGTTGATCAGTTGATGCAATGGACAGGAGTTCATTGATGAGCAAGGTGCAGCCAAAGTATTGTCATTGTTGTCAACATAGACAGAGGATCGGTTGATGCAATGGATAGGAGTTCATTGATGAGCAAGGTGCAGCAAAAGTATTTTCATTGTTGTCAACACAGTCAGGGAGATCGGTTGATGCAGTGGACAATAGATCGGTTGATGCAATGGACAGGAGTTCAGTGGTCATACAGAGCATGTATAATGATTCTCCAAGAAGAACGTAGTGGCCCATATGCAAAAGCTCAAAGAAAAAGACAAGTAAGAAAAGTGTAGCGATATCGCGACATGTTGAGCAAGCATGAGAAACTGTCGCGATATCACGACATGTTTGGCCAGAAAGAAAAACTGTCATGATATCGCGACATGTTTGGCAAGAAAAGAAAACTATCATGATATCGCGACATAATGGAAGAAAAGAAGCCAAGTAGAAAAACTATCGCGATTTCATGACATGTTGGAGGCAAAGAAGCCAAGTGGAAAAACTGTCGCGATTTTGTGACATGTTTGAAGAAGAAGCGCATGCAGGAAAAACTGTCGTGATTTTGTGACATGTTCGGAGAGAAGGTGCAAGCAAAGAAAATTGTCACGATTTCGTGACAGGTTTGAGAGAAAGAGCTTGCAAAGAAAAGTGTCACGATTTCACGACAATTTGCAAGAGAGGCAGTATGGACGAAAATGTGTCACGATTTTGTGATAGGTTTGAGAGAAAGAGCTTGCAAAGAAAAGTGTCACGATTTCACGACAATTTGCAAGAGAGGCAGTACGGAAGAAAATATGTCACGATATCGTGACATGTCAGGTTTTCGTGACCCGATGAAAAGAAAAGTGCTAAGGAGAAAATATGTCACGATATCGCGACATGTCAGGTTTTCACGACCCGATGAGAAGAAAAGTGCTAAGGAGGAAAAATGTCGCGATATCGCGACATGTCGAGTTTTCACGACCCGAAGTAGAGAAAAGCACAAGGCAGCGAAAGTGTCACGATTTCATGACATGTTCCATTTTCATGGGTGAAAGGCAGAGAAAGGCATAAGGCAACGAAAGTGTCACAATTTTGCAACATGTTCCATCTTCGCGGATGAAAGGCAGAGAAAGGTACAAGGCAGCGAAAGTGTCACGATTTCATGACATGTTCCATTTTCGCAGGCGAAAGGCAGAGAAAGGCACAAGGTAGCGAAAGTGTTACGATTTTGCGACATGTTCCATTTTCGCGGGTGAAAGGCAAAGAAAGGCACAAGGCAACAAAAGTGTCACGATTTCGTGACATGTCATGTTTTCGTAGATGCATGCCGAGAAGAGTGCAAGGAAGCAAAAAGTGTCAAGATTTTGCGACATGTCATGTTTTCACTGGTGCATGCCGAGAAGAGTGCAAGGAAGCGAAAAGTGTCATGATTTCGTGACATGTCATGTTTTCGCTGGTGCAAGCCAAGAAGAGTGTACGGAGGCGAAAGTGTTGCGATATCGCGACATGTGTTTTCGTAGGTGCAAGCCGAGAAGAGGACAAGGAGGCGAAAAGTGTCACGATATCGCGACATGTCATGTTTTCATGGTCAAATGATAAGCAAAAGTCAAAAGGGTAGAAGTGTCACGATTTCGCAACAGGTCGCCTTGGTGCGAGCTAAGAAGAGAACTCAGTCGAAACAAAGAAATGTAATAGTGAACTACAGATAGTACGACAGTAAAAGGGGTAGTTATAGAATACATTCATGCAGCCAAAATAAGAAGAGTTAACTGAAGTTAGTACAACAGTTACGAGTGCGATTCTGAGATAGAAATCATGCAGTTAAATAAGAATAGTGAACAAAAGTCATTACTGCAATTACAGGAACCGTAACAGAAAAATATCATGCAGCAGTGGTTACTGAAAGTCATCAGATGAAGACCAAGAGATAGACAGAGAGTCGTTTCGAAGAGCCGTAACTATTAATATGTTGCATGTAAGAATATTGTGTCAAAAAGGAGTTACTGATAGGAGTGATGCATGCGGGATAATGGAAGATATAGAAGACTTAGGGTTTCAAAATGCAAAATATTGTTTTAAAATGGCAGTTGCGTGTAGAAGAAAAAAAAGAGCCGCTCAAAATTGAAAAAATGTGCAACCATAAAGAGGGAAGGTGCCACTGATAAAATAATATATGTGCTAAGAAAAGGTTGTTGAAGAGAGTCGTAAGAATGTGCATATAAGTTAAGAATTAGGGTTGAGCTCTGAACTATGTAAGAGATCATACAAGGATGTCAAAGCACCGAAATGAGCAAAGAAGGCTATTAGAGAGCTATAAATGAGCAGATAAAGCTGTCAGAGCTGTAAGCCAGCAGAGAAGGCTGTCAAAGCGCAGAGAAGGCTATCAGAGCACAGAGAAGGCTGTCAGAGCGCAGTAAGCAGAGAGCTAAGAGTGATCCATTAGGTTGAGCTCTGTGTGGGTAGAGAAATATAAGATAAGCCAAAGAGAGAAATAGAGTAGAGATAAAGCACTACTGAGAGAAGAGCGGTGTAGAAAGAGCGCAACTGATAGAGCACGACTGAGAGAGTGCGGAAGCAAGTGCGCAAAAGGAATATGTGTTTCTTGAATTGAAAGAGAGGTTGGATGAGCAATAGACCAATAAGGGTCTTGTAAAAGTGAAGGCATATTTATGTCAATCTAAGATTCAAAATAGAAATCCAATTTGGTGCTTGGAATCAGGGGTTGGTGCTCCTTCTAGTTGGTGCTGGTAAATCAGGGGTTGGTGCTCCTTTCGTTGGTGTAGATAAATTAGGGGTTGGTGCTCCTTCCAAGGTGTGTCTCTGGTAAACTGTTTGTAAAGTTGGTGCTTTGCAAAGGCTAGATTTGGATGGGAGTCCAAGCAGTCTATTTTTGAGGAGTAGCCAAAACTGGTGAACCTTGTTAAATTGTGTGTTGTGGAATGCTCTCTTGTTATATTTGCTTTATCTATTTTAAGTTCTCCTTGCTTCAACTTTAAGAGTTGTAGATTTGAAATTTAAATAGCTACATTGATTCACCCCCCCTCTCAGTACCATTGTAAGACTAACAATTCTAGTTAATATCCTTATTTTGAGATATATATATTTTTTAAATTGGTTATACGACACTGAAACGAGACCCACCCTAATACATAATTATTGTGTTATGATATTTTTGGCAATTATGCATGTATCACCTAACAAGATTTGAACTTGGATCTCCTTGAAAGTTGAGGAATAAATAGGTTGAGATCATGCCAACTAATTTTTAAGAGAGACCTTTTACAAGAAGTAAAGATCTACATTTTACAACTTGTATAACATTTAAATACTTGGTTTTGTAGACCCATTTAAACCTAATAATGTTGAATATTTTGGCTTGTGTATTAGATTCCACATGTTGTCCATAAGTGAATTGTATTCAATATCCATAATTTATTCCCATTTAGATAACATTTTTGGCTAATTCTAGGTGGTGTGATTACCATTTCCTCCCACCTCAGTAAGAATAGTATGATTCTTCTTTGTCCATCCTCTATTAGTTCCTTATTTCACATCATGTAGTTTAAATTCCATTACCTTTAAAGTGAGTTGGATCCATTTTGATATTCTATTTTCCTTGTAAAGGAAGACAATGTTAAAGGTAAAGACCCACCATTAGTAGTTTTAACAATAAATAAGAATCACATGCTCAAGGGGATTGTTAGAAGTGGCATCAAATCAATCACTAAAAGAAATCACAATTACCCTAGATGAATAAACAATGATGTCATCCAAAATAGATGGTGTTAATAGTAACATAGGAATATGAATTAGCATCCTTGAGAAACTCTAAAAGAGATCATGATGGCTCCTGATACAATACTCAATTAAATATGTATCTCTATATTATGACTATCCTAGTGATGGGATGATAGGGCCTATATGATCTTGAATCATTTTAAATTTGATTTACATGGGATTGAAATGGGCCCCACCCATATTATATTATGACAACATAATTGTATTACAACTTAGCAATTATGCATGTATTGCTAGGAAAAATTCAAAAAGTTGAGGAATTTAATCGGTTGAGCTCGTGCTATTTGATATGATTTCTACTCTTTACTATACCTATTAAAGATGCATTTAGGACCCTTAACATAAATTTTGTTTCACTTATAATTATGAATGTACATATAATAATTTGAACATTTTTTTGAATTATGAGATTGGAAATTCATTAACAACTGAATTTTTAGAGAAGTCATGCCTTTCATGGCATAGGAGATCTATTGTTGTTATGGACCATGGAGTGAATTATATCTTTCCAAATTTTAAATCCATTTATTTAATGTGGTTCATGCATCCATAAGGGCTTTATCTTTATACTTAAGAATATCATGCTATTCTTATGTAGTAAGTTTTTTAAAATTTCATGTAATATCATGCTTTATGAAGAAGTTCTAAAACTTCATGCTAATATACTCTTATTATCTATTTGTCCTAATATAATAAATATTACTCCAAAATTAATTTATTGCATGATATTTTAAGGATTTGAAGTTTACAAGAATTCCATTCTTTAGTCTTAATGTAGTAAACCCATAAAATATGGAGTAATGATCTCTGAAGGTGAACAAGTATTTTTGATATAGGTAGATAAGGTTTAAGCATTGGATCATATACATATCCATTATGAACTAGATACACAGGCTAAAAGGCACAAGGTTGATTGTCCTAGGAAAAATTTTCATGATGATGGTTCCCCAACACATATTTTATAATTGTTAGACTGAATAGGAGGAATATAATGAATAATATTAATCTTATTCATGTGCCTCATGGATCCATAGTTGTATCCCAAGCATTGATGACATTTTTAATAATAGTAATAAATCCATTTTTATTCTTAAGAGCCTCACCAAGCTTATATATTTGGCTCGAGTCATCATAAATCTGAAACAATTTTGAAGTTTATCACTAGTATTTTTACAACTTACTTGTTTGGTCAAAGTTTTATCTTATAAGTGTCCATGATGAGATAAATGACAATATACCTATGATTTTAATACCTTGTGTAGACACCAAATCCTAGCCACTCATTATCCACTCATCACCGTTAAATCACAACCATTCATCATTTATATATATATATATTTATATATAAATATTATATATATGAATAAATCTCAGCCACCCATCATGTCTTAATCTTGGCCGCTCATTCAATGCAATCTGTGTCACTTACCAAGTTGCAATCTCAACCGCTCATTATATTTTAATCTTGGCTACCCGTTGCTATCATCAAAACCCTAGCATGAATCAAGGGTAATCATTACAGATCATTCACTTGTTGTGAATGAGGATAAAAAATATTGAGATGTAAAAACATTATGTTCTCACATTTGCCTTTCAAATTTGCATGAACCCTAACCACCATATTCGTTGTTTGATCCCTGAAGCTTCTATGAACTAGTTCTAAATGTTGCAGAGCATTCGATCTAGCCCACAAAAATCTCATGATGTTTCCCGAACAATGTAGAGCATTTTCATAATGCTGTAGGGCATCCACAATAGTCTATAAATTCTCTAGGGTATCTATCAAACACTGTGTTGCATCCATTGAGCCCTCAAATGCTTTCAGGTATCCGCATGACCTCAAATCGAACTAGTAGAAGCATAGATTCAGTGATTCAGGTATTGACAAGGTTATTGGTTGTTTTTATTTATGTTTTCTTGTATTTATTTTACATTTCACAAGCATTGCACTTAGGAATTGTAGATCTGTATTTTATAGAGGGCCTCACACAGTGGAGCTCTTAGATATACTACTGATCCATTTTATGGCTTGTTTGTATGCAGGTGTAGGAGATATTTTCACTAATAGCTATTGTAGCTTGGAGTGGCCCCGTAGTGGATACACAAGCCCACTCAACCCTTGTTTGGAGTGAAGAAAAACTAAAGATACCTCAGTCGATTGATCCAACAAGAGGATTTTACCCCTCTGTTGTAATTATTGTATCAAAACAAGCAATTTTTTTGTAACCCTTGATTTGGGGTATATTGATGTATAAGAGTGGAGATCAAGGCTCCCTAATTTAATAGTATATGAGAGCATTCATTTCATGTGTATACTATTGTTTGTTTTGATTCGTTGCTATTACTGGTGTTGATCATTTTTACTTTACAAAATGACGATCACGATGGGACCCCAAAGGGTTTCATGTTTTTATTTTCATTGTCATATATCAATTTGCTAATCTACGTTTTCTATTTTTGTTGTAGATTTTTTAGAAACTAAATTATGCAAAAATCATGAAATCTAAAACTAGGGTTTTTGGAAGTTATTGGAGTTTGATTTGTGCTTGCATAGACGTCATATTGCATCTAAGGGATGCCATAGTGAGTTTGGGAGACACCACAAAGTATCTAGGAGATTCAAAAATACATTCAGGAGATTCGACACCACGTCTATGAAGCTGGGTGAAGAATACATAAGGCTTCCTGGTAAGTTATTTTCAAACCCTAGCCACGTTTTTACTTAAAAAAAAAAAATTATCTTTCTATTTTTAAAAAAGCAATACATCAAGCATTTTTAGGCATCCTAGGCATCTTAGGCATTTTATTTTCAAAAAGTGCATTTTAGAATAGCATTTTATTTTCTTACAAAAAATTCATATAGACTACATTTAGGGGTAGATCTGCACTTGACATTTTTAGTTGCATTAGGGTTTCAAATTCATCTTATTCTATTTTTTAATATGTATGTTAGAAATATTTTAAGGTTTATTTAGAATTCACTTGGCTTAGTTTTTTTGTATCGTTTGAAGTTTTATTTTTTGTTTATGTGCTTTAGACAATAGACTAAAATTGCATATCAGCTGCACTCTAAGATAGTATTTTTTTGCACTATATTGTTAAAGAAAACACCATATAAAATGAAAACTTAAAAGGAATCACACATTGCATGGTTCATAGTAAACATCAACGAGTTGGATTTTATCACCAACCGTTGATCGAGACCAACAATGGTGGGCTTCATATCCATCTGTTGGCTTACCCCCTAGAAATCATAGTAGCCCATAATGAGTGGCTTTTTGAACTTCATCACCAAAAATTCCCCTAATTTTAGGTGTGCCCAAAGTAGGAAGGATTAGTAATGCCCTTTTACCACGAGACTCAATAATAAGTGGAACACAGTTGTCGTTCTTGTCCGAGCACGCTCGAGTGTGAAACAAAATCCTGGCTGGGCAAGTAGTAGGACTCAAATAACATAGCCTCTCTCGAGGGTAATTATGTCTTCTTAGGTTTACCTTGAGCCAATCATACCCTGGAAGCCATTTTTAGCCATTTGTAATTCATCCTTTGTCATAAGGGTGGGTTCAAACACACCTTTTTAGTTGCATCCATCATTACTTTGCATATTTTTTCTAGGCTTAGGAGTTCCAACATCAAAACACACAAAAACCAAAAAAAATAAGAAAAAAATTAAATTTAAAAGAAAAAAGAAGAAGCAAAAAGTATTTTTTTGCACAAACATAGATAATAGTTATTGCTTGAGTGATCTACGTGTTGTTTGTTTTTACTATTGCATCACAATTTTCATACACATACCCACACATTCATCACCCTAGATTGCCTTTTAGCTTATGGTATTGACTAGAAATCAAGCCAAAGCTATGAGTCAACCACTCACCAACCAACCATCTATGGAGTGCTCCACTCCTTTCCTAGTCACTTATGTGGCTAACCTAACCTATGTTGCACATTAAAGACATCTTGACTTATCTTTTGGACCCTCTTATATGGCATCCACTTTGGATGTGGATACAATGCAAAGGGTAATCCATACCACTATCCCATAAATAGAACCATCCACACCAACCAACCATCACATCACTTACATAGATTCTAATAAAATTAGAGCCTTGTTAAGACCAACCGATATAGTTCTAGAACAACTTAACATCCCACCCAAACATGTTCCTTCTTATTAGTAGGAACTTGTTAGATTTTGATGTGGTATGTAATGGGATATAATAATCACAATATGCAGAATAATATGAAATAAAGTAAATCTATGAGATGTCTAAAAATATACTATAAATAGATATGATGGAGATGTTTACAAAAGTAGCTATGGAGGAAATGAACACTCCATGAATAAAGCTACTGCTCAAGAATGGGTATTGAGCATTTTAAACTCCATCACATTACATCACACTGCTACATCTCACACTATTCTACACTACTTCCTATTGATGTATCTTGCTCTATGTTTATGGCCCTTTCTATAGGAAATAGGTTCCTTGGCCAACACTCTACCTAGATGTGCAAGGGACAACTTGCACATATACAACTTGCAATTTGATACTTGTGCATTTATTACATTGCATGAAGTAACTAGATAAATTCCCCCTATAGTAATATAATGTCCTAAGTATGTACTAAGAAATTTACATTTACATGATCCAAATGATGTAATATAATCTATTTATAACACCAACCTATATTACATTATTTGGATATTGAAGACTTTAGTCTTCAATGTGGATCTTCTTCCAGTCCTTGAAATTTTGAATCTTCTTCTTTGTTTTTTACAACCTCTTCAAGCAAGTGATTAGTGTCTTCATAATATGTCATTCTTGCTGAGAGAGCTTTGATTTCAAAATCATCTATCGATTCTTCTAGTTCTTCAATTTCTTTTATCCTCTAAGTTAGATGCCATTTTTTATTTCTTTTTTGATACTTTGTTTGAGGGTAATTTATTGGACACTGAAATTTTTTTTGATGAGGATTTTGATATTGTCGTACCTAAAATTGATTTCCATTCTTCATATGATTTTTTTGACTCTAATTTTTGGAATTGAATCTACAATAATTGGTGCTATGGAATTTTTTCTTGCATATCTGACAATATGTTTTGTACCACGCTTTTCATCCTTTTGATGAAGTAGCAATGTTTCCATGTGGGTTTTATTTAGATGACAATGCATTGTCAAATATTTCATATTTACCTGTATTTTCCACTTCATATTCCTGTAGAATATTGATTAATTCATCAAAATAAAAATCTTTACTTATAACTTGTAAAGATGTTACCAACTATTTATAGCTTTATGGAAGTGCTCTCATAGTTATTTGAGTAAGAAGTTCATCCTTGAATATTCCCCTAAGGTAAATAATTTCCCTTTGATATCTGCTACCTTCCTTAGGAATACTTCTATGCTTACTCCATTATTCATTTTAATGAATGAATTTGAGTTTGAAGATGGAGAATAGTTTTTTTTTGAAAAAATTGAAAAAAAATTGTATTAAAACATTGATCAGTTACAATTGGGATAAGACCCATCCTAGCCAAAAACAAAGAAAGCACATGATTACAAGAGAAGAGGAAGATTTGCACAGGATCCAAATCTCTTGAACCAAAACCAAGCTAGCTGAGAGAGCTGATAGGTTTGTTACAACAACTTATCGCGAAAACACGTAGCAAACACCAACTTCACCTCTGTCTACGAAAAATCTACAAGTCACGAAATCGTGACACAAGACTCATCTGACTACAAAAAAGTCAACATGTCACGAAATCACATGTTGTAAAATCGCGACATGTCATGAAATCACGACAAAAATCCAACCTTGGCCGCGACGGAGCAACATGTCGCAATATCGTGACAAAAATCCACCAGCGACCATAACGACGCAACATGTCACGAAATCATGACAACTTTCCTCCAGCGGCCGTGACAGTGTAACATGTCGTGATATCGCAAAAAATTTTCATCTTTGGCCGTGACGGCGCAACATGTCGCGATATCGCGACAACTTTTCCTCGATGGTCGCAACGGTGCAACATGTCGCGATATCGTGACAACTTTCTCGCATCGGCCATGACAGCACAACATGTCGCGATATCGCGACAACCTTTCACCAGCAACCGCGATGACGCAATATGTCACGATATCAAGACAACTAACCGCCAATGGCCACGATGGCGCAATAGGTCACGAAATCGCGACAAAAACCACACTTAGCATTTTTATTGAACATTGTCTCAAGGATCTTTCAAGGCCCTGCCTAATCACCTCATCTTCAATAGGCATGTCACTGTGCAGCTGCACCCCTATCTCTTTTCCTCCCTTGGCCGTGCCAGCGCAACATGTCACGATATCGTGACAACTTTCCCTCGACAGCAGCGACGGTGCAACATGTCACGAAATCGCGACAACTTTCCTCCCTTGGTCACGACGGTGCAACATGTCATGAAATCATGACAACTTTCCCTCGACGGCAGTGATGGCACAACATGTCGTGATATCGCGACAACTTTCCTCCCTTGGCCGCGATGGCACAACATGTCACGAAATCGTGACAACTTTCCTCCCTTGGCCGTGATGGTGCAACATGTCGCGAAATCGTGACAACTTTTCTTCGACGGTCGCGACGACGCAACATGTCATGATATCACGACAACTTTCCCTCGGTAGCCGTGATGGCGCAACATGTTGTGATATCGTGACAACTTTCCCACATCGGCTACGACGATGCAACATGTCGTGATATCGCAACAACTTTTCCTTGGTGACTGCAATGGCACAACATGTCATGATATCATGACAAATTTCCTGCATCAGCCATGATAACATGTCACGATATCATGACAACTTTTCTCCAGCGACCGTGACGACGCAACATGTCGCGATATCGCGACAGCATACCGCCAATGGCCGCGATGGCGCAACAGGTCATGAAATCATGACAAAAACCACACTTAGCATTTTTATTGATCATTGTCTCAAGGATCTTTCAAGGCCCTACCTAATCACCTCATCTTCAATAGGCATGTCACTGTGCAGCTGCACCCCTACCTCTTTCGCAGCACCCATCTTAGCCAAGAAATCGGCCGCTTTGTTTAAATCTCTGCTCACATATACTGGAATCACATCATCTAATTCCCTCCATAATTTCTTGATTTGAGAGACCAGAATCCTCAACCTCCAAGCGTTCAACGAAAAGTTCCTCATGCAGTCTAGAGCTCCAACCAGAATTTGAGAATCAGATTCAAGAATTATCCTCCTGTGACCCTGAGTAACTGCCCAAATAGAGGCAGATTTGATAGCAATGGCTTCTGCTTCATTATTTGTGGCTCTACCCAAACCCTGCAGTTCCCAATAAAGCACTGATCCCTCATGATTTCGGTAGACCACGCCAATACCGGCGCTACCCGGATTGCCCTTTATAGCTCCATCAGTATTGATTTTAATCCAGCCTTCTGGGGGTGATTTCCAACTGGTTCTGTTCTGTCCCTCTCGCTGGTCAACTCCCTCTTCCATTGGCCCAGGAACAACCTGAGTTTCCTCTTTAGCGTAGACGGCAACAGTTTCTGTGACTTTGCTCCAGATGACCTGCCAAACTCCATCTAGCGAGGAAAAGGTTTCTCTAAAAATTCTAGCGTTTCTCTCCAACCACACTTGCCACCAAATGAAGTTTAAACCAAGCTCCCACCCAATTTGAAGAGCTTTGGATGTAAATCTACCCCGCTTCCATATTTCCCAAATATTAGTCCGATTCATGTCACCATTAACCTAGATTTTATAATGAGAGAGCCAGCGCTTCCAAATCTCACGCGTGAAAGGGCACGCAAACATCAGGTGATCAGCTGTTTCTTCATTCTTGTGGCATAAAACACATTGAGAAGGGCCGATGATTCCTCTACATCTGAGATTGTCAAAAGTGAGAATACCATTGTGCATAAACTGCCAAGCAAAAAAGTTTACTTTCGGCCAGCCCTTAGAGTGCCAAATCTTTCTCCAATCCTCAACCAAAAAAGAATGGGGGGAGGGTCTGGGAGGATCTTGTCATATCCGTCCTTCACTGTATAAACACCAAGGCTCCCATAGCCCCAAGCTAATTCATCCTCCTCGTCTCTCCCTATGAGAAACCTTTCTGTCAAGATTTTGGTTAAGATGGGTGCCAACTCCGGGGGATTGGAATTGGCCACTCCTCCAACCTCTTAAACTTCTTAAACTTATACTCCCCCAGCTGAGAAGTGTTGAAATAACTTTCAATATGGACCCAACCCATGATTTCTATGGCAGATTTTATTGGAAGTAACTCGAGGAATTCAACAATGATGGGTGGGTACTGATCCCAAGAATCAGTCCAGAAACGGGCCTTCTCCCCTCTCCCCACTTTCCAAAATAGTTGATCTTTAATAACCTGAGATCCTAGCTTGAGAGCCTGCCACACTAAGGATCCAGTACCATCTAGAGGGAAACGGCCCACCTCATTGGGGTTAACTTGACCCAAATATTTACTCGTTAAAATTCTACTGAATAAGGAAGTTGGTTGGGAAATCCACCTCCAGTACAACTTGCCAGCCAAGGCTTGATTATTTAACTTGGATCCTCTCAGTCCCAGCCCACATTTTACCTTGGGCTGGGTGACTTTATCCCAACCCACTAAGGCCCACTTTCTTTTTCCTTTAGCTCCTTCCCACAAAAACTTCCTAGCCATCCTGTCCAACTCTTTCCATATTGTAAGTGGGGCAGCCAGGATAGAAAATTTGTAGATTGGCATGGCTTGAATGACTGACTGTAAGAACGTTAATCTGCCACCATAACTTAACCACTTGTGAGACCAGTGATTAATTCTGTCTTTGATACACTCCAGCATATTCCTCCAAGTGTCTAATTTTAGCCTCTTGAAGTGCAAGGGGATACCCAAATAAACCACAGGGAGAGAAGTCCTAGTGAATCCCAGGATTTCTAAAATTCTATTCTGAAGCCTTTGCTCCAAATTAAAAAAGACCACTTTGGATTTCTTGTCATTAATGACCTATTGAGTAGCCCTGAGATATACATTAAGAGTATCCCTAATCGTTCTAGCTTCCCTGATGCTGGCTACTCCCATCAAACCAGTGTCATCCACAAACTGCAGGTGTGATACAACTTCATCCCCCACCCTAATACCCAATAATCTGCCTTGTTGTCTTCTCCTTGAGAAAAGTCTGCCAAGACCTTCAGCTAGAATGAGAAAAAGATAAGGGGAACATGGATCCCCCTGGCGCAGACCCTGAGAAGCTCCAAAAGGTTGCGAAGGAAGGCCCTTGATAAGCACAGAGTAAGTCGAGGAAGAGACACAACTCATGATCCACTCAATCCAGCCCTGAGAGAAGCCGAAGGCTACCATCATTTTAGCCAGGAGGCTCCATTCAACCCTATCATAAGCCTTTGACATATCCAATTTAATGAACATCCCTTTATTACCAGAAGTGTGCATTGAATGGATTGCTTCCTGGGCCACAACCACCCCATCCAGAATCTGCCATCCCTCAACAAAGCCTCCTTGCTCAGAGGAGATAATGTTGTGAAGAAGAGGTTTTAGACGCTCAGCCATTACCTTTGTGAGTATTTTGTACACCACATTACATAAGGCAATAGGCCTATAATCTGAAATATGAACCCCCTCCTCCCATTTTGGAATCAAGGTAATGAACGTGTGGTTTATAGCTTTAAGCATTCTCTTATTTTCTCTGGATTCTTCAACAATAGCCCTTACATCTTCCTCTAAGCAGTCCCAGAAATCCTAAAAGAACTCAATTGGGAAGCCATCTGGACCAGGAGTTTTACCAGTGCTCATTCCAAAGACCACGGTTTTCAATTCATCCCTATCAATGGGTTTGAGGAGGGCTTGATTTTCATCCTTCGAAATAATAGCAGGTATGACAGAAAGAACTTCATTTTGGGCCTCTACATCTTGAACCACACTTTCCTTAAAAAGCTTTGAAAAATAATCCATAGCATGGGAATGAATACCTGGAAGAGTATCAAAGGAATGACCGTTCTCATCTTGAAGGGCCTCCATCTTATTCATATGTCTTCGAGCACAAGCAGTCCGATGAAAGAATTTTGTATTTCTATCCCCTTCTAATAACCAGGAAGTTCTTGCTCTCTGTTTCCAATAGATCTCCTCCTGGTTGTCAATGTCCTCAATCGCAGAACGCAAGGCATCATCCTCAACTTTGAGCTGATCAGTTATTACTCCTTCTCTAAACTATTTTTGGACCTCATCCCAGCGGGCCACCAACGGAGCTCTTTGGGTCTAGAAGTCAGATTTATTAGAACGCCTCCAATACTTCAACTGAGATTTGACATATTGAAGTTGTTTGTGGATTCGAAACATAGCTCTCCCATAAGCTGGGCGGCCCTCTTCCCACCACTGTGGAATTTTCTCCCGAAGTTCTTCTTTCGAAGCCAAAAATTCTCAAATCTGAAAGGTTTGTGATGGATCCCCATCTTAGTCCCGCTTTCCAACGAGAATAGGACGGTGATCGAAACAGGGGCCTGCCAAAATCTAAAAATTGATATTCCATTTTACAAACACCTCCTCACGAAAGCAAAAAGTGATCTAGCTTCACCTTCCTACTATGGGGCTCCCGCCTTTTATTAGTCCAAGTGAAGTTATTGCCAGGACATTTAATGTCCACTAAGTGCAAAGCCTGGACTTGAGCAATCATGAACCGGTCCCCTGGATCCAAAAGAGGTGATCCCCCTTCCTGGTCTCTAGAAGATAATTTAGCATTAAAGTCCCCCGCTATAATCCAGTCAATATCTTCCCTTGATGCTCGCATGTCATGGACAGCCTTCCACTGCCATCTCTGACCCTCTAGAGTTTGAGAACCATAAAATATAGTGACAAGAATGAATTTTGCAGAGACATTATTCCTAAACAGGGAAGTGAGAACACCCCTCCAGGCAAGGTTTTCTATTGCGGACCATTCCGAGAGAGTTCCACAGAGTAACAATCCCCCCTGAGGCACCTTGGGCAGCCACATCCATATGACCAGCACCCCTCCAAATTCGGTTGACTATTTTAGACATAAGATCCAAAGACATCTTGGTCTCTTGTAAAAGCAAAAAATTAGTATTGCTATGCTCTAATAATATTTGAATAGCATATTGATGGGTTCTGTTGTTTAAACCCCTCACATTCCAAGATTGTATAATCATGGGTTACCCTGGGAGCAATAAGAGTCAATTGTCCTCACCAATCCTCCCATGATCAATTTGTCTCCCTGGGTCGCTAGCGACTCCTTATTGGATCTTCTACCAGCTCCCTGAGAATTACTATTTTTTGATCTTTTTTCTATCTGGGTTATCCCCAAAGATGGCCTTTCCCTGTTTTTCTCTGCTATCCCCATGTGAACATCTTGAGAAACTGTCTGCTCCTGGTTATGGACTACTAAGGCACCAGAACACACTGGCTGTGAAACCTCAGAGGGATCAACTATCTGCTGAATGACAGGAGAAGATGAGAGGGGGAGTTGCCCAGGGACAACAGAGCTTTCCTTGAAACCCTCCAAGCCCTCCATAGATTGATCCTCTTCATCAACCAATGACTTAAAAATCTCATACCTATTGGCAGGCCTGAGATGAGATTGCTCCTTTCCCTCCTTTTTCTTTGTCCGTATTTTTCTTCGAGGCTGTTCAAAACCCTCTCTCTGAGCTTCCTGGCCCTGACTGGTGCTAATAGGATCTTTATTGGGAGCAGCCTTATCCTCTTTAGGTGAGTTAGCCATTCCTAAGGAGGCCTCCATATTGGCATTCATATTAAGAGGACAAAAACGGGCCAAATGTCCATGCTTATGGCAAACCCGACATCTAAAGGGTAGGGCCTCATAGTCCAACTGTTGAATCCAGGAAAGACCTGCTAGTTCAATTTCCAACTCTACCGGCAAAGGCTGGCTCAGATTCATCTCCACACATATTCGAGCATACACCGCCATGCTCCCTTCAATAGTATCTCTGGCAACACCCAGATGTCTACCAATCGAATTACCAATCATTGCCAGTATCTGCTCACCCTAGAATTCCATTGGAAGAGCATATAATTGAACAAATAGCCCTGTCGGGCCATGGTTTTTCTTCTCTGACTCAAAAGCCTTATTTCTATCAGCCAGAGTCGAGAAGTCGACAATAAAATAACCATTACTAATAAACCACAATGAAAACTCACCGTGGGGCTCCCAGTTCTGGCAGATCCAAGAATGCAGAAAGCTCAGGGAAGGGCGAATACCCATGAACTTGCAGATTAAATCATGTCTAGCTCTATAGAGGATAGACTCCTCAACCATGCTAGGATCAATGATGATTTTTGGCCTGGATTCGGCCTATGGTAAACAACCATTCACATGCCATGCTGAAGACCTATTCCCAGCAGTCATGAAGAGCTTTTTATATGCCATATTTTGGGCTTCGACATTCTTCGAAGGAGAATCTTCTTTAAAAAAATAAGCATAAGAGCTAGTACCTCATGGAGAAGGAACCAGAGGAGTCCCCATTGGACCCTCATGGGGCACCGTTTGAACCTTCAGAACCACCGTACCCCAAAGACACCTCTGCAAGCCAGCAGAAGCCAGAGATTTTTCGAAAATCAAGAAACCCTAGTTCAAATTCAAAAATTGCCAGAGCTCATTTTCCCGCACTTTTTCAAAACCATGTGCTTGTTAGTTACTAAAACCAAATATGGAGAATAGTTACCTTATTATTTCCTTAAAATATTTTCTCTAAGCTTGTCCATGCATTTGAAGATGTTTTTGCTGAACTGATATAGGGTTGTATTTCATCTGTGATAACAAAGGTTATTATCATTAGTGCCTTTGAACAATTTTCTATGAACTTTTAAATTTCAATATCATATATGGTAGGCATTTGTATTTTCCCTCTGATGATATCCCATAATTTTTCATATACCAATATAGTTTTCACTTTATTCTTCCAGAAAAAATAATTAGGACCCTTGAGTAATTGAGATTCTGCTAGGAATAATTTGTTTGAAGCCATTTGAAAACCCTAATATCAATCCTTAGATTTTGTAGAATGCCTTATGACTCCCTAGTATGCTATGGATCAGATATAGTGCTTTTGTGAATTAAAGTTCAATATTTTATTTATTTTGTAAAGTTTTATAGAATACCAAAATCAATTCCTATTATCCCTTATTGTTCCTATTGAACTAAGCACTGTTCCTAAATTTTAAAGAGGTTATAATGTTGGATCTTTTATCTCCTTTTTGAGAAGTTTGAGATAGTAATATTATGAATATCCAACCTTTGAAAAAATTTCTCTTTATAAACAACCCTTTGGGAATTAGGTTAAGTGTATCTAATTTTCCAATTAATTAATTTTATGTAGTAGCCCTTATGACTCCCTAATATTTGCATAAATTAGACCACAATAATATTTGCAAGTATTCAATATTTATCCAAGTAGAAACCCTTATTACTCCTAGGTTTATATTGCAAATATTATATTTATTTGATAAAATATTCCCTTTGATGTATGGCTTTCAATGTAATTAAATTCCTTCAATTTAAACCTTATAACTCCAAGGAAAGAAAGCACTTATAAATGGGAATAAATTTTACCTTTCTCCAAGCAATATTCAATATTTTTTTAGAGAAGCTTGGGCTATAGTATTGATGTAGACATCATGGATGCTGTGAATATACCCTATAATAGAATCACTTGGAGCTTAAAGCATTCTATATATGGCACCATTTAGATTCTTCCCTTGACTTTGATTGCCTTAAAGGCTCTATCACCTTATTGACATGCTGCAACTCATATCTTTTCACATAGATGGTGAGATAGTAAATGTGAGGATGAAGAATGCTTTCTAACTTTCATCATTGACATCCTTAAAATGGAGAAGATTTTTTTTCTGAAGTGTCAAGTGGCACATTCATTTTCCTTCGAGCGCTTGAGGAGAGTTTGGTGCTAAATAAATGTTTATCTACCTTCTTGTAACATAAGAGTGTTACGTTATTTAGCAAACATTTGGTCTTTCAATTGAAAAGTGTATCCCATACACTCAATGCACCAGCCTATTCATGTAACTCCTCTCTTGAAGATGAGCGCTCTCTTGATTTGACCATTAGGGTTTTTCCTTTAGTGACAAGTGTCACTTTCTTATCTGCATGGATGTCATCTCTATTGCTGGTTTGAACGGATCCTTTGGAGATATTTTTAGCTTCACAAATCCCCACCTCTTCTTTCATTCACATGCACTATTTTCTGTTGGGATATGGAGCAACAAACTGGAGGCTTTGAGCACATTTTTCAATGAGCATATGTGGAGTAAGTGACACTCCAATGGTGCTTCAATTTTCTCTTCCTTTCTTACTTGTTTACATCCTCCTTTCGTATATGATGTTGCTCTTGAATTACACTATTATTTTCTTGCTTTTATATATTGTATCTTGTAGGTTCGATCATCTAGGATGTGAGGAGAATGAGCCCTTTGAATGGCTCCTTAAGCTAGGCTTGGATGGTTGCTAGCATACGGTAGCTTTTAGCTAGTTTTTCCAACGAGTGTAGTTCCTTTGAGGCACCTTTAAATCTACCTTCTTTCCCTATATAACTAGATTAGGATAGTGTAATATAATGTAAAATAGTTTTATAGAAGATACCCTTATTGCACCTTCTTTTGCATTCCTCTTTACAAATCTGAATTTATGATTTTGAGGCAGAATCTTGAGTGCAATATAGGTGTTTTGAGGTTGTCTCTTTGATTAAACACCTTACCCTTTTTTCTTGGATATTTTATAAATGGATACAATATTGTAACCACATGATAGAAGCTCTTTTTTGTTGTATTTTTCTGCACTATTTCTTGTGCTTTGAACTTGAGACTCACCAAGTATCGTTCGAGGCTTCTTTTGATGCTCTTTTGGTGGTTACTTTCTTCTCCAATGCTTGGAGGATTGAGCTGATTTTGTGGCTTTATTAGGTCACTTAAAAGTTGTAGATATTAGTGAACTAATAGTGTCTTTATACACTTTGATAAATTCTATTTTTATGTCCTTTTAACGAACACAAACAATAATATTTGAGAGCAATATAATAGTGCAAATGAATCTAATAATATTTTACTTCTACTCACTAACAATTTCACCTTATCACTTCAATCAACTCTAAAAAATAATTCACTTAATCAATTTTCTATAACTAATAAAGAATAATCTGAAATGAATCTTCAAGAATTATTCTACAATTTCTTTATAATTAAGGTAATAGGAGCTAGTCTTCTTTTTATTTCCAAAGTAGATAAGTTAGTTGATAGATAAATTGAGATTCTAAAATCTAATAAAATCCTAAAGTGTAAATGAACCTTAAAGAATCCTTTATTTTTGCACTTTTGAAGACTCTTAATTCAGCTCTCCTTTTTCAGGTCCGAGGTGTAGACCAATTGGTTCATCCAAACCCCATAAGGGGGGCGAAAGTCCAAGGTACAAATCTTGGGCCTTGTTAAACTGAACGCTTGTCCCTTTCCTAGTGCTTTCAGTGGTGTAAAAGGTTTTAAATGATTGTGGCATGGCGGTTATAGGGGAAGACTGCACGAGGATCTGTGTGGCAGCTTCTAGGATGGACAACACAGAATACTATGGCGGCCATAAAATCTTGACAACCTGCCTAGATTCGTGGCGGCTGTCGATTCGACCATGTTAAAAAAAAAATTCAACTCTCTTTTTTGCAACTTTACTCCAATCAAGGTGCTTAAACAAATCTAATAAATAATCCACTTAATGAATTTAGTTGCACCAATAGTTGCTTACCTTTTTCTGAAAGCCCTTTTTGCCACTTTTGTAGAGGATGTAGATCTTGGTGTCTAATATCATCAAGTTGCTACCTTGAGTAAGATCTTGCAACTCTTTGTAGGTTGCCTTGAACTTCATCTTCACCAAAATATGGTCTCCAACTCTCTTTCATGAGCCTAGGATTTTAGTGGCTTGTTCTCCTCTTGTAGTCTCCTTCTTTTGTTGTAGATTTGAAGAGATATTTGATTCTGAAGTGGTGCCTTCTTGATGTGAGATGTAATCTCCAAATCTCCTAGATTTGGTAGGCTTCTTCTGTCTAAATCTTCCTTCAAGCTCTTTGTCATATTTTGACTTCAAACATGATCTTCTCAATATTTTGAATGTCTTAAGGTCTTCTAAGAGTTGGTACTCCTTTCCAAATTCTTCTTCTTGGGATTGTTTTATGATGATGATAATTATCCCATATCTTTGACTATATCCAATAGTGAATTTATCCAATGAGTTCTCCTTAGAATTCCTTTGATGATTTCTTCATAAAGGCTCTCCAAAATTTTTATTGGATGCTTGTAGAGGCCTCTCCAAGGCTTTGCAACTTCTTATGGTCTTCCTTGAGACCTTATATTCAACCTTCTACTTTTGAAAGTGTTGGTGGCAAGATATTCTCCTGGATCTCTAATTCTGCTACCTCTGTATTCGAGTAGGACTCTCCTAGTCCTTATTCATTAATGAGATCTTCTCCTGATCTCGTTTGCTTCAAATGTTGGATTTATTTTGAAGAAAATACTCTTCCTATCCTTTTTGTAGGAAGCTTTCCCAACTCATTGAATATTCCTATTCCTACAACAAAGTATTAGTACTAAAATCTATTTTTTAATTAGATACTCTCTTCATGAGTCTTCTTCAGGATTAAGACATTTGTGGCTTTTTCTTTAGTACCAAGGCTTCTATGGCCTTTTATTCTAGATCAAGGCTTCTATATCCTTTTCTTCTTATGAAGTTTCTGATATAGTAATGGAGATCTCCTATCTCCTAATTTCACCACAATTATTCTCCATTAGTCTCTTTTATAGTGTTCTTCTCTTGCAACAACTAATCTCTGTACTATGAAGGCACTCTGACCTTCGGGAAACAAAGTTGAAATATCCTAGATTTGTATTGTAGGAGGTGTTCCAATCAACTGAGAATTAATTCCATGAAATAAAAGAAACTTAATGTAAATTTCTCCAGATCTTTTAGATGAGCTTCACTGGTTGATTCATCAGACTAGTGGATCAAGTGTTGAGTCCTAGTATTCACATGTTTTCCATTGAAACTCTATGGAAAGACTCTAGCCATATGCAATCTTAGTATTCCATAAACTAAGATTTTTTTCAATCCTTACTTGTGGCTCTCCTTAATTCTACCACCTAGACTCTTTTGAGAATTTTTGATAGTGATTGGTCCAATGGTGCATTAGGTTGATAAAAAAATTAGGATCAATGATAATGGTGGTTTTTCTATTGACCTATCGTGGCTTTGATACCATTGTTAGATTTTTATGCAACATGTAATAGGAGATAACAATCACAAGATGCAAAATAATATGAAATAAAGTAAATCTATGAGATGACTGAAAATATACTATAAATAGAAATTATGGAGATGTTTACAAAAGTAGCTATGGAGGAAATGAACACTCCATGAATAAAGCTACTACTCAAGAATAGGCATTGAGAATATTACACTCCATCACATTACATCACACTTCTACATCATACCACACTATTCTACACTACTTCCTACTACTATTTCTTTCTCTATGTCTATGGTCCTTTATATATAAAACAGGTTCCTTGGCCAACACTCTACCTAGTTGTGCAAGGGATAACTTGCACATATACAACTTGCACTTTGATACTTGTTCATTTATAAAAATTGCATGAAGTAACTAGATAACTTCCACCTAAAGTAATCTAATGTCCTAAGTATGTATCAAGAAATAAAAATTTACATGATCCAAATGATGTAATATAATCTATTTTTAACAAAACTCACTCACTCATACCCCAACAGTTTTAACCAAATCATCACCAAACCTCTTTTTGAGGCCACATATACACCCTCACATCAAACCTTTCCATAAACCTTTAGCCAAAACATGTCCATTCTGAATACCTATACTACCACTCACTCCAACCCACTCTACAAAGTATAAGTTAACGATGCTTCACAAATTATATCAACCATCTCATTAAAATCATCTGGGTCTACCATACCTCATTCAGTTATGATTCCTTTCACAACCTACCCTCAATTAAACTCAACCAACATTGCCAACACCTACACCATGCCAATCTTAGCCTCCAATACCACCACATAATCTGCATCTAAAATTTCCATACAACAAGCATGGAAACATCTAAACCAACTGCTTATGGGTAATAAAAATGCTCATTCTTACCCACAACAACAATCATAGGTAGCATATTTCAACCATCCACCCACATCCACACAAAATACCTTTTTCACCCCCAACCAATCTTGGGTATTGCAACCACCTATGATCACTATACCTACCCATCCACTCCACCACATACATGCCATATCAACCACTCAAAATACCACCATCCCTCCAAATTCACATCATCAATATTCACCTCATCAACACCAAACATTCCATAATCAATTTCAACAAAATATTCAGCACCACCACATATCCACCAAAATCAACCTGTTGGCCAATCAAAACCTCATTTTATCACAATAGTTTATCACTGAACATACACCATCCAAATACACTCACCATGCAAACCAGGGCTTCCAAACACCAATGGAAGATCCTAAAATATAAGATTTACAAAAATAGATTGAGAGTTTGATCATGCATACGTCTGGTATAATGTACCAAAAACCCACTCTGATATAGTTGGTCAATCACCCAATTCATCCTTTGGTATCATCGCCATATTATCCCATTGATTTTACATTATCAAAGTTTGATAAATTCAAAGGGTTTGAGCACCCTAGAGAGCATACTAGTGCATTCATCCATACACATTTTAGAATCCAAGAGAATGATGCCTTAATGCTCCAAAATTTTCCTCAAATATTAGGGAGGATGCCTTAAAATGATACAACTATCTACCACATCACAATGTTTATACATTAAAACAATTGGTAGACAAAGTCTTCTAAAGGTTCTCCCTTAATGTTAGAAATAAAACTACCTTGACCAAATTGTATAATCTTAGATAATTTGAACAAGAGTCAGTCTCTAATTTTGAAAACTATTGAAGGGTAGTCATTACCAAATTATCACTCATCCTTCCAATGGAATAACTAACACGAATGCTCACAAGGAGTTGTCTAAAACCTATCTCCTTATTTATTTAGTTACAACAATATAGAACATTTGATGAAGCTCTTTTCCAAGCCCGCGTGATCCAAGAAATCTAGATTCAAGAGGATGAGATTAAATCCAAAAAGAAAGAGTGGTAAAACAAGGGCAAATTCAAAGGAAATTATAATGACCAATCAAAATCTAGACAAGTGAATCAAGTGGTCTTGAGTCAACCAACAGTGACTCAACAATCCCAAGTCCATCATCAACAACAATCATCATCGCAACAATTGCAAAAAATGTCATATCAAGCGGTTCCACCCCCAAAATAATTGCACAACCCAGTGCCAACTATGGAAAATAATCAATGCTGATAGTTTATCTGACAAACTCACAATTACACATCGTTACCCGATTCATATACCTCCATATTTTGAAGGTTGTATGATACACATGCAATCGCATTTCCAAAAGTCTGACTTGAGGATCCAACTAAATGTAGTAAGGGTTATAAGGAGCATTCGTTTTATCTCTTCCATAACTAGAAGATCTATGATATTAATAAATGCTTTTCATTTATAGATATTGTGCAAGACTTGCTAGACCTAGGGGCCATTAATATAGATAGTCCCTTAGCACAACAAAATCAGATGCTTAGTATTTACCAAACACCACTTCCTCATCATGAGGAAACACCACATACAACGAGGGGATCAAATTGTTAGAATCTCATCCTAACCCTTAATGTAATAAATTCCTTGATGTAATAATTCCTAGTTAATGTGGGTAGTACCCATGATTAATATTTTGTAATGTTCTAAGTTTTAGCTTAGGTAGTGCCTATGAAAAATGACACCCTTTTCTATGTAACACATGGTAGATAGGTTAGGTAAGGTGGCCTTGTGCATGTAATTCGAGTGGCATTGTGCATGTAATTCGTGTGGAATTATGCATGTAATTCGAGTGGCATTGTGCATGTAATTAAAAGTGGCACTATGCATGTAATTCGGGTGGCATTATACATGTAATCCAGGTGGCATTTTGCATGTAATCCAACCTTGGAAGGAAACTCTTTAAATACCCGAAAAGGCACCAATGTAATCATATTTTTACAAATTAATGAAGTGTTGAAGGAGGTTACCCGCTCGAAGATGCCTGTGATTCTATCTATTGTGATATTGTTCCTTTTAAGTAATTTATGCTATCATATGCATTTAATTATGAATACTATTATAATTTTTCTATGAGTTTATTCCCAAGCAAATGTGTGAGAGTGTGTTTATTTGAGTTGAGAGTGTGTTGTTTAGTATATTTTATAGTAGGTTCCTAACAAGTGGTATCATAGCTCTTTCCAGGGCCAAGTTCTGCTACAACTGCAATGATTCTTGCCATCCAATCCGCCTGTTAGGTATAAATTTTGTGTTTTTTTTGTTCCTGTTTTTCTTTAAAAAAAAATCCAAAAAATACAGTGCATTTTTTTCTAGACAAAAAAAAAAATATATATTTTTAGTTGAGTAGGTAGAAACCTTGTGTCGAGGGTTTTAAAATATCATGAAGGATCTGTCATTATTGGCTAAGCTAGATAGCTCATAAAGCATCTAGTGAAGTGAGGGGCGATCAGGCTCCAATACCCAGGCCTCAGACAGAACTCGCGCATGGACTTGAGCTCCCACATATCTTCGGGTATATCGGGAGACCATCTAGGTTTAAACAAACTTTTAGCCATTAGGAATATTTTCGGCCTTGTATTACTCATAGTCTATGGGACACAACATCCTGGACGATTACCCTCCCGTATTGTTAGAGAGGTAGGTAGTGTGCTCAAGGGTATGTGTGGAATCCTCCTTGAGTAGTGGCCTAAAATATTGGTCCGAGCACTATTGTTCGTCACTGTCGATATAATAGAGGGCCTATGGGTGGTACATACTCCTCTACCTAGCATTCCCTGGTTCTGTTAAAACTTCAACCTGTAAAAAAATAAAAATATAAAAAAGAAAAAAAACCAAACCTCCCTATTTGTAAACCTGCATTTCAAAATCCCCAAAAGTGAGCATATGAGAAAGGAGTCCTCTACTAAAAAAATAATAGAAATTACATGCATTCAAGATAGACCATGAGAGTGACACTTAAGCTGACATTTTGGAGAGTAACAGTCAAATTTACAGTAGCAGTCACAGTCAAGACAGTCAGGTTAGAGAGGTCAGCACAGTCAAGTCAAAATTTACAGTTTTCAGGGTCAGAACAGAACTGTCATAACAGTCACCTGCAAAATATAGACAATCTTGGAGAGAGACTGTCAGGACTGGGCCAACCAGTGAGAGCATGGCACGAGACTAGTTATAGATAGTGCTCTAGTACCCAAATTTTGCTCTGTAGCTCAGAATTAGAAACTATAAACACCGTTAGACTCAACAAAATAGGAGATAAAAAAAAAAATTGGGGTGCCAAAAAGTAGTGTTGAGAGAAATAGCTCATTGTGACCACCTCTTTGAGCTGATCATTTTGATAAATAGCACCCAAGCACTTTTTTTTGCACTTACTAAAAATAGTAAGTCCTAAAAACTCAATTCTATTTTTAGTAACTGGTCACAAAAGGTTTCAAAATGGCCCAGGGTACCCGTGGACATCAAAAAGAACTAGACCACTTGGAATCCTTAACAAAAGCCATTGAGAACTTGCACTCAACTTTTCACTCCATAAGGGAAGAAGTCCAAGGTCTTTGCCTAGAGCATGAGGCCACTAGTAACCGCTTAGAAGAAGCATTGACAGAAGTAGACAACAAACTAAAAAGAGGACCACCCAAAATAGAACACCAAGCTAAGGGTTCTACAAGGAATCATGACCATGATCCAAAATGCCCAAATTGGACTTTCCCAAATTTAGTGGGAAGGATTTTGATGGGTGGCTATGCAGGGTTGATCAATTCTTTAGACTTCATAATGTCCCCATATTTCATCAAGTCTATATGGCTTCCTTTAACTTGGAATCTGAGGCTCTACACTGGTTTCAATGGTTACGTATTGCCAACCCAAATCTCTCTTGGGATAATTTTGAATCCCAACTACTCACTCAATTTGGTCCTAGTGAGTATGAGGACTTTATAGGGGCCTTGACCAAACTACAACAAATAGGGTCAGTCCGTGAATACCAAGCTCAGTTTGAAAAATTGGCCAATAAGACAAGAGGATTGAATGAAGGGTTCTTCTAGAGTTGTTATATCAATGGGTTGAAGGGGGAACTCCAAGCGGAAGTAAGAATGTTGAAACCACAAACTATGATGGAAGCTATCAGTTTGGCCCATTTGGACGAATCTAAACTCTCTGCCCAAAGGTGCCCATCAAAGTTTCCTCAAAATAGACCTTCATTTCCTTCTTGATCCCAACACCCAGTTGATAATAAACTTGCTACATCCAAGCACCTAACCATAGAAGATATGGATGCACGTCGTGCCCAAGGATTATGCTATAATTGTGATGAAAAGTTTTTTAAAGGGCATAAGTTTGCACACAAAAAATTGTTCTTGATAGATGTTGAAGAACCTGATAACTCTGACTAGAGTGATGAGGATGATGACCCTCCAGAAACACCTTCTCCACAAGAAGTGAAATAGGAACCTGAGACAGCCATTACAGTCCATGCTCTTGTAGGCATTACTACTCCACAAACCATGAAGGTTGTGGGATTTTTCAATGGCCAAAGTATTTCCATCCTTATGGATTCGGGAAGCACGCACAACTTCATTGACCCTAGAGTTGCTCAGCAGGTAAATTTCTATATCTACACTTGTAATTCCTTTGAGGTCATGGTATCCAATGGGGGACCCTTACCTTGTAAAGGAAAATGTCACAATGTTAAAATCAAGATAGGGGACTATGAACTCAAGCAGGACATGTTTGCCCTCTAGTTGGGCGGATGTGATATTGTTTTGGGGTCACAATGGTTGAGTACGTTGGGCACTATCAATTGGAACTTTGCCAAACTCTGGATGCAGTTCTCCCAAAATGGACAAACACACATCATCAAGAGCTCCCTAGTAGGAACACCTCAAATTATTAGTTTTAGCATGGTGTCATTGCATAAATATTCTCCATCCAACCATCCACCTCTCAAATGGGTGAAATCCCATCAGACCTACAACAGATTCTCCACAAACATGAGGTCATCTTTGCGGAACCAACTACACTACCACCGCATCACTCTCACGACCATGCCATTCCATTATTTCCAGATAGTGCACCTCCCAATATCAGACCATACAGGTACCCTCATGCCATGAAGTCAGATATTGAGACAATGATATAGGAATTACTTAAGGCGAGTATCATTCGACCTAGTACTAGTCCATACTCTACACCAGTCTTACTGGTCCTCAAGAAGGATGGCTCCTGGCGACTTTGTATTGACTACCGAGAACTCAACAAGATAACTGTCAAGGATAAATTTCCTATACCTGTGGTTGATGAGTTACTAGATGAATTACATGGGACCTTGTACTTCACCAAGCTAGAACTTTGCTCTGGGTACCATCAGATCCGAATCAAGGATGAAGATATTTCTAAAACTACTTTTTCGCACTCATGAAGGTCATTATGAATTCTTGATAATGCCATTTGGTCTCACAAATGCTCCTTCCACATTTCAAATCCTGATGAACAACATATTTCACCCTTTTTTATGGAAGCTCATCCTTGTGTTCTTCGATGACATCTTGATTTACAGTCACACATGGGAAGAGCATCTCAAGCATGTAGATCAAACCCTACAACTATTGGCCGACCATCAACTGTTTGCAAAAAGGTCCAAGTGTTCCTTTGGTTTGACTGAAGTGGAGTATCTAGGACACATTGTCTCAAAGGATGGTGTCAAGGTTGACCCTAAGAAGATCCAAGTAGTCCAAGAATGGCCGAAACCTCGCACTCTCAAGGGACTTCAAGGATTTTTAGGGCTTACAGGCTATTACCATAAATTTGTATGTAATTATGGAAATATAGCCGCCCCCTCACCTCCATGTTGAAGAAGGATTATTTTACTTGGACAGGGCCGACTGAGAAAGCATTCCTGGAACTCAAGCATGCCATGACCACCACTCCAGTTTTAGCCATGTCAGAATTCTATAAAAAATTTGTCATTGAAAGTGATGCTTCTGGTCGTGGTATTGGGGTAGTATTTATGCAAGAAGGACGCCCTTTGGATTTCACCAGTAAAGCCCTATCTGATCACAATTTAGGGAAATCCACATATGCCAAGGAAATGTTGGCAATATTGCATGCAGTCTTGCATTGGTGACCTTACCTCATTGGGCGCCATTTCTCCATCAAAACTGACCACCAGAGTCTGAAATACTTTCTAGAACAATGGGTTGCCACCCCTAAGCAACAAAAGTGGGTATCAAAACTCATGGGCTATGATTATGACATCATGCACAAAAAAGAAAAGAAGAATCTTGTGGCGGATGCTCTCTCTCGCCAATTTGAGACCTTTAGTATGTTGTGTGCAATTTTTGCACCATTGCCCCAATGGATTGAGCCCCTACGTCAAGAAATACTTCAAGATGCATATTTGAAAGACTTGGTTGCTTCACTTATGGATGATCCAGAGTCTACACTAGGATATAGTTGGGATGGCTAGGATCTACGTTACCATCAATGCCTGGTTCTTCCTCCTAAGTCCCCACTTTGAGAGCTCCTCATGAAGGAATCACATGCTACTCCATCTGCTGGACATTCAGGGTTCCTAAAAACTTATGAGCGACTCAAGCACACATTATTTTGTAAAGGTATGAAATAGGACATTCGCTCTTTTTTCACTGAATGTGACACATGTCAAATGATGAAAGGGGAAACAGTGTGCTCTCTGGGCACTCTTCAACCATTGCCGATCCTAGAGAAGGTGTGGATTGACATCTACATGGACTTCATAGAAGGGCTACCTAAATCTAGAGGTAAGTCAGTTATTTTTGTGGTAGTGGACCGCATTTCAAAGTATGCTCACTTTTGTGCCCTAACCCATACTTACACAACATCCACTATTGCCCAAATTTTTCTTGACTCCATCTTTTGCCTTCATGGCATGCCAGTCTCCATTGTATCTGATTGTAATCCCACCTTTACTAGCAATTTTTGGCAAGATTTTTTTACGTTGCAGGGGACTCAGCTCAAAATGAGTTCAGCCTACCATCCACAAACTGATGGTCAAACAGAGGTTGTTAATAAATGCTTGGAAACCTACCTTCGTTGCTTTGCCTCCGATCATCCTACTCATTGGGAAAAATGGATTTCCTTGGCCGAATGGTGGTACAAAACTTCCTATCATACCACCACCAAACTCACACCATTTGAGGTAGTTTACGGGCACTCTCCACTCACGCCTTCCTCCTACATTCTGGGTAGCTCCAAGGTCTAGGTCGTTGACAATGCTCTGAGTCAACACACCGAGGTCCTCCATCAACTGAAGCAAAATTTGAACATGGCCCAGAATCAGATGCACCAATAAGCTGATCAACATCATTCTGAGCATAGTTTTGATGTGGATGATATGGTCTTCCTTCGCTTGCAGCCATACAAACAATCTTCCCTACAACTTCGTAGGTGTCAGAAGCTTGCTCTAAAATTCTATGGTCCTTATTAGGTTCTACAACGGATTGGCCCTACAGCTTACAAATTGGCTCTTCTCACCACTTCCAAGCTCCACCCTATTTTTCATGTTTTCCTTCTCAAGAAATTTGTGGGCACAAAGGTACAGGTTCAATCAATGCTCATCGAATTGGATGAAGAAGGCTCCATCTTACTTGCATCTGAGCGGCTACTGGATCATCGAACTCGCACTCTATGCAACCGTACCATTACAGAGGTCCTTATTCAGTGGCATGGGCTTCAACCTGAGGATGCTACATGGGAGTCTCTCCATCAACTCCAACAACAATTTCCTCATTTTTAGCTTTGAGGACAAAGCTTCTTCAAGGAGAAGGGCATGTTAGGATCTCATCCTAACCATTAATGTAATAACTTCCTTGATGTGATAATTCCTAGTGAACATGGGTAGTACCCATGATTAATATTTTGTAATGTTCTAAGTTTTAGCTTAGGTAGTGCCTATGACAAATGACACCCTTTTCTACGTAACACATGGTAGATAGGTTAGGTAATGTGGCCTTGTGCATGTAACTTGAGTGGCATTGTGCATGTAATTTGTGTGGCATTATGCATGTAATTCGAGTGGCATTGTGCATGTAATTCAAAGTGGCACTATGCATGTAATTCGGGTGGCATTATGCATGTAATCCAGGTGGCATTTTTCATGTAATCCAACCTTGGAAGGAAACTCTTTAAATACCTAAAAAGGCACCAAAGTAATCATCTTTTTGAAAATTAATGAAGTGTTGAAGGAGGTTGCCCCATCGAAGAGGCCTACGATTCTATCTATTGTGAGATTGTTCTTTTTAAGTAATTTTTGCTATCATATACATTTAATTATGAATATTGTTATAATGTTTCTGTGAGTTTATTCCCAAGAAAATGTGTGAGAGTGTGTTTATTTGAGTTGAGAGTGTGTTGTTTAGTATATTTTATAGTAGGTTCCTAACACAAATCCTATAAATCCTCCTACATGTAACAATACCAATGTTTTATGGGTGCTATTCATGTAGTAACTCAAGGTCAACAAAGCACAAATCATCAAAATGAACAACCTCAAGCAGTTTAATATCTTGTGGCAACCCCAAAAACTATGTATCCATAACCCGTCAATCCATATCAACCCATTCATATTCTGCCAATTCATCTCAACCAACTCACCTTCCAAGCCATCCATCTCAATCCATTCACCTTCAAAGTCATCCACCATGACCTATCATCACACTAAGCAACCAATTGACAAATAGTCTCAAAATAGCTTCAACCAAATTATTGATCTATGAGCTTATATAACAATATTCCCTAACATCGTGATGCATTTATGGAGATCTTGAAACCCATAAAACTTCAAAATCAAGACTCTAATGCCTTTAATAATTTTTTATGGAGCATTTTAACATGTATGAAGCCTTCAATTGTATTCTATGATTTTGAAATCAAATTAATATCACCAAAATCACTACATCCTCAATTACACATCATGGATCAAGTTGATAGGAAGCCTTTTAAATGAGTATTAATTGATACCGACTCATCAATCAACATCATTACCACTTCAGCACTCCATCATATCAATATTCCACCTTCCCATATCACCAAATCCACCTTCAGCTTGCAAACATTCAATGATGCTCTATGTTCTACAGTTGACATTGTGGTATTACCTGTACAAGTGGGTATTAAGACGTTGCATACCATGTTCCATATACTAGAAGATGCCATGGCCTACAATGTACTCCTTAGATACCCCTAGATAAAGGAAATGAAATGTGTTCCCTCAACATTACACCAATGTTTGAAATATGTACATGAGGGACAAATACATTGCATACCTATAGATATTGAACCATTCAAATACTACAATTTCATTTCCAACCCATATGAGTCCTCACTTCCATCCACTCACTTGTCCTTAATTCCATCAACCCCACCATAAACTTCACATCATAATACCTCATACAAAATACCTATGCCAGAGGAACTCCCCATCACTAATCTACATCAGGCCTCCACTTCCACACCCCAACCTGCATCATAGCCAACACCATGTACATGTGGTCAGACCTAATCATCACTCTCAACATCCATGAAAGAGGTATACCTCCACATAAATCACATCACCAATAACCACTCACTCATCATCTTCTACACAACCCACTTTACAAGCACCCAAAACCACTTCATCCACATCAGAATTGCCAGTCATCCATCAAATTTCTCAGTAGAACCCATCTTCATCTCCACTAGATGATGTCTCACAAGTTGATTTTATAAATTATGAGATGCCATTCCAACATACATTTCTTCCTTTATTCAAGCCACAAGCCACTTTTGAACCTCATATATCCACATCCACTCCATCCATGTCATAATCCATAGAAGTTGCAGTCCATCTTGCTAGTCTTAGTATTTGTGAGTATGTGGTTCAAGATGTCACAATCACACCACTCAAAATAAAAATTATCAAGGATTATGGCCATCCATGTGACCTACCCCTATCCATAGGAGCAATGTACAACATGGGTTCATCCCTAAACATAATCAATTTTGTATATGGGGGGTTGATTCATCATCTGATCCACTTCTCCCAGATGAACCTAAGCAACCATCCTGTGCCCACCTCGGAGACATGACCAATTTTTATTTTCCATCACAATATTTTCATCAGTTTAATTGGTAAGGATATGGCTTAGTATGAAATGAACAGGGCATGCATGATATTATTGAACCTCAATATCAAGAAGCGCATGATCGCTCTGGTATGGAATACAACCCACAAGCTTCTATTTCCTCTTTTTTTTTTTTTAAGCGAAAAACCCCTTGCGGGGCCACCTTGGTCTGAGAGACCACGAATAGGGGGTTATATACCATCAAAGTCACCCGAGAGTCACACCCAGCCCTGCCCGCACCAACATTATCAATTGGATTTTGGGTACCCAATTAAGCTTTTTGGTATGGTGGAGATTTGAACCTGGGACCTCCCTTGGAGGATTGCCCTCTCCTCTCCAACTCACCTACAACACCTGGGTACTTCTATTTCCTATTTTGAATGAGCCTTTCAACACCTCATTCTTATTGTAAAATATATCTATTACATCATTTGGTTATATACTAATGTACCTTCATGGGTACATATTTAGTTTAGGATTAGAGTAGGAGTTATTGCTTTATTAATGTAATAAAATAAATGCACAATTGTTAGAATGTGTAATGATGTAAATGTGCATGTAGTGCACATTTACATGAGTCTTAGGGTTGAGTGAGAGGCAAGTAATCTATATTTCTATATAAAGGCATCATTGTGAGTTATTGTAGTGATTTGAGTAGTGAATAGGTGAGACTCATAGTAGTAACAATGCAACTCCATTTTGCTATCATGGAGGAGTTGCAAACTCTATGAGAGGAGCATTATAATGTTTTATGATCTTTCTATACAAGCATTTCTAGAGCATTGTATCAAGTTTTCTATCATATTTTTATGCATGGTTTTTTGCTATTATCATAGTTATATCATTGCATATTTAATTCTATACTTGTGAATGTATTTCCTTTATGTTTACGACTCCAAAATATAACATTGATATCAAAACCATGGTGGATCAAAGGAAAGCCAAAATTGATCACCATTACTATTGTTGAGTATTTGCAAATCGGATCAGTCATAGTGCACCATTGCATGAAAATACCATCACAATAGATTTTTTGATAGAAGTAGCTCTAGATAGAAGAATAAAAATAAAGAAAACTACATTATTTTGCTAGAGTTTTTCCACAAGAGTTGTAATGCTTGTGAAGACTATAACTCAACATTGTATCCACTAGATTGGAAATCCAACTAGTGAAGATTATTTTTCATAGAGTCATAGGAATTTTTATTATCTCTAATATTTCATTGCAAAAGAGAAAAAAAAGTTTTTAGGAGAACCATTGGGTTACTATCATCTAAGTTTTTCTTGTTGCAGAAAATTAACTCTCAAAAATGTGGGAAGCTTCCTACAACAAATAGACAAATAGATAAGAACTTCATCTTCATTTCCTAAAATTCGAAGTTACTTTTCTCGTGCAGGTATTGATTCTTTGTTGCAAAAAAATGAGGATTGATGATTTGGAGGTCTAAGGAGAAAGGTCTCATTTAAATATTTGCAGATTGAAGACTTCTAGTTGAAAGATCAAGGAGAGAGCTAGTGGCCAATGAAGCCACATTAAAGATTTCAAATCTAGGAAGGAGGTCCTAGAAAGAAGATCTCATTGAATATTGAAGAGATTCAAGGAGAAGATTCTTAGCAAAATATTGGAGATTGGTGATCTCCATTGAAGACTGAAAACTTCCTATTAAAGCAGAGGTTCACTGAAGGCCCTATTGAGGAAGAGATCCATTGAAGGCTCTATTGAAGAAGAGGTCCATTGAAGGCCCTATTGAATAAGAGGTCCATTGAAGACCCTATTGAAGAAGAGTTCCATTGGAGGCCCTAGTGAAGAACTTCCATAGTGGAATATTGAGCATTGATAATAACTAACAAAATTTTCTATTGTAGATTTCAGCAACAACAGATTCAGGAGATCCTAGAAGGAGATCTCATTTCCATAGTTGAATATTGAAGAGGCCAAGGAAGGTCTCATTGAATATTTTGAAGCTATAATATTGAGAACCTTAGAGAGGTCTCATGGAGAAACAAGAAGAAGGCTTGGTGAGCCTCATTGAAGGAGTCCCTAGAAGGAATCATTGGAGAAATTACTACCAAATAAGAATCTATGGAATGGGGACAATTATCACCATCCACCAACAAGCCCAAAGGAGAAAGTTTGGTAAGAATATTGTCAAACCAAAAAGGTAGTATTGAATAGATCTCAATATTGATATATTTTTTGAGGAGGAGATCTACTTTGAAGTTAAAATTTGGCAAGAGAAAAGAGATAGAAGAACCATCAAATCTAAAATATTTGGGGGCCATCATTGAAGAAGTTCTTAAGCAAACATCTCAGCTACGATTTGGGTAGAATCCTATCAATTTTTTGGGATTCAAGGACAACATTTTAATGATGGTATTGATTGCCTTACAATCTGGAAAATTTTCATATTTGAAGACAAAGAAAAGGCAGCACATTGACAACACTTAGAGCTACAAAATACAGAGTTCATGGATAGCAAAAAGGGCAAAAAATCGAAGAAATTAGAAGCAACAGATAATATTGCTTAGTGCTGAAAATTTTAGAAAATTTGGGCAGCGTTAGTGACTACTAAAAATCAGATTCCAGAAGCACATTTTGAAGAAGTTTTTGAAGCCACCAAATTAGAGTTTAGAGCAGAAAATTGATAAGGTATTGAAGCTGCAAAAAGGTGAGCAAAGAGCTATTTTTGGACAGCATAGAAGAGCTGCAAAATCATCCACATAAGGCAGCCATTGAGGTGACTTGAATCACCACTATCTCCATCATCTACGAGAGGAAAATGTATGCAATAATAAGGTGCAAAAGTTCATTAGTTGAGCTTTCATATTTGGTTTCTTATTAAGGTTTATCAAGCACCAATTTTAAGGTTCAAAGAGTTGCATAAAATAGTTTCATTTCAAGTCTTCAAAATAGTGCAGAAGTTATAGTTTACAAGGTTCATACCTGCACATAGAAGAAAATAGAAGTTAGGTATATTTTGAGAGAAATAAACGTATCAACATTCTATTATTCATTCTAAATAAAAGAAGACTATACTTGCATAAGATAGAGTGCAAAGTATTACATTGAATAGCTTGGATTTATAAGTTTAGAATAGCCAAGCAAGGAAGATATTATCAAGATTTAAAGATAATATTCTATTTCAGCCAAATCAGTGAACAAAAGTAGAATTATTAAAAGTTATTTTGAAGAAGTAAATGGCAGAGTTTTATGACAAGGAATAGCCACCAAAAAGGATAGCAATACCTCCAAAATATGGAGAAGAGAAGCCAACAAAATATAGCAAAGAAAAGAGCTTGAAAGGAAGAAGGAATTTTGAGGTTAAGTGCACATATCCAAACAAAATTTGCTGACAATCTTGGAGAAGATTAAAAATAATTTTTTAGAGCAAGCTTGGACCATACAAATGACCAACCATATCAGCAATTTGAAGCCCACATTTTGAGCAAAAAAAAGATAACATTTTCAAGCATAGGGGGGCAGTTGTAATCCACATTGGAGAATAATTTAAAGGACTTCATAAGAATTGGAAAATATAGATTTTAGAGAGCCTTTGGAAAGCAAATGCAAGGACCATTTGAAGAGGTCTAAATATCAGGTATTTGAAGTGTTAAAATACACCCAATGAAGTGCCATTATCATCAAAGTTTCTACATACACAGAGGATGAAATCAAACCTACAAAAAGAGAAAAATACAAGCATAAACATTGAATTCATAGTGCAAGTCTTCTGTCATCACTAAGGAGGTGCCATTACCATTGATGCAATCTAGAAACTAACATGTTTTCACATCCAATAGAACCTTGGAAGATAATCAACTCATTCTGCTATGAAGAAATGTAGACAACAAGAGTTGAGTGTTGGTAAGCACTAAAGAGAGTCAAGGAAGAGTTGAACACCTACTACCACATGGTGAGAGCTATTCCATGCATCCAAAGTGAAGAGTGCCACATTGAAGAGGAAGGATAAGCACCCAGTAGTACAATATAATATCTCACACTCAAAATCCAACATCATCCAACATTTTAAGTGTAATGTTTCATGTTTCAAGAACAAGATGAGCACCCAACATAGGTGGAAAAGATAAAATAACATTGAATAACCCTCCATATACGAGCACCCAACATGGAGGAAGAAGGTAAAATAAATTATCAACCACCAAGACATAAGAAATCTAGCAACACTTGTCACAAGCGTTAAAGGAAGGAGCTACGAAAAATATTTTCAAGATGAGAGCAGAATACAAGCGCCACATGTCATATGCACTACACAAAGGCATAGAAGGAAAATTTTTCAAGAAGTGACACTTGGTACATCCATGTCATATTACATCCAGTTATGAAGATACCCAATGTACGTAAATGAAAATAAGGAGAGCTGAAGTAGTGTTGAAAGCAAGTGAAAGACTGCAATTTCAAGGAATATGTAGAAACCAACAAAAAAATGATGGCTACATACCAGTGAAAGATAATTTTGAAAAGGATTTCAAGCCTCATACAGTGCACGTATCCAACCAGCATTCGATTGAAGAGAGGAAGGAAAAACAAGTCTGTATACAAAGAGGAATACATTGACAAGCAAGGTGAAGGAAAACAAGTGAAAAATAGTCCTTGCAAACCGCATCCAAACAACTTGCAAATCAGAATTAAGAAGGTGAGAAATATTCATTATTATATTGCAAGTTTGATATCAAAGTTTATTTAATATTCTAGAGATATTAGTAGGAGTAATAAGGTGTTGAAAGGATCTCTAGAAAAGAACATTGGTTATATAGAAGGCTTTGGTTAAAAGTAGAAGCATTAAATTTATTTCCATTGCCTCAAGAATAGTTGCAAACTCTAACATAGGGAGATATAAGGAGTAGTAAACAAAATTTAGTTTGCAAACATTTAATATTTCTAAAACTTCTAATTAGGGAGATATAAGGAATTCTACTTCAATTGAAATTCTAAGAAGTTTAGAAACCTATCATTGCATCAAAATTTTAGTTAGAAGATTGATTTTTTCAAGGACATATTCAACTAAATATATTGAATTCTTATTGCATTTATCATAGCTTTTTATAAATTATTAATTGCAAGTGATAGATGTAAACCATATTCATATCATACTAGAGAGAGAAGAGATATTCTACAAATATTTGAAAAACAAAATACAAGTGTTAAATATCTTTACCAAGGAGATTATTTCAAGATTCTATTATCACCTAATCAATTGCACTTGTCTCTACCCACATGCTTCATAAATTAGTGAGCAATAAGGAATTCATACTCTAAAACAACCCAAGCTCTACTCACCTGGTCGTGAAAAACACAAGTTCAAAATTTTTTGATAAAATAAATCTCAAATGATGCAAGTACACACATCATTGTATTAGTACTTTGGCATAGAGGTTCACACTTCAAGATATTTTGCCATTGTATACGGTATCTCAAGTGCTCAAGAATGACCAATTTCTTGTGGTAGGATGCCATTTATGAGATCTTTCTCATTTCTCAAGTTTTTTGGATCTTGGCATGGGGTTACCCTTCTAGGGACCATAACACCAGGAAGGGTGAACACATTTATTCCCCACCTCATAGCATGAGGGACTTGATTCAAAGATCCAACTTTGTCCTATCAGTCCACTGACCTCAATTAAACTTTTTAGACCATGCTAGAGTTTAGCGTAACTATGCTAGTGCCTGATTAGAGACATTCACTTAAGGTATTATTAGGATCCACCAATTCTATGGTTTATCGAACTAGGTATCCCAAACCTACTACCGATTGATGGTAATGTTTCCCATACTATCTACTGTTGGACCTTCCAACCTCAAGAATTTGCTCTCCAGGTTTGAGTTAAGTTGGCAATTCCACAACCAGAGTAGAAATCGTGAGCACCCTCATGTATTACTCATTTGATAACCTGGAATGATGTCCCATACCATCATTCGTTACTCTCAACAGTGCAAAACCCCCATCCTTTTCTTATTCATTAGAGAATGGTTATTTCTGAATCACAATAGTTGCCACTATGAACTATTGGTGTTGGGTGAGTGTTATCCTTATCGATAAGCATTGTGTTAGACCATCTTAAAATGGTAGAAGTAATTCTTACATATATTTACTTACAACCTTCTTAGTGGTTTGTTTATACCCTCCTTGATGGTTTCATGGTTGTATTTTAATGTTTCATACGAAATTTCAAAATCATAACAATTGTTTTCCAAGTTATAAAAGTAATATTACTTTATAAACAAGCTACAATTTCAATATTTTAAGTATATGAGGAAAATTTCTTTTGATCTATTGAAATATAATTTTTAGTGTATATTTAAAAATGTTATTCCTATGATTATTTCTATTTTTCCTTTCTTTATAAAAAAAATAGAGAGTTTACTATTAAAAAAACTACAAATATTTTTTCGAGAGTAATTTATTTATTTTTAAAATAAAAATAGCACTACATAACATAACAAAAGTATTAAATTTAAGAATTATACTAATTATAAAACAATAATATAAATATTGCCTAACAAATTCAAAAGTATTGCACCTTAATTACAGTACCCTTTTCAATAACAAAACCTTGGTAAATACATCAATTAATCCATAGATTCCTTTACCTAATCTTTCACATCCAAGGCCTATGTTATAACTAGCTCCCGAACGTGTCCACAGGAGATATTTATTTGCACATCTCAAGACATAGGCGACTAATCCAAGACATAGTTTTTCTATTGGATCATTCTAGGCATTTCATGATATTTTCCATTAAATTTAAAGCCTAAGAGGGGGTATAAGTAGTTTATCTATGGCCATTCCATCTCGAATAATTTTTATTCCAATAATGAACTATGGTGGTCATAAGACATATTCTATGTAGTACACAGAAGATATCAAAATTTGGTTGAAAGAAATCACGATAGGAGACAATATATTAATGATAGCAAGCATAAAACCCTAGTTACAATCCTTTATTTTTATTTAGTTTCCTTATGGAGCACTACGACTATGTGTGATTGGTAAAACTTGAAAATATTTCATATAATAGGGTTTACGTATAGAAATAATTTGGATGATTTTTCAAAAATATTTGGTTGAACTACCAAATTAGCAAGGTTAATATCTTGAGGCTTCTATTTGAGTGGTATATCCAGACGTTTTCTTACTCCAATCAACCGCGACTATAAGAGAGCAATATGTTACTTCTTTTCATAAACACTCAACAATCTCTGCACAGGTATTACAACACAAGTCCTATCTTCCATCTATTAGTTATACATAAATTCATGCCCCTATGAGTAATCAAATTTATTTTATGGAAAATCCACATTGTGGTTTCCAACAGTCACATATGACTTTGTAGCCGAGTTTGATTGTCCTAAAATTTCAAAACAGTGAATACCCTTGGTGACGAGTGATCAAAAGCAAACATACAAAACGTCTCACTTTCAAGTAGATTAAAATGATTTACTATAGAAAATGTTTTAATCATGTAGGACAAAATATATTTAATAAAAGAGCTCACAATCCTCCTGCCCAAAATTGACATCTTCATAGATTTAATTATTCCACAACAGCTATGGTAACTTTCGAAGAACATTAAATTTGAATTCTTAAACATAAACACACTTTTTTTATATATAGCTTGCCTACAGTAAATGGCAAGCCTCTGCCTTTGCATATTTTAAAAAAAAATTATAAGTTATTTCGCTTCACATATAGCATAGCAATATCTCCAAAGGTCCACAATTCGGATGACACCGCCTCCAAAGATCCACCCAACCAGACAGAGACAAGATAGTTGAAAGTTTTTGAATGGGTCATCTTGGCCCTACTATGCATGCTTAATATATATGCAAACGTAATGCAATACCCCAAGTTTCACACTTCTCGTTGATAGCCAAGAGCACACTCTTAAAACACGGGGGTTCTTATTCAATAGACCAGAAGGTAAGCTAAAAAAAACACAGAAGCTCTTTTTTTTTAAATTTTCTTCTATAAATATCTACTTAGTTCCCATTCAAACAATATTTAAATTATTCATCAAGAGCATAATCAAACAAGATGGATTTACTTACAGTATTGACACGCACAGTAAAAACCAAACAGAAATCCACATATAACAAATTCCAAAGGCAGAATGCATAGCACGACTCTTTGGTTTTTAGACTATACACCCCGCATTGTCATACTCCCTATGAACCCCCATTCCCTCTTCCTTTTATGAGATTCTTACTTGGTTTCCTTGGTGACGTCTATGAAACAAACATGCAAAAGATTGCTGACATTATAGCCAGGTGTGATAGCTTACTTAATCCGATGGAAAACAAGTAATACTTGGATATGTATATTTAAAAAAAAATATGTCTTGCTACAATTCTTAATTATTTATTGCCATAACAAAATTAAAAGCAATTAACATAATTTTTATGTAATATTTTTTTTTAATATTTGTTGTTATATAAATATATATATATATTTATATTTATATATCTAATATATTTATTTATTTATAATTATAATTATTATTATTTAAAGAAAAACAATTCTTTTCAACAAAAAAAAACTTATGCAACCACACATATGCACAAAATGCAATAGTAGGTAGTATGACCTATATGAAATTTTACAGTGGGCTTCCATGTACCCACAGGCCAAGGTGCATGAGGCACGATATCATATCCCACCTTACCTGACACTTCCAACCACTATCTCTGCCAGGGGGTGGGTGTTTCTATCAAGCAAATCGCTTGCAATGGGGTAGAAACCTGCACCTGCAATCACAAATACTACCAGTAGTATCACATTCTTCCAATAAAAGATAATCAAATAATGGGGATGTTACATTCTCTTCCACCAAAATTTAACAGAGTCCCTATGCTATAATATAGCAGGTAAAATGATTGAACTAATAATCATAAGCATTCAGTCACATATTTTATGATAATTTTAATCACAACACCAAAATATTCAAGTTTTATCATATCAATATCCAAATTGTTCATTTGATTAACAATTTTCAAACAACAAAGAGAATTGTTTTTTCATCTCTGCTACATCCTCCCAAGTGGCATTTCTTTCAGAGTAGAGGTCCCACTGGACTCTACATTGATCAACTATTCCTTTTCTTAATTGTTTTATTCTATAGCCCAAAATTCTAACAGGTCAAACCTCAATGAGCTATGGGTCCTATGTCTACAATCGTGAAACATCCAACACATGATATGGGTCAACAACATATTTGTGAAGGAAGGAAACATGAAAAATACTATGGATCTTCGATAAATTTTGTGGCAGAGCAAGATTATAGGCAACAAGGCTTATTTTGGCAATAATTTCAAATGGATCGATAAATCTAGGGCTCACTTTGGTAGCCTTAATAGAGATTTTGGTCGGTTTGACTTTGAGGAAGACTTTATCATCAACAAAAAACTCTCTAGGTGTTTGTTTAAGGTCGACATAGCTCTTTTGATGGTCTACAACTTCACAAAGTTGCTAGTGGATTTATTTTAATTGGACCTCCATTTTCTTAACAACTTTAGGAACGATCATTGCTTGATCATCCAAATTATCCCACATTAATGGTGTCCTGCACCTATGCCCATATAGGGCCTCAAAAGGGGCCATGCCCAACATGGTATGATAACTATTGTTATATATGTAAATTCCACCAGGAAGAGATAATCTTCCCATTTGGGTGATCCATACAATACATGCATAACATATCCTCCAGCACATGATTGACCCTCTCGATCTATCCATCTATCTCAGGATGATAGGCAGTGCTGATGTTTAGCTTTGTACCCCATGCTTGATGCAAAGCTTACCAAAATTCAAAAGTGAATCGTGAATCTCTATCCAAGATAATTATTTTAGGAAAACCATGCAACCTCACGATCTCTCGAGCAAAATTTTGTGCTATTGTAAGGGCATCATCATGAACATTGCTCGGTATAAAATGCACCACTTTAGTCAACTTATCCATATTTACAAAAATTGCATCATGTTGGAACGAGTCTTGGGAAGACCAACTATAAAATCCATGGAAATCACTTGTCATTTCTATTATGGTACATTAAATAGGTGTAGTTTTCCTACAAGATGTTGATGTTCAACTTTGACCATCTGACATTCCAAACACCTTGCCAAAAAATTGAACTACATCCTTTTTCATTTTGAGCTAGAAAAAGTTCTTTTATAAGTTTTCTCTTATTTTTATCACACCTGGGTGAGTAGAATATGGAGCACAATGTGCTTCTTGTAGGATGGTTCTTATTGTCCCTTCATCATTAGGTACTATTATCCAATTTTAAAATACATCAGATCTTGTTTGATGCTGAAATCCACATGTTGATTTGGTTCTTGTTCAGTCTTATTATGACATTGGTTACAAAATTCATCCTTTTTTTGCATTTCCTTAATTTGCTTTTTTAGTCCATATTGACATTTTGTGAGAGCAGCTAAGTGTCTTCGTCAATTGAGGGCATCTGCCAATTTATTTTTCTTTCCTTTGATGTATTCAATTCTAAAATCATACTCGACTAGGAACTCCATCCATCTTCGTTATTTGGCATTTAACAAAGGTTGGGTAAAAATGTATTTCAAACTCTGATGATTAGTTTTTAATGCAAAAGTTATTCCCAACAAGTAGTGTCACCAAATATTAAGAGCATGGACTATAACATCCAGCTCTAGATCATGAGTAGCATAATTTATTTTATGTTTCTTAAGTTTTCTAGATTCATACGCTACAATTGCCTCGTCTTGTAATAAGACACTTCCTAGCCCTTCTAGAGAGCATCTGTACAAACTGTAAATGATTTTTAGGGATCAAGTATTTGTAGTATAGGTGCAGTTGGCAACCTTTCTTTAAGGATTCTGAAAGCATTCTCACACAAAGTTGTCCATTTAAATTATTTTCCCTTTCTTTGTAGATTAGTAATAGGAAAGGTAATATTTGAGAATCCCTGTACAAATCAACGGTAATATTCGACCATCCCCATAAAAATTCTTACTTAAAAAACATTGGTGGGAGCTGGCCAATCTACTATGGCTTCAATATTTTTAGGGTCAACTGCTACTCCTTCAGCTGAGACAATATGTCCCAAATACTGAACTTGTGGAGTAAAAATATTTGCACTTGGACAATTTTACATACAATTAATTTTTCCCAAGGATTTCTAGAATTTTTCTCATATTTTGGTTATGCTCTTATTTATTTCAAGAGTATATCAGAATGTTATCGAAAAATATCAATACAAAATTGATCTAATTGATCCCTAAGTACATTTTTCATTAGGTTCATAAAAGCAGTTGGTTCTTTTGTTAACCCAAAAGGTAGCACTGTGAACTCATAATGCCCATATCAAGTTCTAAAAGCAGTTTTGTAGGTATCCTCTTCCTTGATTCTGAATTTATGATATCCTGATCTAAGATCGATCTTTAAAAGATAGTCGTTCCCTTTAATTGATCAAAAAAATCATCGATCATAGGTAGAGAATAATTGTTCTTTACTATCATTTTATTAAGCATCCTATAATCAATGCACAATCTCAGAGATCCATATTTCTTTTTAATAAACAGAACTGATTCTCACCATGGTAAGACAATAGGCTTAATATTCCATTTTTCTAACAAATATTGCAACTGAGTCTTGAGTTCTTGCAGCTCAAGGGGTGTCATTCCGTAAGGGGTTCTGACTACAGGAGATGCTCTCGGTAAAAGTTTAATGGATAAGTCAAATTCTCTTTTTGGAGGAATTCCAGGTAGATCCTTGGGAAAAACATCCCTAAACTCATTTAAAATAGGATACTATTGAAATAGAGTGGAGCTAGACTCACTTTCTTCCTTCTTATTTAATTTGACTACATAGAGTCTACATCCTTTCCTTAAAGCTCTTTTGACTTGTATTGTAGTCATTAGGTGGGGTTCAAGAGATGCTCGATTACAATGGATACAAATTCACTGATTAGAGTCATATGTGTAATCCAACCACCTTTATTAAAAATTTATAAAGGCTTTGTGGGCTTTTAGTAAATCTACTCCTAAAACTATATCAAAGGTATGCAATGGAGCCACATATAAATGCCAATTAATATTTCCCTGGGGTATATCTATTTGTGGGTCAAATAAAAATTGGTTGACCATATGGGTTTGTCCTGAGCCATATTCAACTTGCCACCCATTTGCCATGATCCCAGGTTTAACCGGTATGTCCTTCAAAATGCTAGTTGAAATAAAGCTATCAGTTGCACCACTATCTATAAAAATATGAAAATATTTTTTGTCAAGTTTTCCTTTTATAAGTAATGGAATAGCTTGTCCTAAGAGGTTAGATTTACCTGTAGCAACATAGATCCTATGTGGGGCCTCTTCTGTTGGATTTCTTTTGTCAGCTATTTACGGGCACTGATTCACATAATAGTCCAGGGCTCCACAAACAAATCATACATTTGGTCCCTTATTCTCTTGTTTTTCACCTTCCTTGTTTTTATTAACATTCTTACCTTTGTCCTGGTTAGTATACCTCTTTTCTTGAAAGTTTTTCTTTCTATTTGCCCCTTGTTTCCTTGAAACTTTCCCTTGTTTTTGTTATCACCTCTATAGTGACCACCATATCTAAATTTCTTATACTAATCCTTGCCCTTATCCAACTCTAGGTATCTTCTCTTCTTAGGATCCTCCTTTTCAAATTTTTGATAATAAACCTTTGCATTTTTTTGGCTTATCTCCTCATAACGAGCATCATCATATGCAACTGCCAAAGTTTTGGTACCTTTCTTCCAACACGTGTTCCATATTTGGGATGTATTCCCATTATAAATTTTTGAGCTTTGAATTCCTTATGTTTGTCATATACTGGCATGTACTTAAAAAGTTGAACAAATCTTTGATAATATTCAATCATAATCATGTTTTCTTGGCATAAATTGGTGAATTCATCGTATTTCTCAATGTAAAATTGAGGTGTAAGGAAAAAATCCTTGAATTTCCTTTCAAATTACTCCCAAGATATGTCAACAACCTCTTTTTGAGTTACTTTCTTATAGGTGGTCCACCAATCCCTGGATGGACCCACTAAATGCACCACTGCCCAAGTTGTTTTAGACTCTACACAAAGGGGCTAGATTGAGAAATACCCTTCAGCTTCACTCAACCAATTGATGGCTGCTTCACCATCACCCTTTCCATAAAATTTGGAAATATCTAATTTCTTAATCTCTTTTTGCAACTCAACTCTGACTTATCTCCTTGAAGACCCCTCTGGGAACTCATTTAATTTTTTAGTTTCCTTACATTTTGTCAGACTTTCAATAACTTTCTATTGTTGATTAATGATCTCCTATTGTTGAGCCATTTTCACCCTTTATTGATCCATATGCTTACTCATTTGAGCCCTCTAGATATCCATTTGTTCTCGTTGATGATTTAGTTGTTCCTGCATTAACTGAATCATCTTTGTCATTGTATCGCTCCAAATTTTTCGCACCCTTACCTTCAGGCTATAGGATCCATGCTCGAAAGGGGGATGTGAAAATGATGGGACAATACCTTAGATTGAGAGGCCCTTTGAAGGTCCCGCCTCTCAAGGGAGGTGTATAAGGGTGAGTTTTCAATGGATGGCGGGTTCACCAGGAAACTTTTGAATGGCAGTTTCCACGCCTAGGTTGATAGTGTGTTTGATGTGTTCATTTTGTGATTTAATCATTCAATTCCTAGGTTTGGCCTATATGAATCTAAACTATTCTATATGCCAATGCTGATTTAAATGAATACAAAAAATAGATATGGATGCAAATAACAAAGAATATGCTAACTAGAAGGTGTCATACCTGATCCCGGATGTCTGATGGAGATTCTGAGTCTTGTAGCAGTTTAGATCGTCTCAGTTTGTACATAATCATCCCAAATCATAGAAGGTCGTTTGAAATCAGACAGAATCATCTAAAATTTGACGAATTCATCAGAAACCTGCAATCACAAAAACAGATACAAAATACCAAATATGCAAGTGCAGAAGCAAAGGATAATGGTAGAAATAACAACGAACATGCCTAAATAATAGACTCTAATAAAAAAATAAGGAAATGCAGTAGTTTTAATGGTTGGTTTTAACTTTATCATGCGATTATGCTAAATGAGGTGAACTCCAAGATGCATAAAACATAATAACTTAAAACAGTGCAGAGATAGGATATGAAAAATGCAGAAAAAGCTAAGAAAATGCAAACTCTAGACTCGGACTGCTCCCAATCTGGACTATAATCAAGATCGCCTCCAATCGTATGATATCGTCTCCAATTGTCCGAGATCGTCCGCGTTGATCCAATCTAGCTTCGACTGAAAATAGTAGAGTTCCTACAATAAAAATGTAAAAATACCGAATGCAAGCAAAGTAGTGCGAGGGAATAAGGAGCTAACTCTGTAATGAAATCCGTCAACTAAGGGGTTGGGAGTTCAGGGAGAATCATCCAGCTAGCCAGGGGGATAAACTAAGAAAATCCTAGTTTATATAGGATTAGGAAGAGGTTTGGGAGGTTGGGGATCATCCTAATCTGGGAGATCTCCAACAGGGAAATCTCCAACTGCGCAGACACGCTTCTGCCCGAGTTGGAGAGGCTGTTGAAACATAAGCTAATTATGAAAATTTGATTTTAGGACGAAATTGTCTGGATGTTCTATTCCAGACGAATTCGTCAGATTGGGGATGATTTCGTCTAATCTGAGATGATATCGTCCAACGGTAAAAAAAATCCTAAAAATGGCACGAAAAATGGGGAAAGCGGGTAAAAGGCGGTTTAACGGGCAGTTTGGGGTTGAAATTCAAATTTTAATATTTTATATTTTTACTAATTTTTTAACCGTGCCAATTTTAGGGTGCTACATTTTGCCCCCTCTTTAGCGAATTTTTTGAAGAAAATGCGTTAAAGACGAGTTTTTCCCGTTTTACGAGAAAGCAAAAATATACTCAATTTTTTAGACAACAATTCTTGGTCGAATCGTACGAATGCTGACTATGGTGCCCCCTCCGTGTTTTTACCCAAATCGAACGTTTGAGGTAAAAACGCAGAAAAGCAAAATTTAAAATACTGATTTTTTAAATAAATTAAAGAAAATAGGGAAAACCCTAATTCATTTTTACTATTCACTTTTACTATTCCAAAGCTCTATAGAGAAGAAAGAAAAAAATGGTGGAGACAGCGCACAGAGCAACAGAGGTCCGACGCGGGCTACGGGTAAGGATCTAATCCTAGTAGATTAGGTTTAATTTAACTTTGTGCAAATTTTTTTGACCTAAATTTGATTGTTTGGGGCATCGTGGCCGTTTTTAGGCCATCGACGTCGTCGAGACAAAATCGTCCCGATTTCGTCGAAATCATCCCTAGATCGTCGATTTCGTCGAAATCGTCCCTAGATCGTCGATTTCGTCTGACGGCAAAATCGGTGAATTAGGGATGATTTCATCCAACAAGGGGTGATTCCCAAGTTGCAAAATAGGAGATGATTTCGTCCTCACAAAAGACGATTTTGCCCAATTGGGGACGATATCATCCAATGGTGGACGATATAATTTTAAACTTGATTTTAAGTTGTTTAATTTGATGTTAATGATTGGTTTATTAATGATTTTGTTGTTTATTGTTTTTTTTGCAGAGGGGATTACTAAAGAGCCGAGAATGGAAATATGGCGGGCTAAGAGATGACATAGCCGCGCTTGACCAGGCAAAGCATGACTGACTTGGATTGGTCGATCTACAGCATGTGGCAGAGATGCCACAAGTACCAATTGACATGGGGCTACTGACAGCCCTAGCAGAGAGGTGGTATCTAGGTTCATCCTACTTTCGATTATCGACATGGGAGATGGCTCCCACTCTAGAGGACATATGGAGGATCATGAGGATCCCCATACAAGGACGGTTGATGACACCTGTGGCCAATCAAGGCCAGGTGATGATGAGGCTCACTGGAGACCCAAGCTTCACCCTGGAGAAGGGCGGAGTGAACATCGAGTCGCTACAACAGATGCTTGGGGCATCTAGGCTGACTCGAGTTTTGGTAGGAGTTGTCGGTGGCTTACTGTTGTGCCACCAGAGTAGATGTAGACTACCGTGGGTGCTCTTAGACATAGTCTACGACATGAGAGACCATGGGTACATATTTGCATGGGGTAGCTTTGTTCTTTGCCACTTGTATAGGATCTTGTATGGGGTTATATACAAGGGAGGTCGATGTCTGGTTTTGACATCATTGCTGTAGGTTTGGTGCTGGGAGCACATTGCGGTGTGGAGGCCGGTAGGGCTCCCATTGACAAGGGTTGACCGAGAGAGGCCCCAGGTTTTCTATTTGTGGCTACAGAGAGGGTCACAACGATGGATAGATCTATCGATGTCTCGAAGGTTGTTGGACGACCTCATCCTGGACCAGATCACCTAGATGCCATGGTGAGAGCACCCTGGGTGGGCAGAGGATGGGCAGGAGTTGGCTCACATCAGGCGAGTTTGCTAGCTGAGGATGGAGCAGGTAGAGGTAGAGCTCCACCTCTATGATCGAGTACTGCGACAGTTCGGTCTACAACAGGGGATCCCTTCTCTCAAGGATTATGAGTACTAGACTATTCGAGATAGTACTACACTGAGTAGGGCTCTAGACTTGCAGCAATTCTGGAGTCAGGACGCGGATGATGCCCCCATCCAGCCAGTGGATGGTGACGATGTTGAGGTTGCGGATGGCTATGATGCCTAGTACACAGGCATCCAACCTCCTCAGATGATAAGGGCGTAGGGTCCAGTGCACGTTGTGGTGCGCCAGATGGGGAGGCAATGGTAGGCTGCTATTGAGGCAGTGTAGGGTCGTGGGGGAGAGAGCAGCGACAGATCCCACAGGAGAGATGCCAGAGGATGGCACGAGCTCCACAGATGCCATAAGAGATAGGGCGAATGGAGGAGAGACTCCCTTCATAGCAATGGAGAGACCACCATCACCCGATAAGGGCAAGGGTGTTGACACAGGGGAGAGCAGCAAGACAGCGGCTCTCCGAGCTGAGGTTGCCCGCCTTCGGGCTCAGGTGTAGATATTACAGGATGAGGCTACACAGATTAGAGCTTAGGGTGGAGGAGAGAGCACTCAAGATATGGCATGGTCTATTGCTCAGACCGCATTCTACTAAGGTTTGTACTATCAGGCAGTCCTAGAGGGACAGAGGATATCATTGCCATCCCACATTGCAGAGTCGATCATGATGGGATCGTCGAGGACATCCTCATGATCGACGATGAGGACCCGAGATACAGCCCGGACCTCTATGGGACCACCTCCTCCACATCAGAGTGGGGGAGGAGATGAGGTTGAGATCTTGAGGGCTTCTCGAGGCTAGGTGTCTATGGACTATAGATTTTGTCGAGATTGTTTGAGAGGATTGAGTATGCCAGGGTATAGATTGTGGCATACCAATCCAATTTTGATATGATGTATATAATTTTTGGATATATATATGATCTTGTTTCTGATGATATGACTTGTTCATATGTTTTTATGATGCTTTAATGTTTGAATTGTTTGCTTATTTGATTGAGGATTCATGTAATTATGTCATTTTGAAATATTATAATTTGATGTCATGCTGTAAGATTTTAAATGAAATAATCTGATGTAAATAATTGGTTCTGGTGGTGTGATTTGATAAAAAAATAAAAAAATAAAAAGAGACTTCTAAAAATAATTTCAAAGGACATTGTCGCTGTTATAGACCATTTCATGGAGTCGACGCTCACTCGATCATCAAGCTAATCCTAGTATAGAAATATTGTTAAAAGTAAAAGAGTGCTTAAGAGACTGTCTTAAGACTTTGTGTTGTAATGATGGAGATAATGATGGTTTGATGATTTGTTTTCAGATTTTCATAAAAATAGTATGCATGAGAGACGAAAAGAAATATAATTTTGCTAGGCATAAATTTCTAAGTGTGAAAATTTTTTGAACAATTCCTTAGAATTTATACCATGGTTGCAAAATTGAATTTGAACATAATGACATGAAATAGAATAGGTGTTCGTTCATTGGTAAGGCATAATTGTGTAACATAATGATGCAAGTCATATGTTTTGATGAATTTGTTTTAAAATAAATGGAAAATAAAATTAGAACAATGGTTTGCGCTAGGCATAGAATTATAGGTATAGACTTATACCATCATCGCGAAATCCAAAGATAAAATAAATATTGTAGTTTGATTGCATGATTGATTTTTGATTTTTGATTTTTTGATAAAAAAATAATAATAATATGATGAACATGTTGATTGCAATCTTTTTGCAATTTTGTGACATAATGTATATAATTGTTTTTATACAAAACAAAATTTTGAAAGAGGATAAAATTGTTCTGAAAAGAATTACAGAAATATTTTAAATTATCTCAAAAACAAATGTAGATTTATAAGGGATCCTCATGTGCAAAGGTGAGTTCATTACTGATCTTGATTTATCATAACGATACAAAATCTCTCAAATACAAATGTGTGTGCGATTGTATTGTTCATTCACCAATTTTGAGCAAGATAATTTGATACAAGTAATTTGTTGTAACCAAATGAATGTTTGTTAACCATGATTTATATGCATATAACTATACCAGAATACTATGCAAGTTAGGTTATCAAGATCTAGCTAATCCATAAGCTGACATAGGTCTGTACAAAAGAAGGTCGCTAATGTGATAGACATATCACCATGCTAAGGATTACCCAAGGCCAAGTGGGTTGAGCACAAACCACCTATTATGGGGCTTACCTCACAGTTTTTGAATAATTGAGAATTCCAGGGATTCAAGCTCATTCACCCTTATTTTCTTTTCAAGGGGTAGGGAAATGATTTTATTGCATTTTGCTTTTGATTTTATCTTTTTTTTTTTTTTTTTTTTTGTACTTTTGTATTTTTGCTTGATATTGGAGAAAATACTGAAATATTGTTGTGATGATACAAAATATTCTTTTTCTTTTTCTCTTTTTCTTAAACTTTTCTTTTTCTTCCTATGCTAGGGATACTTGCTCGAATTAGCTGTAGAGCAAGGGATTTTTATTCTGGGTAGGGATGAGCTTGTCCTTTTGTCAATTCTCAAAGATTCTAGACCATGTGCATGATAGGATAGCAGGGGAAACTTTTCACTTGGGAAACAATTTCTACTATGTAGCATCATATCGAATTTGCAATGAAATCATTTTAATGTGAAAAGATATACTTGGTTCAAGTAAATAACAAGATCAGTTCTCTATGCTCAAAATTTTATTTAATGTCAATGTGGACTTTGATATAAGAGAGTATAATAATCATACAAAATAAAATCAAGATATTTATTCATGTGAGTGTGAATTGTGGGATTCCAAATAAATGCTCATTTATCCAAAATAATTGAAAATATAACTGTAAACTCCAAGAATTGACAGGTATATAAAAAAAAAGATGTTTTTGAAGATTTTGACAATTTTGATGTTTTGTATTTGATTTTAATTGATGATTTGCAAGAAGAAATACTATCACTGTTCTTTGAAAAATATTTTGATAGAAATGGCTAAAAATAAAACAATATGCAAAATACAGTATATACAAATGATGAAATGACCCAATTTTTTATGCATAGTAGTGTTTGAGATGCATAATGTTCATAGGTTCTTTAAGTTATTTACCATCTAAGGTAGATAATTTGTATACTCCTGATCCAAATTTAGCAGTGATGATATACGGTCCAAGCCAGTTGGGCTCGAATTTACCTTTAAGGTCTTTAGTTGCATTAGTATTTTTTTTATTTTATTTTAAGACAAGATCACCGATCTCAAAGGATCGAGGATGAAATTTCTTGAGATATGCTCTCTTAAGCTTGTTTTGGTAGGCGCAAAGATGCTCCAAAGCATTGATGCACTTTTCATCTAGAATTTCTAGCTGACTAAATCGCCAAAGACGATATTCATCCCCTACTTCAGTATCTTGAAGTAGTAGAGATAAAGAAGGAAATTCTAATTCAAAGGGAAAAATGGCTTCAGCACCATAAACTAAGACAAAAGGTGAAGTTCCAGTGGGGGTTCGAACACTAGTTCGATAGGCCCACAAAGCAAGATATAACTGAATGTGCCAATATCGACCGGTTTTATTGACCAATTTTTTGAGAATTTTGATTAAGGTTTAATTAGATGCTTCTGCTTGACCATTACCATGAGGATAATAGGGAGTGGACCAGCAATGTTGAATTTTATATTTTTTACATAATTTATTGATATCTTTATTTTTGAAACAAGTTCCATTATCGAAAATGAGATTGTAAGGAATTCCAAACCTACAAATAATTTGATTAAAAATAAACTTGGAAACTTGTGTTCCAGTGCAAGAAGCTAATGGCATAGCTTCAACCCACTTTGTGAAATACTCAGTGGCGGTTATGATGAATTTGTGTCCATCGGATGACACAGGGTTGATTTTTCCAATGATGTCTAGGCCCCATTTTGAAAAGGGCCAAGGAGATGAAATAGCCTACAGCTCTTGTGTAGGAGCATGGACAAGTTCAGCGTGTTTCTGGAACTTGTCGCAATGTCACACATAATTATGTGCATCATTTTCCATGGTAGGCCAAAAATATCCTATCCGAAGGAGTTTCTTAGCAATGGCGCTACCACTAAAATGTCCCCCACAAGATCCATTATGGGCTTCATTCAAAGCTGATCTAGATTCTTCTAGATTCAAACATCTCAATAAGATGCCTTCAAAAGATCTTCTATACAAGGTATTACCAATAATCACAAAGCGACTTGCTTGTCTACGTAATAACCTACGCTGGTTGCTAGTACAACCATCAGGGAAGGTTCCTTTTTGCAAAAAATTAAATATATCAGTATACCATGGTTTAGGAGTTGTTTCGTTGATGAGAAACACATCCAAAGGTTCTAAGCATGATTTGCTTGAAGTGGGTTCTTGGAGTCGACAAATAATGATGGTAGCATATTCATCATCTAACTCCAAGGGTAAAAGAGATGCAGCTGCAGCCATAGCGTCAGCCACACGATTGCTAGTTCAAGGAATAGCTTCCAAAGTAACTTGATCAAACAAGGATAATAACTGCAAAACATATGCTTTATATGGGCGTAATTTATCATCTCTGGTTTGATAAAAATCATTGATTTGGTTTATGACAAGTTGGGAATCACCAAAAACTAACAAATTTTTAATTTTTAGTGCCAAAGTTGCTCGTAATCCAAGGATGAGAGCCTCATATTAAGCAGTATTATTAGTGCAAGCAAACGTTAATTTAAAGGATAGAGGTATAAGATGTTTTTGTGGAGATGTTAAAATAATTCCCACACCAGCCCCACTCATACATCGGGCTCCGTCAAAGTATAGGGACCATTGCTCTGAATGGTCTGCCTATAGTTTAAGGCATTCATCAGGAAACTCAATGATGAGGGGATGAGTAGATTCTAAAGGTGCAACAACTAATTGATCTGCTATGATTTGACCTTTAACAGAATTCTATCCTATTAAGGTGAGTTCAAATTCGCTTAACACAAGAACCCACTTGGCTGTGCGACTAGATAAATATGGTCGACTCATGAGATATCGCAAAGGGTCGAATTTGGTAATAACATACGTTTTCTGAATGAGCATATAATGTCATAGTTTTTGTGTAGAAAATATGACTGCAAGACATAACTTCTCTAATATGGTATAGCAAGTTTCATAACTGATTAAGGTTCTGCTAATGTAATAATTAGCACGTTCTTTCTTCTCATCGTCAAGCTGAGCTAACATAGCTCCTAAGGCAAAATCAAAAGCAAAAATGTACAAAATAAATGGACGATCAGATCTAGTTGGGGAAAGCATTGGTGGTTTGAGGAGATATTGCTTAAGGAGTTCAAATGCTTCTTGGCATTCTTCGTCCTAATGAAAAGAGACATATTTTTAAGAAGCTTAAGAAAGGGTCCAGTTTTGTCTACCAACTTATCAATAAAGCAGTGAATAGCTTGAAGCTTACCTTGTAAACTTTGTAATTATGATATATTGGTGGGTGTGGGCATATTTGTGATAGCCATGATCTTGAGAGGGTCAATTTCAATGCCACATAAAGAAACAATAACCCCCAATAATTTATAGAAATTGACTCTGAATATACACTTGGCTGGATTCAATCGGATAAGATACTCCCTTAACCGATCAAATACTTTTCTCAATTCATTTAAATGATCATCTTCTTTGATGGAATGAGCTATAATATCATATACATAATCATGTATAATATCATGCATCATATCGTGAAATATATAAGTCATGGCTCGTTGATAAGTTGCACCTGCATTCTTTAAACCAAATGGCATCACTTTCCAACAAAAGGTTCCCCAAGGGGTAATAAAGGCTATTTTGGCCTGATCTTCAGGAGCTATCCTGATCTGATTATAACCGAAAAATCCATCCATTAAGGATATCATTCCACTTCCAGCAGTAAATTCAATGATCTGATCCATTTTGGGAAGAGGAAAATCATCTTTAGGGCATGCAGCATTAATGTCTCTAAAATCAGTACAAACCCTAACTTTAGTGGCTTCTTTCTTAGTTACTGGAACTACATTTGAGATCCATTCGGCATAATCAATGGCTTGTATAAAAATGACTTTCAACAGTTTTTCTAGCTCTCCCTTGACTAGTAAGGCCACTTTAGGATGCATTTTTTGAAGTTTTTGTTTAACAGGTTTAGCATCTGGATGGACTACTAGATGATGCATAACTATGGAAGGGTCCAAACCTGGCATGTCTTCATATGTCCAAGCAAATACATCTTCATAGTCTTTAAGAAATGAAATGTATTTATCTTGTTTTTCTTGACTCAATTATGATCCAATATTGATTATGTGAGGGTTATGTTTGGTTCCAATGTTAATTTTTATAACGTTTTCAACTTCCATATGTAAATATCTCTCAAAATTAGGTGGGGCGGATGAAACACCTAATTCTTGTAATTCTTCCAAGGTTAACTTGGATAATTCATCTTGAGAAGTTGTAGCTTCAAGCTGGGCTATATTCGAAATAGAGCCATCAAAATAAAGTTCATTATATAACAATTCCTCAACGGAGACATCATGGAAGATATCCCCTTCCAACTCATCGTCGGATTTGGCAATCATCTTAGGGTAGGCTATGGATAGCATATTGCAGGTAAAAGAATTATTCTTTAGACACAGAATCTTGTTTATCTAGATAATATTGATAACATACGAGATGATCATCATCCTCAAATGGAAAGGGCTGACCTTTACTAGAAAATAGGCCCACACCACAGCGGGTAGGCCACGGTTCTACCTCAAAAGGTTCTTTCATACCATTTTGGAAAGGTCCCAAACCTTTCCCTTTATATCCCAATTTAAGCATTATGGGCTTAGCTTTAATATAATCATTAGCAAAATAGCATCTAGCATATCCATCACAATGTGTCTTGATGTTTCTGGGTATTCTTCCCCAATCATATCCCTTATAAATGAAAGCACAACTCCCGAATTTGTAGATACTTACCATAGGCTGTGGGAGGCCCAAGGTACGAGGAGAGGGTGGGAGTTTATTTAAAAGGAGGGACGTTTTCATAGCAGTGTTGGTTTCTTCTGATATAAGAATTTTAGATAAATCGGGTAAGAGCTCATCAGTGAGAGCATAAGAGGTAGAAGGAATATTTCCTTGATCTTTTGATGTGGAAATAATTCCTGTAGGCGATGTTATAGGAATATCGATGGATGAGTCTATCGATGTGGATGATATAGGAGTAAAACAAGGAACATTGGTTGTAATTTTGGTATTTTTTTGAAGTCCTATTGTGCTTTGTTTAGAAGATAGTTGAGCTATATGTATAGTTGTAGTTGAAATAGTAGATGAGGTTATGGGTGTGTATTTCACACATCTGGGTGGATGATGAGAATTAGGATGTGTGGATGACAGGGCAGGGCAAAATTGAACTCCAACCGGTTCTGCCAAAGCACACATATCAAAGGGTCTAGGATCACCATGAATGGTAACCAACTGGTTTTTAAATTTGAATTTAACACACTGATGTAAAGTGGATGGAACTACTCGCATCGCGTTGATCCAAGGGTGACCCAAAAGTATATTGTACGATGTTGGGCAATGTACAATAAACACGATTGTATCTAGGGTTCTAGGACCAACTTGCAAGGGTATAGTAATGACTCCACACGTTTATTGTGTCTCGTCATTGAAGGCTTTTATAATCATATCAGTTCTTTTCATTTAATCACTCCTAAACCCAAATCATTAGTAGAAGTCAAAAGTGCAGATGTTTAAAGATGAACCATTATCAATCAAGACGTGTTTAACGGCTACATATCCAATTAGGGCAGTAATATATAAGGGGTTATCCTTATGTAAACTATGTTGTGGTATATCTCTATCTCGGAAGTCAATACAATCGACTTCTCGAGTTATGATAGTATTGGACATGGCTTCAGGATGAATATTTTGTGGTACCATCATTTGGCTTAATGTGAGCATTAATTCATCCCTATGGATAGGAGAAGATCTTAAAAGGTCCAAAAGGGAAATTCTAGCTGTAGTATTGGATAATTGTTCATTAATATTATACGGAGGCTTAGGTTGAACATTAGGCATATGATTCCATTTATTGGGATTTTTCAAAACAAATGGAGCTGATCCATCATTCTGAGTTTGATCCTGTTTAGAGTTTTTAGCCTGTTGTCGGGTAACGACTCTGATGGTACCTACAATATTATTTTTAGGATGATGAATTGGTCTTGGTCTAGCGTTTATGGCTTGTTCATTAGAAAGGAACTGATGATATGAGGGTCGAGTAGTAACTCTTCTAGGAAATGGTTCTTTCAGAACCATAGAATTGGTGATAGGTTGAATAGGATCTGATTCATCTTCAAAACTATTCGATTGATTTGAGGTGATTTCCATGTCACTGTCAGTCTCATATTATCGGTGTCACTAAGATCAAGCATTCAAATATTATGTAGAGGTCTAGTCGCAACTATGGATAAAGCTGTGTCAAATATTTGAGGATCAGGAACAGGTAATTGTCCACTAATAGTCCCTACATATCGGGTAGGAGGGGGAACATTATGATGTTCAATTTGATTAGCCACCTCTTTACCATGTTTTGGTAAAGGATGTTGAAATATGTCCAATGATTGATTGAAATTCTGATTCTGATTTTGGGGAATACTCTTTTGGGAGTTATTAGAAGGATTTTGTTTAGGTTGGAAGGCTTGCACCTCCATCTCATTGTTATCAATTAAATCTTGTATTTTATGTTTTAATCTTTTGCAATAGTTGGTAGAATGTCCAGGTCCTCTATGGAAATCACAATGCAAATCAGCTCTGTATCTGGGTATGGTTGGTTCAGGTTCCCGAATAGTTGGTAATTGGATCAATCCTCGTGCTAGTAACTGTGGGAGAATGGTTGCTAAAGGTTGATTTAACCTAGTAAATTCTCGAGGTGGTTTATCAGGAGGTTTCAGTATGAACTTCTCTGTTGTTTTCATAGTATTAACATTGGCAATGTTTCTTCTATTAGTGACTCCGTCACCCACAACTTGTTTATTTTTATATTGATTTATGGATGTTTTCTCATCATCTTTCTTTTTGAGCTGACCTCTTCTAATGAGAGCATCTTCCACCCTTCGAGCTAAGTCTATAGCTTGATCAAAGGTGGTAAAGGTAGCAGTTGATAATTCATAGGATAGTTGTTCTTGTAAATTATTGATAAAAATATCCAACATTTCCCGATAAGGTAACACAAAGTGTAATTTTCCTATCAACTGTCTCCATCGAGCTAATAAGTCAGCAAAACACTCATCTTTGTCTTGTTTTAGGTTGTACAAATCTTTAATGGTTACATGCCTTTCAATATAGGCACTAAATTGGTGCACAAAATATTTGGCGGTCTCTTCCAAATTTCTCAAAGAATGAGTGGGCAATTGATAATACCACTCCAATGCCATCCCCCCTAAGCTTTTCGGGAACATTTTTAGTAATAGCAAATCATCATGTGATATGTCATGACAGGCTATCCTAAACATACGAAGATGCTCTATGGGATCTTTGATTCCTTTATATATAGGTAGGACAAGCATGGGAAAGTGTTTAGGATATGGTTGTGCTACAACTATAGGATCTAGAGGTTGACTACACATCTCTCGATAATTGTATGAGGGACGGTAGGGATCTATCTGGTCCATGCGAGAGACTAACTATTTCACCATGGCTTCCAAATTACTAGTTTGTCCACCATATTGGTTTGGTGGTACATGAGTATGGGATTTGTGACCATAGGAAGGCGGGACATAAGGATTATATGCTATATTGTTGTTATGCAAATGGTTGGTAGGAAGAGTATTATGAAGAAGATTTGTTGTAGCATTATGTTGTATCCCAGATTGTTGGAAATTAACATTTGGTTTTGTTTTAGGATTTTGTTGATTTGAGGTATATTGATCAATAGTTTGGAAAAATAAAGTAGTGAATGAAGGTTTCTTTTGTGTGGGAATAACCCTTGGCTTGGTAACAGGCACTCTAGGAAGTTGGGTAACCTGTTGTTGTTGCATGTTTTGGATTATAGCAGCCATGTCCAAATTGGACGGTCTACCTTGATCACTCTCTTGATCAACAAAGGACAAAGGATTAGTGCATGTGTGATATATATCTTCTAGGGTTTCTTGAGTGTCACTAATTTGATCTTTGTCCATATGAACTGCTCTATTAAGGGTGCCCATATTATCATGGAGGAATTTCCAAAAATGGTCCATGTTCTCAAAAGTAACAGCTCCTTCTGGAGTTATTTTAGGAGATGAGGATCCTTCCTCTCTATCATTTTATTTTTGTTCATTTGCGTCCACAAATTCTTCTTCTTGTTGGTTTAAGGTTACTTCTTCCTGAATTGGGTCTTCAAGAAGGGCATCTGGTTTATTGGTGGTTTTTCCTAACCAATATTCTTCTACTTCAATTTGTTTTCCATTCCGGAGTTTAGTCATTATGTCTAAATCTTAAATTTTAGCAAATATATACTGATATATTTACAACAGATTTGGGAGGTATATATTTTAATTATATACCTACTATAATGCTTAAAAGAGAAAATGTTTTGATTTTTTTTTGTTATGATTTTTTTTTGTTTTTTATTTTTATTTTATGCTTATGAAGACAACGAATAGCATACTAAATACAATAAATAACAATAATAGCTTAGTTTTCAAAAAAGATTTTATGAATATCATTGATAGGATCAAGTTCATCAGGAGTCATAAAGTGCTCCTCTTCAAATTGGAAATTGTTTTTCAAGAAGTCAACAAGGTGTGCTATGGTGATATTATATGTTTCAGATTCTATTTTGTAAAAATAAATCTCGTGGTAATACTCTCGATATAACACAGCTCTGGGAACTCTATTCCATATTTTTCTATCCGTAAGATCAGCTTCTTGGTCCTCTATACGAGACATAAATTTATGTACTACAACTGCATTCTCGAGGTATTCCTCGAAGGTATACAACTCAGAAGACACAAGGGCTCTTTTATCTGCTAACCACCTATGGCAAGCTCTTTGAAGTTCATGATACAAAATTACTTGATCGGGATCCAAGATTTTATCTAGGACAAACCTCTTGATTTGCCTAAGTTCGTTTGCTCTAGATGAAATGAGATCCAATATCTTATCAAGTTCGTCCCCCAAATGTTGAACCCTATTTTTTTGAGGTACTCTAAGCACAGAAGTAATCTCTATAGCTGCTAATTGATTTTCAACATTAATGGTGACAACTCATCTCTTATTATAGTCTACCATCTAAATATGACATGCAAATTTTCTTAAGTCTAAATGCATTTATGTTTTGTTTTCTTATTATTTTGATTTTTAAAAGGTTTTTGTTTTCAAAAGGTTTTTTGTTTTCACTTCGGGTTCACCTAATGTATCACTCCAAATTTTTCACACCCTTACCTTCAGGCTATAGGATCCACGCCCGGAAGGGGGATGTGAAAAGGATGGGACAATACCTTGGACTGAGAGGCCCTTTGAAGGTCTCACCTCTCGGGGGAGGTGTATAAGGGTGAATTTTGGATGGATGGCGGGTTCACTAGGAAAATTTTGAATGGCAGTTTCTATGCCTAGGTTGATAGTGTGTTTGATGTGTTCATTTCATGCTTTAATCATTCAATTCCTAGGTTTGGCCGATATGAATCTAAACTATTCTATATGCCAATGCTGATTTAAATGAATACAAAAAATAGAGATGGATGCAAATAACAAAGAATATGCTAACTAGAAGGTGTCATACCTAATCTCGGATGTCTGATGGAGATTCTGAGTCTTGTAGCAGTTCAAATCATCTCAGTTTGTACATAATCATCCCAAATCACAGAAGGTCATCTGAAATCTGACGAATTCGTCAGACGAATTCGTTAGAAACCTGCAATCACAAAAATAGATATAAAATACCAAATATGCAAGTGCAGAAGCAAATGATAATGATAGAAATAACAGCGAACATGCCTAAATAATAGACTCTAATAAAAAAATAAGGAAATGCAGTATTTTTAATGGTTGATTTTAACTTTATCATGCGATTATGCTAAATGAGGTGAACTCCAAGATGCATAAAACATAATAACTTAAAATAGTGCAGAGATAGGATATGAAAAATGCAAAAAAAGCTAAGAAAATGCAAACTCTAGACTCGGATTGCCCCCAATCTATACTATAGTCAGGATCGCCTCCAATCATACGATATCGTCTCCAATCATCCGAGATCGTCCGCTTCGATCCAAGCTAGCTTCGATTGAAAATAGTAGAGTTCCTGCAATAAAAATGTAAAAATACCGAATGCAAGCAAAGTAGTGCGAGGGAATAAGGAGCTAACTCTGTAATGAAATCCGTCAACTAAGGGGTTGGGAGTTCAGGGAGAATCAGCCAGCCATCCAGGGGGATAAACTGAGAAAATCCCAATTTATATAGGATTAGGAAGAGGTTTGGGAGGTTAGGGATCATCCCAATATGGGAGATCTCCAACAGGGAAATCTCCAACTGCACAGACACGCTTCTGCCCGATTTGGAGAGGCTGTTGAAACATAAGCTAATTATGAAAATTTGATTTTAGGACGAAATCGTCTGGACGTTCTGTTCCAAATGAATTCGTCATATCGGGGACGATTTTGTCTAATCTAAGACGATATCGTCCAACGGTCAAAACAAATCCTAAAAATGGCACAAAAAATGGGGAAAGCGGGTAAAAGTCTGTTTAACGGGTAGTTTGGGGTTGAAATTCAAATTTTAATATTTTATCTTTTTACTAATGTTTTAACCGTGCCAATTTTAGGGTGCTACAGTCATATTTTCATCATTTTGTGTAGCTCTTGTAGCTATTGATTCTTTCTCTTTTTTGACAACCCACCGAGGCACTTCGACTACTTGTACTCTTTTTGACTCCTTCACGAGTCGTCTTAGTCCCTTCCTCAAGAATTCTGCATCTTCCTCTTGCAGATTAACATTTGTTCTTTTTGAGGTCCCTGCCATACCTGATGACAAAAGAGTTATGTTAAAATAATAATTCATATTTTATCACCTAGGGTTTTGCAACCTAGGCTCTAATACCAATTGAAAAAACCCAAGGTCTACTCACCTGGTCATCAAAAATACAAGTTCAAATTTTTTTGACAAAATAAATCTCAAATGATGCAAGTACACCCAACATTGTATTAGTACTTTGGCATAGAGGTTCACACTTAAATATCTGTTATCACTGTAGACAGTATCTCAAGTGCTCGAGAACGACCAATTTCCTGTAGTAGGATGCCATTTATGAGATATTTCTCCTTTCTCAAGTTTTTTGGATCTTGGCATGGGTTTGCCCTTCCATGGTCCATAACACCTGAAAGGATGAATGTATTAATTCCCCATCTCATAGCATGGAGGACTTGATTCTAAGATACAACTTTGTCCTGTCAATCCACTGACCTCAATTAAAATTTTTAGACCATGCTAGAGTTTAGCGTAATTATGTTAGTGCCTGATTAGAGACCTTCACTTAATGTATTATCAGGGTCCACAAATTCTTTGGTTTATCGGACCAGGTATCCCAGACCTACTACCGGTTGATGGTAATGCTATCTATACCATCTACCATTGGACCTTCCAACCTCAAGAATCTACTCTTCATGTTTGAGTTAAGTTGACAATTCCAAAACTAAAGTAGAAATCATGAGCACCCTCACATACTACTTGTTTGATAACTTGGAACAACGTCCCATACCATCGTTTGTTACTCTCGATAGCGCAGGACCCCTATCCTTTTCTTATTTGTTGGAGAACAGTTATCTCCAAATCACAATAGTCACCACTACAAACTATTGGTGTTGGGTGAGTGTTATCCTTCTTGATAAGCACTGTGTTAGACCATCTTCAGATGGTAGAAGCAATTCTTACATATATTTGCTTACACCCTTCTCGGTGGTTTTTTTATACCCTCCTCGGTGGTTTCATGGTTGTATTTTAATTTTTCATACAAAATTTCAAAAGCATAACAATCATTTTCTAGGTTATCAAAGTAATATTACTTTATAAACAAGCTACAATTTCAATCTTTTAAGTATATGAGGAAAACCTTTTTTTATCTATTGAATATAATTTTTAGTGTATATTTGAAAATGTTATTCCTATGATTATTTCTATTTTTCCTTTCTTTCTAAAATAAAATAGAGAGTTTACTATTAATAAAACTACAAATATTTTTTCGAGAGTAATTAATTTAATTTTAAAATAACAATAGCACTACATAACATAACAAAAGTATTCAATTTAAGAATTATACTAATTCTAAAACAATAATATAAATATTACCTAAAAAATTTGAAAGTATAGCACTTTAATTATAGTACCCTTATCTATAAAAAAAAACCTTGGTAAATACATCAATTAATCCATAGATTCCTTTACCTAATCTTTCACATCCAAGGCCTATGTTATAACTAGCTCCCAAACGTGTCCACGGGCGACATTTAATTGCACATCTCAAAGACATAGGCGGCTAATACAAGTTATAGTTTTTCTATTGGATAATTCCAGGAATTTCATGAGATTTCCCATTAAATTAAAAGCCTAAGAGGGGGTATAAGTAGTTTATCTATGATCATTTACCAGCTCAAACAATTTTTATTCCAATCATGAACTACGGTGGTCATAAGAAACATTATGCATAGTACACAAAAGATATCAAAATTTGGTTTAATTAAATCACTCCAAGAGATGATATATTAATGATAGCAAGCATAAAACCCTAGTTAAAATCCTTTATTTCATTCAGTTTCCTTATGGAGCACTACGACTATGTGTGATTGGTAAAACTTGAAAATATTTCGCATAATAGGGTTTACATACAAAAATAATTTGGTTGACTTTTCAAAAACATTCGGCTGAACCACCAAATCATAAAGATTAATATATTGAGGCTTCTATTTGAGTTGTATATCCAAATATTTTCTTACTCCAAGCAACCACGACTATAAGAGAGCAAGATGTTACTTCTTTTCATAAACACTCAACAATCTCTGCACATGTATTACAACATAGGTCCTTTCTTTCGTCTATTAGTTATACATAAAGTCATGCCCCTATGAGTAATCAAATTTATTTTAGGGAAAATCCACATTGTGGTTTTCAACAGTCACATATGACTTTGTAGCCAAGTTTGATTGTCCTAAAATTTCAAAACAATGAATACCCTTGGTGACGAGTGATCAAAAGCAAACATACAAAATGTCTCACTCTCAAGTAGATTAAAATGATTTACTATAGCAAAGGTTTTAATCACGTAGGAAAAAATACATTTAATAAAATAGCTCACAATCCTCCTTCCCAAAATTGACATCTTCGTAGATTTAATTACTCCACAACTACTCTGGTAACTTTCGAAGGACTACTATGTGACTCCAAGAACACTAAATTTGATTCTTCAATATAATTAAATTTTATCTACTATAAGGTAAATAAAATACCATAACCAAGCACCATATCATGCACAATATTAAATTATCATTCAATTATACATACACAATGAAGTTTCAACACTTTTAAAACATCAATATAGAAAATCGAAAGATAAGAGAAACATCCAAATTAACAATGTCAACATTTTAATAAAAATACACTTTTTTTTTTCTGTATAGCTTATCTACAGTAAATGGCAAGTCTCCACATTTGCATATATTTTTTTTAAATATAAGTTATTTCACTTCACATATAACATAGCAACATCTCCAAAGGTCCACAAGTCGTACGACACCGCCTCCAAATATCCACCCAATTTGACAGAGACAGGATAGTTGAAAGTTTTTGAATGGGTCATCTTGGACCTACTATGCATGCTTAATATATATGCAAACATAATGCAATACCCCAAGGTTCACACTTCTCATTGATAGCCACGAGTGCACTCTTAAAACACAAGGGTTTTTATTCAACAGACCAGAAGGCAAGCTAAAAAAAAACACAGAAGCTCTTATTTTTTTTAATTTTATTCTATCAACATCTACTTAGTGCCCATTCAAAAAATATTCAAATTATTCTCAAGAGCATAATAAAACAAGACAAATTTACTTATAGTATTGACACACACAGTAAAAACCAACCATAAATCCACAAATACCGAATTCCAAAGGTAGAATGCACAACACGACTCTTTGGTTTTAAGACTATACACCCCGCATTGTCATACTCCCTATGAACCCCCATTCCCTCTTCCTTTTATAAGATTCTTACTTGGTTTCTTTAGTGATGTCTATGAAACAAACATGCAAAATATTACTTACATTATAGCCAGGTGTGATAGCTTACTTAATCCGATGTCTTGCTACAATTCTTAATTATTTATTGCTATAACAAAATTAAAAGCAATTAACATAATTTTTATGTAATATTTTTATTTTATATATATATATATATATATATATATATATATATATATATATATATATATATATATATTTATATTTATATGTATATATATATATTTATTTATATTTATATTTAAAGAAAAAGAATTCCTTTCAACAAAGAAAAACTTATGCAACCACACATATGCACAAAATGCAGCAGCAGGAAGTATGACCTATATGAAGTTTTACGGTGGGCTTCCATGTACCCATAGGCCAAGGTGCACGAGGCACGACATCATATCCCACCTTACCTGACACTTCCAAACACTATCTCTGCCAGGGGGTGGGTGTTTCTCTCAAGCAACTCGCTCATAATGGGATAGAAACCTGCACCTGCAATCACAAATACTACCAACAGTATCACATTCTTCCAATAAAATATAATAAAATAATGGGGATGTTACATTCTCCTCCACTATAATTTAACACAGTACCTGTGTTATAATATTGCAGGTAAAATAATTGAACTAATAATCATAAGCATTCAATCACATATTTTGCAATAATTTTAATCACAACACCAAAATATTCAAGTTTTATCATATCAATATCCAAATTGTTCTTTTGATTAATTTTTTTCAAAAAAGAAAGGGAACTGTATTTTTATCTCTGCTACATCCTCCCAAGTGGTATTCCTTTTAGAGTAGATGTCCCACTAGACTCTACACTGATCAACTATATTTTTTCTTATTTGTTTTTTCCGTAGCCCAAAATTCTAACAGGTCAAACCTCAAAGAGTTATGGGTCCGATGTCTGCAATCGTGAAACATCCAATACATGATATGGATCAAAAACATATCTATGGAGGAGGGACACATGAAAAAATTATAGATCTTCAATAAATTTGGTGGTAGAGCGAGCTTATAGGCAACAGAGCTTATATTTGGTAATGATTTCAAATGGACTGACAAATCTGGGGCTCATTTTGGTAGACTTAATAGATATTTTGGTCAATTTGACTATGAGGAAGACTTTATCACCAACAACAAACTCTCTAGGTGTTAATTTAATATTGGTATAGCTCTTTCGATGGTCTGCAACTTCACGAAGTTGCTGGTGGATTTATTTTAACTGGAACTCGATTTTCTCAATAGCTTCAAGACCGATCATGGCTCGATCATCCAAATTATCCCACGTTAATGGTGTCCTGCACCTACATCCATATAGGGCCTCAAAAGGGACCATGCCCAACATGGTATGATAAATGTTTTTATATGCAAATTCCACCAAGAAGAGATAATATTCCCACTTACTTTGGTGATCTATACAATACATGCGTAACATATGCAACATCACCTGTTGACCCTCTCGGTCTGCCCATCCATCTCAAGATGATAGGCAATGTTGATGTTTAGCTTTCTGCCCCATGCTCGGTGCAAAGCTTGCAAAAATTTAGAATTAAATCATGAATCTCTATCTGAGATAATTATTTCAGGGAAACCATGCAATCTCACAATCTCCCAAATAAACTTTTTTGCTAGTGTAGGGTCATCATCATGAACATTACCCGGTATAAAATGCACCATTTTAGTCAACTTATCCACAATTACAAAAATTGCGTTCAAGAGTGAGGAACTACTACATGAGATGTAATTTTATTCTCATAATATAATAGATACATTTGAAAGATACAATCACATATCTTCTAGTAAAAGGAATAGATTCTCAATGTTCCTCAAGAAAGCAAAAGAAGGAAACTTCCTAACATTAATTGGTTATCTTCATGAAGTAATTTTTAAATCATGGTGGAACACACAAAGTGCAATTATCTTAACTGCATAAGAATTTTTAATGGTATATCTATCATTGATTACTTTTGAATTATTCCAAAGCAAGTAGCAAAATAACAATTCTAGTCACTACTATTGTGATGATTTACTAATCCATCATGAAGAATATATTTCTCTAACAAACCTGCAAAAATAGAAAAGAAGAATAATAAGAAAGAAAAATAAGTACAATATAAAAATGAATATAAGAGGAAGCATACTCAAATTAGATATAAATCATAGCAAATCAAATATGCAAGATGACCAAGCACGTCTTGATGATGTCAACCAATACAAAGAGGAAGAAAAGAAAGAATAACTGAAGAATCAAAATTAAATCCTTATTAAATATAAATATGAGATCCTTATTGAAGACTAAAGTCTTCAAAACCAAATAATGTAATACAAGGGGGTGTTGGAAAATATGGCTATTACATAATTTGGTTATTTACTAATGTACCTTCATGGTACATATTTAGTTTAGTATTATATTAGAAGTTATTGCTTTATTAAATTAATAGAATAAATGCACAAGTGTTAGAATGTGCAATGATGTAAATGTGCATGTAGTCCACATGTACATGAGTCTTAGGGTTGAGTGAGAGGTAAGTAATCTATCTTTCTATATAAAGGCCTCATTGTGAGTGATTGTAGAGAGTCTTGAGTAGTGAAAAGGTGAGAGTAGTAGTAGTCACAATGTAGCTCCATTTTGCTATCATGGAGGAGTTGCAAACTCCATGAGAGGAGCATTGTAATTTTTGTGAGCTTTCTATATGAGCATTTCTAGAGCATTGTATCAAGTTTTCTATCATATTTTCATGCATGGTTTTTTCTATTATGATAGTTATATTATTGTATGTTTATTTCTATACTTTTGAATGCATTTCCTTTATGTTTAAGACTCCAAAAGCTAAAAAATATAGATCATGAAGAGGAAAATAATGATAACGATGACTTTGAGGATGAATTATATGAATAATACGATGTCATGTTGATAGCTTCAGATGAATTCTAACAGGTCGAACCTCAATGAGCTGCAGGTCTGATGTTTGCAATCGTGAAACATCCAACACATGAGATGGATCAACAACATATATGCGGAGGGACACATAAAAAACATTGTGGATCTTAGACAAATTTGGTGGCAGAGCGAGATTGTAGGTAACAAGGCTTATTTTGGCAATTATTTCAAATGGATCGATAAATTTGGGGCTCAGTTTGGTAGACTTAATAGATCTTTTGGTTGGTTTGACTCTGAGGAAGACTTTATCACCAATAGTAAACTCTCTAGGTGTTCATTTAAGGTCAGCATAGCTCTTTTGAAATTTTACGGCTTCACGAAGTTACTAGTGGATTTATTTTAATTAGACCTCCATTTTCTTAATGGCTTCAAGACTGATTATTCCTCGATCATCCAAATTATCCCACATTAATGGTGTCCTACACCTACGCCCATATAGGGCCTCAAAATGGGCCATGCCCAACATGGTATGATAACTGTTGTTATTCACAAATTCCACCAGGAAGAGATAATCTTCCCACTTAATTTGGTGATACATACAATACATGTGTAACATATACTCCAACACCTGATTGACCCTATCGGTTTACCCATCCATCTCAGGATGATAGGCGGTGTTGATGTTTAGCTTTGTACCCCATGCTCAGTGCAAAGCTTACCAAAATTTAGAAGTGAATCGTGAATCTCTATTCAAGATAAATATTTTAGGGAAACATGCAACCTCACGATCTCCTAAGCAAACTTTTATGCTATTATAAGGGTATCATCATGAACATTGCTTAGTATAAAATGCGCCACTTTAGTCAACTTATCCACAATTACAAAAATTGCATCATGTTGGAACCGAGTCTTGGGAAGACCAACTATAAAATCCATGGAAATCACTTGTCATTTTTGTTTTGGTACATCAAACAGGTGTAGTTGTCCTCCAGGATGTTGATGTTCAACTTTGACCTTCTAACATTCTAGACACCTTGCAACAAATTGAACTACATCCTTTTTTATTTTGATCCATAAAAATTCCTTTTTCAAGGTTTCTCTTATTTTTATCACACCTGGGTGAGCAGAATATAGAGCATAATGTGCTTCTTGTAGGATGGTTCTTTTTATACCTTCATCATTAGGTACTATTATTCAATTTCAAAAATACACCAAATCTTGTTTGATGCTAAAATCTGCATGTTGATTTGGTTTTTGTTCAATCTTATTGTGATATTGGTTACAAAATTCATCCTTTTCTGCATTTCCTTAATTTTATCTTTTAGTCCATGCTAATATTTAGTGAGAGCAGCTAAGTATCTTCATCAACTGAGGGCATCTGCTAGTTTATTTTCCTTTCCTTTGATATTTTTAATTCTGAAATCATATTCGGCCAGGAACTCCATCCATCTTTGTTGTCTGGCATTTAACAGAGGTTGGGTGAAAATGTATTTCAAGCTTTTATGATCAGTTTTTAACTCAAAAGGTTTTTCCAATAAGTAGTGTCACAAAATCTTAAGAGCATGGACTACAACATCTAGCTCTAGATCATGAGTAGCATAAGTTATTTTATGTTTCTTAAGTTTTCTAGATTCACACACTACAACTGCCTCGTCTTGTAACAAGACACCTCCTAGCCCTTCTAGATAATAATTTGTACAAACTATAAATGATTTGTTGGGATCAGGTATTTGTAGTATAGGTGCAGTTTTCAACCTTTCTTTAAGGATTCTAAAAGCATTCTCACACTGAGCTGTCCATTTAAATGTTTTTCCCTTTCCTTGCAGATTAGTAATAGGAAAGGAAATATTTGAGAATCCCTGTACAAATCGTTGATAATATTTGACCATCCCCATAAAACTTCTTCCTTTAGAAACATTGGCGGGAACTGGCCAATCTAATATAGCTTCAATATTTTTAGGGTCCTCCTTTTGTTGAGATAATATATCCCAAATACTAAACTTGTGGAGTATAAAACTTGCACTTGGACAACTTTGCATACAACTAATTTTTCCTAAGGATTTCCAAAAATGTTCTCATATTTTGGTCATGCTCTTATTTATTTTGAGAGTAGATCATAATGTCATCCAAAAACATCAATACAAACTGATCTAACTGATCCCTGAATACACTATTCATCAGGTTCATAAAAGCAGTTGGTGCATTTGTTAACCCAAAAGGTAGCACTATGAACTCATAGTGCCCATATCGAGTTCTAAAAGCAGTTTTTTAGGTATCCTCTTCCCCGATTCTAAATTGATGATATCCTGATCTAAGATCGATCTTTGAAAAGATAGTCACTCCCTTTAATTGATCAAACAAATCATCGATCCTAGATAGAGAATACTTGTTTTTTACTATCATTTTATTAAATATCCTATAATCAATGCACAGTCTTAGAGATCCATATTTCTTTTTAAAAAATAGAACTGGTACTCCCCATGGTGAGACACTAGGCTTAATATATCTTTTTATAACAAATCTTGCAACTGAGTCTTGAGTTCTTGCAGCTCAAGGGGTGTCATTTGGTAAGGGGTTATGACTACAGGAGATGCTCTCAGTAAAAGCTCAATGGAGAAGTTGAATTCTATTTTTGGAGGAAGTCCAAGCATATCCTCGAGAAAAATATCCCTAAACTCATTTAAAATAGGATATTATTGAAATATAGTGGAGCTAGACTCACTTTCTTCCTTATTATTTAGTTTGACTACATAGAGTCTACACCCTTTCCTTAAAGCTCTTTTGAATTGCATTGCAGTCATTAGGTGGGGTTCAATATATGCTCAATTACAATGGATATGAATTCACTGATTGGAGTCATCTATGTAATCCAACCACCTTTCTTCAAAATTAAATAAGGCTTTGTGGTCTTTTAGCCAATCTACTCCTAAAACTACATCAAAGGTATGCAAGGGAGCCACATATAAGTGCCAATTAATCTTTCCTTGGGGTATATCTATTTGTGGATCAAATAAACATTGGTTGACCATATGGGTCTATCCTCAGCCATATTCGACTTGCCACCCATTTTCCATGATCCCAGGTTTAACCGATATGTCCTTCAAAATGCTAGTTGAAATAAAGTTATCATTTGCACCACTATCTATCAAAATATGAATATATTTTTTGTCGATTTTTCCTTTTATAAGTAATGGAGTAGCTTTTCCTAAGAGGTTAGATTTACCCGTAGTAGTATAGATCCTATGTGGGGCCTCTTCTATTGGATTTCTTTTGTCAGCTCTTTACGGGCACTAATTCACATAATGATCCAGGGCTCCACAAACAAAGCATACATTTGGTCCCTTATTCTTTTGTTTTTCACCTTCCTTGTTTTGATTGACATTCTTACCTTTGTCCTGGTTATTATTCCTCTTTTCTTGAAATTTTCTTCTGTCTACTTGCCCCTTGTTTCCTTGAAACTTTCCCTTGTTTTTGTTATCACCTCTATAGAAACCACCATATCTAAATTTATTATACTAATCCTTGCCCTTATCCAGCTCTGGGTATCTTCTCTTTTTAGGGTTCTCCTTTTCAAATTATTGAAATTAATCCTTTGCATTCTTTTGGCTTATCTCCTCATAACGGGAAGCATCATATGCAACTGTCAAAGTTTTGGGTACCTTTATTCCAATAGGTGTTCCATATTTGGGATGTAGTCCCATTACAAATTTTTGAGCCTTGAATTCCTCATGCTTGTCATATTCTGGCATGTACTTCAAAAGTTGAACAAATATTTGATAATATTCAATCACAATCATGTTTTCTTGGCATAAATTGGTGAATTCATCGTATTTCTCAATATAAAACTGAGGCATAAGAAAACAATCCTTGAATTCCCTTTCAAATTCCTCTCAAGATATATCAGCAACCTCTTTCTGAGTTACTTTCTTATAGGTGGTCCACCAATCCCTGGCTAGACCCACTAAATGCACCATTGCCCAAGTTGTTTTAGACTCTGCACAAAGATTCTAGATTGATAAATACCCTTTAGCTTCACACAACCAATTTATGACTGCTTTGCCATCACCCTTTCCATAAAATTTGAAAATATATAATTTCTTAATATATTTTTGTAACTCAACTCCGATTTATCTCCTTGAAGACCCCTCTGGGAACTCACTTACTTTTTTAGTTTCCTTACTTTTAGTCAAACTTTCAATAACTTTCTATTGCTTACTAATGATTTCCTTTTGTTGAGTCATTTGCACCCTTTATTGATCCATATGTTCACTCATTTGAGCCCTTTGGATCTCCATTTGTTCTCGTTGTTGATTCAATTGTTCCTGCATTAACTGAATTATCTTTGTCATATTTTTATCATTTTGTGTAGCTCTTGCAGCTACTAATTCTTTCTCTTTTTTGACAACACATCGAGGTACTTTGACTACTTGTACTTTTTTTGACTCCCTCATGAGTCATATTAGTCCCTTCCTCAAGACTTCTACATCTTCCTCTTACAGATTAACATTTATTCTTTTTGAGGTCCCTGCCATACCTGATGACAAAAGAGTTATGTCAAAATAATAATTTATATTTTATCACCTAGGGTTTCACAACCTAGGCTCTGATACCAACTGAAACAACCCAAGGTCTACTCACCTGGTCATCAAAAACACAAGTTCAAATTTTTTGGATAAAATAAATCTCAAATGATGCATTGTATTAGTACTTTGGTGTAGAGATTCACACTTCAAGATCTTTTACCACTACAGACGGTATCTCAAGTGCTCAGTAACGGTGAATTTCCCGCGATAGGATGCCATTTATGAGATTTTTCTCCTTTCTCAAGTTTTTTGGATCTTGGCATGGGGTTGCCCTTCCAGGGCCCATAACACCTGGAAGGGTGAACGCATTAATTACCTGCCTCATAGCATGGGGGACTTGATTCTAAGATATAACTTTGTCTAGTCTATCCACTGACCTCAATTAAACTTTTTAGAACATTCTAGAGTTTAGCGTAACTATGTCAGTGCCTGATTAAAAGACCTTAAGGTAATATTAGGGTCCATCAATTCTCTAGTTTATCAGACCAGGTATCGTAGACCTACTATAGGTTTATGGTAATGTTGCCCATACCATGTACTACTGGATCTTCTAACCTCAAGAATCTACTCTCCATGTTTGAGTTAAGTTGGCAATTCCACAATTGAAGCAGAAATCATGAGCACCCTCATGTACTACTTGTTTGATAACCTGGAACGACATCCCATACCGTCATTTTTTACTGTCAATAGCATAAGACCCCCATACTTTTCTTATTCGCTACAGAATGGTTATCTCTGAATCACAATAGTCGCCACTGCAAACTATTGGTGTTGGGTGAGTGCTATCCTTCTTGATAAGCACTATTTTAGACCATCTTCAGATGGTAGAAGCAATTCTTACATATATTTGCTTACACTCTTCTTGGTGGTTTTTTTATACCCTCCTCAGTGGTTTCATGATTGTATTTTAATGTTTCATACATAATTTCAAAATCATAACAATCATTTTCTAGGTTATCAAAGTAATATTACTTGATAAACAGGCTACATTTTCAATCTTTTAAGTATATGAGGAAAACTTCTTATGATCTATTGAAATAAAATTTTAAGTGTATATTTAAAAATGTTATTCCTATGATTATTTCTATTTTTCCTTTCTTTCTAAAAAAATAGAGATTTTACTATTAATAAAATTACAAATATTTTTTCGAGAGTAATTAATTTAATTTTAAAATAACAATAACACTACATAACATAACAAGAGTATTCAATTTAAGAATTATACTAATTCTAAAACAATAATATAAATATTACCTAAAAAATTTGAAAGTATATCACCTTAATTACAGTACCCTTATCTATAACAAAATCTTGGTAAATACATCAATTAATCCATAGATTCCTTTACCTAATTTTTCACATCCAAGGTCTATGTTATAACTAGCTCCCGAACGCATCCACGGGCGATATTTAGTTGCACATCTCAATACATAGGTGAATAATCCAAGACATAGTTTTTCTACTGGATCATTCTAGGCATTTCATGAGATTTTCCATTAAATTAAAAGCCTAAGAGGGGGTATAAGTAGTTTATCTATGACCATTTACTAGCTCAAACTATTTTTATTCCAATAATGAACTACGGTGGTCATAAGATATATTTTGCGTAGTACATAGAAGATATAAAAATTTGGTGGAAAGAACTCACACTAGGAGATGATATATTAATGATAGCAAGCATAAAACCCTAGTTAAAATCCTTTATTTTCATTTAGTTTCCTTATGGATCACTATGACTATGTGTGATTGGTAAAACTTGAAAATCTTTCGCATAATAGGGTTTACATACAAAAATATTTTGGATGACTTTTCAAAAATATTTGCCCGAACCACCAAATCAGCAAGGTTAATATCTTGAGGCTTCTATTTGAGTGGTATATCCAAACATTTTCTTACTCCAAGCAACCACGACTATAAGAGAGCAAGATGTTACTTCTTTTCATAAACACTCAACAATATCTACACAGGTATTACAACATAGGTCCTATATTTTGTCTATTAGTTATACATAAAGTCATGCCCCTACGAGTAATCAAATTTATTTTAGTACGAATTCACATTGTTTCCAACAGTCACATATGACTTTGTAGCCGAGTTTGATTGTCCTAAAATTTCAAAACAGTGGATACCCTTGGTGAAGAGTGATCAAAAGCAAACATACAAAACGTCTCACTCTCAAGTAGATTAAAATGATTTACTATAGCAAAGATTTTAATCATGTAAGACAAAATACATTTAATAAAAAACTCACAATCCTCCTTCCAAAAATTGACATCTTCATGGATTTAATTACTCCACAACTGCTCTCGTGACTTTCAAAGGACTACAATGCGACTCCAAGAACATTAATGGTAGGGTACCTAGCAATAGATAATTGGGGATATATTATTATATTGTATAAGGGTTGGCATGGGCCATACATAACCCAAGGTTGATTGTATTATAATATTATATTATATTACAATATAATATTATATTAGTAGTAGGCTCCCCAAAGTAGAATAAGAATATGGATATATAAAGAAGAGATATTTGTCATTGTAATCATCATTGGAGAATAATCTTATGTAATCGTCTATGCCCACAAAGTGGCCTCTCACCTTGGGAGATCTTATGGAGTTATTCCTTCCTTAAGAATTATTATTGGTGTTTCTCTACCTTAAGGGTATTATCTATCTTTCTCTCATTTGTGAATTGTTATTGTGGATAATGTATTGTGGATGAATGATTTAATATTTTTACATATTGGTGAATGGTTTATGTTAATAATAATAAAGTTATGCAACAATTAAATTTGAATTCTTCAATATAACTAAACTCTATCTACTATAAGGTAAATCAACTACCATAACCAAGCACCATATCATGCACAGTATTCAATTATCATTCAATTATACATATACAATGAACTTTCAACACTTTTAAAACATCAATATTGAAAATCGAAAGATAAGAGAAACATCCAAATTAACAATGTCTACATTTTAATAAAAACACACTTTTTTTCTGTATAGCTTGTCTACAGTAAATGGCAAGCCTCCACCTTTGCATATTTTTTTTTTTAAATATAAGTTATTCTACTTCACATATAACATAGCAACATCTCCAAAGGTCCACAAGTCGGACAACATTGCCTCCAAATATCCACCCAACCAGACAGACACAGGATAGTTGAAAGTTTTTGAATGGGTAATCTTGGCCCTACTATGTATGCTTAATCTATATGTAAACATAATGCAATGCCCCAAGGTTCACACTTCTTGTTGATAGCCAAGAGTGCACTCTTAAAACATAGGGGTTCTTATTCAACAAACCAGAAGGTAAGCTAAAAAAAACACAAAAGCTCGTATTTGTTTTTAAATTTTCTTCTATCAACATCTACTTAGTGCCCATTCAAACAATATTCAAATTATTCATCAAGAGCATAATAAAAAAAATACAGATTTACTTAAAGTCTTGACACGCACTGTAAAAACCAACCGAAAATCCAGAGATAACGTATTCCAAAGGTAGAATGCACAACATTACTCTTTCATTTTTAGACTATACACCCCGCATTGTCATACTCCCTATGAACCCCCATTCCCTCTTCCTTTTATAAGATTCTTACTTGGTTTCCTTAGTGACGTCTATGAAACAAACATGCAAAATATTGCTTACATTATAGCTAGGTGTGGTAGCTTACTTAATCCGATGGAAAACAAGTATTACTCGAACATGTATATTTGAAAAAAAATGATGTCTTGCTACAATTCTTAATTATTTATTGCTATAACAAAATTAAAAGTAATTAACATAATTTTTATGTAATATTTTTATTTAATATTTGTTGTTTTATATATATATATTTATTTATTTATTTATTTATTTATATATCTAATATATTTATTTATTATTATGATTATTTCAAGAAAAATAATTCCTTTCAACAAAGAAAAACTTATGCAACCACACATATGCACAAAATGCAGCAGCAGGCAGTATGATCTATATGAAGTTTTACAGTGGGCTTTCATGTACCCACGAGCCAATGTGCACGAGGTACGACATCATATCCCACCTTATTCCAACCACTATCTCTACCAAGGGTGGGTGTTTCTCTCAAGCAGCTCGCTCGTAATGGGGTAGAAACCTGCACCTGCAATCACAAATACTACTAGTAGTATCACATTATTCCAATAAAATATAATAAAATAGTGGGGATGTTACATTCTCCCCCACAAAAATTTAACATAGTCCTTGTGTTATAATATTGCAGGTAAAATAATTGAACTAATAATCATAAGCATTCAATCACATATTTTGTAATAATTTTAATCACAACACCAAAATATTCAAGTTTTATCATATCAATATCCAAATTCTTCATTTGATTAACAATTTTCAAACAAGAAAGGGAATTGTATTTTCATCTCTACTATATCCTCCTAGGTGGTATTTCTTTTAGAGTAGAGGTCCCACAAGACTCTACACTGATCAATTGTTCTTTTTCTTAATTGTTTTGTTCTATAGCCTAGAATTCTAATAGGTTGAACCTCAATGAGTTGTAGGTCGGATGTCTGCAATCGTGAAACATCCAACACATGATGTAGGTCAACAACATATTTTCGAAGGAGGGACACATGAAAAAAATTATAGATCTTAGATAAATTTGGTGGTAGAGCAAGCTTATAGTCAATAAGGCTTATTTTGGTAATGATTTCAAATGGACCGACAAATATGGGACTCATTTTGGTAGACTTAATAGAGATTTTGGTTAGTTTGACTCTGAGGAAGACTTTATCACCAACAACGAACTCTCTAGGTGTTCATTTAAGGTTGGCATAATTTTTTTGACGGTCTACAGCTTCATGAAGTCATTGGTGGATTTATTTTAACTGGACCTCCTTTTTCTTAACAACTTCAGGACCAATCATTGCTCGATCGTCAAAATTATCCCACGTTAATGGTGTCCTGCACCTACGCCCATATAGGGTCTCAAAAGGGGCCATGCCCAATGTGGTATGATAACTATTGTTATACACAAATTCAAGGTTTTTCTTACTGGCAAATTTCATAATTTAGCGCGAATATTCAGATTTCCAAAATGTCAATTTTGCGAATTTTGGGACCACAGAGGTCGGCCCATTCACCAAAAAAATTTGGGATCTAATTTTTTTGTGGTAAATTCACCCCATTGTCATAAGGTTTACCGCCCAATTTTCACCCTAAATTTATTAAAAATAAGAAATATCCTACCCAAATCACCCCTTGTACCCCATTATATATAGCTAACCCTGACAACGACTCCCATACAATTACAATATTTTTTTTGGATAGCGAGCGATACAAAGTAGAGTACTAACAAAATTTTTAATAGACAACACATTTTTTGAAAATAGTCTCATTTATTGATTTCAATTCTCAAAAAGGATATCAAACATATCAAACATTATGTATTCCACTTCAAATTAAAACATAACAATAATTAAAAACAAATTTTCAAAATGATAATATAAATTTTTCAAAAATTGCCTCTATCATTGATTTCAATTTTCAAAAAAATACCATTCTTAAATAATTTATAAAAATATAAAGATATATTGAGTTTTTGTTTCACTTCAAATCCAACACAACAAAGTTCTATTCTTTTTTAATGTTTCCTGAAGGTCCACCCACATCTACCTCAATATCCTTTTCTTCTAATGCCCCAGCCCTAACCAAACTTTTTGTTGTAGTGTTGATCCTCGATAACAAGGCACTCTCTTCCTTTGTTGGATCTTCTTTGAAAGGTGCATTCAGCTCCTTCTCATTTTCTTTCAGTTTAGCCTCGACATCCAGGACCCTATCTCTGGTAATCTTCTTCAGGAAATTATTTTCTCTAACTGTCTGTTGTAACCTCTTCTTCAATTCAATATCATTATTAATGCTAATTTTGGTAATCTTGATCAAAACTTTCATGGCACTAACTTGTTGCTTTAGGTGCTGGAAATTAGACTACAAAACAAAAATTAAAAAAAGGTTAATATTTATAAACAAAACATATTTAACAAAAAAAATATTTTTTAGTTAGATGCAGAACTTACATCAGTTGTAAGTCGTGTTGTTTTTGCAACTGCTACTTTGTTCTAATCAAGTGCCCATTCATTGAAATATGTTTGGGCTTCTGCATTAAGTTTTTCCAAACAATTCAAAACAACAGCTAGAATTTCATCTATGTATGTAGATTCGACCTCCATAGCGCTAGATTCAGCTTTATGTAGCAAGGCATCAAGCTTTTGGGGCTCATTCTCCATCTTGAAAAATAACTCTTCTTTTTGAAAAAATCTTATATCGGCCATTGATGGCTTTAATCAAAACCTTGGCCTGATATTCCCATTCTTTCAATTTATCAATATCCAAAATAAGAGTATTATGAACTACAGCTTTACATGCATCGGCTAATAACACATTTTCAGAAAAGTTTAAGATATCATCTTCTGTAACAATACGGGCGGTGACTTGTTGTGTGGTGGATGGGGAAACTTCGATGGCATATACATTGACATCCTATTCTCCATCAATGCCCTCTTCATCCTCAAGAATATCACTTGCCTTTAAAGGGTAATTTTCAGAATCCATACCCTGATAAAGAAAGTTACAATCTAGAGTTCTTGAGGGCATTTGAGATGCACTCTCAACATTTGAAAAATTCTCCAAGGCTAATATCGGTACAGAAGAAATATTAGATGATGACACATTGTGTGTCTCTATAGCACTTCTTGCATGATGAGGTGGCGATGTGAGGAACATTTTACCACGCATGCGTGATTGGTTCCTCATAGGTGGAACCTGATGTGGATGGACCAAAACTTGCTTTGAGTGGACAGATAGTGGAACTTGTTGTGGTTGTGGTTGTGGTTGTGGCTATGGTTGTGGTTGTGGTTGTGGCTAGTCAGATGGTGGAGCCATATTTTTTTTATCCTTTTTAATCTAGCAAGTCCCTCTGTTAAATTTCATACAAAAACATAAAATAAATCTTTTGTAAATAACAATAGCATTAAAAAAGATTTATTTAAAATATACATACCTGACTCAGACTCTACAACCATTGATGTTTCAACCATTTGCCCTTTGTCTAAAAAATACATAAAACACATTAAAAAAACATAATTTTACGTCAAAAAAATCAATCATTTAAAAAAGCATTTTTGAACAATGAAGAGTAAGGTTACCTTGCGAGTTGGAGGTAACCTCTTCTACGTTGACTGTAATTGTTTCTCCAATAAAAGGTGTTGCAGGTGTATGCTGAATCCGACCATCATGAGACCTCACACGTTTTTTGGGAGTTATTGGTGATGACTGTGATTACATGTTAGAATTAGCAGATACTTCCTGAATCCTAAATGTGGCATCCCTTTTACTTGAAGACTGAGATGCTCTTTTTTGCTTTTAAAACAAAATTAGAGAATAAAAAGATAGAATAAAAAAAATAAAACAATGATATTTCAACAAATATTTTTACCTGTATCTCACCATCAGACATTCCAATAGACAAAAAACTGGGGTGCAATGCAGTGGGAGGACTTCTTTGTTGAAGGTTGAAATAAGCTTCCTGAAATAAACAAAGAAAAAAATTGTTGGTAGTCACTGTGTAAGCAGAAGATTGAATTTTTTGGACACTCAAAATGTCATGCTTTAGGCAGTTGGAAATGTGTGTGCACCAGTCAAATTTACCGCCATCAATACAATGAAGTAATAAATAAAGTTCCCAAAAGGACATTTCTGTAGGTCACCCCTACAGAATAAGCCTTGCCTAAAAAATTCAATGCAAGCATATAAAAATTTGTCTCCAACATTCAAAATGTTTAAGCCCCTTTTGGACTTAGAAGAACTCACTAAAAAATAAAAAAAAAATTATTAGAAAACAAAAAATAAAACAAGGAGAATGTTTTTAGAGAAATGAAAGTACAGCAGAACAATATTTAATGTTAAATAAAAAATAAATTTTCAAATAATACCTTTCATATTGTTAGGATGAACAGAGTAAAGGGTTCCCAAGGTCGATTTATCATCGTCAATTAAGGCATACTGGTTTTTCACCAATACAGCATCCAAAAATGGTAGCCCTGTTAGTCGCTGCACATCATAGGATTTAACCAAAAAACAATTTCTTTGTTATCCACATGCATTGAAACAATGGACACGTCATGGTTGTAACAAGAAATGATTTTTTGCATCAACTGAACGTTAATGTTCAACTGAGGCATATTCAACACACCAGCAAGTCTAGCAGTGTAAATCCATTGGGAATCTCTATCAAGAGTGTTGAAAATGCTCTTGATATTGGGTTAGAAGATGTACTTGAAATGCACTTTTGATGGAAGAGGAGAGGAACAACTAGCCATCTCTGAAAAGAATCTGGAAAACGCTGGCAAAACCTTATAAAAATGCTTCTAAAACGCTTTGAAAATGCTGCCAAAACACTCTCAAAACGCTGCCAAAACCCTCTAAAAATGCTGCCAAAACACTCTCAAAATGTTGCCAAAACACTTTAAAAACATTGCCAAAATGCTCTGAAATTGCTTGGAAACCATTGTGGAAAACACCCTAAAAATGCTGGAAAAAGGTTTAAAATTGCTCTAGAAAACATTGCAAATGACCTTGCAAATGAATTTATAGATTTCCCCATGGTAACAGTTAACGCATGAACGACAAGTGGCAGAAGGGAGGACATGTGGCATCATCTTATTGACGGGTTATGGCGGTCACCTTTTTCCACTTGCCATATGTCGATCACCTTGTGCCACTCACCATCTGTCAGTCACCTTGTACCACTCACCATCTGTTAGTGGCCTTTTGCCATTCGCCTTCTGCCAGTCACCTTTTGCCAGTCACCTTCTGACAGTCGCCTTATGCCAATCACCTTATGCTAGTCACCTTCTGTCAGTCACCTTATGTCAGTCGCCTTATGCCAGTCGCCTTATGCCAGTCACCTTATGCCAGTCACCTTCTGCCAATCGCCTTCTACCAGTTGCCTTCTGCCAGTCACCTTCTGCCAGTCGCCTTCTACCAGTCACCTTCTGCTAGTCGCCTTCTACCAATCGCCTTCTGCCACTCGCCTTGTGATAATTTTGTTAATAATTTTAGTGGAAAAAAAAATTGCCATGTTTTGAAAACTTTTCTTCAAAATTTTGAAAATTTGCCCTAAATTTTATATAGTTTTCACGTTGATTCACCCCGATTTGATAAATACTTTTTTGGTACTACCCCTTATGCATAACCATGCATAAATTCCACCAGAAAGAAATAATCTTCCCATTTACTTTGGTGATCCATACAATACATGTGTAACATATCCTCTAGCACTTGATTGACCCTCTCGGTCTACCCATCCATCTCAGGATGATAGGCAGTGCTTATGTTTATATTTGTGCCCCATGCTTGGTGTAAAGCTTACCAAAATTCAGAAGTGAATCATGAATCTCTATCCGAGATAATTATTTCAGGGAAACCATGCAATCTCACGATCTCCCAAGAAAACTTTTGTGATATTGTAGGGTCATCATCATGAACATTGCCTGGTATAAAATGCACCACTTTAGTCAACTTATCCACAATTACAAAAATTGCATTCAAAAGTGAGAAACTACTGCATGAGCTAGAATTTTATTCTCAGAATCTAATAGATACATTTGAAAGATAAAATCACATATCTTCTAGTAAAAGGAATAGATTCTCAATGTTCCTCAAGGAAGCAAAAGAAGGAAACTTCATAACATTAATTGGTTATCTTCATGAAGTACTTTTCAAAGCATGGTGGAACACACAAAGTGCAATTATCTTAACTTCAGAAGAATGTTTGATGGTATATCTATCATTGATTACTTTTGAATTCTTCCAAAGCAAGGAGAAAAATAATAATTCTAGTCACTACTATTGTGATGATTTACTAATCCATCATGAAGAAGATATTTCTCTAACAAACCTGCAAAAATAGAAAAGAAGAAGAAGAAGAAATAAAAATAAGCACAACAGGAAAATGAAGATAAGAGGAAGCATACTCAAATCAGATACAAATCATAATAAATCAAAGATGCAATATGACCAAGCATGTCTTGATGTTGTCAACCAATACAAAGAAGAAGAAAAAAAAAGAACTAAAGCATCAAAATGAAATCCTTATTGAAGATAAATATGAGATCCTTATTGAAGACTAAAGTCTTCAAAACCAAATAATGTAATACAATGGGGTGTTGGAAAATATGTTTATTACATAATTTGGTTATTTACTAATGTACCTTCATGGGTACATATTTAGTTTAGGATTAGATTAGAAGTTATTTCTTTATTAAAGTAATAGAATAAATGCACAAGTGTTAGAATGTGCAATGATGTAAATGTGCATGTAGTCCACATGTACATGAGTCTTAGGGTTGAGTGAGAGGTAAGTAATCTATATTTATATATAAAGGCCTCATTGTGAGTGATTTTAGTGAGTCTTGAGTAGTGAATAGGTGAGAGTAGTAGTAGTCACAATGTAGCTCCATTTTTCTATCATGGAGGAGTTGCAAACTCCATGAGAGGAGCATTGTAATTTTTCGTGAGCTTTCTATATGAGCATTTCTAGATCATTGTATCAATTTTTCTATCATATTTCCATGCATGGTTTTTTGCTATTATCATAGTTATATCATTGCATGTTTATTTCTATACTTGTGAATGTATTTCCTTTATGTTTAAGGCTCCAAAATCTAATAAATCTAGATCATGAAGAGGAAAACAATGATAATGATGACTTTGAGGATGAATTATATGAAGAATATGATGTCATGTCGATAGCTTCAGATGAATCTGAAGAGGAATCAATCCCAATCACACCATTCACTGAACAAGATGAGTACTATCTCAGAATATTCCCCATCCATCAACCCATCTTTCTATTTGCTCCTCCTAAGGGAGCGAGCTGAGCCAACTAGTGAACCACCACCGCCACCTCATCCCTCTTAATGAAATATGATGTAAATATGTACAAAAATAATAAAAATAATAAAATAATAAAAAAATATCATTGCATTTTTGCATTTGCATATCCTTGTCATTTGCATTTATATGTGTTGCTTGCTGCTATCCAGGTTCTCAAGGTTCATCCATCGATTCCAAGGGGCAAGGAAAACCACCCTTCACATTACAACCACCATTCCCCCACTAAGTCAACATGAATCCTGTTGACTTATTCACACCACTCTACAATCCATACGATTTGACAAAACCAATTCCTATTGACATAAGTCTCATCGATATGGAATGGATTTCATCACCACCATCCTTTTTTGAATTCATCCTTTCCGAGGAATTGTTAAGGGCTTCTACCACTTACATTCCTTCATAGCCTTCACCTTTGCCTTCACCTTCACCCTTGGCTCTTCTGGTTTTCTAGGAAAAAATGGAAGAGACTATGCTAGAAGAATTTGACCCTTCCAATGCCCCTCTGTTCACTTGAGGAAGGTTCACACATGGCCATTGAAGAAACTATAGATGTGAACCTAAGCACAGATCCGAACAATCCATAAATTGTGAAACTTGGAAAAAGTTTATCTATTGATGAACAAGAGCAATTCATAGATCTCCTCAAGAGAAAGAAGGGTATATTTGCATGGTCTTATAAATACATGCCTGGCCTTGACCCTAACTTGGTGGTCCACAACTTAACCTTGCATCCTGATGCTAAGTCGATCAAACAGAAACTAAGAAAGTTACATCCTACCATTGCCCTCATGGTCAAAGAAGAACTTCAAAAGTTGTTAGATGTGGGTTTCATTCAACCCATTGACTACCTTGAGTGGCTTTCAAATATGGTACCCATTCACAAGTCTAACAGGGTGATTCACATTTGCACTAACTTTTGAGATCTTAACAAAGCATGTCCTAAGGATGACTTTCCTCTACCAAACATCGATACTCTTGTTGACACTTGCATTGGCCATGAAATGCTATCTCTAATGGATGGTTTCTTAGGATACAATCAAATTCAAATTAATCCTGATGACCAACACAAAACAACATTCACAACACCTTGGGGACTTTTTGTTACAAGGTGATGCCATTTGGCCTTAAAAATGTAGGTGCTACTTATCAACATGCCATGACATACATCTTCCATGATTATATGCATAATATCATTGAAGACTATGTGGATGATCTATTGGCCAAATCTAAAACACGTCAAGAGCATATCGATGTCTTGGAAAAATATTTTTGATCGACTTCTAGAGCATAACATCAGATTGAACCCCAAGAAATGTGTCTTTGGTGTCACCTCAGGTAAACTCCTAGGGTTCATTGTCTCCAAGCGAGGTATTGAAGTGGACCCAAACAAGGTCAAGGCCATTATGGAGATGCCTCCCCCAACAAACTTGAAAGAGTTGCATAGCTTACAAGGAAATATCCAATCGATCCGTCGCTTCATTGCACAACTCTCAGACAAATGCAGGCCATTCAATCACCTGCTATAAAAGGGGGTGACATTTTCATGGACAAATGAATGTCAAAAATCTTTTGATGATATCAAGCAATACTTAGCCTCTCCACCAGTCTTAACTCCACCTCACCCGGGGGTCCCCTTCCATATTTATGTTTCAACAATGGATTTTGCATTAGGGATAATGCTTGCACAAAATAATGAAAACAATCAAGAGCAAGCAATCTACTACATTAGTCAAACATTGGTAAGCTACGAAACCCGATACACTTATGTGGAAAAATTATGCCTAGCAATGGTTTTTACCACTAAGAAACTCAGATATTACATGCTAAGTCACACTACTTATGTCATAGCTAAAGAAAATCCTCTGCATTACATGATGTCTCACACATACAACAATACCCATACTACAAAATGGATAATGCTTCTAACAGAATTTGACCTTGAATTCATCAGCCAAAAATCCATTAAAGGTCAGGTAATAGTCGATCAGCTTGCGGAAGCTCCACTTCCTAATGATCAACCTTTGGTTATTGAGCTCCTAGATGATTCGGTATTTACCATCACTAAATAGGAGGAAGATGTCATTCTTGAAGAGGATGTGGATATCACCCTATTCTTTGATGGTTCCAAGTGCAAAAAGGACAAGGTGCAGGAATCATATTTCATACACCACAAGGGGTACCTATCCCATTATCATTCAAACTCGATTTCCCATGCACAAACAATAATGCAGAGTATGAAGCCCTAATATTAGGACTTCAAGCAGCTATAGCTATGGGTATAAAGCGTATCAGGATATTTGGTGATTCCCAACTTGTCGTTCATCAAGTAAATGGATCATACCAATGCAAAGAACTAGTCCTAAAACTTTACCATGAAGTAGCAATGAAATTGCTAGTAAAATTTGATTAGTATGAGATTGATAGCTTACCTCATTCGACTAATAGATTTGTAGATGCGATGGCCTCTCTAGGATCATTGATTCCAAATAACTCCGTAGGAGAGGTACAACCATTAATCATCACAACAATCTCTAAATCTACAATTTCATGAGCTGAGTCTAAAGATGAGAAGGATGTTTGCTTCATTCATGTAGAACCATACGAGCCTTGGCTTAGTCAAGTAAAATACTTCCTCAAGTTTGGAACACTCCCATCAGATATATCATGAACTGCCAAATACACTTTCAAGCAAAAGGTAACTCATTTCACTCTCTTGGGGGACGTGTTGTATAGATGTGGTTATGATGGAGTCCTCCTTCATTATCTCGAGCCTACAGAGGCACAAAGAGCCATATCGAAAGCTCATGATGGTACTTGTGGTGGTCACTTTAGTGGAATGGCCATTACAAAGTGTATATTATGCATGGGTTATTATTGGCCCACCATGGAACGTGATTATTGCACTTATGTCAAGAAGTGTCAAAAATATTAGCAACATGCTAATTTAACTCATGTGCCATCACAAGCATTACAACCCATTCAAAGTCTTTGGCCCTTTTCACAATGGGGTCTTGACTTGATTGGTAAAATCTCACCTCCTTCCTTAGGACAACACACATTCATCATCACTACCACTAAGTACTTCACCAAATGGGTCGAAGCAATTCCTCTAACCAGCATGATAGGACCTCGAATTGTGGAGTTTATACTTCAACATATCATCTATCACTTTGGTATTCCCTCAAAAATAATCTTTGACAATGGAAAGTCTTTCAAAAATAAGGATGTTCGAGCACTTTGCAAGAAATATAATATCCAACATAGTTTCTCGACTCCTTACTACCCATAGACAAATGGACAAGCTGAGGCAACCAATAAGACATTGATCACTATTCTAAAGAAATTAGTCAAAGAAAATCATCGAGATTGGCATACTCAAATTCCCTTGGCATTATGGGCTTATCGAATGAGCATTCACATGCCTATCGGGGCAACACCATTCTCATTGGTCTATGGTGTCGAAGCAATCATGCCTCTTGAGCTTGAGATTCCTTCACTATGCATTTCATTACAGGAATTCATAGATGATGATACCGCTAGACAAGCACATCTTGACCAACTCACGCTCCTTGATGAAAGGTGAATCAATACCTTGGAGCACTTACAAGTATATCAGGATCATCTAAAGCATGCTTACAATACCAAAGTTCATCTATGTGAATTCCAAGTAGGAGATCTTATCCTCAAAGAAAATCAACAAAACACCAATGCATTACCACATCTTCATGATAAATTCATGGCTAATTGGTTAGGTCCATACATTATCAAACAAAAAGTGGGTCAAGGAACATATAGGCTTGCCAGTCTAGAGGGAGTAGAAGAGCCCGAGCCATTGAACATCATCCACTTGAGAGCATTCTATGCTTAATGTGACCTATATATACATATATACATGGCTAAAAAACAAAAGCATCATTCATCCACACTTCATTCCATACACCCATTTTGCATAATCACTTTCATGTCATTTCGATGCATTTCATCCACCATATTAGGGGTCATTTGCTTAGTTTGGATAATTATTAATCCAATAAGTCTTGTCACCTTAATCAGGGGCACCTTCAAGTTCACATCCATCTCATTTTACCATTTCATAAGTCATGTCATAATTTGCAATAAAATTCCATCACCCCTAGGTGTTTTCGATCACTCAACCACTCCTAGTGTTTCAAGCAACCTCCATTGCATGTCAAGTTTTCTCTAGGACCAAAGCACATTTTCACTAAGAAAATCTTGAGTTTTGGGAGTTGACTCTAACATTCTTGAACCAAACACATACAACACCTATTAATAACATCTTGTGTCAAAGAGAGATAACACCATGATTGGGTTGAACCTCAAAGTAAAAAAGTCATCTTTGCTTGTCCCATTATGCACATAGTCCAAAATCAAAACAGTGGTCTTCACCACTAACAACACTTCCAAATAAAAGAATGAGTAGTAAGGATAGGGTAAAATTCTCATCACACCTAGGTTGAGAATCTGATTCCCCAAAGCTCTAACTCTTTTACAAATCACACACCATAGATCCCCAAGTAGTAAGGATAGCACTACATTTCCATCCAGATGGTTATGTAGTCTGATTCCCCAAAGCTTAAAGATCATTTCATTGGACTATGGAGCTAATCTCCATCAAGGCTATAGATGCTTGATTGGTAGTGGAGTACGCTCATGCATGGTGACACATCTCTCTTGAAGAGACCTCTGACCGCACATAAGGACAAGCTAGCTTCCTGGTCTTCTCCATGATAGGTTTCATCTCACTTTACTCAAGATGGGTAAATGAATTCACTTGCACACACATTGGTTCTTGATTGACTTGAGTCATCACCATGCTCATGATTGGTAAATAAACATTCACTACACACACATTTGGTCTCTGAGAGATTTGATAGAACTTAATGAGTTTGTTCAAAATCACTAGGATGTTTGAGTCTCTACAAAACAATTCTAGATCAATCACCCATAAGTCAAAACATCGCATCCATACCATAGTCACATCACTACATGAGTCTTCCACTTCATATCCCACCATTAGATGTTGGTGTCCCTGATTAAGCAACAAAGATAAATATGGTCAAGAAAAATCTAAACTACTACAAATGATCATTAGAGCATTAGTTCACTTACATTATTATCATAAAACATACACATTGTCATTACATTGTCATCCATCACATCATTTACACATGCATTCACACATACATTCACACAAAAGCATACACAAAATAAAATCCATGTATATATATAAATATTGCATGTACAAAGTACACCCGAAGGTTGTATACAATGGAGCACTAAGGCTCATATACAAAAATAAGAGGCCCTAGCTAGTGCCCAAAGGTAGACCCCTATGATCCTGAGGGATCAAGAACCCGAGGAACCCTAGAGCGAGAGTCACTATACCTAGAGTCACTATGCCTAATAGAGCCAGATACAGAGGAGGAAGGTCACACTGGCAGTCCAATGCCATGCTGCATAAGGCAATCCTCAAGCTCCTGAATGTAGCCATCCTGAGATCGAAGTCATGACACATCCTATATCTGATGAGCATCCCTCAATGCCAACTCTACCTAAAGCCTAGACACTACATTGACATCCTCACCTCCACCTATAGCAATCCACATCTCCAAGTCCCTATAGTTAATATCTAGCATCTCGACCATTGCATCCCAAGCTGCTACCACTACATTCCATTCTACTAGCATCCATAGGAGTCTATACCTCTCCTCAACCAAGCTATCTTACTCAGCTTGGAGCATAGCCCACTCCTCCTCACTCCGACCAGGAGGTCTCTCCAAAACCTCCTCCATACCATCCTCACCCTCACCATCACCTCCAATATCAATGACATATCTATCATCGAGGAGCCTCCTCTACCTCAACTATTACCTCCCCATCATCCCCACTACCCTCATCCACCACCTGACTCGATGCCCATGGAGGCTGATGATAAACTAGGCATCATACTCGATGGTGGTCTCGACATCATCCACATCTAGGAGATCCATCTCCTCATCATCCTCATACTCCACTCACCATTCCTCAACACAAGGTAAGCTCAACTCATCAACCTGATGCTTGTACAACACTAGAGCATCAAGGACCCCCTACCATATCCCAAACTATCACAACACCCATGAGAACTAGATCAGCTCCACCTCACTACCATGTCAACCAACCACCCATCTAGCCTACCTAATCCACCATAATTACTCTCCATTAATGGACCACCTAGCATCTCACCATGATTACCAATACACCTAATCAGGTGTCAACCCTACCCATAGATCTCTGTACTCCTAGTCACTATGACCAGGATGACTCAATTATATCTCCTCAACTACCTACCATCTCAATGCATAGGGTTGATCCCTATCCCACTCACATGGTAAGCCAACAGGATGAGCTATACTAAAATGCTCCTAACCCTAGATCTAAAGTAGCACACTGCAACCCAACCCCTTTCACCCTTACCTCTTCACCTCATACAACTCCATGTATACCTGAGCTAGCAAAGCAAAGCCCAAGCGTACACCCGAGGCTCATCGATCATATTGAATACCAACTGAATCATGTTCCAAGGGAACTGACATCCGATGTTGTTAGGCACCAACACATTAGCCAGCAGGAACATGACATAGGTTGGTAGTGCCTCCAACTACCCCTACATATACATCTCCAAGTATCTGATACCACCACCATTGATCTTCACATCCCTCCACCCATCACCAAAAATCTGACTCATCTCATATCCCTTATCATGTCCAACCTAGACATGCAACCCCTCCATAGGTACTCAAAATATGTGGTGCACATCCTCAAGTATCATCATCATCTCCCCTATCAAGAGCTAGAAGGTCCCTCTATCTAGATCCCACCACTCTACTAAGGTAGAGAGGTACCCCTCATCCACCCTCACCACCTCAATCTGTGCACATCCATCCAACCCCACCTACTCCAACCACTCCCAATTGATCTTTCATAATGCCTTTCTCACCCCCGATAGGATAGGTGAGAATCAATGTCGAGCCTCCAAAATCCTCAACTACAACACAACACAAAAGCAAATACACATCAACATCTCATCCATTGCAAAAAAATAAAACATTGCACAAATGAACAAGAAGGGCTAGAAGAACTTACCTCTACCACCCACACATCAGCTCCAACTACCGCATCCACTCCCTCCATCGCCATCACCAAACACTTGCACTCTCCTTTTCTCAAATATCACTTCTCGAACTCTCAAACGCAAGAATGAAATGAAAATTCACCCTTATAGCCCTTTTATAGCTAATTTGGTGCACTCAAATTCCCTAGGGCATCTATCCAATGCACTCATATGCCTCTCTACATCTAAATATTGGTAGATGCCCTCTTGCATCTATGCAGATATGGATGTAGGTCAATGTTTATCTTCAAAATGCTACAAAGAGTTTCAAAAGGGCCTCAAAATATAGTAAAACCCCACAAAATCACCACAAAATCCATCCATGCATTCATTACATCATCTCATTATATTTTGTGATAACATGGATTGATTTGGGCATCTACTTTTTTATTGCGACCAAAAGTCATGAAAACACCTAAAACACTTCAAAACATCTCAAAACGATCCAAAATTTCACAAAACTACCAAATCCACTATTCCAAGCATTCATCACATCATTACATCATATTTTGTGATAACATGGATTGATTTGGGTATTTAATTCTTGATTGTGACCAAAAGTCACAAAAATACCCCAAATTGCTTCAAAATATCCCAAAATAGTTCCAAATTTCACAAAACTATCAAATTCACTCATCAATGCATTTACATCTTCATTCAACATTATCAAATCCACTCATCAATGCATTTACATATTCATTCAACATTGTCAAATCCACTTTCATTATCAAGTGAACCTCGTATCTAGTGATTTACTCTATTCCTTCTGGCAATTGCAACTCATATCATCATCCAACATCCTCTTGTTCAAAAAAAAATTATTTTGGTCCCTCATTTCTTGAGTGAGACTATGTTCAGACTAATTTTCTCAATGTTATCATTGATACCCTCTTCGTGGGGTTACAAATATGAAAAAATTCCTACTTCATCATTTTTGCATTAAGGAATCTAATAGTCGTCCATAGGGTAGTGAACTAGGTTCCTTTACTTCATCATTTACTTTGCATTTCAATGATGCCAAAAGGTATATTTTTCAATAACACAAAATCACCCCAAACTTGGGGCAACCAAATTTGACTTTGATTTCTAACATCAGGATACATCACATGCATCCATTGCACCATCCAAATCAAAAACCCTATTCTATTGGGACAAAAGTAGAATCAATCAATCCATCACAATCCCTATCCTACAAACAACATCATCCAATCAAAAACCCTTTTCTATTGGGGCAAAAACAAAATCAATCAATCCATCACATCCATTACATCATTCACATTCATTGCATCATCCACATTCTATCAATTGGCTCATGAGATTCATTCTTCACTCATTCACCAATTGAGGGGTAAGCTACAACCACAAATTTTTAGAATCTTCTTGTGCACTAAGAAAAGAGTCCATTCCACCAAACTAGGTGTCTCTTATTTTTGCACCGCATTGTGTTTCACGCAACGTGATACAAAAAGGGGTATCTGTAGACACCAAATCCTAGCCACTCATTATCCACTCATCACCATCAAATCATAGCCATTCATCATTTATTTATATATATAAATATAAATATTATATATATATGAATAAATCTCAACCACCCATCATGTCTTAATCCTGGTTGCTCATTCAATGCAATCCGTGTCACTTATCAAATCACAATCTCAACCCTTCATCATGTTTTAATCTTGGTCACTCGTTGGTGTCATTGAAACCCTAACATGAATCAAGGGTAATCATAAAATATCATTCACTTATCATGAATTAATCATCAAAAATCTTGAGAGGTCAAACATTTTGTTATCACATTCACCCTTCGCACTTGCACAAACCCTCGCCACCACCATATCCATTGTTCGACCCTCAAAGCTTCTGTAAACCAAATCTGAACACCGTAGAGCATCTGATCCAAAACACAAACATCTTAGGATATTCCTTGAATGCTAAAAACCATCCATAGTAGTCTATGAATTCCCTAGGGTGTTTTCTAGACATTGCATTGCATCCACAGAGCCCTCAGACACTTTCGAGCATCTACACGAGCTCAGGTCGAACCAATAGAAGCGTAGATTCAATAATTTAGGTATTGAAAATGTTATTGGTTGTTTTTTATTTATATTTTCCTACATTTCATTTACATTTCACAAGCATTGCACTTAGGTTTTGTAGATCTGCATTTTATAGAGGGCCTCACACAATGGAGCCCTCACATGTACTACTGATCCATTTTGTGGTTTTTTTGTATGTAGGTGTAGGAGATATTTTCATTGATAGTTATTGCAGCTTGGAGTGGCCCCATAGTGGATACACAAGCCCACTCAACCCTTGTTTGGAGTGAAGAATATCTGAAGACACCGTAGTCGATTGATCTAGCAAGAGGGTTTTACCCCTCTATTGTAATTATTGTATCAAAACAAGCAATATTTTTGTAACCCCTGATTTGGGGCATATTGATGTATAAGAGTGGAGATCAAGGCTCCCTGATTTAATAATATATGAGAGCATTCATTTCATGTGTATATTATTGTTTGTTTTGATTCATTGCTATTACTGGTGTTGATCATTTTTGCTTTACACCTTGGATCCAATATAATCATTTTAATGTTTATTTTTATCAAATTATAAAATTACCTAATGAGATTTTACTTCATATAATAGTTTTTTTGCCATTGTGTGTGGTCATTAGATTACTAGATAGAATAAACATTAAGAATATTGTAAGGATAGGTATTTTGATATTAATTCTAGTTATATGTTTTTTTTTCTTCTTTTTTTCAATGGGTTATATGGGATTGAAATGGGCCCCAACCATATTACATCATCACCACATAGTGGTATTACAACAAAGCTTAGATATTATCCATATATCGTTTGGCAAGATTCGAACTTGGATATCCTCCTTGAAATGTTGAGGAATTTAACCGGTTGAGCTAATGCCACTTGATAAGGCTAGTTATATATATATTTAGGCTTGATCAAAATGAATAAAATTGACTAGTTTGCTTTTGATCTCAAATAAAATATTTCCAACAATTTTTTTATTTAATATGATGTACAATCATTTTCCTATATTATAGATGAACAATTTGGTAATAATATATCTTTTGATATTGAAATACTAACAATTATTGAAATTTTTAAGTGATTTGTTATAAACACATGTGCTTAAGGCCATCTAGGATGAAGAGAGTCATAGTCTAAGCTGAACAAAATACTATTTTTCCAAAAGCAACTACAAGTACCTTTAGAAAATAATTTTCTTATAAGCCTAAAGAATGGAACTAATATTTTAAAAGGGAATGTTCAAATACATTAAAAAAAAATTATATTAATTTAATTATAATTAATAATAAAACCAAAATAATATAATATAATATAATTATTGATGTGTTTAATTTAAGCATAAGTAGATGAAGATAAGTGGGATGAACGATTTTGGGGTAAAGTATGAAAGAAGTGGGGGAATAGGAGTTTTGAAAAAGCAAGGAGATAATATAAGAAAGGAAAGAGGGCAAGAAAAAAAGATAAATAATGAAGAAGGAAGGAGAGGGAGGGAAAGTGATAGAAGGATAAAAAATGCAAAGAGAATCGAAATAGATAAGAATTGTAAGAAAATTTTTCTATTAAAACCAACATAGATGAAGAAGTGCAACTCACAACTCAATGCAATGTGAGAACTTGATTTGATAATAAATAAGAGTAAAATTGTTAATTTACTATGCATAAACTCATGAATAGTGATTTTTGTAGCACTTGCAACAAATATTAAACATTGATCAAATGACATGAGTTCAAGTAGCTAAAAGTACATGATTGCAACAAGGTGACCCAAGTTCAAATCTCACTAGGTGACATGTTATAATACCACTACAGGGTTGGTTGAAATACCATGGTAATATGGTGATGAAATAATATGGTTGAGGCATGTCTCAATCCAACATAAATGATGTAGGAAAATAAGTATTGAATGTTCATAACAAAATCCTACTCATGTTTATAATTGAATATAAAATTGGGTTTTAATAAATAAGAATTGGAAAATTAAAATTATATTTGGGGTTTCCCATAGGGATTAGGAAAATTGCCTGGTAGTAAAGATTTTTGCATCATAAACCAAGGTTCCAATGTCATATGTGAATCTTAACATTTTTATCAAATAGCATGAACATAAGTGGTTGAATACATCATCTAACAAGGTAGAAAGACAAGTTCAAGTCTTTCCAATTGATATATGCATAATTTCTAAAATATTATTGTAATACCACTATGTGATTTGTTGAAATACTATTATACTGCTATCATGGTGTTAAATAAGTGGGACCTATTCCAATCCTATATAACCAATTAAAAAAATGCATCTACAGGTTTTTAGATAAGGATAAAAAGGGTGGAAAGTATGGGTTTCTTATATATCGTAGAGGTTATGGAGTTAATCTTGGTTTCCTATTGATTTTTTATTTATTTAGAGTGAAGTTGGGCTTCCTCAAGTCTAAGGTGTTAAGTTGGTATTTCCCTTAAATTTTAATTGAAATGAAATAAAATATTCTTATTTTCATCCAAGGAGATTGAATAGGATCTATGGGACAAAAATGAGAAGAAAAATAGATTACATAAATAGTTTTTTTTTCTAGAGCTCAATCGTAATTCACTTGAATACTGCCACCAAATCAATGTATAAATATATTGTTTGTGTTCATTATATGATGTTAAAAAACCTCCTTAAGATATTCACCAACTATTGTATATGAGAAAATTAATAAGTTGTATAAGCTTCTCAATTCATCATGTTGCAAAAAGTGATTTTGTCATAGATGTTTGTATGTAGGACAATTTAACATCACATGATCTGCATCCTCAACTTCTTCTTTCTTGTAGAGTAAATATATGTAATATTCTCAGTTTATATTTTTTAGTATTCCAATTTTAGTTCCAGGATGATGAAAACATAGTGTAAATTTTTATGAAAATATATCTTTTTCTATTGATATCTTCTCCTTGAGGTGGTTTTTCTCTTTTTACGTGACCATTGGATTGATCTCATATTTGTAAAATCTCATTTTCTCGCAAGGATCTAGCCAAAAAGATCTACTATTATTATTTATATGAAGTCTCAAATTCTTGATGAGTATTTTGGTAAATCACTTTCATCAATACCTATTTTTTATCTATTTTATGTTATTTTGGTACCGATATTTCTCTTGAGATGCAAACATCATTTGATGTGGTAACATGTTATTATCCATATGCTTTATTCTAGTTAAATATATTAAAAATCGATGCAATACTTCTTCTAATGTTAGAATTTATGCTTTTAATGATATCATTAGGTTAAGGAGTTACCCCTAATTTTGCAAGCAAAAAGCATTTTTGGACATTCTCAACCTCTTTTTAGGCTATTTTTGATAGGCCATGATCCTAAATAGGACAACCATATAAAATATTTAATTATACCAACATTTTAAAAGAATTTTTCTTAGTTTTCATTTCTATAATTGAATTTTTCCACATTTATTTAGCATGGCATAAAGACCTTTCAAACCTCCTATTATGCATTTCTCTACATAAGCATTACAATACTAGTTATAATAAAATTCAAGTTCCAAGTACTTGTATGATGAATACTACCTCCAATTTCTCACCCTTAAATGTGATAAGTATATATTTACCTTGAGAACCAATAAACATCACCTTTGTTTTACTCGCATTAACTTTTATTTTAAAGTAGCTATAAAACTTGTCTAAAGCTATTAATGCCTTTGTAAGCTATCTTTATATTTTGCAAGTAATACAACATCATCTACATATATCAACAATAATAGAATATAGATTGTAATGTGTACACTTCTCTATATTTTCTAATCTACTCTTCTAATTCATCTATGAATAAACCAAATAATACAAGTAAATTGTTGAGTGTTTAGGTTGAAAACTACCTTGAGAAGGATAACTTTAACCATTTTTTTCTTTTGCCCATTTACTAATTTTCTTTTCTAGTATTATACCAAATAGCTTCACAAAGAGACTACTCACCATGATCATTCTGTAATTTGTTACATTTCATGTCCCCATTTTTGTGGATAGGTATGACCTTGTTGACTTGCTAGTCTATAGGAAACTCATTCCATATTTCTTGATTAGACATATCCTTTGGAATATGTTTTTTCAATGAGTTGACGTAGGTTTTTATGAGGGGTCCAGGTCCCCTCATACTGAGTGGAATTTTAACCTTGGATCTCTCAAAGAGATACCAAATCCCTTACGACTGCAGTAAGCTTACAACTATCATAAATGACATTATTTTTTCAATGAGTTTACACAAGTTTTTATGAGGGGTTCCAGTCCCCTCATACTGAGTGGGATTTGAATCTTGGACCTCTCAAAGAGAGGTCAAATCCCTTACCATTGCAGTAAGCTTACATCTATATATTCTTTAGAATATTTAATAAAAAAGGACATTCCTATTTAATCATCTCAACTATCAAACCATGTGGATCATGTGCTTTTATAGTGGCAAGATGCTTAATACCTCTTTTAACATCATATTTTAAAATAAATTCTATGTTATTGAAAGGAAAATTCATCTTCTGGTTATTTTCCATATAATTGTTTTCATACATATGCAATTGTTTCCTTCTATTTTATCTCCCTTAGTTTCATGCTTTGTGAGTGTAATTGCTTCCAAAATTTTAGAAATTTTTCTTTCAAGTTTTAATTAGATCCTCTTGCTTTTTCTTAGAGAATATTCTCTTCTTTCTATGCAAGGGATTTGTGTACTCTTTCATCCATTTTGCCCTTATATTCTAATTAATTTTCATATACACAGTCATTTCTTTCTATTTTATCTTCCCTAGTTGCATGCTTTATGAGTTTAACTGCTTCCAAGATTTTACAGGATTTACTTTTAAATTTTTAATTAGATCTTCTTTTTATTTATGAATTTTAGCACTTTTTCATCCAATGTGTCCTATCAAATATATTTGCACTCAATTTTTTTTGAGCTAGTTTTCATTTGCCATAAAACTATTTGTTACATTATCTTTGATTGAATTTTCTTTTTCCAATGAGAAAGCATTCTTCATTCACTTTTATGAAAAAAATTATTAGGGCTTTACTTTTCTCTTCAAGGCCTTGAGGCCATGATATATTCTTAATTTTATTCTCTAATAATTGTGCAAACTCATGGCTTAGTTTTTGCACTTGAAAATGATATTTATAAAAAAGTAAAAGTGGGCTTCTTTGAGTCTATGTTTCTTACTTTATAAAAAAAGTAAAAATTTCAAGGTATTTAAAATTTAATTTATTTTAAAAACCCTCAAAAGTTGTCATTTCCCATCTTCAAACCCTTGAAAGCCATTGTTGTTAGACTTAAATATGAATTAAATACCCTCCAAAGCCACTATTACGTAGCTTCAAATCCTCTAGAGCCACCACCACCTGACTGAGCTATGAATTAAAAACCCTCCAAAGCCACTATCACGGCTTGTCTTTAAACCCTCAAAAGCCACCATTGTAAGACTTAACTATGAATTAAAAAACCTCCAAATCCATCATCACTTCAAACTCTTGGGTAGAGAAAACATCCAAAGCCACTCTTAGGTGGTTGACAGTGCCATCCCATTCAGGTATACCATTATCTATAGAAAATCCATAAGAGGTTTTTTGTGTCTGCTTGGTCTCACATTTGTATAGGGATTCAAACTCAAGATATCTCGAATGGAGGGAGCTATTCACAATCACCAATGCACCACACTTGCAGACTTAAAAAAAATCAATGAGTTTACAAAGGTTTTTATGAGGGGTCTTGGTCCCCAAAACTCTTATGGTAGAGAGAAAACCTCAAGACCGACTCTTAGGTGGTCGATAGTGTTGTCCCATTTGGGTACACTACTATCTAGAGGGAAGCCACAAGAGATTTTTTGTGTCCTCCTTTACATCATAGAGGTTTGAATCATGGACCTTATGTTCAATGGGACCAGACTCACCTTCTCCACTTGCACTACACGCAACTAAGTCAAGTTGTGGTGGCTCTAAAGGGTTTGAAGCTAGCTGGTGGTGGCTCTGGAGGGTTTTTAATTCATAGTTAAGTCTAACAATGGTGGATTTTAAGGGTTTGAATCTAGGTGATGATATCTCTAGAGGTTTTTTAACTCATAGCCAAGTTCGATGATGGTGGATTTTGAGGGTTTTAAGCCAGGTGACAACAACGACTTAGGGTAATTTTTAATTCATAGCTAAGTCGGGTGGTGGTGGATCTAGAGGGTTTAAAGCTAGGTAATGGTGACTCTGAAGGGTTTTAAATTCATAGCTAAGTTCAATGGTGATGTATTTATAGGGTTTGAATCCAAGCGGTGGTAGATATGGAGGATTAAATAATAATGTTACAATAATTGTCAAAGGTGTGTGGATTGGAGGTACAAGGGTTTAATGGAGGAGCAAGAGCTAGAATTTGAATGGTGGTGATCAGGGTGGGAAAGGGTGGGAGTGGGAGACTTTGAATCTAGTTTACATGGGTTTGTGAAAGGGTGATGGGAGCTCTCAAAAGATGTGGAGGTTGTAGCTAGATTATAATGTGGTAGTTCTAGGTTGGCTAGATGGTATGTCTATAGGAGGCCCTAGTATTGGCTTCACAGGTTATTTGGGAAGCCATGGGCCATAAAACAGTAAGTTGAGGGTAGGTTCCATTTCTTATGGCCTACAATTTTCCCCTAAAAACTCAAGCTTTGGTATTTTGTATGCCACAATTACGTCTTAAGGTGTGAGGCAGACCTTCTCAAAATATATTTGCAATATATTCCTTGTGGAAAATACCATTAGCATCCTGAGTGAATTGGTTAATTTCACCATGGGTAAGGCGGTTGTGACCTTATGGAAAAGTTCTATGGGGCGATGCCAAACCTATATTCAATTCAAATATGGGTGCTAGTGAAGTGGAAACCTTTGGGTTCCATGGAAATTATAGCAATCCCTAAACCATTTTTTATATCATATTAAATTGCATGGAAGATGCAAATTGTATCCTAAGGGGAGGCCCTTGGTTTTATGGAAAAATATGTATATTTTTGCAGAAGTTGGAATATGCAAAGGGTTAACTTTGTGCCTCTATGGGTTCATCTCCCTACCCTCCCTTACTATATTTAGCATGATGTGTTGAGAGGTGTGGCCAAGGTTGTGGGGAATCTCCTTTTTATCAATCTGATAACCAAAGAAAAATCAAGAATGGTGTACACTAGAATATGTGACATGGTAGATCCAAAGGTGGATCTTCCCTCCTCTATCAATATTATATTATTTATAGGTACTTGGAACCATACCATTATTTATGAAAATAGGCTGACTCAATGCTCTAGATATGGAGAATTAGGTCACCAGGTAAACTAATGTCCCCTCAACGCACAAGCAAAGAAGGAAAAGAGACCTACAATAATAGAATAGATCTATAAGGAGAACTTAGGCTGAGTCCACTTGTAGAATTTGGGTGGTAATTCCTCAAAGGTGAGGGAAGGAGAAGCTCATCCCTAGATGAATGAGGTTCAAAATTTTAAGGATCTAGTAGAGGATATTTTTCAACCCTCATAATTGACCCTAGCCAACCTAGTGGTGATTGATAAGGTTTCTAAGGAGAAGAACGTAGCCTCGAATCTTGGTGTTACTGAGGTATGTCAGTTGAATATCATTTTTAAAACCATTTCTAAGGCTCTTCTTCATAATTCCTTTGCTATGTTTTGTATTGTTTCTACTCTTGAGGAACCTATGATTCAGTTGGTGACGATTGAGGTAGGGTCTTTGATTAGCTCCCCAAAGACATATCTATAGAAAGGTCCTCTAGGTCCTAAAACCCAAAGATAAAGGAAGGGTAATGTGGATGTAGGTATTGAGAAGAAGTTAGGAAAACCCCCTAACAAGTCTATGTGGAAGAGAAAAATGAATTCTAATATCACGAATGGATCTCAAGATCTACTTAAACTTGAAAAGAGATGGTTGTAGGAGTAAGACAACTAAAGCTAGAATATTTCTACCAAAGTAACCATGGGGTGTCTGGAGGAAAGAAATCTAATTCCAAATATCATAAATAAAGTGCCTCTCTTAGAATATCAGGGGATTGAATATGCTTTCTAAACAATGGGTGGTCACTTCCCTATGTAAAGAAATGTTTCCTGATATTTTTTCTTGCAAGAAACCAAGTTGGATGGTCAGGATATAGAAGTTGTTAGAAAAAGAATTTGGAAAGAATCCCATTTTGGTACAAGCCTAGACAATGGTTCCTCTGGGGACTCCTTTGTCTTTGGTATGCCAACAAGTTTGAGGGCTTTGTAATTTCTTCCTCGGATAAGATTATTAATATTTTCTTCTACAACAGAGAAAGTAATAAAATATGATTTATGAAAAACGTATATGCATCAAACTCTGAGCCTAGTAGAAACTTGTTATAGAAAAAATTGAGTTCCATGAGAAGGATTTTTGTTTAAGAAGCTTGGTGCTTAGTAGGGGATTTAATTTCCCTCTAATTTTTCAAATAAAAAAGGAGAGAACTTCCCAATCTCAAAAAGCATGGAAGAGTTTGCAGATTTTGTGAATGGCAATAAACTATTGAATGTTGAGTTGAAGTGTTCAAGGTATACTTAGAATAATAGGATAGTGGATAACCAACTCATCCAAATCAGGTTGGATAAGGTTCTTGTCTCCAAGGAGTGCCTTCCATTATTTGGGAATCTATATCTCTATTATCTATCCAAAATTGGCTCTGACCATAACCACTTATGTTTTGAAGTGAACCAATAAGAAACCAAATTCCCTAAGCCATTTAGGTTTGAGGTAATGTGGTGTCTTCATACTTAGTTGGAAACTAAAATAAAAAATTGGTGGTCGACAAGGGTCCAAGGCTCCATCCTTTCCAAAATTATGGTGAAGCTTAGAGTTGTTAAAAGTAGTCTTAAATAATGGAATAAAAGGGTTTTGAGAATATTTTACAAAAGAAGAAAGACCTAAAAAGTCAACTAAAAACTATTGAATCTGAGATAAAACTTGGAAATCAATCTGAGGAGATCATATATAGAGAAAAGGAGGTGTTAGACGAATTTCATAACACTATTTTCAAGGAGGAAATTTTGTGGAAACAAAAATCTAGGGCGCTTTGGCTAAAGGAGGGAGATAAAAAATTTAAGTATTTTCACATCATAGCCTTGAAGTATAGAAGCACCAATAGTATTAGAGAAACTCAAAAATTTGATGGATCTAGTGCTACTCACATTAAGGATATAAGAGTTGAGGTTGTATATTTTTCAAAAATCTCATTAGGGTGGAAGATGTTTGTAATGAGGAAGCCCAAAACAAGTTTCTTGGTAGTATTCCTAGCCTTGTAATGGTTGATATGAACCAAGACCTTATCTCTCCCTTAAATTATGAGAAATTTAGAGTTGTTATCTTTATAATGGAAAGAATGAAGGTTATGGGTCCTGATGGTTTCCCTCCCCCCTATTTTTCCAAAAGTATTGGCATATTATGCGGAAGGATATTGTTGATGTCCTTCGAAAGGTCCAAATTACCAATCATATCCTACTCAGAGTGAATTCTACTTTTTTAACTCTGATCTTTAATATTTTTGGTGCAAATTACTTTGGTGTCTTTAGACCAATCAACTTATATAACACTATTTATAAAATTTTGACAAAGGCCCTTATTAATATATTAAAACTTTTTCTTCTAGCCTTGATTGATTCAGCCCAAAGTGGATCTGTGCTAGGGAGACAGATCCTAGACAGTATCATAGTTGTCCATGAAATCCTTCATTTAGTTGATAAAAGTGGTAGAGTTGATCTCCTCCTCAAATTAGACATGAACAAGGCTTATGATAGGGTTTCATGGAAGTTTTTGTTAAAGATTTTTGGAAATTTTGGTTTTTTCAAAGTTGTATAAAACTTGTCCATGCTTGTATCTCTTTTATCAAGTTTTTGGTCTTCATAAATTGGTCCCCAGTAGGTTATTTTTCAATTTTGAGAGGCATTGACCAAGGGGACCCCTTTTTCCCTTACCTTTATATAATAGTGGTACAAGATCTGGGTAGGGCTATCGAGTTATAACCCTAAGTGGAAGGTATAAAACCTACTTTGCCAATGGATCCTATTTCTCATCACAAATTTGCAGATGATGTTCTACTTTCCCTCCTTGCTTCAGTTCCCCAAGTAAGGGTGATAAAAGGAATCTTGGAGGTATTTAAAATTGTAGCTAGGCAAAAGATAAATTATATAAAAATAAAAATCTTCTTTCTAAATACCCCCTTAGCAAGGTAGAGGATAATACATGTCTCTCTTAAAGAGACCTCTAATTGCACATAAATACAAGCTAGCTTTTTGACCTCCTCCATGATAGGTTTCATCTCAATTTACCTAATATTAGTTAATGAACTCACTTGCACACAGTTTAGTTCTTGATTACCTTGATTCATTACCACACTCATGATTTGGTAATTGAATATTAATTGCACACACATTTGGTCTTAGAGAAATTAGACAGAACTTAGTGATTTTGTTAGATATCACTGGTATGTTTGAGTCTATGCAAAACAATTTCAAATCAACCATCCATAATATGAACCACCATCCATATCATTACCCTCTCATTATATGAGTCTTCCACTTCACATACCACCATTTTTGTGCCTTTGATTAAACAACAATGATACACATGGTCAAGCAAAAATATAAACTACAAATGATTATTAGCATGTCATTTCATTTGCATTATTATCACAATTCATATAAATCCATCACACATACATTCACACACACATCCACACAAGAGTCATAACAATAAAATAAAATCCATGTATATATATATATATATATAATTGCATGTACAATGAGCACCCGCAGGCTATATACAATGAAGAACCAAGGCTCATATACAAAAAATGAATCTAATAACTAAATAGCACCCATAGGTAGACCCATGCGATCCAAAAGGATCCCTAAACCTAGAGACATTATGCCTAATAGAATCCACTACAAAGGAAGAAGGTCAATATGGTAGCCCAATATGGTGTTGCATGAGTAGATCCTTTAAATCCTAGATATACCTATCCCAGGATCAAAGGTATAGTACATCATACCTTTGATAAGAGTCCCTCTATGCTATATTTTCCTATAGCCTCGCTATCATATCCTCACCTCCACCTACCACCACCCGTGCATTCAGCTCCATCTGTAATTGAGCTATCTCAGCATCTCGCTCTACCACCATCTATCAAAACTGGTCCTGCTCTACCTCAAGCCTAGACCACTCTTCCTCACTTTGACCTAGAGGTCTCTTTGGAACCTCCTCCATATCATCCCTATCATCATCATTACCTCCAATCTCTAGAGGCTACTATGCTACATCCCTTAATTGCCTTATTTAGTTTCTAGACCAATGACATCATTGATGTCAAGGAGCCTTATCTATTGTTGTCTCCTTCTCATGTTTGCCATCCTCCTTGACCAGATGAATGGGTACTCACAGAGGCTATAAAGTAAACCAAACCTCATACTCTATCGTGGTCCTAACATCATCCACATCTAGGATATCTATCTCCTTATCATCCATATAGTCAACCCACCACTCCTCCACACATGGTAGGCTCAACTCATTTGATCGATGCATATAGATCATAGGAACCTCAAGTACTCCTTACCTTAGCTAAAAATATCATAACATCCTTTATAATTGTATTAGCTCCATGTCATTCCCACATTGCCCAACCATCCATATAGCCTATTGATTCCTTCGTAGTTGCTCTCCATCACTAGGCCACCTAGCCTCCCACTATTGCCTCTAAAACACTTGATCAGGTGTCAACCCTACCCATAGATCCTTGCACTCCTAGCCACTATAACTAGGATAAATCGACTGCACCTCCTCATCCACTCACCATCTCAATACATAGGGCTGATCTCTATCCCACTTCTCGCAAGGAACGCCCACAGGATGAGCCACATTGAAGTACTCCTAGCTCCAACATTGAAATAATACATTACAATCTAACCCCTTCTGCCCTTGCCTCCTCACCTTATAAAACTCCATATATGTCTATGCTAGTAACACAGGTACCCATGCATATACCCGAGGCTCATCAATCATGTCATACATGAGCCTAATCATATTCCATGGAAACTAACACCCAGTTCTATTAGGCACCAATATATTGGCCAAAAAAATCATGATTAAGGTAGGCCATGCCTCCAACTCCTTCACATACATGGCCAAATGCCTTATCCCTCCATCCATCTCTAAATATCCACTTCAACTCATACTCCTTATCGTGTCTGACTTGGACACGCAACCCCTTCAGCAGCACTTGAAAGATGCGATATACATCTTCCAATGTCACGGTCATCTTTCGTATTAGGAGCTAGAAGGTCCCCCTATTTGGATCCCATATCTCAACCAAAGTTGAGAGATACCCCTCATCCTCCCTCACCACCTCAATTTATGCTACTCTAACCAACCCCATATCCTCCAACTTATCCCATTGGGTCTTTTGCAAGGCCTTTCTAACCCCTGGTATAATGGGTGAGAATCAATGTTGAGCCTCCAAGATCATCAACTACAGCACAACATAATAGCAAATACATTAACATCACATTCACTACAAAAAAAAACATCGCATAAATTCAAACAAGAGTACCAAGGGCACTTACCTTAACCACCTATACCTCCATGCTTATTATCGCATCCACTTCCTCCATCACTATTGTTGCACTCCTTCACTCACTTCCTTTAGATGCTGCTTCTAGAACTCATGAATGCGAGAATGAATCTAAATTTACCCCTAAATACATTTTATAGCTATTTATGGCACACTCAAATGACCTAGGGCATCTATAGAGCACAATCAAATGCTCCTCTGCATCTGCCACATGGCAAACGCTCTCCCACATCTGTGCTTGATGCAGATGTTGGCTGACATCTGGATCTAGATTGTTTCAAAAAGACCAAAAGCAACTACAAAATATATCTCACACCTCATATCCAATCCATACATCCATCTTATCATTCCATTATGTTTTTTGAAGATACAAATCGATTTGGATGCTTCATTTTTGTTTGCACACAAATGTCATAAAAACCCAAAAATCACGTACAAAAGCCTCAAAACAGTCCAAAATTTTACAAAACTGCCACATTCATCATACTAGTCATTCATCACACCATTTCATCACATTTTGTGATAACATGGATTGATTTGGATCGTTAAATTTTTGGTTGCAATCAAAAATCATGAAATTATCCACAATTGCTGCAAAAACATTCCAAAGTAATTCCAAATTTCACAAAATCATCCAATTCACTCATCAATGCATCTCCATCTACATTTTACATCATACATTATTAGTCCACTTTGCCAACTATATTTATCATTGCATTTCCATTCAAATTTTTCCAATTTAACTCATAATTTTCAAGTGAACCTCGTATCTAGTGGTTTACTCTATTTAACTTGGCAATTGCAGTGATTGGCTATCCATGCAATTTGGTAGTATGGGTGAATCACCATAAGGACACTTGCTCATATCAGCATTCACCATCTTCTTGTTCAAAATAAAAATCTATTTGGTAGCTCATTTTTTTGAGTGAGACTATGCTAAGATTAATTTGCTCTAATTTTTCCAACAAGTCCTACACTATGTTATTCTCTTATCAAGTTCTCTCATTGAGCCTTGTAGTATGCATAATCATTGTCCCTTGAATAATAATATATGATGGATAAAATATTCCAACCATGGCATTCTATCTCCTATAGTAGGATTATTACATGTTGTCCAGGCTTATTTAAAATCCAAATCATCAACATAAAACTCTTTTATGGCATCAAAACTTGCAACTTCAGTCCTCATTATATTCATCAAAATATTTCTTCTACTTAAGGCATAGACTATCCTATTGTAAGTACCACTTCTATGATTAAAAAAATGAGTAAATTTGAAGATGCACCATCCATATCATCTTTGGTCTAGCTTACTTTGACTATAATGAATTGTAAAGCATGATGATCCATAAACAACATGTTGGTCACGAATCCGCATAAGTACAAAGTATTATCACTTGTGCGCCCTAGACCCGACCAATATTGAAAGGCCGAGGGAAAGATAAAATTCCTTCAAGCCGATCTCCAGAGAGGTCTAGCTCCCTTACTAATATAATTTGGTTTAAATATTAGGGTAACAGGAAAGAAATGAGAAATGATAGAAATATATGGAAATATGGCTGTAAGCCAAAAAAGTGTGATGGGGATAAACTAACAACAAGAAACCACATTCAAGTTTGAATTAGCATGAAATAGAAAAGTAAGCATAGGAACCACTCACAGTTTGCAGAGATAACATCCAAGACATATTTTAGTGTTCATTCCCTTACCAGAAGTAATTAAATTTAGATGCAAAATTTAAAAGTAGCTAATAAGGAATATAAACGTAAGTGGAAATGACAAGCAGGAAGTGATCAACCACAAGACTACTTAAGGAACCAAAAGCTGAATATCTTTCTATTGATGCAAAAAAATTAAAGTATTTTTTTATAGAATGTCTATCCTCCTTCATTACATCAAAATGCTTAGTATTTATAGAGGATTACGCCTCTTTCATTTAATGCACAATACGACAAAGTGTCGGTTGATCAAAAATCAACAACATCAATTCTCTCCTCGGCAACAACAACAAACCAATTAGCAAATGCATTGGAAAATGTCTATTGATTTCATCACATGGCATATCGAGGCTTCGAGAAAAATCATTGGTCTGATTTCAATATTTATGATGGCGCCTTGGAAATGCATACCCACCAAAGTGGATGGTGCTTTAAAAATGAATAAGATTACATCAAAGCCAAAGGAGCAATACTTAAATCCAACAATTTTTCAGCAGTGATCCTAGATATATCTATTGTATCACCACAAAAATAAATTTTACCAGCCTTAATAATTTCCCAAAGTGTCACGACCAGTTACCCTTGAACCCTATCAATGGGACATTAATTGGTCTTGTGATCAATTAATGCTCCACAGAAAGAGGTCATAGGCCCTAAGGAATTCTACAAAATTCCAATTTTATGAATTTTGAAAGGGTTTAGGAGGAAAATAATAAAAATATAATTAGGCATGTATAATGTTTAATGACTAGGATAATTACATCTAATTTATAAATTAAAATTCTAATTTTTATTGGACCAAATTAGGCACTAGTATTATTTAATACTAAAAGCCTATCTTATTTTCCCTCATGGCATAATCTGATTGGTAGAGAGAAAAGTGAGATTCTCTCCTCTATTTTTTAATTAGAGGTGTCTTGGAGGGATGTGAACCATAAGGGACACAAAACAAAAATAAGGACACTCACCTTATCTCTAGTGGACCCTTTTTCTACTTTTGGTTATACTATACAAGACATGATAAGTCATAATGGGTCCAAGGAATATTTTTAATATTATTATAATGTGGCCACTATTTGGCCCATGAGTGAAGAAGTGTCCTATAAATAGAGGACATTTTATGAAGAAAAGCTATCTAGGAAATCTGGGAGGACTAGGGAGTATGCTCTCCACCCTTGGGTGGATCAAAAACCAAAAGTCCTTTGAGAGATTACTATGGGTATTTGGACGAGAAAAATTATAAAGGCTTTTGTGGATAAAAGGATAAAGCAAAGGAGGAAGTATAGGAGAAGGTATTGGAAGGTAAATCCCGAGGAAAGATAAGTTGGATCTCTTCCTTTCTTCGCTATGCTTTATTTTTGACATAAATTAAAGTACCACAAGATCTTGTTTTATGTGGGAAGTTAAAAACTTAGCCTTGATATTTTAAATATGAAACTCATTAGTTTTGATTTGTGATAGGAGGATAATTAGCCCTATTCATTCTATTTCAGTGCACAAAGCCTCGTAATTAAACTAGTAAGTTTAACTTACTTTAAAAAATGGGGTAGAGATTTATTATTTTAAGCTTTGTTATGGTTTTTCTACGAGAAATATTCAATATAACGCTCTCGACGAGAGTCGATCCCATGACCTCGTGTGGGAGAGCTCATAGCTTGGGGCCTGCATCCAACTGCACTACAGGGTTGGACGAGGCTAAGAAGGAGTGGGTACAATAAAACCCGAATTGAAAACAAGATTTATTTTTAGCTCAAGTTTATGAGATAAAAATAAAATCACAATGGGTTATTCCATTGGTTGTAGTATAGCGTTGTTGTTTCTAGTAGCATTGACCTTGGTAATTTTATTCCACCTTCATACTTTTTCATAAATTCTATTAAAGACTTGTAACTAGAATGCTAGCTCTGTGCCTACGCGACTTATAAAAGTTTCATCTACGAAAGCTAACCATGGCTATCCAAAGAGAATCGTTTCTCTACGAAACATGTCATGGACTCTAAGAGGGACCAAAATTGTTACTCGCCTCTATTAGGTTGGATTTGTCTAGCAAAAACTTTTCCCTATTTCAGATCGAAATTGTCAGTGACAACTATGTATTACAATGAGGTTTAACAACAAAATGGGAAATTCTTTCCCTGAGCTATTAGATTCCTAATAAACGATCGAAGGGGATATTATTTTGTGACAACCTAGAAATAGCTTAGTCTGATTTTGGGTTTCCTTATTGTTTTATGAGATTTATGGCAATTTCATTGATCGCAGTCCCGCGTAATTACCCTTGTCGTAGAATGCCTAAGATGCAAACTCTAATTTGTGCACCATCCAAGGTTAAATTTTTGTGGTACCTTCAACTCGACAACTAAATTGTAGTCCTGTGGTTATTTTAGGGATCGAATTGACGAGCATTGTCTTGTCATCACTTATGCATTGCAGAGAAGAACCAGGGGATGAGTCCCACTGAGCCTATATCATCCTTCTACATTGGTCACTGTAAGCAGGATAAAGGAGACTTAATCAGAGTTTTGTCGAAGTATACCTCAATGCATCAACTATTTATTCCAACAAGATCGACTAAGAAAAAAAAAAATATATATATATATATATATAGCATGCACTAGATACCATTAGAGAATAGAGGTCCCAAGTTATTTCCATTCTACTATGCTACGTGGAATGTCTATTTCACGAAGGGTAGGTTTTACCAAATCGACATGTTTGTTTCTAAATGAGAAGTGTGAATGTTCCACATTCATCGTATGGGAAGGTGGAAGATATTTTTAAGGACGGGGACTTCCTTAGGTATTGATCACCTCTTAGTGGTCATAGTGACCATAAAGCGGAGAGCACTGGTGAGTGGTTCTTTGTCCACATAAAGGTAGTCCATCGAATCGTGATGCCTAAAAAGTGCTTGTGGAAGGAGCCAATTTGTGAGGATAGTGACTTATAGACATTATGGTTTAGCTCCACTTGCTTGATATAAAGGTTGAAATCTATATTTCCTTTGTAAAAGACTTCAAGTTATTGGAATGGTATTAAGGTTAAACCTTCTTGATACTATAAGGATTATATCCTGTCATGATAATAATCTTACTTGCTATCCCAAATATTGGTTTGGGTATTATTACCCTATTCTATATGATGGTATGATGTTGTAGCTAGTATATATAAAAGAATTAACATGGTACTATACTTAAGGTTGAAAGAAAACCACCAAGGAATAGAGGGATTGTTATGGCTTGAATTCTAAAGGTTTGATTACCTTAGGAAATTCTTATAAGTGTTTATTTTAAAGGAAACTAGATTATTAAATATGGGTTTAAAGGATTTATAAGTACATATCATGTAAGCATACATGATAATGGGGTTCATGAACTAAAGGTATGGGACTTTAATTCATGAACAAGAAATTGGTTGATAAATCGATTGAAAGGAATGTATTTAGAATTCAATCTTGAGGGAATTTACGAAATTTCCTCTAAAGTCGATGAGGCATCTCCAAAATATGATTCCAATGATTTTCATAAACAAGGTAGATATTAAAATGTCTTAGAGAGAGGAATTTATAGATTCTCTATTTGCACCATGGACTATAAAGGAATTAGATATTCCATAATGGCATTATGAATTATTTTAAGGAAAATATGGGTTTCGTATTGGTATTAGAAATACCATAGTATTATATTGATGACTTAGAGAAAGGAATTGGAAAATTCCTTAATTGCATCATGAACTTGACATGGGACTGTTGTATTCCTTGACTTGTAATTGATTAAAAGGGATCTGTAGATGCCCTTCTATATTTGTAATTTTGTCACCTTAAGTTTATGAATATGAGGAAGATACATATTTTGGAGGTTGGGTTTATTCCCCATGAGGGTTCCTAGGATAAACAATGTGTCAATAATTTATGGTTTGCTTTATTATTTCTTGTGGATGTTGCATTTATTTCCAAAATGAAAATGATATAAGTTAATGAGATGTTAGATGCTTTGATGAAATGTTATGCATATCTTCGATTATGAAAATGTGTTCATTTGGTAAACATGATGTAAAGGATGTATGCTTTCTTAAATGTATTGACGAATTAATGGGATTTGATTATGTCATTTACTTTCTATAATGTTGTGGGATAACTATTTATGAATGATGTACCTTTCAACATATAGCATTGATTATATTCATGTTGGTTATTTCATGTAGATTCCAAGAACTCTTATGTAACAGAAGTTAATTCTTAAGGGGATAACTGGATTTATGTTGATCTAAACATTACACAAACATTCTTGGATGGAATAACCTGAAACAATATGATTACAAATTATGGATAATCCGAGTAGGAACTCGGAGTGGGTGAAACCCACGAAAAGGCAAACAAGACTTGAGTTGTGGACCAAATGCAACCTTACATTCTGAGTTGAAAAATAAATTCATGAACCTGAGGCATATTGACTAAATAATACCCTTTTGTAATCACTTAATTGTCTCATGTGTTAAACATAAGGGATGCCTAAAATAAGGGTGGTCAAATAAGCATTGATATGTTTCAAGCAGTATAGTCATGCTTAAGGGGACATTCCAAGGATTATGTAAGTGATTTTATTATCTTAGTGACCCCATCGAGAAGATGTGGGTGGGATCTAAGATTCATGATTAACCATTGTTGAGGTTATATCATGTAATATGGGTTTCCATATTCAAGGTATTCACCTACATACTGATCTTGGTGGATAGTATGTTTATTGGTGATTTCCCCTTTATGAGGGATGAAACCTAACGCTTTGGCCAACGTTCTCATATCCGAGTGGTATGAGGGTTTCGTAGAAGCTGATCACTTCTACTCAAGAGTGACTCTGATCAAGTCTTAATATCTCTTGAAGCTATTTGCCTTGATAACTTACAATCCGAATGGAATGGTTCTACCTTAGATCATGATTATGTCCCTTGCCTCATGAAAGATATATGAATTAAAAAAAATTGAGTGGTTGAGTAGTGACAACTGGGGTTGTTACAGTTGGTATCAGAGCCTAGGCTAACTAATAGATTCTAGTTAGATCTAGGTTAGCAAAATATTTGGGCATGAAACAAAACATGAGAAAAACTCAAAATATAAATTCCACAACTCTAAACAATGCACACTTGGTAAGGACAAGGTCAATGCTTGAGATTATGATGTCTGAGTTCCTATCCCCCATGAGTAGATCCATAGTCATTCGAAAGTGGAAGAGCTAAGTGAACCCTCCTGCATGGGTTTTAAGCGGTGTACCTTAGACTCTTTTGGGAAATTACTCGACATCTATATCTTTTGACTTACTTACTCCTTATTTTCAAGTGTGTATGAGTCAAAGGTTCAGATTTACTAAGGGTTCACTTGAACTATAATTTTCAAACCAATTTGGACAACTTAAATGACTATAGTCATGAATAGAAGTGAAACCTTAGGATATGCAAACATAAATTAAACCATGCAAGTTAGTTGAAAACTAACTAGTGGAAGTTTAAGATCAAAATTTAAACAAAACAATGTTTTCTTTATTTTCATTTTTTATCAATGTTACAATACACTCTGGAATTTTCCAATCAGAGGTTATGGTGTAATGGTGGAAGAAGTCACCCGACAACACCAAAACCTGAAACTTCGATATGTTGGAGGAGAACAAGGATGGTGAAACCTCACATCTAAGTATGTAAATCCTCCAAATCTCACCAGACTCATCTCTGACATGAGTATTAGGGAACTCCACCAAGTAAGCCCTGGAATCCCAAGTGTCACCACCACATGTAGCTTCGCCAACCTCCCTAAGTATCCCGACTCCTCAAAAAAGTATGCACCCGACCACCCGGGTGGTGGTTGAAAGAAATAATGGGTGCTAAGCTATTTAAAAATGGGAACTGACCACTATGCCATGCATGTGGTATTAAACTTATAAGAAAACTAGAGTGTAGTTTTGCAATAGTTGTTTGAAGTGCAGAAAACTACGTATATGAAACCGATGTAAACCAAATACCGAAGATAGAAGTAAGATGATACGAGATTAACTGTAATTCTACCATATGATAATAAAGTCAATATGGGTACACTTTACAGTAATATCATCGTGCGATAGACGCGTTTTGCCAACAGAGTAATAAGGTACAAAATCATCTATTGGAGTCATTGAAGGGTCGATGATGGGATGTTATACAAATTAAGGGAAGGACACGTGTGTTATGATGATGTGTTCTATGCACATCAAAAGAATATTACTCCCTTGGGAATTGGAGAAGAACCCAATAACTCAATTTGATTGATCTACGAATCTACGAAAATAAATGGACCTTGAAATACTATCCAGCAAATGAAATCAAGGTAAAACTCCAACATCGTAGAATGGATAAAATGGTGTAGATTTTATCCCAATTTCAGATACAAAAATAACCTAATCACTATTCATGGTAGTGAATATCATACTGCTCATATTAGGGTTTACCCTATTAGTACTAATGATCTCAGGAACGAACATCATAGTGTGTCTCGTAATTATCTTATTCCTGCTAGCCGATCTGTTGGTACATACTCTTTGAGTTATGGCTTCTAAAAATGTCAGAACCGACAGTGGCAATCCTACAGAAACATCAAAAATTCGACCATTAAATATCATCAGGGTATGATATCCTTTGAAGATGATCTTTCAAAATGCTAGGGATAGGCTGGATGCGAGCGACTGGCAATGGTTGAAAGAAGTAGGATTTGAAGGAGCGACTCGACTAGAGCCAATACATGTAGATAGATGCTATATGTTTGCCCTAGTAGAAATATGGGATCCCAATAGAGGGACATTCCAATTACCCACTGGAGAAATGACTATTATGTTGGAAGACGTATACAGGATATATCGGATATCGGTAGAAGGTCACACAGTAACCATTGCCAATGAAGCAGAAATGGGGTATATTCTGGAAAGAGTGTTCGGAGTAGAATGGAGAAGTGTGAACATCGATAAGGGGCGTATAGAACATGAACATCACTATGTGCAGGGTAGACTGACATATAAGCATGTGGTTATAATGGAACTCTTATCAGGTGTCATTTTTCCCAAATCAAGAAGTGCACAATTTCCTTAGAATTTAATGGGAATCATGCAGGATATAGTTGAAGAGTCAGTGGTGTATGCATGGGCACCAATATTATTGGCCCAAACCTATAGATAATTGTTTGACTTAAGAACAACGATGAAAACTGGATTGAACTGTAGCACCTTGCTACAAGTCTGGGCATGGGAGCACATAGTGGTAGCAAGACCCCAAGGGCTACCTTATGATGCACATAAATTTATGGGGCCAGAGATGCCTTATGCATTAAGGTGGCAACAGAAAAAGGAGTGGTCTAACCATAGACCACTTGAAGGCAATAGAGAGTGATTTCGCTCTATTTGGGAGAATCTGCACTCCTATGACATTATTTGGAGACCTTGGAGAGAGGGCCCAGTTTGGGCAGAAGATGGTTTACAACTCGCTCATGTGAGATGAGAAAGATGGATGATCGGATGTACAAGTATGCAATACAAGTATTTTCAATATACTCGAGTATTGTGATAGTTTGGTATTATACAATGGATACCAGACCCATCCATGGTTTATACGAGAAAGGGGCGAACAGTCGTGATACCTCCACCAATGGAACCACTAGCTTTAGAGCTTGATGAGGCTATATGGACACTAGAGGAGGATGATGTGGGCACAACCCTTGACTATGATATTTGGTGGGCCACGTAGCGACAATGCCAAGGGGAAGATTCTAGTGAGGAAAACAATAGTAGAGAAACAGCTAAGGTTGTAGAGGAGGAGCACTCATCTAGAAAGAGAGATGAGGAAGAATCTTCCAAAATATGTGTATGCCAATGGTTGGATACAGGAGCTGGACCATCCAACATAGGAGAAGATGAACCTGTGAGAAAAGTGCAACATGAAGTGGAGGTGTTGAAGAAGCAAATTCGACTGTTAGAGACCCAATAGTTGAAGTTAGTAGACAAATGGGCACAACAAAGGTTTAAGTTGGATACTGAGAGAGAAGCTGCCATCTCAGAGCGAGAGAGGTTTCGATTAGAGTTAACACAAATGCACTACTGGAGAGATACAGTAGTGACAGCCTTGCAAGCAGAAAATGCACAATTATGCCATGCAAGGGATATCTACAGAGCTGCATTCTTGACTTCTTGTATGGATGCACTCATAAGCCATGGTTTACTTCTTCCATCACAACCAATGGTTGAGGTACAACGTGAACATGGAAGTGCAACTCGAGCTACTTCTCAAGCAGTTTCTCCAACAATTTCTCAAACTGGAAATGTAGGTGTAGATTCGACTACTGAAAGATCCGAGGAACAACAACCTTGAGATCTAAAGCCACTACTCTAGGGACTATATGTATATTAGTATGCCAAGGGAGTTGGAAAATTGTAATTAGAAATCATTTGAATTATATACTTCCATTGTAGAAATGAGATACTGTGTGAACTTAACTAGTTTAAAGTCTTAATTGTAAAACTTAGAGTAGCTTATGAATATTTATGATTTTGTTTATATTCCTAAAGTAAATTTATTTAATTAAAAGAACACTAAATGAATTTGAATAATGGATTGGTGTCCATTCTTGGAGAAGGTATGGGACTTCTCCATGATGATATAAACTAGGAGACATCTGGGTGGATGCTCTGGTGATTGGCAAAAATTTTCCAAAATGCATATTAGGATATATGTGAATATCCTAAATTGAGATTCTGAAATTATGATGTGTCTTTGTTGACACTTAATTTTATCAAGTTAACTCATGTTAAGGGTTAAAAAATTATATTGTGATACTCCTTGGTGGGATTTTTGATAAAATTACTAAGACTCTTTATGTCTAATATAGTACAAAAGCATAATTTCATGATATCTCTGTAACATCATTTTGCAAATTCTAATATTACAGTTCTCTAGATTCATTGTTTGTGCAATATGAGATGAATTGAAACTATAATTTTGTGATGATATTGTGTATTGATGATGCTTTCAATACTTGTTGTTATGCAAAATGGATGTTATATTGTTTATAAGGACATGGTACTGCTAATATTTTACACTTTTGTAGGTCCAAGTGCTCTCATGGATGGAAGATGTAGCTTGCCATCAAGATTGAGGTGTTGGATGAAAGAAGAATCTGATGATTCAGATTGTAAAACAGTAGGATAAATACTAGCTTTTGCTAGACAAATGTGTTTTTGTAAGGTAATTGTTCAAACACAGAGGATTGTGTTTAATCTAAGGGGGTGTATGTCATTGTAACAACCCTCCTAAATATGGATCTTGTCTTTATCTATTTTTCTACAAGAACATGGTACTGCTAATCAATCTATGGATGCAAGAATGGATGCACCTGCTGGCGAGGAGCATCACAAAAGCATTAGTATCTTCCTCGATCTATGAGCAATGGGTATCCGAGGAAAGGTAAGTTTGGGATATGATGAGCGGCAGAGTTTTTGCCTATGTTAGGGCATTAAATATCTATTGGCAATCCTTCCGCCAGCGGTCCATGTAGATTTCATCTACATAGCTGCATTCTAGGATTCTGTGTTTGATTTGAAAAATTTCTATCATGTTTAAATAGTTCAAAAAAATAAAATATAAATATGCATATAGGAGACCACAATAATAATAATAAAAATGAATAATAACAATAAACATAATAATAAATAATAATTATAATTTATAATATAAATGATATATATATAAGAAAACAAAGGGCATCATATGATAAGGCCCTAGGAAATATGAGGTTAACATATACTCTAAGTTGGTGGACAAAATAGAATCGTTACACATGGCAAAGTGGGAGGCGTGCGTATTACAAGTGGAACCCCCCTTAATCGTCTTTGTCCTTTATTTAAAGAGAGGTAACCTTGTGTTATGGGGGTGAAGGGAGATAGAGGGTGCAAGACCCAGTAGGAATATTGGAAGAGTAGGGCGGATACCATCTCCAAGTCTGGTCGAATCCTTCTATAAAGTAACTTTAAAATATAAACATAAGAGAATTTAAAATAATGGATACTGCATTAAACAAAAATGGGGAATTTAATTGGAACGAAGCATGAGAATGGTTTATGAAATCTCCTCTGTAATGGACTGTGTTTTCGCTGGCAATAAGACTATGGCTAAATTTATTGTTATGGAAATTCATCTGTGATTAATTGTTTGGTTCTGGGTTATCCAATAAGGAAACTTTTGTTGGGATGCATTTGCCTTCTTCTGTAACCCTAATAGTACAATCCCTTATGTTGTAAGTTTTATTGGCTTCCAATTATTCTACTGCACATGCTTATGTCATATTTGTGTAAGTTTATTGTGTGGTTGTGGGTGCATTTTATGAATGATTAACTAAGAATTACCTCCTATGTAACTTATGGTTGTACACACATTTCTTGCAACCCCAACTTTCTTGCAATTTGTGGGTGCCACGGGTGAGAGTGGCACTGAGCGATGAAATGGGGAATTGGAAAACTCTGGTATTAATCCCATATTCTAGTATAATGTGTTTTGGATGGGAAAATTTGGTATTGCTTCCATATGCATCTTATTTTTCTTGGAATGCGTCTTTGTGTATGATACAAATTTTTGTCTGCATGGACTTTGGGTGTGTATGCATATAGGGTAGCATGCATTCATGGTAGTTGGCTGCTCTGATCCCTTGGTTTTGAAATTTTATTCCCTAAAACCCTCACCCTAGTTGATGAAGGTGGACTCCGATAGCAGAAGTAGACGCTCAACTATTTTACTACCATGGCCATTAAGCTCATGATATGCACTCACCATGCCAGATATATTTGGATGAAGAATATCTTTTAATGATTGATTAAGGCCAGTATATGAATGGTTGTGTTCCAATATCTTCTGGTTGTTATCTTAAGAACCGCTAGAGGCTTTGTTACAAATGAAATCTGATATCTGTTGTATTTCTATAGTTGATGATATGGTTCCCATTTATGTAATTTAAGGACCATTTGGTGTTGTATTCATGCATAACTATTGTAGGGTTGTCGTTGAGCAATTTTGTTATCTTATGTTTGAATTAAGAAGGTTGTTTTGATATCTAATTAATTACTCCTGAAGCTATACACTGTGTATATGGTTATGTTGTTATATATTCTGTACCTTTTGTTATTAAATTGTATTTTTTTTGGCTCTTGGTAAGTGGAGTACCAGGTGTATGGAGACATTACCTTCATTGTCACTCAATTAAATTTTTGTAGCATCATTTCCATGGTTATTAATCTGGCCTTGCTCTTGTAAGATTAAAAACTTAAGAGTAAACCTTGTCAGTACTCTTGGTTCAAATTGTAGAAAGCAAAAATTAGTATTCAAAAGTAAATATTGTCAAGTAGTTTTCATATCCCTAATTTGTCCATAGCGATAAGACTGACTCTCAAAAAAATTATAGGTTTATACCTTTGGGATATTATGGTCTTATTTCGTGTATTAAAACTGGAGTGAGTCTGCGATTAAATCCGACCAAGAAGTATACAAAATATTAATGTTTAAAAACCTAAGTTTGCTTTTTCGAGTCTCAATTTTACGAAGTGGTATTTGATTAAATTGATGAAGCCTTCTATTACGCTCTTGTTGAATTATATTTGCTTTATAGATAACACCTATGGCTACTCATTAAAACCTTAGATTAATTCAGTATTATGTTTTAATTGACCTTCAAGGAAAGAATGGACAGTATACTGTATATGTTTTGAATTCTGAACCATAGACGTTATTTGGTTATGATCCAAATCCCTTGGCAATGATTAGGAAAAGCATTCCATTGTGACAGCCACCCAATTCGTTCCTCGTGAGTCCACATTGATTGAAAGCTTTCTAGTAGGGTTGTGTGCCAATTGGATTCTTAAGTATTCCCAAGGTGCAGTATTATTTGTAATCCATAGTTTCTTGTGTCTTGAAACCACCTCGATTTGGGAACAACCTTAGGTGTCATTATGGGTCACTGAATTGCATTGATTTTTGAATTATGTGAAATGTCTTGTTTGGTGTGGCTAATCAATTGTATCATCAACCAAAGTGGGTGCTCAAACTAAGCATTAAATTTATGATTTTTTTTAGATTACCATCCTTAATAAAATTTGTCGTGTCCAGCTTGACCATGAGTTCTTATGAAATCTGGGATCACATCATTCCCTAGATAATCGTGACCTAACACCTTAGCTTAGATTCATTACGTAATAATATTTTGATTAAAATCGGGGATGACATGTTGTTGAGCAAGGTGCAGCGACAGTATTGTCATTGTTGTCAACACAGTCAGATAGATCGATTGATACAGTGGATAGGAGTTCAGAGGTTACTCAGAGTATGTACAGGTGATGTTAAATGCTTATGAGGATGTTTTTGATGTATGGGTGAAGTTGTTACAGGTTGTCCAAGAAGACCGAAGTGGCCCATATCCAAAAGAGAAGAGAAAAAGCAAAGAGGAAAAAGTGTCGCGATATCGCGACATGTTGCATTTTCATGGCCAAAAGAGAAGAGAAAATGCAAGGAGAAAAAGTGTCGTGATATCGTGACATGTTGCATTTTCATGGCCAAAAGAGAAGAGAAAATGCAAGGAGAAAAAGTGTCGCGATATCGCGACATGTTGCATTTTCGCGGGCCAAAGCGAAGAGAAAATGCAAGGAGAAAAAGTGTCGCGATATCGTGACATGTTGCATTTTCGTGGGCCAAAGCTAAGAGAAAGAGCAAGGAGAAAAAGTGTCGCGATATCGCGACATGTTGTATTTTCACGGGCCAAAGCAAAGAGAAAGAGCAAGGAGAAAAAGTGTCACGATATCGCGACATGTTGTATTTTCGCGGGCCAAAGCAAAGAGAAAGAGCAAGGAGAAAAAGTGTCGCGATATCGCGACATGTTGTATTTTCATGGCCAAAGCAAAGAGAAAGAGCAAGGAGAAAAAGTGTCGCGATATCGCGACATGTCGCATTTTCGTGACTCAAAAGGGCAAGAAGGCAGAGAAAGAAAAAGTGTCACGATATCGCGACATGTCGCATTTTCGTGACTCAAAAGAGCAGGCAGAGAGAGAAAGAAAAAGTGTCACGATATCGCGACATGTCGCATTTTCGTGACTCAAAAGTAGGCAGGCAAAGAAAGAAAAAGTGTCATGATATCACGACATGTCGCATTTTCATGACTCAAAAGGGCAAGCAAGCAGAGAAACAAAAGTGTCGCGATATCATGACATGTCGCATTTTCATGACTCAAAAAGGGCAGGTAGGCAGAGAAACAAAAGTGTCACGATATCACGACATGTCGCATTTTCACGACTCAAAAAGGCAGAAAAAAGTGTCCATATCGCATGAACACCAGGATGGTAAAATGAAACCGCATAGTGACGTGGACCCATAAGGAATATTTAATGATTTGAAATCATTTAAGATGGACATGGAAAGAAACGGATGCATGCCCATGTGGAGAAAATGAACAGTCAAAGAAGGAGAAAATGAACAATCGTCAAAATAGAAACAAAAATATTTTTTGAAAACCAAAACACATGCATGCACAAAGGAGAAAACGAACAGTCATGACCGAGAAGACGAACAGTCATGGTAGGAGAATATGGTGTCAATTCTTTGCATGTAACGTGTTTGACGAAATGCCTACTCTATATATACAAAAGGAGTTACATAAAGAAGGCGTTACAATTGACAAGTGGCGTATGAGAAATGAAAGGAGTTACAACTGGAGTTACAAAGAGAAAGGATGGTTATAAAAGGAGTGTTGCTTGGAGAATTTTATGTGGGGATTTTATCTTGTGAAGAGAGTGAGAGGAGAGCGAGAGGAGAGAGCGAGCGAGAAGGGTGTGTGTTGTGTGAATTATGGGAGATGTTGAGTAAGCAATAGACCAGTCAAGGTCTTGTAAAAGTGAAGGCATTTATATGTCAATCTTCTAGTTTCAAAATTGAAGTCCAAGTTGGTGCTTGGCATCAGGGGTTGGTGCTCCTTCTAGTTGGTGCTGGTAAATCAGGGGTTGGTGCTCCTTTGTTGGTGCAGATAAATCAGGGTTGGTGCTCCTTCCATTGGTCTGTAAATCAGGGGTTGGTGCTCCTTTTATTTGTGCGATAAATCATGGGTTGGTGCTCCTTTATTTTGGTGCAGATAAATTAGGGGTTGGTGCTCCTTCTAGTTGGTGTTGGTAAATCAGGGGTTGGTGCTCCTTTCTGTTGGTGCAGATAAATTAGGGGTTGGTGCTCCTTTCTGTTAGTGCAGATAAATTAGGGGTTGGTGCTCCTTCCAGTGGGTGTTGGTAAATTGATTGTAAAGTTGTTGCTTTGCAAAGGCTGGATTTGGATGGGAGTCCAAACAGTCAATTTTTGAGGAGTAGCCAAATCGGTGAACCTCGATACATCTTGTGTTGTGTGATGCTCTCTTGTTATATTTGCTTTATTTGGTTTTAAGTTTTCATTGTTTTGGCTTTAAGAGTTGAAGATTTAAGTTTTAAAGAGCTACACTGATTCACCCCCCCTCTCAGTGTCATTGTGAGACTAACAATTGGTATCAGAGCCAGTTTCCCTTGTCAGGCTAAATCAGCTAGGGTTGATCTTGGATTAGTATGCAATGGGTAAGAAGAATAGATCCTCCTCCAATAAGGCATCTCAGTCAATTTTAGTTCCTGTGGAAGAGAAAATTGAACTAGAAAAGATAGAAGGAGTGAATTCTGAAGTATGTGATGAAAACCTTGAGGTTGAAGTAGATCTAGAAGGTGAGTTGATCGCTGCACTTGAAGAGTTGGGTATAGAAAGGAAAAAGAACAAAAGACTATCCAAGAAGTTGGAAGAATATGGGGATAATATTGAAGATCTCTTCTTACAAATTCATAAAGCCAAGAAAATAGAAGAAGCCTTGAAGTCACACCTGGATGATAAAGGCGATGTATGTAGCAAACGTGAAGAGGAATCTAACAAAGTTATTAGTGATCTAAAGCTGCAAGTAGAAGAGTCCAAAAGGATTGAAGAAACTCTCAAGTCACAGATCAATGAGAAAGAGATTGTTTGCTGCAAACAAGAAGAGGAGATTGTTTTATTGAGGAAACAACTAGAAGAGGCCAATACAAATCTCAAATTTGAGAAGAGCACAGAGTTGCTAGATAAAATGATAAGGCAACAAAGAAGCCCCATGTGTAAGCTTGGTCTTGGATATGAAGCTGAACAACCTTCATCTTCTAAATCTATAGAGAAGAAGAAGTCCACTATTGAAGGATCAAAGCAAGAAAAGTTTGAAGCTGAATCTTCAAAAGGAAGAAAATCTCAAAGGAGATCTACAACAAAGCAACCACAACAAAAGAGGTTCTATCACTCTCACTTTATTCATAATAATGCTTTTAATGGCTATTGTTTTAGATGCAACCATTATGGTCACAAGGCAATTTATTGTGGATTGAATAATAGATCAAAGAGTTATCGCTGGTAGAAATACATCTTTATTCGATTGAACACCATGTGCAATGTTTTAAATGTAATGGTCATGGGCACATAGCAAGGTCTTGTCCAAGAACTTTTGTATCTAATCTAAGGCAAGACAGTAGATTTCATCAGACACAAAGAATGCAACACAGACAGGGAAGAAATCATGTGCATCAAAGAAAGGAAAATAATCATCCATCAAGGATGCACAAGAGACAACCACCCAGTAGAAATGTTTTTTCACCTTTGATGGATTATGCAGTAGAATGTTATAAGCTGTCATAATTTTGGGCACATTGCAAGAAATTGTCGAAGTACATTTGCATCAAATCAATTTCAGGGAAGAAAATTTCAACCAAATGGAATGAGACAAAATAGAAAATTTCTCGAAAAACATGCACAAGCTACTGAAAAAGAAAAGTCAAAACAAGAGCCCAAAACTGTAATCAAACCAGAGTGGAGAAAGAAAGAAGAAAGGAAATCGTGTCTCCTTGGACTGAAGGAGACTACTCCTCTATTGCACTAAGCAACTCCAGGTAGCACATCCTCAGGGGGAGCAATCTTAAAGTTTTATTTTAATGCTCCTATGTATTTGTTTGGTTATCTGAGGATGAAAGGCAAGTAGTCAGGGGGAGTTGTCGTATAGTTGTCAAAGTGTGTTTCGGTTCATGTAGTTGTTTGTGGAGGTACCATGAAGGGTGGTGATTAAATTGAGAGTTGTCACCATTGGTAGTATTGCTATATGTCGATATTGTACTTTTGATGGTTCTTACTACCATTGCTCAAAGTTATGGATTATAACAGTCTAATATTTGTTTAGTGAAGAGATGCTAAAAAGTTCACAATGGAGGATTGTAAGCGATTAGCACTCCCATGATGATAGGTTGCAAGTTGAGCAAGGATGTGTAGATGATAGAAAGAGTACCAGTGGAGGTGCATTCTATCTTGGAGACAGGTTGGTCACGTGGCACAGTAAGAAACAAGAGTCAGTCTCCTTATCCACAGCAGAGGCAGAATATATTGCAACGACAACGTGTTGTACGCAGGAGAAAGTTGTGGAAGGTGAGGTTAAGTTGGATTTTGTTCCAACAACAGAGCAAGTAGTGGATATCTTCACAAAACCGTTGCCCAAGGAAGTCTTTGAGTACCTTCACAATAAATTGGGAGTGGTCATGCTTCCCAAGAATTGACTAGCTATCGAGACCACATTCTCAAGGGGAGCATTTGTGTATTTGTTTATCTTTTTGCTCATGTTTGTGATTTTTGCTAAGTGTAATAATTTTTGCTCGAGAATGTTGTGCATGGACTCGGGGGAGTTTACAATAGCCCTTTGATATTGTTGTCAAAGGGGGAGAAGAGTTACAGGAAATTGCACGTGTGTTGCCAACAATTCCAAAGGGGGAGATTGTTGAGCAAGGTGCAGCGACAGTATTGTCATTGTTGTCAACACAGTCAGATAGATCGGTTGATACAGTGGACAGGAGTTCAGAGGTTATTCAGAGTATGTACAATGATGTTAAATGCTTATGAGGATGTTTTTGATGTATGGGTGAAGTTGTTACAGGTTGTCCAAGAAGACCGAAGTGGCCCATATGCAAAAGAGAAGCGAAAAAGCAAAGAGGAAAAAGTGTCGCGATATCGCGACATGTTGCATTTTCATGGCCAAAAGAGAAGAGAAAATGCAAGGAGAAAAAGTGTCGCGATATCGTGACATGTTGCATTTTCGTGGCCAAAGAGAAGAGAAAATGCAAGGAGAAAAAGTGTCGCGATATCGCGACATGTTGCATTTTCGGTCCAAAGAAAGAGAAAATGCAAGGAGAAAAAGTGTCGCGATATCGCGACATGTTGTATTTTTACGGGCCAAAGCAAAGAGAAAGAGCAAGGAGAAAAAGTGTCACGATATCGCGACATGTATTTTCGTGGCCAAAGCAAAGAGAAAGAAGGAGAAAAAGTGTCACGATATCGCGACATGTTGCATTTTCGTGGTCAAAGCAAAGAGAAAGAGCAAGGAGAAAAAGTGTCGCGATATCGCGACATTGTATTTTGTGATCAAAAGAGAAAGAGAGAAAAAAAGTGTCGCGATATCGCGACATGTCGTATTTTCACTCAAAGAAGAGAAGAGAAAGAAAAGTGTCGCGATATCGTGACATGTCACTTTCATGACTTAAAAAAGGGAAGGTAGGCAGAGAAAGAAAAAGTGTCGCGATATCGCGACATGTCGCATTTTCGTGACTCAAAAGGGAGAGGAGAGAAACAAAAGTGTCACGATATCGTGACATGTCGCATTTTCGTGACTCAAAATTGCTGGCAAGCAGAGTAACAAAAGTGTCATGATATCGCGACATGTCGCATTTTTCACGACTCAAAAGGGAGAGAGAGAACAAAAGTGTCACGATATCATGACATGTCGCATTTTCACGACTCAAAAAGAGCAGAGAGAAACAAAAGTGTCACGATATCACGACATTAGAAAGACCAGGATGGTGAAAGCGAAACTCATAGTGACGTGGACCCATAAGGAATATTTAATGATTTGAAATCATTTAAGATGGTCATTACACATGGAAAGAAATGGACGCATGCCCATGTGGAGAAAATGAACAGTCATCAAAATAGAAATGAAAAGCTTTTGAAAACCAAAACGCATGCATGCACAAAGGAGAAAACGAACAGTCATGACCGAGAAGACGAACAATCATGGTAGGAGAATATGGTGTCAATTCTTTGCATGTAACGTGTTTGACGAAATGCCTACTCTATATATACAAAAGGAGTTACATAAAGAAGGAGTTACAATTGACAAGTGGCGTATGAGAATATGAAAGGAGTTACAACTGGAGTTACAAAGAGAAAGGATGGTTATAAAAGGAGTGTTGCTTGGAGAATTTATGTGGGGATTTTATCTCATGAAGAGAGTGAGAGGTGCGCGAGAGGCGAGCGAGAAGGGTGTGTGTTGTGTGAATAGTGGGCGATGTTGAGTAAGCAATAGACCAGTCAGGGTCTTGTAAAAGTGAAGGCATTTATATGTCAATCTTCTAGTTTCAAAATTGAAGTCCAAGTTGGTGCTTGGCATCAGGGGTTGGTGCTCCTTCTAGTTGGTGCTGGTAAATCAGGGGTTGGTGCTCCTTTCTATTGGTGCAGATAAATCAGGGGTTGGTGCTCCTTCCAGTTGGTGCTGTAAATCAGGGGTTGGTGCTCCTTTCTATTGGTGCAGATAAATCAGGGGTTGGTGCTCCTTTCTATTGGTGTAGATAAATAGGGTTGGTGCTCCTTCCATTGGTGTAAATCGGGTTGGTGCTCCTTTCGTGCAGATAAATCAGGGGTTGGTGCTCCTTTCTGTTGGTGCGGATAAATCGGGGTTGGTGCTCCTTCCAGTGGGTGTTGGTAAATTGATTGTAAAGTTGTTGCTTTGCAAAGGCTGGATTTGGATGGGAGTCCAAACAATCATTTTTGAGGAGTAGCCAAATCGGTGAACCTCGGTACATCTTGTGTTGTGTGATGCTCTCTTGTTATATTTGCTTTATTTGGTTTTAAGTTTTCATTGTTTTGGCTTTAAGAGTTGAAGATTTAAGTTTTAAAGAGCTACACTGATTCACCCCCCTCTCAGTGTCATTGTGAGACTAACAATTGGTATCAGAGCCAGTTTCCCTTGTCAGGCTAAATCAGCTAGGGTTGATCTTGGATTAGTACGCAATGGGTAAGAAGAATAGATCCTCCTCCAATAAGGCATCTCAATCAGTTTTAGTTCCTGTGGAAGAGAAAATTGAACTAGAAAAGATAGGAGTGAATTCTGAAGTATGTGATGAAAACCTTGAGGTTGAAGTAGATCTAGAAGGTGAGTTGATCACTGCACTTGAAGAGTTGGATATAGAAAGGAAAAAGAACAAAATACTGTCCAAGAAGTTGGAAGAATATGGGGATAATATTGAAGATCTCTTCTTACAAATTCATAAAGCCAAGAAAATAGAAGAAGCCTTGAAGTCACACCTGGATGATAAAGTCGATGTATGTAGCAAACGTGAAGAGGAATCTAACAAAGTTATTAGTGATCTAAAGCTGCAAGTAGAAGAGTCCAAAAGGATTGAAGAAACTCTCAAGTCACAGATCAATGAGAAAGAGATTGTTTGCTGCAAACAAGAAGAGGAGATTGTTTTATTGAGGAAACAACTAGAAGAGGCCAATACAAATCTCAAATTTGAGAAGAGCACAGAGTTGCTAGATAAAATGATAAGGCAACAAAGAAGCCCCATGTGTAAGCTTGGTCTTGGATATGAAGCTGAACAACCTTCATCTTCTAAATCTGTAGAGAAGAAGAAGTCCATTGTTGAAGGATCAAAGCAAGAAAAGCTTGAAGCTGAATCTTCAAAAGGAAGAAAATCTCAAAGGAGATCTACAACAAAGCAACCACAACAAAAGAGGTTCTATCACTCTCACTTTATTCATAATAATGCTTTTAATGGCTATTGTTTTAGATGCAACCATTATGGTCACAAGGCAATTTATTGTGGATTGAATAATAGATCAAAGAGTTATGCTGGTAGAAATACATCTGTTATTCTAGTTGAACACCATGTGCAATGTTTTAAATGTAATGGTCATGGGCACATAGCAAGGTTTTGTCCAAGAACTTTTGTATCTAATCTAAGGCAAGACAGTAGATTTCATCAGACACAAAGAATGCAACACAGACAGGGAAGAAATCATGTGCATCAAAGAAAGGAAAATAATCATCCATCAAGGATGCACAAGAGACAACCACCCAGTAGAAATGTTTTTTCACCTTTGATGGATTATGCAGTAGAATGTTATAACTGTCATAATTTTGGGCACATTGCAAGAAATTGTCGAAGTACATTTGCATCAAATCAATTTCAGGGAAGAAAATTTCAACCAAATGGAATGAGACAAAATAGAAAATTTCTCGAAAAACATGCACAAGCTACTGAAAAAGAAAAGTCAAAACAAGAGCCCAAAACTGTAATCAAACCAGAGTGGAGAAAGAAAGAGGAAAGGAAATCGTGTCTCCTTGGACTGAAGGAGACTACTCCTCTATTGCACTAAGCAACTCCAGGTAGCACATCCTCAGGGGGAGCAATCTTAAAGTTTTATTTTAATGCTCCTATGTATTTGTTTGGTTATCTGAGGATGAAAGGCAAGTAGTCAGGGGGAGTTGTCGTATAGTTGTCAAAGTGTGTTTCAGTTCATGTAGTTGTTTGTGGAGGTACCATGAAGGGTGGTGATTAAATTGAGAGTTGTCACCATTGGTAGTATTGCTATATGTCAGTATTGTACTTTTGATGGTTCTTACTGCCATTGCTCAAAGTTATGGATTATAATAGTTCTGATAATTTGGTTTAGTGAAAGAGATGCTAAAAATTCACAATGGAGGATTGTAAGCTTAGCACTCCCATGACGACAGGTTGCAAGTTGAGCAAGGATGTGTAGATGACAGAAAGAGTACCAGTGGAGGTGCATTCTATCTTGGAGACAGGTTGGTCACGTGGCACAGTAAGAAACAAGAGTCAGTCTCCTTATCCATAGCAGAGGCAGAATATATTGCAATGACAACGTGTTGTACGTAAGAGAAAGTTGTGGAAGGTGAGGTTAAGTTGGATTTTGTTCCAACAACAGAGCAAGTAGCGGATATCTTCACAAAATCATTGCCCAAGGAAGTCTTTGAGTACCTTCGCAATAAATTGGGAGTGGTCATGCTTCCCAAGAATTGACTAGCTATCGGGACCACATTCTCAAGGGGAGCATTTGTGTATTTGTTTATCTTTTTGCTCATGTTTGTGATTTTTGCTAAGTGTAATAATTTTTGCCCGAGAATGTTGTGCATGGACTCAGGGGGAGTTTGCAGCAGCCCTTTGATATTGTTGTCAAAGGGGGAGAAGAGTTACAGGAAATTGCACGTGTGTTGCCAACAATTCCAAAGGGGGAGATTGTTGAGCAAGGTGCAACGATAGTATTGTCATTGTTGTCAACACAGTCAGATAGATCGGTTGATACAGTGGATAGGAGTTCAGAGGTTATTCAGAGTATGTACAGTGATGTTAAATGCTTATGAGGATGTTTTTGATGTATGGGTGAAGTTGTTACAAGTTGTCCAAGAAGACCGAAGTGGCCCATATCCAAAAGAGAAGCGAAAAAGCAAAGAGAAAAAAGTGTCACGATATCACGACATGTTGCATTTTCATGGCCAAAAGAGAAGAGAAAATGCAAGGAGAAAAAGTGTCACGATATCGCGACATGTTGCATTTTCATGGCCAAAAGAGAAGAGAAAATGCAAGGAGAAAAAGTGTCGCGATATCGCGACATGTTGCATTTTCGGGGCCAAAGCAAAGAGAAAATGCAAGGAGAAAAAGTGTCGCGATATCGCGACATGTTGTATTTTCGTGGGCCAAAGCAAAGAGAAAATGCAAGGAGAAAAAGTGTCGCGATATCGCGACATGTTGTATTTTCATGGGCCAAAGCAAAGAGAAAGAGCAAGGAGAAAAAGTGTCGCGATATCGCGACATGTATTTTCGCGGGCCAAAGCAAAGAGAAAGAGCAAGGAGAAAAAGTGTCGCGATATCGCGACATGTTGCATTTTCGTGGCAAAGCAAAGAGAAAGAGAAAGAAAAAGTGTCGCGATATCGTGACATGTTATTTTTGCAAGCAAAGAGAAAGAGCAAGGAGAAAAAGTGTCACGATATCGCGACATGTCGCATTTTTATGACTCAAAAGGGAGAGAGAGAGAAAGAAAAAGTGTCGTGATATCGTGACATGTCGCATTTTTGTGACTCAAAAGGGCAGGGAGAGAAAAAAAGTGTCGCGATATCGTGACATGTCGCATTTTCATGACTCAAAAGGGCAGAGGAGCAGAGAAACAAAAGTGTCACGATATCGCGACATGTCGCATTTTCATGACTCAAAAGGGAAGAGAGAGAAACAAAAGTGTCGCGATATCACGACATGTCGCATTTTCATGACTCAAAAGGGCAAGCAGGTAGAGTAACAAAAGTGTCATGATATCACGACATGTCGCATTTTGACTCAAGGAAGAGAAACAGTGTCGCGATACTATGAAGACAGGATGGTAAAACTAAAGACTACATAGTGACGTGGACCCATAAGGAATCTTTAATGATTTGAAATCATTTAAGATGGTCGTTACACATGGAAAGAAGTGGACGCATGCCCATGTGGAGAAAATGAACAGTCGTGGAAGGAGAAAACGAACAGTCATTAAAATAGAAATGAAAGCATTTTGAAACCAAAATGCATGCATGCAAAGAGAAAAGAAGAAACAAACAGTCATGACCGAGAAGACGAACAGTCATGGTAGGAGAATATGGTGTCAATTCTTTGCATGTAACGTGTTTGACGAAATGCCTACTCTATATATACAAAAGGAGTTACATAAAGAAGGCGTTACAATTGACAAGTGGCAGATGAGAATATGAAGAAGGAGTTACAACTGGAGTTACAAAGAGATAGGATGGTTATAAAAGGAGTGTTGCTTGGAGAATTTATGTGGGGATTTTATCTCGTGAAGAGAGCGAGAGGAGAGCGAGAGGGGGAGAGGCGAGCGAGAAGGGTGTGTGTTGTGTGAATTGTGGGTGATGTTGAGTAAGCAATAGACCAATCAAGGTCTTGTAAAAGTGAAGGCATTTATATGTCAATCTTCTAGTTTCAAAATTGAAGTCCAAGTTGGTGCTTGGCATTAGGGGTTGGTGCTCCTTCCAGTTGGTGTTGGTAAATCAGGGGTTGGTGCTCCTTTTTGTTGGTGCAGATAAATCAGGGGTTGGTGCTCCTTCCAGTTGGTGTTGGTAAATCAGGGGTTGGTGCTCCTTTCTATTGGTGCAGATAAATCAGGGGTTGGTGCTCCTTTCTATTGGTGCAGATAAATTAGGGGTTGGTGCTCCTTCCAGTTGGTGCTGGTAAATCAGGGGTTGGTGCTCCTTTCTGTTGGTGCAGATAAATCAGGGGTTGGTGCTCCTTTTTATTGGTGCAGATAAATCAGGGGTTGGTGCTCCTTCCAGTGGGTGCTGGTAAATTGATTGTAAAGTTGTTGCTTTGCAAAGGCTGGATTTGGATGGGAGTCCAAACAGTCATTTTTGAGGAGTAGCCAAATCGGTGAACCTCGGTACATCTTGTGTTGTGTGATGCTCTCTTGTTATATTTGCTTTATTTGGTTTTAAGTTTTCATTGTTTTGGCTTTAAGAGTTGAAGATTTAAGTTTTAAAGAGCTACACTGATTCACCCCCCCTCTCGGTGTCATTGTGAGACTAACACATGTGTTGTTATTTGTCTTGCAAAAACTGAATGTATTGAAATATGAAAAGATAAATTATAGGCTCCTTATTCGAAATCATAGTACATGATTTAAATTGATCTTACCATGCTGATTTGGAATTAAATAATAATACCTTGTTCTACGTAAATATTATTTGGCTTCTTGTGTTAAATATAAGGAAAGATATCATTAGAAATTGTTGTTGGAAAAATAAAAGGAAATATTATTTGTCTTTATGTTGTCAGATATGGAGGAAATATGTTGTTTGTCTTCATGCTTCAAAATTTATATGGCTTATTTGACTTTATGCTTAATAAAACGAGAAATATCATTAGGCCTTATCTTTCAAAGATATGAGGAAATGTTTTTAAGGAATATGTTAAAAGTTAAACAGAAAACTTTATTCGACCTTATGCTTAAGAAATAAAGAGGATGTGTTATTTATCCCTATGTTTTCAAATTATGAAGTTATTTTGGTTGTTGGCATTTAGGCTTTTATGTTAAAGATAAAGGAAAATATTTGAGAGAATAAGTTAGATGTTCTTTTAAGGAAGAGAAAGATTAAAGTAGAAATTGTTCTTTGACTTATGTTCTTTTTATGATTTTTAATTTGAAAGGAAAAAGATAAATCGGTTGTTGCTTACAGAAAATATGTTATTTGGTTTTATGCTCTAATGTTAAATGAAGACTCATTAGACTTTATGTTTTTAGAATAAAAGAAAATGTTTATGAAATTGGGATTATTATCTTTAGATGAAGGGAAGATTTGGTAGAAAATTTTATTTATGTTTTAAAGAGATGGAAAGAATTTGTCTTTATGTTTCAAATTAAGAAAAGTCATTTGACTACATGCTTAAAGAGAAAAAGGGGAAAATATTTTTATAAAGTGGAAACATTATCATGAAGTCTTTATGCCTTGGCTTTTTAAATAAGGGCATGATGAAATATTTTTAGTAAGATAATGGAGCCTGAGAATTTCAAAATATACCTTAGAAATTCCTTGAGACATCATGAACAAATACCAATCCTACCCCTTAAACCTTAGACAAACCTTGCTAAAAATGCCTTCGGAAGTGGGAGGATAATACTAGAGATTGTGGGTAGGCAATCATCACGGAATAAAAATGATGATGATGTAGGTAGGAATTCATCACGGGAGTAAAAATAATGATGATGCGGGTAGGCATTCATCATGAAAATAAAATGATGATGATGCGGGTAGGCATTCATCACGAAAATAAAATGATGATGATGCGGGTAGGCATTCATCACAAAAATAAAAATAATGATGATGTGGGTAGGCATTCATCATGGAAATAAAAATTTATGATGAGGCAGGTAGGCAATCATCATGAATCAGGGCTTTAACCGCATTTTTGATAGGAAAATTCAGAACGAGAGGTAACGAAGGGTTGTATGGGCATCCCTTCTAGGTTATCCCTGCTAGTTATTGAGCGATAGAATGTATTGACTAGGTGATACCGATAAAACAATGGTATGCGACATCATTTTGGTTAATCAATACATAACATCGAGTGCTTACCAGGGTAGTGGTAAGACCTTAGATGATGCTCTAGGGCAAGTGGTTGATCGTCTAGCTCAAGCATGTATACGCTAAGTCTTACAGGACAATAAACCTAATTACTGGAAAATCTTGTAAGAAATAGGAAGGTATGTGTCACACCTCTAGGTGATATGGGCCCTAGAGGATAAAAGAAACCCACTACCTGAACTTAGGATATCGAGAGGAGATGGAAGTTCCAAACGATAGCTATACAAGATATTGCCAATCTCGATCTCATGAGTATTCTGACTGCAACAGAATGGCACTTGTGAAGATAATCTCAACATTCTCACACTAGAAAAAGAAAATTGATAAAAGTAAAATAAAAAAAAATGTTGACTCCCAAGTGGTAGTGACTTGGGGAGAATAGACAATTAAGTGGTAGTGACTTGGGGTGCTCTTACAGTCACGACCCGTTATCCTCAAACCCTATCAATGGGACATTAATTGGTCTTGTGATCAATTAATGTTCCACAAAAAGAGGTCATAGACCCTAAGGAAGTTTAAAAAATTCTAATTTAGGAATTTTGAAAGGGTTTAGGAGGAAAATAATAATAATATAATTAGGCATGTATAATGTTTAATGACTAGGATAATTACATCTAATTTATAAATTAAAATTACAATTTTTATTGGACCAAATTAGGCACTAGTATTATTTAATACTAAAAGCCTATCTTATTTCTCCTCATGGCATAATCTCATTGGTAGAGATAAAAGTGAGATTCTCTCCTCTAATTTTTAATTAGAGGTGTCTTGGAGGGATGTGAACCATAAGGGACACAAAATAAAAACAAGGACACTCACCTTATATCCAGTGGACGCTTTTCTACTTTTGGTTATACTATACAAGACATGATAATTCATAATGGGGCCAAGGAGTATCATTATAATGTGGCCACTATTTGGGCCATGAGTGAAGAATTGTCCTATAAATAGAGGACATTTTGTGAAGAAATGCTATCTAGGAAATCTGGGAGGACTAGGGAGTATGCTCTCCACCCTTGGGTGGATCAGAAACCAGAAGTCCTTTGAGAGATTACTATGGGCATTTGGCTGAGAATAATTATAAAGGCTTTTGTAAATAAAATGGGAAAGCAAAGGAGGAAGGATAGAATAAGGTGTTGGAAGCTAAATCCCGAGGAAAGATAAGTTGGATCTCTTCCTTTCTTCTCTATTCTTTATTGTTGACATAAATTAAAGTACCACAAGATCTTGTTTTATGTGGGAAGTTAAAAACTTAGCCTTGATATTTTAAATATGAAACTCATTAGTTTTCTTTCTTATAGGAGGCTAATTAGCCCTATTCATTATGTTTCAGTGCACAAAGCCTCACAATTAAACTAGTAAGTTTAACTTAAAAAAAAAAGGTAGATATTTACTAGTTTAAGCTGTTTTGGGGTTGTTCTACGAGAAATATTCAATATAGCACTCTCGACGAGGGTCGATCCCGTGACCTCATGCGAGAGAGCTTGTATCTTGGGACCTGCGTCCAACTACACTACAGGGTTGGACAAGGCTAAGAAGGAGCAGGTACAATAAAACCCAAATTGAAAACAAGATTTGTTTTTAGCTCAAGTTTATGAGATAAAAAAAAAATCACAATGGGTTACACCATTGGTTTTAGTATAGCACTGTTGTTTCCAGTAGTATTGACCTTGGTAATTTCATTCCACCTTCATACTTCTTCATAAAGTCTATTAAAGACATGAAACTAGAATGCTAGCTCTGTTCCTACGCGACTTATAGAAGTTTCACCTACATGAGTTAACCATGGCTATCCAAAGAGAATCGATTCTCTATGGAACATGTAGTGGACTCCAAGAGGGACCAAAACCATTACTCATTTCTATTAGGTTGGATTTTTCCAACCAAAACTTTTCCCTATTTCAGATCAAAACTGTCGATGACAACTATGTATTGCAATGAGGTTTAACAATGAAATGGGAAATTCTTTCCCTGAGCTATTAGATTCCTAATTGATGGTCGAAGGGGGTATTATTTTATGATAACCTAGAAATAACTTAGTTTGAATTTTGATTTCCTTCTTGTTTTATGAGATGTATGGCAATTTCATCGATCGTAGTCCCACATAATTACCCTTTTCGTAGAATGCCCAAGATGTAGACTCTAATTTGCCCATCATCCAAGGTTATATTTTTGTGGTACCTTCAACTCGACAACTAAATTGTAGTCCTGCGGTGATTCGAGGGATCAAATTGATGAGCCATGTCTCGTCGTCTCTTACGCATAATAGAGAAGAACCAGGGGATGAGTCCCACTGAGTCTATATCATCCTTCTGCATCGGTCACTATAAGCAAGGTAAAGGAGACTTAATCAAGATTTTGTCGAAGTATACCTCAATGCATTAACTATTTATTCCAATAGGATCGACTAAGAAAATATATATATATATAACATGCACTGGATACCATTAGCGAACGGAGGTCCCAAGCTGTTTCCATTCTACTATACTACATGGAATTTCTATTTTGTGAAGGGTAGGTTCCACCAAATCGACGTGTTTGTTTCTAAATGATAAGTGTGAATGTTCCACATTTATCATATGGGAAGGTGGAAGATATTTTTAAGGATGAGGACTTCCTTAGGTATTGATCACCTCTCGATGGTCATAGTGACCACCGAGTGACGAGCATAGTGGGTGGTGCTTTGTCCACATAGAGGTAGTCTGCTGAATCACGATGCCTAAATGATGCCTATGGAAGGAGCCAATTTGTGAGGATAGTGACTTATAGACATTATGGTTTAGCTCCGCTCTCTTGATATAAAGGTTGAAATCTACATTTCCTTTGTAAAAGACTTCAAGTGATTGGAATGGTATTAAGGTTAAACCTTCTTGATCCTATAAGGATTATATCCTACCTTGTCATGATAATAATCTTACTTGCTATCCCAAAGATTGGTTTGGGTATTATTACCCTATTCTATATGATGGTATGATGTTGTAGCTAGTATATATAAAAGAATTAACATGGTACTATACTTAAGGTTGAAAGAAAACCACCAAGTAATAGAGGGATGGTTATGGCTTGAATTCTAAAGGTTTGATTACCATAGGAAATTCTTATAAGTGTTTATTTTAAAGGAAAGAAGATTAAAATATGGGTTTAAAGTATTTATAAGTATATATTATGTAAGCATACATGATAATGGGGTTCATGAACTAAAGGTATGGGACTTTAATTCATGAATAAGAAATTGGTTAATAAATCTATTGAAAGGAACGTATTTAGAATTCAATCTTGAGGGAATTTATGAAATTTCCTCTAAAGTCGATGAGGCATCTCCAAAATATGATTCTAGTGATTTTCATAAAGAAGGTAAATATTAAAATGTCTTAGAGAGAGTAATTTATAGATTCTCTATTTGCACCATGGACTATAAAGGAATTAGAGATTCCATAATGGCATTATGAATTAATTTAAGGAACGAATGGACTTCGTATTAGTATTAGAAATACCATAGTATTATATTGATGACTTAGAGAAAGTAATTGGGAAATTCCTTAATTGCATCATGAACTTGGCATGGGACTGTTGTATTCCTTGACTTGATTAAAAGGGATCTGTAGATACCCTTCTATTTTGTAATTTTGTCACCTTAAGTTTATGAATATGAGGAAGATACATATTTTGGAGGCTGGGTTTATTCCCCATGAGGGTTCCCAGGATAAACAATGTGTCAATAATTTGTGGTTTGCTTTATTATTTCTTGTGGATGTTGTATTTATTTCCAAAATGAAAATGATATCAGATGTTAGATGCTTTGATGAAATGTTATGCATATCCTCAATTATGAAAATGTGATCATTTGGTAAACATTATGTAAAATACATATGCTTTCTTAATGCATGGATGAATTAATGGGATTTGATTATGTCATTTGCTTTCTATAATGTTATGGGATAACTATTTACGAATGATGTAACTTTCAACATATAACATTGATTATATTCATGTTGGTTTGTCATGTAGATTTCAAGGTAACAGAAATTAATTCTTAAGGGGATAATTGGTTTTATGTTGATCTAAACATTACACAAACATTCTTGGATGGAATAACCTAAAACAATATGATTACAAATTATGGATAATTCGAGTAGGAACTCAGAGTGGGTGAAACCCATGAAAAGGTAAACAAGACTTGAGTTGTGGACCAAATGCAATCTTACACTCTAAGTTGAAAAATAGATTCATGAACCTGAGGTATTTTGACTAAATAATACCCTCTTGTAATCACTTAATTGTCTTATGTGTTAAACATAAGGTATGTCTAAAATAAGGGTGGTCAAATGAGCATTGATATGTTTCAAGCAGTATAGTCATGTTTAAGGGGATATTTCATGGATTATGTAAGTTATCTTAGTGACCCCATAGGAAAGATCCATGTGGATCTAAGATCTATGAATAACCATTGTTGAGATTATTTCATTATGATGGGTTTCCATCTTCAAGTTATTCATGTTTATACTGATCTTGGTGGACAATATGTTTACTAGTGATTTCCTCTTTATGAGAGATGAAACCTAACGCTTGGCCAGTGTTCTCATATATGAGTGGCATGAGATTTTTGTAGAAGCTTATCACTTCTACTCAAGAGTGACTCTGATCAAGTCTTAATAACTCTTAAAGCTATTTGCTTGGACAACTTACAAATCCGAATGGAATGGTTCTGCTTTAGAACATGGTTATACCTCTTGCTTCATGAAAGAAATATGTATATAGAAAAAAATTTTGAGTGGTTGAGTAGTGACAACCGTGGTTGTTACACAAAGAATATTTGCACTGAAAACGTAGGGGCGATGGTGTTTTTTTCTAGAATGAATTTTTGCTCAAGGTTTCACCCAAAATGGACCTTTATCTTCATTTTACCCAAGTCACGCCCGAAAAGAGCTTTCGCATAAACTTGTGCTTGGAATGTGCACTTACCAATGTATTTGTCCTGGGTGAAATATAATTTTACCCCAATCTTGTCTTTTTACTATGACTTCACCTGGGAAAATCTTGCACTGCCATAAGTAGGGCCCATCTTGGAAACTAGATTTCATTGAGAATTAATGGGAGCAAAACTGCCGACAGGGTGGTTTCGCCAGCGAAATGCCAAAAAAATAATTTTCATTGCACTTGGGGGTGAAAAGGCATTTCAGGGTGCATGAGTGCAAAAAAGCATTTCGATATTTCAATCAAAACTTTACAAAATTTCAATGTGGCAAAAATGCCAATATTTCTGGTGGCTCACAAGGTATTTAGCTTGCTTGAATGCAATTGATCCCAAGGCTTTATTCATTGGGCTTAGATTCCCCACTATCAATTACATCTGATGGTCTCCTATTTGTACCAACTTCATCCTACTTCTTAAGTTGTGATGCTATGGATTCATACACTGCCACTACTTCAACCCATGCATCCATACTAATTGCCTCACGAGCACTGAGTGTACCCACAATATATCAAAAAGTCTCAACCTTATCTAGATTAATATATTTGGCCCTTTGTTTGAGCTCTAGTAATTCAGACTCAATGTAAATAAATCTCCTCATTAATGACAGCATGTGCTCTTCAGTGATGGGATCCTCCAAGTCATCAGTATTTGAAGTATCATATATGAAAATAGCCCATAATGCATCTAGGTCCTTCTTTGCCAGAATATTCCCCTAATCGTCAATGAAACTAGGGAAACCATTAGCTACAATCGTACCAAAGTAAACCAATGAAATGCGCCTCTCATGCTCAAATGTCTCTTGCAGCTTGTGAGCTTCTTTAACCAGGTCCATATTGGAGAAATAACTGCATACCATGATCTTAGCATTTTCCCAATCATGGGGTATTTCACTCATTGGATTAAACCAAAGATCCATATGAGGCATTGCCTAGATCTTCATTGCTATTTTCAATTTCAGCTCTAAATATTACTCTATGAACTCCACTACATGTCTGTCGTATGAAATGACTACCTGTACTTCTTGAAGTAACATGAGAACTAACGTAGCCTTTTTTGCCATATTTCTACAATTAATAAACAACTGATTGCGAACTTATTTAATTTTCTCCTTGGTTAGGGTTACCGACTGTATTGCTTTTTTTGCCAACTAATTTTGTAGATTCTAGAGCTGTTCTTGCAGGGTCTGGATCTGTTGTTGTGCTTCCTGCTTTACTGCTTGGTATGGTATAGTTGCCTGTTTAATTTCCTTGATTTCACCCTCCAAACACATTGCCTTTTGCTGCCACTATTAAGATCCAAATTATGCAGCATCCAGTTGGGACTGCACAACATCTAGTTGGGCCTTTTGTACTACCAAGGCTTCCTCTAACTCCCCTATATTTGCCTCAGCCTAGAGGAAATGATCCTTATAATGCTCACCATGCAGGTAGATTGAGCTCATATCCACCTATATGTTGCCCATTTTCTCAGTTGCATCTATTTTTGTGAGGTCCTCGATGACAACTTGGTATGAATAATCACTAGGCGCCATCTCTCATTGAAGTTTTTGGACCTAAGGAACCATCTTCACTGTGTGCACCTTCATTTCTGCCGGATCAAATTTTACTTTCTTGATTTGTTTTTCCAGGGCTAGCGCATCCTTTCACTTATGATTCTTCAGTCACCATGATGAACTTTGTCATACTCTATTGATATTTTTTGCTATAGTGCGCTATGGTAGCATCTCCATCTCAAAATCCAAAGGCTCTTGTACTGCAAAAATTGGAGAAGATAGAAAAAGGGCATGTTGAGGGTTTTACTCAACCACAGGGATGGAAGTAGAGGGCGTTGTAGTTACACTTACTCTGAGAGGGGTTTACGTACTTTTAACAGTAATAGGGTTGGAAGGCATGGAAGATGAAGCGAAGGATAATGGAAGGGCAAATGGGTTCGAGGTGGATGGGAATGAACTGAAGGAAATAGAAAATGAGAGAATGGGTGAAACTAGGGGAGCACTGGCGACCTGCAACTATGAAACAGATATGATAATGGAAGAGATGAGTGCAGCAACTATGGGTGAAGTAGATATGGGAACTACATGCAAGAAGACAATGGTCACCAAGTGCTTTTTAGAGAGAGAAGAGGAAATAAAATGCGTACCTGTGGGCTCTAACACAATTTAAGTCGGTGATGAAGGTCATTGTACTATAGTGTCTTTCTCCTTTTTTTCTACTTTTAGATCTACTACTATCACCATTGGGCCTAACTATCCCAGCTTAGCCGAAGAGGGTATATCTTAAAAAATAGTCTGCTCAACCATCTACGAAAGAAGAGGTTTTGTGCTAAGCACAGAAATGGCTCCACTTCTAGGCTTCTTCACCATGCTGGGGAAAGGTACTCTTATAACCGCTCTCCTCTTCCTAAGTGAAATTTGTTCCTCCATCAGCAATTGCTCATCTTCTTCTTATTCGATAATTATTCTCTCTTCTACCTATGCCTCCTCTTGTCTCACCATATCTTATTCTTTATTGAGACTACGGATACTTCGAGGCACCAAATCGACAAAGGAGAGGGGCTAGTATTTTTTACACTGGTCATCATAAATCAATGAAAATGCATCATCCATAACTAACGGATAACTTACCTTGGGCTTACCTCGGTGGACCCTCATGACCCACCAGTTGACAATCTTTTCATCGGATCAATCACGCAATTTTGCTTTCATTTTATTGAACAAACCTGGAGGAGGAACTTGCTCTAGATGATTTTTAGGATCATACTTGACCTACATCTCATAACATTCATGCCAAGGAGGGAGTGACATCATCATCTCCACATGCCATTCAAGGTCACGCTCCTTGGGATTATTCCTTTGTTGTAAGACGTCTTCTCGGGGTAGCAATGAAAAATATTGGCCTTAATGTGACTTGCAAAAACATCCAAAATATTGTACCACCAACATTGAGGAAGCTCAACCAACCCATGGTCATACAACATCTCAGCAATTAATTCATTATGTCCACACTGTGTAACCCTTATATCGCTAAACTGGAAAGGTATATCACATATACCTATCTTTCCCCTGCCTGTACCATATGTATCATTTGTGAAATCGCTCTGTCAAGCTACTTCCAAGGAAAAAGGTGTTCGGTGGTAAAATATGGCAACAAAAAAGCTTTACCAATGAAACCAAAAATTCTAACCACCATTGCTTATGTCAAAAAAAATACATCACCTCTTTTTTGGTCAACCACCTTTGCTTTCATTGTTAGAGGCACTCTGTTACATACCCCATAAATCAACTCCAAGGTGAGTTCCAAAAATATTATGTTAAAATTATAATAGGATTCTTTCCTTGATAGGCTCTGAGTCCATGAATACACTAGCAATGCCCTCCCTGTTTCATCTATCTTTATTACTGCTATAAAAGCAAAACGAGAGTGCATGTGATAGAAAAAGTACCATACCATAAGGGAGCAATGTCTAAAAGTAACATCTTTTCCGCTTTGTACCTTTTGCAACTGTGAGTGTATCCTTCATTCCATGAAATCTACCCAATCGAAGAAAATTGTATTTGTAGTTGTTGTCATGGTAGTCGAAGCGTAAAATTCCACTTCTAAAGCACTATGGAATCTGAAGATAATACCATCAACCATGCCAAAATTGAGTATAAATCTAGGCTCTTAAAATCCTTTAGCGGTGTTGGTAATACTGGCAGCTTCCCAAAATGTAGTGGTTTCAACAAATGGCTCTTCATAAACTGTCACATGTGATTAGTGGACTAATACCTCTCGTCCTGCTCTGCAAAATTAAGCTTTTTAAATATGACATCGGATGGAGGTCGTGAACTGCAAGTGAATGCATCCCTTATGGAACTGGCTAAAATACTGAACAATTTATCTCCTTGGGCATTTTGAATAGTTCTTGAACTAGAGTTATAGCATTGCGCAATTGCCCAGACCATTTCGGGACATGGGTGTATAGGTATACACAAGTACTAGAAGATATGAGAGTATAATATCATGGCACGAGAAATTTTAGCAGACACCTTTTGCACAGTGAACTCGACATCCAAACACAATTTTTCCACACCCTTATTGGTGATGGTGCAATCATTGATCTGCGCTAGGCTGTCATAATAGGGTGTTAGTTCTACTTCTTCCTCCTCTTCTCGAGATTTTCACTGCATGTTTTCTGTTTTAGACTTTTTTTGAACTTTCTCCTTCTTGGCTTTTGTGGTTTTCTTCCCTATCTTTAGCTTTCTTCGAGCACACGGTAAAAAATTGCAAACCTTGGAGCAAAAGGAATTTGCAACACCTCTATATAGGAACCCTGTAAGTCTTTTGATTTTTTTAAATAGAAGTGTTGACCCCATTTATAATTTTTCATCCATACCTACCAAAATTAATGCTTGAGGTGTGCTTGCTAATTTTGGGGGGCATGGCATGCATCCCAATGACTTTTAGTTTTATCCACCTCTTCTTCGAGTGCTCCGATTGGTTGCTTTTTTTAATTGATTTTTCCTTCATGCGAGATGCGAATGGTTGTCAACAGTTTTTTTTTGGAAACATGCATTGTTGCTTGTTTGCCTTGGAAAGCATGATGAGCGCCTTGAGTGGATATCGTAGGGGGCAAGGTAGCATGGAAAGTGGAGGTTCATGGGAAAAGTTGTGCGGAAGTTTTTTTTTATAAAAAAAAATTCGAGACGAAAAGGTTTCTCGGGGAGTAAAATAGCATTATCAAGGCGAAACAAGGATTTTCAAGGATAATAAAGCAATTTCAGAGTGGACAAGGTTTTTTGGGGAACGAAACAACATTTTTAGGAGATGAGAAGGCTTTTCGAGGAGTGGAGAAGGATGGGGCAAGGCATTTCGAGGAACGAAACAACACTTTCAGGGAGCGAGAAGGCTTTTGGGGAAAATGGAAAAGGAAGTTTGGAAGGGTAAGTTTTTTTGGGCGATGGAAAATCTAATTTCCGATTGCGGGGAGATATTTTGGGAATAAAAGGATTGACATATGTCGGGCGAAAAAGGCTTTTCGAAAAATGAAATAGCACTTTCGAGGGTCCGAAAAGCTATTTTGAGGGGAAAACAACATGAGTTGGGTGGGAAAAAGAGATGGAGGGAAAAGCATTCAAAATTATTATTTATTTTTTAGTTTTTTCTCTTTCTTTCTTTCATGGGGCAAGAAATGGGGGAAAAGGGAAAAACTAAAAAGCGAAAACAAAGGCCTTACATTTTTTGCCCTTACCTTGAGAACTCCCTTTTTTGGGGTTCTCAAGGTAAGGGCAAAATATGCAAGACCTTTTTTTTTAAACACCTCCAGAACCTTGGACACAAAGAACACACCACCCAAGCTGATTTTTTTGTTTTTTAATTCTTCAAGAACTCCCTAGTTAAGCATATTTTCCATGGAGTAGTACTCATATGGGTGACCTCCTAGGAAGTCCCGGGTTCTTACCACTTTTGTCACCTCAAATTTTTTTTTTGTTGAACTAGAAAGAAACATAAAATAAAAATATGTACATATTTGCATTCATATTCTCGATTTTCATTAGTAGTAGGCCTTCAAATGAAGACCATTGACCAAAATTGGCAATGCATGACCGTCCATATCCTACAAATAAAATGAGTTAATTTGATTGACATGATATTCTCACAATGACACTGAGAGGGGGGGTGAATCAGTGTGGCTATTAAAATTCTAATCTACAACACTTAATGCTGAAGCAAAGAGAACTTAAAAATAGGTAAAGCAATTTTTCACAAGAGAGCACACCACAACACACAATGTAACGAGGTTCACCAATTTGGCTACTCCTCAAAAAATGACTGCTTGGACTCCAATCCAAATCCAGCCTTTGCAAAACACCAATTTTACAAACACTTTACCAAGCACCCACTGGAAGGAGCACCAACCCCTTATTTTTCTGCTGCAACAGATAGGAGCACCAACCCCTAATGCCAAGCACCAACTTGGACTGCAATTCTGATTTATTTCAATGACATAAAAATGCCTTCGTTGTTTACACGACCTTGACTGGTCTGCAATTAATCAAACTCTGCACGCTCTCACGGCTCTGCTTATCTCTCTCTCGGCCCTCTTCTAACCCTCTTTACGTAGCAATTTCTCACTTACAGCAGCAACCTTATTCTTCACGCAGATCTGCTTTTATATCATATTAGTCTCTATTTTTAACTTCCATATTTACGCATGCAACCCGTAACTGTTCTTTTAATATTCTCTTCTGCCACTTGTCAACTGTAACTTCTTCTTTATGTAACTCCTTTTGTATTTTTAGAGTGGGCATTTCGTTAAATACGTTACATGCAACATATACCTCTACCATGACTGTTCGTCTTCTTTTCTGTGCATGCATGCATTTTTTGATTCTATTTATGTGACTGTTCGATTTCTTCTTCTTCGATTGTTCTTAAAATAGCTGCATGCTTTCTATCTGTAACTACCGCACTAACTTCAGTTAACTCTACTTATTTTCACTGCATGATTTTCCTCTGCAACTGCCCTTGTAACTGTCGTTCTACTTTCAGTTGACTGTCAATAAGCGTGCTGTTGCGACCTGTCATGAAATCGTGACATTTCTGTCTCTTTGTACTCTTCTCGCCTTCTACTCGTGAAAACATGACATGTCATGATATCGCGACGTTTTCCGCCTCCTTGTTCACTTCTTGGCTTGCACCCATGAAAACCAGACATGTCACGAAATCGTGACACTTTTGCCTTCTCGCTACTCTTCTTGGCTTCAACCAACGAAAACAGAACATGTCGCGAAATCGTGACACTTTCGCCTTCTTGCTACTCTTCTCTGTCTCTTGCCCACGAAAATGGAACATGTCACGAAATCGTGACACTTTCACTGCCTTGTGCCTTTTCTATCTTTGGCTAGCGAAAACACAACATGTCATGAAATCGTGACACTTTTCGTTTCCTTGCACTTCTCTGCCTTTCGCCCATGAAAATGGAACATGTCACGAAATCATGACACTTTCGTTGCCTTGTGCATTTTCTGTCTTTGGCTAGCAAAAACACATGTCACGAAATCGTGACACTTTTCGTTTCCTTGCACTTCTCTGCCTTTCGCCCGCGAAAATGGAACATGTCACGAAATCGTGACACTTTCACTGCCTTGTGCCTTTTCTGTCTTTGGCTAGCAAAAATGGAACATGTCACGAAATCACGACACTTTTCCTCCTTGGCGCTTTCTCTTCGAACCTGTCGTGAAATCGTGACACTTTCTCTCCTTGGTGCTTTCTCTTCGAACCTGTCATGAAATCGTGACACTTTCTCTCCTTGGCGCTTTCTCTTCGATCCTGTCATGAAATCGTGACACTTTCTCTCCTTGGCACTTTTCTTCTCATCGGATCATGAAAACCCGACATGTCGCGAAATCGTGACAGTTTTCTTACTTGTCTTCTTTGCTTCCAACATGTCGTGAAATCATGACAGTTTTTCCACTTGGCTTCTTTGCCTCCAACATGTCACGAAATCGTGACAATTTTCCTTGTGCCTTCTCTCTCCTCGACCATGTCGCGAAATCGTGACAATTTTGCTTGCACCTTCTCTCTCCTCGGCCATGTCACGAAATCATGAAAATTTTGCTTGTGCCTTCTCTCTCCTCGTTCATGTCACGAAATCGTGACAATTTTGCTTATGCCTTCTCTCTCCTCGTCCATGTCGCAAAATTTTCTTGTGCCTTCTCTCTCCTCGTCCATGTCACGAAATCATGACAATTTTGCTTGCGCCTTCTCTCTCCTCGTCCATGTCGCGAAATCATGACAATTTTGCTTGCGCCTTCTCTCTCCTCGGCCATGTCATGAAATCATGACAAAAAACATGTCATGATATCGCAATAGTTTTCTTACTTGTCTTTTTCTTTGATTTTTTGAATCTGGGCCACTTCTATCTTCTTGGAAATTCACTGTACATGTTCTGACTGACCTCTGAACTCCTGTCCACTGCATCAACTGATCTATCTATTTGTGTTGACAACAATGACAATACTTTTGCTGCACCTTGCTCAACAATCTCCCCCTTTGGAATTGTTGGCAACACTCATGCACTCTCCTGGAATTCTTCTCCCCCTTTGACAATAATACCAAAGGGCTGCTGCAGACTCCCCCTGAGTCTATGCACAACATTCTCAGATACACATTGTTATAGTTAGCAAAAATCATGAATATGAGCAAAACTATAAACATAGGCATAAATGCTCCCCCTGAGAATGTGATCCCAATTGATAGTCAGTTCTTGGGAAATGTGACTACTCCCAACTTACTCCGAAGGTACTCAAAAACTTCCTTTGGCAATGGTTTTGTGAATATATCTGCTACTTGCTCTGTAGTCGAAACAAAATCCAATTTGACCTCACCTTCTGCAACTTTATCCTTCAAGAAGTGATACCGGATTGCAATATGTTTGGTTCGAGAATGCATAACCGGATTCTTTGATATGTTTATTGCACTGGTGTTGTCACATTTAACTGAAATTGGCTCTTTGAAGTGAATACCAAGATCTTTCAAGGTTTGTCTCATCCATAATATCTATGTACAACATGTTGTTGCTGCAATGTATTCTGCCTCTACTGTGGATAGAGAGACTGATTCTTGTTTCTTGTTGTGCCATGCTACTAGCCTGTCTCCAAGATAAAATGCTCCTCCACTGGTACTCTTTCTGTCATCAATACATCCTCGCCCAATCTGCATCAGAATATGCAATAAGAGTGAAGTCCTTACCTTTTGGGTACCATAACCCATACTCCATAGTACCCTTGAGGTACCTAAAAATCCTCTTCACGGTTGTCACATGAGTCTCTTTGGGACTAGCCTGAAATCTTGCCACCATGCATACTGCCTGTAAGATATCTAGTCTAGTAGCTGTCAAATACAGTAGGCTTCCAATCATAGACCTGTACATGGTTTGATCTACATCTGGAGATTTGTCATCCTTGCTCAACTTGCAACCTATTGTCATGGGAGTGCTGACAAGTTTACTATCCTCCATTGTGAACTTTTTCAGCATTTCTTTCACATATTTAACTTGAGAGATAAAAATGCCCTTTTCACTTTGATTGACTTGCAGTCCGAGGAAATAAGAAAGTTCACCAATCATTGACATCTCAAATTTTGTCTTCATTTTATTTGCTATGTCTCTACAATATTCATCCATGTTGTTGCCAAATATTATATCATCTACATAAACAACAAGTACAATAAGATGGCCATTCTCTATTTTGACATATAAATTGTTGTCCACCATACCTTTCTTGAACCCCTGTTTAATAAGATAGTTATCCAGCCTTGCATACCATGCTCTGGGTGCCTGTTTCAGACCATACAATGCTTTCTTTAACTTGCAAACAAAATCGGGATTGTCACCGAGTTGGAAGCCATCTGGCTGTTCAATGTACACCTCTTCTTCCAGTTTTCCATTCAGAAATGCTGATTTTACATCCATTTGATATACTTTGAAATTTTTATGAACTGCTAAAGCCAGAAACATTCTGATTGCCTCTAGTCTAGCTACTGGTGCAAAGGTTTCCTCAAAATCAATGCCTTCAACCTGAGCATAGCCTTTACTGGACCAATCTTGCCTTATTTCTGACAACCTGTCCATCTTCATTTAATTTATTTCGAAAAATCCATTTAGTACCGATTATATTTTTATTTTTCGGCCTTGGTACTAACTCCCAGGTTTTGTTTTTCTCAATCTGATCTAGTTCTTCATTAATTGCCTTCATCCAACTTTCATCTGTGCTTGCTTCAGCAATATTTTTGGGTTCAATGCTGGATAATAGAGAGTAGTTCCGTACTATTGCTCTTCTTGTCTGAATACCAACTGTTGGGTCCCCAATAATCTGTTCTCTGGGATGATTTTTTTGCCAGCTGCCTGTTTTGAATTTCTTGTTCTCTTCTTCTTCTGAATCAATTCTTAAATCAGTTGGGTCAATTTTTTGATTTTCTTCTGTTTCCATTTCTTCATCTCCTTCAATGACTTCTTCATAAATAGGGTAGTTTTCTTGATAAGTAATTTCTCGATCTCTACCTTCATCAACTTTAACATCTGCACTCTCCACAATTTTCTTTAGCCTCTTGTTGTAACATGTGTAGGCTTTGCTTTTTGTCGAGTAACCAAGAAAAATACCTTCGTCAGCTCTATCTTCAAACTTATCGAGATTATCTTCAGTTCGTTTGATATAACACTTGTTGTCGAACACTTTGAAGTATCTTGTTGTTGCTTTCCTGCCGAACCACAACTCATAAGGTGTTTTGCTTTCATGCGTCCTTAACATGCACCTGTTTTGAATGTAAACTACAGTATGTACTGCCTCTTTCCAAAATCTGTCAGCTATTTTGTTCTCAGCTAACATTGTCCATGCCATTTCTTGCACAGTCCTGTTCTTCCTTTCAACAACACCATTCTGCTGAGGTGTCCTTGCTGCTGAAAACTGTCTTCTGATCCCATATTTTTGATAGTATTCTGCAAACTCCTCTGAGATAAACTCTCCTCCTCTGTCTGATCTTAGGCATTTAATTCTTTTTCCAATTTGATTCTCAACCTATTTTTTAAAAATCTTGAACATCTCAAAGGCATCTGATTTAAGCTTTAAAAATAGTACCCATGTCATCCTGGAGTAGTCATCTATGAACAACATAAAGTATTTGTCACCATTTATGCTTTGTGTTCTCATGGGTCCACATAAATCAGTATGTATCAGCTCTAACGGTTTGCTGGTGAAGTATTCCTTTGCTTTAAATGTGGATCTGGTTTGCTTCCCTTTTTGGCATGAAGCACAGATGCTATTTACTAGTTTGCCAATGGTAGGTATATCTCTTACTGCTCTTTTTGAACTTATTTTTACCAGATTGTCAAAGCTAATATGACCGAGCCTCTTGTGCCACAGCCAATTTTCATCTTCCTATCCAATCAAGCATGCTCCTTCTGAAGTTTCTGAGAGAGTATATAGATTTCCAGAAGTCCTCGATCCAGTAGCTATCAGCTTCCCACTGTGTGCTTTTTTGACTTCACAGCCCTACTTTTTAAAGATGACTTCATGACCTCTATCACAGATTTGACTTACGCTCAGTAAGTTGTGCTTCAAACCAACTACAAACAGAACTTCTTTGGAATTGATCTTTCCATCACTTATCTTGACTGATCCTTTGCCAACTATTTTGGCTCCATCATTATTTCCAAACTTTATAGAGCCCCCTTCATATTTCTGTAATTTTTCAAATTTTTGTTTATCTCCTGTCATGTGACTGGAGCATCCACTATCCAATATCCATGGTGCAGATTTGTTCTGTGCTTTGAATGTTGTCTGAACAATCAAGGATTCCTTTTCTTCCTTGGGTCGCTCCTTTTCTTTCCACTCTGGTTTGGCTACAGTTTTGGTCACTTGTTTAGACTTTTCTTTGTCAGTAGCCTGAGCATGTTTTTTTGGGAATTTTTTGTTTTGCCTTAAACTGTTTGGTTGAGTTCTTCTTCCTTGATATTTATTTGCTGCATATGTGCTTCTACAGTTTCTTGCAATGTGTCCATAGTTATGACAGTTATAGCATTCTACTGCATAATCCATCAAGGGTGAAAAGACATTTCTACTGGAAAAATTTCTTTGTCCTATATTATGAATGCATTCTGAAATCTTATGACCGTAAGCATTGCATTTAAAACAATAACCAGAAAAGGAATGATTGAACCTGGGAATTGGTCTTTGCCACTTTGTAGTAGGAGCCACAAATTTTCTTCTCCTTTGATGTGTGACTTTTATGAATCCCTCATTGTCAGCACTCTTCTCATGCCTGGCACTGTTGCTTTCTTTTGCCTGATTCATTTTTCTTTGATCAACCTTGATCTTATCTTCTTTCTTTACTTGTTCTATAGTTATGTCCTTTGATCCACTTGACGATTCTCCTTCGACAAAGCCCAAGCCAAACTTGATGCCTGTAGTCCTCTGACTATTTATAATCTTTTCAAGCTTTGCAGAACTTCCTTCAAGTTTGTGATAGCAACTCAATTTTTGATTCTTATCTTCTAGCCGCATTCTTAAAACAACAATCTCTTCTTCTAGTTTGCAGCACTCATCTATTTTCATGGTCAATTGAACTTCGAGTTCTTCAGACATTTTCTTAAATTCTTTTGTCTATACTTTCAAACTACTTATTATGTCATTCGCATCCTCTAGCTTTCTTGAGACCTTTTTATTATTTTTCCTTTCTATATTCAACTCTTTAAGTGCAGCAACCAACTCTCCTTCCAGATAAACTTCAACCTCATCCTTACTTTTTGTATCACCTTCCTGTTTTTCTTTTGTTTTTGCTTCTTCAAATGCCATGAACAGAGCTTCACCTATTTCTTCTTCAGAATCTTCACCTGAGCTATCTTCAGAAGAGTTGACATTCTTGGATAAGAAACTTTTCTTTTTGAAATTGCTTTTCCTAAAATTTGGTTTCTTCTTCCAGTCACTTCTTTCTTGGTGTGACCCTTCATCACTTTTGGTTTTCTCATTCATTGGACACTTAGCTGCAAAGTGACCGACCCCTCCACAATTGAAACACTTAAACGGTAACTTTCCTCTATATTTTCCTTTTCCCTTTGTAAGTTTTCGAACAAAGTTGGCTTCCGTTTCATCCGATGTCTCTTCATCCTCAGATTCTTGTTCAGCTTTTGTATTCTTGTGTGCTTTAAAAGCAGCTTCTCTGTCTATGGGCTTAGTTTGTCCTATTCTCATTTCGTATGCAGTCAAAGAACCATGCATCTCGTCCATGCTAAAATTATTTAGATCTTTAGCCTCTTCTATTGTAGAAACTTTAGAATTAAATCTTTTGTGAAGAGTTCTAAGTACCTTTTTCACGACAACCGCATCTTCAATTTTTTTGTCGAGTCCTCTGATTACATTAATGATTCCATTGACTCTCAGCATATAGGCCTCTATGTTCTCATCGTCATTCATTTGTAATGCTTCGAACTGAGCTCGATGAGTTTGCAGCTTGGCTTCCTTGATCTTGTTGTCTCCTTCATGGATGCTCTTCGGTTTGTCCCACATGTCTTTTGTTGATGTACAGCTCATGATCCTTATCAGTTCACTGTCTACTAGCCCACACATTATGGCATTCTGAGCTTTGGAGTTATTCTCAAACTTCTTCTTCTCAGCAGTATCTGTTGGAGGAGTAGCGGGTACTGTGTATCCACTTTCTACTGACTCCCAAATGTCGTATCCTAACGCACTCGGATATGTCTGCATCCTGAGTCTCCAGAAAGAGTAATTAGTTCCATTGAACAAAGGAGCTTTGTTTGATGAGAATCCTTCATTACCTGCCATTGTGTTCCTTCCAAGATCACCTTAGCTGATTAAGCTTTGTTCAGGAACCTTGCTCTGATACCAATTGATATTCTCACAATGACACCGAGAGGAGGGGTGAATCAGTGTGGCTATTAAAATTCTAATCTACAACACTTAATGCTGAAGCAAAGAGAACTTAAAAATAGGTAAAGCAATTTTTCACAAGAGAGCACACCACAACACACAATGTAACGAGGTTCACCAATTTGGCTACTCCTCAAAAATGACTGCTTGGACTTCAATCCAAATCCAGCCTTTGCAAAACACCAATTTTACAAACACTTTACCAGCATCCACTGGAAGGAGCACCAACCCCTTATTTTTCTGCTACAATAGATAGGAGCACCAACCCCTAATGCCAAGCACCAACTTGGACTGCAATTCTGATTTATTTCAATGACATAAAAATGCCTTCGTTGTTTACACGACCCTGACTGGTCTGCAATTAATCAAACTCTGCACGCTCTCACGGCTCTGCTTATCTCTCTCTCGGCCCTCTTCTTACCCTCTTTACGTAGCAATTTCTCACTTACAGCAGTAGCCTTATTCTTCACGTAGATCTGCTTTTATATCATATTAGTCTCTATTTTTAACTTCCATATTTACGCATGCAACCCGTAACTGTTCTTTTAATATTCTCTTCTGCCACTTGTCAACTGTAACTTCTTCTTTATGTAACTCCTTTTGTATTTTTAGAGTGGGCATTTCGTTAAATACGTTACATGCAACATATACCTCTACCATGACTATTCGTCTTCTTTTCTATGCATGCATGCATTTTTTGATTCTATTTATGTGACTGTTCGATTTCTTCTTCTTCGATTGTTCTTAAAATAGCTGCATGATTTCTATCTGTAACTGCCGCACTAACTTCAGTTAACTCTACTTATTTTCACTGCATGATTTTCCTCTACAACTGCCCCTGTAACTGTCGTTCTACTTTCAGTTGACTGTCAGTAAGCGTGTTGTTGCGACCTATCATGAAATCATGACATTTTTGTCTCTTTGTACTCTTCTCGCCTTCTACTCACGAAAACATGACATGTCATGATATCACGATGTTTTTTGCCTCCTTGTTCACTTCTTGGCTTGCACCCGTGAAAACCAGACATGTCACGAAATCGTGACACTTTCGCCTTCTCGCTACTCTTCTTGGCTTCAACCAGCGAAAATAGAACATGTCACGAAATCGTGACACTTTCGCCTTCTTGCTACTCTTCTCTGTCTCTTGCCCGTGAAAATGGAACATGTCATGAAATTATGACACTTTCACTGCCTTGTGCCTTTTCTGTCTTTGGCTAGCGAAAACACAACATGTCACGAAATCGTGACACTTTTCGTTTCCTTGCACTTCTCTGCCTTCCGCCCGTGAAAACGGAACATGTCATGAAATCGTGACACTTTCGCTGCCTTGTGCCTTTTCTGTCTTTGGCTAGCGAAAACACAACATGTGTTGAAATTGTGACACTTTTTGTTTCCTTGCACTTCTCTGCCTTCCACCCACGAAAATGGAACATGTCACGAAATCGTGACACTTTCGCTGCCTTGTGCCTTTTTTGTCTTTGGCTAGCAAAAACGAAACATGTCACGAAATCATGACACTTTTCCTCCTTGGCGCTTTCTCTTCGAACTTGTCACGAAATCGTGACACTTTCTCTCCTTAGCACTTTCTCTTCGAACCTGTCATGAAATCGTGACACTTTCTCTCCTTGGTGCTTTCTCTTCGATCCTGTCATGAAATCGCGACACTTTCTCTCCTTGGCACTTTTCTTCTCATCGGATCACGAAAACCCGACATGTCATGAAATCGTGACAGTTTTCTTACTTGTCTTCTTTGCTTCCAACATGTCACGAAATCATGACAGTTTTTCCACTTGGCTTCTTTGCCTCCAACATGTCATGAAATCACGATAGTTTTCCTTGTGCCTTCTCTCTCCTCGGCCATGTCACGAAATCATGACAATTTTGCTTGCGCCTTCTCTCTCCTCGTCCATGTCACGAAATCATGACAATTTTGCTTGTGCCTTCTCTCTCCTCATTCATGTCACGAAATCATGACAATTTTGCTTGTGCCTTCTCTCTCCTCGTCCATGTCGCGAAATCGTGACAATTTTGCTTGCGCCTTCTCTCTCCTCGTCCATGTCGCGAAATCGTGACAATTTTGCTTGTGCCTTCTCTCTCCTCGTCCATGTCGTGAAATCGTGACAATTTTTCTTGCGCCTTCTCTCTCCTCGTCCATGTCACGAAATCGCAATAATTTTTCTTGTGCCTTCTCTCTCCTCATCCATGTCACGATATCGCGACAGTTTTCTTACTTGTCTTTTTCTTTGATTTTTTGAATCTGGGCCACTTTTGTCTTCTTGGAAATTCACTGTACATGTTTTGACTGACCTCTGAACTCCTGTCCACTACATCAACTGCATCAACCGATCTATCTGTTTGTGTTGACAACAATGACAATACTTTTGCTGCACCTTGCTCAACATATGCAACGCCTTTTTTTTTAAACACCTTCAGAGCCTTGGACACAAAGAACACACCACCCAAGCTGATTTTTTTGTTTTTTAATTCTTCAAGAACTCCCTAGTTAATCATATTTTCCATGGAGTAGTACTCATATGGGTGACCTCCTAGGAAGTCCTGGGTTCTTACCACTTTTGTCACCTCAAATTTTTTTTTTGTTGAACTAGAAAGAAACATAAAATGCAAATATGTACATATTTACATTCATATTCTCGATTTTCATTGGTAGTAGGCCTTCAAATGAAGACCATTGACCGAAATTGGCAGTGCATGACCGTCCATATCCTGCAAATAAAATGAGTTAATTTGATTGACACCTAAAATCTGGAATGGACCATCCCATATTACCTCAAACTTGTGGTGTTTACTCAGCTTTCTTTTTTTTCGTTCCACTTAAGTACAAGATCACCAACCTTAAAGGTCCTTTTAGAAACTTTTTTACCAAACCACTTCTTTGGCATTCGAGCATGCTCTATGAAGACCTTGTATTATTTCTCCCTTTCTTCCTCCAACTGTAAAATTTGAGTTAACTTCGCGCTCATGGGGTCAGACTCATTGTCCTCATTATTAAGCAAATGTCAAGTTTGGAGGGCTGGCAATTCAATATGTATAGGCAAGACTACTTCTTTACCATATACCAAGGAATAAGGGGATGTCTTGATAGATTTTTCACTGAGATGCGATCGGCACATAATGCTTAGTTCAAGAGCAGGTTCCAGTTTTGCTTGTTGTTGCCAAGGGTTATCTTCAAAATTCTAAGCAGGTTCTTATTTTTAGACTCGGCTAGATCATTCCCCTGCAGATAGTAGTTAGATGAAGAATTTAAATAAATTTCATACTTACCTATAAATTCACTGATTTTGGAACTTATGAAGGGAGTTCCATTATCTGTTATGATTGCATCTGGGACACCAAAATGGTGGCCTGGTCTGCTTTCTTGGTTGGGATTACTTCAGTCCATCTGGTGAAGTAGTTAGTCGCAGTCAGGATGTACTTGTGTCCAGCAGATGAGTTAGGATCAATGACCCCAATGAATTCTAAGCCCCATTGCTGAAATGGTGCTTCTACTTGAATTGGGTGGAGGGGCAATGATGCATTCTTGCTCCTACCGACATATCTTTGGCACTTGTCATAGTTTTGACTGACTTTGAAAGCATATTCAAAGAGAGTGGGCTAGAAATAGTCTGCTCAAATGATCTTCATGCCATGGGTATACCTACATAATGACCTCTTGACAATCTAGAATGGAATTCTTGTAGAATTTTCTCCTTCTACGATTCTTTGACACACTTGAGAAGAACTCCATCAATATTTTTATGAAATAATCTATTTGGCAACAAGACATACTTGATGACCTGTAATCTAAATCTCCTTCTCTGTGAGGCATTAAAATGTGAAGGACACCTTTTTGAATTAAAATATTCGATCAGGTCCTCTGTCTAATATTGGTCAACTACAGAATGATTGGAAAAATTATGGTTACCCACTTCATCTTCATATTGATAAACTATGGATTTGGAGGTAGCACTCCTTGCAAGTTCTTGGCACAATGCTCAACCTTGAACAAGTTTGGTTGGTTGGATCTCAACATCATACTCCTAGATTTTGGAAACCCAACCAGCTCTCCTATATCCAAGTTCTCCCTGGATGATGAAACTTTGAACGTCTAGATGAACAACATAAACTATTATCTTGCTCTATGAAAAAAAGTGCCAAAACTTCCTCAGAGACTTCATTATCGCATACACCTTCTTCTCAATGAAGTTATACTTCTCTTCGTGTGGTTGGATTACTTGGATTAGGAAAGTAATCAGGCATTCATTTCCATCATCTCCCCTCTGCATGAGCACCACTGCATAACTTTCTTGCTCACCAATAGCATACAGGATAAAATCCTTGGAATAGTCAAGGTTTACCAGGATCGGGGCTTGAGCAATTCTTTCTTTGATCTCCTTGAATGATTACTTTCTCTGCTCAGTCCACTTAAACTTAGCATTTTTTTAAAAGCTCAGTCATTGGATTTACCACTTGGGTGAAATCTGCAACAAACTTTCAAACAGAATTAATCTACCCAAATAATGATTGCAAATCCTTCTTAATGGCTAGCAATGGAAGCTTCAGAAGGGCTTTGACCCTAACTGGATCAATATCTAAACCATTTTCTAAAATTACATGTCCCAGGAGCTTTCCCTCCTTTACATAAAATGGACTTCTTCAGATTGATGGATATTCCAAACTCCCAGTACTTCTCGAATACTTGCCTTAAATGAGAGCCATGCTCCTCCCTATTGTGAGATAAAATAGTCATGTCATCAAAATAAATCACAATAATGTGATTTAACAACTCACCAAAAGCTAGGTCCATCGCCCTTTAAAAGGTCACTCTGGTGTTTGAGATCCCAAATGGAATTCGTTGAAAAGCAAAGGTTCCCCATTTTGTGGTGAACAATTTTTTATGTTGATCCTCATCCTTGACCCAAACTTGGTTATATCCAGAGAATCCATCCAAAAAAGAGAATCTCTAAGCTCCTGCAACTACGTGAAGAATCTGGTCGATCTAAGGTAAAGGATAATGATCCTTTAGTGATGCTTGGTTCAAATTTTGAAAATACATGCACAAGCGAATATCTCCATTCTTCTTTTGTACTGAGACCAGATTCACCATCCAGGTTGAATGCTTGATTGGGTAAATGATCTTAGCATCCAACATTTTCAATAGCTTTGCCTTCATCAGCACTTCAATCTTAGGATTGATCGATCTCTACTTTTTTTTGAAGGGTTTCACCTCGTTCTGTAGCTCAATGGTATGTTGTATCACATCTTTTTTATATCCCTTCAGATCATGGTAGCTCCAAGTGACAATGTTAGGAAATTCATGGCACAAGTCCTTGATCTGCTCTAATTATTCGAGAGTGCAATATGTTTCGATCTTGATTAACTTCTGGGGCCTCAGCTATAGTTCAGTGTACTCCCTCTCACCCACTTTGATTCTACATTTTTTTGCTCTCTCATTTTGATCAAAGAGACTCTCGATTGTAATCAATAATTTTGGGATATGATTATTCCTCAGTTGAATTAACCCTTTGGATTCCTCCTCATCAAGCGTTCTCTCTTCTATAGTACTCACTTCTCTTATCAAAAATTTTATAATCAGCTTGTCACTTTCGAACACTTGCCAATAGATGTTCTTACCTGAGGGAAGGAGATTTTTAGATAATTTACTTAAGAATAATTTTAATCTGAAAGAACTTACTTATAACATATTAAAAAATAAGACAAAATAGTTTTGAAAACTGTTGCAAAAATAGTTTCATAAACATAATGGAACAGGGTGAACTAACCAAAGACAATGAATTTTTCAAGTTATAAATTGCCTAGGAGGAACCAAGAAAAGGGGTCAGAGACTTGGATAAAAATTTGTAGGTGGAGAATAGTACATTTGGCACTTTAATGGTTTTGGAACCTCTCCTTCCATGTCAGATCATATTATTTCACATAGGATGCCATTGCAAAGCAGGGTATTCTATAGTTTTGAAAATTTATTGAAAATCTTATTTTGCAAATATATTGGAAATACAGTGAATTTAATGCATGTTGATGGTTAATTCATTTGTCATTTTTATATATTGCATTTATTTTCCTTTGAATATGGCACCGTATTAAATGTCAGATTGCATAAATATGGATCTCATTAATATTGGTTTTATAGAATACTAATGTTACAAGGTCTATGGGAATTAGAGGGTTTCAGCATTTTATTTTATTTTATTTTTATTTCTCTAACCCTATCTTTTTCATTTTTTTAATTTTCCAAATAAAATAAAAAATGTAAAAAATAAAAATCCAAAAAGAGAAAGGCATGGGTTCAAAGAATAAGCTTTAAATTGTTATTTAAAGCAATTTCGATTTTAGTTTGAAGTAAATTTGAAATTATAAAATTATTTATAAAGTTCATATTTTCAAGGAGTTTTATAATTTCACAAGCTTTATTTCACATTTCAAGCTTTGTATTTCATTTTCAAGCAATAAATTAACTTACCTTTATGAAAATTAATTTCATTAAAGGGGGTAATTTATATGGCATTCAAAAGGCCATTGTATTCAAAGCTATAGATTAACTTCCCTTTATGAAAATTGTAATTTCATCAAAAGGGGGTTAATTTATAAGGTATTTCAAAGGTTATTACATTTTAAGGTTAATCATTTGGATCATTTTTCTTTCATGTTTAAAGCAACATAAAAATCAATTCACTCATCATTTCATTAAGTTTCATGAACAATCAATAGCATAGCATAATAAATATTACTAATACAGGCCCCTTGTTAACGATTATTTGCAAATAACTAAGGTATTCTAAGCACTTATTTGACACGTTTTTAAACATACAAACACATATTAAGTAAAAGGAACCTTGGACAAATTTCTATTTCTTTGCAAGAGAGGGTTTTCATTTTAAAATCCTGACTATGATGGTGATTTTGCAATTGGGCAAAATTTCCACTCAACAAACACAAACTCTTTTGGTAATAAGTAATACCTCCATTTATTGAGTGCTTGCACAAAATCATAAAACTCTTGGTCATAAACTAAATATTTTCTCTTGGATTCATTTAACTTCTCATTGAAATAAGCAATTGGCCTACCTTCTTGACTCAAAACTCCTTTAATAATAGTTTTTCTTGCATCACAATCTACTTGGAAAATTTTGCTAAAGTTTGGCAATGCTATAGTTGATTGTTTTCTAAATTTCTCCTTAAATATTTGGAAACTCTTTTCCACTAGACTTGTCCATTTGAACTCATACCTACCATCCTTTATTATTTCTATGATTAGGGCACAAATTCCACTTTTGATAAACTTCTTATAAAAAATTGTAAAACCATAGAAGCTTCTTGCCTCAAACATACTTCTTGGTGATGGCCAATCCACAATAGCCTTTACCTTTATTGGATCCATCTACAAACCATCCTTGGAAATGACAAAGCCCAAATATACCAATTCTTTCTTCATAAAATTGCATTTCTTCAAATTAATTAGTAATTTCTCCTCTTTCAACTTTTGCAAAACTAGCCTTAAGTGCATTATATGTTCTTTATTTATCTTTCTAAACACCAAAATATCATCCAAATAAACCACCACAAACTTACCAATAAAAGGCTTCAAGACTTCATTCATCAATCGTATAAAACTATTGGGTGAATTCATCAACCCAAATGGCATAACCAACCATTCATACAATCTCTCTTTGGTCTTAAATGTAGTATTCCACTCATATCCTTCAAATTTGATGGTAACCACTCTTCAAATCAATCTTTGTGAAGTATTTTGCTCCACTCAAACAATCCATCAAGTCATCCATATGAGGTAATGGAAACCTATACTTTATTATGATCTTATTGATAGCTCGATAGTCCATGTACATATGTCATTCTCCACCTTTGTTGGGGGCTAGTATGGATGGTGCTACAAATGGTATCAAACTCTCTGTAATTAGCCCCTTTTCCAATAGCTCTTAGATTTATCTCTTATTTTCTTCATTTTCAATGGGTGTTATCCTATAGGTTGCCTTGTTTGGAAAACTCGCTTTGGGTATTAAGTCTATGTTATGGCCAATACTTTGCATAGGTGATAATCCATTTGGCAACTTCTTAGAGAGAATATCTATAAATTCATCAATATATAAGCTATTTCATGAGGAATTTCATTCATTTCATTTTTGCTCCAAATTTTGTATGTAGGTTTTGTAATGAATACAAAGCACACTTCCTCCTTCTTCAATCCCTTCAAGAATTGGTCTTTTGAGGCTAGAAAAACTTTAGTACTATTTTCCACCTCTTCTCCTTTGCACTTCAATGGACTCAATGTATAAATTTTACCATCCTTGACAAACGAATAAGTGTTCATTCTACCATAATATACTACTTTTCTGTCAAATTACCATGGTCTATATAAAAAAATATAACATGCATCCATCGACATGATGTCACATAGAATTGCATCCCTATAAGAACCAATATGAAAATTCACCATACAATGTTTGGTTACTAAAACTTAGTGTCCACTTTGTAACCATGACACTTTGTAATGATTTGAATGCTCAATTCTCTTCAATCCAACTTACCCCACCATCTTTATTGACACTAAGTTATCTATGTTTTGGCTATCCACAATAACCTTACAATAATTACCTCTTGATTTACAAATCATCTTAAATAGATTCCTCCTTTGTTAATGTTCATTCACCTTCTTGACTAGATTTAACAATGTCCTCTTTATCATAAGTGAATCTCCTTGTTTTGGTTCCTCCACATGCTTTGATGGGGCTACACTTTCTTCATCCAATTGTATAATATTATTACAATCTTACTTTCCACTTCCACTAGTTTGCTACACTTGAGGGTACCCATAGGCTCTATGTCCTTCTTCCAAAAATCTATAATATTTTCCAAAAATATCACATCCTCTTCCTCTATCAAATCCACCTTCTCCTCATGATGATTCACTCTTTTTTCAGGTACTTTGATTGAAATTATTCATTTGTGAGAATTTTTCTCCTACATCATGAGCTTGCTACCCTCATCTTCCATGGCACTACCCTTTTCCCCTCAAATATCATCCTCTCCCTTTAGATTTATTTTTTTCCTACTCGTTGACTTCTTTTTTTCCTTGAAAGTATATTGATATGCCTCTTCAATTGTTTTAATACAAACCATACCAATTTCATATGGAAAACCTTAGCCCATTCTTATTGTCAATTCATAGAATTCTTCAATATACTTCTTCATTTCCAACTCATTTTTCTTGAGGTTTTGTAGTATTCTAAACAACCCAATTTGATAATTTATAGACAAAAATTTAGATTTTAATTTGGAAACAAACCTATCCCAAGTTTGAATTTTCTCCTTGCCCTTTCATTGCCTCTCTATTTGGACATGATCCCACCAAATCGATGCATATCCCTTCAACCATGTACATGAAAATTTGACCCACTTTAGGTCCACCATAGATTCATAGTCAAATAATCTATCCATATTGGTTATCCAATCTATCAATTCCTCTAGGTTCAAACTTCCATGAAAATTTGGAGTGTCAATTTTTGGTTTACTTCCCATGCTAGAGATTTTCCAAATAAATCATTGCTTCGGTTCTTCTCCTTGCTTCTCTTCCCAATATTTTGGGTGATAAATCTCCTCCTCTTCACTATCACTAACCTCCTCAATATGAACACCTCTTCTCTAGGTAATCTCAATTGCTTCTAGTCTAATTATGATTTCCCTCAACATATTGGCTATGTTTGCTAGTTGGGGCATAAGGCCATGCAATATTCCTCTTCCTCATTATGCCATATCTTCTCTCACACATATTGAAAACTTTTAAAAAACCAACTTTGAAGCCAAATAATGCGATCAAGAGGGGATTTACTTAAAATCTACCTCCTTCAATAGTGTTGACACTTAATTTGTACAATAATATATTCTACACTAGAATGGATCTATATATCCTTCCTAAAGGACAATTTGTCTTACTTGGATGATTGTATGGACTTTTATTTGAACAAAATTTTATATTTCTACTTGAATTATATCCAATCAACACTTCAAAATTTTCTCGATCAACACTAAGAACATTACTTGAATGAAAATCTTATCTATAATTCAAACAATACTTACTCAACCAATATATTATTGAATCAAAAACATCTAAATGATCTTGTTATTAGACTTGAACATCACTCATATTCTCCACTCAATTTTCCACTTAACTCATATGAAATAGACTTGAACATCACTCATATTCTCCACTCAATTTTCCACTTAACTCATATGACATAGTACTATGATGTTTTATGGCACTATATCCTACAATTGTGTGGCAAGTGCATGTATGGTAATCATACATGCAACATGTCAAAACTACCCAAGTTGATGATCAACACTAGATGACACTTGATAAATTGCACTTGGTTGGTGATGCTCCCCAAAACAACATAGCACTTAGACAACACTCAATATGATACCATTCATCATGATGGTAATTAGCATTATTATAATTTACAAGACACTACTCTAAAAGACAACACTCTCACTATATAGGATAACTCTGCTTGGAATGGAAACTTCACTGGCTAAGATAATAAATCCACTTGAGGATAACTCAACTCAACTAACCATGATCACCTCTAGTGGTTGACATTGGCCTACAATCTTGCACCACACTAGATACACAACCAATACAATTATAGCAAGGATAATCTCAAAAATATTCACATGGACAACACAATAGACATAAGTGGAAAATAGGTATCCTTCATTATCACAACCTAGATGGCATCGTCAAAACAATAATATCCCATCACTTTTCAAGTATACACACATTTTCTATATATACATGTACTTCTACTAGCCCGCTTGTCTCTTCCCTTCTTTTTTTATCTCACTATACACATTGTTCCCTCTTCCTCTTCTCTTACCTTTCTATGCACACCCCCTATTTTATCTTTCTATTCTTATTACTTTTTATACATAATATTGGTAGTTACAAATGGGTGTATAGTTACCTTATCCATAACTATTTTCATGCTTGGATGCTCCCACATCAGACATGACATTATCTTACAAAATCTCCAACATGCTTATGATAAGCACAAAGAGTCTTCTTCTCATTTCTAAAACCATTAGTAGAACCAATTTGAGAATAACTACTATTATTAAATGGGGGAAGGTTTTAAGGAGTTGGATGAGGGATAAGTATTATTTTAATAAGAGGTAAAATAATCATTAATGTTCTTGTTTTGCTACTTAGATTTCACCTTTAAAGCAAGTTGTTAAGAACATTCTAAATAATTAATGTAAAATGGTGTATCTAATTTTTTATTTATTAGACAAAAGGGTTTTGAAAGGGTCCCAAACCTTTTACAAATGAAAAATATCCTCAAGAGGATGGCTACCAGAGAACATCCAAAAAAATACAAAGAGAGGATCCTCCATGATCCAACTGAAAAGAGAACAACAAAAAAACTATAAAGAGAGGGTCCTCTAGAATCCAGTTGAAAGAGGAGGATCTCTAGATAAAATAGAAGGAGAGATACAACAAAAGAGAACTTGGGTCTAAAACATTGGGCAATCTACCAAGTTTAGGTCTAATCAACACAAAAAGTTGGGGTATTTATGGCATCATCAAGCTCAACATCACTGTATTTCTTTTTGTAATCCTCTAGGAGGATGGCCTTTTCTTCAACATAGGAGATGATCATGTTTCCCAATTTATACAATGAGATGATGAGATTATTCAAGGACTAGAGATAACCCTAGAGGCTTGAAAATAGGATGATAAACTTCTATAGGGGGATTTCAAAGTAGAGGAATCACTACACTGCAAGGCCACCTTCTAGGAAATAATATGAATTTGAGAAGAGCTTTCATGCTTGATCAACCATGGGATGGGGATGGATTTCCATGAATATTTAGAATTTTATTTTGAAGTTACATGGATGGGGGATCAGATTTTTTTCTTTTATTGAATTTTTAAGTGTTTGGACCACCTCTAGAAGTTGGTCTTGTCTCTAGGGTTCATCGCAACACCACCACCCTAGTCTGAATCTTTGATGATTTTGATGCTCTTATTTATATCTAGAGTGTCTTCCCTTACTAATTATTCGATGTTGTATATGGGTTTTCTCTCAGTGATAGGCTTAAAGTCAACCCCATCATGTTGGATTACCTCCTTGATCTCTTTCCCTTCAGATAGTAGGGGAGAACTAGCTTCTCTAGAAGGGCATCCAAGACTTGACCCAAGGCTCACTAAGGCACTTTGGCCCTCTTTCTTCATGATGTGCTGGACAAAAGCATGTGGAGCCCTTGGTGGAGCAAGAAGGAAGAGTTTTCTTTTTTGAACTTGTTTCATCAAATTTTCTATAGACTTGAAGAGGAAATTCGATATGTTGATGCTTTTCTTCTTTTAAATATGATTTAATAATGTGAAGTGGAAGCTCTTGATAATGGATGTTTGGTCATCCAACATGAAGTATTGAATAATAGGAATGACCGCTTTGTCCTAGGGCTTGGGTAGGGACTCTATGAGAATACCATTCTAGTATTTTTTCAAATACTAAGGTCCCCGAAGATAAGTAATTCATTCATGAGAGAGTGTTTGTCTCTATTGATACATTCTCCAAAAGTGGGAAGCCCCAAGACATCTACAATTAATCCCACACTAATGGTAAAATCAAGTTCCCTATCCTTAACTCTACCCTCATACCAATAATATGCTATTTCCTTAAAAATACCATGATCATGGTTGCCATATTAGCTAAGGAATGGAAAAAAACCTATATCATTCAAAATGTATTTGACCACCTTGTCCAAGGAGAGGATTGCAAGCTCTACTTTGTTGTTAATGTCACCCATCTTCAGGTTGGCCTAGTAGAAGAAAATGCTTTCATAGGAGGAAGGAAATTGAGGGGGAGGAGGTAATATGTAGAGAATGAGTTGCATCCTCCAAAATCAAACCTCTTTATAATGACTATGCTCCAAATTACAAGGCTTAGAATTATGGATAAATAGTCCAGGTGACATGGGATAAAGCATATTCCAATATGGAAGAAAATTCCTTCCCTTCCAATCAATGTGTCTCAGGGCCAACTCCTTCATCCAACATGCGAAAAGAATGAAAAGGTTTGTATCGATGCACTCATTGAATCAAGAAGAGAGCATAGCTCAGTTCCAAGACTAGTTGGGGACTGGACCAAAAGGGAATATGGAATATTTATTCATAGGAAGGAAGAGTCATGTAGCATAATTCTACCAAGAACAAATTGAGAGAGATTTTTGTGTGTAATAATTGATGCTTATGAGGAGTAACTCACAGTCCCAAAGTTGAGCAAAGGTGTATGTAACATGAAATGCATAGAGCCAACATACGGGGGAGTCATAGTCCATGTGCCACATCACTTTGTCAAACTTGGAGGGATGCTCTAAGGATGGGGTAAGAGTGATTACCAAAGAAAATAAAATCATCTAGTGTTAATTTGCTAACATACATGACAAGTCCCATCGAGTAGAGGAGAGAGATGGAATTATAGAGGCAAGAGTCTAACCTTTCCAACTAGACTATCTTAAGAGGGAAAAATTAGGCTACATGAAGGAAATGGAGGTGACATAATTTGACACTATATACTATGAATAAAAATGGGGCTGTGAAAGATCCAACTAGATAAAGCATGAGGGGAAGAGGGAAAGGAATCAAGAAAGTGCCACAATAAGAAACACGCTAGCTAGACTAGGCCTCACGAGCAAGACGAGGCACCATGAAGACACGGGGGAGGGGAAAAGCTGAGGTCAACTACGAGATAACAAGACATCATTTTTACATAAAAGCAAGAGGGAAGAAGGGAAGTTGTTATGCCAAATAGAGAGGTCCTCCTAAATAATGTTGAGGCTGGCTAGGGAGTTCCCTTTATGACCCTCTCTGTAAACATGTTTGATCAATGTGTTTTCTAACTATAAAATAGCATTTTTGTCTCCTCCAAAATATTTTCTATGTCGTAATTTGAAGGATGAGATCCTTTTAGCATATTAATGATTCTCATGGAGTCTCCTTCAATGATCACCTTCCTAATTGGTATTTTTCTAGAATATTTATTCCTGGTAATAGGGTTCTTTCTTCTGCAAAATTACTCATCTAAAACCCCATATTTTCTATATAGGTCAAAATAATTTATCCCTTTCATATTTGAAAACACCTCTAGGCCCAGAGCTTCCCAGGCTGCCCTTGGTAGCCTCATCAAAATTGAATTTTATCCAATTAGGTGGAAGGGAATCCATTTGACTTGGGTGTGATCAACCTCATTTCGATTTGGAGCTTGATGATTCCTATTGGGGATACCTTATCTTGGAATAGAATCAAAGAGGCATTTTCTTTAGCATCTTCTAATATTATAATGCCAATAGAGAGGGGATTTCTATGATCATTTTGGAATACCCTATTTTTTATTTCCTTCCAAATACCCCAGAGAAAATGAGGCAAACAAAAGGACCAAAGGGAATGTAAACTCATGCTAAAGAAGGGGGGAAACCACTACATACACAACTCTTCAATGCTATTGGGTTGGACCCAGGAATAGTCAAAGAAACTTATAAAAAAATGAACAAACTGGGAGAAGGGGTAGGCTAGGAAAAGGTGGTGTATGGATTCACAACTGGCCAAACACAGGTAGCATCTATTAGGGATGAACATTCCTTTGGACTGGAGGTTATCTATAGTGAGGATTTTTTTTTGATAGTTAACCAAAAGAAAATTTTGATTCTTGAGACAATTTTATTTAGCCAAAATTGTTTGATTAGAAAATGGCCCATCTCTTGGTAGGTATAAATAACAATCTGAATAAAATCTCAATGCAAAGGATATTGTTAGGTTTAACATTTTTCAACTTAATGGAGAGAAGATTGAAATCCTTAATATGTTACTTGATTGATTAGTCATATTTTTGATAAAATAAAGAAAAAATACTAGTATATTTTGCATATTCAAGTGGATAAAAGTGTGCTTGAATAGTTGTTTAGAACTCTTTTATGTAGCATTTTTACCTATTTTATTACTTAAAAGCTTGAAATTGGATTTCCACCAAGTGAGGGCTTGATTATCAATATGGTATTCAATGACTATATTTTTGTTGCATCCATTAGTTGTGGTTTTTGTAGATACCTAAAATTGGATCATCTAACTTAGACCATATTTAGACAAAAATGCATAAAAAGGTCAACCTAGCCATAAGAACTAACTCAACCTCAAGAATTGTAGTCAATATTTAGCAGTAGTGAATTTGTCATCTTAGACCAAATTTACTGGCAAGAAAATACTTATTTCAATTGGTGTATTCACAACCAATCCAAATTTTCTAACTCTCTCTCGTAATTGACCTCTAATGGTCAAATTTGTAAATTCGTTGAGTTATCAAACATGTTGACAATGTATTTGTATAAGCAACATATTTGTGTCTAACATACAAAAGCTTTAAGATCACATGAAGTAGCTATTCATGGCATAAATCACTCATGCCTACCCTTCTACCATTGTAGGTGATCAACAGGTAGGGAGGAAGGTGGCTAACTTTCCTCCACCTATCCAAATCAGCCCCAATCAAGGGGTACTTGAGTTTCAATAATCCTATTAGCCTGTCAACCTTATTAGCATCCTATTTAACACTTAACCAGCTACCTAACATGCCAAATCATACCTCCCCTTCTAGAAAAATTGTAGGAGGGATAATTTCTATATATTGGCCTTTTAGGGTGGCATTAAGAACAATGAATCTATGCATCAAAAAATTTCCAAAATTGGATATCAAACTTGTGTATCAAAGTGCTACCAAAATTTTACTACAAAATTGTCAAGTGATTTCAGCTTCGAAGGAAGAAAAGAGGCACCTTGCACATTTGGAATTTGGTGATATATTTCTAAATCCATTATGATTTTATTTGATTAGTAGAATCAAGATTTAAACTTTATGCATGCATTCCCTATATTTTTTTGTTTTGATATAGCCATTGTATTGGTTAGTGGCCTCTTTAAGTCTTTTTAGAAGGTGCCCCGTGAAGTATGTAAGGTAGAGAATTTATCTTAAGATTCCTAGGATACCAAAAAAGGAGATTAGTGACCTTTATCCTCTAGTTTCCAATCCTTATCATAGGTTTTTTATTGTCTGTATGCTTATATATCTTGTTGTTTTGTCTTGAAATACATATAAAAAAGGAAAAATTAAAAGAAGTTTATCATAGTATCTTGTTTTTTTCTTAGGCATTTAATCTAAATTACATATATTTTCATCTAGGATTATTGTATTCTTACATCTTTCTAGCACCCTTGCCTTCAAAAAGAATAAAATAGAAGTATATTTTCATAGCATAGATAGCATTCATCAAAAGAAAAATTGCATATGGGATAATGTATTGTATTTTGCACTTGTTCTCATATTGCATTGCATTAGCATATTATGCATTAGTTTCTAAGATACAAAAAAAATTAGGTGTTTGCTAAATTGTACATACCAAAACTAGATTAGGGAAATCTATAAGCCCTTGGTGAACCCAAATCCCCCCTCAAAAAACATAACTTGTAAATCCCACCTTAATAATGAACTTGTAGATCCTACCTTAATAAAAAAACCCTATCCTCCAATATTTGTGCTACTAGAGTTTCAAATGTATAAGGGATAAGGTGACCCAAAAGAGAACCTTTGAATTCTTTGAGTTGTATGTCATGACATCACATATGATAAGGCATTGTTATTGAAGCTCTTCCCAAAAAGCCTTGGGGGTAAGGCTCTAGAATGGTTCTACCAATTGCATCACCATTAATTCAATAATTATTTTAATTCATATGAAATTTTCATCCAATATTTTGTTGTATATACTACAAAAAAATGCATATTTGATGACTTATATCAACTTAAAAAAGGTAAAAATAAATCCCTCAATGAATTCTTACCCTTATGGTAGGCATTGGTAAAAAAAAATCCTTTTGCTCTGCCACCTAGAGATATTTTGCATATTTTTATACACAATATTCAATAACATCTTTCATGTCCTCTAGATATGACCCATGTTATATCCTTTTATGATTTTGATAATAAAATAGAATCCACCCTCCACTGTAGAGAGAAATTTAAAACTAAGAAGGAAGATGAAAATTCATTTTATTCTAACAATAAAGGACACTATAAAAACAAACATTTCAATGGCCATGGTGTAACTAAATTTCACCCCAATAACAATCCTAAAACAAGTAATCTTAATACCGCTATAGCATTACAAAAATTAATTCTAGCCAAGACTCGGGAAAAGCCTCCTAGGAAACTTACCAAGTTAAACCAATATCTATATTTTGTTTTGACATAATTGCTAGATGCTAAGATGATAGAGCTACCTCCTATAAGGTAGCATGACCTTGATAGGAAAAACTTCCTTGGTTTAAGGCTGACCAACAATGTGCTTTTTATTGCACAATTGGTCACAACATGAAAAAATGTATCACTCTTAAGAATGTGATAGAAAATATTATCGATGAAAATCATCTGGTGGTCCTGAAAAAGGAATGTCCTCTAATGAATATCTAGGGATTTTTTGGGAACCCTTACCTAAACATGGGCAATTTTTTACTAATCATGTCCAATATCAAAATGTCCCCTTGCTAGATCATAATATAGTGGGGATGATTCAATTTTGCACCATGACTAGACAACAAGCTAGAGAAAAGGATCGAACCTCTAAATTGTCCTTTGATCCTCCTTTGGTCTTATGACATAGACATGCTACTACTCCTAAAGAACCACTTATGGTTCTAAAACCTCTAGATAAAGGTAAGAGGACCTTCAACTTTAAGCAACAACTAGAGGAAACCAACTAAAATATCCATACTAAAGTTGTTGTGAACCTCTCTGATACATAGATGAAACCAACTAAAATATCCATACTCAAGTTGTTGTGAACCTCTCTGAGACATAGAGGAAACTTATTCAAACTTCTAAGTGATCCCATAGTATTTTAAAACATTAGCCCTAATGATCTAGCTAATATGGTAGGATCCTTGAGTGTGAACCATGCCACCATATTCTTCTTTAAGGATGACATTCTACCTCCCTCTATGCTAGGAGAAATCCCTTTATATATCACTTCCAAAATTAGTGAGCAATCCATTAAAAATATTCTCATCAATAATGGTTCATCATTTAATATTTGTAGTCTTAGGTTCATCCATATAATAGGGCTTAATAAGGAATATTTAGTGAAATCATATCTTGTCATAAATTCTTATGATAATGAAGAGTGAGAAGCTACTAAAACTAAAGTGCTTCCAATAAAAGTAGGGCCTCGTATTTTAAATACGGTTTTCTATGTGTTTCCCTATGATTTGAATTTTAATCTCCTTTTGAGGAAACCTTGAATCCATGTGATGCAGGTTGTCCCCTTAACTTACCATAAATATATCAAATTTGAATACTATGGTCAGTTGTATAGCATAGTGGTTGATAAAGATTGGTTTGATTATTTTTAGATCCAATCATAAAACACAAAAGCCCAACTATACCCTCTATTGAATTCTTCTCATCCTTTTATAGATGATACCTTTAGGCTTGTCCTGCCTAAGAAAATAAGTATCAACCAAGGAGAAGAAACCAGTAGTCAAGTTATGACAAAGGGTAAGAAAAAGGTTGAGAATATTAACAAACCTCAACAACCAGTATCATGAACTATTAACCTTAGATTTGGTCAGGTTATCCCCATCACCTAGTACTTTAGGATTTCCTTCTAGATGAGGAACAATTGTGCAAATTGGAACCTACACCTTTGTTTATGAAAGATTAACTAATGAGGAGAAAATACATAGAACTAATCTATGACCTATTGATGCAGGAGCATCCGGTGGCGGTAGAACAATCTTACATCTTCCAAAAATGTTTCTTAATTTTTCTAAGTACCTTGCAGATGATTTATTTTCGGTATTTTCCAAAGGAGGAAAGTTTAGTGGAGCAAAGGGAGCAAAGGGAGTAAGTTTCTTAAAGCATGGGGGGAGGTCGCGAAATCGCGACCTCAAAAGGCTTAGGCAGGCATGGGCCGATTTTGTCGCGATATCGCGACATTAGTTCAGAGCAAAGGCGGAAGGGAAGTCCCGTCGCGATATCGCGACTTCATTCAAAGCAAGGGCAGAGAAGGTGGAGACGTCGCGATATCGTGGCTTTTTGTCAAAGCAAGGGCAGAGAAGGTGGAGACGTCGCGATATCACGACGTCACGATATCACGGCTTTTTGTCAAAGCAAGGGCAGAGAAGGTGGAGACGTCGCGATATCGCGACGTCGTGATATCACGACTTTTTGTCAAAGCAAGGGCAGAGAAGGTGGAGACGTCGTGATATCGCGACGTCGCGATATCATGGCTTTTTGTCAAAGCAAAGGCGGAAGGAGTGGTGTCATCGCGATATCAAGACGGGTCGTGATATCGCGATATCGCGGCCAGTCAAGGGCCGACACGTGGCGTATCATCGACAGCTGCAAAAGTTAACCAAAGAAAGTTAGAGAACAGAGCAAGGCCAAAGGGAGAGTGGGGGTCACGAAATTGTGACACATCATGATTTTGCGACCCCAAAGGACTTCAGCATAAGAAAGGCACTTTGGTCATGATTTCGCGACCTGTCACAATATCGCGGCCAGGTAAGGTCAAGGCCAGAAAGGAAATAAGTGGACGGCCGAGCAGGGCCAAATTTGACACGTGGACTGCCACGTGTATCATGGAAGTTGTGAAGGGTACGTGTAACAGTTTTATTGTGACAAGGAGGAGGCATGGCGAATTTAACACGCGGTTAGCTACGTATCATAAAATTAAAGTTGACAGCCGCGTGCATTCAAGGGGGTTAACCACCGTATGGGAGAATTTCGACAAAACAGCTGTTGCAGGGTATGGGCTTCATGAAGGAGACAAAAGTGTAGAGGACGGTCAGAACAAAGCGGTCGTTGCAGGTCATAGAGAGGCCATTAATACGAACCCCATGGCAGATCGGACAGATGGCCATTTATGACAGAAAGTTTTGAAAACTCGACCGAGAGGGAAAATCGATTTTGAATTTTGTTAGGTGGAGGCATTGATTGCCTGGAGGAACGGGGCCTCGATAAAAACCTAAAAAATTGTAATGGAAGGGGATGGTGGACCGGAGAACGGAGGAAGTAGTGATAGTGGAAGAACCGAGCCGAACTCGGTCAATGTATGCCTGTGGGCTATTTTATTTTGGTGATGCATGTAAATATTTTTTGCAAATTTTAATGAAAAAGTTGAATTTGTAAGGTGTTGGGTCCCCGGTCCCCATCAGTGGTATCAGAGCCAGTGGTTCCTGAGCATACAGCAGATCGTCAAAGGAGAGGCAGTTGTACCAGGACTTGTGGGAGGGCTTGAGATCAGGTGAAGATGCCTCCAAGAAGAAGCCCTGTGGGTGGCAGAGGCATGGCAGCAGAAGATTTTCGATCTTTGCAGCGGCAAGTTCAAGCCCTGCAAGAAGAACTGCGCAGAGGACATGAGCCGAGAAGAGATGCAGACAGTGAGGATGAAGTGGATGAAGAAAATCAATTTGAAGAAGAAGAAGAAGAAGTTGTGGATCCGGCACAAGCCAGACTGTACAAGGCTATATCTCAGATCGAGAAGAGGCCAAAGTTAGAAGTTCCTATGTATTTCGAGAACTTGAATCCGGAGGAATTAATAGACTGGATAAATGACTTAGAAGAATATTTTGAATATGAAGAGGTTGAAGATCCCGAGTGGGTCAGATTTGCCAAGACTAGACTGAAGGGTCATGCCAGCATATGGTGGAAGGGGGTACAACTGGAGCGGAACCGAAGAGGAAAGGAGCGGATAACAAGATGGGACAGAATGATGGAGAAATTGAAAAGGCAGTTTATCCCCGTAGATTATGAACTGGACCTACTACGAAAAATGTAGAGTTTGAGGCAGATGAACAAAATCGTCCAGGAATATACGGAGGAGTTTTATAAAATCTCCATCAGAACCGGTCATTTGGAAGCAAGCAAAGAAAAGGTGGCCCGTTATATTAATGGGTTGAGACCCAGTGTTCAGGAGGAGTTGAGCTTGGTTCGGGTAAGCACCATTGAAGATGCTTACCAATTTGCTTTAAAGGTGGAAGAAAAACTGAACCGGAAGTTTGAGAGCAAGCAAAGAGTAAAAGGACCGGGAGGAAAGACCGATGGAAGAAAAGGGGAAGGAAAGGAAGAGAAGAAAGAAGAGGAGAGCAGCAGCCGAGGTCAGAAAGAAGACGAAGAACCCAAACCGCAAGTTCAGAATGATGGCTACCCGAGAGGAAGAGGTAGATCTGGACGCGGGTATGGAAGAGGAGTGTTCCGAGGAACATGTTTCCACTATGGAGAAGAGGGGCATCGGGCATATGAATGTCCCCAGCACCCCGAGAAAGTAAACCAGAAACAAGTGGGTCCTGCCAGAGCAGTTGTTGCAGTTGAAGATGCTGATTCAGAACATTCTGAAGAAGCTGAAAAATGAGAAGCAATGATTGTGAGGAGGACCATGCTGGTGGAGGAATCCAAATCTGAATAGAGGAGAAGCCTGTTTCGCACCAAGTGCAAAAGTGCAGGCAAAGTCTATAATGTTATTATAGACAATGGGAGTACAGACAACTTAGTTTCCGAGGAAATGGTTGCTAAGTTACAACTGGAAACGAGGAGACATCTGCATCCATACCGGATTGCGTGGTTGCGAAAGGACCACCGAGCATGGGTCCGTGAACAGTGTTTAGTTATGTTCAATATTGGGAGATACCAGGATGAAGTCATGTGTGATGTTTTTCCCATGGATGATTGCCATTTGTTGTTGGGCAGGCCATGGCAGTTTGATCGGAGTGCAGTGCATGATGGTCGTGCAAACACGTACTCCTTGATGAAAGATGGAGTGCGGCACAAGTTGAAGCCATTGCAGACCAAAGTTGAGAAAGTGTGCAGCAATGCCAGAATTTGTCTGGTAGAGGGAAGAAATTTTTGCCAGGAAACAAGATTTGAGCAGGTTGTAAGGGTTGATGGGTGTTCGAAGATATTGCAAGGGACGCAGACCAAACAGCTTAGAAGTGAAGGTCACTTCTCCTTTTTACCCCGGGTGTCTGATGCAGGAGCATCCGGTGGCGGTAGAACAATCTTACATCTTCCAAAAATGTTTCTTAATTTTTCTAAGTACCTTGCAGATGATTTATTTTCGGTATTTTCCAAAGGAGGAAAGTTTAGTGGAGCAAAGGGAGCAAAGGGAGTAAGTTTCTTAAAGCATGGGGGGAGGTCACGAAATTGCGACCTCAAAAGGCTTAGGCAGGCATGGGCTGATTTTGTCGCGATATCGCGACGTCGCGATATCATGACATTAGTTCAGAGCAAAGGCGAAAGGGAAGTCCCGTCGTGATATCACGACGTCGCGATATCGTGACTTCATTCAAAGCAAGGGCAGAGAAGGTGGAGACGTCGTGATATCGCGATGTCGCGACGTCGCGATATCGCAGATTTTTGTCAAAGCAAGGGCAGAGAAGGTGGAGACGTCGCGATATCATGACTTTTTGTCAAAGCAAGGGCAGATAAGGTGGAGACGTCACGATATCGCGATGTCACGACGTCGCGATATCGCGACTTTTTATCAAAGCAAGGGCATAGAAGGTGGAGACGTCACGATATCATGGCTTTTTGTCAAAGCAAAGGCGAAAGGAGTGGTGCCGTCGCGATATCACGACGGGTCACGATATCGCGGCCAGTCAAGGGCCGACACGTGGCATATCATCGACAGCTGCAAAAGTTAACCAAAGAAAGTTAGAGAGTAGAGCAAGTCCAAAGGGAGAGTGGGGGTCGCGAAATCGTGACACATCGTGATTTTGTGACCCCAAAGGACTTCAGCATAAGAAAGGCACTTTGGTCGCGATTTCGTGACTTGTCGCGTTATCGCGGCCAGGTAAGGTCAAGGCCAGAAAGGAAATAAGCGGACGGTCGGGCAGGGCCAAATTTGACACGTGGACTACCACGTGTATCATGGAAGTTGTGAAGGGTACGTGTAACAGTTTTATTGCGACAAGGAGGAGGCATGGCGAATTTAACACGCGGTTAGCTACGTATCATAAAATTAAAGTTGACAGCCGCATGCATTCAAGGGGGTTAACCACCGTATGGGAGAATTTTGACAAAACAGCTGTTGCAGGGTATGGGCTTCATGAAGGAGACAAAAGTGCAGAGGACGGTCAGAACAAAGTGGTCGTTGTAGGTCAGAGAGAGGCCATTAATACGAACCCCATGGCAGATCGGACAGATGGCCATTTATGACAGAAAGTTTTGAAAACTCGGTCGAGAGGGAAAATCGATTTTGAATTTTGTTAGGTGGAGGCATTGATTGCCTGGAGGAACGGGGCCTCGATAAAAACCCAAAAAATTTTAATGGAAGGGGATGGTGGACCGAAGAACGGAGGAAGTAGTGACAGTGGAAGAACCGAGCCGAACTCGGTCAATGTATGCCTGCGGGCTATTTTATTTTGGTGATGCATGTAAATATTTTCTGCAAATTTTAATGAAAAAGTTGAATTTGTAAGGTGTTGGGTCCCCGGTCCCCGTCACCTATATAATGGAGATATACCTCATGTTATCTCTCTAATATTTACCCTATCCCAAGCAATTTCTTTGTAACTTTTGATACAAGAAAAAGGGCTTAGGATTTTAAGAACAAGGTATTAAGAAGCCTCTAGGATTTGAAGCTTGGCCTGAGCATTGTGGGTTGGGATGCTTCCCCAACCATAATGAAAGGATGATTTTATCCTCTTTATAAAGTAGTGAGGATGAAGAGGCATGTCTTTACTCATGTGAACCTAAAAAATAAGTAATTTTAACAAAAGGTCTAGATTAGGATGAAGAGGACAACACAATATCTCTCTTCTCTTTTTCTATCTTGTTTTCATAGTATGCACAAATCAAACCATAAATATTGATCCTATTAAGGATATTAGGTAAATATTCCATGATAGCCTCAACAATGAGCATAGATTAATTTCATCACAAGAAGACAATAGTATGACCTCCACAATAACAAACCTTGTATCAACATTACATATAAATAATTATGAGATAAATTTTTTACCCCACAACCATCCTAGTAATAATCACAATGATATTTGTCATTAATAATACATCCCTATGGAAGGCACTCTTTCTTTAGTCACATATTTCTCATAGTCATCAACATTGTACAATGTACTTTAAACATTGATGAGATTTGAAGTCTAGGGGTCTTACCTGCCCCTCCACAATATGAAGAAAAATATAATATCTTAATAGAAGAAACTATAGGCATTAACATAGGATCAGTAGACAACCCAAAAATAATAAACTTAGGAAAGGTTCTAATTTTAGAATAACGAGAAGAGTATAAGAAGCTCTTAACTAAAGTTTATGATATTTTCACATGGTCTTGCGCAGATATACTAAGACTAGATCCATCCCTAGTTATTCACAACTTGGTAGTCAAGCCTGATGCTAAGCCAATGAAGCAAAATTTAATAAATATGCACCCTAATATTTCTCTATTAGTCAAATAATAACTCCAAAATATTTTGGAGGTCAAGTTATTTAAGGCTACTAACTATTTTGATTGGATCTCAAACATAGTTCCCGTCACCAAGAAATAAGGTGTTGTGTGAGTATGCATATACTTTTGAGACATCAACAATTACTATCCTAAAGATAATTTTCCTCTACCTAATATAGATAAGATAGTCAAATTTACTACCAAATATGGAATGTTATCCTAAATGGATGGATTTTTTAGTTATAATCAAATTTGTATAGCACCAAAGGATCAAGCCAAAATAGTGTTCACTAATCCTTGGGGTACTATTTTCTATGAATTTATACCCTTTAGTTTGAATAATATTGGTAAAACTTACCAATTTTTCATGATATGTTACGTAATATCATGGAAGACTATGTTGACAGTCTTCTTGAATGATCCATGAAACAAGAAGACCATGTCAAATATTTAAGATAAATTTTTGAAGGTTCATCTTAAACCCTAAAAATGTATATTTGGGGTAACATTTGGTAAATTATTAGGTTTTATAGTCTCTATATGTGGCATGTAGATCCTAATAAAATATCAATAATAACTAACATGCCAACACCTCAAAACCTAACTAAGATTTAAAATATGCAAGGCAGATTACAAGCAATTAGGAGATTTATATCTCAATTAGTAGACAATTGTCAACCATTTTTTAGAATGTTAAAAAAATATATAGAGTTTAATTGCGATGAAGAATGTTAAAAACCATTTGATGCTTTGAAAACATACGTTCTATCTCCAACAATGTTTATCCCATCAAATCCCCTTAAGTCCTTGTTATAATTACTATTCACACGTTAGGTGTTATGTTAGCACAAAATTATGAACAACATAGATAAAGGGTCATCTACTACATTAGTAGAACCTTTATCAGTTACGAGACTAGATAGACCCCTTTAGAAAATATGTGCCTAACAGTGAATTTTGCATCTAAAAAACTAAGATATTATATGTTGATCCATAAAACATATGTTATATCTAAGGTTGCTCTGTTGAGATACCTTTGTATAAACTCTAAATTTTGGATCAAATAGATAAATGGGTTATGGAACTTAATGAATTCGACCTTGATTTTATCATGCAAATATCTATTAATGGATAAGTGATAGCTAATCAACTAGCAAAAAATCATTTTCTAGCAAATCATCCCCTAGAAATTGAGTATCCAAATGAGACAATGTGCACTATTGAAGCATCGCAATAAGATTCCTATACTCTCTTATTTTATGATGCAATATGCATTAATGGATAAAGAGCAAGAATTTTCCTGGTATCACTACAATAGATTGTAATTCCCTTGTCTTTCAATCTTTAGTTTTCGTGTACTAATAAAAGGGTTGACTATGAAGCGCTCATTCTTGGTCTTCTAGTAGCCTTATCCATGAAAGTAATATCACTCTCTATATTTAGAGAATCATAGTTAATTATTAACCAAATAAGTAGAGTTTATCAAACCAAATTTGATGAACTAAAACCATATAAAGAAATTATGGATAAATTGATGGCTTCTTTTGAGAAGGTAACCATTGATACTATTCCACATTCTAGCAATCACCGAGTGGATGCATTGGCTACAACTACATGTATCATACCTCTATATTTGGAGGATGAGCAATAAATAATTATCATCCTTTAGATAAGACAACCTATAACCTTACAATCTAGTCAAGAACCATTAGTCATCTTTGCCATCATACAAGCACCTACCCTTAATTCTTAGCAAAAGAAAATATGCAATTTTCATAAAAGTGATATTCTACGTAAAGGTCTAAATTATAATGAGTTAAAAAATCCAAGGCAACGAGATTATCAATTTGTGATAATCAAAGATATCCTATATAGGTAGACTTTTGATGGTATTCTTTAAAGAAGCCTAAATTCAAATTAAGCCAAGATAGTGATTCAAGATGCTCATGAGGGGGCATGTGGTGGACACTTCAATGGAAATGCCATAGCTAAGAATATTATTTGCATGGGGTATTAATATCCAACTATGGAAATGGATTCCCATAATCATGTGCGCAAATGTGATAATTGCCAAAATATGATAACTTAATCCATGCACCTTCCCAAGAGCTTCAATTCATCACATCTCCTTGACCCTTCTCTACTTGGGGGCTAGATATCATTGAGAAAATAAAAATAATGTCATCTGATGGACATAATTTCATCATTATCACAATAGAATACTTTACCAAGTGGGTAGAGGTAATACCCTTATGCTCTTGTTTCGAATTTTAGATTTCCTAGTTTATCTTGAATCAAATCCTTTCATGATATGACATTCTTAATATGCTTATCTCAAATAATGGTACTCTTTTTAAAAATAAGGATGTTGCCAAGTTCAAAATCCAACATAAGTGGTTAACACCATATTACCCATCAAGGTTATGGTTAAGCCAAGGCTTCCAATAAGACTTTACTAAAAATATTCATGAAACTTGTTAACAAAATTGATAGGGATTAGAATTTACAGCTATATCTTGCCTTATGGGAATATTGCACTAGTATTCAAACTCCAATTAGAGCTACACCCCATCCCTTGGTCTATGGTACTAAGTATATCTTTCCCCTTGAGTTAGAAGTCCCATTCCTTATAATCCTTTTAAAGGATGCATCAATTGGCGATGAGTATTACTATGCACACTTTAGCCAATTGGAGTTGCTTGATGAAAAGCAAACCCATGCAGAGAACTTATGATTTTATCATCAAAGACTTAAGAAAGCTTATGAGAAGAGGTTATGATGTGGTTCCTTTGAAGTAGGGTATCTAGTCCTTAATGAAAACTGAAAAACACTAATACAAAAGATGAGCTTAAGATAAAATTTAAACTTAATTGGTTAGGTTCATTCATTGCAACAACCAAATAGGGGTAAGCACATATCACTTGGTCATATTATATGGTAAGGAGCTGAAAGAAAATATTAACATAATGCACTGAAAAATATATTATGTTTGAGTCTACATGTTTGCCTGCTCAATTGATTTATTGCATGCATGATTGCCTATAAAATATTTTTCTTGCTTTCATATGTTTGCTTGCGTCCTCTTATTCATCTCATAAAATTCATGAGGGGGAATCCCATAATTAAGAGATGATGATCCCATAAAATTCACTAGTCAAGCATGACTATATTTCAATGCCTTAGTTTTTCCTTCTAGATTCCAAAATATTTGGAGGATAGCATTGCATTGTTTGCTTGATCATATGCTTTCCTGCTGTATAATCAAATGACCAGTTCACTTGCTTGTGCTCATATACTTATTGTTTGCATATAGAGTTAGGATTATTTGTCATAACCCATGATAATCCTAGTTAAGATAGATTACATTATAGATTTACATCTTATTCAAGGTACTTGAGGTAGTAAATTTCTCTATTAACTCTTTTGAAGTACACATATCATCATAACCAATATCTTGTTTGCATCTTCTTCTCCTCTAACTAGTTAGTGCTCCATGATGACTTTGATACTGTAATGTCAATTTAAGTATGGCATATAAAAGGGTAGTTTGAGCTAGCAAGTTTTGCCCTAAAAAAAATTCTTCTCTTCTCTTATATAAAATTTTTCATCATAATGCTTTCATACATTCTTTGATTTATATCTACACCCAAGAAAAATAGATGATAGAATCATACGATGACTAGAAAGTGCTTATAAATCCTAAAGAATCCAACAATATGGGGTAATTCTATCAAATATTTTTCCTGTGTAGGTATCTATCAAAATTTTAATTTCATCAATATTTCAATCTCTTCCATCATATCTCAATGATTGATTAATTTGTGAGTTATTCTTATACCCAGATAGAAGGTAGGGTAAAATCATTTGATGTTTGTAAAGTGTTAACATATATATACACCCAATAAGCGAGGAGTAATTCTATTAAACCTTTGTCCTTAGTAGAAGGGTCTATCATATATTTAAAATTAACAAACATAATAGCATCAATTGTTGAATTCATAATTATATCTAAACTGAATGAATGATATTAGATTACCCAATACGTGGAAAAGTGTTCAAAAAACCTGATGATATTGGATAATTAGGTCAAATATCTTATCTTCGTATAAGAATCTATCAAAATGATTAGACAACCTTCTTCTAATAAATTAGGGAAATATGATGAAGCGTAATCACTAACAGTCCTATGTATCATCAATTTTCAAATCACAAACAAAAAAAATTATTTTGAATCTTTCTAATCATCAACAATCTTAAAGTACATGATGCATTTTTGGCATGATTTTGTACTATTGTATGTTGCGCATGTACATAGTTTGCTTATCATGTATCATGTATTTTGTGGGTCAAATATGAGAATTATCCTTTGAAAAAATAGTTTCTAAAATATTTATAGGGAATTATTCCCATGTTCCTTCCATAAAAATCTTGAGATATTTACACATAATTTCACTTTTATTGCCACAATTGAATTTTGCATGACTGATTGAGCATTTAGAATCAAGGGAATCCATTATGAAGTGATTATGACAACTAGTTACGTTAGCTCATATGCATTATACTTACACTAGGTTGTTGGTGCTAAGTGGGTCCCTGCTCTTAGGAGTTTGGCTTGCTTTTTATGCACTATTTGTCTTACGTTGTTGGGATGAAATGATTACTTTTTACATTATACTAGGAATCATGTACTAGTGGAATTTACTTTCTTTTATATTGTTCATGTTGCACAGCATAGAATTTTGAGGAGGAGATGGTGAGGGTTATTCCTTGCTTGATGAATTTCACTCATTAGTATAAAATATTAACAAAGAGTAACCTTGTTATCATTTTCCTTCCTCAAGGAACCTCAAATCATAACTTCTAAGGGTTAGGGAATGAGAATTATTTCTTACTCAAATAGTTTTCATATATAAGCACATAGCTCTAAAAACATTTACAAGGGATAATTTATATCCCCCTTAACTTAGAAGCATTGAGCCATTGATTGCATATTCTTTGTATCATGATTGTATGCTTGTACAAATGCATGGACTATTTGAGCATCTAAAATCAAATGATTTTATAATGAGGCACTAATGACCACTAGTTAGAATAAGCATACACTTGCATTGCATTCATACTAGGTCTCTGATACTAGTAGATCCCTACCTTTAGGATCATATGCATATTATAAATATTTTCATCAATACTATAATTAAGCATGATCTATTTATTTGCACTTTAGCATGATTGAGAGACACACATCAATTTAGTTTATTAGCTTTATCCCCTGCAATAGCTTTAACAAAGACTAGCATATATTCTAATGGTGTGCTATTTATCAGGCTATTTTTAGTGAACAAAATCATGATTTAAATTACCCTAATTCTACCTAGTCTCCTCAGACACTCTTTTTTTGATAATAGCATGTTTGCTAGATTGACACAACCCTGTTATACTCACAAAAATAGCTACCATAAGAAGGAATTAGGTAGATAGTCATTGGGATGCAATAAAGAACCCAAACTATATACACAATTATAGACCTTGGGTCTTGAACACTAGTGATAAATCAATGAAATACATATTGATTTCCATGTTTGCATACTTGCATTAGTTATTTGCTCTATGAATTAGTTCATATATGCATTAATATTAAAGAGAACTAGAATTGGTTTTAACCATTGACTAGCATGTCATAGATATATGTCTATCATCAGTCAAAATCGGTCCATAGTTCTCAAAGGTGATAATATGACATGTTTCTATTCCCTAAAAAGACTAATCAATCTCACTATTCTAAAAACTATCCCTTACTTTCCAAATGATGTCAATCCCTAAGTTGCAGGAATGGATGGCTTTTACATTCTTATAAACCCCAAGTTAATTCTAAAGTCCTAATTTTAGGCCTTTTATAAGCACCCACAAAGTGACGAGTATAGAATGTCTCATTCCCTTACAATACCTAATAAAGGCCTAAAGTAATAAAACTTAAAACATTTCATTAACACAAGGACAAGCCATACAAGTCTACTTCCTTAAGAGACAACATATCATCTTCATAAATTCTTTATAAAAGACATGTTAAATGATAAACATCCTACAACATCAATATCACTAATGGGAAGGTTTCCTATAAATCCATTATTTAAATAAGCCTGGAAAGTGAGGGCATTCAACTTAGAAAAATGGACATAAATTGTTTAAACTAAATAAAATAGACAAACTATCTAAACTCAGCAAAATGGACATAAACTATCCAGCTTAGAAATATAGAGATAAACTATTTAAACTCAACAATATAGACATAAACTATCCAAACTTAACAATATGGAAATAAATTATCTAAACTTAGCAAATATGGACATAGACTATCCAAAATTAGTGTATTATTTGCATATAGATTGTCTAGAATCATTGTATTATATACATACATAAAGTATCAAAAATATCAAAATGTAATAACTACCTACGAAGCAATAGCTTGTCAAAGTACTTGTCCATTAAGTAGGCTAGAAGATGTTGGTTTGAAATCTACCTTAGGAATAAATTTACACCCTAATATTTTGACCAAGATTGGAAGATCATGAAGAAGAGATGCTTTGTGCATCAACCTCCAGAGTAGGCTAGTTCCTTTTGAATTTTAACTAATGAAATGGGGGGTGAAAAGGGTGTTGAAAGAAATAAAAGACAAATAACTAGAATTATAATGGCATGGTTTCTGATAAAATTATTAGGGTGATATTTGGACATCCTCTTTCGACGAGTGAATATGGTTTCGACGAATGACAAAATCGATGAAAACCTTACCGTAGACAAGGAGAAGGCGTGATCGAAAGAACGAACAGACATTGGCACGAATTCGAAGAACATTCTCACCGCTCATACGACGTCATCACCACTCGAGGGTTCATCTATCGCCAATAATGGGAACATCCAAAGCGATATCGAGCGGGGAAAGGACCCCCCGACAAAGCGGACGGCCCAAGGAGCTGTCGTGGCCACCTGTCTTACGTAGACCTCCTACGAAATAAAATCAGACCATCCACAGGTGGTTCGAATGGCTTTGTTTCACAAGGGTGCGATGTGTTGTGTCCCCAAAACCTTATGGAAGATTACGCGTCCTGTGATTCCTTTTCCCTTGTGGGAAAATTCGTAGGAGGACGTCCAGACATGGATGCAATTCATCGTTGGGCGACTTCAAAGTGGAAAATCTTGGGAAACATGGGACTGTCCGCGATGACCAGAGGATTTTTCATGATCCAGTTAAACACTCGGGAGGACGCGGAGCGCATCCTGTCCGACGGTCCATGGTTCTTCGGGAGACGAAGTCTATTTTTAAAGAAGTGGGAGCCAAATTTCGACCCTGACTCTCAAAATATTAACTTTACCCCCATATGGGTTTGGCTCCCTAATCTCCCCGCTCATTTTTTTATGAGGATGCTCTTCAAGGTCTGGCTAGGGCCTTTGGGGAGCTAGTGGCCATCGACCCGACCACCCATGCCAGAACTCGCCTAACCCAGGCTCGCATCTACGTCAATGTGAATCTGGAATCACAACTCCCAGATCACCTCAATCTGATCTACGATGATTTTAGATGGAAACAACAGCTAATATTTGAGAACAAGCCAGATTTCTTCTCGGAGTGCCAAGCCCAAGGGCACCTCCCATCTCAATGCCCTAAGCGCAAAAACCCCAAAGTCGATTACCAACCAATGGGACACCCGAAACCAAGCACCAATTAGAGGATAACCATCATCCAGGGACAAACCAGGAAGAACAAATAGTAGACACGCCCACCTCTAGCCTCAACTCTTCAAAAGGCAAGTACCTCAATTACCATTGTTAATAAATTTGATTTGCTTAACGATTCTGGGACCAATGAGGAAATTGAGGAAGGAGAAATCCCTGTTAAATCTTCCCCTACCCCTAATCCTGCCTCCTAGCTGCACCTCAATTCCATGTCCACCCAGCAGAGTCCTGGCCCCCCTCACCCCCAGCCCCAGGCCAACCCATCCACCTCCAATGATGGCCCTCAAAGCCCTACTCCAAAACCCCTTCGGTCGCCCTCCTCCCTAGCCCCATCGCTCCCCCTTGTTGGGTCTAATTTCCTTGCCTCCCCGGCCAACACCAACACCACCAATTCGGACAACGACGAGCCCACCCAGGAATCCCCTGAACCATGGAGCCCCAAGCAAACTCAAAGTTTTAGGAAATCCCAAATTGATGTAGGAGTAGACAAAAAGAAGGGCAGACCTTCTAGGGCAGAACGAAGAAACCGGGATACCACCGAGGATATAGCTAATGAAACATAGAAAACCCTATTTCAAGAAATCGGTAACACTATCAAGGAAGAAAACCGAAGATCCAAACCCCCTACGCAATAAGGCAAAGGGGGCAAAAAACCCTCAAAAAGTTCCAGATGAAAGTCCTCTCCTAGAATGCGAGAGGACTGAATGGGGCAACCAAGCAAAGACTGGCTACAGCCATGAGAAAATATTATAACCCCACAATATTCCTCATTCAAGAAACCAAACTAGATGATCAGTGGTCTCCTAGGGTAGCTAAAACCATATGGAAAAACTATGACTTCATCTACTCCCCGACCTCCGGGACCGCAGGTGGGCTCCTGTGCCTATGGAACCCAAACAAAGTTGAAGGCAGATTTATTTCAGGTCAAGAAAGGTTGTCCAACATTCTGTTCCATGACCCCAGCTCCCAGACCTCCTGGATTATAACAAATTTTTATGCTCCCAACACCTCCCAGGGCAGAATGAACTTGTGGAATACCCTCACCCAGATGAGGCAGGCGTTTGTCGGTATCCCATGGGTTTTGGCAGGTGACTTCAATTCCCCCTGCACTTTTTTGATAAAAAGGGAGGGAACTTGGTCACCCATAGGGATACAAACGACTTGAGGTAGTTCATGGACTCCAATGCCCTTATGGATGTCCCATTGCGAGGATCCCTTTACACCTGGAGTAACAGGTGGATGGGAAATAAACTCATCCAAGAGCACCTTGATCGGGTTTTGTTATCCCAAGAAGCCCTACCTCTCTTCGGAGATGCCAGCTTGTAGGCCCTCCTGAAGATAGGATCTGATCATAGCCCACTCCTTTTCGAGACGATGAGCAGACCTCAGTTCAAGACTCCATTCTAGTTTGAGTCAATGTGGACCCATCACCCTGATCTCCGAAATCGGATTATAGAGTGGTGGGGGACAAAATTCCCTAGGACAGCTTCAAACCAATTTATGCAAAAACTTAGGTGGATCAAGGAAAACCTAAAAGTTTGGAACAGGGAAACCTTTGGGAATATTTTTGAAGCTAAGCAGAACATCAAAACAAGACTAGGGCAGATTGAGGACAGATTCCAGAAAGGGCAAGGTGATGACAGACTCAGAGATGAAGAGAGGATTTTGCTCTTCGAATACCATAGCACCTTAGGGAAAGAAGAAACTTTTTGGTGCCAAAAGTCAAGACAACTATGGCTCAGGGAAGGTGATTCCAACTCTAAGTATTTCCACATCTCCACTCTCAAGCACAGGGGAAGTAATAGAATTAAAGGCCTCATTAAGCAGGACGGGACCTTCACTTCGGACATCCACCAGATCAGGGATGAAGTTGTCAGCCACTTCAAAGACCTTCTCGCCTCTCCCCCCTCTTCCTCTCCTAGGGCCATGGAGTCTCTTCTGGAGAACATTCCCAAAACCATCCCTGATGATACTAACAATTTCCTCCTCAGTCCCCTATCCCACAAGGAAATCCACCAAGCCCTTTTCTCCATGAAGCCCGACAAAGCCCTCGGGCCTGATGGCTTTTCCCCTAGGTTCTTCCAAACCTTCTGGGACATTGTGGGCCCTGACCTGTGCCTCACCATCTCTGAAATGCAGAAGTCCAGTACCATTCCCAGGGATGTTAACTCCACCTTTCTGGCCCTGATCCCCAAAGGAGTAAACTCCCAGTCCCTCTCTGATTACCACCCCATTAGTTTGTGCAATGTCATCTACAAAGTTCTGTCTAAAGCCCTGGCCAATAGACTCATCGAGATCCTCCCCACCATCATCGACCGCTATCAGGGGAGCACAGTTAAGGGGTGAAACATCCTCGATGGGGTCATCACCATCCATGAGATGATTCACTTTACCCATAATTCTAACATCGTTGCCTTCTTCCTGAAGCTTGACATGAACAAAGCCTTTGATAGAGTTAACCGGGAATTCTTGTCCAAAATCCTCCTCAAATATGGTTTCCATGAATCTTGGGTAAATCTGATTTCAAATTGTGTCTCTTCTTCTTGGTTCTCGGTCTTGGTGAATGGGTCTGTTGTCGGTTACTTTCCCAGCACCAAGGGGCTAAGGTAGGGCGACCCTCTCTCCCCTATACTTTTCATCATTCTGGTTGAGAGCTTGGGAAGAACCATCAAAAATGCCTACCATAGAAACCTGATCTCAGGCATCAAGGCAACCTCAGGATTAAACCCCTCCACCCACCAACAATTCATGGATGACACACTGCTGGCCACTAAAGCTTCAGTCTCTGAAGCCAAAGCCATCAAGGTCATCCTCAATCTGTATGAGGAAGCAGTCGAACAGAAGATCAATTACACCAAAAGTAAACTCTACTTCATTAACACCCCCACTAGAAGGCAGGTCAAGATTACAGGTATCTTGGGATGCACCACTTCTGACTTCCCAACTACCTATCTAGGCCTCCCAATGTTCAGGGGAAGACCCCTCAAAGGTATGTGGAACAATGTCACAGAAAATATTCACAAGAAGCTGGCAGGATGGAAAGGGGCCCTCCTCTCCAGCGTAGGAAAAGTGACGTTGGTAAAGGCGGTCCTCCAGAGTATCCCTACCTACTTTCTATCTGTCTTCAAAATTCCTGCTACGGTGGGAGAGGCTATCGAGAAATTGCAGAAGCATTTCCTGTGGTCTAGAAATGATGTTCAAAGAAAGTTCCACCTGGTAGCCTGGGACAAAATCTGCACCCCCAAAGATTGGGGGGGTTGTGACTACGACGCATAAACATTACAAATTAGGCCCTTCTGGCCAAGCAGGCTTGGAAGGTGGTCACCGATGCCAACCTAGAGTGGGTGTCGATTGTCAAAATAAAATACTTGCAACATCACTCATTCCTGGACATGGAGATTCCCCGTAATGCCTCCCACTTCTGGAAATCCATAAGCCACACCCAATAACTTTTACATCAGGGCTCATGGTGGCAGCTGGGAGATGGTAGGTCTATTGATTTCTAGAAAGATGCATGGGCCAAAAAATATCCCCTCATCAAATATGTCGATCTTACTGCGATCAAGCACCTCACCGACAGTAAGTATGGGTCCCATGTTGCTGATTTCATCACCTCTGATCAGGGAGTCCAAAAATGGAAGTAGGTTCAGTTCAGAATCAAGAATGACACTATCAACAAAGGCCTAGCAACTCTCCAAGACATTTTTAGAGCGAATTTCATCCCGTAGACCCAGAAGAATGATGAACGATGCTGGAAGGGATCTAGCGATGGTGGTTTCACTATCAAATCTGCCTCCCAGATGATGGAGACCCCTCCCAGAGGCTTCAGACAACATGATAGTCAGAATTTAGCCAAGACCATGTGGCTTAAGCTCTTGATCCCAAAAGTAGCCCACTTTTGTTGGCTTGTTGCTCATAATAAAATACTGACCATCGATAATTTAATTCGAAGAGGAGTGATGGTTCCCAACAGGTGCTACCTCTGCAATCAAGCTTGGGAATCCACTCAACACATCTTGTTGGATTGCCCCTTTGTCGAGAGTGTCCTGTCTACCCTAACAAACAAATTTTAGGTTAGTTGGATCCGATCCAAGGTGGTTTTGGACATGTTCATCCAATGGCCAAAGACTTTTAAAAACCCAAGACTCAGGTTCTTGTGGAGTTCCCTGCTTCATCATGCAGTGTGGCAGATCTGGTTGGAACGTAACAACCGCATCTTCATGGACATCACCAAAACTTCGAAAGTTGTTGCCAACAGAGCTCTATCCCTAGCCACAAAAAATAGCAGCCTCATCCCCTGCACTAATGTCCCTAACTATGGGCTAGAATCTCACTTATTTGTTTCTCTCAGGATTCCCATAGACTGTAGCAAGGTTCAGAATACCCGTAGCTCCAGAATCATGGCCAAATGGTCCCCCCCTCCGTAGGGATGGCTTAAGGCCAACTTCGATGGTGCCTCCAAAGGAAACCCAGGGAACGTTGGGGCAAGAGGAGTCATCAGGGACCACACAGGCAACATTGTCAAGGCTTTCACAGAAAATCTTGGGACCCAAACCAACAACTATGCAGAAGCCAGAGCTTTGTGGAGATGCATTGAGGTAAGCAAAACCCTTTTGAAGCCAATCATTTTTGAAGGAGACTCTTCAGTTATCATTGGCCACATTATCAACAAGAGCACAAGGGGGAAGAATATCCAGAATATCATTCAAGATTGCCAACATTCTCTCAACAGCCAACCTCAAAGCTAGATCAACCACGTGTTCAGGGAAGCTAACAAAGTGGCTAACATTCTAGCCAACAAAGCAGTCAATCAGTCCACTCTGGTCGTTTGGGAAGAAGACTTCCCACAAGAAGTTGTCACCCAAGCTAATCAGGATGTGGGAACATGATCAGTTAGGTAGCGTGTGCTACCCTCACAATGGTATTACTTCATTACCCAAGGTGGCCACCCACAACTCCACTACACCCATGAAGTACCCCTCCAAAGGTGGTTTTCACCACCACAGTGGTGTTTTTTCAACACTAGGGGTGTTCCTTAACACCACTCTCAGTATTAGTGTCTGTACGATTTTTCGCATGGATAGTATGGCTCGTGTTAATCCCCCCTGTGTCACAAGTCGGCCCTTGACCTCTCAGTCCAACCACTTGTGTTGCCTCATTTTCCTCACCACCCCTCCACCTTCTCGCCCCTCTACCTCCACTTTCCCCCTATTCACCCCTTCCACCATCCACTTCGCTTCCTTCACCAATCCCTTTCGCTCTGGTTGTGTTGTCATGAGCCACACCTACACCATTTTTTCGCTTACAGTCTCCTTTTTCAAAAAAATTTCCCTAAGGCCCTCGTTCACCATCCTTTTAGCTCGATCTAGTCAGAGCACCCTCTCTATGCTTTCGCCAAGATCTTTCTCTCCCTGTCCTCTAAGGATATTGCAAGAATCCTCCTAGCTAGCTCCTCAACTACTGGTCTATTTCACACCATGGCCATCCTTGAGCCTGCTAGCCTGCAGATTGAGGCTGGGACTACGGCCTTGCTCGATGCCAAGCATTTCATCAATTTCTTCAAGCTTTTCGATGGGTTCGAAGAGGAAGTGACCAGAGAATTCATCGAGTCATGGAATGAGGGGGAAGTGCAGATTCGCGACCTCCAGTTTGAGGTAAGTGTTCACTCCATATCCCAAATTTTTGGTATTCTCGACTGACGATAGAGTGGTGCACCATGATAGGCATAACTTCAAAGAGAAAACTGATCAGTTCCCCGATAGGGAGGAAAAACCTGGTTTGGAAAAAGAAAGGAGTGGTGCGTTCCTCCTTGCCTCACCCTTGGGACTCGACTATCGTCCCCATTATCCAGTATGTCTTGGTAGACAACCCCAAGAAGCCCCTTTGAGCCTACAACCTTGCTCTAGTTAATCACCTACGTGATGTTCGTCCTGTCAACATCCCAAACTTTCTCTTTCGTTCCATCACCATCACCATCAACAACTATAGGGAAATCAAATCCCCAAAACCCCCCACCACCAGGGAATTTTTTTGGTACTGTACAAATATGCCCTAGCCCACCAGGTGCCAGGGAAATTTTCCTCTAGGTCCCCCAGCCTTGCCCACTCATCCAGCTTTTCCCGTATCGAAGCCGCCACCCCCCTATGCCTCCAAATCCCATGTCCCCCCCTCTGTTCCCCATTATCTCCCCTTCCCCCATTCACTCTGATGTAGGAGCATCCGGTAACAGTGTCGGCAATCTTGCATCCTTCTAAATTTTCTTTAAGTTTTTGTATTTTGATGTATTTTGGTTCCTTTTCGGAGGAGGGAAGATGTTGCAAAGCAGAAGGGGAAGTTGGTAGAAGAGCTAAGGCAAAATTTGGGGAGGTCACGAAATCGCGACCTCCGAAGTGGTGGCAAAGGCAGGGACCGGTTCTGTCGCGATATCGCGACGTCGCGATATCATGACATTTGTTTGCAGTTGGAGCGTAGGGAGGGTTCCGTCGCGATATCGCGACGTCGCGATGTCATGACGTTTGTTGAGAAGCTAATGCAAGGGGTGATCTCCGTCGCGATATCGCGACGATGTTGAAAAAGCAAGGCACGGCGGTGGTTGGGTCGCGATATCGCGACGTCGCGATATCGTGACGATATTAAATGGACAGCGTCAAGGCAGTGTTTGGGTTGCGATATCGCGGCCAATGAGAAGACAGGACCAAGCTTAGAGGCGAACAGCCAGACAAGGCCGAAATTTGACACGTGGACAGCCACGTGTAGCTTGAAAATTATGAAGGACACGTGTTTGAAATATTTTACATCCACGAGGAGGCATGGCAAGTTTTGCATGCAGAAGCATACATGTATCAAAGTGAAGATGAAGGCCACGTATCATGGAATTAAAATTGACAGCCGCGTGCATTTAAGGGGGAGAACCACCTCTTGAAGATCTTTTCGAAAAACAACTGTTGCAGGGCATGGCCGGTATGGGGGAGACGACAGTGCAGAAAATAGTCTGACCGAAGCGATGGGTGCAGAGGAGGAAGATCATTAATGCAAACTCAGGGATAGATCGGGCAGAGATTGCCATTAATGTCAAAATTTTGAAAACCCGGGAAGGAGGGAAATTTGAAATCAAAATCTTGTTTGGTGGGAGCATTGATGGCTGGGAGGACCGGGACCTCGTTAAAACCCAAAATTTTTGTATTAGTCCAGGGGGGGGACCGGAGAGGGAGAATTACCAGAGCATCTCTGGTCTTTGTAAGCCTGCGGGCAACTTGCTATTGTGGAATGTAAATATTTTCCCGAAGCCTTTTTTTTTATGAAAAAAATTTGGAATTTGTAAGGGGTGGTCTTTCGGTCCCCATCACACTCTCCCCCCTGACCAAGGTAAGGAGGACTCACCCCTTATCTCCACTCCCAAAGAGGAAGTTCGCACTGATAAACAATCTAGACCCAAGCAAAAATCAGTTCAACCTCCTCATAAGCGAAGGAAATCCATCGGGTTGAAGTCCCCCAAGTCAAGTGATCAGCGGTCGGATACAAAAATCATCAACGATGACAAAGATCAACACATTGACAGTGTCAATGATATGCTTCGTTCCTTAACCCTTAAGAGAGCCAGTGAAGCAATAATCCAGTTGCAGACGACTTCCAGCATCTACAGGGAAGGTTATGCCATTCTGGCCAGCACCATCAATGAGCTCAGAGAGCTCTCGATCCTGATCAAGACACTTCTAACACCTAATGGCAATGCCTAGCAGGAAAGAAACAAAGAATCCCAATAATCTAGGAAGGTGGTGTCTTGATAGTAGGACTATCTATTGTCCTTTTTTCAATTGTTGTAATAGTGTAGTTTCCTCTATCTTGGAAGGTTGTGGCCTAGTCTGGGTTATTTTGTATGGGGTTGATCCTCAGTTGGTTTTTTCCTATGGCCATTGGAGGCCACAATTGTTTCTTTTTGCTACTGATGTAACAAGGACAGGACCCTTCAACCCATACAATAAATAATTTTTTTTTACCTACCAAAAAAAATAATGGCATGGTTTCAGCTACATTAAATACATAATGCATAAAGAGATGTGCATTTCATTCATAAATAGATCACCTAAAAAACCAAAATGTCACTACTACTGAAATAATTCAACAAATAGTAAATTATTTTCTACACATTCTAGAACTAGAGAACAAAGATCCAATAAGAAATCCAAGAAGCAGAATAACTATTGCATTCATTCAACTAGATTTTAACAAAAATGATTAACAATTATAAACATACATACATTTTTTGCAAGAGTTTAGACAAGAGGCTAAACAACAATCCAATATTTATTCCTCAAAGGCACAAAGCACTCTCATACATTGATGCAAATTGTAAAAGCTAAAGAGCCAACCCTTAGAATCTATTACATTCTAGTATATATAGCTTTACAATGAATTTTGTTACTTGGACATCATTGCCTTGAGAGTGGATTGTTGTTATGTCAAAGTACTTGTCAACTTGTATGTGTATCTAAGAGACTGCTTTGTTGCAACTAATTGGGAAATATTGTATTGATGTGGTCTAATTAGGTTCCATTTGAAGAAGTGGGGGCTACATTGTCTACTTTTGATCACTAGGATTCTCTAATATATTTGTTATATCGTTATCTATCCCATGATCACTTACCTACATGAGTGTCAACAGGTGGTTTGGTTGTTGGAATCCTTTGTTAGCAGGTCTTAACTACCTAAGGTGTAATGGAGATCATCTACCTATGTTCTTGAGAATATTGGACTCTAATGACATCTGAATTCTTCTTGCTAGACTTCTACAAGACATTGGATCCTCATTCTCCTTTACTATCATCAATACCTTCAAAATTCTAACAACTTTCACACTTAACCAAATTTTATCTTCTTCATATCTATTAGGTGACAAGTTTTTGGTACTCCTATGTTGACTTCATAGGTACAAAATCTCTAGTAGCTACCACATTTAGGCACTTTGAGCTCTCTTGATAGCTACTAGAGACAAGATTTTGGTCCCTCGCTACTAACATCAATGGTAAAAAATCTCTAATGACTTCTACACTTAGCCAAAATTTGAAGCCTCCTTTTGATGGTTATTGGGCAACAAGATTTTGGTTCCTCATTATTGACATCAGTGGTACAAAATCTTTAGTGAAATTCGTACTTAGACAAATTTGCTCTTATCCATTGTTGTGTGGTGATGGGTTTTTGGTACTCCTTTGCTGATGTCATCGATATAAAATATTCGATGACTTCCACCCTTAGGAACTTCAAAGATCTCTTGATTGTTGTTAAGTAATGGGATTTTGGTCCCTCACTATTGACATCAGTGGTACAAAATCTCTAGCAACTTCTATGCTTATCCAAATTTGCTCTTATATATTATTGTTGGGTAATAGATTTTTGGTACCCCTTTGTTGACATCATCCATACAAAACCTTTGACAGCTTCCACACTTAGGCACTTCTAAGCTCTCTTGATAGTTGTTAGGCAATGGGCTTTTTGTCCCTTTCTACTAACATGAGTGGTACAAAATCTCTAGTGACTTCTATATTTAGCCAAATTTTGAATCCTCCTTCTAATGGCTATCAAGCAACATGATTTTGGTTCCTTTTTGTTGACATCAGTGGTATAAAATGTCTGGCAACTTCTACACTTAGTCAAATTTTGCTTTTCTTCATGGCTGCTAGAATGCTAATGTTTTTAATTATCTCGAAATGAGATGGGTGTGGGTGATCATGAAAATTACCCATATTTTTGGTGACTCGTAGGGTATTTCCACTTATGGAAATTAAGGACCCAAATAGCCTTTTTAACTTTTAAAACTTGTAACTAAGAGAAGGACCCAAAGGAGAAAGTGATACATTTAGTATTTATCCCATGAAAAATAAAGGGATATGGACTATGAAACAATGATTATGATGAAGAGATATACACACACAAAATGGCACACTTGCGCAAAACAAAGAGAAGAAAACTTATGCAAAAGGGGGAAAAATAGTGGCATGGAGGTGATGAACAATGATAAGAAAAAAGATAAAATATTATATGAAATACTTACACAAAGAAATGGGGAAATAAAGAAAAATGAAAACATAGATGATGGAGTTTGTGGTAAAATTTACAGGTGAATACAAAATAATAAAGGGAAGAAAAGAGGAAGAGATGGTCCAAGGGGATGCTTGGAGTATGGAACACCCCCACAAAATCATACCTCCATAAGCATACTCAACCACAAGGAGAAGCTATTTTAGGTCCAGACAAGGTGCCTTAGGTAGATATTACAGGTGCTTGTAGACCAGAATTTCCCATTTGTTCCTTTATTTCTCTTTTTTACATAGTTGAGTAAGAACTTCTTCTATCTATCGCTCATGTCCATGAGGATATCCACTTCTACCTCCAAATTCATTTTTAAACTGAGGAGCATTTCATTTTATTTTCGGTGCATGTAAGGCTTTATATAGAACAAAACATTGAGCATCGACTATGCTGACTGATATTTCTATCATAATTACACAATCGTACCCTTAGATTGGGTGTCTTTTCCCACAACTTTGAATTCATGTGAAGTAGATGCTCACATGTTTTAATTGATATTTCTTATCAAATTGAACTTTTTGAGTTCTACCATTTTGCACATGGCTTGTGTCATGCCTAAGACAGGGTGTGTCATGCCTAAAAAGTGTCTCATGACATATATCTCGCATCATTTATCAGTTTTACTTGTATTATTCTCTATTCTCACTTAAATTTCCTTGTCTTGTCCATTGGAATTATGGAGTCAAAAAAGTAAAAAAGACACAAAAAGCTAAAAACTGTACAAATGAAAGCTTACAGTACATCCCCTATTCTGAAATAATGAACCAACTCACCTGATTATTTAGATATTTTCTCCTAAGAGCATCCTAGATGATTTGCCTTGTTGTGTCATTATTTGAGTTGGAGGGGATTTGCAATCTGAAATAATCGACACATATTATTCCACGTATTTAGGAGAGGGATAGGAATCCCTCTGAGCTTATAAAAAATGTTCTACAGTTCATAGTAGTGCTTGTAAGAATTGTTGTATTTTTTGGCCATTTCTTTATATTTGGTCAAAATATAGGGGAGCTTGTGAAATAGAGTGAAGACTTGCTCTATCACCAAGGGTTCTAGCAACTATTCAATTTTGCTCTCATCCTTGAGCTACTAGTCTAATAATTAGTTGATTTGCTCCTTTGTATAAAACTACCTCTTTTCATCCTAGAACCTTGGAGAGTCAAGTGCTTTGATTTCTTGAGAATTTTTTTCATGTTGTCAGTGGTTATTCTGATGGATTTGAGCACTTCTTCTCCTTATTGAATTAGCTTACTTCCCAAAGTAACTCGATGAATTTTGAACCTACATTCATTTATATATCTCTCCATTTACCAGGCCATATGGGAACACTTTTCCCTATCCCTTGGCATTCATTTGACTATCTATGCTTCCAAAAGCTTGGTGGTTATATGTTTTCTACCTTTGGCAAAATCTCTTTTTGCCTCTTGGGTCACCTTGGTAATATCTTCTATTTTCTTAACAAAAGAAAAAGCATTCAAGGTAGCCCCTTTGATTTTTTTACAATATTGACCTCTAACTTGTTTGAGTAAGTCTTTAGATATTTCTTGGCCATGAGGCTTCTCATTTTCATGTTTTAGCTATGATTGCACAGTAGTAAGTGTTTGCTCTTGTTGTTGTCTATTGGTGTTTAACTCTTGTAGCATCACATTCTGCTTCTACTTTTAATTATTGGTAGTTTGTTGTTGTGCTCCTAAGCTCCATATTATTTGATCCTTTTACTGAAATATATCCTCAGAAGGAGATTTTTGATGACTTGTTTCAACTCCTTAATGTCCCATTTGAGAACCTCTTGCTCTATATTTTCTCTACTCAACTTTAGTTACAGGGTTTCAATCTTTTTCTCAGCAACTTCAAGTTTTTAGTCTAATTTATGACCTTGCAGGAATAATGTATCAACTTTCGTGTGGAGGGCCCAAAGTGTATCAATATTTAAAATTTTAGATATGTCATGTCTATGAACCTTGATTTGACAATCCTTTGGACTCAATTATACATCTTTTTTTTTTACTTTTGGGTGGGTAATCATCTTTAACTTTTCTTTAGTAATCAGATCTACTACATCATATGTCAGGGTGTCTTCCTCCTTTGTTTTGGCTAGTTGTTGATACTCCTCTACCCACTTCTACTTATTTTATTCCAAATTCTAAATGATAGAGAATTCCTTGGGTAGTGTATGGTCAAAGGTAGAGGGTGAAGTATAAGTAGCCAAAAGTGAGAAAAATATAGACAAAGGATTTGGTGATAAAACAATAGTATTTATAGGGTTATATCTTTCTCGTATTGCTTACATTTTATGTACAAGAGGTATTAAAGTAGTTTGTGGTAGGGAATGATGCAAGGGATACACTTTTGCTTCAAGGGAGGATGACATGGGTAGCATTTTAGATGGGGATTTTTGTTTCAGCTGAGATAATTTTAATAAACAAAGAATATTGAGAAGACAAAGGAGAGGGTTGAGGGGACATACCTTGTCCTTGCACTTTTGGATTTGGCTCCACCCTTTCAATAGCTTCATCCTTATCAATTTTTATTACTACTTTAGTCCTTCATACTTCCTACTTTAGTTGCTACCTCTTGGCTAGTGCCCTCTATGTTTGAAGCACCAGGGCTTGGAAAAATTTTGTGTTTTGTTCCATGGATAGGTATTTTTTTAAGAGATCTATGTTGAGTTACTAAATGAGGCCTAAATGGTCTAGAATAACTTGCTCTTCTTATCTAATTAGCCAGTTGAGAAGCTTTGACACCCACAAATTTAACTCAATGTATTCAGTGGTAATTGGGCTTACCAAGAGGATTTTAGTATGCTATTTTCTTTGGAGTTAAGACTCTTCTATGTTTGTTTCTTCTTTGAAATCATCATAGTTCACTAAAGAATCTACTTATGGAGGAGGCTAAGAAACTCTTATTTCTTCTTCTTTTTCTTCTTCTTCTTCTACTTTTGAGTCCTCAATTATTTTTAGCTTCAAAAATATCTCATTTTCGTTCTTTTTCATCCAACTAATATACTTTTCATCAAATTTAGTCATAAATTTTTTGTCAACATCACTGGAAAAAGTATTTTTGTGCTTATCTCACTCAATATAAAATTCACCATTCACTTATCTTGTGCTTCTCCCATCCTAGTTCATATTTGATCTTTTGTATTAGTCCAACACTTATATATTGATCTTCATTTCTTTTCGGGTCAAATATTTGCATGTATTCATGTTATTTCCTCTATGGTGGCCTTTCTTGCATTGTCTTGATATCCAAATCTACCTCCTTTTTTCATAAAGAGTTTTAAATATCTCAATATTGGGTTATGGCACATGCTCAAATGAAGGAGGCTTGTTATTCAAAGCTACCAATTTAGTCTTGAATATGCCCTTTAGATCATAATGTCATTTGTATGACATGATTGATAACTGAAGGACTCTGAGCTTATCATCCAAAACTCTAGATTATCTCTTATTCATAATTATTATATCTTCAAACTTAACATGGAGGCAAAAAATGCAAGTCTTTTGTACTTTGAACCCATAATGCTTCTCCATTTCATCTACTTGTCTGCATAATTCTATACCAAACACCTAGTCAATGATAAAGCATGGGAGCAGATATGGGGTACCTAGGAATCCATATATTCTTATAATCATGCCCTCCTTTAGAAAATACCACTCACCCAACTCCTACTTCTTACCTCTTAGCCTATCCAGAGCTTCTGAACTAAGGCATGGGCACTATCCAAAAATTCCTACAAGTGCAAGACCCAAAAATATTTTTTTGAGTTGCATATAGGAGGCACTTTCTCTAAGGTGTGGGTCTAGTCCACAATAGGGCATATTTCCCCTCATCCCATTGTTGCAACTCCAAGAGATGTAGGTTTTGAGGTATGTTAAAAAGCACTAACTAGGCTAGGTAGGAAGGATATCTAAACTCCTCACTTTGGCCTGTTTTGAGAGCTACTAGTTGGCTGCACATTCTGTAGCTTAAGAACTTTGCCTAGTCAATAAAGATAGGAGCATGCACGCTAGTTCTAGTGTAATTAAATGTATTGGTGACTACATAAGCTAGTGATAGCTTATATGGGTATACAATGACATATGTTTCTAACCCTAAAATAATATCCAACATGGAAAAAACCATTTGTATCAGATCCTCAATTTTCTAGCTTCACAGTTCTCTCTATATAATCATTTAGGAGTGTCCCCAACAAATTTGCCAATAAATTTTAAAAGTGGGATTGGTAAGAAAGCTCTTTTGCTCATCAATGTATATTATTTTTGGCATAACCTCTAGCAAGGCCTCTACTATGAAATCTTTCATTATATTCCTTTGTTATTGTGAACAACTTCTCTTGTTTTGAATTGCGAATTGTTGTTGTTTCTAGGTCATAGGACTACGTAATTGTTTTCACCAACTTTAGACATAGGTGAACAGGCATGGGCATATATAAAGATAAGTTAATTCCATGGGATGCAATATAAATAGCTTGGTGATAACCTTCATCCCTTCTCTTCTACAATCTCTTTGAAGTTCTTTAATTTTGACTTAATTGTCAAAATTAGGTCTTGAATGCCTGCCAACTTATCCTATAGCTCCTTGGTTGATGTATGCACTTTCTCACTTTTCATTGCTCAAGTTATTTTTTTACAAACTAAACTTACTATGTTTTGCAACAAATCCCCTTGGTAGGTTGCTTGGGCTTTCGCTCTCTAAAAAGTATATTGCTTATACTGTGCAATGCTTGCTTTCAGTTCTGTTTATAGAGCACAAAGAAAATACTTTATGCATGACCATTATCAATAGCATTGCAAATATTGTGCATACCCATAAATATTTGCCCATTACTAGCCTTAATAGAATGTTATTATTCATGTTATTAGGCAATAAGTCGTGAGCCAATTATGTCATAGTAAGTTCAAATCTTGACGGTTAATGGGTATTCTTGAGCCAATAAAAAACTTCCACTTGTATACAATTCTAATGGTTATCATTTTCTACATATATATTTACACGCGTAGATATATACATATATAGAATTAAATGACACACTTCTTTATGTATAGTGCTTTAAATATTGATCGTTTATCGATATATGTAAAATACGAAATTGTAAATCTTGAAGCTTGAATGCATTTAAATCCTTCTTTTGTGCTATTAAATATGACCCATACCACATAGACTCCAATTTGTCATGTGCTACTAGCTTGGCTCGATCCACATCCCACATAAGTACAAGATCTCCTCCTTTAAATGATTTTGGTACCGCTTTTTTATCAAACCACCATTTGATAGTTATTTGATGGTGCCAAAAATTATTGTAAGCCTTTTCTCTCTATTCTTCTAGTAGCATAAATTTGACCATTCTTCTCTCTATTGGCTATGCATCTTCTAATTCCATCTTATTAATGAATTTTAAAGTCGACAATTCCAAGTTGATAGGAAGTATTGCTTATTTTTCATACAGCAAAGCATATGGTAAAGTTTTTAATGCCTTCTTAATTGTTATCCTATCAGCCCATAGTGCTTGATTAAGCAATAAATACCAACTTAGATTATCATTGATGGTTCACTTAATTATCTTTATCAAAATTTTATTTGTGGATTTTTCAATCTATTACCTTGTGGATAATAGTTTGAAGATGCATTCTAGTAGATGCCATAATTCTTTGTGAAATCCATGGTCTTTGCCCCAATAAATGACCTAACATTATATAATATTATCATGGTTGGAATTTCAAATCTAGTAATCAAATTTTTCATGAAATAATGACAATATCTTGGTCTGCATGCTTAGTAGTCTCTACTTCAAACCACCTGGTGAAGTAATCGGTTTCCATTAATATAAATTTATATTCAATGAAATAATTGGGACTAATTACCCCAATAAAATCTAACATCCACTATTGAAAGGGTTCTTTTGCAATTATAGGATGAAGAGGTATTGTTTGGCATTTATCATATGATTTGGCCATTTTAAATGCATCAAAAAATAGCATGGGCCAATAGTATATAACTTTGAGAATTGTAGTTGTAGTAGTTTATCTAGAATAATGCCTGCCTGAGAAGCCTGTATGGAATTCCTTTAAAACATATTTTGTTTATCTGGATGTAAGCATCCCGATAGTACACCATTAATTATTGCATAGTTCTGTTGTGGCCTCTCCACAACTCCCCCAAAAATGATGGGAACCCACCTTTATTTTGTGTTTAGAGTTTGTTGGGATCTTTGGAGAGATAATTTCGATAGGTCACATCCTTGATACTTACATCTCAGTTTCCAAGATTCCTGGTTGAGTAGCATCTTCGTCTTCTTTTGTTTTCATTTGGAGTATTGATAGGCTTGGGTGTGGATTGATGTCCTTCTCTTTTATTTTTCGAATGTTGATTTTAAGTTTTGGTTAGGTTTTATAGATCTTAGTCTTTAATTTCAATTTTTTTAATTAGAATTGTTTTAACATTTAAAACAATTTGAATCAAAATGAAAAAATAAAAATAAAAATATATATGTATATTATTATATAATAATAATATATATATATATTAAAATTATTTCAACAACTCTCTCGATGTTGAGAAATATCATATTTACAAACTTTGGGAGCTGCTAGGGTTTGATGAAGAAAAACTGCTCTACGGGGATGGCAGCAACTTCCGAGGAGGTCTAAAAATTGGAGGAATGTCGTGATGGCATCGGGTCCGGCACAGAGAGTGCATGCTCGTGATGTTTTTTCATCTAAAAATGACTGGAAGGAACAGGATTTTCCAGTGCATGTCGGGAACCGCTTGTTAAAGAACAATGGATGTTTGGAACGATGTGAAGCCAGTCCAGTTCTAGTGGTTCAACCAGACTCGATGGCGGAAGATGTGGAGTATCTAACCAAACATGCCCTTATTGGCAAATTTTTGGGCATCCGAATTTCTCTCCCCTTTGTGGAGGCTTGGGTCAAGAAGACTTGGAATCCTGAAGGCGATGTGGAGGTGATGCTGAGTGCGAACAACTATTTTATGGTGGTTTTCTCTTGTATTGCAGATCGTAACAAAGCATTTGAAGGGGGTCCTTATTTCTATAACCAAGTGGGACTCTTTCTTAAACCCTGGCATGTGGGTTTCAACCCATCAGAGGAGCGGCCGTCGTGGGTTTCAAGTATGGGTGCGGCTTCCATGGCTCCCGTTGGAATTCTGGAGAACTCATATCTTGCATAAGATTGCCCTTCTGCTTGGGAAGCCGGTTGGACCGTCACAACAGACAATGGATAAAAAGGTAATCTCTGTTGCTCGTATTTGTGTTGAAATTGACTTAAATAATCCTATTCCAGATTCTATTGAAATACAATTTGGATCAACTACATGGGTTCAAAAACTTGACTATGAAGCTCTTCCATTTCGTTGTCGGATTTACCGTGAATATGGCCACCTGCAAAGAAAATGCCCTAAGTTTGTCCCACCTGTGGCTTCAAATCCTGGGCCCTCTCGGTCTGGACAAAGTTTGGATAAAGGAAAAGCCCCGATAAAGGAAGGGGAACGGGATAAGGAAGGTTTTGTTTCGGTAAAATCCCGAAACAGAGGACGAAGGGCAAACAAAGACCTTAAGGATAGCCAACTAGATGCTCTACTCAACCATTTTGAAATATTAGATGATCTTGATCAGTGCATGGAGATACCTGAAACGTCGCTACCTGATGCAAATATAACAAGGCCGAATCAGATGTCTCTTCTTGAGGGGGAACTTAAGGAATCAGATCTAGGGGGTTTAAATGAAGAACAAAGGGCTTTGGATCTGAGTATAGGGGACATGGATGGGTCTAGCCCTATAAGGGAAACTATTTTGGAAAGTGGTACATATTTAGTTATGCCCTCTCCTACTCAGCAACTGATGCAGTCATCCTTGGACTGCAAAACTCCTACGATGTTGGGATTGCAGTAGAAAATAATTAAAAAAAGTTTTTCGGATAAGAATATGAAGGTGGGTCTAAAGAAGGACCAGGATAAAATTAAGTTAATGGGGGAGACTTTGGTGGAGTCAAGCTTGGTGAGAACATTGGACTCCCATTTTTATAACCCCCAAAAATGATTATCCTCTCATGGAATGTAAGGGGGTTGAACAACATCCCTAGACAAAAAGTTGTTCATGATTTGGTTCGTGTGCATTCTCCGGATGTGGTGTTTATTCAGGAGACTAAATTGGCTATTGATAGTATGTTCAATATTGCTCCCAAGTTGTGGAGAAGGGGGCAATGCCAGTGTATTGGTGCATGTGGATATGTTGGTGGCATCGCTTGTTTATGGGATCCGATTAAGATATCCCCTCTTACTTGGATTTCCAGTAGATGGTCTATTTCGATGGTCGGGCATGATAATGAATCTGGTGAAACCATCCTACTTACAAATGTGTATGCTCCTATTGATTACAATGGTAAAGTGAATTTGTGGGAGCACATTTGCTTTGTGAGAAGTTTGGTTCCCCTGTACCCATGGATTTTGGTCGGAGACTTCAACTCTATCACTTGTCTGGAGGAGAAACGTGGTGGGGTGGACCGTCTCGAGCCTTTTTCTTCTGTCTTCAGTGCTCATATCCAGGCCCTAAACTTGGTTGACATCAAGCCAGATAATGGGATCTTTACTTGGCACAATAGAAGGTGTGGGGAAGCTTCCATCTCAGAGAGACTAGATAGGTTTTTGATATCCAGTTATTGGATGGGTAATAACAGAAGTGCTAGTTCTATGATTCTAGAGGGTAGGGGATCTGATCATTGGCCTATCAAACTCTCTGCTTTGGAGTTAGGGCTAAAAAATAATCCCTCCTTTAAGTTTCAACTTATGTGGCTTCATGATCCTAAGCTTCATGATTTCATGCGAGGTCGGTGGACCACTGGCAAACCTCCTCATGGCACCGCTATGTATTCCTTTATGAAGCGACTACAATTTGTAAAACATAAATTGAAGAGATGGAATAGACTAAATTTTGGGAACCTTTCCTTGGCTAAGCTGGCAGCTCTTAGGAGGATGGAAGAAGCTTCAAGGAAGATTAGAGATCATGGATTCACGAAGGAGCTTCTTGTTGAGGAATCTGAGGCTACGAAAGACCTTGCTGAATGGGAACTGAGGGAAGAAATTTTTGGAAACAAAAAGCTCGAGTAGATTGGCTTCAGGAAGGGGATAGGAACACAACCTTCTTTTATAACTCAGTTAAGGCTCACCGTAATGGTAACCTGATTACCTCTCTTGTGAATTCTCAAGGTGCCCTGCTCTCTTCTTTCAGGGATATTTCAGAAGAGACTAAGAGGTATTTTTCCTCTCTCTTCAAGGAGGACTCCCTATCAGATGATGAGAATGAAAAGCTTATTCTAAACTCGTATTCCAATGATTGTTTCTAGAGAGATGAATGAGCACTTGATGGGTCCAATTTCCCTTGAGGAGTTGGAAAATGTTGTATTCAAGATGAAAAAGGAAAAGCCCTAGGCCCAGATGGATTCTCGATTGAGTTTTATCAGGAGTTTTGGGATTTAATCAAATTTGATCTTTTGGAGGTGGTCCATGAGTCCCAAAAGAACAAACAGATGCTAAGGGCCCTAAATGCTACCTTTGTGGTGCTTATACCCAAAAAGAGGGAGCAAATTCCTTGGATATGTTCAGGCCTATTGCTCTCTGCAATGTTGTGTATAAGATCATCACAAAAATTATTGCTGAGAGGTTGAAGATATGGTTGAGCAAAATCATCTCTGAGGAGCAAGGAGGGTTTGTTGTTGGCCAAAAATCTTGGATGGGGTTGTTATTGCTACAGAAGCTATTCACTCGATGGAAACTTCTAAGGAGAAAACTATGTTCATTAAGTTGGACATGGCCAAAGCCTATGATCGGGTCAGATGGTCCTTTCTTCAGAAAGTTCTTGCTACTTTTGGATTTGAGGAGGAATGGATTAGATGGGTGATGAGTTGTGTTTCTTCTTCCTCATTCTCTGTTCTTGTTAATAATGAGCCATCAGAGTTGTTTGAGGCCTCAAGGGGATTGAGGCAAGGAGATCCTTTATCTCCTTATTTGTTTATCATTATGGCGGAAGGGTTGGGAAGATTGCTCAAGTCTCAAGTCATGCAGGGTCTCATTCAGGGGTGGAAGTGGGATAGTAGTTTGCCACCTCTTTCCCACCTTCAATTTGTTGATGATACTACTTTGTTGGGAGTTGCCACTATCGGGAAGCCGGCAATATTAGACAGTCTCTTGACATATATCTTGGTGCTTCTGGACAGTTGATTAATGAGGACAAGTCTTCTATTTTCTTCTTCAATACCCCTCCTCTTATTCAAGCCAGGATTGCTCGCATTCTAAGATTCCAGGTTGGGACTCCCCCTTCATTTATCTTGGTATTCCAATTTCATCTCATCCTCTACCTAGATCTTCTTGGCAGTCTATGCTTGATAAGTTTAGAAGGAAGGTGAATCACCGGACTTTCGAGATGGCTATCCACCGTAGGTAGAGTGTTGCTTTTAAAATCTGTTGTTCAAGCTTTACCCATTTATAGATGTTTTGTACAAATAGCTCCCTCTCACTTCATCAAGGACATGGATGCTTTGTCAAGACAATTTTTATGGTCTGGAAAACTTGATCAATCTAAATGGAGTTTGGTTAGGTGGGATTCTATATGTAGGCCGATGCAAGAGGGAGGCCTTGGGTTGCGATAGACAACTCTTTTTGGGCAGGCTTTGGCTGCAAAACTTTATTGGAGATGGTGTACCTCTCAAGATCATATTTGGGCTAAAATATTATCTTGTAAATACTTGAGAGGTATTTCGAAGGCTGAGATCCCTAGAGTCAGCTTGGTTGGGAAAGGTTCAGTTATCTGGGACACTCGAAAAGAGGAGCTAATTTAATCAAGCAGTGGTTTGTTCTGGATTTGCAATCAGGGATCAAATGCTCTTTTTTGGGAGGATTCTTGGGATGGCCACCCTCCTATCTTGAATCAATATCCTAGGTTACGTTCCCTAAGCATTTTTTTCTTGGAAGCAGGTTGGTCTCATGTGGAGGACTTTAAAAAATCTAGTCTTTTGGAAATATGGAGATGTACAGGTGGAAAGATCCACAAGAATGGCCCTAGGGGGGACTGGCCAAGGACAGAGAGGTGCTTGCTCTTATTCTTATGGGGAGGCCTTGTTCTTCATTGAGGGGTAAAGATATTCTAGCTTGGAACCTTGATCCTAAGGGAACCTACTCGGTAGCCTATGGTTATCAGGTTCTTGATAAGCAAAAGTATGGGAGTCTTCCTGTCACTTGGTGGAAAAAGGTGTGGAACAAATTTTCTTGGCCAAAATGTAACTTCTTTCTCTGGTTGGTAGCTCGTAATAAATGCCTCACTTGGGATAATGTGAGGAAGAGGGGATTTCAGGGTCCCTCTTTTTGTGTCCTTTGCAGTAAGAATGAGGATGACTCTTCTCATTTATTTTTCCAATGCTCCTTTGCCAGAGACATTTGGCACCATTGGTGGAGCGCCTGGAACCATCCATGTTTTCATGTGCTGTCCCTGGTGGAGTTTTGGAGTAGTCTGGGCAGACCTCCGGCCAAGGCCCCTTCCTTCGGGTGGCTTGGAATTTGGGCCCTTCTTGCATCATCTAGAAAATTTGGCTCGAACGAAACCGACGCATATTTTAGGGCAGTTATTTGGCTGTTCAACAGATCTGGCAAAGGATCCTGTATATGGTTCAGGAAACCATCCATAGCAAATGTGATGTGGACCCTCTTTTGGATTCTAGGGAGGAGAAGGTACAACAAGCCCTTGGTCTCTTTGGGGATGGTGTGAACTCTTCTAGCCCTAGTAGGGTTCCTCACCTAAGAAGAAGGTTAGGAGAGATGGTAGGTGGAGGCCACCCCCTAGAGGAGTTTTAAAAATTAATATTGATGGATCATCCAGGGGTAATCCTGGACATGCCGGCATTGGCGGTGTTGGGAGAGATTCTACTGGTGGTGTCAGTTTTTTCTTTTCCATTTATAAAGGTGTTCACTCCAACAATTTTATGGAAGCTCTTGCAATTCTTGAGGCCTTGCGAAGGGGGTTTTCTCTTGGCTGGCATAGGATTATCTATGAGTCTGACTCTCAAATTGTGGTTAATATTTTAAACAACAAAAGGGTGGAGGAAGTTAATTGGCAGTTGGCCTCTCGTAGTCGTTCGAGATTCTCAGAATGAGTGAAGAGTTCGAATTTATATCCTTTGTGCACATTCCAAGGGAATGGAATGTGGTTGCCGATTACCCGGCCAAAAGGGCTTCTGAGCTGCTGGATCCTTGGAGTATCGATAATTGGGAGAGTCTCCCGTCTGGGGACTCTCAACGCCTGTGGGAGTTGATCCACAAGGATGTACAGACTTAATGTGGTTTGTTCTTGTTGTCTTTTTCGGGTGTCATTCTAGTCTAGTGGTTTTAGCCTGTTTGGCTGTTTATTTGAGTCCTGGTTGGAAGCTCAATTGTACTCTGTAATCCAGACTTTTTATCAATAAATTTTTACCCCTTTATTTAAAAAAATAATATATATATTAAAATAATTGTGGCATGGGTAAGCGTGTGAGGGGGTGGGTGTGTGTCTCCCTGGTGGAGTTGTTGTAAACAGGATTCCTGGTCAAAAACCCTGCTTCTTAATATTACAAAAGAAAAAAAAAAAAAGCATAGACCAAAGCCGGAGACGATCATCAGCTTTGGAGAAAGATATAGACGTGGGTGGAGGATTGTTAATGAGTATACAGGAAAAGCATATTGTGGACAATTGGTCCCGAAATCAGGGTGCCCTTGTTTGGAAGTGGTGATGCAGACCTGTAGTGATAGCATGTGAACATTTTATGGAAGACCACGTCCATGCTGGACGTTCAGGGCAGCATTAGGTACGCGTTTGAGATGGACGGATAATTCGAGCGAGCGAGACCACCATGAGGTCTGCTACTGACGTGGCAAAGTTATGAAGCAGAATAGTGTTTATGGCATTTTTCCAATGAGATAAATTTGCAGAGATTTTTGCTAGTAAATTTCCGAGTTTATCTAATAGCGAGCGAAAACATTCTGGTGATAGCCATGGACTTGCTGACAAGGACGGATAACCGGAATTGGAGACTCAAATCAGACCCGATGAAACTTGTGTAATCAATAACAGCTTACGGGGCAGATAAGTCCACATAGATAGGATAACGGAGGATACGTAATTGGAGCATATTCACTCCTTTGCAGATTATGAAAAGCAGCGATGAGCAAGGGGGTGTTTTGAAAAGCGATCGACGTTTGGCATATTCGGTGGGGTAGAACAGTGACACACAATCATACAAATCGCGTGCTGATGCGGATCCCAGGGCGCAAGCGTAATATAGTTCACGGTAATTGTTGATGGCAGATCTAAGTTTTTTTTTTTTTTAATGTGAAATAGGCATCTAGTAAAAGCGAAGAGAAGTGTTCTCTACGATGAAAGTTGGATACAGGAGGTTTCCGGATAGATTGTGACGTGGAGGATCTAGCAGTAGGTCTAGCCTGGGATGGAATTATTTCAACCAGAGCAATGATTTGACAGCCTCGGGGACACTATTGATACCAGATAAATGCGATGGGGGTATCCTGCACGCGTTGGAGAGACGTCGTCGACCTGAAAACTGAGAGATCGTAATATGCGTAAGTTCCAAAAGTCGTATACCGCGTGGAGACCAATAGGGCAATTGGGCCATCAATCGCGGGTAGCGAGTATGAAGCAGCATTGGGGAAATTAAATGTAAGATTTTAAATATGGTTTATGGGACCTCAAATATGTAAATACAACTACTCAAATCATATCATATGATCTTTAATATCTTTGAGAAGGTTGTTCCTTCTTCTGCTATTTGGGTTAGCAATTCCCCAACTTTTTTTATTTTATTGTTTTCAAATAATTTTGTCATAGAGCCGTTTCCAAGTGTTTCTTTGTATTTGCCACGGATGTCTAAAAAACTCGGGCACTTATAGATGAAGTGTTCCTCTGTCTCTACTGCCCCTGTGTTGCATAAAGTACATATCCTTTCTTCCCATTGTTCTTTGGGTGTTGTCCATCTCCTTGTTTCACATCTAAGCCTATGAGAGCTAGTCCTTATTTGAGCAATGAGGATTTTTTCCTTCCACTTGATTTCAGCGCCTATATATGCTTTTTCCTTGTGATCATATGTTAAGTTAAACTTTGCAATATAATATTGTCTTTTCCTGCTTGCATTTTTCCACATTCCACTTCTAAACTTTTCATTCACATAGCTTTTGATGTCTTCGTTGAAATTTGGGCATTCATTTATGTTGATTTCCCAACATTTCATCCATTTCTGATTTTGTTTCATCCATGTGTTCTTCCGCCTATGCAACTCTTCGTCCTTAGTTGCCCTTGGCCATTTGTCGTTTTTCATGTTTTCTATTTTTTTCAAGTAACATAACAACTTGGTCATAGCAATTGCTTCTAAAGGAAACATTCCAGTTTTAGCTAGAATAATTTCATAAGGGGTTGTGGCCTTAATTTTGAGAAAATTTGTGATTAGATATTTTTGAATCCTTTCTATTTTCCTCCATTTTTCCTTTGTTGTGCCACTAGCCCACACCTCGCAACCATACAACAAAATCAGTGTAACAAGAAGGTCAAATAAAACCCTGGTGGTCTTCCAGTACCACACCTCAGCATTCCTACACCTATTTTGAAGTGCATATAGTTCTCTCCAACCGCTTTGAGTTCTTTTCATCCTACAGTATTCCAATTGAGTTTTTCATGAAAGTCTATGCCCAGGTATTTGTATCCTACTACTACCTCAAGTGGTTCTCCTGCAAATTGAAATTTGAGTTGTTGCTTCTTCTTTTTTGCTGAAAAAATCATGATTTTTATTTTGCTTGTGTTTACCTGCATCCCAACTTCCTTACAAAAGAGTTCTAGAGCTCGAAGGTGATCTCCTAGATCTTTGGTTGTTTTGGCCACAAGAATTACATCGTTTGCATACATGAGGAGTTTTACCACATATTTGGCTAAGTGCACACCCTCTCCCCCAAATTTGTTTATCAATTCTTCTAACTTGTCAATGTACAACCCAAATAAGGTAGGAGATAGAGGTCAACCTTATTTGACACCTATGTCACTACCAAAACATTCTGATAACCCTTCATGTGTTCTGATTCTAGCTTTTACATGCTCATATAATCTGTGAATTGTTGTCTTGTAGTGAATTGGAACCTCTAGCTCTTCCATTCTGCTTCATAATTTTTTCCTTGGCACTGTGTCAAATGCCTTTTTGAAGTCTACAAAACAACATAAAGCCTCCTCGATAGCAGGTTATCATAAACGGCTCAAATAATCGATGATAGTGCAAGTATCAAGGAGTATCAGGGCCATAATAAAATGGAAGCATATAGCTGTTACATATTCTATGGTAGAAGACCATTACATCTGGCAGTCGACACCGTAGTGAAGAGCAGGTGTATGAAGACGGTGAGCAATGATTTAGCAGTTGCAGAGACGCATGGACACCGCATGTGATGGACGTCGATGGCAACATCTCAGTTTTAAAACAGCAGGGTCCAGAGGGTTCATATTTAATTATGAAGGGCGTATGGTGATATACATAGGTTGCCATCTCATCGAGCATAGGACATTAACAGGTGTGACAGAGAAGTCAGAATATGACAGTGGGACTACAAGCATTCAAATGCAGGTGAGCCATAGATCATTATACGAGTTTTAAGGCAGTGTAAACAATTAAAGAGATGAGGATAGAAAATTTTCAAAACAAGGTTTTAATGAAAGGGTAGTTTAATATAAGGGCCACCCCTCATACATATTATAAAAGAAAATAGGTAATCACGTGATGAGAAGAAGACAAACGTTCTTTGGAGGGTGTTTCAAGACATATGGCGTTACGAATATTTTGGTACAGATAAATGCGTGATGGAAAAGTTACAAAGGTGGATAACAAAGAGAAAAAAAAGGAAATTACGAAAGTGCCGAAGGTAAGAAAGGTTAAATACGTCTTCAAAAATAGAGTTGGAGGTTGGAAACTTTTGGAACAGGACTGCAGTTAACATAACAATGTCGGCACTGGGTCTGCTTTTGAAGTTTTTCTTCCACCTAGCTGGACTGTAAATTTCACCATTAATGCCAGTTTTGAAGTCTGTAGTCTGCATTTTCTGAGCTTAATGAAAATTTATTTTGTGCCAATACATTGAAATTTTTGCAGGTTTAATGCATATAGTTGGTTAATCTGTATTTATTTTTCAATATATTGCTTTTCCCTTAGGAGATCGCATCCCATTATAGGCTAGACTACATAAATATATTGCTCTTCCTTTATGATATCGCACCCCATTATAGGATGCACCCCATTATAGGATACAGATAGTTGCAGCATTTTATTTCAGTGCAATTTTCATTTTATTCTTTATTATTTATTTTCCTAACCCTATATTTTTCATTTTCTTAATGTCTGCAAAATAAAATAAAATATAAAATATAAAATCCAAAATAGAAGCTTAGATTTACAGAATAAGCTTTAAAATTCAATTTAAAGTGATTTCGATTTGGTTTCAAGGCAAAGGTAAAATTCCAAAGTTATTTAAAGTTTACAGTTTTTAACAGGGATTTTGCATTTTCAGTTTTGCATGAATTCACAGGTTTAAAATGAAATCAGAACTTTCAAGCTTTTACATTTTTGTTCTTTAAAGCAATAGGTTACTTTCCCTTTATGAAAATCTCAATTTCATGAAAGGGGGTAATTTATTTGGCATTTCATAGGCCATCACATTAAAACAATAGATTGATTTCTCTTCATGAAAATCACAATTTCACTGAAGAGGGGTAATCTATAGGGCATTTCAAGCAATTAATTAATTCTCTTTATGGAAATCATTTTCATTAAAGATGGTTACTTATAATGCAAATCAAAGGCTATTATAGCAACATAAGAGGGATCCCTTCATCACTTTCAGATTCACATTGAGAAGATAGATGTTAACCTCTTATTTCATGTTTAAAGCAAGGTTAATAAAGGATAAACTTAGTTAAAACTTGCTTAATAAAGAAAGATGAAATTTATCTAAAATACTTCAAGATAAAAGGAATTTCATTCCCACATCGTGGTCATATGAGGGCCAATCACATTTATTCTCCATTTAAGTTTCATGAACAATGATAGCATAACATAATGAAGTAACACCAACACAGGCCCCTTGTTAACAATTGTTTTGCAGAGCACTAAGGTATTCCATGCACTCATTTGACAAGCATACATGCACACATTAAAGTAAAAGGAACCTTGGAGAAATGTTCATTTCTTTGCAAGAGAGGGTTTTCTAATCAAAATCCTAACTGTGAGTGTGGTTTTGCACTTGGGAAAAATCACCACTCAACAAGTTCATCACCTACAACCTATACTTGCATCTCTAGGAAGCCATAAAACCATCTGAACATTTACTAGACTCAAAAAATGCAACAAATGCTCAATCCAAGTATCCTGATATGTAATGTGCTTTTCGACTAGGAACTTTTTTGTTCTTCCATTAACATGTTGATATTTTGTAATGATGACTCTGATAGTTGTTGACACAATGCTTTTCCTCTAACAAGGTTAGTTGACTTAATCTCAATATCATATTCTTGAATTTTTGTGACCTAACCAGCCTACTTGTCACCCAATTCTCCTTATATTATGAAATTTTGGATGTCTACATGTACTACATATGTCATTATTTTGCTTTATGATATAAAGTAACTAAATTTCTTCAAGAATTTCATTAGAGCATAGACATGTTTTTCTATGAAATTATAGTGTTCCTCATTATCATGTAGTGTCTTACTTAGAAAAACTACAGGACGCTCATCATTTTCTTCATTCTTCCCAATAAGCACAACTACGTAGCTTCCTTCTAACCAAATGCATAGAGAATAAAATATTTGGCATAATCTAGGTTAGCTGGCATTGAAGCTTTAGCAATAGTCTCCTTTATATTTTTTAAAGCAAGTTTTCTATCATCTATCCATGTAAAAGTTGTTTGCTTCTTCAACATCTCTGTCATTGGTTTGACAATTTGAGCAAAGTTCGATATGAATTTTTGGATGAATTTTATTTGCCTGAAGAATGATTATAGGCCCTTCTTATTCCTAGGCAATGGGAGTGCCAATATGGATTTTACCCTATTTGGATCAATTTATAATCCCTTTTCTAACATAATGTGCCATAGCAATTTACCTTCTTGGACAACAGAGATCGATTTCTTTGGATTTAATAACATCCCAAATTCTCTACATTTCTAAAACACTAGTCTAATATGTTTGGCATGTTTCTCCTTTTGATGAGAAAAAACTATTATATCATCCAAATAAATCACTATTATTTCATTCACTAATTCTCCAAATGCTGAATTCATTACTCTCTGAAAGGTAGCTCCTACATTAGACAAACCAAAGGGCATTCACTGATAAGCAAAAGTCCCCCATTTGGTGGTGAATGTAATCTTACATGGATCCTCATCTTGGACCCACACCTGATTAAAGCCTAAAAATTCTAGTAGAGAAAAACTTTTTGCTCTAGCTACTGTGTAGAAGATTTGGGGCAAAGGGTAATGGTCCTTTAATGATGCCTTATTAAAATGCTAGGAGTCTACACAAGGGCAAATATCATTGTTCTTCTTTCTTACTGGCATCAAATTAGCTACCCATGTGGAATATTTAGTTGAGTAAATAATTTTAACTTTTTAAAGCTTTAGAAATTCCTACTTCATCAACACTTCTATCTTTGGGTTGACTGGCCTTTGCTTTTGTCGATAAGGCTTAGTATCAGGGATTGGTTCAATGGTGTCCTAAATAGTATGTTTGTTGTATACCTTAATATCATCATGAATCCATGCAATAATATCACTAAACTCATTACATAAGTTTAAAATTTATTGGATTTCATCTTTAGAGGATTGCATTCCAGCTTTCAGGTGTTTATTTGGTTCAATTTGGATCTCTTTGTATTTGTGTTCATCAATTTTCATCTTGTGGGAAGTTGGTTGATCACTACTATCAAATAGACTTTCGACTGCAATCAATCCTTTTGGGATATAATTATTTTTCAATTGTATTACATGGCCTTCGTCCTCATTTTCTAGTAACTTGTTGGTTTCATTTGCATAGTTTATTTCTCGTATTAGAAAATCAATAATTTGTTCACCATTGTCAAATATTTTTCAAAATATATCTTTATTCAACACTGATGGTCTATACACTAGCTTAACTATATTTGATTCACATATTGTATTGGACACCAAACATAGTGTATCAACATGAACATTTTGCTCTCTAGGAATTGCTTTTATATTAAATGCTTCAAAGCTTTCAAATAGATCCCACACTCTATTTTGGTTGTTTACTGCTACACCACTCAGTTACCAGGTTGATGACCAGTTTCGAACCCATGAATCAATAGTTGCTTGAGGCCAAGGCAAAGTACTTCATATTCTGTTGCATTGTTTGTGCAACTCCAAGTTAGCCTATATGAGAATACTTTCTCTACCCCAATGGGTGAAATTAATACTATGTCTACTTTGATACCATTTTTGCACTTTATTCCATCAAAGTAGAGCTTCCACATTGTAGCTTGTCGTAGATCTTGATTTATCATAGCTAGGATTTTCTTTTCTTCTAGCTTGGTAATTGAATATGTACCAATATAGTATCCACCATTGCATTAAAATATCTTAGTGAATTGGTCTTTCATTTTCAATTCATCCATAATGTCCTCCATTACATCAGTCTCTTCATTAATAATACCGGTGGATGGCTTCTCAACATAGATCTTTACTCTTCTATTCTTGCATGGAATCTCCATATATGAATAATCTAGAGATAGGTATCCTCCTAATTTAGCTATAAATTCCCTAGAGAGGCACATACTAAAATAGGGCTCTAAATCTACACCACTACCTCTTGAATAACTATTATTTGGGGTATCCTATGCAGCACCATAGGTATGTCTTTGATTACTTTGATCTATATATATGAGTAATACTTCTTATATGCATCCACCGTGGGGATTGAACCCGGGTCGCATCATCGATAATGCAAGTGGCATCCTTACCGGTAGACCACACTCACACAGATTACTTTGATAATATTTAGGGGAGTACTATACAATTATAGCACACCAAGACTACTTCGGGTATATTCCATACCCATTATCTCAAACATAAATTTAGGCATTACTATTATTGTTGTGGCAGAATCTATCATGTGGTTGTGTACCACCTATCTCTCCATACGTAATGACAAGTAGAATAGTGGTGGCTTATTTTTTCTTGCTCCTAGAGTGAGATTTTCTTGGGCCAAATTGGGTTATGGTTGATGTTTTCTTTTGTGTTTAATGGATTTTAATGATGCCTAAAGTAGGTCAATTTGCCCCAGAATCATCAGAGGATCATACATGCTAGCTTTGGATGGTGTTTTTTTCAACTCAACAACTATATTGAAGCTACAATATTTAGACTATTTTATATGCTCCTTTCCAATTTCATTACATCTCATCCTGTATTCATGTGTTGCTTCCAATCTCTATCACTTGGTGACAAAAGGATACCAAAGCTTATCTCTAGCTTGTTCTTGAGTTTTAGTTTCTTGTACTAGCTTTTATTGTTCTTGGGTAGGATTTTGAATTGAAGATAGATTAACTTTATGAGTAGGTTGAGGGCCTTGTTTTACTTACTTTTTTGCTTAGAAGGCACCTTAAAGGGAACTATTTATTTAGGATCTACTTACAACAGTTTCTTTCTTGGTTGCATTAAAACTAACACTTGCTCAATTGCAAGCATCATGAAGTTATGATCATATTTCCTTAACATATTTACATACCCTTTTTGTTTTCTTTCTACTTTCTCAATTGCAATCTTCTATATGTGGTGTTGGTGTAGCATACATGAACTTTCTCCATGTAGATCATTACAAGTTGAACACCAATAATCTGCTTTAGAAGTTATAGTGGAAAACTCACTTTCCTAGTTACTATGCATTGTATTAGGTTTCTTAGTGTTTTTTTTTGGTAGAGACTATTTGATTTTTCATCACATATAGAAATCTTCTAGGTTGGATGTTTCTCTTAGATTCTTAGTTTTTCATAGTAGTGAATTCATTCATCAAGTTCTTCACAACCATTGTTATATCTTGTAGGGCAACCATTTGAGTGTCTAGGGTTGGTAATGCAGGTATAGCAGGGGTACCAATAGCACTTGAGTTGTTGGAGTTGTTGGCAGTGTTAAAATTGATAGATAGGAAGACAACTAGAAAAGGAGTATTAGCAACAAGTGCTTGTGTTTGATGCTGGAAAATTTCTAGGAGTATAGGCATTATATTTTTTGGAGGAATTTTACCTATAGATATCAAGATGTTCTCTGCCATTAATGTTGCCAAAAAAAATCCCTATAAATATCAATACATTAGACTACCTTATCATCAAGACTAGATCTAAATTAAATGTTTGAAGTTAATAATTCAAGGCTTGTGCATAAATTGGTTTAAGTTCTTGTGAAACTCTTCTCCATATGTAGTTAAATATAATATTGAAATCCATTATTTCTTCCTATCGATGCCTTTGTATTACAGTAAACTATATCAATAATTAAAATGAGTCTACTTATTTGTTAAAATCTTGTACTAGCCTACCAACAAGTGTCCATGAATTTATACTAATATCTGACAAGGTCCAGTACCAATATAGCACCTTCCCTTTAAATGATATTACCAACAATTTTATAATAACATCTTCCTCTTGGATATTATGTATAGCATTCCTAGTTATCTAACTCCCCGGCACGATTGCTAGGAGAGGATGAGCGGCGAGAAAGGAGAGAAGACGGGCGAGCGAGTGGAGGATGGTAGCAGAGCGGAAGCAAGCGAGAGGAGGGAGGATGGACGAACGGGCAAGGTTTCGAGGGGGACCAGCTCTGACAACAGCGAAGGATCCGGTCCTGATGCGGCGGGTGCTCAGACCGATGGGATGGGCAGTAGCGGGAAGGATCCCCTGACAAGGAAGGCCCCCATCAGACCCGTAAGGGATCCTATGCCCAGGTTCTGGGTTCAGGCGTCCTACCACATTTCTCCACCCAGGAGCTCCACCCCTCAGGGGAGGATCTGGTCATTCTCGAAGACTTGATGGAAAGCTATATGGAGATGGAGAAGTTCACGCTGATTGGGAAGTTCTTGGGGGGACGCCCGGATATGGACACTATCCGCAGATGGGCTTCCTCCAAGTGGAAAACCAGTGGCAACATGGAGATTGTGGCCCTGTCCCGAGGTTTCTTTGCTATCCGGCTTAACAACCAGATGAAATTTTGCAACATCTTGGCCGGAGGGTCGTGGTTCCTAGGGCGCAGGAGCCTCTTTCTCAAGAAATGGGGGGAGGACTTTAATCCTGAGACCCAAAACATAAATGTCGCTCCGCTGTGGGTGAGACTTCCAAACCTCCCCTTTCAATGTTGGCATGAGAATGTAATCAGAGGGATTGCTCGGTCCATTGGGGAGTTAGTGGCTTTTGATTCCTCCACCAAGGTCAGGTCCAGGATGGTACATGCTCGGTTCTGTGTTACTGCTAGCTTAGAAGCTGAGCTCCCCACTTTCATCAACCTATTCAGAGGGAAAACCCTAATCAAAAGGCAACCTATTGAGTACGAAAATAAACCTGCCTTTTGCACTCATTGTCGTACTCAGGGGCATCTCCAGCCCCAATGCCCAAATCTGAGGACTCAAAAGCAACGGGAAGAAGAGGCTAAGAGAGGAAACCAGAGGAACCAGGGTCCTGGGGCCAACAACAAAAAGTCTCAGCCATAACTCATTTTGCACAACCCTGCCCACCGATCCTATGACCAAGCCAAGACTCCTTCTCAAGGCGAAGCTGAAGTTGAACAGAGGGAGGATCATCTCCCACCCTCTATGGACCGTGAGGAACCTGATAACAATCTTGAGCAGGAATACGTGCATGCAGAAGCTCCCTCACCAAGTCGAAACCAGCAAGAGGCTCCTTCAAAACCCTCGTCGCAAGGCAGTCTTCGAGCAGAGGGCTCGGTTTCCCAGGTATAGTTTTTCCTCGAACCTGGTGTTTCGCAATCCTTCATGGAAGAATATCTGAAAAGTAATAGGAAATCCCCACCTCGGTGGGATAAAGGCGAAGGAGGGCCTTCCCTATCGGGGCGGATCAGCCCTAGGAACACCAGAAGCAAAAAGCAGGCTATTGACTACGACAGTGAACGGAAGAGAGGAAGACCCTCTGGTAATGACCAACGAAACAAAGAAACGATGGAGGATGTGGCAAATGGGACTCAACTAACGTTGTTCTCAGATGATTCTGACACACAGAAGGATGAAAAACAAGGCACCAAAACCCCCTTCCAACTGGTGAAGGGAGGCAAGAAAAACCCTAAATTATTGAAATGAAGGTCATCTCATGGAACGTGAGAGGCCTAAACAGCGCAGCCAAGCAGAGGATGGTTGTTGACCTCAGAAAAAGGATGAACCCTTCTATTTTCATTCTCCAGGAAACCAAAAACGATGAGTTCTCATCAAGGAAGGCTGCCAAAGTCATTTGGAGCAAAGGGGAAACCCTGTTTAGCCCTGCTCAAGGCACATCGGGAGGGCTCATGTGCCTATGGGATCCGACCCTAGTGGAAGGGAAGCTTCTGTCTTCCTCAAATAGAATCCTCAACATTCTTTTTCACTCAAAGACCAACAATCATTCATGGATCCTGTCCAACATTTATGCCCCTAACTCTCCTGTAGAGCGAGCTGAGATATGGGAAACCATTACTCAGATGAGAAGCAACTTCAGGACTATACCTTGGATCCTCGGTGGAGATTTCAACTGCCCCTTGCACCCGTCAGAGAAGAAAGGAGGTTCTGACTTGTGCAGCAGAAGTATGGAGGACTTCAAAAACTTTGTCAACAACAACGAGCTCATGGACATTAAGCTCAAGGGATCCTCCTTCACTTGGAGCAACAGGAGGGTGGGCAGTGGGCTTATCCAGGTTAAGCTAGACAGATTCTTCATCTCTCAAGAAGCCATTCCTTTCCTAGGCGATGCAACCCTGCTCGCCTTGCCTAGAATCGGGTCGGACCACAACCCCATCATCCTCGAATCCGGGAAAGCTCCCTCTTTCAAAACTCCTTTTAGGTTCGAGTCCATGTGGATTCAACATAAGGATTTTAAAGGGCAAGTTGCTTCTTGGTGGAAACAGAAGGTTGGAGGATCAACCTCGATGCAGTTAGCCCAAAAGATCAAGATAGTCAAGGAAAATCTCAAAATCTGGAACAAAGAGGTCTTTGGCAACATTTTTGAATGCAAAAAATCCATCTCAGAAAGGTTGCAAGAGATAGAAAAGAGAATGGAAAATGGGGACCACAACGCAACCATCAGAAACGAAGAGAAGATCCTCCTAGCAGACTATCATAACATCCTAGCCAGGGAAGAGACCTTCTGGAGGCAGAAATCCAGGGACTTATGGCTAAAGGAGGGTGACTCCAATACCAGCTTCTTCCATGCTTCGACCATGCGGCATAGAGGATCCAATAAAATTAGAGAGATCATTCGCAGCGACGGATCCTCGACCAAGGACTTAGTGGAGATAAGAGCCGAAGCAGTGGCTTTCTTTCAGGACTTACTGGGAGCTCTTCCTGAAAGTGACCAGCAGGCCCAGGTCGAGCTCCTGGCTAACATCCCATGCAGAGTCACCCAGGAGGCTAATCAAAAGCTCATGGAACCTTTCTCCTCGGACGAGATTAAGGAAGCCCTTTTCTCCATGCAACCTGATAAGGCCCCGGGTCCTGATGGTTTTCCCCCTCGCTTTTTTCAAATAGTATGGGACATCGTTGGAGAGGACGTCTGTGCTGCCATAAGGGAAATCCAGTTTTCCAGAACTGTTCACCATGGGCTAAATTCCACTTTCCTGGCTTTGATTTCGAAATCATCTGCTTGTAGAACCTTTTCTGACTTCAGGCCCATAAGCCTCTGTAATGTTGTCTACAAAGTTCTAACCAAGACCATGGCCAATAGGTTAAAGCCCATCCTCCCCCTCCTCATTGACCCGTGCCAGGGCAGTTTGGTGAAAGGCAGGAACATCTTGGATGGGGTCATCACGATTCATGAGACCCTCCACTCTGCTTCTATGGCTAAGAAGGCAGCCCTTTTCCTCAAACTCGACATGAACAAGGCTTTTGACAGAGTTGACAGAAGCTTCCTCTGTGCAGTCCTTTCCAAGTTTGGCTTTCACCCTCTTTGGATTGACCTTGTTCGAAGCTGCATCTCCACCCCTTGCTTCTCTGTGTTGGTCAATGGTTCCCCTGTCGGGTTCTTCCAAAGTACTAGAGGGCTTCGCCAAGGAGATCCCCTGTCGCCCATCCTCTTTATTATCCTGGCAGAAGTACTAGGCAGAGCACTTAAGGAGGCGCTTCGGAGGAATAAGGTGACTGGCATTATTCCCGCTTCTGGGATTGAAGCGATCACCCATCAGCAGTTCGTGGATGACACTCTGTTGTCTACTTATGCATCAGTAGCCTAGGCTAGATACATCAAAAGGATCTTGTTCCTCTATGAGCGTGTTGCGGGTCAAAAAGTGAATTTCATCAAAAGTAAGCTTTTCTTCCTCAACACCCCGGTAAGACGGCAGAACCAGTTAGCCAGGATCCTCGGGTGCTCCATCGAATCCCTTCCTACCACATACCTTGGTCTTCCCCTGTTCTGTGGTCGGGCCAAGGAGAGTTTGTGGAATATGGTCTTAGAGCGCATCCATAAAAAATTAGCTACCTGGAAAGGTAAGTTTCTTTCCCAAGCAGGTAAAGCCACCCTTACCAAGGCGTGCCTTCAAGGGATCCCGACCTATTTTATGTCGGTGTTCAGGCTCCCAGCTTCGGCCCTTCGCAAGATCGAGCAGATCCAAAGGACCTTTCTGTGGTCAGGCAATGAGGACAAGGGCAGAATTTCCCTAGTAGCTTGGGAAAAGGTTTGCAAAAGCAAGGACCAGGGGGGACTAGGCCTAAGGAGAATGGGCTTGATGAACCTTGCTTTGGTGGCCAAACATGCCTGGAGGATCATCTCCAATGATTCAGCTGAGTGGGTCAGAATAGTAAAAAAGAAATACCTCTCCAACCTTTCTATCCTCGATGAAGGCATTCCCATGGGTGGATCGGCTTTCTGGAAGGTTGTCATCCATTCGCGACACTTGGTTGCGGATGGAACTAGATGGATCTTGGGCGATGGGCAGAAGATAAACTTTTGGAAGGACAGGTGGCTTGAGGAGGATCCTCTGTGTCAGCGTACCGAGTTGGGTCACCTCAGATCCGTGGTGGACCCCAACTGTGATCAAAAGGTGGTCGACTTCATTGTTTGGAGGAATGGATACCCACATTGGTCGATTAACGAAGTGGATGGGTGTGACGAGGAGGTTTCTATGCTATCCTCTCTCCTAAAGGGGGTCACCATCCCTTCTCGAAGGAGAGCTGATCGCAGGATTTGGAGAGGAACAGATAGTGGCACCTTCTCAGTCAAGTCAGCTTACAATATTCTGTGTAGCGGACCAAGGGTGGAGTTTCCTTGCAACCTGGTTTGGCGGAAATACTTGATCCCCAAGGTAAATTTTTTCTCTTGGATCACTTTTTAGAATAAAGCCCTCACTATTGATAACCTCCATAAAAGGGGCTTTGCTTTCCCAAATAGGTGTTACATGTGCATGTCAGCCTGTGAGTCTTCTGACCACCTTTTCCTGCACTGCTCTTTCACCAATTCCATCATTGGAGTCATCCTTTCCACTTTTCATATTCAGTGGAGTCCTCCCAAGACAATTAAGGAAGCTTTCTTTCAATGGCCCAGTCCTTTCCGGAACCCGAAACTCCATTTCCTGTTGAATGCCTGTTTCCACCATTTCATTTGGCAGATCTGGTTGGAGCGAAATGGTAGGGTGTTTGGAAACTCCCCTAGAGACCCTCCCTCTATTGCCCACAGAGCCCTGGCCTTTGCCATTGAGAACTCCAAGATCCTCTCCAGCCCAATCCCAAAGTTTGGCCTCGAGGAGGAAATTTTCATGACTCTGAAGCTTGACGGGGATCCTGGCCTAGCGGACCCGACTCTATCCAAAAAAAGACCAGGTGGATCAGGCCCCCCATGGTTGGATAAAGCTAAACTTTGATGGAGCGGCCAGAGGCAACCCAGGTCCAGCAGTAGCAGGTGGTGTCGTCAGAGACCATAATGGGAAGCTCGTCCTCGCTTACTGCAAAAATCTAGGGATCCAATCAAATCACGTCGTAGAAGCCAGAGGGGTCCTGAGGGGTCTCGAGCTCATCTCGGAGGATCCCCGTCCTCTGCTGGTTGAAGGGGATTCGATGAACATTACCAACTACTTGCTTAACTCCAAGACCCCATCCTGGAAGGTGTTCAACATCATTTTCGAGGCAAGGAACCTCCTTCTTCAGCATTCCTCAGTCCAGATTCGACATACTTTCAGGGAGGGCAATGGTCTGGCAGACCACATGGCAAACAAAGGTTTTTTTTCCACGTGTCTCGTCGTATGGCGTCAGAGCTTCCCGACGGACGTGGTGAGAGCCGCAAACCAAGACAGTTTTCATGGAACCACCTAGGAGGAGGTCGACGACGATCCTCGGTGGCTTTGCTTCTACCATGCCACCTGTCTCCTCGTCATCTTGGCGCATATCCAAAGCGGAGGTTGGTAAGATTGGCTCAGTTCCTGGAGGACATGGCAGCTAACATTCTGGCCTCCACCAATGCGATTGTCAGAGCTCTAAAGCATTACAAGGGGCGCCAGGCCCAGGACGACCAGGAGGAAACTGAAGCCTGATGGAGGTTCCCCGGAGTTTCTTGTTTTGTTGATGATGGATGTGTGGGTTGTAACCGGTTTTGGTTTTTTAGGTTTTAAACTATGTCTACCTCCCGTTAGGGATAATCTTGTATGTAGCCATATGGGCATCTGTTTCTATATTTTGGTAAGTGTCAAGCAAGGTTTTTGTGCTGCTCCAGCCCATGAGGCTTTCTGTATATGCCAGGGTTATGGCCTGCGATGTTATAAGGTTTTGGGATCCTCTCAAAAAACCCTCTAAGTAATTCAAAATCCAGCTTACCAAAAAAAATTATGTATAGCATCCAATGAAGCCACATCCTAGCAATGCTCATATGCAATCTTTTTGGTACCATCATATGTAGGTAACCCTTTTAATGCTACCTAAAGGATGGGATTTTGGTTAAGCATATTAAATGGTATCGTGTTGTTCTAGGTTGGTAAGTTTTATAATTTTTTATTATTGGCCATTGATATTGATATATTTGAAGATATTTGTAACAACTCACCTGGTTGTCCAAAATCCACAAATAATTTTTTTTATTAATCAAGAGAATTTAGTTTACACCCAACATTTTAATTGGTACACAGGCATGTGAATATCTGTTTCAAGGTGATCGACTATTGCAGACAGTCCCTTAAACGTTTGAGACTGGCCAAGTCCTACAAGTAGTGCCATCATGAGAACACTTTCGTCTACTTTTCCAGAGTTTTATGTTCTCGATAAGGGGTTGTCCTTTCAAAGCCCATATCATTTGAAAGGGTGGATGCATAGTTCCTCGTCCATAGCATGTTATGTTTGGATTATCCTCTCCATTATCTGTGCTTGACACATGCTATGGTTTAGCATATGAATACCTAGTGCTTAACTGAATACCCACCTTCCCGAGATCTAGATAAGGTCCACCAGTTCTTTGGTTTGGAACCAGGTAACTCAGTCCTCACTACAAGTGACGAAGTGTTGTCCCATTCCAACACCCATTGGACCTTTTAGCTCCAGATTTCAACTTCTTTTGAATTTATCGAATGTTTGCAAATTATTCCCCACTCGATTTCGGATCGTTAGATACCCTCACGTACCACTCGCATATCAGTCTAGAGTGAGTATCCCATTCCATCTCTCATTACTTGTTTGATGTAAATGACCTACTCATTCGAGGTAGAATTGCTTGAAAGCAACTGAATACGATTCACAATATTTACCTTCCTGCAAATATCGATGTTGGGTAATGTTTATCAAGTCAATGTTTCTTTATCTTTTACCTCACTCCTTGATGATTTTAGATTGGTTGACCTTCATGCCTACTATTTGAGGAGAAAGTTTAATCAATTATAGTACCTATATCTATCTAGAGAGAAGATTTTGGTTTTGTTTGTAAATAGCACAAATATTTTTCAAATAAATCTAGCTTTAATCATAGACTAATTTCTTGCATAAAAAATACCCAACACACTTCTTTTAAGTAAAACATAATACTAATTTTCTCCATAGGTCAATTCAATATCTTAAAAATTTAGATATGCTTTTATTTATCTTAACAATTTAAATATGCATTTATTTAGTATGACTATGAAAGACAAGTTTAACCGGTTATAATTCAATTGATTAAAATTTGAATTTTCTACATTGCATTGAAATCCATTAGTGGAAATGGCAACGACGACGGCGACGAAGGCGACGAAGGCGGGAGCAGGTGTTGTCGGTTTGTCTTCGGGTCCTACGGGTGTTGCTAGGTCTACCGCAGGCCCACCATGCGGGAATCTCGATGAAGATCCAAACTGCGTGGTGAAACCGACAGATGGCATTGGGAGCCGCTTTGAAACCGTTAGGGTTTCATCCTCTTCTCCTTCTAAAGCACCTTCGTGGTCTTCATCCTTTGCTGACAAAGTGCGGTCTTCATCCGACGCGTTTTCTTTTCAAACTCCTTTGCCCTTCTCTGTTACGGGCACTGAAGTTTCTTTCCTGAGTGAGGTTATGGAGCCACTAATCTTCCAAGAGTCTCTCTCTCTTATTGGGAAATTTGTCGGTGCTCGGCCTGATATGGAAACCATCCGCGAGTGGGCTCTATCCAAATGGCGGCTTTTAGGAAGCTTGGAGCTAGTGGCTTTCCCCAGGGGATTTTTCATGATAAGGCTAAACAATGCCCTTGACACCCATCGCATCCTTACCAGAGGGCCATGGTTTTTCGACCGTCGCAGCCTATTTCTACAGAGATGGGGGGAAGACTTTGACCCTGAAACTCAGTCTATTAACATCGCACCGATTTGGGTCAAACTGCATGGGCTCCCCCCATAGTTCTTCTACAACGACGCACTCAAAGGCATCACTCAACCGATTAGAGATTTGGTCACCATCGACCTGCTACCCGAGCCAGAACCAGAATGACCTATGCTCGATTTTGTATCATGGCAAACCTAGACTTGGCTTTGTCTACCTGCATCGATATCAACTACGAGAGCTACAGGAGACGCCAAGGAGTTGAGTACGAAAACAAGCCTGCTTTTTGCTTGGAGTGCAATACTCAGGGCCATCTGCTTTCTCAATGCCCTTCCTGGAAAAAAGAACTCCCCAGTGATTCGGGACGAAAGTCGGATACTCAGATCCAGAATATCCAGAAAAAGGCTACTTCCCGAGGTCATGGCCGATCTGCAGGCCCTCCCAAGACCTTTGCTTCAAATCTAGTCAAACCCAAAAAGGTTAGCGCTCTGCCTCCTCGATCTAATCATTTTGCCCCCTTAAATAATCTTCATATTGGAGAGGACATTTCAGATGACCTACCCATAGATCTAATCGTCGCGTCCACACCCACTTTGATCTAGTCCCCTTTGTCCAAAGGAAAGTCTGCAATGACCTTTCCAAACTCACCCACCGATTCTGGTCCCTCACACCTTCCTCTTCCCTTCCCACCCCTCCCCCACCACAAAGCCCCCTTCCCCAAACCCCTGAATCTGCTACCCTGTGCCAGCCTCCCCGCTCTTCATCCCCCCATCGGCCAACCCCTAGGACTGACTCCACCAACATCCACCAAATCTCCAGCCCGATGAAATCTCCCAATCCTGCACCCAAAGCAGATGTCAACAAAGAACAGAGGAGGGGACGACCGACAAATGCAAAAAAACTTTCCAAAGCAGCTGATATCGAAATGGTTGACGACACAGTGCCTACCACCTTGGGCCCCATTTTTGAACACTCCATCACAACTCCCTAAGAGGAGGATGAAGCTAGACCCAAATTAACTCCGTCTCAAGGGAGAGGCAGAGGTCGCAAAGCAAACTCCAAATCATCTCGATGAAGATCATCTCTTGGAATGTCAGAGGCCTCAACAGAACTGCCAAACAGAGAACTGTTAAAATAGTAAGAAAAAATCTAAAACCAAATATCATGTTCCTTCAAGAATCCAAATTAGACGAGAATAGCAGCACTCAAGTTTGCAAGTTAATATGGGAAAACAACAATTTTGCCTTTTGTCCCTCCACAGGGGCATCCGGGGGTCTCCTCTGTTTATGGGACCCGACAACCATTGAATGGAGAGTTATTTCAGTCTCAGATAAAACCATCAACATTTTGTTTACTAATAAAGACACTAACCTCCAGTGGATCGCCACCAATGTTTATGGACCTAACAGTCCTATTAACAAAAGATTATTGTGGGATAACATTTTTGCAATGCGTAACAACTTTGTAGACTTTCCATGGATGCTCTGTGGCGATTTCAATTCTCCCCTCCATTTGTTTGATAAACAAGGAGGCAATCCGATCACCAACAGATGCATTGAAGACTTCAGCGAATCTGTCAACCACAACGAGCTAATGGACGTGCCGCTCCAAGGGTCCAACTACACATGGAGCAACAGACGAGTAGGAATCCATCACATCCAAATCTGGCTAGACTATTATCCAAAGAACTCATTCTTGTTTTGGGCGATGCTAGGCTTCATAGCCACCCTAAAATTGGCTCCGACCATAATCCCTTAATTCTGGATTGTTCTCGCCCCCACCAAATCTTCAAAACCCCTTTCAGGTTCAAAAAGATGTGGCTCACTCATCCAGATTTAGGTCAGTGTATTCGCCAATGGTGGCAGCAGGACTTCTATCCAAACCCTCTCACGAATCTGTTCCTAAAATTGAAAGCGATCAAACTCAAGATGAAATGCTGGAACAGGGATGTCTTCGGCAACCTCTTTATCGAGAAAAAGAATCTGATGGATGAGCTGAAAAGGGTAGAAAATCTGATTCAGGGAGGAGATGTGAGGGCCAAGATTTTCCTTGAAGAAAAGATCCTCCTTTCAAATTTTCACAACGCCTTGGCTAAGGAAGAGACTTACTGGAGGCAAAAATCCAGAAACCTCTGGCTCAAAGAAGGAGACACCAACATGAAGTTATTCCATGCTTCCACCATGCATCACAGAGGCTCTAATAAAATATCTGAGCTGACCAAGGCTGATGGTTCCATTGTCACTGACATCCAAGCAATCAGACAGGAAGCTGTTTGCCACTTCCAAGAAATCTTAGGTCCAAGCACTGACTGCCATCCTCGCACTTCAAGTTCTTTGCTACAGAACATCCCAAAGTTGGTGTCTAACATTTATAATGGAAAATTGCTTGAAAGCTTCACTGAAGAGGAGATCAAAAAAGCTCTGTTCGCAATGGTACCTGATAAGGCCCCCAGACTCGATGGCTTCCCACCCCGGTTTTTCAACATTTCTAGGATATTGTGGGCCAAGATGTCGTTGTTGCGGTTAAATTCTTCCAGAGAACCAAAAATATGTCGAGAGAAGCCAATTCCACTTTCATTGTTTTAATTCCCAAGTCCAATGATCGTGCTTCCATTTCTGATTTCAGATCGATTAGTCTTTGCAGTGTCATTTACAAACTTATCACCAAAGTTATGGCAAATAGGTTGAAATACATCCTTCCCTCCATCATCGATCAGTGCCAAGGGAGCTCGGTCAAAGGCAGATTCATTTCGTATGGAGTGATAACTATCCACGAACTGGCCCACTCGACATCAAAAAATAAAAAACCCAGCATGTTCCTTAAACTTGACATGAACAAGGCTTTCGATCGAGTCTCCTGGAAATTCCTGTTCGAAGTCCTGGAAAAGTTTGGGTTTCATAAAGAATGGATCAAGATGGTTCACGAATGTGTCTCGACTGCTTGGTTCTTGGTTCTTATCAATGGCTCACCCGCAGGTTTCTTCCAAAGTTTCAAGGGCATCCGTTAAGGGGACCCTCTGTCCCCCTTTCTCTTCATCATTTTGGCCGAAACTCTTGGAAGAACCCTTTCAGCTGCCTACAACAGTGGTCTTGTTTTCGGGATCAAACCAGCCTCAACTTCCAAAGCCATATCCCATCAAAAGTTTGTGGATGATACTATTCTATCCTCAAATGCTTTCGTCCCTGAAGCAAAAATCATTAAGAACATTCTTGATTCTTATGAAGAGGCGGCTGGTCAGAAAGTCAACTATCGCAAAAGCAAGCTATACTTTCTCAATACTCCCAATCACAAAAAAATAGGATTGCTGAGATCCTTGGGTGCAACATTGGGAGCCTTCCAACTACTTATCTTGGATTATCGCTTTTCCATGACAGATCTGTCTCGGCTATGTGGAATCCTATTTTAGATCGCCTCAACAAGAAACTAGCAAGGTGGAAAAGCTCAATGCTCAGCCAGGCAGCCAAAGCCACTCTGGTTCAAGCTTGCCTTCAAAGCATCCCTATTTTTTTCTTATCTATTTTCAAAGCTCCAGCTACCATCTACCAAAAAATTGAACAAATTCAACGCAAATTCCTTTGGGCTGGAAACAAAAACAAGAACAAATTTTTGCTAGTCGCCTGGGACAAGGTCTGCTCCAAGTAAAAGGATGGAGGACTCAAATTTAGAGACATCAAGCGGATGAACTTGGCCCTCATTGCCAAGCAGGCCTGGAGACTTACCATCAATGAAAAAGTCACTTGGATTGATATCATTAAAGCTAAGTACCTCCACCAGTTGTCCTTTCTTGGAGAGCACAACCTCCCTATCGGATCCCATTTTTGGAATGGCATAATAAAAACAAGGAAAATCATCATGGAAGGCTTAAGGTGGTGTCTAGGAACTGGAATGACCATCTATTTCTGGGACGACCCGTGGATCCGTGATAAACCTCTCAGCCAAGATCCGCATCTTGCAGTTCTCAAGGCGACTATCGAAGCCACCTTTGGAGATAAGGTGTGCCACTTCATTAACCAAGGTCCTGCAAGACATGAATGGAAACACCTAGCTCTTAAAATGCCTAGGCATATCACCGAGGCTCTCAGGCAATTACAAAACTTGTTGAGGACATGCATCATCCCGAACTCTCACAAAGACGATTCCATGGTCTGGAACCGTGAAGAATCTAGAAATTTCACTGTCAAATCAGCCTACTACAGTCAAGAAACTCCCACAGATGGTTGGAACTTATCAAATCAGGTTTGGGTCCCCAAGATCATTCCCAAGGTCAAATTCTTTTCCTGGTTGGCCATCCAAAACAGAATCCTCACCATTGACAACTTGATAATCAGAGGGTTACTCATTCCCAATTGGTGTATCCTGTGCAAAAACGCCTGTGAGTCTACTTCGCATGTTTTTTTGGAATGCCCCTTCTCTCTTGCAGTTCTCAACCAGGTCCATAACACCTTTGACATCTCCACAGTCCTCCCGTAGTCCATTCCCCTCCTTTTTAAGTAATGGCCCCGACATTTCAAGAGCAACCAACTTAAATTCATGTGGCAAGATTGCCTCCACATTTACCTGTGGCAGATATGGCTCGAGAGAAATGCCAAAATTTTCAAAAATCAAGCCACTGATATGAAGGTTATTGTTGTCAAAATCATGACCCTTGCTATGGAGAATGCCTCTCTTGTTTCGTCTTCAAACCCCCCCTCCTTGCTTAGAATCAGACCTAACCAAACTTTTCAATTTGTCTAACATCTTTGTCATGCCCCGTATTTCTATTGACAGGTCCGTCATCAAGTGGGTCTTACCACCTACTGGGTGGCACAAGCTCAATTTTGATGGTGCAGCTAAAGGCAACCCAGGAGCGGCTGGCGGAGGGGGAATCCTCAAAAATCACAGAGGAGAAATAATTTTGGCCTTTTCCCAGAACCTGGGAATTCAATCCAATAATATGGCAGAGGCACGGGCCCTATTCCAAAGTTTGATCCTCATGGAAGGGCTGACCATCAATAAACTTATCATCGAAGGAGACTCGTTGCACTGTATTAACTGGCTCAATGGTACCGCTAAGCCTCCTTGGGCCCTTGCTTCGATTTTCCAAGATTGCAAGGCCCTAATTGGCAATTACCCAGAATTAACCATTAAGCATCAATATCGGGAAGGAAACAAAGCTACGGACTGGCTTGCAAACAAGGGAGTCGGTGAATCTGACATTCAAGTGTGGAGAGACTCCTTCCCCATCGGCCTAAGGAACGATCCTACAAGTTTCAATGTTTGCACAATGTGAGTTTTTTCCAGGGGATTGGTTTGGTATGCTGTTAAAACTTGTCGCGATATCGCGACACCCTTTCCTTATCCTCCTTCGATAGCAAAAATGCAACATGTCATGATATCGCGACACTTTTCTCCTTTGGTCGCAAAAATGCAACATGTCGCTACATCGCGACACTTTTTTCTCCTGTGGGCGCAACGTTGCAACTTGTCGCGATATCGCAACACTTTTTTCTCCTGTGGGCACAACGTTGCAACTTGTCGCGATATCACGACACTTTTTTCTCTTTTGGTCGCGGCGTTACATCATGTCGCGATATTGCGACACTTTTTCTCTTTCGGTCGGGATGTTGCAACATGTCACGATATCGCGACACTTTTTTCTCCTTTGGTCGCAGAGTTACATCATGTCGCGATATCGTGACACTTTTTCTCATTCGGCCATGACGCTGCTACATGTCGCGATATCGCGACACTTTTTCTCATTCGGCCATGACGCTGCTACATGTCGCGATATCGTGACATCTTTTCTCTTTGGCCGCGATGTTGCAACATGTCGTGATATCGCGACATCTTTTCTCTTTGGCCGCGATGTTGCAACATGTCGCGATATCGCGACACTTTTCTTTGGCCGCAATAATGCAACATGTCGTGATATCGCGACACTTTTCTCTAACCACGATAATGCAACATGTCGCGGTATCGCGACACTTTTTTTCTTTGGCCGCGATAATGCAACATGTCGCAATATCGCGACACTTTTTCTCTACGACCGCGATAATGCAACATGTCGCGATATTGCGACACTTTTTCTCTTTGGCCACGGTGCTGCTACATGTCGCGATATCACGACACTTTTTCTCTTTGGTCGCGATAATGCAACATGTCGCGATATCGTGACACTTTTTCTCTTCGGTCGCGATAATGCAACATGTCGCGATATTGTGACACTTTTTCTCTTTGGTTGCGATTATGCAACATGTCGCGATATCGCGACACTTTTTCTCTTCGTCCACGACACTGCTACATGTCGCGATATCACGACACATTTTCTCTTTCGATCGGGATGTTGCAACTTATCGCGATACTTTTCTTTGGCCGCAATAATGCAACATGTCGCGATATCGCGACACCTTTCTCTGACCGCGATAATGCAACATGTCGTGATATCACGACACTTTTTCTCTTTGGCCACGATAATGCAACATGTCGCGATATCGCGACACTTTTTCTCTTTGGCCGTGATAATGCAACATGTCGCGATATCGTGACACTTTTCCTCTTTGGTCGCGATAATGCAACATGTTGCGATATTGCGACACTTTTTCCTCATCTGGCCGCGACAATGCAACTTGTCGCGATATTGCGACACCTTTTCTCCTTCGGCCACGACGCTACTACATGTCGCGATATCGCGACATATTTTCTCTTTGGCTGCAATGTTGCAACTTTTGGCCGCGACAATGCAACTTGTCGCAATATCGTGACACCTTTTCTCCTTCGGCCATGACGCTACTACATGTCGCGATATCGCGACATATTTTCTCTTTGGCCGCGATGTTGCAACTTTTGGCCGTGATAATGCAACTTGTTGCGATATCGTGACACTTTTTCTCCTTGGTCGCGATAATGCAACATGTCGCGATTTCGTGACACTTTTTCCTCATCTAGCCGTGGCAATGCAACTTGTTGCGATATCACGACACCTTTCCTCCTTCGGCCACGACATTGCAACATGTCGCGATATCGCGACATCTTTTCTCCTTGGTCGCGATGTTGCAGATTGTCGCGATATTGCGACACTTTTTCTCCTTTGGCGTGACATTGCAACATGTCACGATATCGCGACACCTTTCAACTTGTCACGACCGTGATGATGCAGCATGTCACGATATCGCGACACTTTTCCTCCTGTGGCCATGACAATGCAACATGTTGCGATATCACGACACTTTTCTATTCTGGTAGCGACGTTGCAACTTGTCGCGATTTCGCGACACTTTCTCTCCTTCGGCCGTGATGCTGCATCTTGTCGCGATATCGCGACATCTTTTCCTCCCTTGGTCGCGACGACACAACATGTCGCGATATCGTGACACCTTTTCCTCCTTGCTTTCCTATATGCTTGGGACCGCGAAAATGCAACATGTCGCGATATCGCGACACCTTTCTTCTTGTGGTGTTTGAATTTTTCTCTGTTCTTTAGCTCTTGGGCCTCTTCGGTCGGTTTGATTAACATGTAAATTTATACTTGTACAAGGTTTAGGGACCTTTCAACACCTTTCAGCCAATCAAAAAAAAAATTGACTTTTCTACAAAGGACAACACTATTTAAAATTACTCAAATAATTTTACATCCTATTTTACATTTTCGACTTAATCTTTCAATGAAACCCATAGTAACATTTCAATATAAAGTAGTAAACGTATAAACCATATTAATAAACCCTTAATAAAAAAACCATATAACCCAATTAAATCAACATGGAGTTCTACATTTTCTCAACTACAAGGATAAAGTATATTATGTCAGAATATTTGTCTACTTGAATCCAACGAAAGCTTCATATATTGGCAAAGTTATGAAAGAAAAATGTATTACCTTTAATTAACACTAACTTTCAATCATGAATTTTCTTTCATAGAAGTTAGAAACATCACACAGAACGAGTAATCTTCTTCTTTTACCAAGACATAATCATTGCAAATCCAATTGTAGCGATGGATGGATTAGGATCAAATATGTTCAAGTACTTCTATGGTTCTAATTCCTATGTTAAAACGGTTTTTGAATAAATATCCCTATATATTGGTTGTAATATTTAAATGTGATATGTTCTTTAACAAGCCACACCTAAAGTTGAGTTCAACACCTACACTAATATTTTTATTTTGAAAGAGAAGCTAAAGCAGTTTCGCTTTAATTTCTAAATCCTTTGGTTCACGTCCTTTAAGAAGACTTACCCTACCTATGTATTAAGCATTACTCGAGTCCTATGATGTCAAGATATAAATTTCAAGGCTTGAATATTATTGATTAAATCAATATTGCAATCCTTTTTTTATATTTTCTATAATATGGTAGGCCATATCATAATGCAAAGACTAGATGACGCCCTTAAATTTCAACACGGTTAAATCGTAAGACTCTACCCAATCTATATAATCTTATTTATTTGGCTATTATTTTTTCAATCGAGAGATGAGCTTTACGTAAGGCTTCCCCATGAGTAGGAGAATTCTGTAATAGTTCCAAAAGAGAGATATTTGTTGAGAAACTAATTTCTTACTGAAATCGTTGGATTTGTCGATTCTGCACTGAATTTTTTGAAGTAGTTGTTATCATACCAACCATTTTATTATCATAATGGTATGGTACACTTCTCTAAGATACTTGATTAGATGCATGTCTAATTACATTTTGATTAACAAATGGCTTTTGTTGCAAATTTACCAAATCAAGATGTTTTGCATCAATTAAATCTTGAACCATATGTTTTAACTTCTTACAATAATTTGTCCAATGTCCCTCAACTCTATGATATGCACAATGTTGACCTGCCTTATACCAATGAGTTTTAGTATCTGGTTTCCTTATAGGAGATAACTCAATTGCATTAGCTTCTAAGAGTTGTTTCAAAATTGCTTCCATAAACATATTAAGCCTTGTAAAATTCCTTTATGGATGTTTTTGAAGTACTATATTTTGTAGGTTGTTAGTAACATTATTAACATGCCTACTATCCATTCCACTATCATATCCTATGTGCTTAAGCTTGTGTTGAGACTTAGTAGGTTTTTCCTCTCTAACTTTGAGTTGGCCTCTTCTGATAAGGGCTTGTTCTACTTTTCTGACTAAATAAAATGCTTGATCAAAAGATGTAATAGTAGTAGTCTCTAATGCATAAGATAATTGTTCTTGTAAATTACTAATAAACATCTCAAGCATATCCTTCAGAGGTAAAGTATATCTCAAACATCCAACCAAACTTCTCCAACGAGCCAAGAACTTTGAAAAACTTTCCTCTTTTCTTTGTTTTAAATTGTAGACATCTTTCATTGTTATTTCCTTTTCAATATAAGCACCAAATTGTTGAACAAATAATTATGTTGTTTCTTCAAAGTTCTTCAATGAATAATTGGGTAACCTATAATACCACTCTAATGCCATGCCACCAAGACTCTTAGGAAATATTTTAAGTAACAACATGTCATCATAAATAAGATCATGGCAAGTTGTTCTAAATCTTCTTAGATGCTCAATTGGATATTTTATCCCCTTATAAATAGGTAAAATTGGCATAGGAAAATTCTTAGGATAAGGCCTAGCAACAACAATAGGATCCAATGGCTGATTACACATTTCCTTATAACTGTAAGTAAAACTTGAGGGCTAAGTCATCTCAACTTTTGAAACCAACTACTTCACCATATTTGTTAAATTTTGCACTTCTGGATCATTGTTATGCATTGTCCCCAGATTCCCTAAAGGAGGAGTGTTGGACATATTAATACTATTGAAGTATGTGGTATCTTGTTGAAGAGGATGACTAACATTTTGTGGAATAGAGGCAATAGTGTTGAGATAAGAAGATTGAGGAGGAAATTGAAATTTCTGAATGGCACTACTAGTTGGAGGGATTTGTAGATTCCTTCCAACGTTGGTGGTTATAGTAGTGGCATAAGTTGGATGGTGAACAGGATTACCATGATTCAAAGATTCACTCAAGGAGTTATCATGAGATGGTCTAACTTCCTCAAGTAGGGCTTCTTCCTCTAAAGTTGCATCCAATGCATACTTATCATATTTATAAAAGGTCCATACATGCTCAAAGGATTTAAATATATGGTTTCCATCAGGTACCTTAATAGGATCAAGACTATTATCAATCTCTTCTTCCTCAGAGTTAGGATTTTCTCTATCAACTTGAACATTCTCTTGAAAAATCTCATCAAACCTAGAAAGCCTTCTCCCATTCCCATGGTTGGAAGCCATTGGAAAAATAGATAAAGACTAAAGGCAAAATTAAGAGAACTAAGACCCACAAAAACAAGCATCGAAAATTATATTTTTAATATTTTCTGATCTAACACACAAAATTAATGATCTTGATTAAATTTTTAAAATAAAATGAGGTGTTCACGTCGGGTTCACCAAAGATGTAGAGGGGGAAAATTGCCCTACCATGTACAATTCCCAAAAGCTGGATCCACAAGAGAGAAGCCTTTGGGGTGAATCACGGGGGTATGTTGTTCTCTACACTCGGTGCTAGGAGGAAGGGTTCACCAGGAACGGTTTAAGGACTCACTCCAAGTCCTCTAGTTTTCAAGAATGTTTGATGTATGAGATTCAAGACAAACACCTAGATTTGACCTTTTTATATTTATAGTATGAAAGATAAAGGACAATGGAGAAATATATAATGTATGAATACAAGAGCTAAAACCTAGAATGATTGTTTCCTTTGAATGCTTTTCTAACCTAGGATTCTAAACAGATAACCTTTAAGCAAGGTCTCAAGAAGAGAAGCACAAATAGAATTAACCCTAAGTGCACACTATATGCTTTTTATTTTTAAAATATCTAGAACTTAATTAAATATATTTCTATAAAATCAAATCTAGGGCTTACAATAGAAATATAAAGCACTCAAAAAACAACCTAAATACTACTCAAAATATTTACCTTATTCGGTGATTTATCTTTGCCTTTATCCCTTTATCCAAAGCTATCAATAATTCATGTTCCTGCAAGACAACTTAATAAACACTTAAAAAATATGATTAGCATTAGGGGGCTTGCTTAGGTCGTTGTACAGTAGTGCTTGGAGGCACAACAGTCAAGCCCCCTAGGTCCTTTTAGCTGATATTTGATAAATAAAAGCAGAATTTGACCTTTGGAAGAAAAAAAACATAATACAACATAGCAGAATAAAATGCAAGAACCACAGAACAGAATGTAGCAACAAGTCCAAAATGTAGTCTAGAATGTAATGGTGAAGTTTGGGACAACAAATTTCCCCCAAATTTCACTCAGACGAAGTCATGCCCCGTAACAGGCGAGCGCGACAACGCATAGGCGGAATCGCACCCTACAACTGACCGAGCGCAATTTCACAAAAACTATATGAAAAATAAAATACAAGTGCGATGAGCCAATTACGTCACTTAGAAAAACTAGAAATGCATTCAAAAGAATGAATTCACCTAGTAGAGAGCACAAAAGAAGAATAGAAGGGTTGAGATCTCTTGAATGGTTGATCTTTCCTTAAGGCTTCAACACAAATCCACCAAGAGCGAGCAATAGCAATCAACAATCCAATGCAGCAAAAATCCAATCAATCTTCAAACTCCAAAGTTAAACTTACTTGCGAACGAAGAAAAAGGATGCATACTGAATAAGAATACTTTACGAGAAATCAAATGTTAGCATGTAAGAATATTGTATCATATTGTGTAACCGTGTGTGAAAAGTGAATTCAAACCCTCCTTATATAGTGGATTTGAAGGCGAGAAATATGGGAAAACCAAGGAGGGCCGATGTAAAACATGCCAAACCCAAAGAATTAGGATTTTCATGGGCCAAACCCTAAAAAGGTAAAATCGCACCCCGTCTAGGCCAATTGTGATTTCGCCTATGCGAAGTCATGCCCTGTGAAGGGTGAGCACAATTTCGTATAGAAAGAGAAAACATGCAAAAAAGAGGGAAGGAACCTTATCCTTGCCTTAGACAAGTCTAAGGGGCCTCCCAAAGGGCTCTAGGAAGATTGCCCACTAAAGTGGGTTAATTTTTCGTGTCTACAATAATACAAATGGTAGGGTTTCTAAAGCCCTAGTTCATTGAAATAGCTAGTGTCTTCTTTGCTTGTCTTCGATCCAAACAAGGTTGCAGGTGGCCTTTTGTATCCTTGGTGGGCCACCCTAGCTTCAACAACTTCCAAAAAGATGATCCTTGTACCTGCAAACAAAAAACAACAAAAAGAGATTAGAAACACCTGTGAGGGCTTCACTGTGTGAGGCCCTAAGAAAGATAAAACAACTAAAACCCTAAATGTTGTAATATAATACTATGAGCAGGATACACGAATATAAATGATGCAAATAAAATTGTTTACCTTGTCACTTGAGATGTTTGTTTCTGCTTCTATCGTTGATGGCGATGGTGAGGGGTGAATAATGATGCAGAAGGGCTAGGGTTCCATGACATAATTAAAATTTGGGGCCTTGATTCATAAAAATGAATCACTTTTTATAATCTACCCTTGAACATGTTAGGGTTTCAATGACACAAAATGGGCGATCAAGATTAAAACATGAAGAAGGGTGGAGATTAAATCTGGGTAAGTGGCATGGATTGATATGGATGGATGGCTGAGATTAAAACAAATATATAAAATATTAATATTTAAATATATTAAACAAATATATTTATTTATTTTTTAAGCGAAAAACCCCTTGCGGGGCCGCCTTGGTCTGAGAGACCACGACCAAGGGGTTCTACACCGTCATGTCACCCGGGAGTCATGCCCGGCCCTGCGGATTGCTCTCTCCTCTCCAACTCACCTACAACACCTAGGTTATATATACCAATCACAATCATACATTATATATATATATAATGTATGATTGTGATTGGAGGACATGAATGGATGAGAAGTGGCTAGATTTTGGTGTCTACAATTATCGTCAAGGGAATGGATTGGCTAAAACTACTAAGAAGAATCTACTCAGAATTTTGAAAAGAGTACTAAAGGATAATAAAAAAAGTTGGCATATTTTGATAGATCAGGTTTTATGGGTAGATAGAATTACCATCAAGAACTCAATCAATACATCTCCTTATGCATTAGTGTATGGAAAATAAGCTATCCTACCCACTCATCTTGAAATACTAGCTCTAAGATTGAATAGCCAAGATTATGCACCAGAGCAGGATCCAGTACAGGCAATATTAATGCACCTTTTGCAATTGGAAGAGCAGAGGACCAAAGCATATGAGAGTTTTCAAAAATATTTAATAGATACTAAGGGATGGTTTTATAAGAAGGCCATATTCAAAAAAATTGGAATTGATAATTTAGTCTTGAGATGGAATGAAGACAAGGCCAAACCTATAAACCATAAGAAATTTGAATCCTTTTGGGAGGGACCTTTCACCATCATTGTAGCAAAGCAACACAATGCCTTTTCAACTACAAGATAAAGAAGGGAGAGTCCAACCAATCCCAATTAATGGATATCACCTCAAGCTTTATTTCAAGTAAATTTATGCCCTTGTATCGTATGTATCATATTTTGTAAATACTTCGTTATTTGTTTTTTATCTTTAAACAGGAAAGAAAATGAAAATGAAAAAAGAGAAAAAATAGCCATGATTGCGAGCCTCCTCATGGCTGCGATTTAGCTTCGTACTACGGTTACAAGAAAAGACAACATTGCTTTGAATGAAAAGATCACAGTCGTATGATGACGGATTTTTGAATGACGCGATCAACAAGTCAAAAGTGCTGGAATATGGGAAATGACTCTCAACTACAAGATTTCCTTCAAACCATGGTCAACGTGGAAATAGGGATGATTTTTGAATTTGAATGAAGAAGCACACATCAACAATCTATCTTGAAATCATGCCACCTTCTGCCCATAATAGCCAATGAAGATCGAGGTAGCTTATTGATGTAGTTCCAACTGGATGTTGCATGCGAAGCAAAGATGTTGACAAGATGTTTTATTCATTGCATTATTAGCGCATGTGTTCAAAATTTTATACACGTGAGAGCAAAGAACAATGCTCATTTACAATGAGCATTCATAAAGAGCTAGTTATTTTTAGGGATTTGCCAAAAATCAGTGTTCACTTGCATAGTTTTTTAGTAATCCTTCACTCAAGCAGCAATGGCCGCGTCATCTTTAGCTGGTAGGATGCCTTCAGGCAATGAAAGCAATGGAGATAACCATTTTCAAGATGCAACAATCAGGGTTGCAGACATAGTCATGATATGGAAGAGGAAAGAGCGACTGAGGACAAATGTAGAATGAAGAGTTCTTGAAGGCCTATCTGAATCAAGTCTAGGTGTCATCGTTGTTAGCTCCCTCCTTGATTTTTATATTTGTAATTATGTATATCCCTATTTAGAGCTAGTCTTTGCAATAACAAAAAATTATGACCTTGACCAAAGAATAGTACCAAATGTTAATGGAAGGACCCTAGTTTTTTTGAACCCTACGACTTTTAACAATGCCTTTGCTATGGGTGTGCAACCAAATGTTAAGCTGAAACTCTTTGACCATAAAGAGCAGGTTAAGTACTATTCACTGAAAGCTCATTCAAATGGGGGTAAACATTTTTTGGATTGGTTATCCGATCAACTAAAGGAAATAGAGATAGGCAAAACCTTACCCAAAACTCCATTGAACTCAAGGAATTTTCGTACCCTAAGCTTTATGCAATGTTGGTGGTAATAGCAGGCTTGGAAACATATAAGTTTGTTTATAATTGGCAAATAGATGGTGTATATTGCATTTTCAATCCTAAAAATTATGACCCAACCCTAATGAGCAACAATCTAATATTCTTTGATTAGCCTACATATTTATGCGATGTGGTTCATAAGCAGTTGAGGAAAGTTAAACAAGATGAAAATAAGGTATCTTTCAGATTTTGTTCCCATTTAGCATAGCTATTCTTCTATTTTGTTCAATATGAGATGCCATGGATAGTAGTTACCGCTAAGAACCAAGATGGATGCCCTATTCTAGTTTATACATGGACCAGTGTGTTGACTAGGACAGTCCTATTATGATTTTAATAGAGAATTTTAGTACCAACCCTTAGGATTATCTATGGAGAAATACTTAGATTGCCCCCCTTAGCTAGAGTAACATTGCAAACCAAGAAGGCAAAGGAAGGGGACTGGTATCTTCTCATCGAAGGTAAAATAATAAGATTGTATGGCTTTACAGGGAAGCCATTTGTGTTGCCCCATTTTATTACTAACATATTGTTTGCCCTGGAATACTATAGACAAACATATTTCATCAATTGCATCTATGGCATAGGTCATCAAAAAAAAGGCACTTGCACTTACCCCTTCAATAAAGAAGATATTACTATGACTAAGAAAGGCCAACACGAAAGCATTGTCGCAATCATGAAGAGATTAGGTTTGATATAGCTCCCTCAAAAATGGAGGTATGACCCTAATGATAAGTTTTGCAACAAATAAAAACAGATCAACATGGGGAATACCCAAAAATCCGAAATAACTCTCAATCCCAACATTGATAACTTCATAAATAACAAATAAGGTTCTTAGATGAATGTAATATCAACTAGATGAAAGCTTTGCCCCCTTGGAGAGACTTCTATGATCAGTTTGCAAAATATAATCCTAAGAATAACAAACAACATATTCTTAGCAAACAAAAAATTCAATCTTTATAAAAGAAAAAGAATCAGGATGAAACCAAAATATTATAATGGTGGAGGATGAGGGTTGAGACAAACACCACCAAATCTAAGTATGGCACTAAGTTTGACGAGGAATTTGGCGATAGATATGAGGAGCATTATAACTCCTAGAAGGCCAATAATGGAAAGTTTTTGGCATTGAGTTTTAGGAGTACATCTGCAAAGGGTGAAATCTCAAAAGTCAAAGAAATAGAAAAGGGAGCAAGCACAAAAAATGGAAAGGGAATTTAAATCCATTCCCCTCCTCCATCTCCCCAAACTAAAAAACATATAACTATAGGGGTAGCCCTTTCTTCCAAAGATAAACATGCATAAATTGTGTTTCAACCAACCCTAGAACAACTTCTAACATATTTGGTGGGGGCAAAAATAATGCAAAGGATGAGTTATTATGGAAAAGGGCTTGGCAAAGAGGGAATAAGGTCAACTGAAGTAATTAAAATTTATAAAAGGCCAAACCATCTAGCCCTAGGAGAAGAGGCAACAGAGAAAGAGAAACCTAAATACAAAGTAACATTTATTACCGGTGCTCCTCCGATTAGGTTTACAAGTCCAGTTGCTCCTAAATCACCTATATCACCAACACAAGCAATAGTAACATCTTGGCCTCAGTAGCTGAAGTTCATAATTATTTTCCTATTAACATGTTTAAGAGGAAGATTAAAGATTTAATAGGAGAAGCTACTGAGGAGGAGAGTAAAAAGAAATTTTTTGAACAAACACAACAAACAGTTGGGTAGGCGCAACCTCCGCAAGTAGAGCAAACAAATCCAAACCCACTGGTGTAGAAATACCCATCAAAGGACTCAGGTAAGGTTTATACCCCTCATTATCCTCCTCCTCCTCCAAAATACCCAAATAATTCCCCTTTCCCTTCTAAAGAGCAAGTTGAAAGATCCCCCTCTCCTCAAGCTTATACACCACCTCCATCAAAATTCCCTTCTCCTCCACTTGTTTCATCAGAAACACATTTTTCATTTCTCCACCTCAAACCCTTCCTCCCCCATTGTCAACACCTTTGATTGTCTTAATGGAGCAGTAGGCAATATCATCTTCCCTACCATATTCCATAGTAGTAGCCGAGATAATAACTCCTACTACTTTAGATTCTACTATTTCAACCATTTTATATACTTTTATACTTGTATCCACTTTGGTTGCCACATCCACTTCCCCCACTAACCCTCTTGTCCCTTCATATCATAATTTTAAGAATATCTCATTGAGTGCACAAGATTGGTGGAATGAAAATTTTGCAAAACCTTCTCAAATGATTGCTTGAAAAAGGTAAACCTCAATAGTAGATCCAGTTGCTCGCAAGATAACAAAGCTAACTATTACCCCCCATGTGAGCAAAAATGAGAAGAATATGACATTGGATGATTACCAAGTAGAAGAACAGATGAAGGATATAACTTAGTTGCACATGAAAGATGAACTGGCAATTTTTAAGGTTCACATGGATATTGTATATCTTGAGGGCAACATCTATAAGAAGAAGTGTGAGAAGTTGGAAGTGAAGTTAGAAGAGTTGGAGACTTCACTCAAGGAGCAAAAGAATTTGGAGAAAGCCCTAAAGAATGAAGCTAAGAAGTGGTAAGATAAATTTCAAGAAATTGCCAAGTACAAGGAAGAGGTTGAAGTTGCTCAATCTCAAAATAAGACTTTTACCGAATCGAATAGCCAATTGCAACAATAGTTGCAATTAGAAAAGATTATCTTCAGGATTTTCAAAAGATAAAGTAAAGCAGATAAGGAGGGAGATTTGGAATGATATTCAACAAAAGGGTTTAAAATCTCAACTTGTCTTCCCCTTTTTAGATGATGTTAGTGAGGTGGTAGTAAATACCAAAGGAGCTCTCAATACGACTCAAGGAGAGGTTCGACACAAGTTAAGAGCAATAGAAAAGATTTATAAATTGGCTAATGCAACAAGAGTCATTCCAAGAAAACAATGGTTTTCTGCTAGAATCATTGCTAAAGATATCTTAGAGAAGAATAAGTTGATATCAAAAGGATGTCAACTAATTGATAAGTTAGAGGTCAAATTAAATAGGATTGTCCAAGCTACTTCTCGGATTAGGCAATATGGTTTTCCAAGATTTTTGGGGAGATCATCAATTCATAGGAGAAAAGCAATGGAGAGCAAGTTTTGTCTCAATCTTGGAAGACAAATATGAGATTGAAGGATGGCATGAACCGATATAGCATGATCAAGTAGTTCAATTAATCAAGGATTTAACAGGAGTTAAAAATACTATAACTCAAATTGTTGATGGCAATCATCTGTTATCATATGAGAAAATTGCCAAACTACAACATATCCATCAATACATATTGGCAATACTTGATACTCCTCATAAAGCTTGGGATGAGCCTGTAAATCTCTTGAGGACATCATCCAACTGTTGAGGGAGGAATATGTAAGTAAGGAAGAGGAGTCGGAGGATGAAAGTTATAAAGAGGATCAACTAGACAAAGAAGAAGATGTTGAGTTGAACAACTTCAATATGAAGGAGAAAAAACTAAAGTTTAACAAGAAGCTGAATTTGAAGAGGAAAAACAAAAATAGGAGCAACCTCAATAAGATGATGTGGAGATAGAGCAATAAAGGCATTAACATGCACAAATTTTCATGTGACTTTGTCTCCGTCACATTCTTGTAATAACAATAGATGCATGACTAATCAAAGCCATGATGAAAGCATGAAGCATACCTATATATAATTAAAGGTTGAGAGTTTTGCTAAACGAAGGAGTTGTTTGACTCTTGTTTTGCTTTCCTGTGAATTTTTATCCTTTTGGAAAATATTCAAAAAGAGTAACAATCATAAGGAGGTAACATTAGAGACAATCTGGAAGAGGTCTATTTTCCCTTTTCTATGATTCTCAACCGCCCCCCATTCATCCATTTTGTTCTCATTTCTTCCATGATATTCCTCCATTTCAATATCAATTCCTCCATTCCATCTCATCCATCCATTCATGGTTGTTCCTTCCACTTTGTCCATCTTTGCTTCATGTTTTCTTCCATTCCTTCCCTCATTCATTCATCTTATTCCATTTTTTGTTTCCATTTATTTTTTAACTCCATAAAAGCCAATGAATAAGGCTCTGAGTTCCATAACTTTACGAGAAAAGTCCCCCAAAAGGCACCAATATCTAGACCAAAAAGGCTACATCACAAGAAATATAGTTAAGTTTTGGAAAATTTGACCAAGTGTTAAAGAAGATCTCAAAACTACGATCATTTTGGTAAAAAATAAGCCTAGGTGCAAAAGGATCGTGATCACGAGTCATTTGTCTCAAAATCCTTGTTTTCTGCAAAGCCATGATCATTTCGATCAAGTTGGGGCAAATTCCATTTTATCACGCAGTCGTAGGATCTCCTTTGTAAGTTGCATGGAGAGAAGTCTTTGAACCGTAAGCACCACATATAATTTTATCTCAAAACCATGATTTTTTTCAAGTTCATGGTCAATTTGGTCAACTTTGGCCAAACCTAATTTTGGCATGCGATCACGAGGATTTTCTTTCTTAACGACGTGGCTAAAAGAAGGGGTGAGTGGATGCTAGAAACCATCGATTTCCCCAAGACCACGATAAGAATGATCAAAGTTGGCTAAAGTCCAATTTGGAGCGCGACTGTGAGGTATTTCTTTGTTAGTAGCACAACCAAGAGAAGGGGCAAGTGGATGCTCGAAAATGTAGATTTCCCTTACACCATGGTCAAAATTGTCAACATCAACCAAATCTAAGTTTATCACATGATCAGGCTTTTCTCTATGAGGATTGCGTAGAAAGGAGAATATTTGTATATAAAGCACAAAACACACGACCATGGTTAGAAGTAAACAAAACATGAAAAATAAAAACTGAAGCGCAACTGTGAGCCAAGTAACATGTTTTTTTTTTTTGTCAATCGTGGTCGTTAGAATTCAAATCAATGGTGGATGTTGAACCTCCCCAAGAATTCAAATTCAAACAAGATGCTAATATGACCACATGATAGAATAAGCGAGGAAGATCAGATCAAAGGTCACAAAAGCTAAATCGTCACGAATATGAAGCATTATAATCCAAAAACTTCTAGAACCAATTGCTCAACAAAGATTCAGTTGCAGATATATGATGATGAAAACGTTCCAAGAATAGGAAGCAACTGAGATCAATCTTTTCCTGGTTTAGTATAATCGTTTCAAGCTCAAAGCAAGTTATAAAGAACCAAATACTTTGAAAACTTCCTTGTAATGCTCATAATCAAAATCAATGTAATAACTATAAATAGAGGTCGAACCCTCACTTTAAAGGGCCATCTCTAAAGTGTTTGCTTGCACTATTGTAACTTCTTTCACAAATAAAAATAAAGAAGCACTTGGAATGTTTGCCTCAAATTTGTGTATCTTCTCCATTATTTGGTAACATCTTGTGAAGTCATTTTTGTTAATGTTGATAGAGTAGTTTATTCTTCTTGATATTGAATTGCTAGCCTGGAATAGTTGGAATGATTCATAACATTAATGTATGCTTATGAGAATTCATTTTTATTAATCTAAGTATTGGTTTATTATGTTGATATTGGATTGCTAGTACTAGATGTTTGGAATGGTTCTTGTAGCATGCTATGAGTTTTAATTATGAAGATAACATGAAAATGAATGCTATTAGTTCCAGTAATGTCTCTATATTTGGGTTGTGAAGGGTTTTCTAGTAGAAGCCTATGATGTTAGCTTTATCCATCCATTTTTTACATTTCACATCTCTTAACCCTTCCATTCCTTTCCCTAACCTTTTACTTTTTCATTCGAGCTTAAAAGAGTCAACATCCATTAAGTTGACAAGGAATACCAACCTACTCTAGAGGTTGAGTCAAAGCAATTTGACTCATCCAATGTTGGGTTTGGGTTGTAACTAGCGGGTGCTCGCCTTTAGGATATATTTTAGATGATAGTTACAATGCATTACCACCTTGGTGTCAATCTGAGCCACAACAAGATTCTCTTGAAATATTTTCTCTCTATCTTCATCATTAGCAAAAAGAACAAGAAAATAACCATTGGGATAAGCAAATATTTCTAACTTGCCTTGTGTTTTCTAGTATTTTGCAGCCCACACTTTGAAAGCAGATAGGCTTAGACGAAAATCCAAGAAACGACAAATCAATCTTCTTTCCAAATCTTCTATGCCATCCAGGATCTCACCCATTTTAAGCTTAATAATTGGGGTTCCATCAACTACTATTAGACATCCCAACTCAATTTTTTTGGGATCAATCTTAGGCATTCTTAGAGGTCTATGAGGTGCCTTAAGATTAATATTAGCATTAGTTTGGGATTGTCCACCATGAAGGGCATCCCTAAAATTTATTTTTGGGGTCGAATCCCCAAAATACTTACCCTTAAAAAGGGTTTCCATAGTGGATTTATTTTGGGGGGTTCTTGAAGAGAATATTAAAAAATAATATTCAAGCCCAAGAAAATAGACATGCAAAGCACCACAAAAAATTGGAGAGAAGCTCAAGAACTGACTTATTATTCCATGAGAGGGACCTTGCATAAATAGCAAAGGTGTACAATATGAGCCATCAGATCATAACAAACTGAATAGATCTCATCCACACAAAACTAGGAGTTTACCTCATGCAAGAGAGATAACTCCAAAAATAGCAATAAGATAATATCTAGAAAATAAATATCCTAAATATCCTAGATACCTAGTAACAACTTAAGATATACTCTAACACCCCCCTTAAGTGGTACTAGGAGGTAGTAAAAATAACAAAACCAATCAGGTGGCATATCCACAGATATGAGTTCCAAAAACAAGGCCTAATAAGGTACTCATGTACAATACATCCACAAATCTCTATTGAAATATGATGAAAAACCACATGGAAAATAACCATCTGCCAAAAGAGAAAGGAGAAATATGAAGGAAGATGTGGAAGGAGGATGGAGAGGAATATGTCCTCTTCAACACCCCTTAGGATAACTTTCGTAAAGAAGGTCCTACAAAGGATCCATGTGATATCCCCAAAATGTATAGATGCCTCGTCGTCAAACTAAATGTCTCTTATGAGGAAGAAAAAAGCCAAGAGGTATACATTAAAAATCTTCGTACTCCAAGAAGGTATAAGGAGGGAACAACATGAAATCTGGTGCTTGTGATGACAAACAAGGTTGCGAACCATGTCAAAGTGAAGAAGTCATCAATAAACCATGGAGTTTAGAGTTTGAAGACTCAATGTTCTATTGCACAAGAAAAATAACAATGGAAGCAGCAAGAGAAGAAGGTAAAGAAGTCGTAAAATGGTCTTCAAGATCTCCTAAAGAGAGTCCAACCAAAGATACCTGTGAGAGAGTCTCACAAGACTCTTGATGCAAGACAAAGGAAGCAAAAGAAGGCTCCAAGGCAACAATAGTAGGAGGACAATGTGGCTCATCAAAACAAAAAAGGCACACCACAATAAAATCCTCAGAATGCTCTACATGAGCAACATACGGAGGGACATCAAACAATGATGTAAGCTCCTCATGAATATCAACATCCAAAATGTGTGACTCGATGAAAAGAGAAGAAACTCCATCCAAAATGTCCTCTTCAAGTGTGGATAAATTAGGATGATCCACAAAAGGATGTAGGGACTCAAAAGTCTCTGAAGCTATATCAGTATCTTGTAAAATATCTTCAAATGACACAGAAACATTGACCTCATCCAAAGCATCTTTATGCATCAAGGATTTTTCATCACAAGATAATATATTCTTAAAGTGTGCACAAAGTATGGAAAAATCTATATGGGGAGATGCTTATGAGTCCCAATTTACAGGTGGAAAAATATCATCAAAAATAATGTCAGTAGTGTATCTGATAACAATGCACACATGATTTAATCTAGCTCATCAAAAAAACCACTAAGGTGTATAAGGACTGATCATGATTTATATCATGCTTGGCATCGTGATGGGAAGTGCTGAAAGATCGAATGAAAGATCCAACATGGTAACTTGCAAAGACACCAATGTAGCTACCGAACTATGAAAAAGTCACCAAAGAAAACCCCCTTAAACCAAAGTGTCTCACAAAAGGAGAGTGAGAAGATAGGATGGAGAAAGAAGCACCACAATCGCAAGGGTAGTCCAAAATGACTCCACAAGCACAAATATGTGGTTTCCACCTATATGAACACAATGGGTTGATAACAAGGTCTAAAATGTGTGGACAAACAACCAAACAAGGGTAAAAGGGACTTTATAAATGTAGTTTGTAGGATCAACAAAACCTTCCAAAAAATATCTTTATAATTCAAGCTTACAACCAATTTTACTAAAAAATGCTCAAAATCTACTCCACAATGAAAAAATTGCACTCAAAACGAAAAGAAAAGCCCCCCATTGAAAAAACGGATTTTTTAAAATACACAACAATAAGAAAATTATTTTTTTGAAAAGTATGTCCACCAAATCTAAATTCTGAATGCATCAATGTGAAGCCCTCGAAAAATCAATCAAGATAAAAAAATAATTGACCTAAAACGGATTCCGAAAGAGGGAAAAATGACCTTTAGAATTTTTTCAAAAAAAATTGCGGGGCCACAAGTTTACAGTTAAAAAACTGCAGTTTTATGAAAATTCAATCCACAAAACTGTAGATCTGACTACACCAATGCAAAGCCCTCAAAAATCAGTCAAGATAAAAAAAATGATTGAAAACTGATTTTGGAAGAGGGAGAAACGTCCTCCAAAAGTTGATTCTCCAGAAAACTATGAGGCTACGGGTTTGCAGTGAAAAAAAACTACGGCTTGATTCTGAAAAGAGGGACCTGCAAAAAAGGTTTGGAACCACTTTCTGATCACCAAAATCCCCAAGAAAAAATAGGCGAGGTGAGAGCATACGATGACCAATCTCTAAAAGGTGATATCCACACTTCCGTAATGTTCCTTCAAATGTCTTCAATCCTACAAAAAAAATTCAATTTTTTTTTGAATACTTGCAAAAACATCTATCCGGCTCTAATACCATGAAGAGAATATTGAAAAACAATATTCAAGCACAAGAAAATAGAAATGCAAAGCACCACAATAAATTGGAGAGAAGCTCAAGAAGTGACTTATTATTCCATGAGAGGGACCTTGCATAAATAGCAAAGGTGTACAATATGAGCCATCAAATCATAACAAACTGAATAGATCTCATCCATGCAAAACTAGGAGTTTACCTCATGCAAGAGACATAACTCCAAAAATAGCAATAAGATAATATCTAGAAAATAAATATCCTAAATATCCTAGATACCTAGTAACAACTTAAGATATACTCTAACAGTTCCTTAGCAGTGAGATTGTTTGAGTTATGAACAATTTATTCTTTTCCTAAGGAGGCTTCTCTTATTTGATCTACAACTTGATACTTGTTTCTGGGTCTCTTTAATCCATGCCTCAAACACCGAGGAAAGATGTGATTTTCACTTTTTTCTTAGGCAACAAATTGGAAGCAATTTTCAATCAAGTCCGTACTATGAAGATGTATTAAATGAAAAATTTCTAACCCATTGCGGGTCTCCTGCAACATATCTTCATTTATCTTGGGTAAAAACAACAAAAAAACAAACTAGCCCCTAGGGCTCGAAGGCCCTAAAAAACAACCCTTGTCGCCGCCTACGCTTAACCCATAGACAAAACCCTCACATAACTACCTTCGAAATCCTCATCGCTCTTCCAAAACCCTCATCGCTCTTCCAACATTTTTTCGTCAATCCTTTTTTCAATTATAATCTCCAACTCTTATTATCGTAGGTTAAAGACTTTAATTTCATCATAAATTGATGCAAATTTTTTGTGTTAACTCCATTGCCATAAGTAACCTTTTCGTCCCTTCATATTCTATACCTTCAATAAAATGACGAAAATAATGTAATAATTAACCTTCCACAATACTTATACTTGTATAAATCCTTTATTTTTTCAAATTTTCTCCAAAATATAAAGGAAGAAAGGTGATTACTTCCTATTCACAGACTCTCTTTACTCTTCCTCACATACCTAAAAAAAATTGACTTTCAACTTTTTCCATCTAAACAACTATTTTAATTTTTTCCAAATAGTTTTATGGGATTGAAACGAGCTTGACCTGTATATCATCATCATCATGCGATATTACAATTGAATATTATTTATGTATCACTTGGCAATATTCCAATCTTGTATCCTCCTTAAAATCTAAGGAATTAAACTAATATTTTTTATTTTATTTTTATTTGGTTAGTGTGAGAAACCCTTACGACCAACGCACATGGCTGAGCAATCTCTTCCCAACCATAACCCCTCGTAAAGATGAGAGCTATACTTATTAATAGGGAATTTAACACACACCCACCCCCTCACACACTCGCCCACGGTTTGATAAACTAATACCATTTTTTTTTGTAATATTAAGTAATGGGGGTTTTGACTAGGAATCCCCCAACCTGTTACAACAACTCCACCAAGGAGACACACACCCACCTCCTCACACACTCACCCACGCCATGGTTTGAACCTTGGACCTCCCAAAGAAGAGCCAAAGCCCAAACCGTTGCGCCCACGGTTTGATAAACTAATACCATTTTTTTTTGTAATATTAAGTAATGGGGGTTTTGACTAGGAATCCCCCAACCTGTTACAACAACTCCACCAAGGAGACACACACCCACCCCCTCACACACTCACCCACGCCACGGTTTGAACCTTGGACCTCCCAAAGAAGAGCCAAAGCCCAAACCGTTGCGCTGCACCCCCAAGTGCTAAAAATGGTAATAGTAAGAAGTAGGGGTTTTGACCAACAATCCCCTAACCTGTTCCAAAAACTCCACTAGGGAGTTTTCTTTGGGTTTTAATCCAACCATATATCCCCCTTTGTATCGCCGAGGTTTGAACCGTGGACCTCTTGTTCAACAGGGCTAAGCTCGCCTCCTCCTCACCACTTGCGCTACAAAGATGAATTAAATTTTAGGTTAGTGTGAGAAACCCCTATGACCAATGCACAGGGTTGAGCAGTCTCCTCCCAACCATGACCCCTCGTAAAGCCGAGAGCTATGCTTATCAATAGGAAATTTAACACACAACCTTTGTGTCCCCCTTTGCATCGCAGAGGTTCGAATCGTGGACCTCCTGTTCAACAGGGCCAGGCTCGCCTTCTCCACTTGCGCTACAAAGACGGACCAAAATTTATCTAATATTAAGAAGTGGGGGTTTTGACCAAGAATCCCCCAACCTGTTACAACAACTCCACCAAGGAGTTTTTCTTTGGGTTTTAATCCAACCGTATATCCCCTTTGTATCGCCGAGGTTCGGATCTCCTGTTCAACAGGCCAAGCTCGCCTTCTCATCACTTGCGCTATAAAGGCGGATAACTAATACCATTTAAACTAAATATTATTTTATTTATTTTATTTTTTTCAATTGATTATATGAAATTGAAATAGGCTCCATCCATAGTACATCATCACCGCATAGTGGTGTTATATTAAAATTGAGATATTATCCATGTAACACTCAACAAAATTCAAACTTAAAAATTTAATCATTTAAACTAATATCATTTAATTCAATGAGTTTACACCAGTTTTCATAAAAATCCTGATACCCTCATACCTAATAAAATTTAAACCATTTTAAAGATTCACTCACAATAAATACCTTGTCCAACCCTTCACTACTCTTTATCAATGTGCATATTCAAACCCCGGTATAGACCAAATCGGCTTGGGTTTCATCAATATACCAATATAGTATAATTATTTCCAAATTTCCGGTGCCAACTCTTCCAATTCCTCCTAGCAGGCTAGGAATTACACATGTAACCAAAGGAAACTCCTATATAACCACGGTGGGAACATGACTTGGGTCAGCAACAACCTTAGAAGGATGACCTCCCTTTTGTTCAAGGTTCGAACTCCGTCGTAAACCGTGCACAACCCCCAATCTAAAACAAAAGGAAGCAAGGGTTTAAAATCTTCATGAGAAATAACTAACATTAAAGCCGTAAAATTAAACGGAAACAAAAAAAATACTGGACCAACGAGGGGAGGCTCCCTCCCATATGGCAGGAGGAAACTTGACGTCGCGCGGCCGCGGTCGGGTTTAACGCAGGTTTTTTCAACAAAATTTCAGCCCATTTAAAAAAGAGGGGGAAGGGGCAATATAAAATTCCCAAATTTTCCTATCGATAGCCATGGCATTTCACCTGGCATGCCCGATCACATGGTCTCTTATAAAACCCTCCCAAATAAAATTAGGATGATTATTGTTAATGATAAAAATATGTAATTTTTTTTATTTTCTAAGGTTAGATCTTTGGGTTTCAAATAATTTTGTGTGGTTTTCAGCCGGAAGATCTGTTACTGTACGCTCGGGTTTCCCGGGCCGCTGCAGAGCGGTGAAGGGAGGCGGGCTTTTCTGGCTGAGGTGGGCCGGCTGGAGGCGCTGCTGAGAAACCCGGAACTGGTTGCAGCCGGTGGGCAGGAGACGGTGGAGGTGCCCGTGCCGAGGATTCGTGGGGATTTTGGGAATTTGAGGAGGAGGGCGAATGTGGGGGAGGAGGATGATGACCGCGACGAGCGGTTGTCCGTGCAGAGCAAACAGATTGCCATGCGCAAGAAGGCCACGCTGGCATCATTGGCGGCGGAGGACTATGCGCGCAAGATGGAGCAGGGAGATTTCACTGGCTTGGTATGTCGTTTATTTGTTTATTAACTTTTTCTGGTAATTAAGTGAAATTTGGAGGATTTTCTGTCAGTTTAAGCCCGTGGATTAAATTGAATTGGCGACGATTTTTCTGGAGTTTTTTTTTTTTTTCCTCCCTTCGGAATTGAATGAATTGGCGCGGATTTTATTTATTGTTTTTCTCTGTGAGTTGAACGAAATTGGCGAGGACTCAAAGGGTGATTCAATGAAATTTGCAAGGACTTTTGTTTTCTTTTGTTAGTGGTGGATGCTTGGTAACTGATTTTCATAGGATTTCTAATTGTTTTTGCTTGGTTGTTTGTAATGGGTGGAAGGGTCGATTTTTGTGTATTGGGGGCTATTTGTTGTCGTCTTATGGAAAGATTTATGTTGTCGTCTTTTCGGTTCTTCTCTGGTGTAAAGATGGTGAATTTCGGCATTTGTTGAAAGGTGGATGTTTGGACTTTAATTTGGAAAGAATCTTTGAGTTTTGAACATGGGCTGTGGATTGTTGTTCGTCAAATTGGCATGGATTTGAAGTGTTTGTGTATGGGGTGAGCGTGTTTTCTCCAATTTGGCAAGTGTTTTTGGTTCTAATCAGTTGGGTGGATGATGAATTTTGGCATTTCTCGATCTTGTGGAAGAACATCCTGATTCTCCACTATGTGGATGTTTGGGATTTAGTTTATTTATGGGCATTGGGTTGGGTGCTGGTTTTGCAATATGAAAAGGATTCTAGATTTTCTGGTGTTGAATGTATGTGGATTTTTGGTTCTTCTGTAGTGGGTAGGTGTTTTAGTCTTGGACTTGGGAAGAATTTTGAATTTTTGGGCACTCTATTGGTTGCTTATTCTGTGATTTGCTAAGTAGTTTAGGTATTTTTGTATTGAATGGATGTGTGTTTTCCATTTTTCTTAAGTTTTTCTTGGTGGACCATGAATTTTGGCATTTCTTAGTGGGGTGGGTATTTATTCCTCAATTTGCTTAGGATTTTCATTTTTGTGGACTTGGTGGATGTTTGGTCATTGCAAGGGATGTTTGTTTTCCAATTTTGTAAGGAGTTTAAGGTTTTTTTTTTTTAATGCATGGACATGTTATCCAATTTTGAAAGCGTTTTCAAATATTCTAGGTTACATGGATGATGATGTGTGGTATCTTATTAATATGGTAGATGCTTGTTCCTTGATTTGCTTGGATTATCTGTTAACTTACCCCCCCTAAAGCAGGTCACTACAACCAATACCAAACCACGTCACCCTGCAGAGTGGAGTAAATTCTAGAAAATATCAAATAATAGAAAATATATGATTGTCATCAGTTAGTTAACAGTTACTTTGTTGACAATTAGTTAATTTGACAATTTAAGAGGCAATTTCAAATTTCAGTTGATGGATAGAAGTCTATAAATGTACTGCATAACTGAAGTGTTTCTTCTGAGTAATGAACTTCTCCCTTACATGTTTTAGCGTCGCTTCTAATTCTTAGCTTGAAAACTCTCAAGTATCTAAGAGTGGTATCATAGTCTATGGTGTTGTTCTCTTAACTATGGTCAGAGCCTGGTTTAGATGTCCAAGGGACAAAAGCAGACACCATGATAGGGCCCATGTGGTAGGGTCTGTGGAGGAAAGATTGGGTATCAAGCAAGAAAACATCTGTGTGAAAACCTGTGACAGACCAGTCTTTCTGACAGATGATCTTGAATTTGGTGTCAAAGACAATAGGAGAATGATATGTGGCTCTCAGAAGCACAGTGACCTTGTCTAGAAGATACTGGAGAGATATGGCATCTTCAAAAAACTCTTGCAACATCAACAACAAATGTCTGAAAAAGAAAACAACTTTTACAGTTATGTGATTCTAGTTCTGATTGAAGAAAATACAAAATTTGAAATAGGAACAATAAATCTTGCATGCAGACTCTTTAAGAAAATCTTGCATTGAGAGGCGAGTGTTGCACTGAAGTCTGTAGTTTCAGTGTCACTCAACATCTGTGTGAAAAGCTGCGACAGACCAGTCTTTCTGATAGATGATCTTGAATTTGGTGTCAAAGGCAATAGGAGAATGAGATGTGGCTCTCAGTAGTACGGTGACCTTGTCTAGAAGATAGTGGAGAGATATGGCATCATCAGAAAACCTTTGCAACATCAACAACAAATGTCTGAAAAAGAAAACAGCTTTGACAGTTCTGTGTTTCTAGTTCTGATTAAACAAAATACAAAATTTGAAATAGGAACAATAAATTTTGCATGCAAACTCTTCAATCCAATCTTGCACTGAGAGACGAGTGTTGCATTGAAGTTTGTAGTTTCAGCCTCACTCTGTATGGATTCTTTTTGGACAAGTTTCCGTAGATTAAGAGAACTGATTTGAATGTCTGCATTGAAGCACATGCGTTGGAACTGTAATACCCAGGCATAAATATTTAAAAAGGCGAGATTAGATAATCTGCATTGTGCAAGGATAAGGATTTTGTTCTGACAGAGAAATGTTGAATCTTCTGCAAGTATTGTGATTGAATTTTGTTTCACGCTAACATGTGTGTTTGATAAACTTCATTAATCTGTTTTTGACAGAAGCTTAAAAGTTCAATAGGCATAATTCTAACATTTGGAAGAGCAGGTTGAATGCTATATTTGAATATTGGCATTGATATCTTCCTTCTTCTTCTTCATTATATTTTTAATTTGTAATATTATCAAGTAAATTTAATAACTTAAGCGATACTCCTTTTTTTTTTTGAATTGTTATATGGGACTGAAATGGGCCCCACCCGTATTACATCATGGCCACATAGTGGTCTTACAAACAGCTTGACAATTCTGAATATATCTCTTGGCAAGATTTAAACTTGGGTCTCCTCCTTGAAAGTTGAGGAATCTAACCAATTGAACTATTGCCATTTGATAAGTGATGTCTTATCATTACTATTATTTTTAATTTTTTAATTGGTTATATGGGATTGAAATGGGTCCCACCAGTATTACATTATCACTGTGTTACCATGGCATATCAATGAACCACATAGGGGTATTATATCTCATTTAAAAGAACCACATAGTGGCATTATATCACCTGGCAAGGTTTGAACCTGGGTCTCCTCATTAAGATCCCACATTTTTAATCACTTGAGATAATGTCATTTGACTAATGCTAAGGTTTGCCCATAGGATTGAAACCTTGGCTTATGGCGTGAAACACTTCACTCCCAATTACTTACCCCAAACCCAATGGTCAATGATATAAGCGGTCAATGATATAAGCCTTATTTATTTTACAAAGTAATTTATAAATTAATATGAGGTTTAGTTTATTTCATACAAGTTTAGTTCAATGATATTATTACTTATTGTAGATTATATTACAAATTTTACATAATTTAGTATTATTTATTTATGTTTTATAATATCAATTATATATGTTCTGCAAACCAATTGGAACCTTTTAAAAAACTTTGAATCTATTATATATGTTCTGCAAACCTATTGAACCTTTTCAAAATTTTTGAATCTCTGATATACATAGATATATGTTCTGCAAACCAAATTGAACGTTTTCAAAAAGTTTGAATCTCTAAACCTTTTTCTGTTCTCATTTGAACTGAAGGTTCCATAATTGATGATGATCCTCAAAATAGGCCGATAAGTCACATTTTTGAGGCCTGATAGCTTAGAGCCACATGGCATGATATCAACTTTGCTTTGACCTATTTTTTCAGATTTATGAGTGGGCCAAAGATTGATCATAAGAAGGTGACAATAATTTGAGATATTTGAAGTTATAACAGATTTTGGCATCTGGTTTGATGAAAGCCATGCTTTTCAGCTTGTTGGATACACAGATACTGATTGGGCAAGCTCTGAAGGTGACAGAAAATTCATGACAGGGTATGTATTTAGCATGGGAACAAGTATTATATCTTGGGAAACTAAGACACAACATAGAGTGGCTCTTTCTATGTAAAAAACAGAGTACAAGGTTGAAGTTTGGGCAGCATGTGACGCTGTTTGGATGAAGAGATTGCTTGCCATTTACAGATAACTCAGTTAAAGGCAGCAAATGTTTCATTGCTATAGTCAATATGCAAATTTTGAATCCTGTGTTTCATGCATGCAGAAAACATACGAAAGTTCTTTATCACTTCATCTGGTAGCTTGTAGAAAATGGAGACATTCAGTCAGGATATTGTTCAATTTAAGAATAAATAGAAGATATTCTCACAAAACCTTTTCTATCAAATACATTCATGATGTTCACAGATAAAATTAATGCTATATGATTTATGAGCGTTAAGATAGGGCAATATAAAATCTGTAATGGTCACTAGTTAGTTCATGATTAGGTGGGTGGGTGTAGGGACTTTTTAGCTTTTCTCATTTTTGATCTTTTAAAATATTTTTAGTGGTCAATAATGTTTAGATCCCAATTCTTTGAGGGTGAGAAAAGGTTGATGCGTTAGAAATTTAATGCGATTTGCATTACTTTGAAAACCTGATGCTTGTAAATGGCATTTCATAGCAAGTAACCACATTTAGCCCAGTATTTGAGATCATTGGAAACCTCTCAGGAGCATCTTTTCCTATTGACGGGAAGATTTGTAATCAAATATTATTTAACTGGAACTAGGTCTGTTTGATCATTTTGCCTAAGAGCTGTTGCTTGTGAAAAATGTAGATCAAAGGTTTAGCTATCAATTGATTTAATACATGCAATGGGCTATACATTTTATCTGTCCTACTGGTTGAAATTGCTGCCCAATTCTATCTTGGTGTGGATGACATGTTATTCTCATTGCATTTTTGTATGTTTTGCTTTTTTTTTTTTTGCAGTATTCAGGAGCCGAAGCTGCTTTACGATTGGGAAGACACAAGGGAACAACTCTATCTCTCGAGGAAGCAACCAAAAGAAACAATCTCCAAGAAGATAAAGAATCAATGGTGCCAAAAATTGTGTGTAGAATGTGTTTTTCTGGTGAAGAGGAAGGGACTGAAAAAGCTGAGAGAATGCTTTCATGTAGAAGCTGCAGCAAGAAATATCATAGGAGCTGTTTAAAACGTTGGGCTGGAAACAGAGGTGGCTAATCCTAATAACATGTTTACTGGAATGCAATTTTCTTTAACAAACTTCTTTGTATTGTTTATTGCAGCTCATTCTAATATATTAATTTCATGGAAGGTGGTATTAGTTGCATTATAATTAAAACTTTTAAGACATTTGTCTATGACATTCATGACCTTTTTGATGTTCTTTTTGCAGATTTATTCAACTGGGCTTCATGGATATGTCCTTCCTGTATGAGCTGTGAGGTTAGCGCGACTAACTTTTGACTGGTCACATCACAATATATTCCATATGAATGTGAGAATATTGGTGAAAATAGAGAATGGATTTTGTTGCCAGTTCTTGTTTTTCTTGAAGCATTTTCTTGCAATGCGGTTGTTATTTTGCCCAAACAAGGATAATTATCATTGCTAATATTTGTTTGTTTAGTTTCTACTTTCTTCACAACCTTCTAATTTAAGTAATAATGTACAATGTCCATATGAACACAAGCATCTCAGTGAAGATAGTGACTGCATTTTTGTTCAAGTTCTTGTTTTTCTTGAATCATGTTCTAGCAATGTGGTTGCTAGTTTGCTCAAAAAAGGGTAATCATTGTCACTAATTATTATCCTTAATCAGTTGTACAGTTTTAATGTCTTCACAACTTCCTAATGTGACTAATAATGTGATAAATTTTACAGTGACATTTGACAAAGAAAGAGTTGTGATTATATAATAATAAACTATAGAATTACATGGGCTGAGCTTTTTACCTGTAGGATGTGTAGGCTTGATATATGAGGGAAATTGGAGAGGAATATTGAATAAAGGTAAAGGTAAAGCAGTTTTTAATGTCCATGGGACCATAGGTCATATGAGATGACCCTTATAAAGGATATTTTTTACCCAATATATGTTTATCCAACTAGACTCCGGTTACCAAATGGCATGATTATGAGCAAAACCTTTTTGTGAGAACTTTTAGTACCTCATAAAGGATGTTATTTACCCAATATATGTATATATCCAACTCTGGTTACCAAATGGCATGATTATGAGCAAAATGTGAGAAATTTTAATAGGATAAGGGAAAACGCTACCGAGTGAATTAGGAAGGAGTCCCATAGATCTGAAGGGAAGGTTCTCATTCCTAAGATTGATGATTATGGTGAACCTTCCGCTTCTCTTCTCTTTCTGTCTAAGCTTATGATTGAATTCTACCAGTGACTCCAAGGCTTATTGCTTGGAAGACTATTTGTTCCGCAAGAGGACTATTAATGGGCCCTTTGACATATTATTCAAGGGAACTATGTTAAACTGTTTTCTTGGTGGAAATCATTTTACCTGTGTGGTTGCTATGTACATCAATGGATTGAAAGAGTTCATTAGGAGAAACTACTATTCCACAAGGAGAAATGTGATGATTAGTTGATTAGGCTATACAGTCTTGTAATGTTTTTTTTTTTAAATTTTTATTTTAACTAATTAATTTATTTTTGTCAGCTGTAATTCTGATGATGCAATTTATTTATTTCAGTAGTCTTGGTGTGATTTTTCTAAAGACTTTCTTGTTACAACGGGCTATTTTTCTTTGTACCTCAGAAGTGAATGCCATTTGGTTTATCGGCAAAGTGGAAACTGATTTGGTTCATCTTGAGTGAATGTTGTCCATACTTAGAATAAGTATCGAGATCTGTGGGCTGTCAAAATCTATGTATGACTCTTTCACTATTTCTCGTATAATAGGTTTTCCTTCATAGCTTTATAGAACAAATCATCAAACCAGTACAGTCAACCTGAATGTGACTTTGCTGGCCTTCTCCATGCAATAGAAATAGTTGAAGCTCTTCAATTGTTGGACAAACTCTCTTGTTATTTTGCCACAAGGGAAGTTAAAACCTATGTTAGCCTATTCCTATTCCATGTGCCTTCATTCTCTAATATATGCATTGAAACAATGAACAAAAGTTTACGAGTGAGACTGGAGAGTGCCTTGCCTTTGCATACATTCATGTACATCAGATGTAACTTGATTACCTTGGGGCTATTACCTGTACATTTATTCAAGTGTATGCTAATTTAAGGATGTCACCTTGTTTGGTTGGCTTTTAGAGTGTTGGATTGGCTTTATGGCCCCTTCTATATACGTCCAAAATTGCATGCCTTCTTTTGTGTCATCCATGTTATCAAGAACCGTCTTAAAGATCATTAAAGCAATATGAGTGCCAAGTTGATACTTAAATGTTATGTGTGAAGTTATAATAGAAACTATAGACAGGTCTTCATTGATCATCTATTCACATTAGTAGTTTAAAGGCTTATCACATCCTATCTTCATCTCTGGAATAGTTTTCGGCAAAAGTGGCCTTACTAGTAGTTTATGAGGTTAGTCAGGAAATGGGTAGATGACAGAAACTGGTGAAACATACTACGCTGGTTGTCACTTTTGATATGCCTTGGATGGTGCAAGAGTATATGATATCTATCAAGTTTTCATTGGATATTCCTGCCTCTAAGGTTTCCTTCATGGTATATCTCTTTTGTGAAGCTTTGCTCGTCTAATTGCATAGTTGGTATTCTTTTGCATTTTTTGTTCACATTTTTGAACTTAAACGTTCTTTACTGCAGGTGCATTAGGCATTTCCACTATTCCATTCCACCTTTGTAACGTTGTGCACTTCCATTGATCATTGGTGGCCTTTCATGGACATTAATATTTAGCTCTAGTATTTTATTTTAATTATTCTGGATTGAAACATTGTTTGTACTATCTCAAGGGTTGGAGATTTTCAAGGAATGTTTTTTTTTCCTAACTTGACAAGATCAGGTTATCTGAGGCCATATTCATTTAATCTAAAATAAATAGTAATTTTTGGAAATACATTGAAATTTTCATTTACGTGTTAAAAACTTAAAGATATTCTTTATATCATAGTTACCAGGTTTGGACAAACCTTGTTCAATCTGAACCGAACCGGCTTGGTTTGGTTCAAACCTTCCTTCAGCCATTGTTAAAAAAATATGGCTTCAGCCATATGCCTTCAGTCCAAGATAGTTGTAGTTCAGAAATATCTGACAATTATTACAAATTTACCAGTTGTTGGACAAATACAAGCAGCAGAAGAAGTGTGAAACATTTGCCATTTCAATGTTGAAGGATCTACATTTGTTTGGGACTTACATGTTGATTGCATTGAATTTTGAAACAATGAAATCTGAAATTTTCTGCATTTTTCTATATTTTCATAAATATCTCTCTCTCTCTCTCTCTCTCTCTTACACACACACACACACACCTAGAAAAAAAAGAGAGAACCAAACCTTTTTGAAAAAACCGAACCGTCTGAACCTGGTAACTATGCTTAATATTATCTACGAGCATCCACTTTTATTTGATTTCCTTGTTTAGCCCTTATAATCCTGGTACATGTACAATAGGTAATACGGTCAGGTAATTGCTAACAAATTTAAGATGCCAATGATAAAATTCTTCGATAAAGTATCTTTCATCTTTATTGCAAGTTGTGCTGTGGTTGTTTTTTTAGTGGCATTTTTTATGATTGTTGATTATAGGTTTTAAGCTTATTGATGACTTCCAGGTATGTAAGCGCACTGGAGACCCAAGCAAGCTTATGTTTTGTAAAAGGTGTGATGCAGCTTGTCATTCTTATTGTCAACAACCGGCTCATAAGGTAAGCAACAAAAGAGACTTGATTTTAGATTTTTGTTTCTGAAGCATATCTCTTATTCTTCATGTGTTTAAGTCAAAAAGTTACTTTAGGTATGCAATTAACACCATTGATTATTTGTGAGTAGAATGTACCACCTGGGCCATACTTGTGTCCAAAGCACACTTGGTGTCATAGTTGTGGATCCACTGTCCCTGGAAGTGGGATTAGTACCAGGTAATGATTCATTTTTATGTATTTATTGCTACATAGTGCTTTTTAAGAATCCTTCTTTCGTATTGCTTCAGCATTACATTTTTTGCATTTCTTCATCTTTTATGTTTTTATATAACTGTCTTGTTGAGCTAATGGGAAATAGAATTTGTTAGCATGTTGACAAATGAACAAAAATGTCTACATTGTGAGGTAGAATATTAGGTTATGCCATGTGTGTATCATCATGTTAACATAATAAACTAACGGATAAATAAACTAATTAGATTGAAAAATATGTGAAGAGTATGTAGAGTGTTGCATATGTTTCATTTGGCCTCTCATCAACCACTATAATTATGCTTTCCATATTAAAATTTTTGGCAGGTTCAAGATTGTGGGAATTTTCTAAAGTTCAAAAATTGGTGAATATATAATAATACATATTGCTGAGATTAATGGAATGTTACCCAAGATAATTACATACTGAAAAGAGATACTTTTGAGTGCTAATATTCTAACGAATACATTTTTTCTTTGTATTATTATTTTTGGGGGACCTATGAGCCTTCCATTCTTTTATTTTGTTCTTTTCATTGAAGTGTCAAAATTTTTACTACAGAGGTTTGGTAGGAACGGATTTATCTGACCTGAAAGTTTCATGGTTAAGCCAATGTTAGTGAACATGGTAGCTATGTCATGTGTTGTGTACTTACGTATAGATTGTGGAATGAAATATTCTAGAGGAGCCTTTAGGAAGAATGTGGTATAACCTCTGCTTCCCTTCCACTATTGTGTTGGTGTTTTGTGTTGACTTGACCTTTGCTGTTGATGCGTTGCATGAAATTGCTTCCATAAATGTGCTCCAACTCTAGGAATCTCAAGAGAAAGGAAGGTGACAAGTTTCCTTGCAACCATAAGGATGTTTCACATGCCTGTGCTGGCAAGGCCAGGATTTGAAAAATTACCTTTACCTCTAGTTTCTTATATCATGCCTAATAGAATGGTGAGAAGATATGTTCTGTTCAATATTTGGAAGCCATAATGTTTTAATGGTCATGGATTTTTAATTATGGAATCTTTAAGGTAAATCTTGTGGTCCTGCACCGGTGTAGGTCTTTACACTGTTCAATTCTGAAAGTTATCTTTTTTTATTGAAATTATTTAAGACATTTAAGAAGGCTAAGACCTCCTTAATGTATATATCTTTACTGTGTAATTCGTAATTTGTTTTCTTTTTCTTTTTAAAATGTGTGAAATGGAAGGCTAAACTTGTTGAATGCATGCTTTATGCATCCTTCAAGTCCTGAAGCACCCATGTATTTGGTCATGAAGTTATGAACTATGGGAATAAAGTGAAAAGCTTTGAGAAAATCGACAAAATGTGTCTATCTATGATCATTCTAATTAGGGCAAAGCTTTATATTATCCTTACCATCAAAATTTCACTTAATCAACTCTGAATCAACTAATCGAATTACATATATATATTTCTATTAAAAGTTGTAAACACTTGTTCACAGAAATATAATAAAATATTGAAAATAGTGTGAAAAAAATGAAAATAAAAGCTTAAATAAAAATATTGTTAAATTTAATTTTAATTAATCATTAATTATTACAATTAAAAGTATTATATTATATTTAAATACGATTAACTATTGTCTTATTTAATAAACACCAAAGACAAGGACATGCAACAATTTCATGTAACCCTTATTATTTTTGCCTGACTGACTTCCTTATGATTCCTATGTCGTTTTTGTATCTTTTTATATTTGACTAATTTCTGTTTAATATCAAGCATGCTGTTGTTAACTGATATAATGTCTTCAAATTTTGCAGGTGGTTTGTTGGATATACTTCGTGTGATGCTTGTGGCAGACTCTTTATAAAAGGAAAATACTGTCCAATTTGTTTAAAGGCAAGTCATAAGATGCCTGAATTCTTTTTTTTTCCCTCTGGTGTGGAAATTATGATGCCCCATCTGAGATTTTCTTATCTTAGTTTTTGTACTATGGGGTGTTAAATATTCAATTTTTAAAACAAACTTTACTGTTTATAATTGTAGAAGTATCAAAATCCCCTTAGAAATTTATAACTTTCCTGTAGTCAGTCATTTTCGTTGACCAATTTATGTGTAGCTATAGTCCTGTATACTAGTGTGTTGTTGGGAGAGCATATTGGATTACTTGAGAAAAGAATAAATTGTAAGACAATATATCTTACTGTGGCAGGTTTATAGGGATTCGGAGTCAACACCTATGGTTTGCTGTGATGCTTGCCAACGTTGGGTTCACTGTGTTTGTGATGGCATCAGGTTTTGTTCAACTTTTTAACTCATAACATGTTGGCTCTCTCTGTTATGTAGTTATCTATATTACACAAGCTTATGTATTTGTTCATTTTAGCATTTCTTAAAGTTTTGTGAACAACACACACCCATAGCCATGATAATTAAGGGATAGCATTTGTCAACTGTAGAGAATTTGGAATCATAGTAGAGAAACTCGGACTTGGCGCGGACTTGGCAAGGCCAATTTTGACTTGGACTTGGCGTGGACTTGGCAAGGCAAATGGAAGAAAATGCAAATTTTGATTAAATAAAAGTTTTTTTCATGGATATTACAACTAATTTATTTTTAATTGGTTATACGGGATTGAAACAGGCCCCACCCATATGACATCATCACCACATAGTGGTATTACAACAAAGATTGAATATTATCCATGTATTGCTTGGCAAGATTTGAACCTTGGTCTCCTCTTTTTAAATATTGAGGAATCTAACCGGTTGAGCTAATGCCACTTGATATGGATATTACAATTAATTAACATTATACAAATTTAAAATTAATATTGTAAGCGATAGAACCTTAAACTACACTTGCAAGTGACAAAACACACGTCAATGTAACTCCTGTGTGGTTGTTAGATTCAGTCTTGGGGCATCTGCAAGTCCTTTTGTTGTTGGTTAACATGCTGTTTAATTGTAATTATTTTTTCCTGATGAATATATAGTGTTTGCTAATATTTCATATTGAGTCAGTCCAGAGAGAGTACATAAGGCTGGTAGATGTCCCTTCTAATTTCCATGGTTCTCAGGTTGTGGATGTACTAGGGGATGCCTCCCATAGATGACATTTACAAGTCCTTTTGTTGTCGTTTAATGTGCTGTTTATTTGTAATTATTTCCTCCTGACAAATATGTAGTGTTTGCTAATATTTCACATTGAGTCAGAGTCCAGAGAGAGTAGGTAAGGCTGGTACATATCCCTTCTAATTTCCATGGTTCTCAGATTGTGGCTGTACTAGGAGATGCCTCCCATAGACGAATGGTTATATATGGGGTAGTGGTTACTGTTAGAAAATACTTCAAAAGTTATGTTATCTTCGATTCTGGTTTTGTGGCCATACACAGGTGCAATGGTCACACCAACACTGAATATGGTTGATGCTATTCTCTGGCATAGTATGGATGGTATATTATCCTTCAAAGGGTATAACTACATAGCACAATTATTAGTCAACTTGTCTTCCTTAGAAAGAAACCTCAAGGACATTTTGTGCCTCTTCAAATGGCTTTTGCTATTTTATGTGTGTCTTATAAATCTCACTGGGATTATGAGAGGGCCTAAGCACTGTACTGTTCCAATCTTTTGTGTCTAATTCTTGACGCCTTTGAGTTGCCTCATACATTGTGAATGTGTCCTGTGTTGGTTAGGATTTCAGAAGCTTTTGTTTGTTCCTAGGCCCATTGGTTAGATGAATGTTCTGGAGAATGTGTGTGACAGGGAAGTGCACAGAAATTTTGCTCTTTATTATTAAATGTGTTACACTTCGCATAGGGGTGAGACATATTGCCATGAAACTCCCTACAAGATTGGTTTAGACCTCTTAATGTTGTCCACCCTTTTGGTCTCAACTTCCATTGTCGATCTTCTTTGACCTTATCCCTGTACTCCGCTGACTAATTTTTCTTTTCCTTTCGTCTTTGGTCCTTTGTAATCAGGTGGGCCTTGTGGTATTAGCCTTCCTTTTGGTTCTTGGCTTTTTACCTCAAATGTAACTGCTGGGTGGCTGGTAGATTCTTGAAAACTAGGAAACATTTGGGTTTAGGATGTAAATGTGTGTTTTTTGGGTCTGATTTTATCTTCTCTTTGCTTTCTCTGCAAGTGGAAACAGCAAAAATGAGGCCAATTTAGGAAAAAAAAATTGATTCCGTTTTTCTGTATTTTTGCTGCCATAGCCGAGTTTTTTTTTTTCTTGAACTTGTGATTGAAAAAAATACTCAGCGAGTCCAGAAAAACTCGTTGAGCTGAGTTGAAAAAACTCAGGAGGGCTGATTCGGGCATGGACTCTGCTATTTTTCAAAAAACTCACCGAGTTTTGAAACTATGTTTGGAATTAAATTGGTATATGAAACTGAGAAAAAAGAGGGATGAATAGCAATTATTTCCATATTTTGAGGTGGCACAACATGTGTACTTGCTTACCTACATACTTCTTTGAAGTGGGCTTTAGTTTTTTAATTATTGCTCTAAAGCCTACACGAAAATCAATATATTTTTTAACTTTCAGAATCATTTTATTGTTATCCCTATTGAATTTTAGAAACTTAAAATTAGAAGTTACCATGAATGGCCTGGAATATTTGAATTTCCAAATTTTCCCCTAGATGTGGCATCATGTCTTAAAATTACGTTAGGGCCTTCTGTCCTTTTAGGGTACTCCTGTCCATGTCCTTTTGCTTACTGAATCTGCCTTGCACATGCTGGAATTGATTCTGCATGTCCTGGTTTCAAATTCCACTTGTGAAAGGTTTTGAGAAAAAATGAACTTCCCTTTAATCAGGCACCATGATCTGATTGAGGGCTTTTCATCTACATATAGAGATGCCTATGATGGCATGGACATCCTGGAAATCCACTTGCTAGGCTCATAGACCCATCTGCAATGCCTGAGTCAGTTCTTTTTACTATTCATTCATCAGTTACTCCAAACGATAGGGATATGATTCTTCTGTTTGAGAAGCTGGATTCAAATGATGAACGGTGGAAAGGATGAAATCTGCATCAAGAAATTTGATCTGCAACCTTCATGTCAGTGGCAATGTGAAGTATTTATTCTAAGGAGTTTGAAAAGTTTGTCTTACACGTACTAATGCTGCAACATATTCCCAAAAATGGAGGGCCTTTGTAGCCCAGGCTCAAGCTTTCCTAAACATGCTACAATTGTAGTGACAGGCTTTGTGAGATATTCTCATAAAATTGCTAGAATTGACCAGGGATTCTATGATTCCAAATTGTGGCAATGGTGAATATATCATTCCTTGTTTGTGTGGCCATCCTGATGGGATTTATTCGTATTTATCTCCTTATTCCTTGTAATTATCTCAGTAATTAGAGTCCTATTTTGCATGTCCAGTTCAGTTATGAGCTAATCCTAGTATGCATGTCTGGTTCATCTCAATGGGACTGAATGAGTTGTCTACACATATGTACAGGTCACTAATTGCATGTAAGTCAAACTAATTGAGGTGTCTATGCAACGACAGTTTGCAACCCTGTAACCTCAGCTTTATAAATCTATTTATACCTCACTGATGAAGAGCATCATCAGTTTTGGCGGATATCCTAGTTTGCATGTCCAGTTCATCTCAGTTGGACTGAATGAGGTGTCCATGCATATGTACAGGTCACTAACTGCATGTAAGTCAGACTAATTGAGGTGTCTATGCAAGGACAGTTTGCAACCCTTTAACCTCATTTTTGTAAATCTATTTATACCTCACACATAAAATGTGCATCATCCATTTTGGTGGATATCTTCTCCCATTTGCTCTTCAGTCTGTGTGGTCTGCTGTTTGTATTCCAATCAATGCACACTGCTGTTATAATTTTACTACAGGGACATATCACATCCCCACGCTTGCAAGACAGGTAGATCCATTAAGACAATTATCTCGTTGCAGTGCACAGATATTGTCATAACCGCACAATGTTGGCATTGACGGAGCACTTCTTCTAAACACAACATTTACATTGAAGAGATTAAGGTTATAGAAAGAAATAGCCATTTTTTGAGATGTGAAATTAGAGAAACAGTTGAATTTGAAAATACCCTTGACAATTTAAACAGAGATGATGGTTTGAATTTGAGTCCTTTGCGAATACTTGTAAATATGGACCTTTGAAGAAGTTAAATAATATACATCATTTCCATGCATTAAATGAGCCCATTTCTTTATCCAGGAGGTGCTCCTTTGCTTTCATACCAGTCCTTATATTACTTTGCTTAGGTAGCTCATGATATCATGCTTAGATCAAAGTGGTTTATTACGAGGCCTCTCGAGTGGATCCCTAGCCTTCTGTGGAGTCCCTTTACAAATTGCATGGTTTCTGCTCTATTCATACTACTATAGACTATTTCAGAAATACAAGTGCCAGTTTGATACTTAAATGGCATTTTGATCCCAGAGGTGTCCTTATCAGGCAAAAAGAAAATTCAAGATTGATAATAAAACTGACAAATTCTGAGGTCTATTTGTAAGTTCCCTAGTCTTTGGACATGTAGTTCAGTAGCACAATGTGTTGTCTTGTCCTGTGTCTCCGGTAGCTGTCTGTGGATCTTTCCCTCAAGTGACAAATGTCAGGCTGTTACAGTCTTTTGAGTTTTACTTTGTAAACTTGGTTGGTAAAACAAAGAGTTTTTGCTTTCTGTGTCTAATAAAAAATTTCTTAATGTTAGAAGGTTTCCAAAGGGCTACATGCTGGGCGTTGTGTCCACAATTTAAATGGTCATATTTATAATGTTATGATTTTCCAAATGGTGACATGCTGTTCTTTTGTGTCTAAATGGTCATAGTTAAAACTAGAGTGGTATGATGCCGTTGCAAATGATACAAATAGTAAATTTATTAGACTAGAGATTTTTTTGTAGTGTTTGATTGGGGTAGCAGGTAATTCTTGCAGTGTAGAACCCATGTCTGTTTAGTATTCCAAAGGTCTTCCCTTATTGAATCGAATGACTGGCCCTGACACTCCTATTTAATTAAGACTAGTCACTTTTGAACAAAGGGGGGTCGAGGTCTAACTTATTGAAGTGTACTCGACTGCCTTTTCTATTAAGCAAGGAACTTTAAGCAGAAATTCTAGATGGACTAAAATACATGATTGAAGAACAGGTTGATTTTAAAATTGTAGTTATTGATTTCAAATTTGTATCTCTGATATTTAGGTATAGCAAGATTTTTGCTTACTCACATCGTTATGGTTAAGCTGGAAGATTTGGATCCATCGTACTCCTAAAGTATTTCTGAAATAAACATGACAGGTGTATTATGTTGAGTTAGCTTTATGCATTTTGTTCTTTTTGTGTCTTGGTGGGCTAGTCAAATTGGAATATACTTTCTAATGACTTCGTTGCCATCATGGGTGATAAGCATAATAATCAATGGCACTGATCCCTAGTATATTTTGATAAGAATTTAACACACATACGTGAGTAGTATATGGGACTTGAGTGAATGAGTGGATTATTAGGTTAAAACACCAATAAGCTTGATCCATCCATTTATATATCATTCATGTTAAAATGACCATAGTTCTTGATTGAGCTTATACTTGTCGGACATGGCCACCAACTGATTGCAAAATTGAGAATTTTCTGACTCAACAGTACATCAACTTTTTCATTTATTTATTTGGCACTAAACTTGCTCTTTGGTGGATACACCCTTGTAATATTCAAGTTATGCTCGTCATTGTCATTTTCTTTTCATTAAATTAATGGGTCGCTGAAGCTTGGTTTGTCTAGACAATGGGGAGGAAGAAGGAAATCTTTCAAATTCTCATTTCATATGCACATCATGTATTTTCATGAGGAGATGTTGTTTACTGCAGTCCATGAGATACCAGGGTGCATTGTAGGGAAGATTAGTTCAAGACTTTCCATCAGCCAGTGATTGATTTAGAGTGAGGATGGAATCAAAACTCAGGATTTTGATAACTTGAAACTTCTTATGCTATGTACCTCTCATCTTTATTGTTTATGGATAGATGGCAATGCAATAGATATGATTTTTTTAATTGAGTCTTTTGGAACTTTGACATGATTTCTGGTAATATGTTCTTGATTGATGGGATTCATTTGGATTGCTGTGCAGTGAAGAAAAGTATCAGGAGTTTCAAGCAGATGGAAATTTGTATTACAGATGTGCTGCTTGCCGTGGAGACTGTTATCAGGTATGGCTGGTCACATGACATTAACATGATTTCTCACCTCTTTCCCTTCTAATTTCTAAGTACGTTTGATCATGGAGGCATTTTTCATACTTGTCATTGGCCAGACTTAATGTTTTACTCTGGGGAACAGGTTAAGGACCTTGAGGATGCTGTTCGAGAGCTTTGGAGAAGAAGAGATAATGTTGAACATGATTTGATGACAACTTTGAGGGCCTCAGCTGGACTTCCTTCACATGAAGAAATGTCACATCTTTGTCCTTCTTCAGATGATGACAAAGAAATTCCTTCTGCTGAGCGAGAAGATGGACCAACAAAAAAATTTAAAGTAATACACAAGGGGGTGGCTGAGAAGGCAATGAAAAATGGGAAAGATCAAGTTTTAAAGCAAAAGGAATATGGGAGAAAAGCCTCAAAAGGCGCATTGATAAATAAGAAACATGTGAAAAAGAAAGGACAGCAGACTCAGTCTAATGATAAAATGGAAACTGTGAAAAACAATTTTCATAGGTTTGAGTCTGATATCAAAGTAGAAGAGGATACAACAACCATTAAGGACCTAAACAGTTTGGGATACGAAGAGATGGATGATGAAGTTTCTCAAAAGTCTGATGGAATTAGAATGTATTCTCATCTGATCACAATGAATTCAGTCAGGTCTGGATTATCAGTGGAGTATACAGACAACAAGATGTTGAAGGATAACCCTGTTGAAAGTGATATCTCTAGTGGCAAAAAAAATAGCAAGGAGCGTAAAAGCAAAAACAGTTTTATGTTGTCCCATACTGAAACTCATGATGAACCAAAAACTGAAACTGAAAGATATGTTAGTAAGGGAAAGAGCAGCAAGGGAACAAAAATTGTTATACATCTTCCTCCAAGAGATAGGGGCAATAAACAGACAGGAAAGTCATACCACCGTGCACCATCAGAGGTTTCTAGTTGTCACAGGGAAGACGGTTCAGCAGGCTCACAAGGTAGTATCATAATTGCTTCCTAATTTGACGTCATTTGGCACAAATGCATGTTGTTTTATTGCATCCCCTACTTCTTCCAATTATGAATATAGTACATAAGATTCATAAACAACATAAATTGTGCTTGTGTTCTAAAAAATGTATGTTCTTTATTGTAAGTATTTGAATATATTTCATATGCATTGCCTTTAGATATTACAAGCATATTTACACATGTATCTCTAACTCATCGGACCTTTGCTATGAGTTAATCTTCCCTGCAAATCAATGTTTGCCCAAACTGGTAATATTTCACATGGATACTCTGATTGTAAACCAAATTTTCTTGTTAAGAATTCAGTGATAGGGTTATCCGCATTTGTTATCTGAACAAAAATATTAGGTTAACACTTAACAGCAATGCAATTTTTTTTATTAATTTTATTTTATGCAGGAAATTAATTTTCAATCAACACAGTTAGTTCATAAACCAGTTGCAACAAGATCTGTGTTTAAGACTTGATTGTTTAAAGCAACAACACTTAATATTTTTTTATAGGATATTAGAATGTTGCCCTATGGATACCCATAAAGCATCAGGTAAGTGCACTAGAGTTTACTAAAAGAGCCATATTATCAGAATTGATTTCAGCATTTCTATAATCTCTTTTATTAATTGATCTTCTGTGAAGAATTCTAATCCCATCTCGAGATTGATAAAATTATGCACTTAGTGCATGATGCTTTTACTGAAACAATCGCATACCATCCACAATAGACAAAGGTTGAACACAGTGTTACCAGGTTCGTGCACCCTGTTGGCTGGGTGCACGAACGGTGCGGGTGCGCGGGTTCACATACAGGTACGGCTGGGCCGAACCCCATCCGAACCCTGTCTGACAGGGTTCGGCTTCAGTCAGGGTTCAGCCAAGCCGAACCCTGTGGCCAGTCGGGGTTCAGCCAGCCGAACCCAGCCCAGTTTGGGCATTAACATAGGAAAAAAATTGAAGTATGTACATCTTGTTAAAATAGTATTAATTATTTTAGAATAGTATTAATCATCTTGTTAAAATTGGGGATTCTATGGCATGTTAGTATGTTTCATGTTATGTTAACAATTCTCTTAATATAAAGATGTACATACTTAAGAGATGTACATTAATATAAAGATGTACATACTTAAGAGATGTACATTAATATAAAGATGTACATACTTTGTACATGTCCACTACTATATACTATAGTATATACTTATAGTATATTGTTATCTCTTGACTCTTTATGACTTTGACATCCTGTCATTTTTTTACATGAATATCATATATCAATATGCTTTTATGATGCCATATTTAAATATTTTGCAATGTGTATGATTTATCATTTATTTAATTATTTCACAATGTGCATAATTTATTTTATTTTTTATTTTTTTGATAAAAAATACACACACATATATATATATATATATATAAATTAAAAACTAGCCGTACCCGCACCCCCGCACCTGGTAACCTTGGTTGAACAAGATTTTCTTTCCATTACACTGGGTACCAAGCATTGCTTAAAAGATTCTGATTCCAAACCAACCTGTCTGGTAAACAATTCAATTAGATGGTCTATGCACTTTCTCTGAGCATCGAACAAACAACATTATTAGATTGGAGACTATTACCACCAGTCTTAAAAAGTTACTGTCCTAAAATGTCATTTGATTTTGGAGAAGGAACTCACCTGGAATATCCAGGTGAGTTTTTAAATCAGCCTTGGATAAGAACTACGTGTATGATGTGAAGTCTCCAACAACAAAAAACACATTTCCAAATCTCTCCGTTGAACCAGTATAAGGAATTAGGTTCAATAGAGTAAGTTGCAAAAAGATTTCTGAATTTGTGGGAACAACATTATCAGAATTACTCCTCCTTAGAGCTTCACCCAAACCCATAACATTTTTGGAAAGTCTAATAGGTGAGGGATCCAAACCACAAACTTCATCCATCAAGTTTTGTTTTAGTTCCTCAAAGTATCGTAAAGTATTTCAGCCCACCATGGGATAGTCTTGAACAAGATGTTCTTTCAATACAAAAAATTCTTAAAAATTCTAAAAGTTCTATACTGACATTTTCAATGTGTTTTAATGCTTTATCCATGACGATTTGTCCTCAGAATACACATGAAAAACACCATTTCAAAAAGCCTGCCAAACTCTGCAGATCTTAAAACCTATATCAGAAAAAGGGCATGAGTTCTTGTGTAGGTGTTCATAGAGCTTGAGGTTTATTAGCCAGATTAGTCTTGATGTTTCAACACTACTGCCAGGTATTGGTTTCTTTTGAGTTTTGTGAGATCTTTAAATTGTTCTCTTATGATGTATAACTGTGGTCTGAACATAATTCAGATCTTATATGTAGTGTCAAGTTGTCTTTGTAGAAGTAATTTATTTTTACAGAATGTTGATATTTCATATTGAAGAGGTATTTTGTTTCTAGAGGATTTTGGTTTTTGAACAATAAATAACATCGTGAACTTCCAGGCCTGTTAGGATAAGCAAACTTAAAAATCAACTTCCTTGTTAACCCCAAACAACGATTTGCGTAGATCTGCCAACGGAATTTACCAAAGCTGAACTTAGTTGTTATGTTTCTTGCTAGAGTAGGATGGATGCATCCTCCTTTTTTCATCGTTACTGTTGCATTTTGGAGCTTTCAAATATAACATGGAATTCTATATTTGCCTTTGCAAAAATTTACAATTTAGAAATGGTCGTCTTTAATGTGAAAGTAATTTTTGCTTTTGAAGATAGCAAATTTCTTTTCTGAAAGGCAAGTTCCGTGTTGACAGGTTTCTTCCCAATCCATTCCTGGGGGGCTCATCCTGACAGTAAAATGCAGGAGCCATTGAAAAACATGGATGTAGATGTCAATGGAGGAAAGTCAAAAAAGCCAGACAAACACCAAAAGAATAGTTCAAAGGAGCGGGGCAACTCTATGCCATTGAGGATAGGAAAGCCATTGCCAGCTGATGAATATGAATCTGATGACCTTCTGCAGGAAGCGGAAGCTAATGTACCAAACAGTGCCCTCTCTGTCAATTCTAGAGTTCAGAGGAGTAGAGATGGTTATTTCGAGGACTTGCATGCTAATATGAGTCAAGATGAAGATTCATACGGTTTAATGAGGAAAAGGTTCAAAGGATCCAATTTAGGTGGCCAAACTGGAAATCAGGGAACAGAGGTGTCTGGTGTTGATGATTCATTATTAAAGCGTCCTCTGAAAGTGAAATTCAAGAAGCCCTGGCGAGATGAGGAAGAAGTTAGTTTGACTAAAGGACAGAGATCAAAGAGAAAGAGACCGCATACACTTGAAATTGAAAGACAGGAAAAGGATGAAAGAGAGAGTACATTTAATCCAAGTGAAGACACTGTTGATAAATTCTTAGACGACAACTGGATCTTAATGAAGCTTGGAAAGGATGCCATAGGGAAGAGAGTAGAAGTTTATTTACCATTTGATAGTACTTGGTAAGTTAATTTATTTGTTGCTTTTCATGAGGACTTTGCTTCCATTTGTAAATATTTGACAAGATTGCATGGTAGTGTGCAAGAAATAAGGTTGTGTGCCTAGTTATTAATGGTTAACTTTATAATGAATGGATTGATGTTAGAAGCTTTTAACATGAATAACTATGAGTTTGCACACTCAGAATGCAAGATTTTAGTTTTCTTGTCTTTTTTGTTTTAAGGTTACATGTTTCTTATCTGCTACATAATTCTTAACTTATTTCTGTGAAAGCAAACTCCAAATGAACTACGCAACTCCTAGAATTGTGACAGCCCAAACTGCATACAAGTATTACACATCTCTTCTCTTCCCTTAACCATTTCATAAAGCTGGATCATTATTTTCCTTCTTTCAAATTTTGACATGTAATGTCCTCTCTTCACCCTGCACAAAAAAAAGAAACCATCTCAGGTTTCAGTGACACATATATGTCTACAATTTGCTTAGTAATATTTATTTGATCATTGTTTTCCTGCATTAAGTTCTATGTGTTAACTGTCTTCAGTAACTATCTCTCTGTCAATCTTATACCTCCATCTTTGAATTATCTTATGATAATTATTGGTCTTCCATATTTACAGAATAAAATAGTGGTGTGTGTGTGTGTCATCACTTTGGATTCATGCAAGAATAGAGTTTTATGTAAATAATTGAAGTTATAGGAGCTGATTGTTAGCATTCTTTTGCAGGAATGAGGGATCTGTAACTGGAATGGGAGACAAACAATCTGCTTTGATTGTACACTTAGATGATGGCAGAGATGAAACTATTGAACTTGGAAAACAAAGTGTTCGTCTTATTTCTCATAGCAAAAAAAGACCCAGAACGTAATTTTTTAATCTTATTGTAATTTTGTATATTAGATGCATATTCATTGATATCTTAGTTAAAATGACTGAAAATTGCGGCTCCTATAAAGGCATTTTTCAGAATGGATGGAATTATTTTGGCAGCAATGCACTTCTTTATTGTTACAAAGGTATGTTGTATAATCCTTGATATAGTGTTTTTACCACTGTTCCACTGGGCCTTTCCCATTGCATTTATGTTTTAAAAGTCTGGAGATTGTTAGCGTATTTCCGAGGAAACATGGAGACAAAGGTTTTGAAGATTCTTAGTTTTTCGGAGGAAACACAGATGCAAACATTTTTTAATGTTGAGTGGCATCTACGTTTTTAATAATGTGACCTCATTGGTCACACATCTTTCCCAAGTTGGAATAGATTCAGGCATGGAATTTCTGCCGTTCATTCATAAGCTTCTACTCAACTATCACTGATGACTATGAACATTCCTTTCTGTTAGATTTTTGAAGTTTTGTGATTGAGCCCTCCTGCACTAGGGACTTCCTTTCTGGATGCCAAACAACATTTTTCTCCTAGAAATCATATGGAGGTAAACATTCTACAATAAGAGATTGAAAGAGACTTTTCCTCTTTGCTTGACTATATAGTTTGCTTGTGGCTGGTGACTTCTTTGGGGTGTATATATAAGTGCCTTCTTTGTTCTGATGGAAATTTCTTATGAAGGTGAATTGAGTTTACTCTGTTGTTTTTGCAATGCACTTCTAGCTTATAGTCCATCTTCATCTAACTTGAGACGAGGATGCTGGACATACTTTATTTTAAATATTTATGTTTCATTGTAGTATTTCACCTTTTTCGAGTTGATTTTGATTTTGTTGATGCCGTTGTTTGCTATTCTTGTAATTGATTTCGTTTTTACCGTTGGTCAATATTAGTTAATTGATTTTGTTTATTTTTTCCCCCTGATAGTGAAATCCACTGAGAAGATTGTATACCATATTTTGGAATTGATATCTAAAATATAGTGCATAATTTGTGATGAGAACTTACATGCCAGAAAAAGAGAATTGGTTTTTTAAACCTCCAGGCATTGACATTACTCTTACTAAGTTGGTCAGAACTCACAAGTTTGATAAGTTCTCTAGTCTAAATTGGATGACCATATGTCATAGACATCAAAATTGGACCACTAAACAAGCAGATAATAGTAATTGTAATCTATAGAAGGAATCTTCTGTAATATTGGCAAGTCAAGCTTTTAGTAGTTGCAAGTAGTACTGCAGAATTCTTCCACAAAAAACTATAGGATTTTTCTATAGAACCATAAAATTATTCAGGAACAATGATATGCATCATAGAAGTAGCATAGCATTCTTTTACAACATTGGCACATTGGCACTGTTCTAACAATCTCAATAATATTATAAAAATTCTCCTATGGATTGTTACAGAATTCTCCCATAGAGTTACAAAATGATTTTATGATAATAATAGTTTATATTTTGATTGTTAATACATCAACATAAGATCACTTAAGTTTAGGTTCTAAAATATATTGCATAAAAGACTTAATAGGCTAGTGAATAATCTGTTTTTTAATGTTATAAATCTAGAAGTAGCACACTGTTATTTGCCCATAACTTTTTCACATTTTGTTAAAATAAACTAATTCAAAAAGTATATGAAAGTTGATTAAATCCATCCATAACTTACATACGAATTGAAGTTTTTAGGTCGCTCATTGAGTTGTTTAAATTTGTGATAAGACATTATGTAAAATATGCTGTTTATAGTGGGACAACCTGAACCAACGAGCGTTTTTTAAATTATAATTCCATTTTACATTGTACTAAGATGATTTCAAAGCCAAAACAAAGTAGATTCATAGGCATACAAGTGGCTTAAATATAAAATTTTAACTCATTTGTTTGCTCCCTCAAATCTATACAAAAATTAGTCTGCATTTAGATTATAGACAGGTATGTAGGTATTGTTTTGGATAGCTACTTCATACATATTGAAATTGGGTGGTTCAAAAAGTTTTGGAAATTATATTGAAAGCGCTACTTTCAATATAAACATAAATTTTCAAAATGTCCAATTGCTATGTCAAGTCTATAAAAATAGGCTGGTTCAAAAAGTTTTGGAAATTATATTTAAAGCGCTACTTTCAATATAAACATGAATTTTCAAAATGTCCAATTGCTATGTCAAGTCTATAAAAATAGGCTGGTTCAAAAAGTTTTGGAAATTATATTTAAAGCGCTACTTTCAATATAAACATAAATTTTCAAAATGTCCAATTGCTATGTCAAGTCTATAAAAATAGGCTGACTTAGTATTTTTTATATTATCTTTTTGGCTGGACCAATGGTTACTATCATAGTTATAAATCTTTGATTAGTGTCAAAATTTAATGGTTCCTATTGATATGAGACTATATTCAGAGAGATGGGTTTAATTAATGATCCAATTGGTCCCTCCAAAAAAGAGCAAAACATACTATTTTTAGTTGTTTTAAAAATTTCAAATTTTGTAAAAATATGTTTAATGAATGATCCAATTGGTCCCTCCAAAATAGAGCAAAATAGAATGGGTATATTTTTATGCAACGCAAGATTGATAAAAAAAAATGATTTTCAAAGTCTACGTTATTGGATAATTTTTTAACAATAACTTATCCATGCATTTAATATGATCAATGTAAAAGAACACCATAAGGATGAGTTTAATATGATCAATGTAAAAGAACACCATAAGGATGAGTGTAGGTTGAATGTTGACCTTCCTCATGTCTATCCCCATAATTCCATTCCTAAATTTAATGTAGATAGTTATTAGTCTATATACATTTATTAGTGAGGATTATGAGGTTTCCTAAAGTTAATTGGGATGTTTCTAGTTTATATGTTAAATCTAAGGCTGAATTTGAAAAATATATAAAAAGAAAACACATACTTCCTACCTCCAAAAAAAAAAAAAAGATGAAAAGAAAATATTGCAAGAAAAGAAAAGTAAAAACACACGTTAAAAATGAAATTAAAATTTCAGTTATTGCAAGAAAAGAAAAGTAAAAACACACGTTAAAAATGAAATTAAAATTTCTAACTGATTTGCTGTGATCTGCTACTTGAAAGAAGGCTTGAAAACACACACTTCCCTTATCCCCCACCCCTAAAAAATTGAAAAACAAAAAAACACTCGTAGAAATTAAAAAATCTATTTGATATCTTGTGATCTGTTCCTTGAAAGAGGGTTTTATAGTTGTCATTTATTTTGACCATCCATATCCTCAATGAAGAACTGCTCTCTAGTAATCAGATTCTATTTGAGAGACTATGAGCCACATTCTTCTCAATAAAGAACAAACTTATGAATGGTGCCTTGGCTCCCCAACAATGATACCAAAATGATGGGATCACATATAAACCATTTATTGCTAAGGACCAAATTCTGATTCCACCAAGTGGAAGAATAAGTTTAATCCAATACAAGGGATGAACCTAGCTAGGTCTAATCTCTATTTCATAGTACTTTGACGAGCTAAATATGTGATCATCATACTTCATCAATTTGGGAACATGTAAATGTGGCCGAGGCATGCATTGTATACACCCATCCACAAAGAAAACCCAGAACTAGCCTAACTAAAATAGATCTACATTAGTTGCTTATTTAATGAACATCAATTAAATCTACACTAATCTCAATGTGCTATGGATCTCTCCTACTTACGCAAACAAGGGACACTTATTTGTTGCATCCATAGGAGATGTCCATGCTCTTAACTCATAATATTACTCAAATAACAAGAGGAATGGAGAAGAGAAATTATATTCAATACTTGGACATATCATCTTCAACCTTTTACAATGCAATATGCCTTTTCTTTTATAAAGAGACCATACAAAATAGATCATTAACAACCTAATAAAGTAGAAGATCTCAAATATGAATTAGTTGGAAACAAATCCAACCAATTATATCTCAAGAAGATAGCAACTAGAATAACTAAGGTAAAGATTTTAACTAATTTAAATTTAACCAAATTAGTTGGAAACCAATCTCAACAAATTTACATCTAATTAACTTAGATCAACCAAATTAGTTGAAAATTAATCTCAACAAGTTTGATTTACATCTAACTAATTTGGATCAGCTAAATTAGTTGGAAATTCATTTCAATAAATTTAATTTTAATCTCCAAATTTATTTGGGAGTTGACTAGGCTTAGGTCTTGTAGAAAATTGTTACAAATTTGAAAATTCCTTCCATAGTTCTACAGTCCATCAGTATTTTTGTAGTCCTTACATAGTTTTGCAGTCCATTCATAGTTCTATCCATTCGTAATTTTATAGTCCTTCCATAGTTCTATTTGTAGTTATGCATTCCTTTCATAGTTCTATTCATTAATAGTTCTATAGTCCTTTCATAGCTAGTTTTGTAGCTACGAATTGCTTCTTTAGGTGGTCTTACGACAACAAAAGACTTTCATAGCTAGTCTTATAGCTATGAATGACTTCGATAGTACTGCTAACTTATGCTATAACTAATTTCTCAACCTAAAAGCTCTGTAAATGCCCTCTTGTTCTACTTTATTGACATAAAATGTAACCCACTTCTTAAGTTGCACATTTGTAAATCTCATCATAATTATAATAAATAATCACATGTTGATATTTTTAGCATGGAAGATCATGCCAAAGAGGGTCCCAAAATGTGGTATTTTTGAGAATCATCAATGTTGAACTGGTTGGATGTAGCAAGCTTTTGTATTATGGCAATAAACTTCTTATATTGTCCTTTGGAAGAATACCTAATTTCCTAGGTAAGGGATGGGCACACCAAAGTCTTTGCAATTTCATATTCTTAATCTAATTAAATTCTTGCAATTCTCAAATGGCCTATATTCCAAAGATTTTGTTTGGTTGCTTTTTTCTTTTTGCTATCATTTAGGAAGCTGATTGGTTTTTAGTTGTATAACTTCATTCTTGATATCTATTCATTTTTCTTCAGTGTGCTATGTCTATTTGACAAGCAAATCGATGATCTACTCGTCACTGTGGAATAATTACTCATAACCATTGTTAGCTCATATAGGTCTAAAAATAACGTCCATCTCATCAAACTTCGATCACATGTTTATAGTAGGATCAAACTTGGTAGCTTAGGTAGCTAGTTGGTCAACCTCTTGATTCTATTCTCATGGGATGAATTTAATATATGATTACTTCAAATCCCTTCAACAAGTCCCAAACTTGATGCTTGTATAAATTCATCTTTTTAGATTTTATACTTCGAATTGTTCTCTCTTATTTCATGATTACTTCAAACTCTCAAAATATTTAGTTGTTTGAAATCACGTTGCTTTGCTTTCTAAAGTTCCAAGTAGAGCGCCTTATATTCTATAATATTATTAGTAAAATTAAATAAACAATGACAAGCATATATATGAGTTTTTATTTATGGTATGATCAATGCGATACTAGCAGCTATGCCATTCTAGGTTCTTATTTCATCAAAGTCCATAGTCCATATTTGATCGATGATTTGAAATTCTTCCTTTGTCAATATTAAAACTTTACACTGCTTAAAACTACATACTTCCCCTAATCAATCTCATTAATTGGATTCGACAACTCTTCATAATATTCATAGAGGCTCCTATTATCATGTTAATTTCATTAAGTTGGTCGATAATTCTCTACTAGTGATTCCATATTCGTCTCTAAATTTCCATTATGATATAATACATTTAACTCATCAAGTGACTCTATATGGTAGCAATAAAATTTCTTAGACTTGCTTTAGATGCTCTTATCCTTATGAGGCACCTTCATGTAGATATATCCTATTGAAATATACCCTCTTTTTAACAACTTTTTGATCCATTCATGAGATAACATCATTCCAAAGAAAGGTGATAGGTTTGCAACAATGACATCCTATAACACAATCAACTTGGGATGTAAATGGTCTATCATTGTCAAGTCTTTTAGTGGTCAACTATATTGATTGGTGTATAATAAATCTAAATTAGTCCAATCATTACTCTTGTGTAAGGCCTACTTTATCACAAATTATCTTCAATATCATAGATATTGTAGCTTATGAGTCAACAATGACATTGTCTAGTCGAAATCCTTTTACTTTAAGAGTGATGTAGAAAGGTGATGACTTTATTGCCTTTCGTCTTTAAATTTCCTTTGATAAGATAATATTAGAATTGGTTTCTAGCTATTCTCCTATAATAAGATTTTGTTAGTTTTGACAATTGATTTTAAGCAAAAATGAAACATGGCATAGTAGTACTCAAAAAACATAAACTAGTTTCTGATTCACCAGATCGCTTATGCACAAGTGAAGAGCATACTACTAGTGTTGGAGGCTTTCTGGTTCACCAGATCGCGTTACGTGACAAGTGAAGAGCATAATACCAACAACAAAATTGTGGCAGAAAACAAAAGGAAAAATATTAAATTTTATAAAAAACATGAGTTAGGAAAGGAACAAAAGACATGAGATTGAATTTTATTCTGATAAGAAGTAATACAACATCAAAAATCCGAACGCGTTTCGATCTACAGGTCAGTAGTGGAGTATGAGCTTTGAAGATGTACAACCCCTCATTATAAATCCTAACTCTAGGGGGGAGTCGAAGAGAAATACATATGGGATAAAATAATGCCCAAGCATTTAATACATGCCGCAAGTTTATAGACCAAGACTGTAAAAAAAATTGATGCCCAAGATCAACCCCCAATAAAAAGACCCACCCCAAGAAAAGTAAAACACATTAAAAAATGCGAAAGTACAAGGTGGGAAAGAGAGTCCCTTAAGCAATTTTGTTTTGACATAGATAAGATTTGAGAGGTTTCTAATTCCTCCAAAAAATGATGCCACGAGCAATGTGTCTGAGCTCTCTATATTTTCTCCATATTTTGAACATTGAAGAGATAATATCTGTGCTAATGCAAAGGTCTCTAGCAAAGCTGCAATTGTCCAATTTCAAAGGAAGTGGAACTGTTTGTATTTTGGAATCATGTCTGTGTGTTGCTCGCTCCAAAACTCTAGCCAACAATGAGGGCCTACCATCAAATTTCACTTTCTCAAGAAGAGGAAGGAAAAATTTAATTTGATATCCCCTTGCTCTAAGTCTATTAAAAATTATTTTTAACAAATATAAATCCTTCCCTGAAACTTTCTCTAACCAAGAACCTATTTTCACTTAAGATGAAGGCCTTCTTTTGGTGAACAAGATAATGGGAGGAAGCAGGAATATACTGGTAAGCATTCATCCGTTTTTGGAATAATTTAGTGTAGAGAACTCCAATCTGAGCAAAATTAGGTCCCTTCAAAAACATCGTGTCCAAGAGAGTCACCTCAGAGTCAGAAACAAAAGCTGTAATTTTGATGCTTGGCCTTGGAGTCAGAAACAAAAGCTGTAATTTTGATGCTTGATTGGAAGGAACAAAAATTAGTAAGAACAACATTCACAACATAGAAACAAACAACGACAACCACAACAATGGAATAAAAAACCAAAATAACAAGGGCATAATTTAAACTTTCAGGGCCCTTCTCCAAGAGGATGAAAGAAGGGGAGAAACTTCCAGAACCACACTTCCTACGTGTAACAACAATTGCAATAGGACAATGGAAGAAATTTTTGTAGCTCTGGTTTCAAGAATCCAAGAAAAGGTTTTGCCCCATCTGTTTAGAAGCAACAAAGGCATGGGTTCTTCCATCGCAAAAATGGCGACGAAAAAAAAAACCTCTTGGTTCGTAATTTTCAGCCCACAAGATTTTGGTTGTCAACATTTTTACAGGAGTCTTGTTTGGGCTATGGATGGCAAAATCACAAATCTTGCTGTCCATAATTTTTTCCCCAAAAAACTTAACCAAAATGAAATTGAGGCCCTTAGCCGAGGTTTAAAGTTCCTCCCTGTTCCTCTTCCCATGGCCAAAGAGGTTCTAAAACAGGAGTTTTCAAACTTTTGTAGATGTCTTCGTCTCGAATAGTTCTTTGGACCGAGAGGTGGCCCTCCAAAACCACTTAAGCCCATTGATCCTTTTTGTGTTTCCAACCCAAGTTTTAATCCCTCATAGTTTTACAAGCCTTTGGAAGAAGTTATTGGTATGGGTGAAAGATTCCTCAATAAAAAATTATCTGCTGCCAATCCCACCCGCCAATGTGCCTTTCCACCCCATATCTAGTCTGCCATTTGTTCCCTTACCAATGATAAATCCATTGTCATTAGACCCGTGGATAAAAACTTGAGTGTTTATGTTTTTGTCCATAGATTAGTATATTTTAGAAGGTTTTTCCTAGCTTGGATAAAAACTTGGAAGTAAATATTATGGACAACAAGATTTGTGATTTTTTCATTAAAGTTTGGCATGGCCCTAAGGAGGATCTTAATAGTTTTATTTCTGCCTATGGTTCCTTCTATAATAGTATTAAAATTAATTCCTTTGTTTCTGATTGTGAAGTAACACTTTTGGATACTGTGTTTTTTAAGGGGTCTGATTTTGCTCAGACTAGAATTCTTTGCACCAAATTATTTCAGAAGTCGATGAATGCCTATCAATACATCCCTACTTCCTCCCATCATCCAATTCATCAGAAAAAGACCTTTATCATGAGTGAACTCAACAAATTTATGGTTAGAGAAAGCTCCAAGGATGGATTTATTTCTGTTAAAAATATATTTTTTAATAGACTCAGAGCTAGGGGATATCAAATTAATTTTCTCTTGCCTTTATTTGAGAAAGTTAAATTTGATGGCAGGCCTTCACTTTTGGCTAGATATTTAGAGTGAGCAAAACACATACATGGATCCAAAATAAAAATAATTCCTCTTATTTTGAAGCTGGACAACTGCAATTTTGTTAGAGATCTTCGAATCGACACAAATATTATTTCTCTAATATTTGAAAAATGGAGAAAATATAGAGAGCTCAAGCATATTGCTCGAGGCATCATTTGTTAGAGGAACCAAAAACCTCTTCGATCTTATCTTTGTAAAAATAAAATTGTTTAAGGGACTCTTTCCCACCTTGTATTTTCATATTTTTAATGCGTTTCTTCTTTTTTTTGGGTGGGTGTTATTTTTGGGTGTTGAGCTTTGGACTTCTCTTATTTTCACCGTCTTGATCTATAAACCTGCGGTTTGTAATAATACGGGTGTTTTTATCCCACATGCTTTACTCTTTAGCTCCCCCCCTAGAGTAAGGTCTTTATAAAGAGAGGTTGTACCTCTTTGAAGCTTACTTCGTTGATGAGACTTGTAGGTCGAAACACATTCGAAGATTTGTAGATGTATCACTTTTTTTTTTTGGAATAAAAATTCAATCAAATATTTTTATTCCTTTTCTAACTTGTCACTTTCTTTAAGTTTATAATATCTCACTTTTTCCTTCTGTTTTCTAATACGTTTTTGCTATCGGTATTATGCTCTTTACTTGCACGTAATGTGATTTGGTGAAACAGAAAGCTTGCAACACTATGAGTATGCTCTTTACCTGCACATTTATGATCTGGTGAATTAGAAACTAGTTTACATTTTTAGAGTACTGCTTTGCCATGTTTCTTTTTTCATTAATGAGTTTACCTATTAATGGTGCACACTGATCTACCAATTATTGACCATTTAGATTTTGAATCCTCTCCTATAGTTCATGATAGTCCTCCTAGTTCTCATGTTCGTCTTCCTTGCAAGCATCTATGACAAGAGGGTTCACGACAAAAAATTTGGGAGCTTGAAGAACGAGTCTTCGACATAGATAAAATGGAAGAGTTTTGTAGAGGTCTAATAGAAATAATTTTTTTGCTCAAAATGGAAGAGTTCCTTCTACACATGATAGAAGGACCTTCATAGATGGAATTGGTGCAATGCACAATGTTCCTCCATGACCAGAGTCTTTGGAGAAGTTGTTGAAAACAAGGTTCGAATAATTCAAAATTTTGAGCAAAAAGCTAGAAAAATGCCATTACAGGTCAACCTGACTTGAAGAGAATTTGGGCAAAGGCATTGTTTCCCATAGCCTACGAATGGAAAAACCACGTCTTCAACTTCCAGAAGATGATATTAATAAACAATTTTTTGGTGAGTTAGAGGCACTCACATAAAATTTTTATTTGGAAATGGTTAAAATGTACATCTATAATTTTAAAAAGTACACAACTAAATTAGCTACTTAGGCTAATGATTATATTCCCAACATTTTATTACCTACAATTAAGGAATTTTTTACAAATTCCATAAATAAACATAAGACAATTTCTCAAGAAATTGCTTTGGAATGGGAATCCTAGATTAAAGAGCTTTTTGAGGGAAATCTTCAAGCCTAGAGAGTTGAAATGCAAATCCAAAAAGATATACAAGAGAAAGCCAAAGCTTCTTGAGAGAATACTGCTTCAAAAGTCCCATAAGTTAATATGTTAGAAGCTACAGAAAGCGTAGTCAACTTGGTCAAAAGAGAAATCAAGCAACAAATTGATCGTTTGGAAAAACTAATCACAAGTGCACAAAATAACTTTCTTGCTCAACACAACAAGAATAGAAGTCACAATAGAGGGCCAAACCAAAGAGCCTCTACTACACAAAAAGGGAAATCACAACAACATCCACAACATAGAAATAAACAACAACAATGGGAACCACAACAATGGAATAAAAAACCAAAAAATAAAACAACAACAAAGGTAGCAACAATAACAGGGGCATAATTTAAAATTTTAGGGACCTTCTCCAAGAAGATGAAAGAAGGGGAGATACTTCCATAACCACACTTCCTCAGTGCAACAACAATTGCAACAGGACAATGGAAGAAATTTATGCAGCTTTGGTTTCGAGAATCCAAGAAAGGGTTTTGCCCCATCTGTTTAGAAGAAGCAAGGGTAGGGGTTATTCCATCACCAAAATGGTGGTGAAAACAAAAAATAACCCCTTGGTCTGCAATTTTTAACCCACAGGATTTTGATCATTGGTATTTTTATAGGAGTGTTGTTTGGGCTATGGATGGAAAAATTACAAATCTTGCTGTCCATAAGTTTTCCTCCAAAAACCTTACCTAGAATGAAATTGAGGCCCTTAGCTTGGGTTTAAAGTTCCTTCTTGTTCCTCCTCCCATGGCCAAAAAGGTTCTAAAACAGAATTTTTCAACTTCTTGTAGACGTCTTCATCTTGAATGGTTCTTTGGGTCGAGAGGTGGCTCTCCAAAACCATTGAAGCCCATTGATACTTTCCGTATTTCCAACCCAATTTTTAATCCCTCACAGTTTTACGGACCTTTGGAAGAAGTTATTGGCATGGTGAAATATTCCTCAATAAAAATTATCTGCTACCAATCCCACCTACCAATGTGCCTTTCCACCCCATATATGATCTGCCATTTCTTCCCTTGCCAAAGATAAATCCATTGTCATTAGACCTGTAGAAAAAAACCTGGGTGTTTGTGTTTTGTCCATGGATTGGTACATTTTAGAAGGTTTTTCCCAGATTTCAGATCAAAATGTGAACAGAGTCCCCTGGCAGGATATTTTTATTAGCTCCAAGACTTGTTTGCTTGGGATTTTAGGAGGAATCTACTTTTAAGAAACCATAGGAAATTTATGCTCCAGGTAACACCATCCTCTTACAGAGTGTGTGTCTTTTACCTACTCCCCAAAATCCACAAGCCCAAGATTTTTGGTCGACCCATCTGTTCCTACTGTGGTTTCATGCTCGAACCTACATCCAAATGGCTTCATCATCTACTCTTGCCAATTTTTTTGAAGCAAAAAAATCATCTCTTGGATTCCATATCTCTAATTAAATATCTATGACCATACTTTTCCTCAGGATATCATTCTTTCTCTTTTGATGTTGAGAGCCTCTATTCAGCATCCCCACCTCTCAAGGATTGGTAGCCCTCCATTTTTTGAGGAATAAATTTGATCCGACCAAGATAAACTTTGTGGTAAGGCTTGCAGAGATAGTGTTAATGTTGGACATTTAGCAAATAAGTGTCATGATGTCAAGAAAAGAAGTCATATAAAGTCAAGGAAATTTTCAAGAAAAAAAGTGTCAGGTTTTACCAAAAAAAACCGCAGGACAAGAAGGAAAAAAAAGAGAAAGGGGGGGAGAAAGGGCAATATTACACTACTTGAAATTCAAAGGGAAAACATACAACATATAAGAGGAACAACCATGGGAAGTATTTTTTTTTGTGGAAAACATCCCAGAAGGGATGCCACTTTCGGGTAAGACCCAAGGAGGCAGGGGTATCTCTTCCACAAAAATCACCTAGGGCTCGCACCTGGCCTACCACCTTTGACATACTCAAGGAGCAAACCTGAAACAACAAAAAACAAGAACACACAAACACAAACACACAAAAATATTAAAAAAAAAAAATAAAAAAACATGCTCCTTGAGTGTGTCAAAAAGATAAAGCACAACCAAACACACACACAATAAGATAAAAAAACACAACACGAACCACACAAAAAAAACACAAGAACAACATAACAAAAAACAACAAAACGCTACAAAGACACAACCAACAAAAACATGAAAAACAAAAACAACCAAAACCTAAAAAATAATAAAAAAATAAAAAAAAAAACAACCAACAACAGACAACAAAGAAAAATAAAAACATAGAAAACACTCACACACCAAAACACAAAAACACCAATTAACACAAACATACAGAAACACAAGCACAAGAACAACAAAAACACAAAACAACAAAAAAAAAACACAAAAAAAAAAAAAAAAAAAAAAAAAAACACACACATAAATAGAAAAGAAAAAAGAAAAAATAGAACACAACAATGACCTTTCTAGACCAAAAGACTATTAAGGCAAGAATCAACAGAGGAAACAAAAGAAATATTAGTTTGAGCTAGGGAACTAAAATACCCTGACCGAACCAAAGAGAAGCAAAAATAAAGCAAGAAGAAACTAGGTACCTCCAGAACTAGAGCCATCCAAAGAAATGATAGAAAGAAGAGCTTCCCTTATTTGTGAAGCCCACCATCTAGGAGGGTGGTCGTAGCAAGTAAGATCACCTTTGTCCAAAGCCCAATTAGCTAAAGCATCAACACTCTTGTTCTGATCTCTTGACCACATGATTGTAATCAACTTTCAAAAATCCCATCTGGATTAACTGAATCTTCTCAATAATTCTTTTTATTCTCCAATCAACCTTATGATTCTTAGGAGTCTTCAAAATATTAATCATGAGTTGAGAGTCAGACTCAACTAGTACCTTTTCCCATCCAACCTTAGTAGCCTCTTGAAGGCCTCTAAGGATACCATACCCCTCAACAAGGTTATTGGATAGAATACCCAAATTCTTAGCAAAAGTAAAAACCAGGGAGCCATCTGAAAGTCTACCAATTCCTCCCGCACTAGCTTTTCTAGGGTTCCCTCTAGAGGCTCCATCAGTATTGACTTTTCCAAAATCCTTAGGAGGAGGTTGCCAATTCCTTGTTCTATCCATATTGCAATTACTCACATTCCCTTTAAGTTGGTTGCTCTTAGAAGAGTTAATCTTCAATATTTGCATCACTTGATCCCATATTTGGTGGGAGTTTTGGGGGTGATTAAGGAGTTGATGGACTGATTCAACTAAGTTGGCAATGGTCTTTTTCTAGATATAGTGAATATCCTTCCTTTCTTGATTAAAAATTTGGTTGTTCCTTTCATTCCAGATATTCCAAAGAAGAATGGTAGAACCCATCCAAACTAACTGCCTAATAAAATGATCAACACCCTCTTGATTAGGCCAATCCCTCCAAAGTTGTTCAAAAGTAAAAAAATTGGACCATTGTAAGCCAAGTAAAGTGGCCATTCTCCTCCAAAGCTCAGAGGCTAAAGTACACTCAATAAAAATATGGCTGAGAGTTTCCACATTCTCTCCACACATTTCACATCTAAAAGGGCCATGAAAACCATGCTTCATAAGATGCTCCCTAGTAAGCACCCTGCGATGCAATAAAAGCCAAGTAAAGAACCTCACCTTAGGCCAGAGCTTTTGAGCCCACAACTGAGAAAATATGTCAGATGATTGGTTGGGATTATTATGGCATAAGGTCAAATAACCTTGAGCAACTGAATACTCACCCTTAGTAGTGTTGTTCCATCCAAAACAATCTTTATCATGGGACCAAGAGAGAGATCTCATATGAAGGATGCACTGGATATCTTGTCTTTACCTTTCTAGGATTTGAATAGGCCAGTCCTCAATAGGGATCCAATATCTACCAACCTCTGAATTACCAGTATGGTACCGATAGTAATTAGCCACCTTTATCCAGTTAGCTCGGTGAAGCTCCTCCATCCAAGGCCTCCAATCGAGAAACTGAGTTATCAAAGGCTTGTGACCATCCCAAGAATCTATCCAAAAATTTACCTATTGACCATTATGAATGATCCAAAATAATTTTTTCTTTATCAAATCCTCACCTCTTAAGAACTGCTAAAATGGGAGAACCTTTGGAAGGCAATTGATAGTGAACAAGGTCTTCAGGACTTTTGTTCTCAGCATATTTAGCATGAAGATTCTTGGCCTAAAGAGCATTGGGGTTATGCAAAATCCTCCAATATAATTTAGTAGCTAAAGCTTTGTTGTTATTAATAGCAGATCAGAATCCTAACCCCCTTCATTCTTAGGAAGACATAAAGTGTCCCATTTCACCAAGGCCCATTTTCTTTTCTCCTTAGTACCACTCTAGAGGAACCGATGACTGATTTGATCCAGTTCTTGAAGAACAACCTTTGGGATATTCAACATGGTAGAAACATAAATAGGAATAGCCTGAAGGACTGATTTTACCAAGGTGATTCTACCCCTGAAGAAAGCCACCTATTGGTCCACTTTCCAATTTTCTTCTTGACTTTGTCCAACAACCAATTCCAATATTTTTTTCTGTCTTCGAATATTGATGGGAATACCTAAATAAGTGATTGGAAGGGAGGTCTTCTTATATCTTAATTTATCCAAGACCATGGATTCCTGTCTGGAAGAGCAGTGAAAGAAAATGACTTTAGATTTGTCTTCATTGATCAATTGCTCGGTAGCCTTAGAAAAATAGCTAATGATTTGCTTAATAGTAGAAGCTTCCTTAATTGTAGCTTTACCTAAAAGAGTAGAGTCATCAAAAAATTGAAGATGAGAGATAGGTCTAGCTCCATGAGCAATGGTAACTCCCTCAAGGGTTTTGTCTTCTCTCTTTTTGGTTATAGCCCTACCTAAGCATTCAACAATAATGATGAATAAATAAGGGGATAGGGGGTCACCTTGCCTAATACCTCTGGAAGCTGGGAACAACTGAGAAGGCCTACCATTGATAAGAACTAAGTAGGAAACTAAAGAGATACATCCCATAATCCAATCCATCCAATCTTGAGAGAAACCAAATTGCCTCAAAACTTTGATAAGGAAGTGCCAATCCACTCTATCATAAGCTTTGGATAAGTCTAACCGAATGAACATGGAAGGAGATTTTTGCATATCCATGGAATGGATGGCTTCCTGAGCAAGAACTATCTCATCAACTATTTGATGCCCTTCCACATAACCCCCTTGTTCAGGGGAAATAATCTTATGCAAAAGAGGCTTCAACCTTTCTGCCATGATCTTAGTAATGATTTTGAGAAGAACATTACATAAAGCAATAGGTCTAAAAGTTGAGATATGTTCAGCCTCTTGAGCTTTTGGAACAAGAGTAATATAAGTTTTATTGATAACCTTCAAAATTTCTTTGGCTTTCCTGGCTTCTTCCACCACCTCTAATAAATCAACATGAAGGATATCCCAAAACTCTTGGTAGAACTCAATGGGAAAACCATCAGGACCTAGGGTTTTCCCTTTTTGCATTTTAAAAACTACCTGTTGAAGCTCATTGATAGTAACAGGAGCAAGTCAAAATAGAGTTCTCCTTAGAAGTGATAAGAGAAGGGATTGCTTGAAGAACATTTTGTTGAGAAGTCGAGTCAAGAGGAGTAGCAAAAATATTGGAAAAGTAATTGACAACAATAGAGTTCATGCCATCCCAAGTGTAGACAACATCTCCAGAATCTGATTTCAGGGAAGAAATAAAGTTGTGAGATCTTCGAGCTAGAAGAGATTTGTGGAAGAAATTTGTGTTTCGATCACCTTCTTTGAGCCATTGAATTCTAGATTTTTGCTTCCATAAGAGTTCTCTTTTTTCCCATTCCTCTAACTGAGCTGTGAGTTTAATTTCATCTGCACTTGTACTCTCTGTGAGGCCATCTAAATGGATTTTCTTATTCAAATTTTCAAGCTGAGCAATAACTTCATGTTTTTTTTATGAACATCCCCAAACTCCTTCCAGTTCCAAGTCTTGATTTTGGATTTAATGTATTGCAATATTTTGGAAAAATAGAACATCTTAGTCCCATACCTAGGTTTACCTTCCTTCCACCATTGTTGCACTCGAGGTTTAAAGGAACTGTCTCTAAGCCACATTAACTAAAATCAAAAAGGAGAGAAACTCACATTGGTTTTCCACATTTCCACCATGACAGGCCAGTGATCCGAACCAACATTGTTAAGAGTCTTCACTTTAGGAATGTGACCATGGATTAAGAAATTGTCAGAGAGCAAGAACCTATCCAATCTCTCCATTATACAAGCTAAGCCTTGCCTTCTGTTAGACCAAGTCATAAGGCCATTATCTGGTTGGATGTCCACAAGATGGAGGTTTGTAATATATTCGCTCATGAGGTCAGTGCTCCTATCCAAATTTCTATTTCCCCCATTTTCTCATCTAGAGAGAGGATGGTATTGAAATCTCCTCCGATCAAGATCCAAGCTTCAGGAAAATGAGAGATAATATAAGTAATATTCTTCCACTGTCTTCTTTTTTCCTCCAAATTAGTCGGAGCATAAACAGTAATGCAGAGCATAATTTGGTTGGAATGTCTGCTTTGAATAGCTATAGCCAAAAGACCCCAACTGCCAACCATATGGTGAATAACTACCTCTTTTGGGTCCCAAAGGCAAGCAATGCCACCAGAAGTCCCCTAGGAACTGAGGGAAACCACTTTTCCAGCTAGCCAAATTTTACTAGCAATTGATTCCATATCCTCTATTGACATCTTCATTTCTTGAAGGAAAACAAGATGTGGATGATTTATCTGAATCATTCTTCTAATTTCATTTTGTTTTGAAAGACTCCCTTTGAGTCCTCTAATATTCCAAGTGATGATCTTCATTAATACCAGGGCTAAAAAAGTTGGGAAGGGCATTAATCTTACCTTCCTCTACAAGCTTTTCACCTTCTTTTACCATATGATATTGATTAGTCTTGCGACCTGCCTTTTGATTAGAATCCATCTTCAATTTTTTTCCCTATTTCTTGACTTACTCCAATTGAATCTGAGATGGCTTCTAGCCTTGAAGAATGCTTGTACACAGTCAAAATGTTACCAGAAGGTTCAACAGAGTCTATATTGGGACCTGTATTATTTGAAGTTTTAACATTTAAAAGATTGTTTTTCTTGTGAATATTTTCTCCTTTTTTTTGTTGAAAACCTTTGATTTGTTGGTTTGTCTCTGAGTTCTTCCCTTTATCTTTAAATTGTGTTTCTAAGATTTTTGTTTCCATTATTTCCTCTTCCTCACTTGGGACCTCATTTGTGGAAAGAATTTCAAACATATTAGCAGATAACTTTGATTGATCCTTCATAACTAGTTTTTTCTGAGTGTTCTTCTTCTTAGGCATTTGGAAACCTACTGAATTTATATCTTCTTTCTTTTGATCTAGAATTTTATTTGGGCAAACACTAGCCAAATGACCATATTCATGGCAAATTCTACAATGAAAAGGAATGTTCTCATAGTCCACTACTTGCTCCCAAGTGTCCTCCCCAAATTGTAAAGTGATCTTTTTAGGTAGGGGTTTGTCAAAATCCATTAAAACACAAATCCGAGCATAAATAATATGTTCAAATTTTTTAGTACAATCAACAATCATCATAAATGTTCCTAAAGAGTTTCCAATTGAAGAAAAAATAATCGGATTCCAGAATTCAATTGGGAGGCCAAAGAGTCTAACCCACACGGGACCTGTAGAAGGCATCTCTTCTTCGACTTTAAATTTAGTATGCCAGGGCTTCATGAAAAGCCCTACCCTTCCAAAGAACCAGGGACCCCCTTGAAAAGTTTTCTCTCTATCTTCATTATTAGCAAATAAAACAAGAAAATAACCATTTGGATAAATAGAGATTTGTAACTCACCTTTAGTTTTCCAGCTTTTTGCAGCCCAGACTTTGAAAGCAGATAGGCTCGAATGAAAACCCATGAAATGACAAATTAGTCCTCTTTTTCTAGATCTTCAATGCCAGTTTGAATGTTGCCCATATCAAGCTTAACAATAGGAGTTCCATCAACTACTTTAAGACATCCTGACTCCATTTTCCTAGGATCAATATTAGGCATTCTTAGAGGTTTACGGGAAGCCCTAAGATTAATATTAGCATTAGGCTGAGGTTGTCCACCATGGAGGGCATCCCTAAAATTCATTTTTGGGGTTGATTCTTCGAAATTCTTACCCTTGATAGGGGTTTCCACAGTAGATTTATTTTGTGGGTGCACCTTAGCACCAGATTCACTTGAGATCTGAGCCATTTTTTGATCAGCTGCTTGAAACTTGTTTCGTGATCTCTTTAATCCATGCCCTAGACGCCGTGGAAAGGTATGATTTTCACTTTTCTTTTGTGCAACAAATTGGAAGTCGTTGTCACTCAAGTTCACAACATGAAGATCTATTGAAAGATAGATTTCTAACCCATCTTGGATCCCCTGCAACATTTCCTACTAAAATATTGAGCAGAAACCACAAAAATATTGGCCGTTAGGCCCCGAAAACCAACCTCTACTTGCACTTAACCCAGATGAAACCCTCGCACAGTCGCTTGCCAAAAATCTCGTTCACACATAGGGATGCGCTAGGATCTGTGTTGCTCCAAATGATCTAAAAATTGGTGGAGATGTTCTAGGGTTTGTCAGGCATCTACCCTCAAAATTTCAGCTCAATCCGAGTCCGGATGAGTGAAATATGGCCGAAACAAGTTCGGTAGTTTGGGCAGTCCTACGAAAAACGTCCCTCACAATTTTTCGGGCTGGGAAGTAATTTTGCTCTGGTTTATGTTTGTTCATTTCTCTATCATCTAGAGAAACAAGTATTTAATAATGTTGTGGAAAATATTTTATTTTATAAAAGATACACTGATGATGCCATTGGAGTTTGGCATGGCCGTAAGAAGAATATTAATGGTTTTCTTGCTGCTTATGGTTCCTTCTATGATAGTCTTAAAATTACTTCCTTTGTTTTTGATTGTGAAGTAACACTTTTAGATACTGTATTTTTTAAGAGGCCTGATTTTTCTCAGACTGGAATTCTTTGCACCAAATTATTTCAGAAGCAGATGAATACCTATTAATACATCTCTACTTCCTCCTATCATCTAGTTCACATGAAAAAGGCCTTTATCATGAGTGAACTCAACATATTTTTGGTTAGAGAAAGCTCTAGGGATGGATTTATTTTTGTTAATTTTTTTTTTACAGACTCAAATCTAGGGGATATCAAATTAATTTTCTCATACCTTTTTTTGAGAAAGTTAAATTTGATGGTAGGCCTTCACTTTTGGCTAGAGTTTTAGAGTGAGCAACACGCAGACATGGATCCAAAATAAAAACAATTCCTCTTATTTTGAAGTTGGACAACTGCAATTTTATCAAAGATCTTTGAATCGACACAGATATTATTTCTCCAATGTTTGAAAAATGGAGAAAATATAGAGAGCTCAAGCACATTGCTCGAGGTATCATTTGTTTGAGGAACTAAAAACCTCTTCGATCTTATCTTTATAAAAAATAAATTGTTTGAGGGACTCTTTCCACCTTGTATTTTTGCATTTTTTAATGCGTTTCTTCTTTTTTGGGTGGGTGTTTTTTTTGGGGGTTGAGCTTGGGACTTCTCTTCTTTTCACCGTCTTGGTCTATAAACCTATGGTTTGTAATAATGCTTGGGTATTTTTATCCCACATGCATTACTATTTAGCTCCCCCCTAGAGTTAGGTCATTATAAAAAGAGGTTGTACCTCTTTGAAGCTCACTCCGTTGATGAGACCTGTAGGTCGAAACACGTTCAAAGTTTTGTAGATGTATCACTTATTTTTTTTGGAATAAAAATTCAATCAAATATTTTTTGTTCCTTTCCTAACTCATCTCTTTATTTAAGTTTATAATCCCTCATTTTTCTTCCTTCTATTTTCTAATACATTTTTGTTGTCGGTATTATGCTCTTCACTTGCACGTAATGTGATCTAGTGAACCATAAATCTTGCAACACTAGGAGTATGCTCTTCACTTGCACATTTATGATCTGGTGAATCAGAAACTAGTTTACATTTTTAGAGTACTACTTTGCCATGTTTCTTTTTTCATTAATGAGTTTACCCATTAATGGTGCACACTGCTCTACCAGTTATTGACCTTTCAAATTTTGAATCCTCTCCCATAGTTCCTGATAGTCCCCCTAGTTCCCCTGTTCGTCTTCCTCGCAAGCATCTACGATAAGAGGGTTCACGACAACAAATTTGGGAGCTTGAAGAATGGGTCTTTGACACAAAAGGTCTAATAGAAATAAATTTTTTGCTCAGAACGGAAGAGTTCCTTCTACACAGGATAGAAGGATCTTCATAGATGGAATCGGTGCAATGTGCATTGTTCCTCCACGACTAGAGTCTTTGGACAAGTTGTTGGAAACAAGGTTCAAAGAATTCAAAATTTTGAGCAGAAAGGTAGAAAAATGCCATTCCAGGCTAGCCCGACTTGAAGAGAATTTGGGCAAAGGCATTATTCCCCATAGCCTACGAATGGAAAAACCATGTCTTCAACTTCTAGATGAAGATATTAATAAATAATTTTTTGATGAGTCGGAGGCACTCACAAAAAAATTTTGCTTGGAAATGGCTAAATTGTACATCTGTAATTTCAAAAAATACACAGATAAATTAGCTACTCAGGCCAATGATTATATTCCCAACATTTTATTACTTGTAATTAAGGAAATTCTTGCAGATTCGTAAATAAATATAAGATAATTTCTCAAGAAAATTGCTTTGGAATGGGAATCCCAGATTAAAGTCCTAGAAGTTAATATGTCAGAAGCTACAGAAAGCGTAGCCGACTTGGTTAAAAGAGAAATCAAGCAACAAATTGATCGTCTGGAAAAACTAATCACAGGTGCACAAAAGAAATTTCCTGCACAACACAACAAGAATAGAAGTCACAATAGAGGGCCAAACCAGAGAGCCTCTACTACATAGAAAAGGCAATCACAACAACATCCACAACATAGAAACAAACAACAACGGCAACCACAACAAAGGAATAAACAACCAAAACAACAACAACAAAGGCAACAACAACAACAAGGGCATAATTTAAACTTTCAAGGCCCTTCTCCAAGAAGATGAAAGAAGGGGAGAAACTTCCAGAACCACACTTCCTATGTGCAGCAACAATTGCAACAGGACAATGGAAGAAATTTCTACAACTCTGGTTTCGAGAATCCAAGAAAGGGTTTTGCCCCATTTGTTCAGAAGCAGCAAGGGTAGGGGTTCTTCCATCACCAAAATGGTGGTGGAAACAAAAAATAACCCCTTGGTCCACAATTTTCAGCCCACAAGATTTTGGTCATCGGTATTTTTATAGGAGTCCTGTTTGGGCTATGGATGGCAAAATCACAAATCTTGTTGTCCATAATTTTTCCTCCAGAAAACTTACCCAGAATGAAATTGAGGCCCTCAACCTGGGTTTAAAGTTCCTCCCTGTTCCTCCTCCCATGGCCAAAGAGGTTCTAAAACAGGATTTTTCAGCCTTTTGTAGACGTCTTCATCTTGAATGGTTCTTTGGACCGAGAGGTGGCCCTCCAAAACCGCTTAAGCCCATTGATCCTTTTCGTGTTTCCAACCCAAGTTTTAATCCCTCACAGTTTTATAGGCCTTTGGAAGAAATTATTGGCATGGGTGAAATATTCCTCAATAACAAATTATCTGTTGCCAATCCCACCCACCAACGTGCCTTTCCACCCCATATCTGGTCTACCATTTGTTCCCTTGCCAATGACAAATCCATTGTCATTAGGCCCGTAGATAAAAACTTGGGTGTTTGTGTTTTGTCCATGGACTGGTACATTTTAGAAGGCTTTTCCCAGCTTTCAGATCAAAATGTTTACTCTGAAGTGAACAGAGTCCCCTGGCAGGATATTTTTTATCAGCTCCAAGACTTGCTTGATTGGGCTTTTAGGAGGAATCTACTTTCAAAAAACCACAGGAAATTTATGCTCCAGGTAACACCATCCTCTTCCAGAGTGTGTGTCTTTTACCTGCTCCCCAAAATCCACAAGCCCAGGCTTTTCGGTCGACCCATCTGTTCCTACTGTGGTTTCATGCTCGAACCTGCCTCCAAATGGCTTCATCATCTGCTCTTGCCAATTTTGTTGAAGCAAAAAAATCATCTCTTGGATTCCATATCTCTAATTAAATATCTGCATGGTCGTACTTTTCCTCAAGACATCATTCTTTTCTCTTTTGATGTTGAGAGCCTCTATCCCAACATCCCCACCTCTCAAGGATTGGCAGCCCTCCATCATTTTTTGAGGAACGAATTTGATCCGACCAAGACAAACTTTGTGGTAAGGCTTGCAGAGATAGTGTTAACACAACACTACTTGGAATTCAAAGGGAAAACATACAGGCAGATAAGAGGAACAACCATGGGAAGTAATTTTGTTGTGGTTTATGCTTGTTTATTTCTTTGTCATCTAGAGGAACAGGTATTTAATAATGTTGTTGTGGAAAATATTTTATTTTATAAAAGATACATTGATGATGCCATTGGAGTTTGGCATGGCCCTAAGGAGGATCTTAATGGTTTTCTTGCTGCCTATGGTTCCTTCTATGACAGTATTAAAATTACTTCATTTATTTCTGATTCTGAAGTAACACTTCTGGATACTATGTTTTTTAAGGGGCCTGATTTTGCTCAGACTAGAATTCTTTGCACCAAATTATTTCAGAAGCCGATGAATGCCTACCAATACATCCTTGCTTCCTCCCATCATCCAGTTCATCAAAAAAGGCCTTTATCATGAGTGAACTCAACAGATTTCTGGTTAGAGAAAGCTCCAGGGATGGATTTATTTCTGTTAAAAATAATTTTTTTAACAGACTCAGAGCTAGGGGATATCAAATTAATTTTCTCTTGCCTTTGTTTGAGAAAGTTAAATTTGATGGTAGGCCTTCACTTTTGGCTAGAGTTTTGGAGCGAGCAACACGCAGACATGGAACCAAAATAAAAACAATTCCTCTTATTTTGAAGCTGGACAACTGCAATTTTGTCAGAGATCTTCGAATCGACACAGATATTATTTCTCCAATGTTTGAAAAATAGAGAAAATATAGAGAGCTCAAGCACATTGCTCGAGGCATCATTTGTTGGAGGAACCAAAAACCTCTTCGATCTTATCTTTGTAAAAATAAAATTGTTTGAGGGACTCTTTCCCACCTTGTATTTTCGCATTTTTTAATGTGTTTCTTCTCTTTTCTGGGTGGGTGTTTTTTTGGGGGTTGAGCTTGGGACTTCTCTTCTTTTCACCGTCTTGGTCTATAAACCTATGGTTTGTAATAATGCTTGGGTGTTTTTATCCCACATGCATTACTCTTTAGCTCCCCCTAGAGTTAGGTCTTTATAAAGAGAGGTTGTACCTCTTCGAAGCTCACTCCGCTGATGAGACCTGTAGGTCGAAACGCGTTCAGAGTTTTGTAGATGTATCACTTCTTTTTTATGGAATAAAAATTCAATCAAATGTTTTTTGTTCCTTTCCTAACTCGTCTCTTTCTTTAAGTTTATAATCCCTCATTTTTTCCTTCTATTTTCTAATACATTTTTGTTGTCGGTATTATGCTCTTCACTTGCACGTAATGTGATCTGATGAACCAGAAAGCTTGCAGCACTAGGAGTATGCTCTTCACTTGCACATCTGTGATCTGGTGAATCAGAAACTAGTTTACATTTTTAGAGTACTGCTTCGCCATGTTTCTTTTTTCATTAATGAGTTTACCCATTAATGGCACATGCTGCTCTACCAGTTATTGACCTTTCAGATTTTGAATCCTCTCCCATAGTTCCTGATAGTCCCCCTAGTTCCCCTGTTCATCTTCCTCGCAAGCGTCTATGGCAAGAGGGTTCACGACAACAAATTTGGGAGCTTGAAGAACGGGTCTTTGGCATAGATAAAATGGAAGAGTTTTGTAGAGGTCTAATAGAAACAAAAGTTTTTGCTCAAAATGGAAGAGTTCCTTCTACACAGGATAGAAGGACCTTCATAGATGGAATCGGTGCAATGCATGGTGTTCCTCCATGACCAGAGTCTTTGGACAAGTTGTTGGAAATAAGGTTCGAAGAATTCAAGATTTTGAGTAGAAAGGCAGAAAAATGCCATTCCAAGCTAGCCCGAATTGAAGAGAATTTGGGCAAAGGCATTGTTCCCCATAGCCTACGAATGGAAAAACCACGTCTTCAACTTCTAGATGAAGATATTAATAAACAATTTTTTGATGAGTTGGAGGCACTCACAGAAAATTTTTTCTTGGAAATGGCTAAATTGTACATCTATAATTTCAAAAAATACATAGATAAATTAGCTACTCAGGCCAATGATTATATTCCCAATATTTTATTGCCTGTAATTAAGGAAATTCTTGTAGATTTCGTAAATAAACATAAGATAATTTCTCAAGAAATTGCTTTGGAATGGGAATCCCAGATTAAAGAGATTTTTGAGGGAAAGCTTCAAGCTTGGAGAGTTGAAATGCAAATCCAAAAATATATACAAGAGAAAGCCAAAGCTGCTCGAGAGAATGCTACTTCAAAAGTCCCAGAAGTTAATATGTCAGAAGCTACAGAAAGTGTAGCCAACTTGGTTAAAAGAGAAATCAAGCAACAAATTGATCATCTAGAAAAACTAATCACAAGTGCACAAAATAACTTTCTTGCACAACACAACAAGAATAGAAGTCACAATAGAGGGCCAAACCAGAGAGCCTCTACTACATAGAAAAGACAATCACAACAACATCCACAACATAGAAATAAACAACAATGATAGCCACAACAAAGGAATAAACAACCAAAACAACAACAACAAAGGCAACAACAACAATAGGGGCATAATTTAAACTTTTGAGGCCCTTCTCCAAGAAGATGAAATAAGGGGAGAAACTTCCAGAACCGCACTTCCTCTATGCAACAACAATTGCAATAGGACAATGGAAGAAATTTTTGCAACTCTAGTTTCGAGAATCCAAGAAAGGGTTTTGCCCCATTTGTTCAGAAGCAGCAAGGGCAAGGGTTCTTCCATCACCAAAATGGTGGTGAAAACCAAAAATAACCCCTTGGTCCATAATTTTTAGCCCATAGGATTTTGGTCGTCAGTATTTTTATAGGAGTCCTGTTTGGGCTATGGATGGCAAAATCACAAATCTTGTTGTCCATAATTTTTCCTCCAAAAAACTTACCCATAATGAAATTGAGGCCCTCAGCCTGGGTTTAAAGTTCCTCCCTGTTCCTCCTCCCATGGCCAAAGAGGTTCTAAAATAGGAGTTTTCAACTTTTTGTAGACGTCTTCATCTTGAATGGTTCTTTGGACCGAGAGGTGGCCCTCCAAAACCACTTAAGCCCATTGATCCTTTTCATGTTTCCAACCCAAGTTTTAATCCCTCATAGTTTTATAAGCCTTTGGAATAAATTATTGGCATGGGTGAAATATTCCTCAATAAAAAATTATCTGCTGCCAATCCCACCCGCCAACGTGCCTTTCCACCCCATATTTGGTCTGCCATTTGTTCCCTTGCCAATGACAAATCCATTGTCATTAGACCTATAGATAAAAACTTGGGTGTTTGTGTTTTGTCCATGGATTGGTACATTTTAGAAGGCTTTTCCTAGCTTTCAGATCAAAATGTTTACTCTAAAGTGAACAAAGTCCCTTGGTAGGATATTTTTTATCAGCTCCAAGACTTGCTTGACTGGGCTTTTAGGAGGAATCTACTTTCAGAAAACCACAGGAAATTTATGCTCCAGGTAACACCATCCTTTTCTAGAGTGTGTGTCTTTTACCTACTCCCCAAAATCCACAAGCCCAAGCTTTTCGATCAACCCATCTGTTCCTATTGTGGTTTCATGCTCGAACCTGCCTCCAAATGGCTTCATCATCTACTCTTTCCAATTTTGTTGAAGCAAAAAAATCATCTCTTGGATTCCATATCTCTAATTAAAGATCTGCATGGCCATACTTTTCCTCAGGATATCATTCTTTTCTCTTTTGATGTTGAGAGCCTCTATCCCAACATCCCCACCTCTCAAGGATTGGCAACCCTCCATCATTTTTTTGAGGAACAAATTTGATCCGACCAAGACAAAATTTGTGGTAAGGCTTGTAGAGATAGTGTGAATGAAGAATACAAGCTTACACTAAGAGGGGGGTGAACAGTATAAGATAAAATTTTACTTTTATTTCCCAAACAATATTATCCAATGTTATCAATTGCAATATATTTCCAAAGTAGTGTTAACCAATATCATCAATAGCAGCAACAAAGCAATGCACAAACCATCACACACATGAGAGACACAAATTTAACGTGGTTCATCCAATGTGGGTTACATCCATAGAGAAAATATTTCTTCTAAATTTTCTCAACAAATCTCTTGGGAACCAATTCCCTATTACAATGTTTATGGACCTCTGTCCAAAGGAGACACCAATCCCCTATGCTCAAGTTCATGGACCTCTATCCACAGGAGAAATCTATCCCCTTAACTCTGGTTCGTGGAACTCTATCCATAGGAGAACTCTATCCCCTTAACTCTGGTTCATGGAACTCTATCCACAGGAGACACCTGTCCCCACTACTCTAGATAGTGGACCTCTATCCATAGGAGACCTCTATCCCCACTGCTATGGCTAGTGGACCTCTATCCACAAGAGACCTCTATCCCCACTACTCTGGCTAGTGGACCTCTATCCACATGAGACCTCTATTCCCACTTCTATGGCTAGTGGACCTCTATCCATAGGAGACCTCTGTCCCCACTACTCTGGCTACCTCCAAAGATGGTACACACCTCTGCTTAACTTTGCTCAAAATATGCACATACTACATGCACAAATCTATCTCAAATCTATCCTAAATATGCACACATTATGCAAAAATGTGTCTCAAATCTATCCCAAATTAGCACATATTACATGCACAAATCTGTCTCAACTCTATCCTCAATCTGCACACATTACATGCACAAATCTATCTCAACTCTATCCCAAATATACACACATTACATGCACAAATCTATCTCAACTCTGTCCCAAATTTGCACACATTACATACATAAATTTGTCTCAACTCTGTCTTAAATATGCACACATTACATGCACAAATCTGTCTCAACTCTGTCCCAAATCTGCACACATTACATGCACAAATCTATCTCAACTCTATCCTAAATCTGCACACATTACATGCACAAATCTATCTCAACTTTGTCCCAAATATGCACACATTACATGCACAAATCTATCTCAACTTGTCTCAAGTCTTCTCACAAGACTTGCTCAAATCTACCTCAAACCTACTTCAAGTCTTCTCACAAGACTTGCTCAAATCTACCTCAAACCTGCTTCAAGTCTTCTCACAAGACTTGCTCAAATCTGCCAAAAATAACTCTGCTCTAATACATGCTCAAAACAACTCATAGCACATGCTCAACCAATCCCAAATATTGCACACAAATGATGTTCAAAATAATGCTTATATCTCTTTCAAAAATGCTTTCTTTAACTAGGAAGTTCAGACATATTCTACCTAGAATTTGTTTAACCTCTTGAACATATAGAGAATGATATGTACTATCAAATACCCAATATGTTCTTCACATTCACATATCTTGCATTCATCAAATCAGATCTCTACTTCTTGCAAATCCCTTTCAAATCAAATCAAACTAGTGTATAACTTTGCTTCACAAAACTAGTTTATATTCCTTGCAAATTTGCTCTCAAATATCAAACACAATAATGCACAAATTGCTTCACAAAACTGGTCTCTAACACTTGCCCATTCACATTCAATGTCACTCACATCAATGCCCAAATGCTTCACAAATTCTTTCAACAAGAATGCACAATTTGTTCTCAAACCCTAGCACAAGTGTTTCCAATTTCTTTCAACAAGGATGCACAATTTGTTTCACAAACCATAGCTCAAATAATCCAAACAATGCACATATACAATCCTTATTTCTCCACCTTAAGATTCAGAAATATTTGCTCAACCAAACACCTTAAAGAAGGAATGATATCACCATACCTCTTGACTTGCTTTGATGAAGAAGTGCCCTCAAAACCTGTCTCAAAATATTATGTCTTTCTTATGCCACTTTCAAGGGTTAGTTAGCATAGCACTTTTCAATCATCCACATGATAAACCTCTCTTAAAAAATGTGCACAAAGATATTACTTTACAACTCCCTTTAATTTCTCAAAACAAGGCTTTTTAATCCAAGAACAAAACCCTTCAAACTTTCTTTTACCATGCAGAAATACACACAATAATTAAACCACAAAACACCTTATAACTCCTACTTGTAAAAGCCACAAATAATTTTCAATGTCATCACCCAAAAACCCTAAGTGCAAAATACATATTTGATTTAACTTTCACACACCTTATTACTCCTTTATTTCTAAAATTATTTCAACCTTATAAAGCCACAACCAAAATCTGAAATATCATTATGCACATAGAATATTTAATTTCAAAACATCATCCTTATGTCTCCCTAGATCAAGCAATATGCACTCCTTACAAAGCAAAAATTAAACCTTATGTCTCCCTAGATCAAGCACTAACATACCACAAATTTTAATAAAAAATTTATGCCCTTACCACGTCTGCCATCGCCGTCACCGAGAGTCGAACACGAAACCTCACAGAGCCCATGCTCTAGTGTGAGCTAGAGTGCCAGCTAGGCTGGCCCACCCACTAGAAATGAATGTGCACAAAAATAGATTTATCCCTTTCTTCTGCCCAAACAAAAATCGTAAAACAAACTACCACGGTGATTCGAACTCAAAACCTATCCACTGCCAATGCCTTACGTAGGACCCACCTGCCACCTAGGCTAGTTGCCCTGTTGGAACAAAGTCATGCACTATCTCCCCTTTGATTCACTATCCCTACTTTGAAATACATGCACTTTGAATTTCCTTCTCCCTCTTCCCTCAACGAATGGCACTGTCTTCTCCTCACTCTCTGCCCTCAATGAATGGCTACGAATCGTGCATATATTCTCCAAAACCTTGCAAAATGATTTTATTTTCCTCCTTAAATATGCATTTGGGAGATTTATAAGGAAACGTTGGTGCTTTTGAAATAATTCAAATATTATTAAGCCCTCCACGATTTTGGCACCTCCAACCTTTTCAAACTTATATTATAATATTTCAAATATTATAATATTGTTTTTAAAACCTTTGGCCTTTGCAAAATAAATATTTCCTTTGATTTATTTTTCTTAATAAATCCTTTTGGCCCAAGTATTATAATATTAAAAATATTATAATATCGTCTCTTCTCTCTTAAACCATGGTCTTTATTTTAAACCTTGCCTTTGCATAATTATCCAACCATAGAAGAATGTTTCTGCCATACCAAGCTCTCTTTGACATCAATCCTTTGACATCAATGACAACTCAATATACTTAATATTTCCAACAATCTCCCCCTTTGTCATTGATGGCAACCCTTTCTAAAAATTTATTTTCCAACCACTGAATTCCAAATCTGCTCCCCCTGAGAAGTTGCTCCCTCTTACTGATTTCTCTCCCCCTTATTGAAACTCTCCCCCTTTGACATCAATGGCAAAGGGACTCCTTTGGGGCTAAAAAATAAGACTCTTAGCTCAACCCCCTCACCACCTCCTCTCCTTGAGGTGATCAATTTTGGGGTGGGAGTAAATCTACTCCCAACTTACAATGCTCTTCTCCTTTCTCAACCTTCTTTTTCCACACCTTTGTAGTCATACCTCTTTGAACCTTTTGAGTGTCCTTTCTCTTGCTTGTCCTTGGAGATTCTGAAAAACTGTTCTACACCACTTTGCTTTATGCCCAAGATTATTGCAATTGTAACACCTGATGTTGTAGTTCTTGGAAGGTGCAAATGACTTGAAGTTCCTCTTGGTGAAGCCATAATCATTTTTGTCATGAACCCTGCAGTGTATAGCTTTATGACCAAAGTGATTACATGAGTAGCAATAACCTTGAAAGAAATATCCATATTCAAATGAATTGAAGTTCCTCTTAGTGAATCCATAATTATTCTTTCCATGAACCCTGCAATGCATAGCTTTGTGACCAAACTGATTACATGAGTAACAATAACCTTGGAAGAAATATTCATCTTGCCTTGATCTCATTATTCTTTCTTTGCTTGTCTTGTGATGATCTATGTCCCTTGATGGTGCATTATTTTCTTCCTCTTTGATACTATCATCTCTCAACACATCAAGATAAATCCTTGGTTCTTCTTCTGGTTCTTTTATTCATTTTGAACTTGAGCTTGACCCCTCTTCTTATTTCCCTTGTCCTTCTTCAAAACCAAGTCCTATTTTGATAAATGAAGATCTTTGTGCTTTGATAATGTTATCCAAAGCTTTTGAACTTTTCCCAAACCTGTGTAGCTTATCATTAGCATCTTTCACTTCCATCCTTAGAGAAACCACTTCATGTTCTAATCTTTCACATTCTAGCTCTTTTGCCTTTAACTTTTCAACCATACCTTCTTCAATTTTCCTTGCCTCTTCAACCTTAATTTTTAAGTCTATGAGATCTTGTAGAAGATTTGCCTTTATTTTCTCATCCTCTTGTACTTGAGATTTCAATCTTAATTTCTCTCTTTTCAACTCTTCAAAAACAAGTTCCTTTTCCATATCAATTGTGACTTCCTTTTCTAAAACTTTCTCTTTTGAGGTCTTCAATAGAGGAGTATCTTATTTCTCTTACTTTCCTTTAGCTTCCCTTTTAGCCTTTTTTTTCCTACTTCCTCTTCATTTCTATTTTTATCTTCATCTATATTCTCTTTCTTTTCTTCTTTATCCTTTTTCTTTTCCTCCTCATCACCTACACTTCTTCACTACTACTATACCTAGCTTTTGAACAATGATCTACAAGGTGACCAAAGTTACCACAAATAAAACATTTGAGTATTCTTAGTTCCTTCTTATTCCCTTTTACAAAGTTAGCTTCCTTTCCATGCTTGATTCATCACTTGATTCTATTTTCACTTCTCCTCTTTGAGCACAATATCTTTGAGATAAATATCATTTTCCTTTTCCTCTTTACTCTACTATACCCATTTTGTGGACAATAAAGTGCCATGTGACCAAGTTTACCACACTCAACACATCTCATAAAATTTTCTTCTTCCCTCCTTTTAGTCTCAAGATCAAATTCTTCTTCCTTTTATTTCATAGTCATGTGTGTTCCTTCCTTCTTAGGTCTTATGGTTCTTATTTTGCCTTTCCTTGCCATGTGTGTTCTTGTAAGATCTTCCTTCAAGTTGTTAGACTTCCCTGAAAGAACCTTATCTGATACCAATTGAAGAACACAAGCTTATACTGAGAGGGGGTGAATAGTATAAACTTTTACTTTTCTTTCCCAAACAATATTATCCAATGTTATCAATTGTAATATCTTTCCAAAGAAGTATTAACCAATAACATAAATAGTAGCAACAAAGCAATGCACAAACCATCACACACATGAGAGACACAAATTTAACGTGGTTCATCCAATGTGGGTTACATCCACGGAGAAAATATTTCTTCTAAATTTTCTCAAAAAATATCTTGGGAACCAATTCCCTATTACAATGTTTATGGACCTCTGTCCAAAGGAGATACCAATCCCCTATGCTCAAGTTCATGGACCTCTATCCACAGGAGAACTCTATCCCCTTAACTCTAGTTCATGGAACTCTATCCATAGGAGAACTCTATCCCCTTAACTATGGTTCGTGGAACTCTATCCACAAGAGACACTTGTCCCCACTGCTCTGGCTAGTGGAACTCTATCCATAGGAGACCTCTATCCCCACTACTTTGGCTAGTGGACCTCTATCCACAGGAGACCTCTATCCCCATTGCTCTGGCTAATGGAACTCTATCCACATGAGACCTCTATCCCCACTACAATGGCTAGTGGACCTCTATCCCCACTACTTTGGCTACCTCCAAATCTGGTACACACCTCTGCTCCAAATATGCACACACTACATACACAAATCTATCTCAAATTTGTTCCAAATCTACACACATTACATACACAAATCTATCTGAACTCTATCCTAAATTTGGACACATTACATGCATAAATCTATCTCAACTCTATCTCAAATCTGCACACATTACATGCACAAATATGTCTCAACTCTATCCCAAATATACACACATTACATGCACAAATCTATCTCAAATCTATTCCAAATATGCACACATTACATGCACAAATCTATCTCAACTCTATCCCAAATCTGCACACATTACATGCACAAATTTATCTCAACTCTATCCCAAATTTGCACACATTACATGCACAAATCTGTCTTAATTCTATCCCAAATCTACACATATTACATGCACAAATCTATCTCAAATCTATCTCAAGTCTTCTCACAAGACTTGCTCAAATCTACCTCAAACTTGTTTCAAGTCTTCTCACAAGACTTGCTCAAATCTACCTCAAACCTACTTCAAGTCTTCTCACAAGACTTGCTCAAATATACCATAAATAACTCTGCTCTACTTTGCTCTAACACATGCTCAAAACAACTCATAGCACATGCTCAACCAATCCCAAATCTTGCACACAAATGATGTTCAAAACAATGCTTATATCTCTTTCAAAAATGCTTTCTTTAACTAGGCAGTTCAAACATATTCTACCTAGAATTCGTTTAACCTCTTGAACATATAGAGAATGATATGTACTATCAAATACCCAATATGTTCTTCACATTCACATATCTTGCATTCATCAAATCAGATCTCTACTTCTTGCAAATTCCATTTCAAATCAAATCAAACTAGTGTATAACTTTGCTTCACAAAAGTGGTTTATATTCCTTGCAAATTTTCTCTCAAAGATAAAAAAAATAATGCACAAATTGCTTCACAAAACTGGTCTCTAACACTTGCCCATTCACATTCAATGTCACTCACATCAATGCCCAAATGCTTCACAAATTATTTCAACAAGAATGCACAATTTGTTCTTAAAAACCCTAGCACAAGTGTTTCCAATTTCTTTCAACAAGGATGCACAATTTGTTTCACAAACCATAGCTCAAATAATACAAAAAATGCACATATACAATCCTTATTTCTCCACCTTAAGATTCAGAAATATTTGCTCAACCAAACACCTTAAAGAAGGAATGATATCACCATACCTCTTGACTTGCTTTGATGAAGAAGTGCCCTCAAAACCTGTCTCAAAATATTCTATCTTTCTTATGCCACTTTCAAGGGTTAGTTAGCATAGCACTTTTCAATCATCCACATGATAAACCTCTCTTCAAAAATATGCACAAAGATATTACTTTACAACTCCCTTTAATTTCTCAAAACAAGGCTTTTTAATCCAAGAACAAAACCCTTCAAACTTTATTTTACCATGCAAAAATACACACAATAATTAAACCACAAAACACCTTATAACTCCTACTTGTAAAAGCCACAAATAATTTTCAATGTCATCACCCAAAAACCCTAAGTGCAAAATACATATTTGATTTAACTTTCACACACCTTATTACTCCTTTATTTCTAAAATTATTTCAACCTTATAAAGCCACAACCAAAATCTGAAATATCATTATGCACACAAAATATTTAATTTCAAAACATCATCCTTATGTCTCCCTAGATCAAGCAATATGCACTCCTTACAAAGAAAAAATTAAACCTTATGTCTCCCTAGATCAAGCGCTAACATACCACAAATTTTAATAAAAAATTTATGCCCTTACCATGTCTGCCATCACCACCACCGAGAGTCAAACACAAAACCTCACAGAGCCCATGCTCTAGTGCGAGCTAGAGTGCCAGCTAGGCTGGCCCACCCGCTGGAAATGAATGTGTGCAAAAATATATTTATCCCTTTCTTCTACCCAAATAAAAATCATAAAATAAACTATTGCAATGATTCAAACTCGAAACCTATCCACTGCCAACGCCTTACATAGGACCCGCTTGCCACCTAGGCTAGTTGCCCTATTGGAACAAAGTCGTGCGCTATCTCCCCTTTGATTCACTATCCCTACTTTGAAACATGTGCGCTTTGAATTTCCTTCTCCCTCTTCCCTCGATGAATGGCGTTGTCTTCTCCTCACTCTCTGCCCTCAACGAATGGCTACGAATCGTGCATATATTCTCCAAAACCTTGCAAAATGATTTTATTTTCCTCCTTAAATATGCATTTGGGAGATTTATAAGGAAACATTGGTGCTTTTGAAATAATTCAAATATTATTAAGCCCTCCATGATTTTGGTGCCTCCAACCTTTTCAAACTTATATTATAATATTTCAAATATTATAATATTATTTTTAAAACCTTTGGCCTTTGCAAAATAAATATTTCCTTTGATTTATTTTTCTTAATAAATCCTTTTGGCCCAAGTATTATAATATTAAAAATATTATAATATCGTCTCTTCTCTCTTAAACCATGGTCTTTATTTTAAACCTTACCTTTGCATAATTATCCAACCATAGAAGAATGTTTCTGCCATACCAAGCTCTCTTTGACATCAACCTTTGACATCAATCCTTTGAAATCAATGACAACTCAATATACTTAATATTTCCAATAGTGAACACAAACTACTTGGAATTCAAAGGGAAAACATACATGCAGATAAGAGGAACAACCATGGGAAGTAATTTTGTTGTGGTTTATTCTTGTTCATTTCTCTATCGTCTAGAGGAACATATATTTAATAATGTTTTTGTGGAAAATCTTTTATGTTATAGAAGATACATTTATGATGCCATTGGAGTTTAGCATGGATGTAAGGAGGATCTTAATATTGTTCTTGTTGCCTAAAATTCCTTCTATGATAGTATTAAAATTACTTCCCTTGTTTATGATTGTGAAGTAACACTTCTGGATATTATGTTTTTTAACGGGCCTGATTTTTCTTAGATTGGAAATATTTGCACCAAATTAATTTAGAAGCCGATGAATGCCTATCAATACATTCTTGCTTCCTCATACTATCCAGTTCATAAAAAAAAGATCTTTATCATGAGTGAACTCAAAAAATTTCTAGTTAGATAAAACTCCAAGGATGGATTTATTTCTATTAAAATTTACAAACTCAGAGTTAGGGGATATCAAATTAATTTTCTCTTGCCTTTGTTTGAGAAAGTTAAATTTGATGGAAGACTTTCAATTTTGGAAAGAGTTTTAAAGCGAGAAACACGCAAACATGGATCCAAAATAAAAATAATTCCTCTTATTTTGAAGCGAGGCAACTGCAATTTTGTCAGAGATCTTCGAATTTGCAAAAATATTATGTCTCCAATGTTTGAAAAATGGAGAAAATATAGATCTCAAGCACATTGCTCGAGGCATAATTTGTTGGAGGAACAAAAAATCTATTCTATCTTTATCTTTATAAAAATAAAATTGTTTAAAGGACTCTTTCCCACCTTGTATTTTCGCATTTTTTAATGTGTTTCTTCTTTTTTTTGGTGGGTGTCTTTTTGGGGGTTGAGCTTGGGACATCTCTTATTTTCACCATCTTGGTCTATAAACCTACAGTTTGTAATAATACTTGGGCATTTTTATCCCACATGTGTGAATCTTTAGCTCCCCCCTAGATTTAGGTCTTTATAAAGAGAGGTTGTACCTCTTTGAAGCTCACTCCGCTGATGAGACTTGTAGGTCAAAACACGTACAAATTTTTGTAGATGTATCACTTCTTTTTTCTAGAATAAAAATTCAATCAAAAGTTTTATGTTCCTTTCCTAACACATCTCTTTATTTAAGTTTATAATCCCTTATTTTTTCCTTTTGTTTTCTAATACATTTTTTCTGCCAGTATTATGCTCTTCACTTGCACGTAATGTGATCTGGTGTACCAGAAAGCTTGTAACACTAGGAGTATGCTCCTCACTTGCACATTTGTGATCTGGTGAATTAGAAACTTGTTTACATTTTTAGAGTACTGCTTCACCATATTTCTTTTTTCATTAATAAAGTACAACACCCACATAGATCTTTGTAAATCAAGAAGCAGGATTTAGGGTGAAATGCCTTAGTGGAAGTAGGCCAACCATGATCCAGTCCCTCAAACGAGTGAATCATGGCCAAGCTGTATGCTCCATACTATCCTAAGGGAGCATTTCTCAATGGTTGTGAGTGTGGATTTCTCCCCATGCATGGTTTCTATTGGTTGATTTCCCTTATGAGCCTTATGTTAGCTTTAGGGTCCATTCTTCGCTGCTATCGTACTGCCTAGTCTCATACTTTCTCATGTAAAAAATTATAAAAATACCTTGAGCAATGTTGTGAGAGTCTTGAGCCATTATCCCACATGTATCCCACGATGGCCCTAATGGTGGTATATAAAGCACAACACCCACATAGAGCTTTGCAAATCAAGAAGCAAGCTTTTGGGTGAAATACCCTAGCAAAAGTAGGCCAACCATGATCCAACCCCTCAAATGAGCGAATCATGGCCAAGCTGTATGCTCCATCCTCTCTTATGGGAGCATATTTTGATGGTGGTGAGTGTGGATTTCTTCCCATGTGTGGTTTATGTTGGTTGATTTCCCTTGTGGGCCCCATGTTAGCTCTAGGGTATATTATTCACTCTTCTCATACTATCCAATGTCGTACTTTCTCAAATAATAAATTCTAAATAATACCTTAAGCAACGCTGTGAGAGTCTTAAGCCATTATCCCACATGTATCCCATGTTGTCACCAATTGTGGTATATAAAGCACAACATACACACAAAGCTTTGCAAATTAGGAAACAAGCTTTAAGGTGAAATGCCCCAGTGGAAGTAGGCCAACCATAACCCAACTCCTCAAACTAGCGAATCATGGTTAAGCTGTATGCTCCATCCTCTCCTATGGGAGCATCACTCGATGGTGGTGATTGATTTCTCCCCATGTGTGGTTTCTGTTGGTTGATTTTCATTGTGGGTCTCATGTTAGCTTTGGGGCCCATTCTCCACTCCTCTCATATCGCCTAGTCTCGTACTTTCTCAAATAAAAAATTCTAAAAAATACCTTGAGAAATGCTATGAGAGTCTTGAGTCATTAAGACAAACGTATCCCATGAAGGCCCTAATGGTTTTATATAGAGAAAAATACCCACATAGAGCTTTGCAAATCAGGAAGCAAGCTTTAGGGTGAAATGTCCCAGTGGAAGTAGGTCAACCATGACCCAACCTATCAAACAAGTGAATCATGGCCAAACTGTATGCTCCATCCTCTCCTATGGGAGCATCACTCAATGGTGGTGAATGTAGATTTATCCCCATGCATGGTTTATGTTTGTTGATTTCTCTTATGGGCCCCATGTTAGCTCAAGGATCCATTTTTTGCTCCTCTCGTAGAGCCCAGTCTCATTCTTTCTCAAATATATTTTTTAAAAAATACCTTGAAAAACATTGTGAGTCTCGAGCCATTATCCCACATGTATCCCTGGCCCTAATGGTGGTATATAAAGTACAACACCCACATAGAGCTTTGCAAATCAGGAAGTATACTTTAGGGTGAAATGCCCTAGTGGAAGTAGGCCAACCATGACCCAGTCCCTCAAATGAGTGAATTATGGCCAAGTTGTATGCTTCATACTCTCCTGTGGGAGCATTGCTCAATAGTGGTGAGTGTGTATTTATTTACATGTGTGGTTTCTATTGGTTGATTTCCCTTGTGGGCCCCATGTTAGCTCTAGGGTCCATTATTTACTCCTCTTGTACTACCTAGTCTCGTACTTTCTCATATAAAATTTTTAAAAAATACCTTGAGAAACATTGTGAGAGTCTTGAGCCATTATCCCACATGTATCCCATGATGGCCCTAATGGTGGTATATAAATCACAACACCCACATAGAGCTTTGCAAATAAAAAAACATGCTTTAGGGTAAAATGCCCAAGTAGAAGTCAGCCAACCATGACCCAACCTATCAAACGAGCGAATCATGAGCCAAGATGTATGATCCATCCTCTCCTATGGGAGCATCACTCAATGGTGGTGAATGTGGATTTATCCCCATGTGTGGTTTCTATTGGTTGATTTCCCTTGTGGGTCCCATGTTAGCTCTAGTGTCCATTATTTGCTTCTCTCATACTGTTCAATCTCATACTTTCTCAAATAAAAAATTCTAAAAAATATCTTGATCAACACTGCAAGAGTCTTGAGACATTATCCCAAATGTATCCCACGATGGGCCTAATGGTCGTATATAAATCACAACACCCACATAGTGCTTTGTAAATTAGAAAGCAGGATTTAGGGTGAAATGCCCTAGTGGAAGTGGACCAACCATGACCCAACACCTCAAACGAGAGGATCATGACCAAGTTGTATGTTCCATATTATTGTGTGGGAGCATCACTCGATGGTGGTGAGTGTGGATTTCCTCCCATGTATGGTTTCTATTGCTCGATTTCCCTTGTGGGCCCATGTTAGCTCTAGGGTCGATTCTCTACTCCTCTCATACTTTCTCAAATAAAAAATGGTAAAAAATACCTTGAACAATGCTGCAAGAGTCTTGAACCATTATCCCACATGTATCCCATGATGACCCTAATGGTTGTATGTAAAGTACAATACCCACATAGAGCTTTGCAAATCAGGAAGTAGAATTTAGGGTGAAATGACCTAGTGGAAGCATGCCAACCATGACCCAACCCTTCAAACGAGCAAATCATGGCCAAGCTGTATGCTTCATCCTCTCCTATGGGAGCATCACTCAATGGTGGTGAGTTTGAAATTCTCCTCATGTGTGGTTTTTGTTGTTTTATTTCCCTTGTGGACCTCATGTTATCTCTATGGTCCATTCTCTGCTCCTCTCGTACTGCCTAGTCTTGTACTTTCTCAAATAAAAAATTCTAAAAAATACCTTGAGCAATATTGTGAGATTCTTGAGCCATTATCCCACATGTATCCCATGATGGCCCTAATTGTGGTATATAAAGTACAATACCCACATAGATATTTGCAAATCAGGAAGCAGGCTTTAGGGTAAAATGCCCTCATGGAAGTAGGCCAACCATGATCCAACCCCTCAAACGAGTGAATCATGGCCAAGTCGTATGCTCCATCCTCTTCTATGGGAGCATCGCTCGATGGTAGTGAGTGTGTATTTCTCTCCATGTGTTGTTTCTATTGGTTTATTTATCTTGTGGGCCCCATTTTAGCTCTAGGTTCCATTCTTCGTTCCTCTCATATTACCTATTCTTTTAATTTTTCAAATAAAAAATTCTAAAAAACATATTGGGCAATGTTGGGAGAGTCTTGAGATATTATTCCACATGTATCCCACGATGGACCTAATGGTGGTATATAAAGCACAAAATCCACATAGAGCTTTGCAAATTAGGAAGTAAGTTTTAAGGTGAAATGCCCTAGTGGAAGTAGACCAACCATGACCCAACCCCTCAAACGGGCGAATCATGGCCAAGCTGTATGCTCCATCCTCTCCTATGGGAGCATCGCTCGATGATGGTGAGTGTGGATTTCTCCCCATGTGTGGTTTTTATTGGTTGATTTCCCTTGTGGACCTCATGTTAGCTCTAGGGTCCATTCTTTTCTCCTCTCATACTGCCTAGTATTGTAAGTTCTCAATTTTTTTATAAAAATACCTTGAGTAATACTACAAGAGTCTTGAGACATTATCCCACATGTATCCCATGATGGTCCTAATGGTGGTTTATAAAGCACAACACCCACATAGAGCTTTGCAAATCAAGAATTAGGATTTAGAGTGAAATGCCCTAGTGGAAGTAGGCCAACCATGGACCAACCCCTCAAATGAATGAATCATGGTCAATATGTATGCTCCATCCTCTCCTATGGGAGCATCGATCAATGGTGGTGAGTGTGGATTTATCCTCATGTGTGGTTTCCATTGATTGATTTTCCTTGTGGTCTCCATGTTAGCTCTAGGGTCCATTCTTTGCTCCTCTCCTACTACCCAGTCTCGTACTTCCTAAAATAAAAAATTCTAAAAAATACCTTGAGAAATGCTATGATAGTCTTGAGCCATTATCATACATGTATCCCATGATGGCCCTAATGGTGGTATATAAAGCACACCATACACATAGAGATTTTCAAATTAGGAAGCAGGCTTTAGGGTGACATGCCTTAGTGGAAGTAGGCCAACCATGACCCAACCCCTCAAATGAGTGAATCATGGCCAAGCTATATGCTCCATCCTCTCCTATGGGAGCATCACTCGATGGTGGTGAGTGTGAATTTCTTTCCATGTGTGGTTTCTATTGGTTGATTTCCTTCATGGTACCCATGTTAGCTCTAGGGTCCATTCTCCGCTTTTCTTGTACTGCCCAGTATTATACTTTCTAATATAAACAAGTTCTAAAAAATACCTTGAGCAATGCTACAAGAGTCTGGAAACATTATCCCACATGTATCCCATGATGGCCCTAATGGTTGTGTATAAAGTACAACACCCACATAGAGCTTTACAAATCATGAAGCAAGCTTTAGGGTGAAATTCCCTAATGGAAGTAGGCCAACCATGACCTTGCCTCTCAAATAAGTGAATCATGGCCAAGCTATACGCTCCATCCTATACTAAATACTTTCTAATCAATTAAATGTGAAAGGTGTCATGAATATTTGATAGACTGGGTGGTAAGGCAACTTGATATTCCATAGAATTGATCTTCTCTGTAATTTCAAAGGGTCCCACAAATTGAGGAACTAGTTTTGTGGATTTTATAATGCTCTTCTTTGATATCACCCTCAAAAACACTTTATCGCCCATAGAAAACTTCCTTGGTGACCTCTTAAGGTTGTAATAGCTTTTATAATGATTCGTAGCTTCCTTAAGCCATTCTATGATAATTCTCAATTGCTGCTCCATTTCCTTGACCATATCTGGTCCAAGCACAACCCTGTACTTTGGATTGTCCCAAGACAATGGTGTTTTACATATCCTACCATAAAGGGCTTCAAACGATACCATACCCAAATTTGAATGGTTACCCATTATTGTAGGAAAAACCTACCAAGTGCAGGTAGTCTTCTCAATGGGTCTTCTGATCCATAAAGTACATGAAAATCATGTCCTTTGACACATGGTTTACCATTTCGATTTACCCATAGGTTTTTGGGTGATACGTAGAACTAATGTTCAATTTAGTGCCAATAATACGATGTAGATCTTGCCAAAAATTGGATGTGAACCTCGAGTTTTCCATCCTTATTTTTTTGAAATCTAAACCCTGAAGCAACCGCATCACCACTTCTACAATTATTTATCTAGATTATCCTTGAGGCACACCCATCCTTACACCTTACATAATTTTAGCTATGTAAGAGCACTAGGTGTTAGGTCAAAACCATCCTTACTCATGGATCCTAATGAGCTAGCATTGACCTTCCCTTCATTATTTCAAAACTTGCACTCTCAATTTTTCACTCTACATAGATCCTTTTATGCAAGCAGTTTTAGCATGTGGGATTTTTCCATCTGTCTCAAATCCTTTTGAGCTAAACACCCCCAAATAAGTTGTCTATCCATCTCAAATCCTTTTGAGCTAGACACCCCAACAAATCTCATATTCATAAAATATATCATAGGAATCATAACCAACAATTCTATTAGTTTAGTTCATATTAGGTCTTATCAATTATTTTAGACCCAACTCTAAGTGTGAAGAAGCAAAGTCTTAATCCTAACTCTTAACTACACTCATCCAAGTCTTTTAGTGAGTTATAGGGTAGTAGGCACATAGTATAGAAGGTTAATTATTTGCCAAGGGTTACTATCCATTTGTTCTTCATTTAGAATATTATCTCATACGACAACATAGAATACTATCCAATTTAAGAGTCTTATTGCAGTCCCACTATTTTGCAAATAAAAATATTAGATCTCCATTACTTTAATTATCTTATCATAACACAATTCCCATTTATTTTTTTTGATAGTTAATAATAAGCAACTTCTCTTAAAGTAAAATAGATATCCAAGATGTGGGTCCACATTATGTATTAAATTTCCTTTAATGTATTTCAATTTAATATCCATAAATAAAAAATGAACAACAAATCCATATGATAATATGTAAGCATTTATATCTCACACCAATTCACAATTTCCATTTTAAAATCAGCCATCCATGAGATCCCACTATCTTTTTTTTTAAAAGGTAAATAAAGTTATTATCAAAATTTATTGGAAACACATTACAACATTCAACCATTAAATGATAACATAGCAAGCACACATAACACTTTTCTTTACATTGGGAGACACCCCTATGGGGAAAACCTAGCATAAAAATTCCATCGTTATTTTAATTCATAATTTCAATTGTTACATTGGACTGAAGTCTTCCCTAGTAACTCTGAGTCCCATTGGAGTTTCACCTACTCCATGCATATACACCATAAATCATTCCTTCAAATCATGACTATAGACTAGCTATATTACATGAGGTAACATCCCCACTATTATACAAAAACCTTACATCTGTTTCCACACAACAAGAACTCTTACAACTCATTATTGGCTAGGAATCTAGCTCGATTTTGGTTCATTCCACAGTGCTTACCATTGTTCACTCATGCTTCGAATGACCGAACAACTCAGTATTACATACCAATAACTAACTATCTATTGGTAACTATAACATATCAGTAGGTATCACCCAATGTTACAAGGATTGTCTATCCTACCAATCACACACTGAAATACACATATGCACTCACTAATTAACACTTCTTCCTAGCTTAAGCTCCAGTCAAATTATAACCACTCTTACATTGTGTTTGACGTACCTGAGAACACTTATCAAAAATAGAAGCTCACATCTATCTATACCTCTACCAACTAAGATTTAACTATTACAACCATCCTTGCACTATTATTGATTCTCATGTGGATGCTTATGTATATAGACATTCATATCTATTAATTCTCTTAGCAACTATGCCTTAGTTTATATAACCACACTTGCACTATGATTAAGGCTCATGTGGATGCTTATCTATAATAGGTATTCACATCTATTAATTCTCTTTTCTACTATGCCTTAGTTGCTATAACCACACTTGCACTATGATTAACGCTCATATGGATGCTTATCTTTAATAGGTATTCACATCTATTAATATCTATTAACTAAACTTCAACTACTATAGCCACACTTACACTATGTTTGACATTTCATGCCAATGCTTATCAAGGAGGTACTCCTATCTAAGCATATTTGCTCTTGATGCTCACAACAACCATAATCTATGCCCAAATAACTACTCACACTTGAAGCAATAATTTAAAACTAGGATACACCCATTCTGACTCTTCCATATCCAAATTTATAAAGGATATCCGATGAAAACGTCACAACATCTAATTGTAGGGTCAGAGCATTTTTCAAGGATGCTATTCTATGACAAACTTAGATATGGCAGGTTAAATCAACTTATACTTTAAGTCTCTCTTATAAAAAAAACTCAATAGCCCTATCAACCATCTAACCAACTATACTACCTGGGGATATTCACCTATTACAGTGACTCAATCATTCTATTAAATCAAATGAACTGGGTCATCTTATCTATAGATAATCGGATGACTGAAAGGATTATTTTTAAAACTCTATAATTACTACTAGCGATGAAGGTTTACACTAAGGTTTGGCTACCAAGTTGGAAGGATTATCACACAAAAATATTTAAAAAATGAATTTCAGTGAGTAAAGTTTTCTACCAGTTAAGAATGATATAACCTATTCAATTATTTATAAGTAAAATCATTTAATATCAACGAATACAAGGATAGGATTGTTCTTCCATAGCACTGGAATATAGGAACTGAAGATACTCCCAATTCACCAGTGTGTAGTCCCCTGTGTTCATTCATCCCAGTACCTCCAACTCCACACCCACTTTTTATATTTTTCCTCTCTTTTCTTCCACGTACCCTCGATGACAGTGAAGTTACTCCCCCACTCCATCTGCCATTCACTCTTCTCCACTTTGTCCCTCCTTGTTCTCTTCCACTATCCATTAATGATAAATTTGTTTTCTAAACTATGCCAAATCTCTTTCGATAGTATCATGATGTTTTGAACGAATCCAATGGAACCAACTTGGTTAATTGCTTATTTTTTTTTTAATGAACACTTTCATTGTGGAAAAAATTGAAGATTCCTTTTTCAAATTTTTTCTCTTCTAGATGTGTAGAAGCATTTATTTTGATAATTATCCATTTTAAAGTCTTCACTTCCTGTTAAATTCATGGTAAAACATTAGTCCATAATATCAAGTCAAAATAATTATGCTAAATTGATAAGGCTTTGATATGGGTGCTAGGTTCATTTCAACACCCTGCAATCTCAAACAAGATCAAATATCAGTTCCATGAGATATATGTCATATATAATTCATATCATAAAATAATAAGTCATTTTATTTAATAGAATATATCATTTTCCCACATAAAGTATGTATTGCACATTAACCAAGAAAGGGCCAATCATTCCTGGAATAAAACCATGCATCAAAATATAAATCCATCCATATAAAAAAAATATTTGCCAAGGGAGGGTCATGACATTAGACCCATATTTTATATAATTGATCCACATATATGGGATGGTAGTCAAGGTGATATCTGAACCTTCTAAAGACTCTACACCTAGACTTCACCTCCTTGTCAATCTCATATATCTCCAATCCCAAATGCTCAATAACACCTCATAGAATATCCTATGGTGAATGGGAGATTTTAAGGTCCCTATCTTACATTAATATTTTTTATATTTTGAGGATATATGTAATGGGAGAGATCTATCACAGGTTCTAATAAAATGTAAAAAATATGAAAGAAAGTAATTCTTCAATATGACTAAAATATACTACAAATAGAAAATGATAAAAATACAATGTAGTATGGAGGTGATGGTCACTCCATTAATATAAGCTAAAGAAAAACATTGTACTCCATATAGGAGTTCTACCACTATCTACTACACTCTAATATAATGCACTTGATATATTTGATATATCTCTAGAGGCCCTTTATATAGGAAGATAGATTCCTTGGCCAAAACTCTACCTAGTTGTATAAGGGTTCACATTACAACTTGCACATTGAAACTTGTGCATTTATTACATTGTTTGAAGTAACTAGCTAACTTACCCCTAAAGTAATCTCATACTCTAACTATGTACCAAAGGTGGTATATTTACATAACCTAAATGATGTAATATAACCTAACTCTAACACCCCTTGTATTACATTATTTGGGTATTGAATATTTTAATCTTCAATATGGATCTTCTTCTTGAGAATGGTCTTTGGCTTGCTCAGGATATCATTCTCTTCTATCCATCCTCATTTATTTTCTTCTTTATGAGTATCCTCATTTGGTTCCGTTGCTTCTTCAGATTCCAGTTGGTTGAGTAGAGCATAGTGTTGTTTGTTAGAATTAATGTGCACTATGCCTCCTACTTTCAGTGTGACACTTGTCAGTTTGTATTGACACTTGTCATGCTTGTCATATAGGCTTATGCCTATATATTGTAACTCATTTCATTTGTAATATATCTCATCTATTTTCATTTATAACATTTGGTATTAGAGCTCAGGCGCTCTCCTGAGCTTGTGAGCTTGAGGGGGATTTCCCTCATGAAATCCCCCCCTTCCCTCATTTTTTTCCCTCAATTTTTTTTCCTCCATTTCCTTCATTATCCAAAAGGCTCAGGAAGTATGCTCTCCACTTTTGTGGATCAGAAACCAGAAGGCCAAAGGGAGAAGGAGATTTCATGGCTGCCCCTGAAGCTTCAATGCTTGGGGCCATGATATTTTTTCCAAGTTTTTTTTGAGGGTTTATGTGTCTTTGGATGGGGTTTTAGTGATTTTTTTAAAATGTGTTACATTTAGCTTGCTGTGATCAGGGATCTACTGGTGGATGCAGTGCTGTACAATAAAAAAAGAAGTTGTTTTTTTGTTGGGCTCGCTAGACAATTTTTTTTTTTGGAACTCGCTACGGCAAGCCACCAAGACCCATTTGCTACAATCTACATAGTCACAGATCAACAAGTGTTTTTTGATGATGGAAACACACTCCAGCCTAGCATGAGATGTGATGAATATCATGGGAGCTGTCATTTCTACAAGATGTTCATGGTTCGCTCGGAGTGGATAGTGACTTCACCTCCTAACAGAATAATCTGAAGGTCGCCATTGATTTCAAGAACCCAGATTCAATGACATGGTTGCAGATTTTTTGTTGAAATTTTCAAATAAATCATCAAAAAAAGTTGGCCACTATGATGACTTTGTTGGATACTATTATTGATGTGCAATAGACTGCTCTGTTTTGTGTAGAAAAGAACAACTATGGAGGTTACTAATCGTGAGTGCTCCTGTTAACTAGTGCAAGGATTGGCTGATTTTTAGTCTGCATGGTGTAGAAATTTTTAAACTGCTACTCACCGTCAATCATCAATATGGTGGCAAATCTGCATGCTGTAGATTTAGCTGGGTATGCCACCTACATTCGAGAGCAGTGGAGGACATGATGGGCTTCAACAAATTCAATACATGATGGGCTATTCTCATTTTTTTATTTTATTTTTTTGATGACGAAGTCTAATTCTGCTGAGTGGGAATGTTTTTCATGGATCAACACCCCCCTGTAAAGATATGTTTGTTGCTACTGTGTAAAGGGAACATGTACCCGTTCTATTGTGTAACATTTTTTTTGCTGTGTTATCAAATTCGTGGGCTGTCAAATGGTGATTCTTGAATGCCATTAATGACTATGATGTCGAGACTAGAGTTGTTATGCATGGATGATAATAAGCATGATTACTATGTAGTATGGACCTATGATGTGGAAAACCAAAAGTTTGTTCTAGATAACCCACGAGGAGTGGGTGAATAATGGGGAATTGCACCTCTAAATATCCCATATTCGTTCATGAATCCCAATTCCCAAGCCCACTTCTACTGGATTACAGATTGATACTGAAGTTTTATAAACTGGCTGCTATGAAAGCTCCCATTCTACTCATTAGGTGCTTCGATGATGGATGAAGGATGATGTTCCTTTTAATTTACACCCCAACGAAGGATTCTGAAGGTGTGTCTTGTCTAGTGGATATCAATGGAGTGATTTCAGGCACTCAAACTTTATGGAATGGAAAAGAATAAGAAGCAACTACACTAAGCAAGTTGATATGACTAGAGGAGGACTATTTTTATTGGGAAGTTGTCTACTATAGCTGAGTACGAAGAAGATGCGAAGGGTGTTCATAGGAGTGTGATTTTTGTTCATGGAGGATAATTATGTTGTTATAATCCATTGTATACCATTGTCTACGTGCTCTATAAAGACTGCAACAATGACGATGGTGGATGATTTGATAATTTTTGGTAGTGGAAGTGGTAAAGTGGTGCATGGAACACTGTTAATCATGGTGCAATCCATCAAAGAGTTCAAAATACAAGCATTTACTTTTTGTATCTGGAGATGCTTAATTTATTTGGGCCCTGTTGACAAATGTCGTGCACCTCCCATCCTCATGTATGTTTGTGTTCAATGTGAGCTGCAGGGTTGAGTCTAAAAACAAACAGTGACTGTTGATTTTTTTTATATATTAACTGCATTAATTTTCTATTCTTATTCGCATAAAAGGAGTTGGTGGGTAGTTTGCAATTGTAGTAGTTCAAAGAAAAGAAAACATGGTCGTACAATTGAACTGCTACAATTCCCATGCTTGAGCGTGCCTGACAATGCAGTTTGCGTGAACATATTTACCATGTGGGAATAATAATAATAATAATAATAAAAACAATAACTTTACTTTATGAATGGGGGTGCTAGTTTTTTTTTATGATAGAGGGGAGGCCCTATTCATTGATGTTAAATTTTTTGGAAGGCTATTTATTTTTTATTTAAGTTGAGGGACCACTTTATGTATGGGCACTCATTATCTATTAAAATTGTGATATTTGTAATGATGGATCAAGAATATGGTCAAATAAGAGATTTCTTTTCCCAGGGTGTGATGCTGCTATCGAGCGATGCTAGGAGAATATTTCTTATGTTTTTCTACCTAGAGAGGCATGTTGTTTTTCCACATAATGAAGGCCCCATTGAGACTCGAACATAGGGGTATTTATAGTCATCGAAAAGGTTTTTCCATGACGGACACATTGGTGGTGTCCATTTGTAATTTTGAGGTTGTTTTATTTGAGTTTTTTAGCCTCAAATTTTTGTACCTTGGAGTGCACTCTTGGTTGTACCCAACACTCCCAAGGCAAATTGTATGTGATCCTTGTACCTAGTCACCTTCTCTATAGAACCTACGGATGTAACGACTGGTTACCCATGCATTTTGGTAGGATGAGGAGGTCACCATAAGGACACCTACTCTAGGGACTACATACATAGACACCCTAGACTCTATCTGAGGACTTTTCTAGATCAACTTTTGAAGACTACAAATGAAGACACTTCAAAAGATTCTCTTCTATTATCTTCTTCTCCTCCACATTTGGATTCTATGGCTTATTTTTTATTGTATTTGATGGCTCGTATTTTATTTTGTATTAAGGTGCATTTTCGAAAGAGATCAAAACATTCTAGATTGAGTTCACCATGAGGGAGGATGATATTCATGGTGAATCTAGTTAGTGACCTACGAGTGGCAACATACCTGGAGGATGACCTGTAGAGGCAACAAACCGAGAAGTGACTGACCTTGAGGCACATAGGATTATTATGAGGCACTTAGACGGCTGACCTAGAGGCAACAAACCTATGGAAGTGGTCGACCCTGTGGTAATAGACCGAGATGTATACACTGTTGATCTAGCATTATTCACAATTGGAGAGCCAAGCACAAAAAGCATGAGCCTAGACCAAATCATGTAATAAAGGAGGATGATAGGGTTCTTTTAGTGAAGTCAACATTAAGGGGGAATGTTACCTAATTTTGACTTGTTTTTTTCTATAGTTAGGATAGTGCACATTAAGGGGGAATGTTAGAATTAATGTGCACTATGCCTCCTACTTTTAGTGTGACACTTCTCAGTTCATCTTGACACTTGTCATGCTTGTCATATAGGCTTATGCCTATACATTGTAATTCATTTCATTTGTAATATATCTCATCTATTTTCATTCCTAATATTGTTGACCTCTCATCTTTTTGATTTTGATTCTTCTATGCTTACCTTTATTGTGTGCTAGTTCTTCATTTTCTTCAACCTATTCCTTAGGAAATGAGTTAGTATCATTTTTAAATACAATAATATCTTGTGATATTTCCATTGAATCTAGGATATATGTATTTCCATGGATTGATCCTATTGCTTCTATCTCACTTTGGTTCATGATAAGGCATGTATTGATCTCATTCATATATCTGAAATTGACTATCCAATTGCTTTCTACTAACTTGCTTACTAAAATGAGATTGAATGTTAATCCAGGAACATACAATAATTTTTGTAGTAGAATGTCTGGAAATGGTTTACTTGGTGTTACACATCCATATTTATGTATAGTATAAGTTTAACTATCTACAATTCTTAGTCTATAGCTATTACTGATTTCAAGATAGTCAAACCATTGTAGATTTCCAGTCATGTGATGAATAGCTCCTGAGCCAATGTGCCATGTATTCTTCTACTTTGTTGAATTTTCCATGCTTGGATTATTTTTGCATTTGTGGCATGATGTAGTGTGTGTGCCTTGTTCTTGTTTCTTTGTGTGAAAATATATTCTTTCCATTGTGGTATAATAGAACCTTTGTAGTAGTCTTCCTTATAACTCCCTAATTTAGGGTATATGAGCTTGATTTGATAAAACATTTTTAGAGCTTAGGTTTTGTAGGATTTCCTATGACTCCAAATGAATTGAGTACTTGATAAACTTTGAAAGATACTATTATTATCAAGTTTTGTAGAATGCCTTATGTCTCCCTATTGATTTTGTATATGCTAAATGATTGATAAAATGCTTTTGAGAATAGTGTTCAATTTTAGGTTGATTTTGTAAAGCAAAAATCAACTTCTATTACACCTTATTACTCCTAATGAACTTAAGCACTTTTTTAATTTGATGAGGTCCTAATGGTTGGATTTATTTTATCCCTTTAATGTGATTTTGAAACAAGTATACCAATTAATTTCTAACCCTTGATAATATTTAATGAAAATACCTTTATAGCCTTTGATATTTGATATTTAATATTTCTAAATTCCAATATCCTAGTTTGGTGTAGTATTCCTTATAACTCCCTTATTTGGAATATTATAAAATAATAATATTTGCAATAATAGAAATTTAATTTTTCTAGGTAGAAATCCTTATTTATCCTATGTTTATAAATTTGGCACCTTTTATAAATTTCATGAACTTTCCTCTTCAACGTATTCTTGCAAGCTTACTCAATGCATTGTTTCCAACTCATATTTTGTTGTGTTTTATCCTCAATGCTTTGATGACGCTTGGTATATGAGTTGGTTCTAGCTAGGATAATGAGCACTACTATGATGACTATGAGCTAGGACTATGAGCAACACTATTCTAATGGTGTTTTGAATACTCCTTGTGGACGTACGTCTAGCTCTTGGTTATTGCTTTCTCTATGTTTGAATTTTCTCCTGCTTTCAAGTTGCTTGTAATTCTCCATTTGTAGATGATAGCTTCTTCTTGTGCTATGCTATGTATGATATGCAGGTTGCTTATTATGGATGTCCAAACCATGGATGATTTGAGCTCCTTGAAGGCCCCTTTTACCTTGCTCGGATAGTGCTTTAATGTCCGCTTGGAGATATTTATTCCTTATGAAAATGTGTCTTTATGACACTTAGACCTTGTCCTTTTTCCTACGTAGGACATAATATTATGTAAATAAAATTGTAAATAGAATACCTTCTTTTTGCACTCTTTTTTTGCTAGTTTTAACTACGGATTTCGTGTAGGCAAGGGCTTATTTGACGTTGTCTCCTTTAATAGAAAACTCTCTCCTTTTATTGGTTACTTTGGTAATAAACCCAAGCTAATAACCACATAAATAGAAGCTTTTCTAGAAGTAATTTATACACTAATATTTTTCTATAAATAGCCCTTAGTGCACCTCAAATTTGACACTCACCAAGTCTCAATTTGTAGCTTCTTTTACTGATTTTGATGGTGGCTTTTTATCCACTCCTTGGAGGAATATGATATGATTTTGGTGGCTTCTTTAGGCCATGAAATATTGTAGGTATTATGTACCAAATAGTGTCTCTAGAAACTTTGATAATCTGCTTGTTTTGTGCCCTTGATATTTAAAAATAAAAAAACATAAACTAACCCTTTTGAGAGTACCTAGTTAAAGATCAACTAGTATAGTGCTAATGGATTAATAATGCACTTTAATGGTAACAATAATATCACCTTATTGCTCCTGTAAATAAAATATCAAAATAATTTTAAATGCACTTAATAATATCTACAACTTTTAAGAGTAATTTGTGATGAATGCTTAATGAATAATATACAATTTTTACCATAATCAATATTGTAGGATGTAGTCTTCTTGCTTTCTAGATAGATAATAGGTAGGTGATAATTTTATTTCTTTCAAAAAAATCCAACTCTTATTTAATGTGCAAATATATCTTTAAAATGAACTCTCATTTTTGCACTTTCTTAAGACTATACTATAAGCCCTTTTTATTTGCAACTCTAATCTAAATATGGTGCTTAATGGAATTTGATAATGAACCCTTATTTGAAGTTCAACTAATTACACCCAAGTTGCTTACCTTTTAATGGATTATGTAGTAGATGTAGATCTTGGTGTTTTGATTCACCAAGTTATTGCCTTGTAATGGATGAATTCACAACTTCTTGTTGACTATCCAAAACAACTTATTTCTTCACCAAATTATGGTCTCGAACCTTCTATCTTGAGCCTAGGGTTTGGTGGCTTGATCCTTCCAGCGATATTCTATTTTCTACTATATATTCAAATAAATATTACCTATAAAATGTACCTTCTTGCTATGACTCCAAATCTCTTATATTTGGTAGGCTTCTTCTATCTGAATCCTCCTTCGATATTCTTGTTGAATTCTGATTTCAAACAAGATCTTCTTCTCAAGATTTTGAATGTCTTTAGGTCTTCACTAGATTTCTATTCAAAATTTGGCACTCTTTACCGGATTCTTCTTCTCTTGGGATTGTTATCAGATGGTGATAATTATTCTAAGTCCTTCACTATCAGGAGCTTCTCCTTGGTAGTGGATTTTTCCAATGAGTTCTCCTAGGAACTCTTTTGATGATGCTTCTACGAGCTCTACAACAAGGCTATCCAAGCCTTCTTATTTTATTCCTTGAGACCTCTCTAAGGTTTTCTATCTTGCAACTTCTTTAGTATTCCAACTAAGACCTTTTCTTCAACCTCCTACTTTTGGAAGTGTTGGTGATGAGATATTATTCTTGAATCTCTGAAATCTGCTACTTATATGATCAAGAATAAGATTCTATTAGTCCCTCTCTATCTCTTCCAAGATTAGAAGTTTTCTAATAAGACCTACTTCATATATATTTCTTCTAAAAGAAGTCTTTAATCAGTAAAGGAGATCACCAATCTCCTATTTCATGAACTCTTCTCTGGAGTCTTCTTATGAATTAGGAACTCTTCTTCTGAATTAGGAACTCTTCTCTAAAGTCTTCTTCAAAATTAAGGCTTCTATGACCTTCTTCTGGATCAAGGCTTATCTAGATTTTTCTTCTGTATTAAGGATTTTTTGGCCTTTTATTTTGTATCAAGGTTTCTATGGCATTTTCTTTCTGCAACATGAAGTTTTTTAATCTTGCAATGGAGATATCCAATCTCCAAAATTCACCATGACTACTCTCCTAGAGTCATTTTCTGCAAAAAAGAACTAACCTTTACACGAGGAAAGCACCTATACTTTCAGGAAATAAAGGTGAAATCCTTCTCTATCTATTGTAGGAAGTGTCTCAACTTCTGAGAGTTAATGTTTTGCAACCAAAAACTTTTAGATAGTAGTTATTGAAAAATGCAGATCCTTAAATAGTCTTCACTAGTTGATTCGTAAAACTAGTGGAATGAATGCTGAGTCCTAGTCTTCACAAGTTTTTTTGCAACTTTGTGGAAATAATCTATCCAAATGTAATCTCATAATTTTTTAACTGATATTTATTTTAGTCCTCACTTGTGACTCTCCCTATTGACTATTGACCTACTAGACTTTTCTTATGACAATTTTTGTAAGTGGCGGTGCACAATGGCGAGTATGGTTTACAAAAGTGCAAAGAGGAACTATGATATATGTATGTCCTCCTATTTCTATCTTGATTCACAGTGTCTATGATAGTGGGAGAGATCTATCATAGGTCCTAATAAAATGCAAAAAATATGGAAAAAAGTAATTCTACAAAATGATCGATATATACTATAAATAGAAAGTGGTGAAAATACAATGCAGTATGGAGGTGATGGTCACTCCATTAATATAAGCTAAAGAACTACATTGTACTCCATACAAGAGTTCTACCACTATCTACTACACTCTAATATAATGCACTTGATGTATTTGATATATCTCTATGAGGACCTTTATATAGGAAGATAGATTCCTTGGCCAACACTCTACCTAGCTATACAAGAGGACACCTTGCACATTACAACTTGCATATTGAAACTTGTGCATTTATTATATTGCTTGAAGTAACTAGCTAACTTCGCCTAAAGTAATATCCTACTCTAACTATGTACCAAAGGTGGTACATTTACATGACCCAAATGATGTAATACACTAACTCTAACAATATTTTGCTAGACCAATATATTTTTTGTTGTGTATTTATGATACTCAAGATCACTCTTGGTCTAATGGTTGATTTTAAAATTAAGGTTGTAGATGTTATGATTTCTTACACTGGTATAGATGTCATAGTAGACTCATGGATACTTATACTAGTTCATTCAATTATTGGTTAAGTGTTCCAATGGATCTCTATCCCTATCCATTCATTAATACAGGACCAACACACAACAAGAAAAGGAACACCCACTTTATCCTTGATCTCAAGCACTAAAACTATATGGTTCAACTTCACTATCTTGAATGTTGTGAATGAGTACCCTAAAACAAATGGAAGTTGTATATGGGTTTTGACATATTTTGGTATAGATAAAGTGAGGGTAGAGGGCATGATTTAATTTTTTGAGCAAGAAAACCTCTCTATTATAAATGTTTCCATGGAGTATAAAAAACTCCAATAGTCTATATTAAAGAGAGAAAAAAGATAAAACTTAAGTCTACTTAGATGCTTTAGTTTTCTAAGTCCTAAAAATAGGCAATTGTCCCAAGGATTGGTAATAGCCAGAAAGCATCCCTTTTCCACCACTACATAATTCTTGAAACTCCCTATTTTTCAACCAATAAAGAGATAAGGACCCTAGATTTTTTCCATTCACTTAAGTGTTTCCTCTCCTTCCTTAAAAATAATCTAGTTTTATTTTACTTTACAGTGAACCTTTTGGATTTCAAGGAGATAGAACACCCTAAGAAGTACATATTGAATCATAGTAATTTGGCATAAACCAATGCTTATAAAACCATTATTTGGTAGAGGCAAGCCCTATATTTTTAAGTTTAAGTACCAATGGTGAGATTTAAAGATATTGAATTTGGAACAATCATAAAGGCTCTTAATTTGGGTCACAAAACTAGAAGTATCTCCCAAAAAAAAAGAAATGTTGATTCTAGTTGACCCTAGCCATGGGTATAAATGCCATTTGATAACAAAAAATTATAAAATATGACACTTTATTATATAAGGTTATCTCATAGGGAAGTTTAATTTTCTAGGTGGACTTTAATATTATAGATCAAAGAAGAATAATGAAGGAGAATATTGGGGTGAGAATAGTAGTGGAAGAAGGCAAGTGAAAATTGAGCTTTAAATTAAATTAGTAAGCGAGGGCTTATACTTATAAAAGTGGGTCTATCAATCTATTATAAGCATAGAGAGTTTAAAAAGGTAATAAATGAAATCTTTTATATTTTCTTCCCTCGACCTTAATGAATAAATAGCTCGCTTTGAGACAACATAAAAATTTAGATATTGAAGTTGATCTATAGAGTACCCTATAAAATATTGAGCCTTTCCTTGGGATTTTATAAGGGCTAAAGGGGTCACTTTTTGATACACAATATCTGATGCTTTGAATTCATGTGTGCATTAAGAATTTAAAGCTTTTCATTTTAAGGCTCCTTAGATTGATCAGTGACCAATTCTACCTATTGAGTACTTATCTTTGCTCCTATGGATCCTACCCAAAAATAATGTTAGGAAACTAATCCAATTCAATATGTAAGGACTACTAAAAGAGAATTAAAATTTCCATATTGGTAGAAAGAAGAAATGATAGTTCTAAATCTTCTGTGGACTAGTCCTTATTTTAAAATAGAGAGGGGATGCACAAGAGGTTTGGTCGATTCCTCTCTTATTTGGTTAAGTCATATCACAAATTAATAAGTCATTTAAAAGTTAAAATAAATCTCTAATAAATAATGGAAGAACATTCTATATAAAATATTAAGAGGAAGAGCAAGGTCGAGTTAGGAAGGAAAGAGAGAAAGACAAGTTAAATGAAAGGGAATAAATGCACAAGAGGTTTGGTACCACCACCCTCGCTTGTTATTTCATCCATGTGAACCCTTCCTATCCACAACCATTCCACCCCTCCTATGTATTTTTGTCCTCATCACTAATTCATAGTCCTCTCATACCCTCTTGCATCCCACCACCCTCATCACCAATCCACAACCCTTTCATCCCTTCTTGGATCACTTTGCCTTCATCACGATTCTTAATATTGTGCCTTGTCAACCCTTGTTGTGCCCTTCCATGCCCCTTGATACTATCAGTATACTTGCCAGGCTTACCATGTGATGGCCTTCATCCATCCCTTGTGGAAAGTGAGTGCTTTTTTCAGCTTGGTCATCAGTGCCATCTTGGTCTGCTCCATTTGAAACTCTTCATGTGCTGCCCTGGGATGCAATAATTTCTAAGATACTATTTTATTTAGTGGATCTGATGTCAATATCAATATAGTGGTTTCTTTCCCATGCGAGAAACATCCCTCAACCCATGGTATATGATCCAAACATCTTCGAAGTTTGAAGTCAACAATGGTACCTGGAGAAAATTTTGTCCATATATTTCAGCATATGAGATGAACGAATTTATAATCCCATGCTCATTAAGGGATTGATTCAAATTATCTATTTTTATCATTTTCTCTACCCTTGCTTCAGATCTCACATACCCTATCCTTGCTTAACCATGGCCTTGCTCAAGCTTGAGATGCTTCTACTCAACCCTGTGGTCGAGGATATTTTAGGAAGCCATGGTTTTTTACCCTTCTTGAAGAAATTTTCCAGCAATGACATGAAAGTATCCGAGGAGATCATCAAATCGTGGAACCAGGGTCTCATTTCAGTGCATGGTCTAGAATTCTAGATCAATGTCCAACTACTTGCTAACGTCTTTGGCTTACCTATTGATGGGTATTTCATCAAGCATGATAGACACTCCATGGTAAGAATTTAATTTTTAAAAATGGTGGTATTGTTCATACTTCCCTACCCTCTCCTTGGGATTGTGTCATGATCCCAATTATGCAGTTCTAACGGTGGATAAAATTGACCTTCATCTTCGTAGTTTTTATTTAGCATTCCTTAACCATCTTAGGGACATTAAGAAAGTCAATATCCCAAAATACCTGTAAAGGTCCATTGAGCTTTCCATTACCAGTGTGAGGAAGTTAAAGTCCATCTATCCCATCCACCAAGACCTACACCTTATCTTGTACAAGCATACCCTTGATGAATTTACCAAGAAAGTTGTGGTCTCAAGTAATTTAACTTTGCCCAATCCTAATGAGATCCTCAACCATGAGACCCCTATCTAGGAGGTTCATAGTGATAATGATGATCCAAAATTTTCTTCCCCCTATCCAAAAATCACATCGTGTAGTAAGATTCCCCTTACTCTGAGTATGATTTCAATAATAGGTTCCTTCATAGCTCTATGCCTAAGGTCAAACGTGATCCCAGTCCTATGTCCATTTGGGATTCCCCTCACCTCAAAAAGCTAAAGTTTGAGGGATCCTCCCTGAAGGTTTCCTATGAGTATAATCCCCCTAAGGCTGAGTCATCTAAGCCCAAATATTCTTCATCGACAAAGATACTATATAAATTTATCCTCAACCACATCACCAGCACTATGGTCACACTTTATACAGCTGTAAACTCATCCAAGGTAGTTTGGACCCTCTATAACCAAGCAGTGAAAGTGATGGACGAGCTTCATGGTTAGCTCAAGACCCTCTTTAAGAATACCGAAGATTAAATGAACATCAACACAAAATACTAATGGTGTAGTTTTCTCTTTTGGGTTTTGATCCTTTGTTTTGGTGTCGTTATTTTTTGGTATCGTCACCATGGGATCATCCCATTTTTATATGAAGTGATTGGTTTGTTAGGCTAGGATATCCATTGTAGGCCCACCTACTATTTGTTGGTCATGGTTTGTTGACCTGATGCTCCTAGAGTTTCTCTTGTAATAAGGTTTTGGGTTCCCTTTCAAAACCCATTTATCAATACGATCTATAAAAAAAGGAAATAGAAAGAAGGTAAAATATTACTCCTAGGTTGTGTCTCAATATCAATGTTAAGGTTGATAATTTGACATGAACAACCTTTTAAAGTCTCGTTTGTCGAAAATTCCCCACTCTTATAGTCTTCTCTTAACCAACATGTCCTTTCTTCACCCTTTTAAAATAGAGGTTGATAGCTTTTGAAACCTAATACTTAATGCAAATCTTACAAGAAGATAATTACATGATCAAAATAAAGTTGTAATATAATGAACTCAATAAAGATGATAATAACACAAGAATAACTTTGAAATACTCATAGAATAATCACATGGAAATGCTCACGAAAATACTGAAAATGCTATTGAATAAAGGTCTACTAATTCATACAATAAGATATGAATTTTTAATACCAATTACAATGCTTTGTCATAAATTTATAACAGTATGTGACTCCTCATATGGTGCAGTCTTGACCTTCACTCTTCTTTGTAACTCTTCACTTTCTTATTCTAAGGAAACATGTGCACTCTTACATAATGGACACTTGTGCACATTTACACTCATAACACTTGCACACTTAATTACATGACACTTGTGCATTTCCTGCACATTATTACATTACATGAAATATAAACTCACACTCTAATATAAGACACACACCTAATATAATAATGTACCAAGGTGGTACATTGACAAGTTCCAAATAATGTAATATTCTCCAACAAAGGTATTACAAAGTCAAATTCCACCACTATATTACCACTTGGGAAAGCACTCACCAACCTCTTCTGAAATGATATTTGATCAAGTAGGCCTTGCTCAAATGGATCATAAATTAGGGGTGAGGTGATCCAAGTAAACTGGATGGGATGCCCACCTATTAATAGCATACTAGGAATTGTATTTCTAATATGGAAAGGAAGCTTTTCTAGGATAGAGATGTGTTGCTAGAATGTGGGTATACTTAGTTCTTGGAACTAACCTAGTGCTAGGTCCATTGAATTTCCTTCTGGTAGGAAATAATAACCAATCCTATCTTGGGTGCCTTGTTAGAATAAGCTAATGATCAATGTTTTGGGGATAACATCGGTAGTTGTCCAGTCGTACCCAAACAATAATATTCCAGGGGAAAATGCACCTAGAATTAAATATTTTAATTCATCGATTGAAGTTAGGAATAATGGCTAATTGAAGAAACCATCTTTGGATAACATTATAAAATGTAGTTGAATGTGATAATTGGGTAATAACTTATTTAGTTGATTGTGTTTGTTGGAAGAGAACACTATCTCATTGTCAAATATGATAATATGACCAAGAGTATTACTAGTTTTAAAAAGGTGAAGTGAGAGAGAGAAGAGTGATCTCCATAGACTAGAGTGCTAGCATCCATCAATGACACCATGTTTAACTAATGCAGAGCACCAACACCTCTTCAATTTAAGAGCATCAAATCTCAAGAATGTAAAGCACCAATACCTATTCAATTCTCTAAGGAAATAGTCATCATCACCATCAAGGAGCATGAAAATATGACAAGGAAAGGATTGGAAGAAACATATTTGTATGAAATTTAGGGAAAGTTGGACATTTGATTTATTAAAGCTATTACTCATAATGGTTCTAATAAGTCATTCAGCCTTAGTCTTGAGAGCTCCCCATGATTGTTCAAAAGTATTAATAGATTTCAATTTCCAAGTCAATTCTATTCATTAACTCTTTGTCTAAGTGAATTTTCCAATAATAGATTAAGAATTAAGAGTGAGATCTTTCTCATAAGGGTTGATCAAGGAAAGAGCTAGAAATGCTTTCATATGAATGATCAACTTGAGAGTCTTCTATAGTAGCTGGTAAATTAGTCATAATATTTCAATATTATAGGCCTCCTCCCCTAGTGCCTTTTAAGCTCTCTATGACATATAAAGGAGTGATTACATACATAATATGAATGCACATCTTCAATTATAGTTCAACCTTAAGTAAAAAATCCATAGTATAAAGGTGGTCAAGTGTGAAATGATTGTATAGATGATTCAAGATGAACAAAGATTTTTTGAGCATATAATGATCTTGTTTCTCTTTTAATCCATATCCCTAAACTTATGAGTAGGATTAGGATAACATCACTCTCTCTTAAAATATAAAGCAACTAAGATTTTAAAATCTTTTAAAATTTCCTAGGCCCTATTGCAACTAATAAATGACATGAATTCATAGTTTCTATACCTAGTGAAGGTAATATAGTAGCATTATGATAAAGAAGAGAATAAATGACCCTAGATAGTATACGTAAACCCTTCTTATTTTGGTTAAACACTTGCAATGAACTCTATAACAACTTGTTCATGCATTCCTCTTATTAAAAAAAAAAACAACTTTGAATCTCTTATAGATTCTCGACCCACTAATAGAAAGCTCTACAACTCGGTCACTATCTTGTTTGGCATGGGGTAATTCATCTAGTTTGCTTTGATCAATAATCTCTTAGTTTGTATTCCTATTTATTGGTTGGTTTATGATCTGGATATGCGAGTTTGGGTACATTAGCTCATTTTGATACTCTGGGGTTTTGACATTCATTCCTTCCAAAATGCTTAAGCTAGCTTCTAGACCTTCCTATTGTAAAGGAATTATAATATGTCATATTTTTAGAAGAAGAAAAATCCCCACACACTATGGTTCTACCATTGGTATTGGTCATTTGTATTATGATAGATAAACCATTTTAGATAGAAGTGATGGCTCAATCTCCCATAATTAATACAAAGCTAAGAAGAGCTTAAGAGTTTTTGATTAAAAATTCCCACCCTTAATATTTAAAATTGTTTTCCTCTCCCTCAAGGTTGAGCCCTTAACCTATTGATAGGTCTCATCACTTATTTTGTTTGGTATATCCCTTCGTTATGGTATACCCTATTGGGTATACCTTCACTCTGGGATATACCTCACTCCATTTTATCATAAAAAAATAGATGCCAAATTCCAATTAGTTATTCTCTCCCAACTAGGGAGATCACTATGAACTCTCTTGCTCAAGTGCTAAAATTTACCTACATTTAGCTGGTACTAGTATTGCTCTGATGACTAGGGAGAGCAATACTAATATTGATTGAATGTAGGTAGCTTTTAGCACTATTCCTACCCAATACCCTAATATACCTCTAATAAATCTATTTCAATATTTATAGGTATCACACATGCAAGGTCTCCAATTCATTCATCCTACATTTTGTTTAGCCTCAATACATTTAGTTAGAACTAGTTAAGTACCCCTTGTAATTCACTAGTCCCTCCTTCACTTTGTTATAAAATCACTCTAGGATATACCTCACTTCATTAAGTTATAAAATAGATGTCATTTGGTATTGTATTGTATTGTTATCCAAACTAAGGAGAGCAATACAATGCAATACCTCACACTTTTCACTTGATTTCTAAAAAACCACTTCATTTAGTCAATACTAGCATTGCTCTCTAACTACCATGCTTGAACTAGATTTGGGTAAATGAACCTTTATTAGTAGCTCTAGGACCATGATTGACTAGGCTTTTGGGCACACAAAACCCCAATTAATTGGTGCTTTAATGTATCAAAAGGGGTGTCTTAATGTTGTGCAAACAATACATCCTAGGCAATTCATCATAATAGATATCTATGAGGCCCTAGACACAACCTAAGGTAACAAAGTAGAATAACAAACCAAAATAATGGGAGAGAACTTGCACTCAACCTTAATTCCGAAGGGTCCATTCACTATACTTATTTAAATGATCACCTCCATGGTTCTCTCTTTGGGTTTGGAGAGGCACAAATTTATGGTTTTCTCTTTTGAGAAGAATTTTATTGAAATAAGGCAAGAAGGATTTTATTAGAATAAGAATGATTGTATAAAAGGAGGGATTTTTAGAGGTATTATATTAGGGGATGATATACCCCCAATTATCTATCCTATTCTTAGTCAAAGGTCCAAGTATTATATCAAAGGAGATCGATCTTCAGATCCCAAGTAATATATTGAAGGAGCTTTAGAACTTTAAGCACTCAACCTCATTTAAAAATCTAAGTCTTAAGAGTCCCCCAAGTTTAAAAGAGTGTCCTTCCAGAGGATGAAAAATTTATTAAGATTTTCCCTCTTAATACCCTCTATGGAATTCAAGATATGAATTTACTTGGTTTATATATAAGTTAATTAGCAGGCAAAGCCAGCCAAATAATTCTAGAAACAAGCAGAACCTAGCCAAATACCTTAATTTTAAAAGGGTAATATGAATATATTAATCTTCTTTTCTCACAATAAGACACTTTAATGTTTGTTTGTTGGTTTAATAAGGGATTAGTAAGTAGCATACACTTGAGAGAGAGACCCTATCCATAAGGCTACACTAGATCATGTATTATTTGATGAAGAAAGTTATCTCCTCCCAAGAGTGTGACCTGGAAACTTTATGCCCTCAATCATGTCTTTCAGTGCATATCTCAACTATCTTAGGGAAATCCCAAACTTGTGACACCAAATACATTTCCATCCTTGAACTCAATCAATGCTCCATGAATCTATCCTTAATCTCATATTGTACCTTTGTTGGGATTCCTTTTTTATATCTATAGGAAGTGCTTGAATATTCCCTATACCATAGTTTTGTATGGCTCATAAAATTATTATTTTAGGATTATTGGGATTTGGAGGAGCTTTCTTCTTCTTCCTATTAGAATTACTTGTTTCTGTCTAGCACCTATGGGTGTGCCACCTAGGCTTGGGTGTCAACAAGTAGTATGGTAGTAGTGGTAGGTGGGCTAATATGATTACTTCAACCATGGAGGCATTGGAAGTGGTCACACTAGTGTCCATTATGGTAAGTTAAAATATTTGAAAAATACTTTTGCTAAGTTTAGGGTAATGGAGTGATGCATTTGCTTTTTATAGTGTTATACAATGCTTCTTCATAGTTTTATAACTTGCATAGGGGTAATATTGATTTCTTTGGGCTCTAATTATTGATACATTTGGAGGTAAGGGAGTTATAAATTGGAAATGATAATTCTTTATAAAAGATGAGCTTATATGGGGAAGATCTAGTTGAGGCCTTACATATAAACTTATATTCCCATATTACTCTTCTAAGATTCATGAACTAGTCCTTTTGTGATTCAAAAATGACTTTATTTAGTATCTTAACAATATTATTGTTAGTTGACTCTATCAAACCATTGCCTTGGGGATAGTAATTGGAATATGTTATCAATATAAACCTATATTCACATATGAAGTGCAACATGCTAACCCATGCAAATGTTGTGGCATTGTTAGTCACTATGGTTAAAAGAATTCCACCTAGTGATATGATGTTTTAGAAGTTATATGACAACCTCCCTGTTTGCTAACTTAACTAGCATTGCTTTGGTCCAACTAGTGAAGTAAATAGTAGTTGTTAGGATCCACCCATGGGAGAAACTTGACTAGGGAATGATATTTCTGATGGAAATGAATTCCCATTTTTTGAATGGCTCAGTGACAACACTTACATTCAAAGACATCAAGGCTTTTATTCTTTTACCCATAAATATACAATAGGCTTTGTAATCCTTTATCCATTAATAGAAATCAATGAAAATGTTTGATTAGTAGTACCCTGCTTTAAAGATTTTCTGATTTATGGTTTACATGAAACGGTGGCCATATTTATCATGATATTATTTTATAATACTTTTTCCTTTTATCTTTCACACATCTAAGTAGTATTCCATCATAACCTTTGTAAAAGAAAGCATAATTTACCCATGTATAATGGATTAATTTTTGTCTAAATATGAATTATCTTGGTGTTAACCCCTAGGGACTTGTCCTATTGTCATGTACCTTTTGATTTCACCCATATTTCTTGTTTTTACTTCTAGCTTAATTCCTTCCACTAGTTCTATCCATTCCTTTGGGATTGACAAGACACGGTTTTCATATAGGGATTATCCTCTACCAAATTTTTGGGTGCAATTTCTATGTCAAACTTCTAGAATTTATTTATCTATCTTGCTCTCTTTTCTTCTAATTCACCATGCAACACCATGAATCTCACATATAGATGGACCATGAATATAGTAGTCTTGCTTGTTGAAATTATCATCCGATTCATGGTCAAGAGTCAACATTGTTCCATGTATTGGATAGGCCTAAGGGCATTTCATTGTACAATGTATTCATTATTTTGTAATATTTTATTATGTAATCCCAATGGGCCTTGTTAATCTTGTTATGACTAAATCCTACTTATTTGTAATTAACCTAAATTCCACTTATTATGTCATCTTAGGTTAAACTCTATGATGTAATTGGTGTTTTGGTATTGCTATAAATATCCCCTCACATTCCTTGTTTCTTATCAAAGTGTTATATCTATTGATAGGTCTTATTTATGGTGCATATGGGTACTTTGGATCTTATATTTCTTTAATTACTTTAGTTTTATCTATAAATTTTGAATGAATGATTTGTTTTTGTTTATTTCTAGAAAGCATTGTGAATTTTAACATGGTATCAAAGTAGATATGGAGCTACCTCTATTGGTCACAAATATAATTGCTTCAGATCCTTTTATATTTATTTCAAAGTATAGGACAAAGAGGTGAAAAAGAGATTCTAATTTTTTCATTGGTTTTAGAAGACTTAAAGAATTATTTTCATTTTCCCAAAAAATCTTAGGTTCTATAGCCATTTGTTGGTCAAAAAATTAGTTTCAAAGAGTTGTCATTCAAAAATGTTATGTAGCAAAATTATGGGAAAATTTAAATTTAATTTTTTTTATTCATGCCCTCTAGCTCTAGCTTGTGTTAATATCTATGGTGGTTAAGCTTCTCTTGAGCCCACAATTGATTTTTTGTTATATTTTTCCTTTGGGCACATGTAAACCTTGAAAAAAATATATTTTTTGTAATTTTTAATATTTTATTCCTGAGTGTCAATTTCATAAAATTAACCTAAAGGTAATATATAATTGGGTATAAATACCCCTCCTTATTGATCATTTTTTATCCATTTGAGTTTAATTTTGATTCTCTTTGAGTGAAGATATTTTGGTGTCTACTGACATCCCATAATATACTATGTTTTTATATATTATGTATTTCTTTTGACAAGTAATACTGGATAATGTTCGATTCCATTCATTTTTGGAAACTACTATGCATTTGACATGGTATTAGAGCTGTTGTGAATATTCATTATTTGTTTGCTTTTGTTGATGGTAGATTTTTATTCCAGCTTCTCTTGAGGATGATTTTTTTAGGGGATTGTGGAGAAATTTTTTTATGTTGATGACACAAACTGAAGAAGGGTTTTTGACAAAAAACCATAGTGGACTTGGATCATGAGGATCTCACTAGAATAAATGGATTTGATCTAGGAGAAATATTCCCTGATAGGTTAAAATTTTTCTCTCATTGGAACTCAGTATTATTTATTATTTTTTTGACCAGATGGATCTCTAACTTTCAATATTGAGTTTTTTGAGGTTTTTGAAAACCCCATTTGTCTTTTATAAAATTTTCAAAAAAATCTATTTCCTTTTCTTTTTTTGATTTTTGATGACCAATAGCAAAATTGATAAGAGGAAATATTTCTTGACTACCATGAAATATGGAAAAAAGAGGCTAAGTTTTTTAGATAGATACCCAATGTTAAATCATGGGCAAGCTTCCATGCTTACCAAAAAAATATTCAGAGCCACTTGACAAAGTTGCAAAAATGCATTGGAATTTTTTTTGCTACATAGGCATGAGAGAAGGGTCTGATTGGTTATGTTCAACAAAATGATTATGTAGGGAAAACTATATTAGATATGGATGAACTATTAGCTTTTTTGGATTCTTTACAAAATTTTAGGGGGCCACTGTTTAACACTTTTATCATTTCAGCTCTAGGTACTCTAAATTTGCACTTGAAATTTATTGCTAATTTCCCTCTGCTTTTTGAAAATTTAAATTTGAAATATGGAATATTTATAAAATATTTCTTATTTCAAATTCATTTTTTTTAAAAATAGATAGAAATTAGCAAAAAAATTCAATATTCCATGTTCGCGGTGGGAAACAACATTGTTGGGCACACTCACATTATCATTACATGCACTAGTGTCATGTAGGAATAGAAAATGGATGCTCATGATATTTGAGGTTTCTTATGGCCCTTTTTCTATTCTCCCTCCCAAGTCGAGCACTTGGGAGGATGGTTAGTGCATTGGAGGGTAAGAAATTTCATAGGGATTATGAGTTTGAACCCCCAAACTTTTAGATGATGATGTAAGTAGATGGCCATTAATGCATACACACATGATGACATGGCACAAAAAAATTAAAAGTTAGAGATCCATATATTTTAGGAAATAGATAATTCCCTAGATGATGACCGAATTGAACACAAGGTGGTTGTATATGGGGAAGATACTATGGAAATTTCAATACATGCTCTTATGGGGTCATCAACTCACCATACAATCAAAGTAGAAGGATTCATTCAACTAAAGAAGGTAATTGTATTAATTGATTCAGGAAGTACTCACAACTTTATTGACACAAGGCTTGCCAAGGCATTAAACTTGCACATCAACTCCTCCAATCAAGATAAATTTCAAGTTAGAACTGCAAGTGGGAGTAGCGCTCAACGTATAGGTAGAACATATTAAATTTCATTACAAATAGGAAGTTATACTTGACAAGATCCTCTTTTTGTTATGAATTTAGGGAATTCAAAAGTTATCTTGGGAGTCGCATGGTTAGAACAAATGGAAAACACGATCGATTTTAATTACAAGAAGCACTTTGTTGAATGGAAAGAAAATGGGAAGACCATTCACCTCCAAGGAATTCCAACACCTCCATAAAATATAGTAAGTTCGCACAACATGGAAAAAATAGTAAGCAAAGGTAGTTATGGATTATGTGCTCAAATTAATTGTATGGAAATGCAAGCACAAGATACGCTAGAAGTCCAATAGAAATATCTACAAAACATTATGACCAAATGTAATAAGGTCTTCCAATAACCAAAGGGACTACCTCAAAAAAGATACCACGACCACGCTAGACAATATCGCAAGAAGGTGATCGACCAGACAGTGAAATCTTAGTCAGAATTACCAATACTAGATGCAGATGGGCGTATATATCTCCAGTCGGAAGCCATTCTACAAAGCAGAACACACATCTTGTGATCTCGTCACATCCATAAATTTCTCATAAAATGGCAGGGCCTACTAGAAGAAGAGGCTACATGGGAACCTGAAAGTATTTTCCAGACATTTTCAGCTTTGAGGATAAAGCTTTCTGAGGAAGGGAGTCATGCTACGTTCCAAACATAACTGTTGGCTATGTTTCCAGGAAGGAAGTTTTATTATATATATGATTTGATTTACATTTAATTTATCATCTATCTTATTATCTATTTACTTATCTTCACTTGCGACTTCACATAGTGCCTTCATGATGGGGATTTGCCCTCCTTGAGCGGCATTTGATTTGATTTAATAATTTAGGATTTATTGTTATTCGTTCGGTTGCATCACTGTGTATTATCCATTGAAGTTTTGGTTGATGTTTGCACTATTAATTATAATCGTGTCTTGGTTACAAGGGCAAGAGGGACCCTTGCAACTACACTCTTGAATAGAATGGTGTAGTAAAAAGAAAAAATAGGGTAATCATGGATATGGTTCATTGTATGATTCATTCCAAGGGATTAGATCACAAGTTTTAGGGTGATATAGTCATGTGTGTAGGGTATATCATCAATAAGATAACTACTACGGTTATTTGAGGGATGAAACATTTTGAGAAATTAACATGAGATAAGTTAGTTGTGTCTATATTCTAAATATTTGGGTCTTTAGAATGGGATCACATATCCAAAGATGTTAAAAAAAGAAGGTACCTGAGAGCCATAAGTATATATTTATGGGATATTTTGATATCTCAAAGGTATGTCATCTCTATAGTCCTTAGAGGCATGAGGTATTAATTATAAGAGATGTCATATTTGATGAGGTGCTTCCCAGTACTCCTCTCACTCCCCTCTTGATATTTTAGCTTTTGATTCCTTTGATTATTTAGATATTATAGATCTAGGAGGTTCTTAAGGTACCTTGATTAGATCTATCTTTGTTATAATATCTTCCTCTTCTAGTGGTTGTGCACTACCTACTGATTGGATTCCATCATGTATAGTTTCTTAGATAGTCTCATTTTTCCTAGAGTAGGATAGGATGAGTGGGATGGTTAAGTTCATAATGCTTCAATTATGCATGATAAGTTGAGTCATGATGAGTTGGATTCTTCTATTTTAGTTTTTTATGTTGAGATGGTATAGGATACCCATTCTTATTTTGAACATCCTACTCCCAAGTGGTTTAAGATACTTTTGAATGATGCACAATCCATTCTATCTCTTGAGTGGAGTTATAAGGATCCTTCTTGATCATTGAAATCAACTCATTCATAGAATTTTTTTGCCTACTCCTAATCTAAGGGAAATCCTAAATCAGAAGATGCCATGGTAACAAAAATAATGAATTAATGAAAATTGAACATGAGAGTTGGTTCCTCTTCTAGTAGGAAATAATGTTGTGAGTGTAAGTGGGTCTACAAGACTAAGTACACATCATATGGTTATATTGGAAAGCACAAGGTATTACTTATTTCCAAGGGCTTATCTCAACAAGAGGGAGTGGACTACTCTACGACATCTGCACCTATAACTAGTATGGAATTTGTCAAAATGATTCTTTTCATTTTAGCTTCCTATGGATGCAAGGTGCATCAAAAGGATGTTAAGAGTTCCTTTATCCATAAAGAACTTCAAGAGAATATTTACATGTAGAAACCACTCAATTTTTATCTAGAGGGTCCTAATCCATTAGAATGTTTCTTGAACAATATTTGTATGGTCTTAAGTAGGCTCCACAAGCTTGGTATGAAAAATACACTTTTTCTTCATTAGTTGTGGATTTTAGCAATGTGAGGCTAAGCATGATGTTTACATTAAAAATCATGATGAGAAGACTGTAGTGATTATGCTATATGTTGATAACCTTCTTATCACTAGTATCTCCACTACTTTGATTCAATATATGAAGTTGTGACTTCATTCTACTTTTAAGATGATAAATTTGGGCACTTGCACTATTATTTGGGAATCTAGATTGATTAGTCAAATTTAGATATTATCATTTCTCATTCCAAATACGCTTTGGATCTTCTTCAATGGTTTAGGTTGGAGGATTACAATCCTAATAGGACCTCTTTTACCTTAGGTTTGAATTTATGGGTTGATTGTACTACATATTTTATTGATGCTACACTATAGTGGTTTCTTGTAGGAGGTATCCTTTATCTTGTTTACACTAGACCGATATAGAATTTGTTGTTAGCTACTATTGTAAGTATATGTAGGCTTTTCAAGAGAGTCACTGGATAATAGCAAATTAAATTTTGAGATACATCAGAGGGATATATCAAATGGGCATTCAACTCTATTGGTCATCCTCTTACTTTTAATAAGTATTTTAGATGCTAATTGGGAAGGAGATTTAGATGAACAATGATCCACCATAGGCTTTGTGTTATACTTTGGATCCAACCTAATTTCATGGTTTTCTTAGATGCTAATTTACCATTTCTCAATCTTCTATGAAGTCTTAATACTGTGTTATCAATAAGGTAGCCAATAATCTTAGAGGAGATTGGTATTTTTTAGAGCTTTTTAGTTCCTCTTCATTATGACCATTAGAGTACTATTTAGCTTGTTTTCAATTCTATGTTTCATTAATAGACAAAGCACATTGAGATATAGATGCACTTTTTGTGATGGCTTCATGTTCATGGGATGTTATATCTAGTGTTTATTTTTTCTGTAGAGAATGCAACATATATTTTGATCAAGATTGAGTAGTAGAGTGTCCCTCAAAGGGGGATCCAACATAAGGGCCTCTCTCCATGTACTCCATTCAGCTTAAGGGGGGATGTTGAATTATGTGGTGGTTGAACTTCTATTGAGGCCAGAGTTAAATTTTTATTATTTTTACCCTTTGGGACCATGTAAACCATGAAAAATGTATTTTTTATAGTTTTTTAATATTTATTCTTGAATGCCAGTCTCATAAACTTGAATTTCTTAAGAATTATTACATCATAGTTGATGTGTATGTAATTTGAGTAACCACTCAACACAGAATATATATGATCTACTAGAATACAAAGGGCATGTTAGGAGTTACTACATCACAACCCATGCGATGTGGCATATGGTATAACCACCCCTCACAAGATCTATGTATATACTATAGGGTGAAGGTAATTACAAGTTTGGTTAGGCATTATATGTATTTAAATACCTATCATTTCATAGTGTAAAGTATTTAAGAATTAGGTTCTAACATCTGGTATTAGATTAGGTAGAAAGAATCCTCCTCTAGCTTCGACATAGGGAAGCCTCAGTGAGCACTTCATTTGAGAAAAGTAGTTTCAAGGGTAAAATTACCCTATAGAGGATTATTGAAGACACACCTCAAAAGAGAGGTAATTATCTCCATGAAGAAAAATTCCACATTAGATTCAAAGGTCTCAAGTGATATACCCCTACCAAAGACCAGAAAGGCAAAAGTTTCCAAGCATTAAAAAGGGTCTTACTCCCTTCTAAGACCAATAAGGTCATAAGCATACAAGTAATAACAAGGTCAATTTTAGAAAGAAAGAAAAGGGGTTATAAGTTTTCTCTGATGAATTTCCATTATAAAAAGTATTAAGGAATCCATAGAATCTCCTTAAAAATTACAAGAAGTTAAGGAATCCATAGAAGCTCCTTAAAAATTACAAGAAGACTTAGGAAGCCATTGAAGCTTCACAAATAATTGCAAGAAATTTTTAAGAAACTAAATCAAAGAGCATTAAGATATCACAAAGAATGGAGAAAACCTCAAAGGCCAAAAGTGGAGGAGAAAATTCTTGCCAAGCATGTTGGAGAATATTACATTATTTGATACATGCTAATGTACCCCCATGGTACCTTGATGGTACAAATTTAAATATGTAATAGATTAGGGTGCGAGTCTACATTTTAAGAGTGTGCAAGTATAAAGAGTTAGAATGCGTACAAGTGTCATGTAATAATGTGTGCAAGTGTGTGCACAAGTGTCATATAGTAGAGTGTGCAAGTGTTATAGAATAGTGTGCAAAGAGTAAATAGAGAGTCAATATTCATGTATACAAATGGCAATTTGAGAAGCCAAGAGGCATGAGAGGTTTATCTTATGCATAGAATAGGAAATATTTCATCTCCCAGATATGTGAGGAGAGCAATAATCAAAGATTCTAAGAGTCACCTTTATAAGGTTCTATTATGGAGGTAAATCTCAATGTCTTGTATTGAAGAATCCATTCAAACATCGATAATATTGAAGCTTGTATATAGTTTGAGAAATTCTATTATAATTTTTCTTCATGTTATTTTATGAATGATAGTGGCCATTATTTTTCATATTATTGTTATTTACATGATATTTATGTTTTTTAATATTGGCCATTTATATTAAATTGCTTTAGTATTTGAGACTAAAGATCCTAGATATTGGGACCTATTATAATTTGGCTAAAAATCCAATAGTGGTATAGAGCCAAATAATATAGATTCTATTAAAACTACTTTGAGTAGTCTCTATTGCTAGCATCAAAAAAAAATTCTAGTGTGAATATTAAATTTGGAGCAATAAGATGTAGATATACTATGAGTATTTTTCTAAAGCTAGCACCAAATCAGTTTTTGATGTGAATATTTGAAAAGCTAGCATCAAAGGAAAACTTTGGTGTGAATTTAAAGGAAGAACCATGTGAAGGAAACATAGGCCAAAATTATTTTGGATTAGTGATTACCTTGATTTTATACATCTCTAAAGATTGATATTATGTAGGAAAAAAATAATAGCACCCATTAAAGCCAACATAAGAGTGTGAGATGATTGAATAACACTAGTTATTGGAAGCAGAACCAAAAGAAAAGGTTCAAAGTAATAGATGTCTTTGTAAAAGTCTTTAAGTTCAGAGGAAATGAAGCTTATGAAGCAAGCTCATATTGCCATAAGAAGAGATATCCATTGAAGATAATATTGAAAGAGATTAGTACAAAGTTTCTCAAATTAGAAGATGTTAAGAAGAATTTGGAAGGGAGCCATTAAAAGCTTCCCAAATAAATATATAATTAGAATTGGAAGTGAGCCATTAAGAGCTATCCAAGTTGAAAGATATCCATTAGAGAAGCTTGGTTACAGAAGGGATCCACTATAGCATCTTGTGAAGAAGATAAAAGAGGAGAAACCTATGAAGTAGGCAAAAGCCTGAGATTGAGATAAATCTGAGAGCATATTTTACATTGAATAGAGTAGTTAAAGGAGGATGAGAGACATCTTAACATAAAGGTTGAGCGTCTGAGTTCCATAGAATTCATTTGAGTGCCATTATGCAACAATAGAAGTAGTTGAAGTTAGAAACTTTAGAGGAGATTGAGAACATAATCAGATTGAATGCCCTACGCATCATTTCAAAGTAGAAAAACCAATTGTAATTTGGAGCACTAGAGAAGACTCAACACTAAAATATTGAGTGTCTAAGCACCATTATTTTAGTAGAATAATCTGGTAAATTGAAGAGCCAGAGGAGAAAGATTAAGCACCCAAGAGCATTGTTGTAAAACTAGTGTGCACCCCAAGTAGAGTTTAAACCTAAGTGCCTGATAGATTCATAACATATTTTAGAGAAATTGAAACGTCTCAAGTTGCATTCAAAGGTGGTAAACAATGAAGACAATTGGATGACAGTGATTGGAAGAATTCCCTGGCAATTTAGTCATTATTTGACATGCCTGATGGTATCCAAAGAATTTGGCATAGTGTTTATGAGGTATGATTAAAAATACTTTTATTTTGGGTGAGTGCTTAAGTAATTTTTTAATTGCATTAATGTTTTTGGTAAAGGGATAGCAATAAGGTTTTATAAAGTTATAAAAGGAAAGAATTTTTTTTAATTAAAATGATTTCAATTTTTTGAATTTTGAAAAAGTCTGAAAATATTTAAAATTTGGGAGTAAAAAGGAATTCACATATGATAGAATTAGGTTATTTGAAAAACTTGATTTTTGAATATATTTTTTTAAATTTTAATTTTAGATTGATAAAGAATTCAACTCCAAAAATATTTTAAAGAAAATTTTAGTTGATTGATTGAATTAAACTTTGGAGCTATAAGATCTTCTATTTCAAAGGATAATATTATAAAAGAAATCATTAAAAAAACATTTAATGAAGATAGTGAATAAATGACGAACAAGTTTAAATTTTACACTCAAAATTTGATAGATGATTTTGATAAGAAAAAGGAAATGACAAATGATTTAAATATAACATTGTCTTTATTCCTCAAAAATGCAAAAGATGAAAAGTTCACTACACTTATCAGTTATCTTCATGAAAATATTTTTAGAGCTTTGTGGAATTCACAAAACACCATTATATTCACTACTGAAATATGTATAGTGATGTATATAGCTTTACTCACATTTAAAATTTATCAATAAAAAAGACAAGCAAAGAAATACGCTAGTTGTGATACATATGATTTGAATGAAGCATATAACTTCAATAGAGAATCTTTAAATTCTAGGATGTATTATTGTGATGACTTACTAACTCATTGTCCAAAAGACACATCATCAGTTATATCACAGGCGAAGATAAAGACAAGGAAATCAAAGAAGAATAATAGAGAAAAGCATAGAAGAAAGAAGAACAAAAGACATGAAGCAGAAATTGAAGACAAAAAAAGTCAAGTGAAGGACTAAAGGACATTGATTGAAGACTAAATTCTTCAATAACCAAATAATGTAATACATGGGGTGTTGAAGAATATTACATTGTTTGGTACATGCTAATGTACCCCCATGGTACCTTGATGGTACAAATGTAAACATGTAATAGATTAGGATGTGAGCCCATAGTTTAGGAGTGTACAAGTGTGAAGAGTGAGAAATGTAAACATGTAATAGATTAGGATGTCATCCCATAGTTTAAGAGTGTGCAAGTATGAAGAGTGAGAATGTGAACATGTGTCATGTAATAATGTGTGGAAGTGTGTGCACAAGTGTCATAAGTGTGCAAGTATCATAGAATAAATTGTGCAAAATTTAAATAGAGAGCCAAGAGTCATGTATACAAGTGGCAAGTTGAGAAGTCAGGAGACATGAGAGGTTTGTGGTATGCATGGAATAGAAAAGGTTGCATCTCTCAAATATGTGAGGAGAGCAATAGTCATAGAGTCCAAGAGTCACCTTTCTAAGGTTATATTATGGAGGCAAAGCTCCATGTATATAATCCGTTCAAGCATTGATAATATTGAAGCTTGTATACAGTTTGAGTAATTCTATTGTAAGTTTTCTTCATGTTATTTCATGAATGAGATTGGCCATTCTTTTACATATTGTTATTATTTACATGACAATTATGTTGTTTAATATTAGCCAATCATATTAGGTTGCTCTAATATTTAAGACTACTCAAGATTCTGGATATTGGGACCTATGATAATCTAGCTAAAAAGCTAACAAAACAGCTGCAAACATATTATTTGAAGCATTAAAAGGTTACTAAAACCTCTCCAAGACTGCAAGGAAATCACTAACAAAGCAGATTTTGATTGTATAATTCAATTGATGCATTGTCCACATGAAACAATCTCCTTCAAACGCATAAGTCATATCTCTCAAGAGAAAACCATTACATTCCAAAGGAACATAAGGAACCTAAGATTAAATAAGAAGAAGACAAAGGCGATTAGGCAAAGAACTTTGGAACGATACTAAATTTACATTGAACGACATAAGGCAAACTTTGCATGAGTGAAGGAAACGCCCAAGCAAATATCTAAACATAGCAAACCCATCTTGAGTTGCATCAAACAACAAGGAACATAATTCATATGAACAAAGGAAACGACCAGTTTAGAAAATTTGTGATTCATATGCATCAACAACAAAGTGCATGAGAAGCAAAAATACAAGATATCAAAGATCAATTTTCAATAGCATTTGACAAGCTACAAATTGCGCCAGTAGATAAAAAATGCCTCATAGAGAATCTGGTAACCGAAGCACCTGAGACATTGCATTACACCAAGGAATCTCTTGGAACTCATCTAGCTCCCTAAGGAAAGATACATTCTTCATTAGAAAAGTTGAAGCATTCCCTCTCTTTTTAAAACCTTCAAAGCCCCTGTTAAGAGATGTCAAACCTCAAAGAAGCCTTAGCAAATAACCTTCCTATAAGCATATGAGGAAAATTTATTTTCAACAAACATCGATAATTATGATGACAAATAAATTACTCGTCTTTTACAGAGAAAGGAAACATTAGAGAAGCAACCTCAAATTGACTCCTATGCATACTACTCTGAAGCATAAGCTAACGTTCTAAAATGCTAGTACAAACACTACAATCTTGAGGCCTTGGAAAACATCTGATTATCTCAATAAGGTATTCATTAGGAAGTGTGCTAAAAGATCTTTCAAGTTTAGAATTTTCCTATGATATAGAGGTATTGCATCAAAAAAAGAAGGCCAACACAAACTTTTTGATTGGGTAAACATATAGACAAGGAGATTCTAGCAATCAAGAGTATTTCGAGAAAGATCAGGTAAAAATCAAGGAGAAATAAAAGAAGTTTTTATAATCAAAGGAAAATCTCAAAGCATAATCAAACATCACAAAATTGCAGGCACATTCAAGATAAACAATTAAATATCATTTTTCACAAACCCGTGCAATTAGAAAATTCTAAGTTTGAGCTCCAATCGATATTTTCCACCTACAAAATGCAAGTGCAAAAGAACAAGGCTACCTTTGAATCAAACGTTAAAAAGGTGGCAGACGATTTCGTGGGCCTCAAATCAAAGAAGACGGGTCTACAAAAACAAATAAGATAAAGTAGAGAAAAACAGGTCCATATACCTGACATAAAGAGAAAAGCATTCAAATCAAGCCTGCTCAAATTGAGATATCAAGTGTGGACGTCTCCAAACTCGGCCAAAATATTTCCCAAATGTCCAAACATGGAAGTAACACTTTGGAAATGATTAGAAGTCATCAAAATTTATAAATTTGCCAAAGACAAAAGGTTCCAAAGCTTCAAAGGTTGAGTAGGTGCGGCAATTTGAAATCGGGAGGAGTCAAAGGTGTTTAAATTTAAATTTCATGAAGATCGGGGAGACTATTCAAGATAATCAAGAAGCCTTGAAAAATCAAAGTCTCGCATTCATAGTGGGAAGAACAACAAAGGAATATGTAAATTTAATATTTTATTTTTTTTTGGTTTAAAAGTAGAGTAGAAAAAAATAATATTAGTTTTTGAGAGAGAATATTTCAAAGAAAACAGCAAAGGAATATGTAAATTTAATATTTGATTTTTTTTTTTGTTTAAAAGTAAAATAGGGAAAAAATAATATTAGTTTTTGAGAGAGAATATTTCAAAGAAAATTAATTATTAGAAAAAGAAGATGAAGAAAATTTCACCTTCATTTCCTTTACGCGAGATAATTTTCTTGCAATTTTGAAGCATGAATTAAAGTATATATATATATATATATATATATATATATATATATATATATACTTTTAAACCTTCATAAAAGTGGAATAATTTTATTCCACTAGATTATTCTTAGAAAATACTTTCTGACATATATATATATATAAGTATTTTTAAGAAGAATTTAGTGGAGCAAAAATATTTAAACTTTGTGAAGGTTTATAATGGTCAATGGTGGACCAAAATTCCTATTGTGTGACTCTCAATTATTGCAAGGAGACAACTATTCTACCTAGAAGACCAAACTCAAAACTCAATTGGAGTTTGAAGAAGTTTGGAATATTGTAAACAAGACCATTACCCATCTAGAATAAGGTGAAGAAAAATAAGCAAAATTTAATAAGGCAGATAGAAAAGCAAATTTAATCATGATGATTTGCATAGCAAATGAAGTCTAGCCATACATCAAAGATACAACTTCAGCCAAAGAGGCATGGGAGAAACTACAAACAATTTTTGAAGCAAAGAACAAGAATTAGATCTTGTTCCTACAAAGCCAGCTCCATTGTTTGAAGATAAAAAATGGAAAAAAACTTGAACCATTTCTAAGGCAAGTTTTTGAGCTATGAGAAACACTTCAGGCTCTAGGAGAAATAGTGCTAGATGACACATTAGTCTCTATAATTTCAAGATCTTTACCTTCACAGTACAATGTATTTGTAACCACATTAGATATCAAAGAGCAGACATTGACCTTTGAGAAGTTGGTGAATCTTCTTCAAAAAGTAGAGATCTCCCATATAGCTCAAAATGAAGAGCAAGTACTTATCTCAAATTACTACAAATTGAGGCCATTTAGAAGGTTGATTTGTATGTAAGTTGAGTAATCACTCAATACTTGGTATGTATGGTCTACTAGACTACTAGAATATAAAGGATATATTAGGAGTTAATACATCATAATCCATGTTAAGTGGCATTTTGTATAACCACCCCTCACAAGGTCTATGCATGTACTATAGAACAAAGGTAGTTACAAGTTTGGTTAGAGGTTTGCTATGCCTGATATAGGAATTATATGTATTTAAATACCTATCATTTCATAATGTAAGGTATCAAAGTATTGAGTTCTAATAGACTTAAAGGCAACATCCAATTGGGTATAAATACCCCTCCTCATTGAAGATTTCTTTATTGATTTGAGTGTAATTTTAGTTCTCCTTGAGTAAAGATATTTTGGTGTATATAGATGTCCCATCACATAGTGTGTTTTATATGATGTGCATTTCTTTTGAAAAGCAATACTTCGTAATATTTGATTCCATTCATTTTTAGAAACTATTATGAAATTTGATAGCTTGGCATTGGCATGGCCTAAAGTGCATAAAATGCCTCTTCACAGTGAGGCAACATGCTCCATTTTGAAGTGGCAAGGTATCATTGTAGCTAGGGGAATACCTCTAAGGTCATTGACTAGAAATATTCCTAGGTTTGAATCCAGGCATGCATTGTCATTTTTACTCAAAGTGGAAGATGGCCTTTTCAAAATAAGTGTAAATAGATGGGTTTTATATAGGTTCCCTTCTTCCATTTTAGTTGATAGCATGACATGGTGGTATATCCTTTGCATTAGAAAAATTTGGTCATGAGATTTAATTGTGATACATTTTACCTCTACAAGGGAGCTTTGTGTCATTTTTGTGGGTATAGAATTCCATGGGACCACTGTGAAAGCTTCTAGAATGGTTGACAAGAAGATTTTGGGAGAGAAATATCTAATGTTTAAGTATGGGGCCATCATTTTTCCCAGTCACCACTAATATGAATATGTCCAAATGGAGGTAAAATCTTTTTCCTCTATATTTTATTAGCTACTAGGCTGGGTAGGGCAATATTCCTAGCTTGAAGGTAATTTGGGATTGAACCCATTCATCACCATTCATACATATTTACGTCATATATTGTGATTATTTGGTTGAATTGGTGACTAATGCAGCTAATTTTAGGTCCACATATATAAGTTTTTTATATAAATAAATGCCTTGGACCAATCAATAGAAAGTGTATGGCAAAGTTCCAACCAGTCAAAAGTGACTAGGTGGCATAATATTAGTGGTTGTCACTAGCGAATGATTGGATACCAAGTGGTAGATTGGGATTAGCTACAATTTTTCTAAGATTTGAGGCTTCAATTTTTTCTATTTTTGAGGATTATTAAGTAAATATTTTAGAAGCCATAACTTTTTCTTACAAAAGAGTTAAGTATATTTTTTAAATTGCATAATTTTTTGAGCTCAATGGTCATTGGTGACATCAATATATGGATTTGTTTTAGTATTTAGGGCCAAATTATATGAAATAATCCTTCATCCCTATTGCCCTGATTTGAAGGGGTAGGTTTGATGTTCTCTTTGTTATCATAATCTTTGGCCTAATATTTTGGGAGATATAGATGGATTTGTGATAGTTGTAGTAGTTTTTTAGTCTTTTAAAGGCTTGTAGGAAAAGGATTTAGGATGTGATTTTGTCAATTCCTCTTCCTCCTTTGGGTTATTGATCCAAATTATTCATGAAGATTTAATCTTTCATAATATTTTTCTTCTATTATTTGTCTAGGTACTCTTGGAAGTTTGTTAACACTCTTCTTGGAAGTTTGTTAACACTCTTCTTTTAAGCACTTTCATGCAAAACTTCTTTTGGTGACTAAAATTAGGTGTCTCATGGGTAAGAGGAAGTATTCAAATAGGATAGTTCATGCAATGAATAGGAAATTTGTACTTTCAAGACTTACCTTACGTGACAATGGAAGATTGAAAGAGCTTATATTTAAGAGAGGTAGTATTTTTGACTCTTTTTCTTCATTTGAAGTACTAGAAAAGGTGTTTTGTGGCTTTGTATAGAAGCATAAAATAATGGAAGTAATGACTATAGTCTAGTCTTTGAGTATTATGATAAGTTAGATCAAATGTACAAACTAGGTGATAGACCTACCCCTCTTGCTTCTTCCTCTTTGAAAAGAGAATTTGTGGCCATGGTGGCACAAGTAGATAATGAGAGTCAATGATAACATCATAGACTTAGGAATCTTAATTATGATTCACTAAGGTACTTGAGTCATCATTAGTTGGCTATTGGACTTCCACATATTTCTCCCTCTATTGTTGTGTGAGGGATGTGTTTTGGGGAAGCATCATAGAAACTCCTTTCTAAAAGAGATAGCAAGGCAGGCCATATAATACTTTGAGCTCATTCATAGTGATATATGTGGACCCATGGGTACAATATCTATTTATAGAAATAGGTACTTTATTATTTTCATTATTATTTTTTAAGTAATTTTTTTATTAAAACGGGTTTTGAAAGTATCTCGAAACCTTGTTAGAAAAATAGCACTGAGTCATGCTAGGTAGAGGAAAAAAGAAAAGAAAATGTCAAAATACCCAAACAAGTAGAAACCCACCATACAACCAAACACCCATATTCCACAAGCTTACAAAAAAATATCCTAAGACCCATCCTAAAGCACATCCTCAAAATCGTCCCCAATGACAACAACTACACTATATCCTTGAAGCCATCCTTGGCTGCATCCTTGCATCCATGTTTCACCATAGTAGCATCCTTAGGTTTGTCATACATCTTAGGTTCTTTCGTAGCTAATAAAACTACGCTCAAACCAAGGAATAACGTAAAAAAACTTGGGAACCAGACTTGGCATATTACAATTGCTCATTGCAAATTTGATTGGAATGTGAAGATTGGTTTTGTGGGTTAAGAAGGATAGAAGCTTTTTCCATATTAACCACATTGGATATTTGTTGGGGGAGAGAGTCATACCATGTGATAAGGCCATTGATGTTAGTACCATGATTGGCCAAGATATCTACCACCTTGTTTGCTTCCCTGAAAGCATGTTGAATGATGGGATCCCACATATGTTCTATGATTTTATTGGCTTCTTCAATACAATTCTTCACCTTCCAAGAGGGGTTTTTGTTATTCCTTAAATAATTTATGATGTTGAGAGAATCCCATTCAATGATCACCCTATTAGAATTTGGTGGGAGTAAGGACAACCCTCTCCAAAGAGCTCTGGCTTTAGCAAGATGATTGGATTGAAAACCAAGACATTCAACAAAGGCCATAACAATATCCCCATTGTGATCTCTGATAATACCACCAACTCTTGCAAAACCTAGTTTTCCTTTGGCTATACCACAAAAGTTAAATTTTAGACATCCCACTGACGGAGGGATCCACTTGGTATTGATCCTGACCTTGGGAGGGGTGGTAGATAAGGCATATTGAATGGGAATATTTAAGAAAGTTAATAAGGAAGCTTCAAAACTAGAGATGGTGGGTTTTGTGGAAGGATAAAGCTGGGCATTTTCTTTGGCATAAGAAATAATTTTGTTTGTTAAAGAGGTAGGATCCTTGTATTGGAAAACACCCTATTGTTTCTTTCAAGCCAAACATGCCACATGAAATGATGGAGGTAAAATTTCCAAATGGATCTGAGGTGGGAATTGAAAAATGATGAAGGTCATTGGGTGAAAAGATTTAAAATGGACTACGATTTGGCCCAAATAATATGAAATAACTAAAATAAATTATCAAGGATGAAAGAAGAAAAGGAGCAACCCAAGAAAATATGATGAGTAGATTGAAGAACACAAGCTTATACTGAGATGGGGGATGAATAGTATAACGCCCACTTTTTACTTTCTTTCCAAAACAATATCAATTAGTGTCCTTAATTGCAATAACCAAATATAGCAGTGTGCATTAATGACATAGATAGCAATAGTAATCAAGAGCACAAATCACCATACACAATTAAGACACAAGATTTAACGTGGTTCCTCCAATGTGGGGTAGTCCACAAGATAATATCCTTATAATATTTCACAAAGAAATAGGGATCCTTATCCCAATACAAATTATTACTTTGATCTGCTCAAAGCTAGGCTATCCACTGATCTGCTCAAGTGGGAAATCCACTGATTTGCTCAGCAAGACAATCCACTAATCTGCTCAACTAGGCAATCCTAATCTACTCAGGTAGGCTATCCACTGATCTGCTCAGCAAGGCAATCCATTAATCTGCTCAACTAGGCAATCCTGATCTGCTTAAGTAGGCTATCCATTGATTTTCTCAGCAAGGCAATCCACTGATATGCTTTAGCAAGATCACCAAGAACCTGCTCAAAATCTGCTCCAGCAAGCTCACCAAGAACTTGCTCAAATATTCTCCAACAAGCTCACCAAGAACTTGCTCAAATCTGCTCCAACAAGCTCACCAAGAACTTGCTCAAATCTGCTCCAACAAGCTCACCAAGAACTTTCTCAAATATGCTTAGCAAGCTCACCAAGAACTTGCTCAAAATATGCTTAGCAAGCTCACAAAAAACTTGCTCAAATCTGTCAAAAAATCTATCCCAAAATCCTTCTCAAAGTCTCAATCAATCATGCATAAAAGCTGCCTCAAATCTTTCCAAAAATATGTCCCAAAAGCCTTCTCAAAGGCTCAATCAATCATGCACAAAAGCTACCTCAAATATGTATAGAAATATGTCCCAAAAGCCTTCTCAAAGGCTCAATAAATCATGCACAAAAGCTACCTCAAATCTGTCTAGAAATATATCCCAAAAACCTTCTCAAAGGCTAAATCAAATATGCTCAAGTAGCACTCAAATCTCATCCACAAATATATGAAGGCAAGGCTCAATGATGAACTCAAAAATGAATGGCAATGCACTCTTCAATGGATGACAACAATGATCCACAATGATCTCAACTCAAATCAATCTCAAATCAACTCAAATAAAATCAATCTCAACTCAGCTCAATATTATAGAAGCATAAAGAGAATTGTTAGAGACTCAATATGTTCTATTCACAAACTCAATTTCTTTCTCAACTCAAACTCAACTCAAATCAGAATATAGAATTTTGTTTCATGGAACTTGAACAACCACTTCACATAATCACTTGACTATGCTCAATCAACTCAACTAAACCAATCACCTTAAGGAATAAATTTTCTCACAAACCCTATTTCAAGCATGAATCAATCAACTCAAAATGTTTCCAACAATACTCAATAATAACTCTCACATAACAATGATACTTATGTTCTCCTTTAACTCAAGTTCAAGTTCTTTGTACAAGCAATGGGCTTCAACAACAATGCTTATAAAACAAGGTTTAATCACAACTCTCAAACTAGAAAACCTTGAAGCATTCAACCAACCACTTTTGAAAAGGAAACCACAATCAATCCTTTTCTCTCCAATGATATTTCAGAAATCAACCACCATAAACAAAGTCAATGGAGAATATTGCTCATACCTTTTTGATGCCTTATTAGTTGTCCACTAAATATGCCACACTCAAAAAAAATTCTTTTTCAAATTTCAATAGGGGTTAGAGATCTTGATTAATAACACAACAATAATATCCAAATAACACCTTATTACTCCTACTCAATAAAATACACCATGTCCCCTCATGAAAGAATTAATCCCCTTTGAAAAATAACAAAGCAACCTTCACTTTTGAACCCCTTTACAAAATCAGAAATATCTCTTTACACACACCTTATTTCTCCCTCTAAGCAAGTTAATAAAATAGCCCTCGAAATAAGCTTTCCAACGATATATAATATGATATACTTCCAAAAATAAAATCACTAAAAATATCTCTTTTTCCTAAAGTGCATCACAACCCTTATTTCTCCTAGGGCAACTTTAGAAAAATAAAATATTAACTTGCCTTTGTCCTTGACGGGATTCGATCCCTCGATGCCTCCTTGCTCAGTGCCTTAACCATGACCAAGCTACCACACGAGCTATAAGCTTGTTTGGGAGGGAAAGACACCACGTGCTTCAAAACACTCTTCCCTCTCACACAAACCAAAAACACTTTGCGTGCTCTTTCTTCCAATGCCTTCTAACATAGCCAAGGGGATTCGAAATCTTGATGTTCATTCTACCACTTGCCTTAGCCAAAAGAAAATTTCCAATGTGCCACACTGCCCAAGGTGACTAGGGTTTCACATGTCGTCCGATTTATTCTTCGCTTCCATCATTTAACCCTCTTTTGCACGAGCTCTTTTCACTTTCCAAAAATCGCATTAATTCACGAGTGAAAGCCTAGGATTAATGAACCTTAGGCATATTTTTATATAGTTTTCTCCCTCATATTCGACGACGTCGACGGATTACTTTTATTTTTAATTTTAAAATTAAAATTAAGATTTTAAATAATTTAAAATTTAAACTAATTATTTAAAATTAAATATCTCCATCACCAGGGTACCCTTTTCAATGAAACGAAAATCCAACTTGGGTTTTAAGAAAATCCCATTTCAAATATGCCAAACATGGTTTAAAAAAAACCTTTTATTTTGCTTGCCTTGGTTTTCACAAAAATCCTGTATATATCCATGCTCTCCAAAATATCATAAATGATTATTTATGAAATGCTTTTGCCACAAAAAATCAATGTGATCCATGTGATATCAATGATCAATGTGACATCAATGACGACATAAAATAATTCAAATTGCCAACATAGATTCCCAATCAGACAGACATAAGTGACAACGATTGGGAATCAAAAGGCCTCTTTTGATCAGATTATCAGAGGTGAGAATTCTATATTGAATGACCAACCAAGAAAAGAAAGATATTTTGGGAATAAAATGTTTGGGCCAAACAAGGTGGCAGGGGAAAGAAGCTTCAGAGGATTACACTTGGAGATGATAGGCAGACTTAACAAAAAAAACCTCACTTTCAGAATGCTCACAAATAAGATGATCTGAAGAATTACCAGAAGGGATGACCATAGAATTGAGGAGAGAAGCCAGGGATGTAGACTCAAATTTTCATCCCAAGAAAGCATCAACGAGATTTTTGAGGATATAAATGCTAGGATCTTCAATAAGTGGTACTCCTTTGATCTACTTATCATACCAGAAGTCAATACTCTCACCATTTCCTAGATACCATGTCAAACCTTTACGCAATAGAGATCTGGTGTGAATCATGGATTTCCAAAAAGCTAATTCATTGGTCAGAGACAACTCATCAAAGAAAGTAGTTACCTGTAGATACTTCCTCTTGACTATGGTGACCCATTCTGAGCTATCATTACAGATGATTCTCCAAGAATGTTTAGTCATCAAGGCAATATTTAGTCTTTGTATTCTTCTAAGCCCAATTACTCTATGGGATTTGAATTTGCAAAATTTCTCCTAGCAAACTAGAAGAAATATTTCTTTGTTTTCAGGTCTTGACCAGAGAAATATTTTTTAGATTTGCTCAATTTTAGACTGGACAGAAGCAGGGAATTTAAAAATAGAAAGGAAGTAAATCGAGATGCTTTGTAGGCAATCCATAGTAAGATTTGTTTTGACCACCTGGGATATCGGATTTCCTTTCCACCCTGCTAATTTATTTTGATACCTTTCAATTACATTATTCCACATTGAATCAGTAGGATTTCCCACAAACAATGGGAGACCTAAATAGGTGGTAGGCAAGGAAGAAACTACACACTCAAGAATTTGGGCTATTTTAACTTGACTGATGAGGAGTGTTTAGAAAGTATACCTTGATTTTGTGGAAGTTTATCTTATGAACCACATCCTGTTCATAAAGGAGTAGGATGTGTTTGATGACTTTAGCCTCAAAAACTGAAGCATGAGTCACCACTAACGCATCATCCACAAATTGTTGGTGTGTCACTGGGTTAAGATGAAAAGCCACTCTAATACTAGACATGAGACCCATTCTACAAGCTTCTTTTAGAGTTATGCCAAGATATTCAATTACAATAATAAAGAGAAGAGGAGACAAGGGATCTCCTTGTCTTAATCCTTCAACACTCTAAAAATACCTAGTAGTAGATCTGTTGACAAGGACTGAAAACCAAGGAATAAAAATACATATTTTAATGAGATCAACCCAATCTGGGTGAAAACCAAACTTAAAAAATATAGCAATGAGGAATTCCCAGTTGAATCTATCATAAGCCTTGTTCATGTCCAGTTTGAGAATAAAAGTAGGATTCTTGGTTTGGGATGAAGAATGTAAGGTTTCATGGATGGTTATTATTCCATAAAAAATGGATCTACATTTGATTGAACTTCCTTGAAACAAATCAATGATGTTGGGAAGAATTTCCTTCATTATGTTAGACATCACTTTAATAAGGACTTTATACACCACGTTGCAAAGGCTTACAGGTTTGAAATCAACCATTGATTTTGAAACGAGTCATTTTGGAATCAAAGCAATGAAAGTAGAATTAAACTTATGAGGGATGGATTTGGACTCTTGGAATCCCTTGATAGTTGAACAATCATTAGGACCTACAATGTCCCAAAAATCTTGGAAAAAATTCATTGGGAAACCGTCCGATCAAGGAGCTTTATCAGGATGCATGGAGAAAAGGGCTTGCTTGATTTCATCCTAAAAAAAGGTAAATTAATTTGGAATTGACCTTAGGACCAATAGAATTAGGAATGTGGTGAAGGAGGGACTATTTGGCCAGGGCTAAGAAAGGATTAGGATTACCTAGAAGAGAATTGAAATATGAAATAACCATAAATCTGATTTCAAAGATATCCTTAGTGGAAGAACCATCATCCTTCCAAAGTTCTTTGATTCTGTTTGAGCTCCTGTTATGCAAGGTAGAAACATGAAAAAAAATTGTATTGGAATCTCCTTATCTAGACCAAATTGCTTTGGATTTCTATCGCCAAAAAGTTTTTCACACTTTAAAAGGTTATGGAAATCAGATAGCAGATTTCTTTTCACCTCCCTAGTTTGGTCATCAGCCTGCCCATTTTGGAATTTGGCTTCAATTATTGCCAATCTATCCTTTATAAATTGCTTATTTTCAAATAGGTTACCAAAGACTTCCTTGTTCTAGATCCTAAGTTTCTCCTTAATGATGTTGAGTTTTTGGCCTAGCTTGAAAGAATGAGTTCCTTGAATATCTTGCTACCACCATCCAGATATTCCGCTTTTGAGGTCAGGATGATGAAGCCACATGCTTTCAAATCTAAATGGGGTTTTAAAAGGATGTTTCCTCTCAGCTTCCAAGATAAGAGGATTATGATCAAAACCAATTTTGAGAAGGGCCTGGAGGCTTGTGTCCCTGAACAACATAGAAGATTCCTTAGAAAAGAAAAATCTATCCAATTTTACTTGGATGAGATGGTGGCCACTTCTTCTATTACTCCATGTGAATTTGGTCCCCTTGAGATTAACATCCATGAGTTCATTGGAGTTGATGAAGTCATCAAAGTCTTCCATGATTTTTAGGGGGAAGCCATTTCCCCCTTTTTTATTTGAAGGATAGAGGGGAGTGTTGAAATATCCCGCTAGGATCCAAGGTAGGTTAGAGAAAAAAATATTTAATCTGCTTAACATCTCCCAAATATAAGATCTTCCTGAAAGAGTGTTGCGAGCATAAATTTTGGTCAGTATCCATGAAGTGTAAAGATCCTTATCATAAAATATGATGTTTGTTAATCTATTGGTTGAGTGGATAATTCTCCCTTCAAGCTTGCTTGGATACCATATACACATCAGTCCTCCAGATGAGCCTTTGGCATGGCTAAAAACTACCTCTCCTATTTTCCATATTATCTTTGCTACTTTGATAGATGCAATCTCATCAATTTTTATTTATTGCATAATGAAAACAATAGGTTTTAGTTCTTTTCTCAATGAACTAGCAAGTCTCTATTTAGATAGTCCATTAAGTCCTCTCACATTTCTTAAGAGAACTTTCATTTGGAAGATTTGGATATTCTTTTGCCTCCCCGTCCTTGATATTTGGGAGGTTTGGTACTTTTACTTTCATCCTTTGACACATTTTTAACTAAAGGAAAGAGGTTTTTTTGAATTCCATTGGCAATATATTCCTCTATTTCCCTCCTCCTCTGTTCAATTGCTAAAGTCCTCCCTCTCTTTTTATCACTGTCAAAATCTATGGGGACTTCTTGGTGCTTCTGGTTTTTTTAGGACTGAACTTATTAGGGACAATTTGTTGTATTATAGGACTTGAGTTCCCATTGATGTCCTAATCAGAAGTAGGGCAGGGACTTTCAATTTCATTTTCCTTATTGGGATCAGTCAACATATCTTCAGGGGGATGAGATGGTCCCGATCTTGAGGGGGGGTCCATATTATAAAGGCTTTTATGAGAAGGAGGTTCAGATCTGGGGGTTGGAGATTTTTTCCCATATTCTTCTTGCATAATATTTGTCTTAGAAATAATACCAAATATGTTTGGAAAAGCAAAAAGTGAGCTTACCTTTTCCTAGTCAGATGGTGGAGGAGAATTAGAAACTTGTTTCCCTTTGTCTAAAGTGAGAGAATTTTGGGTTTTCGCACCTGCACTTTTTTGATGATGTTCTTTCCATTATTGGTTATATTGCTACCCTTTTTTGGGTTGTCTAAAATACCCCTTGTTCGCCTGGTTTTTGTTCCCCTGGTTTAAAAAATGAGGGGCCTCTTTCTTGGGGAGATCATTTATTACATGCATATTTGGATCAAGATCCTTTATGCAATTATCCTGGAGCTTGATAATGGGACACTAGTTCTTAAGATGTCCCTGGGTGTGGCATTCCACACAAAATGCAGGTTTATTCTCATATTCAAGCAGCTGTTGTCGACAATATGAGCCATAATTGAGATTAACATATGTGGGGAGTTTAGAATCTAGGTTTGCATTTACACAAATCCATACATAGACCATGCATTTTTGATCTAAGGTTACTGGGTCGATCACCACTAGTTCACCAATAACTCTAGCAATCCCTTGCAAGATATCCTCATGCCAAAGGTAAAAAGGGAGGTCAAGAATATGCACCCAAATAGGAGAAAAATTAATGCTCTAGACTTCTAGGTTAAAATCCTCAGTCCGCTTGTGTATGAATAGGCTTCTAGTGAGAAACCATGGTACTCCAGTTAAAATATTACTAGCATCATCATGGTTGCTTAGTCTGATAGAAAATAATTATATAGATAAAGAAACAATCTCCATACTACCAAGGATCTTCCATTTTAAAAAGGCCCACCTTTGGATGGTTTCCATGTCAGGTATACCTCCAATGAATTTCCCAACAAGCAAAACTATCTCCATTGAAAGGTAGTTTAAAACTACACTATCAAGAATTTTTATATCCTTACCATCGATAAGGAGGATGGAAGGAGGTTCCTGCCCATGGTTCCTCCCTCAGCTTACCACTTTAGCAAAGGATATTTCCTTGGGTGACTCAGAAGCGGGTCCTCCTGCCCCACCTTGGGGTGGGGGCCCTTTGTCAGGAGGTTCTTCCACCCAAAGGCCCTCAGTTCGATAAAAAACCTTGTCCTTATCAGTTCATCCATCCTATAAATATGTTGGAGCCTTTCCTATACCATAATCCTCGCTCTATCCTTCCCACCTCAAAAAATTTAAAAATAAAAAATCTCACCTACGCTGTAATTTACAATCAATCAATAATAGCTTCTTATTTTCATTAATGATTTTTCTTGGTATATATGATTTTATACTAATTGTATCAAATATGAGGCTTTTGAAATATTCAAGGAATTTCAAGCCCTAGTAGAGAATCAAGTAGAAAGAAAGATCAAACATCTCAAAACAAATAGGGGAGATAAGTACATGAGCAATTGTTTTCTAGAATTTTGACTCTTTGTGGTATTTCCCTTCAAAGGACTATTCATTATACTCTACACTAAAATGGGTAGTTGAGAGAAAAATAAAATAATGATGGAGATGGATCGTTGCATGATTCATATCAAGGGCATGGAGTTCAAATTATGGGGTGAAACCATCTCCTACGTATCATACATCATCCATAAATTTCCTACAAAAGTAGTTTAGGGTATGGAACCCCTCGAGAGGTTAACAAGTAATAAGCCTAATGTGTTTATTTTATATATTTGAGTCCTTAGCATAGGATCATATATAAATATCTTTAAAAATAGGAAATAAACATTCATATATGTATTTTGATGGGGTATTTAGATACCTCTATTTCATATCATCTTGATGATCCTAAGATGCATGAGGTTCTTATTAAGAGAAGTGTGGTTCTTATAAGATTCTTCCAATAAATATGTCATGCTCTCCACCTAAGATTTTAGTCTAAGGTCCTCTTGTTTATTTATTACTCTAATAGATTATTTAGATATTATTTTAGGCACTATTCATATCAAGTCCTCTTATTTCTCTCCCCATGAAAGCCCTATGCCTATAGATTTTTCCATACCTTAGATAGCACCATATCCAACACCTTTAGTATTAGCTTCTAGGAATTTAGAGCTTGATATACCAGTACCATATGCCATAGTGATAGATGTTTATGTAGGTGGTGAGTTTTATTTGGATGCTTTAGGTTTGGCTTCTAATGTTGCTCCATCTTAGTATGTTCTTAAATATTCCACTAGTCATCCAACACCCAATTCAGTATGGACTCTCTTGAATGATCATCCCATTATTTCCATGGAATGAAATTGAAAGGCCCATTCTCATGTGTTGTTGTCAAATGTTGATGATTTGGAATATCTATCAGTTACTCCTAGGCTAAGGGATGAACAAAATGGAAACATATTATGTTGTTGAGTATGAACCTCTGATGAAGAATTGTAAATGACATCTTGCTTATCTTATAGAAGGGAAGAATATCATTGGGTTAGAATGGGTCTATAGGATCAATTATAGTTTATATGGTTAGGTAGATAAGCACAAGGTATACCTTATCAATAAGGGTTCCCCTCAAAAGGATGGAATTGACTAAGGTATATTTATCAATATTTCTTGGATGAACTCTATTTGGATGAGTATTTTCATAGCTTCTTTCTAGGGCTACAAGGTACACTCGATGGATGTGAAGAGTGTCTTTATATATAATGATATTTGGGGCGAGATTCATATGTAGTAACTACCCAATTTTGAGCTTAAGGGTTCTCTTGGTATGTTGATTAAGTCCTTGTATGAACTTAACCAAGCACCACATTCTTGGTATGAGAATATAAACTCCTTTATTAATTGGAGGTTTTGACAGTGTGAGGTCACATATGATGTTGACATCAAACATTAGGATGAAAAATCTTTGGCGATTATGTTATATGTGGATGTTATTCTTATTACATGCAACTAACTTGTCTTAATCCAAGACATGAAGCTATGAATACATGCTACCTTTGGGATGATAGATTTGGGGTTTCAATACTATTTCTTAGGTATTCATATTGATCAAATTTCTTTTATGATAACTATCTCATAGCTTAAGTATGATTTAGATATTCTTTAGTGCTTTAAGATGGAGGATTGCAAGTTTGTTAGAGCTCCTTTTGCCTTAGGATTTAAGCTTTGAGTAGAATGCATGATTCCTTTGGTGGATCCCACTATATATTATTCCCTTGTGGGAGGTCTTATATACCTTACCCATACATGACTTGATATTACATATGTTGTCAACTACTATTCTAGGTACATGCAAGCACATTGGGAGATTTATTGGACTGTGACCAAGAGGATTCTTTAGTACATCTGAGAGATGTATTAGATGGGTATTTATTATTCATTTAATGCATCTATTATTTTGAAAATCCTCATAGATGTAGATTGGGCCAGTTATTTACATCAACAATGCTTCACTATAGTTTATATCTTCTACTATGATTTTAACCCTATTTCTTGGTGATCTAGACAACAATCCATTATTTTTAGTCTTTCATTAAATATATACATTGTGATGTCAATGAAGCAATAAAGCACCTTCGGTGGATTCTTACAATTTTGGAGCAAGTGGAAATTCATCAATCCTACCCAAACTCTCTTCAATGTGATAATCAAAGCACCATTCAAATTGTCTATAATCCAATGTTTCATTAGAGGACCAAGCATATTAAGATTTGGATGTACCTTACATAATGAATTTATGCTCATGGGATGATTGATCTAGTTTGTGTCATTAATAAAATAGGCAATGGATATCCTAACTAAGTTCATTCATAAGGTTCCTTTTGTGCACATACATGAGTCGGTTGGTGCAGGAGAGTGTCCCTTAGGTGCATGAATGACAAGGGTCTCTCTTTATATCCATTGTTCAAGTTAAGGGAGATGTTGAAATATGTGATGGTTAAGCTTCACTTGAGACCATGATCAACTTTATATTATATTATTTACATATGTAATTATGCCCTTGTACATATTGTATAGATAATAGGTAATGTTTTGTAATGTTTTATTATTTAACCTAAAGGTCAGTTCCTTAATCTTGACCTAAATGTATCTTGTAGTTGGTTATAAATATCCCATTATACCAACCATTTTGTTAAGTATTGGAGTGTTTTTTTTCCTTTAATGAGATAATTTTGTGTCCATGGGAACTCTCTTATATCACTTATATTGATTTCTATGTATTACTTTCAATATTTTTGGGTGATATGTTGATTCCATTAATTTCTTAAAACTACTATAAAATCAAACAAAAATTTTCCCATTTGGCAATCAAGGATGTCTTGTGTTGGTTATCATCTTTGACCAATATTTGATTGCAACTAGAAAACCCATCAAGCAATGGTAATATGTGCGATCTTTCCCACTTTCTATAGGATTTGATCAATTAATGATAATGGATAATAATCCTTTAAGGAAATTGTTCCCAAGTTCCTAAAATCAAACCATAATATGATATCTCCACTCTTTTTATGCATAGGAACTAGGTTATCCACCCATGTAAAATGTTTTATGACAAATATTAATTGTGCTTGTAGAAGTTTAAGGATCTCATTCATCATCACTACTTTAATTTTTGGGTTGACAAGAATTTTTTTTCCAAAATGGTCTAGCCATAGGTTCTAGTACAATAGTATGTTCGATGATATTCTTGTCATAGATATTTAGGTACTTGTATGTATAGGTAATTATGCCTTTCTAATTTCCATAATGATCTTTAAATAGACCTATTTATTCTCTAGTACACTCCTTTTCTATAAGGAGGTTCTTTCCTTCAATGATTTTGACAGGATGATATGAAAATTACCTTTACTTTGATGCTTGAATTTCTAGTGTTGCATCAATATTGAAGATAATTTCTAGTTTTATTAGCCCTTTTAGCAACTATTTGGTCTCTAATTGAATAATTTTATCTTTAATATCATCCCCATATTCATTATTTCCTTCTACATGTTTATCTTCCATGACAATAAATTCTATAATTTGTTCACCATTATTAAACACTTGCTAATGTTCAAAGTTACTAAATATGATAGGTACAAAGACTAACTCAAACTCTTTTGGCTTACCCCATATGCCTATGGTGGGATCAGATTTAGCATCAATGGAAGCTAACTCATCTACTTTGGTATTTAGATACCTAAGAATAGCCTCAATAAAGCTTTCTAATATATTCTAGGTTCTATGTTTGTAATATTATAGGTGTTTGGTTTTGGTGGCACATATTAAATTAATATGATTTATGGTAAGCCTAGAGTTTCTAGAGACCCTTATTTTCTTGAAACCCATATTTTCACCTTTTTTCAAAATTGAAAAAAGTGTCTCATATTAATCAAAATTATTAGTGCAATTGAACAATATGCAAGCATAGTTTAGCTATGTACCTTGAGGATCAATTAGTTGAATACTAACAACAAATTTGTTACTTGTTTTTGCACCATAAAAATGTATTTTCCATGTGCCATCCAATATTTGATCTTTCTTGCTACTTAGAATTGGCATAACAATGGGATTTTTAGATATTACCTTTCCCCTGCTAAAACTTCTTAGACCATTACATTGACAATAGCCTCCCCAAGTGAGAAGGAAGATCAATCATAATAACTTCTTGAACAACTACCAGGTCTAGTTGCTTTTCTACTACCATTATCAAATCTTTCAAGAATCATAATAAATGCCATAGTCCCATCCATCTAAATAATATTCTTGGTAATTTTAGTAAATAGTAGTTCCATTTATTTATAAATAGTGTTTTACATCATCATTATATCTTCTCCTAAATCCACTATATGACTCAATAAATAATTTCATATCTTTAGTCTAAATTAAATATTTGCAACTTCAATACCTTTAGTGTAGGAGTATTTATTATATTAGTCACATTTACCTAGATATTCTATGAATCTTCAACTATAAAATTTAATGATATACTAGACTAGGATGCACTTGCTATTGTGTCACAAATTTAGATTTAGTATAGCTTCTTTCTTTCTCTTTGAATTAAATGGTAACATCTTATCCATGCAAGGATGTAGCTTCTAATATGATAACTTTGTCTAGTGTTTTCATTCCCTTGGTGATGTTGAATTTAAATTCAATGGTGCTACTTTCACTATGTGATTAAATTATACGTATTGTCTTGTTGCAATCACACATCCTTAACTAGTTAGGGATGGGTATTTGAATCGATTCTTATCTTCCTTTTGTAGATTTCTCCCTTTCATTTTTCTTGGTGTCAACCACTTCCCCATATTTGGTTTCTCTGTAGTTTTTTGGTGTAGTACTGGTTGATGGATTTTTTCTTGGTCTCCTTTTTATAGAATAATTAGATGAAATTGACCATTTGCCTTTCATATAAAAAGGTGGTTGTCCCCTCAACATAATCATGCTAGTACTAGTTTTACTTGCTTCTTGTAGGTTATTGCTTAGTAATTTCTTCCAGTTACTCATAATTCCAACCCTTGTTGTTGATTAACACGTATGACACTATGATCTAAAGGAAAATCCTCATCTTCTTCCAAAAGGTCAAAAATTTAGAACACTACATTATTTATATTTGGTAGTGCTAGGAGTAATTATTGGATAATGGTTGGCAGATGATAAACTAGCATGTTTACCATGAGTAGTTAATTTGAAATTGACATTGCTTTCCATAATGGTACAACCTACTATGCTTAGCAATGGTTTATTTTATATATATATATATATATATATATATATATATATATATATATATATATATATATATATATATATATATATATATATATATATATATTTGAGTATGTCACATAGCCACCATACATTTAGTCAGAATATGTCAAGCATTGTAATAAAACCACCATAGGGTGTTTATTTTTAAATTTACATTGGCCATGTTAATCTGCACTTGATTGCTTTTCTAATTGATATTTTGTCAAGGGACTTGGTCCTTTGTGAGGTACAAGGTTATTTATTGTTGCTAATTTGAATACTGCAAACAATCATTATACCACCTAATTCCATTGTTTAATATTTTCTCCATACTAGTGTGGTTTACCAATGCTCTCATAATTTCTATTATTTTGAACAATTGGATTTTTAATCATCATATTAACTCTAGGATGGTGTGGCAATACTTATGTTATTTTTTAGTGGGGCTAGTAAATTTGGTAGTGAGTAATGGAAAGTGATAGAGGGAGGGTGTTTTTTCAAGGAATAGTGAACATGTAGTGAGAAATAGTTTCTAGATAGGTAGGTATATTGGAGGAGGGTTTGGTATTTTGGATTGGTATCATGGTGGGAAGAAGACCTAGAACTTGTGGATTTAAGCAACATGGACTATGTAAGCCATAGGTAGGGAAAGAGGTAGCTTTGCTATCCGAGTAAGCACATCTTCAATGGGGTTGCTTCTTCAAAAACTATAATTAAAGTAACATGATTAGCATAGTTAGTAAACTAACTAGTGCTAAGTTCGTAAACCTTTTATGTTTTATGACAAATCCTATTCATCATTAGGATGCATATTTTATGGAATTAAGTATAGTTACCTCAAGGACCTAGTATTATAATCATGAATATTTTCTTGAGAATGTATTTACATGGAGATTAACTAGAAAATAACTAAACATCCTTTGAATAAATTACGAAACCTCTTGATAAAATTTTCTACAATAGAAGTCCAATTAGTAATAGAATTATCAGATAAACCTCTATACAATAAAACAACTTTATTTACTAATGAACAAATGAGTAAGTGTACCATGATGTCCTCCTATTGAATGTGATGTATTGAATTTAATGTGGATAGCTTATTGAGATGATTTGAGGTAATTTTAGTTTCATTCCAATTAAATATAGCCAATTATTTCATAGTGGTAATTGGGATGAGAGAGTAGACCATCAAGTTTAGAGTTACTTGGTAGTTACAATCAGGTAGCTAGTTTTGGGGCCTAACTAGCACATGCATTTAGTAGCATTGAGAAACTTGCTTGTATTGCATTGCCATCAAATATTGCATTTGATCTTGTGGTGGGGCTATGTACACCTAATATGAAGTCATGTATTAGACCATTTGTTGTTGGAAATCCTATGGACTTTATGAAGCCACATAATGTGGAAACTAAAGGTTTGGACTTTGTACCAAGGGTGGATATGGATAAGCTTGATTATGAGTAGGTATAAGTTGTAAGTTAAGCATATATGGAGGGTTTTATAAGCCAAACTATAGATTTTACTCACTAGGTGAAGGTAAATATTGCTATAGATTATGCATTGGATGAGGTAACATATGATTCAAAGTGATACCCTAAATTCCTTTGTATCTCCATTTGACTAGTGGTGCTTACCAATTCTATGAAATACCTTGAATAGATACTAGGGATTCATTTTTCTTACAACATTTTTAAAATTGGTGTTAGATGGATTCAACTAACCTTGGGGTGGAGGCTAATTTAGAGGGGTTTCCATATTTTAAACATTTTATTGTTGGCTTGACCTAGACAATGTTTGAATAGTCGAAGGGTTTATTTGATAATTAAAGGATTATTGATAACGACTCACTTTGATTTGGGAACTATAAGATACCAATGGTTGAAATGTTTGAATATTTTGAGAACTGATCATATTGGCAAATTATCTAGTTAGAAATCATATTTGGTTAGCAAGTTGTGATGTGTTTGGTAGGGCTTGAAACATTTGGGGCATTTTGTATAAAGGATTTATAATTACGTTAAGAAATATATGTTCCATGTAGGTCCAATTTTGATTAATAATAGAAATGTATAGTTAAATATTAGGGTATGGTTAATAAAATTTAGTTCTTCTAACCACAAAGGTGATGTGGATGAAGGATTTTGACTTTGTTCTCATGGACTAGCTAGTGGATCCTTTTTGCTTGGTGGAGTTCAATTTGGCTTGGGTTCATCATCTTCATGTATCAACATGGTAGTGTATTCTTTTACCCTTTATTTTTCTTCCTTTGGTATGGTATTAGTTTGACTAGGCAAAATTATTTACTAGATTATTGTATCGTAGAGAATGTATTCATAATCGTAAACTATAACTTATTGGTACTTACATGGATAACATTTTTTTATTCAAAGAAAATTTAGTAGAAGAGTGAATAGATTCCTGTCAAGAAATGAATCACTTCCAAAATACTTAGAACAAGTTTTGCATAACGAAAATGGAGTAGATTGCTCCTTTCATTTGTTACAAAGAGCACTAACAACTGACTTTATAGGTGGTGGAAAGTTCCATCCTCCTACATATGAGACAACAGTGGACTAAATTTATTATTTCTTAAGTAGGATGATGTGATCCATGTTGTTTGGTGGTTTTGGTTCATTTTATTCACCTTGTCATCATATTTCTACCACATTTCCTTATCATTTCTACTTATTAAATTTTTTAAAACCTTGAAATAAGGATAGATTTATGATTAATGGATCTGCTTGCACATGTTATTCAATGCACGCATCTTAAAAATTAATGAAAGATCACCATTGTAAATGAGGATCATGGTTTTTGATTGAATTTTAGAAATTTTAACGTACAATCATGATCTTAGCATGTTTGTATACCTAGGGTTAAGATGACATGTCATTTGGACTGACTTGTGACTTTATGGCTCTAAAATCAATGCAATTTAGTTATGGATCTCAAGAGGGAAAGTTGTTATTTTCATCTCTTATAAACACCCATTTCATATCCTTATGTATTCACTAAAAATTTTACTACCATACATTCACTTACTCTTGATTATTGTTAACATGCTCTTAAGCTTTCTATCTCTATTGCTATCGTAACATATGACCTTATTGCTTTCTTTCTATTTCTCTTGTCCTTTAAAATACAACCAAAGCCATTGGTTTTTGGTGCAATACCTTCCATGGAGGAGGACATGATCCTATACTAGAATTTATAATCAAAGATCAAGAGTTGTCACTCAAGAATTAGTTTTAAGACATTGAATCCTTAGCATTCACTTCAAGTTTAATTGCTCCTTATTATCATGGTGACATAACAAGAAATATAGAATAGAGGTGAGTGTTTTTATTATGCTTAATAGTGGATGTTTTGGTCCTTGGTCCCCTAGATGTCAAGTATTTTATTTTATTGCATTATGATTTATCCTAGCTAATGCTTTTGTTGGATGATCTTAGTGTAGTATGTTCTTGAATACTCTCTTAATTTTTGCTTAGATCGAGATAGTTTCAACTTTATTATTACATGATTATTACATTGTTGTCTTTGTTAAAATATTTTTGGTATATAATTCATGTAATTGTATGAGATATATCATTTTTTCCACAAACACTCCCTTTTTAGAAATAGACAATTCTTCAAAACTGGATAATTTGTTAGTCAAATACTTAAAAAAAATTATTTTCCTTGATTCGTTTCTTAAAGATAAATGATTTACTTTTCACAAAAGGGTGATTATTTTTTCAATACTTAGAATATTTTTATTTTTCTATAAGAGAATAATTTCGAGGATCAAATCACTCATTGGATAGAAACTTAAAAAATCCCTTTAAAATTGGTAAATCATTCTTTTCCAATGGTAAAGTGCAATCTAAGACAAAAATGAAGTAGGTCTCATAAATTATTTTGAAACTTGCTTCCACCTTACAAATTTTTTAAAAATTTGCTTATTTTTGTAATGGAGTCACCTTTCTACAAAGAACTTGCAATTTTACAAGCAAGTTTTTAAAGGTGGATTTGATTCAATTCAATTAGATCAATTTTTTTAAAAGAGACTAGGTTCAATTTTAACATGGAAATAAAGCCCTTTATCCTATCTTGCATGTAAGAAATTCTATTGTGTCAAAAAATTCTAAATTCTAACATGCCTAACAAACCTTGTTATTAGAATTGGGAGGAGGTGAATCATATCTCTTTTGACCTTCGAATTTAGGCATGCTCTCCACTATCCTTGATAATCTAAACTAAATGTAAAAAATAACACAAAAAATTAAATACATTAAAGTAAGTGTAAGAAGATAAGGATGCAAAGGGATAAAATAAATTTCACAGAAATAAAATATGGCCATAGTCATAATAAGGAAAGTGTGTGATCAATAAACACATAAAGAAATCAAATAACAACAGTGTGCTCTCATGCAAATAAAATTAAAATAATAGAAAGGAATGGCTCAGAGGTAAAAGGTTAGTGCCATAATCACCATGCATTCCACAATCCAAAAGAGTAGTTTCACAAGTTGAAAGCAAATATCTTGTATAATCTCTATTATTTCTAAAATTAGAGTAAATTACAATGTGGAGTCCACAAAGTATAGCTCTAATTTTCTCAAGGGATAAAATATGTTTACAATAGACCTCCTATTTATGTGAATAATTCACCCAAAATTTACCTAGGGTAAGAAATTTTCTATCCCTAGTAAATCTACTAATTTGGGTTCATCTTTAGGAAAAGGATGTACCACTAAATAGTACATACCTCTAATTTCATCCCTAAATTATTTAGAATCCTTCCAAGTATATTTTAGCACCACAAAAGAATTAAAACATCATTTTATAAATGATCTTCTATAGTATCTATGTATCCTTGTCTTGCTTGACTTGATGATGAGTGAATTTATTTTTGGGAGGGGAGTGATTCACTCCTTTTGCAACCAGTAATTCACTCACAGGTGAACAAACCACATCCTTAGAATGGACAAAACCTTTTGGTATTACATTACATATCAATTATCTTAGAGGCTTTGATTTTTTAATTCATTACACCAAATTTCTCGAATGCTACAATAAGAGGAATGAGTGAGCTGAGGTTTAGCGAGTGCGGCGGGAGTGAGGGTTTGAATTTTTTGGGCAGGAATCTCAGCCAAGGTGGTAGAGGTAGAGTAGGTATGGAAGGGGTGGGTGGGAAACTCGAGCATGTATCAAGCGAGGATCCAGAGGAAGGCGGTCAGGCTATGGAAAATTTGGAGGCGGGCATCACACTGGGGCCCGACCCTCCTCAGAAAGACCCCGACAAAAAAGATACAAAGGACAATGCGGGGCCCAAGAAATGGATATATTTTGTTGAGACTCTTAGAGTAAAAAGAAAGGAGGTTATCTCTCTTCCTCCCCTAGTTCCAGTAAATAATAAAATTTCAGCCTCGACAAGTTCCATGAGCCCTTTTATTTTAATGGAAGAATTCTCCTTGGTAGGCAAGTTTTTGGGAGGTAGGCTAGACATGGAGACTATCAGGGCTTGGGTGATAGGTAAATGGTGACTGGTAGGCATATTGGAGTTGGTAGCTCTAACTCGAGGGTTCTTAATTATCCATTTTAACAATATGGAGGATGCTAACCATATTTTAATGGGAAGTCCTTGGTTTCTAGTCAAAAGGAGCCTTTTTCTAAGACGATGGGGTGAAGATTTCAACCTTGAAAACCAAAATATTAACATTGCCCCTATTTGGGTTCATCTCCTGAGTCTACTTTCCCAGTTCTTCAATGAATATTGGCTGCAGGGCATAGCCAAAACTATAGGGTACTTTATCTCTATTAACCATGCGACCTTGGCCAGGACAAGGATGACTCATGCATGAATCTGCGTAAATGCTAATTTTAATAATGAATTGCCAAGGTTTGTGGAGCTAGAGTATGGAGAATACTATAGAAAATAGCTAGTAGAATATGAGAACATATCGGTATTCTGTGTAGAATGTAAAAATCAGTGCCCTAACCTAGCAATGAATAGAGAAAAGCAGAAGCAGGGAATGCTAGATAGAGGAAATTTGAGAAGTTTTACTAGTAGAGGTGATTTCAATCAGACAAACTATGTCTACCAAAAAAAGAAAATAGAGGGTGCAGGGTCCCAACAAGACAAAGGAAAACAATAGGTTTGTTGGCAACCAAAATACTCAGGTAAGTTCCAATCCTCTAGTTTCAAAAAAAAAATTCAATTCTATTCAATATGGGAGTAGGAGGATTATCAAAATACATGGAAGCCCAACACCTCTAGGCTAACCTTTATGTCTCTCTTGAATCCCCATCCAAGTCAGGATCCTCAAACCGTAATGCTGAAATTACTGTAAGCCCTGTGGGCATCACAAATCCAAACCCTAATACACAATCTCTAGCATCCACATCCAAGTCAGGATCCTTAAACCCCAATGCTGGAAATACTTCAAGCCCAATGGAAATCCCAAAGCCAAACCCTAATGCTAAAGAACTTAGGAAGAAGTTTGAGGCATTGGAAAATAAAAATATCATCTCCTTAACATCATCACTAGGATCCAAGTGAATCCTACTGAGGGGCGTATCGTAGACCAGGGGAATACAAGAAAAAAGGATAAGATTTGGATGTAGGGGTGGAGATATGTGAAACTCTTCAGATTGAGGAATATTGCAGTCTGGTTCTGCAATAAATTACCTCCCCTTAGTTTAGTCCTAAACAAACCAGGAGCACTGTGAAGTCTCCTATAGATTTTTGCAATGAAAAAATAAGAGGGAGAATATCAAACGTTGAGCATCAAAAAATGAAAACTGATAATGACATTTCCAATGGAAAACATAGAACCTTGTTTCAACAAGTTATTTTGGGTTCTGAAGACAACAAATTAGGAAAAACCCCTCAAGGGAGGGGGAGAGGAAGAAATCCCAAATAATATAAATGAAGTTCCTCTCATGGAACGTGAGAGGTCTCAATGGCCTGCCCAAACATAGGGAAGTCAGTGCAATAAGAAATCAAGTGAATCCAACTATTATCATGTTGCAAGAAACCAAAAATGATGAGATTTAGTAAAAAAAAATAGCAAAAAAAATCTGGAATCAAGGGGAGATGGTTTGCAAATAAGCCAGAGGAGCATCTGGAGGCCTTATGAATTTGTGGGATCCCCAGATCGTAGAAGGCACCATTATTCAAAAATATGATAGGGTTCTTAGTGTTTTATTTAAGGAAATAAATAACATCAGGTTGTGGATCCTTTCAAATATTTATGCCCCGACTTCAATTCAAGGGAGAGCTCTACTGTGGGAGTACTTAGGCAATCTCAGTGAAATCTTCCATAATGTCCCCTAGATTCTGGCTGGGGATTTTAACACTCCTATTTACCCTTCAGACAAAATGGGTGGAAATGGACCACCTACCAGGAGCATGGATGAGTTCAATGAATTTGTGAACTACAACATGTTTATGGATGTAAAACTTAGAGGAGGGAATTATACCTGGAGTAATCGACAGATAGGGTGTCATCTCATTCAAGAAAGGCTTGATAGGTTTTTTCTATCAAAGGAGGCTACAAATTTGTTCGGTGATTCTACCCTGCAAGCCCTTCCTAAAATTACCTCTGATCATAATACCATTTTTTTGGAGATCCCTAACTCTCTGTCCTTCAATAAACCTTTTAGATTTCAATCTATGTGGATCAAACATTCTAGTTTCAGAGATAACTTAAGTCAGTGGTGGCAGCAGCCTTTCAGGGGTAGTGCAGCTTTTAAACTTGTTGGCAAATTTAAGTTTGTTAAGGAAAAGCTTCGAAATTGGAACAAAGAGGTCTTTAGGAACCTCTTTGAAAATAAAAAATAGGTTGTTGAAAGTTTGAAGGTAATTGATCAAAGTATCCAACATGGTGATGCTGATGAAACTACTAGGTAGGAGGAACGAACAAAACTAGCAGAGTTCATAACATTTGGGCCTGTGAGGAAATCTATTGGAGGCAAAAATCAAGGGCTCTTTTGTTGAAATATGGAGATTCAAATTCCAAGTTTTTTCATGTAACCACGCTTAGAAACAGAAGCAATAACAAGATACAATTTAAAAAAAAAGCATATGGTTCTATTACTCAAGACTTAACAGAAATCAGAAAGGAGGCAGTAACTTATTTCAATTCTATCCTTGGTCAAGAATCACAGTGCAATGAGGAGGCCAAAGATATTCTCTTGCAATCCATTCCTAGCATAACAAATGAGGATATAAACCTTAAGATTCTAGCTCCATTTTTTGATGAGGAAAATAAGGAAGCCTTGTTTAGCATGGAGCCAGACAAAGCCCCGGGACCCGATGACTTTCCCCCTCATTTCTATCAAGATTTTTGGGACATCGTAAGTGAGGATGTAATTTTTGCTATCAAAGAATTCCAAGCAAGCAATCATATCCCAAAAGGTATCAAATCTACTTTTATTTCTCTAATTCCTAATAAGCAAACCCCTGAATCTATGGCTGACTTCAGGCCAATCAGTCTGTGCAATGTTTCTTACAAGATCCTAACTAAAGCCATTGCAAATAGAATGAGACATATTCTACCCCACATCATAGATCCATGCCAGGGAAGCTCTATCCAGGGCAGGTCAATCTTAGATGGAGTTATCATAGTTCATGAAGCTTTGCACTCTGCTCATAAGACTAACATGTATGTTTTTGCCCTCAAGCTTGATATGAACAAAGCATTTGATAGGCTAAATTGGGACTTTTTGATTGTTGTCCTCCTTAAGTTTGGTTTTCACCACCAATGGGTTAATTTGATCAAAGAATGTATTTCTAAAGCATGGTTCTCAATTCTAGTTAATGGAACAACTGCTGGTTACTTTCAAAGTCATAGAGGAATTCGGCAGGGGGACACTATCAGCCCCATGTTATTCATCATTATGGCAGAAGCTTTAGGCAGAACCATAAAAAATGCTTGTAGTTCAAGGCTAATATCGAGAATCAAGGAAACATCTCTCACTAGGGCTATTTCTCACCAATAATTCATCGATGATACCCTTATATTGACTAAGGCATCAGTGGTTGAGGCCAAAATAATTAAATACATCCTATAACTCTACGAGGACGTTGCTGTTCAGAAAGTTAATTTTAGTAAAAGCATGTTATATTTCTTGAACACCCCATTCAGAGGTAAGGAAGGATTGCAAAAAATTTAGGGTGTAATATAGCAAACCTCCCCACTTCGTATCTTGGTCTCCCTATTTTCATTGGTTCTCCGAGAGAGTCAATGTGGGACGAGGGTTATTGAAAGAATTCAAAAAAAACTTGTTGGATGGAAAGGTCATCTTCTATCTCAAGCAGGAAAGCTGACCCTCAATAAGGCCTCTATTTAGAGCATTCCAGTCTATTTCCTCTCCATTTTCAAAGCCCCTATGAAGGTTTTCTAGAAAATTGAGAAACTCCAAAAATAATTTTTATGGACTGGATCAGAGGAGAAAAAAAGGATACACCTTGTAGAATAGACCAAAGTGTGCAGACCCAGGGAAAATGGGGGCTTAGGTTTGAGGAGAATTTCTCATATAAATTTAGCTTTACTAGCTAAGCAGGCATGGCGTCTCATTTTTGGTGAAGAAAATGAATGGACAACTATCATCAAATGAAAGTATCTTCAAAATATGGAATTTCTAAGTGACAGTTCCAATCAGAGGTTCTGATTTTTGGAAAGCAATTCTTAATTGTAAGGAAATAATCAAAAAATGTTTAAGATGGGTTTTAGGCAATGGTGAGAGGATAAATTTTTGGAATGACAAGTGGGCTAAGGATGAAAACTGATGCAATATCCTAACTTAGCCTGAATAAGAGATATCACAGAAGAACTCATTGGCAAAAAAGTCTCCGATTATATGGTTGAGGACAGAGGTAGAATGAAGTGGAAACAAATAAGAATTCAAGGATTTCAAGCGAAATCAAATGATCTTTGTAACATTCTCGGGAAATAGTTTATCCCCATGAGACCCAAGGAAGATCAAGTGACCTGGTCTCCTACGGAAAATGGGCAGTTCACTATTAAATCAGCTTACAAGCTTCTGCTTGATGATGAGGATTTTGTCCTCCAAAAGGACTTAGTTTGGATTAAAAATTTAATTCCAAAAATTGCAGTCTTTTCATGGCTGGTTATCCAAGGAAGAATTCTAACCATTGATAATATGATGTATAAAGGTATTTGTATCACTAATAGTTGTTATCTGTGCTGGGCTAATTGGGAGACCATTTATCACATTTTCCTTGTGTGCCCTTTTTCCTTGACTGTCCTAAGTGGGATTTTTTAGGCCTTCAATATTTCATGGGTTAAACCAGCCATCATACTTGATTTTTGCATCCAATGGCCTTGCACCTTTTCAAGCCAAAGACTTAGATACATGTGGAAAATTTGTTTCAATCACTATCTTTAGTAGGTGTGGTTAGAAAGGAACCATAGAGTCTTTAATGAGTCTATCCATGATCATAAAACTATCATTGCCAGGATCCTATCCTTTGCCAACAAGAATGTGAACCTTATCCATTTTGATAGCTGTAAACCTCATCTGTAGGAGACTACGATTGCTCAATATTTAAGCTTAACCTTGTTATATGAGTTTGTGCCTAGGGTAGTCAACCCCAGAACCAATATTAAGTGGTCTCCACCTCCTACGGGTTGGTTTAAGCTTAATTTTGATGGAGCAGCTAAGTTCAATTCTAGCAGAGCAGGCGCTAGTGGCATTGTGCGAGATCATAATGGGAATATGATGCTTGTATTTTTTGAATATTTGGGAACAAGGACGAACAACGAAGCTGAAGCTAGAGCTATGTGGAGAGGCCTTCAAATGACTCAAGATTTAGAAGGCAATTTGATCGTAGAAGGAGACTCTATGCATGTTATAAATCTCCTCAATAATTGGAAAAAACCTCCTTGGAGGATTAAAACAATTGTTTAAGAGGCTAGGATCCTTTTCCAGGGAAGACATGACAGAAAAGCCCAACATGTTTTTCGGGAAGCCAACAAAATTACTGATAAGATGGCCAATTTGGGTGTCGATGGTGACAAAATTTTCAAATGGGAAAACAGTGTTCCGAGTGAAGTAGAGGAGCTTATTCAATAAGAATGCCAAGAATGATAGTCAAATTTACCAATAGGGAAGGCATTGTAAGTTCGAAGGCTAGGAGTATTCCCATCTCTTTTTTGAATTGGACTCACAATAAAAATTATCCGAGTTGTCAGTATTCGTGGATGCTGCTTGGAAATACCACAAAGACTAATGGGAACAGTCACATGTCAGATAACATGGTTCCTAGTCGTCTTAGTAATTTGAGGTTGGTTGATAATCACAAGGAAGGAAATAAATGACAATATAAGACTTTGAACCATAGCCACGTGGACCACCAGATAGCCACCGCCATAAATCTAGCCAACAGGTTAACTTCTTCAAGGCTGATTGGCCAAGATAGTATGTGGTACCAAAGCATGTCATATACGGAAGAAAGCAATTACCAAAGAATTATTAAGAGTAGCTGTCAATACAGAGCTTGTGGGAGTTTTTTTCAGTACTCTACTATGTGTCTACAGATTTTTGTTTCTCCATTATCTCAAGGAAGGGATCCGTGTCTATTTCTTTTTTGTAATTATGATGCATGTGTGTTTTCTCGGGGTATACCCAAAATGTTGTATGGGAAGTTTCTTTTTTATAACAGGATATGTGCCTTACTAGATGTAATGGCTTTGGCGGCATGTAGATTTTACATATATAGGATCCTTAGTAAGGATATGTTCATCAACAACCCTGGGCTGATTTTTGTAAAAGGTTTTGGGTCAACCTGTAAAACCTGGTATTAATGCTATAGTATCTTATCTACCAAAAAAAAATTGTTCAATTCATTATTTTCATAAGCCTCCTATGTATAGGAAATCCTAAGGTGGTATATAGAATACTACATGACCATATGTTTGATTTTAATTGCTACTAATTACTTCACTAGTTAGGCCAAAGCAATACTAGTTAAGATACAAATTCTAGACTATTTCAGTAGTAGATATGGGATGTCATAAATCATACTGGCTAATAATTTTACATTATTTATAGGGCTGAAATTGATGTGCTTTGCACTTGAATATGCATTCATATTAAAATAATGCTCCAATTACTACTCCTAAGGCAATAGTTTAGTAGAACCAACTAATAAAAACATTGTCAAGATCCTAAAATTTAGAATTGTTAAATCACAAATGGACTCGTACATAAATTTAAAAGAGTATTATGGGAAAATAGGGTAATTCCTAAAGCTTCTATTGATCATCCCATTATAAACTTGATTTTTATAAAGTAGTATTATGGTTTGAATCAGATATCCCTTCCCTCCAAACATCTTAATAATTGGAGCTCAAAGACACTAATGTCACCTCTATATAGGCTCATATAAATAATTTATTATCATTACAAGAAGAAAAAGAAAAAAATTCCAAAAGGTAATCCAACATCAATTAGCGATCAAAATGTGGTTCGATAAGGAGGAAACTAAAATAGAGTTCAAGGGAGGAGACCTAGTTTTTAGATGGGATGAATATGGAGGAAATATTGGGAGACATGAAAATTTGCATTCCCTCTAAAGTGGACCATATCAAATAGCAAGAATTATAATGGTTAATGCTTACAGGCTGATGACACTTGATAGAATGTTGCTACCTATTATATTCAATGGGCAAGAATTAAGGCCCATTTGAAAGTCTAGAAAGAAGGGATAATTGCAAATATTTAAATAGTACATTTTATCATTGTTTTCCTTGTCTTTTGTTCTCATTTCTATTTCTATTTTTTAAAAGAAAAAGATAAAAACTCAAAAAATATAAAATGCAAAACAATGAAAAAATATCATAAAAGAAAAAATGTTTGAGAAAAAATATTGAAAAGTCACTCAAACATCTAATTTCTTTCCTTTATCCCCTCTTATTGGATTTTTTTTGTAAAAAATTGTAAAATTTGGCTAATTAAAATAACAATACTTATTATCTCATAAAGTAGTGAATTGCTCCATTTTTCATCAAATGACAAAAATATTTTAGGGTGACAAAGGTGAAATACAACTAGCAAATTGCTCTATATCAATGAGTAAATCACTCTTATGCATCATAAAGGCATGGGTAAAGGTGGATGGCCATGTAGGGGGAGGGTTTTTAACCCCCTTCACCCTCATTTTCATCACTTTGCATTGTAAAAATTCATAAGAGAAAGGTTAATATATTGTAAGCAATGTTATCCAAGTGTAAGTTATCTTCTACATTAGGACCTTGATCCTACCCCTCAAGCCTCCTATCTACCTCATTGCTTTGTTTGTACATTCCATTCCTTGACAGCCATAAGGTAACATTAGGGGCCTCATGGGCTATTATGACTTGATACATCCCTCCAAATTTGGTTTTCCTTTGTGCCTCCATAAATTTTTTCCCACCACAATTGGTATATTGTGGATCCTTTAAAGGATAATAAAGTTATTGAGTAGTGAATTACTCCCATAAATTCTAGCATCTAATTTTGCAAGACTAATCTATGAGTAGTGAATTTCTCCCATGAGAGTGAACTACTTTAACTTGTTTCAAAAACATTTCCTTAGTCTTCAATTATAAATTCACTAGTGAAGGCTAAGCAAATCACTTGATATGAAAATTGAAATAATTATTTATCTAAGTATCTAAGAAGTGATTCACTCCTTCCAAACCAAGAATCACTCAAAAACTAGCAAATCACTCCTCCCGCTTTGAATTAGCAAACTTTCTCTAGATTTTCTAAATTTTCATAATGGACTCTAGTATAGCAACAACTAATACCTCCTTAGTAAAATAAAATTTTTTCAACCCTCCCACCACCACTACCTCAGTACCCAATAATACCCAAGCTTAGTTGTGATAGTCTCAAGTGATTCAAGCACCAATTAGATAAGTAAGTACATATAAGGAGAAGAATAATAAGGCTCCTAAAACACCCAAATAATTGAATGAGATGCATGATGAACTATTTTAAAAGGTGTTCAAGAGGAAGTTCAGGCATTCTCTTATCAATGCAAGTAAAGAAACACAATGAAGATACAAAATGGGTCCCAACACTAACTCATGGAGCATTAGTTAAATTTGAACATCAAGCCTTGTAATGAACCTAATGTTGCAAGTATGGGACCATCAAAAATTGGTAGAAATGTGTATAAAAACACATGATTTTGGATGTTGGGTCATGTTCCAAAACCTTGGGATAGAAGTACCATCTTCATAACTAGATATAATATTTGGAAGATTTTGAATGTTTAAGACAATCCAACATTTTGGGTAACCTATAATACAAAGGCATAGGTGGAATGTTACAGCGGATTCAATCATAAAACTTGGAAGAACATTTTGGCATTCAAATTGAAGGATCATAAAGATGCCTAAAATATTAAATTATAATTAAAAATAGATCAATTCAAAGATGATGTCTAGATGGTTTTTTCAAGGATAGTAATGGTGCTAGGGGAATTAGTAGATGAATTGTGTATGAAGAGCATGTGGTCCTACTACACACCATGGAGAACTACCCATGGAACTCCCAAATTATCGTTAACACCAAATATATTGCAAGCCATATCAACTTAGAAATTTCCAATATACTAGAAATTTTAACCATACATAATGCATATTATAGATTATTATAGATCAAAAGAAACATTAGTTCTCAAAGTTGCAGTTAGATCAAATGGGTCTAGACAAATAAATATTTTAAAATTGTGATTGTATAGTGTACATAGGAAAGGCAAAGATATCATACAACTTCTATGACATGATGTACCTATTGGCCACTTTGTATTCATTGGGAGTTTTGTTTAAAGATTTTGAATTCAATGTTTGAATATGGCGGCAGCATATGGACAATATGTAATATTTTAAATAATTTCCTATTTGCCAAGTTCTGATGCATTTTTGGAAATCCCTTTTGAGTTTATTTCCTTATAAAATTCAATGGAGAAATGTTTGCCTGAATTTCAAAAAATGGAGAAGACAAAGGCCCAAGGAAAAACTTGACAAATTTGATATGCATTTACGTTCGCCCCAAGAAAGAGGCGAACACTCCATTCACCCTTGAAAGGGGCGAACAAGTTCAAAAATTTCACAAAGGCAAAATATCAAAAGAACAAGGTCGCATTCGCCCTTCCAAAGGGGTGAACGTGTCGTTCGCCCTTCTTAGGGGTGAACGCACCTCGACAATATGTAGTGGCGTGCGTGCCCAAAAATAAACTCAAATCAAGTTCACCCTGGTTGAGGGGTGAACATGTCATTCACCCCTTACATGGGTGAACCAAAATATATGGTGAATTAAGGTTGCGTTCGCCCTTCCATAGGGGTGAATGTGTCGTTCGCACTTTCTAGAGGCGAACGTATTTTATAAGATTGTCGCACGTGCCTTTTCAGTTTGCAAAGGGGAAAAACATATCTCAAGGCAAAAGTGAATGTGGGCGAACAGAAATTTGGTCAAGACAATTGAATTTAGCATTTAATGAAGGGTGCCCTCATTTACTCCATTTTGTGTATCACGAAGAGGAAGAAAAAGAGAAATGAGCTTTCATGATTTCCAATGTATCAAAAGTGATCCAAATAATTTAATGTTTGCTCCTAACATGTGCACCTCCGTCCGAAGTTTAAATTTTTAGGAATTTTTTCCCCAAGAAAATGGATTTTCAAAGAATTCAAGGAGGATTTTTCTAATTATGTCTTTGATCCCAGGACATTCTTCTCTCATATGTATTAAATGATAGAGGCGAAAACCTCTATAAATACTAGGCAAATTTCATTGTAATAGAGGAGTTAGAAATTTTGTGAGATATTTCTCTAAGCTCTCTGCATTAATAGAAGGCATCCGACTTTTGAATTTGTGAGTGGTATTGTGTGTGATTACTTTCTATACATTGTGCTTCTATTTCCATTCATCTATCTGGTTTGCTATTGTATTTAAATTCTGTCATTGGATTTAAAGTTGCTAATGAGAAGGCAAATGCTGGAGTATCATTTTGATAGTTGCTATGGCAATATTATGAGCCTATTCTATTCTGTTTGCTTTCATAAATGCTAATTTATGCTTGGGTTTTTTCTTACTAGTTAGTCTAACACCAGTCTTGCACTTCGGCTTGTGGCCATATTTCCCATCTCTTTCTATTATTTCCAATTTATTTCTTGCATCCTTAGTCTTTTACCATTTTAGGATTTAGTTTGGGAACTAGCCCTCTTTGGAGATTGGCACGAAGGACATCTCTTTCCTTTGGTATTTCAATGTTGGTCGTATCTAGGGTGCATAAACGCAGTGTTTATTGATTAGGCAGATATTTGACCAAAATTTTTTGGCACGCTCGGTGGGACTTTCAAGTTTTCACTTTTAGTAGTGCTAGATTTGGTGTTCACCTTCCCGCTTGAGATTAGAACATATGGTGACTCAATTTTTACCTAGAACTCTATAAGTGTAAGGATGACAAAATACATTTCTCATGAATACAAGATCAAAAGCCAAGAATCTTGATAATCAGATTAGATTTTATGAACTAGAAATTCAAATGCTAGGAGAGCATCCTCAAATAGCTACTTTTTGATGGACGTCTTCACTTCCTCATATCCCATCCATACCATCTGTTTCATCTTCCCGGTTAGCTGGTGTGTTTTCTGCTCCTATAAGTCCTATAAGTACTGCCACCAGTTTTCCTCAGCCTCCGCCTAGTACAACCACTAGCGCCCCGCAACCTACTCCCCATATTCCTGTTCACATGGCTCAAAATCCTCCACCACATCAACAAAAACTTACAAGGTAGTTTTCGGCATGGAATAGCTCAGGAACGCTGAATTTGCAGGTGTAAAATCTTGTACCTCAAGCTGCTCTGAAGGCTTTATCCACATATGATGGTACTGGAAAAACTGCATATGAGCATATCCAAGACATGGCCTCTATTGCAACTATTCATGATATAACTGATGAGGATGTGCTTATAAAACTTTTGGTTTTGTCATTAAGAGGGAAATTGGTGTATTGGTACCGATATTTATAGCCTGGTACCATTACCTCATGGGATAAATTGGCAAAATTGCTAATTAATAATTTCCATGAGCAGGCTGATCCATATTCTCTATTGCACCAATTCACCTTGATTCAAATACATCCACAAGAGGAACTTGTAGATTTTAAAATTTGATTTGCACGAAGCTATTAGAGGGTTCCAAATGGTTTGTGACCAACCCATGAGCAAGTGGCATTTTATTATCTTCGAGCACTCAGTACCGATATTGGTATGGCAGTGCACTAGGCCAATATGGCCACATTCCTGAATCTCTATACACAAGCTCAAAATACTGAATTAGATTTGATTGCTATAGGTAGGCTTCCTTCGAAGGTAAAAATGCCTATCCTCCCTGATCTGCCATAATATCTTTACTCTAATACATTTTTGCATCCTATGCCGTTGATGTATCCTGTTCCTTCATGGAATTAGGGCTCTCCTCAAGTAGCTCCTATCCCTGTCCCGCAGTCATTTGCTATGATCTTCCCACAATTTCCCATTTCCTCAGTACCATCACAAACTTCATCCATTTCTTTTCCAACATTGCCAGTACCTCCAACACCTTTACCCTTACCCGTGCTGCAAGCACCCTTGCCATTGCCAGTGCCAACTCCATCACCCAATACAGATCCCCTCATGACCTTGTTACAAGAAGTAAAATACAATAATGCAGATTTGAGGATGATATCCATTGAGCTTACCACTATGAGGAAGAAGCAAGACGAGGCTGAGTTCTGATCAAGAAGGTTTCAGACTCCACCAATCACCCGAAAGCAAGCATCTACCAGTAGGGGACCTGAGAAAAACACCATGATTCAAGAGAATGATGAGGTTAATGGGTCCGAAAGGACATATTGGTGTTCTACATATAATTATCCTCATGGTGAAGATACATGTATGGTTCATCTGAACTATGTTCATAAATTAGCAGAAAGTTCTTCGGGTGGGCAAGTTAATATGATTCGAGAAATGGAGCATAATTGTATGGTGTCGTCTCCAGAGCAAGTTTCAGTCCTCACTAGGTCTAGGAAGAGGCCAGTGACTGTTGATCCTATAGACTTGCAACCTTTGAAAGTACCTACGGCTCCAAAAGTGTAAGAAGAGAAGTGGGCATCCCCGATAAATATTCTTGATGTTGAAAAGTCAAAAAATCCATCACCTAGGAAAGCACAAGATAAAGCACAAGCTCAACCTTCGACTTCACAACTCATCGCCACTGCTCCAGTCCCTAGTGAGACAAAAGAGCAATCTAAGGAAAGACTCAAGTATCCTTTATTGATAAAAAGGTAAAGAGTAGAGGCTACACAACAGTATCGAGATAAGTATGAGCGACCCCTAGAAGAAAAAGTCTCACCTGCTTGTGGCTACAGTATCGTGGAAGAAATAAAGAAAATCCCAACAAGGATTAACTTGTATGATGCATTACAATTACCTGAGTAGATTGATTTATTGCAAGAATCTCTAAAGACCACCAAAGACCAAAAGAAATATCATTTGCAAACAGTCTTGGCTCAAGCACTCCCCACTTCGATGATAGGTAAAAATTGGCCTCCCCCATTTTACTTATCTTTGAGAATGGAAGGGTGGATCGTGCATAATTGTATGATCGAATCTGGTGCTGCCACTACTATCATGTCGAAGGTGGTATGCGAGGTAATGGGAATGGAGTATACGAGGAGCAGTCCAAGAGTATTACAGTTGGATGGTATGCCAGTTAATACTATTGGAGTAATCATTGACATTCCAATTGTGCTCCATAGCATGTCATAGATTACTGTCATCCAGGAAGTTGTGGTTGTTGATTTAGAGCCCTACTTTAGCATGTGCCTTTCAAGAGAATTCACAGCTAAGTTGGGAGGTCATATTTCCCTAGATTATTCACATTTGGAGATCCCATTCAAGGGTAGGCGAATTCGTATTCATAATGAGAAGCCCTACACTTTTCATATTGAAAAAATAGAGGAGGTAGAACAAGTCCCAGGTGTGGTGAACATGATGAAAGAAGAATTGGAAGAGGTTGGTCTGGTTGAAGAAGCACCTGAGGAGCTTCTCTTGGAAGATGAGTTTTTGTTGACAAATTTCAACACTATGATTGGAATGGATATTGGTTGTTATTCAATTCAGAAGGTAGAGAAGTCCCAAGAGCAAGTCCTTGAGCCCCCAGAACCTATTTTGCATCAGTTATGGAAGTTGTTCTTTGATGGCACTCGATGTAAGAATGGTGTGGGAGCAGGTGTTGTGTTGGTCTCCCTTGAAGGCATACAAAAAAATTACTCCTACAGATTGACCTGGAGCTGTACAAATAACACAGCTGAATACGAAGCATTATGCCTTGGCTTGAAAAAGGTTGAAAAGTTGGGAATTGAATAGCTGCAGATTTTTGGCGATTCTGAGCTTATAGTCAATCAAGTTACAAATAGATGTGTGTCAAAGAAACATTACTTGAAGGCTTATCACAATAGAGTGTGGGATATTTTGGAAGCATTTAAAGATTTGAATATTCAGGTGATTCCTCGGGAACAAAATAGACATGCCAAAATTTTAGCTTCCCTGGGTGCTAATTATTCTCCTACTGAGCAAGTGGTCTGAAATCCTAAGATGGTGAGGGTGATTTACAGACCTTCCATTCCAGATAAGGGCCTCTATTGGCAGGTGTTTGATAATGATGAGCAAATAGTGAATTTTCTGCTCAAAGAAGCTGCCAGCGCAGAAGATAGAACTCTTGTGGAGGAAGAAAAGGAAGGAATGATTCAGTTAAGGAATAATCATATTCCTAGAGGTTTGATTTCACTAGAAAGTTTATTTGATCAAAGTGATAGGGCTGATAAACATAGGATTAAGGTGGATGCCAAGGAATACAAATAATTGCAATTAGAGCCAGGAAAGATCATCAAGATTGGTATCAATTGCAAAGAAGATGATATTGAAGGCATTAGAAATATGTTCTACGAATATCCAAATATTATAGCATGGAGTTATCAAGACTTGAAAGGATACGATAAGAATGTGATTCAACACACTATTGAGCTACAAGAAGGAGTTAAGCCTTTTTGGCAGAAGCAATGCCCTATTAATCCCAAGATCGAAGTCCTCATGAAAGCAGAGTTACTGAAGATGCTTGAGGAGAAGATCATTTACTCTATTAAGCATTCCACCTGGGTGGCAAACCTAGTTCCTGTAAGAAAGAAGAATGGGGACATACGTCTGTGTGTTGATTTTTGAAATTTAAATCAGGCATCACTCAAGGACCATTATCCTCTACCTTAGATAGACCAAATTCTTCATGTTGTGGCTGGTGCTCAGAGATTTTCCTTGTTGGATGGCTTCTCTAGGTACAATAAAATTTGGGTTAAGGATGAATATCAATACAAGATGTTTACAACTAAGTGGGGCACGTTCGCTTACCAACGGATGCCCTTTGGACTTTCAAATGCCAATGCTACTTTTTAGAGAGCCATGGACGTCACCTTTGGTGAGTTGCTAAATAAAATCATTGTGATTTATCTTGATGATATGACGGTGTTTTCACATTGCAGAACAGATCATGTTTTCCATCTGAGGCAAATATTTGAGAAGTGTTGAGAATTTGGGATTTCCATAAATCCAAAGAAGTCAATTTTTGCGGTCAAGGAAGGGAAGTTGTTGGGCCATGTGATTTCACAGGAAGGATTGGCCATAGACCCTGCACAAGCCGAAGTGCTCATGAAATTGCCATTACCAGCTAATAAGAAAGACTTGCAGTCCTTCTTTGGACAGATAAACTTCATTCATAAGTTTATTGCCAATTTTGCCCAAGTCGTCAAGCCCATGACTGAGCTCTTGAAGAAGAATGTTGAGTTTAAGTGGACAAAAGCCAGGAAGCAAGCTTTTCAAGAAATCAAAGAGAGGATTACTCAAGCGCCAGTGTTGATCAACCCTGACTACTCCAAAGACTTTATACTTTATGTAGTAGGTGAGCAGGAGAGCTATGCTGCCATGCTAACACAAAAACAAGATGATGGCGAAGAAAAGCCTATCACTTTTCTAATCTAGGTTATAGCACCACACCAAGAAAAGTACAACTTTATAGAGAAGCAGGTTTATGTAGTTATGAAAGCATTGAAGAAGTTTTACCACTTTGTTTCTCAGAGTAAGACTGTGGTTTACGTCATTCATCCTAACGTTCGGAATTTTATAATTCAAGGAGAACTGGGTGATAAGAGGGCCGGATGGGTCTCGAAGATCTAGGAGTATGATGTAGAGATCAAGCCGATGAAATTGGTTCGTGGGCATGCTCTCTGTCAAGAATTGGCCAAAAGCGTTGTTGTTGAGACAAGTCGTGAAGATGTGATTTGTGTGAATAGTGCAACAGGCGACAAAGAGTGGATTGAGGAACTCATTGAGTATTTTACTTTTGGAAGGTGTCCTAGCCACCTTAACCCTTCTCAGCACTGAAGGTTTAGATTGTAGGTGCTCAGGTATGTACTATTGCCCAATGGACTATATTATAAGAATATTGATGGTATACTCCTTAGATGTGTAAAAGTTTCTGAGAAGGAAAATTTTTTGGAAGAGTTCCATTTCGGGCTATTAGGAGGGCATTATGCAGGTAGACCTATGGCTCTAAAAATTATTTGAGTAGGGTATTATTGGCCTACTCTGTTCATCGATTCACACAAGATAAGCCAGTAGTGTGACAGTTGTCAAAGATATGTGGGTCGAGTTAGAAAAGGAGCATCACCGCTGCATCCGATCCAGGTGGAAGCACCATTTCAACAGTGGGGTCTCAATTTTATAGGAGTTATTGATCCGCACTCCTCTATGGAACATAAATATATTTTGACAGTGATAGACTACTTCACCAGATGGGTGAAAGCTATACCCACCAAGAAAGCAGATCAGGTGACTGTTATTTCTTTTATGGAAAGCCTCATCACCCGTTTTGGCATACCGGATTCTTTAGTCACTGACAATGGTACTCCCTTCATTGGAGCCAAAATTATAGAATTTGCTAGTAGATATGGTATTTTCCTAAAGACATCTTCCAATTATTACCCATAGGGGAATGGATTGGTTGAGTCTACCAACAAAAATTTGCTTCGTATTTTGAAAAGAATAATGGGCGACAATAAGAGAAGTTGGCATTTGTTATTAAATCAGGCACTTTGGGCTGACCGCATTTTAGTGAAGAAGTCTATAAAAACTTCCCCGTATGCTTTGGTTTATGGGAAAGAAGTTGTTCTTCCTACTCACATTGAGCTTCCTGTGCTCCAAACATTGCAGATGTTCTAGGATGAAAATGAAGAAAATAATCCTATGGAGGCAAGACTAGCGTAGTTGTTACAACTAGAAGAAGAAAGGGAGCGAGCTTATCATATTTTCATAGAACACGCTGCAGAGATGAAGAAGTGGTTCGAGAAAAGAACAACTGATCGAAGCTTCCAGGTGGGCGATTTGGTATTAAAATGGAACAAAAAGAAGTCAAAGCCAGGAAAACATCATAAATTCGATGCAATATGGGAAGGGCCTTTTCAAATTTCTGCTGTCACCTCTTCTAATGCATTCTAACTTTGTGACATGGAAGGGTACGAGCTTCCTATTCCAGTGAATGGCCTTCATCTGAAGGCTTATATTTCATAATTTCAAAATCAGAGGTAACACCCTGTATATATGTAAATATTTTTGTGTTTTAAACAAATATGTTTCGCAAAAGAGAAAAAAAAAGAAAAAGAAAAAGAAAAGAAAAAAATGATGGTTAAAATTTCGTTCGCCCGAAAAATGGAACTCAAGATTGGCAAAGTGGCGATAGAGCTTCGCGTGTGCCTCTTGGAGGAGGCGAACGTCATATTCGCCTGTCTCTAAGAGTGAATGCACTTTGATGACGTCATTAGGCGAAAGAAAGAAAAAAGGAAAAGGAAAAAGGAAAAAAAAAAGAGATTGTGCATGGCGCCTTCTAAAAAAAATATATAAATATAAAAAAAATGGAAGAAAGATAAGAACAAAAAGGGAAAAAGCATAGGAAAGCTTGCTTTTGTTTTTTTTAGAAAAACTATTTTTAGAAAAGGGAGGCACGCTATGAAGTTTTAAAACACATGCACCGCATGGAAAGGAGCACTTTCGCACGAAGACAAGAATCACCCATGGATTCCTAAGCGCACGAAAGGTTTTGCCGAACAAGATATTCCCAAAAGCATGTTTGGAAAATTAATTCGCCCCAGGGTTACGTGGCGATAATCGAAAGTAGTGGGCACCAAATTCAAGTAATGATTTTCAAATGTGGGAAGCATTCGGATTGAGCTTTTCAAGGCAGCAGTCAAAATTGATGATTGGGTAATTAATGGTTGGGTTGGTTTCCCTAACAAGCTTCTGGCGCTAGGGCACATTTTTCTATAAGATTGCGTAGCACAGAGGGCACAATTTTTTAGGAGAATCCGGCGGTGAATTAGAGAAGAGGATTTTTGCACCTTGGAAAGGATGTTTGAGCAATTTTTCAAAGAATATTTCTCTCCGAAGATGCGCCTGCATTTAATTCTGTAATTACTGCAGCAGTTGATAGCGCCTCTATAAATTTCGGGAGGTAAAGGGAAAATTTTGTTTTTCCTTATTTTTAAAATTTTTGCTTCTTTGTATCCTACGTTTCGAAGTGCAGAGGAGTTTTCGGAAGTCTCGGAGTAGGAAATTGCAGAAGTGCCACAACTTTTTATCTAGCAAGATGGGCAGATGCAGTAAAGAACCAAAAGAGGTGCAGGAAGTTGTAGAAGCGAAGCCCACTAAGAAATGAGAAAGGAGTTCGAGGGCTAAGAAAGCTCGACAGAATGATTATGTTGACCTGGATCCCTATGAAGATAAAATGGCCAAAATTGGTGATTGTTTGATCACGCATAAGGGAGTTGACCGGTTGAGGCAAGAGGTCGAAGCTGTAGTGAGTCAAGGGGTTTCCTACAATAGTTGGCTCACAACGCCTCATAATTCACAACTTTCATGGTATCTTTGTTTGCCCATGCACCCGTGCCCCTAGCTTATCCAGTTAATTGCACAATTTTATGACTCCTCTACTAGGGTCGTTCGAAATGCCAGGAAAGAGATTCTATTTACAATTACACCGAACGAGGTCCGAGAGGCTTTTTCCTGTGGGGTGAGCGCACCGAGTTATGCAGTAAACAAGAAAATTCATACGGATGAGCAAGAGGATAGGTATGTTTCCACAGTTATTATGAGACAATTCATGGAAACTCAGCTCGTCAAGGAGCCACAGATGGGGCAGCTACCGAATTTGCCTAAACCTCTTTCAGAGTTCAAGTGCCAGGACATCTATTCCATGCTTGCCTGGATTGTTGGGTTGCCCTCAGATGAAACGATGCATAAATGGTAGGCAACTATGGCTCAATGTATTTGCAAGGTGGAATTTTATTCTCCCGCTGCTATGAGGCAGGGTGGAAATCTGATTTATTTTGATTGGGCTGAATTTATTTCTCGAAGAATCAATTCGTAGTTGCAAAAATTGCAAGAAGGAAAGTCCAGATCATTTTGGTACACTTCGTTGCTGGTATGGTTCTTCTTCTTCTAGATGCAGTGACATTTTTCTTTTATTGTTGTTATGCAGACAGGCAAAAAGAATGAGCCCCTGCCGGTTTATAAGTGGACTCAAGTGTTAACGAAGAAAGAATCTATCTACAACTTTAATAGCTGGTTTTTGGGCCCTACCATTGAATTGCTCTATGGTAGTTGTGACCGAGTGCCACGCGACTTGAGAGATACTGTTGTTTCAGAGGAGAAGGGTGACGTATTTTTGCTCACTCAGGGCGTGGTTGTTCAAATTTTTGGATATATAGGTAAACCATTTTTGTTGCCTTATTTTGCTACTACGCGTGTTTTTGCAATGGAAGTTGTGCGCCAGATGGATTATATCAATGACATATACGACTCTGGATGAGGAAAAAAGACAACTTGTACTATGCCTTTTAAGTTTGAAAGTATAGAGGTGAACCAGATTGGGCAAAATCGCCTTCTGACGGTGGCGCTTCAGGACCTGGGACTAATTGAGTTGTCGTAGCATTGGCGATACGACCCACTCAAAAATTTTTTGGAACTTATTAAGGCGAAGACCTTTCATTGCTGCCCGTGCCCGGATATTCAGAAGTGGCAAAATAATTTTGATGGGCCAGACATGAACTGGCATATAGAGAAGATGTCCTCCCTTCCTCCATGGCATGATTACTATGAGCAGGAAGCGAAGTATAATCTAGAGAAGAATACAACACATATTCCTCCTTCGGGTCTGTTCACAACTGTTAAAGAAGCAAATCTTGATTGGAAGGAGGAGAAAATTATGAACTGGTGGGTGATGCGCATTCATCGAAGGAAGTCGTATGCTGCTTATGGGTTGAAGCTTGATACCCAATTTTTTGAAGTTTACGATAGGTTCGTGGAGTCCTATCAACCCGTTGCTTTTGCCACTATTTTATCGCAAAGTTTTTAGCAGTCCAAAAGTGGCGAAAGTGAACCTGAGGAGGAGAGTCCTACGGTTGAGGATGAAGCCAAGGACGAAGAAGAAGAAGAATAATATATTTTCCAAAGGCGGTCTCAAAGAATGAAGCGCCCTCAGGAGGAGGCTCCCATGCCCAAGCAGTAGAGATAGCCGATGGCACCTCCATTTCCTAAAGTAGCTAAATGGCCTCGCACTGGTGTGACCACTACATTCACTATTACAATGCCCATGTATTTGGGTACTATGATTCTTGCTACGTCAAGTTCCATAGTCACCTCTATACCGGTAGTGAACCCTTCACCCAATGTTGAGCTTCCTACTTCAGTAGCACAAATATTTTTGATAACGCAGCAAGAGGAGGAGGAGCTTTCTAAAAATTCTCATGTTGAGATTTTGAATGAGGAAATAGCCCTCAATGTTGGTGAATAGGAGGTAAATCAAGAAGAGGAGGCAGTTGCACAACCCCCACCATCCACAGAACAAGTGGCGCTTGTACCCCAAGGTACGTCATCTTTTCCCTCTTCTTCCCTTTCTCTCAAAGAGCACGCAGTGATTTCTTCTTCGGTCCCATCTGTTACATTTTCGTCCCCTCCACTTTCTATCTCCCCATCCTTTGGTATTCCTTCCATTTCATTTTCCATGGTTCCCTCTTTCGCTTCTACTTCTTCTATTTTTGAAATCACTGTTGCTCCTTCTTTCATTCCCGCTCCTTTGTCCTCCATTTCTTTTAGTTCGTATGCATCGAGGGCAAATCCTTTTTTTGTCCCCTTCCCTCGGTCATCACTTCTTCTACCATTACGGCTGTTAGTATGCAAGTTTCATCTAGGATTAGCATAACTGCAGCCGCACCTGTGTCTACCACTTCATCCACCCTTTCTCTCCCTTCCATCGTTCTTGTATCCATTCCTCCACTTCAATCTGTGTCATCCATGTCCACTGGGCCTAGTCGCTCAGAATTTTTTGTCCCATTTACACCATTTTTGGAGCTGCAGACTGTTCCAGATGTGCAGGTAGCCCGCAAGCAGCCAGACGTTGAAAAATTAAATTGAGCACACCTGAGCTCTTCCCAATGGTTGAAGAGTATGTGGCGAAAGGAAGCTTTGGCACTGGCGCGACCGATCAAGAAGGTGGATTTTGATCCAATTGCCAAGGAGGCTCATGTGACAACATTCACTCCACTAGTTCAAAAACCCCAAGGCGAGTTGCAGCTTGAAGATTATGTTTCTGAGACCATCATTGAAGATCTGACGTGGATTGATCCCATTGAAAAAATGGGTAACATGCAAGTAGATATGAGCTCATTGTATTTGCATGGGGAGCACTATAAAGAAAAATATTTTGAGGTGCAAGATAAAGTGCTGGAGTTGGAGAGCGCACTGGCCAAGAGCAAGGCGACAGAAGAAAAAATGGCCACTAAAAATGAATATTTGCACAATCAAGTCAAGGTGCACTTGAAGGAGCGTGATGCTGCTCGAATTGAAATGCATAACCTTCAGCAATAGGTAGAAGAACTCAAGAAGCAGCTTGAATCCAAGGCCATGCCTATTGCAGGATTTTCATGCGATAGTGTAAGAGACATTCGCCTTCACTCCATCCAAAATTCTACGAAGTTGGCCGCACATGCCATCAAGGTGTTGTAGTATTTATGGGAAGCACAGATACAGATCCAACTTGGGCAACAAATGATTGATTCTATGGAGGAGTTGCTTTCACCCTATATGGAGACAACTATGAAGATACAAGCTTTGTTGAATATGCCTTTGCATATTCACCCTCTCAGCGAGATGGATTATGCCTGGTCCCAAGCGTGAGTAACCCTGTGAAGCTATTTTTAGTGCATGGACCTTGTAAATGAAGGGCGGGCTGTCCTCAATACTATTGAGCGGGAGCATACTATTTTGATGTCTCATTTTGAGACTATTGACTGGTTGGGCTTCACTACCTTCCTAGATGAATGGGGTGAGCCTCTTTCGATGGAGCAATTGCAAGAGCTCTGGAGTGCATTCATTGAAGATACTACAGACATTAACACCTTGGATGAGCCCCTTACTGAAGTGCAAGTGTTGCCTCTAATAGAGAAGTATACGCGCTTGGAGCTGTCTCTTTATGAATTGGCCCAGCATTCGAAGTGCCTCAGCTTGACGGATGTGCAAAGTCTTCACTTCGTTTATGAATCTCTCAACATTCGTTGTTTATTTACCATCGAAGCTTGGCATGATGTAGTTCGCACTTACAAGGCCCTTTCGGAGATTATTGCAGAGCAAGAAGAGAAAGTGGTAGCAGATCATGAAGTAGATGGAGGAAGTTGAACGTGTTGAAGTGCTTAGAGTCGTAGAGGAGGCAGAGAGACAAGAGCACGCATAGACATCCACAAAAAAATGAGATAGACTTTGCACCCAATGGATAAAGGCCTGGGATCGCTTGAATCCAATGCAAGCTGGATACCCCGTGAGTCACCAAGAAATGTTGGCCATTTTGTATTCATTGGGAATTTTGTTTAAAGATTTTGAATTCAATGTTTGAATGTGGCGGCAGTATATAGACAGTACATATTTGCATCTTTGGCTTCCATATGTAATATTTTAAATAATTTCCTATTCGCCAAGTTTTGATGCATTTTTGGAAATCCCTTTTGAGTTTATTTCCTTATAAAATTCAATGGAGAAATGTTTGCCTGAATTTCAAAAAATGGAGAAGACAAAGGCCCAAAGGAAAAACTTGACAAATTTGATATGCATTTACATTCACCCCAAGAAAGAGGCGAATGCTCCATTCGCCCTTGAAAGGGGTGAACGAGTTCAAAAATTTCACAAAGGTGAAATATCAAAAGAACAAGGTCGTGTTCACCCTTCCAAAGGGGAGAATGCGTCATTCACCCTTCTTAGGGGTGAACGTGCCTCGACAATATGTAGTGGTGCACACGCCCAAAAAGAAACTCAAATCAGGTTCACCTTGGTTGAGGGGTGAACATGCCGTTCGCCCCTCCCATGGGTGAACCAACATATATGGTGAAGCAAGGTTGTGTTCGCCCTTCCATAGGGGTGAACGTGTCGTTCGCCCTTTCTAGAGGTGAATGTATTTTATAAGATTGTCGCACGCGCCTTTTCAGTTTGCAAAGGGGCAAAACAGATCTTGAGGTGAAAGTGAACATGGGTGAACAAGAATTTGGTCAAGACAATTGAATTTAGCATTTAATGAAGGGTGCCCTCAATTACTCCATTTTGTGGATCACGAAGAGGAAGGCAAAGAGAAACGAGCTTTCATGATTTCCAATGTATTAGAAGCGATCCAAAGAATTTAATGTTTGCTCCTAACATGCGCACCTCCGTCCGAAGTTCAAATTTTTAGGAATTTGTTCCCCAGGCAAATGGATTTTCAAATAATTCAAGGAGGATTTTGCTAATTATGTCTTTGATCCCGAGACATTCTTCTCTCATATGTATTAAATGATAGAGGCGAAAACCTCTATAAATACTAGGCAAATTTCATTGTAAAAGGAGGAGTTAGACATTTTGCGAGAGATTTTGATGGGGTACGCAAAATCGCTAGCCCCAAACTCACAACCAGATTCGAATCTTCATTCAAAAAATTGGGAACATGCTTAACAATAGATAGAAACCCCAATGTTCTATTAAATAACATGCCAAGCTTTACAATAACAGCCCGTAGGCTTTACATCAACTGGCGCACAGCACAGTTCTCACACTCTGGTGCAGATCTCTCACTCTGCAATACTATGGAAGGAAAAGCACTCTAGCCGGTCCGAGTGGCCTCTACCTCGACTCGGCAACTCGACTGTGCAAAATATATTACAGATATCTCATTCTGTAACTATCATTTTCCAACAGCTCCTCCAACTGCCAGTTTTCCAACCCCTTTTGCATGGCTCGGCTTGCCCTTTTATAACTTTTGGGCATGACTCTCTGTCTTCCATCTGGCGGCCCTTCGATTCAATTTTGCCATGACTGTTCATTTCGTTTTCCCACGTCGCTTCGTCGCCCAGGTATTCGAAACGTCTCCCTTTTCGACTCTTCATCTTCACCTTGTCTTTCGGGCATGAAAATACGACATGTCACGATATCATGACACTTTTTTATCTCTGGCTCCTTCTCTGCCTTTCTGTCACAAAAATGTGACATGTCACGATATCGCGACACTTCTGCTTCCTTGCTCCATATTCCTGCTTTTGGGTCACAAAATCGTGACCTGTTGCGAAATCGTGACATCTTTGCTCTCCTGCTCGTCCTTTTCTCTTTCGATCACGATATCATGACATTTTTCTTCCTCGCCTCCTTTCTCTTCTTCGGGTCGCAAAAATGTGACCTGTCATGAAATCGTGACATCTTATCATCTCTGCTCCCTCTCACTTCTTCGGGTCACAAAAATGTGACATGTCACGAAATCGTGACATTTTCCTTTGATGGCTCCTTCTTCACCTTCTGGTCGTGAAAATGCGACATGTCACGAAATTGCGACATCTTCCTCCACTTAGCTTCTCCTTTGCCTTCTGGTCACGAAAATGTGACATGTCACGAAATCGTGACATCTTCCTCCCTTGTCTTCTTCGCCTTCTGGTCGCGAAAATGTGACATGTCGCGAAATCGTGACATCTTCCTCCCTTGGCTTCTTCTTCGCCTTCTGGTCGCGAAAATGCGACATGTCGTGAAATCGTGACATCTCTTCCTCCTGGCTTTCTCTCTCCTTGGCGGGTCACGAAACTGTGACATGTCACAAAATCGTGACATCTTCTCCTCTGTGCCTTCTCTCTCTTCTATGGGTCATGAAACTGTGACATATCATGAAATTGTGACATCCTCCTCTTTTGCTCTTCATCCGGCCTTCGGGTCGTGAAATCATGACATGTCACAAAACCATGACATCTTTGCTTGCAGCCTCCTTCCAGTCTGCATCGTGAAATCATGACATGTCATGAAATCACGACATCCTTGGCATCCTTGGCCCTACTGGCTGCTTTCCCTGCTCGTGTCCTGATATCACGACACATTTTTTATCATGATATCGCGATAGTCTTCTCCACTGCTTCCCCTCTCCTCTTGGTGTCGCGATATCGTGACACTTTTTCTATCGCGATATCATGACATATTTTCCTCCTTGCCTTCTTTGGCTTCTTCTGTCACGATTTCGTGACATGTCACAAAATCACGACGTCTTTCCTCCTTAGCCAAATTTTCAAAAGTGGCCCTCCTACCACTAGATGCTTCTGCATCAGGTGCTACTGGATGCTCCTGCATCAGACACCCGGGGTTGGTGGAGAAGTGACCTTCACTTTTGCACACCTCCTTCTGCATCCCCTCTAGACATTCATCTACCTCTACAGCCTTCAACGACTCCAACTTCTGACGTGCTCCATCTTCTCTTCTTTTCTATTTTTCCTCACGCCTTCTGCGCAGCTTCTCTCATAGGGCTTTCACTTGCCTCAGCAAATCAATTTTGAGCAACTCCTCTTGCAGGGCTTGCACTTGCCTCTACAACACTCTGAATTCTTCATCCTGTGCCACGTGGCCATGATTTATTTTTGGAGGCATTCTGCTGCACTCCTCACACAATCCGTAACCCCAGATCCTGGTGCAAGTGTTCTGCTTACACACTCAGAATCTTCTCGCTCTGATACCCCTTGATGGGGAACGCAAAGTCACTAGCCCCAAACTCACAACCAGATCTGAATCTTCATTCAAAAAATTGGAAACACGCTTAACAAGAGATAGAAACCCCAATGTTCTATTAAATAACATGCCAAGCTTTACAATAACAGCCCGCAGGCTTTACATCAACTGGCGCACAACACAGTTCTCATACTCTGGTGTAGATCTCTCACTCTGCAATACTATGGAAGGAAAAGCACTCTAGCCGATCCGAGTGGCCTCTACCTCAACTCGACAACTCGACTGTGCAAACTCTGTTACAGATCTCTCATTTTGCAACTATCATTTTCCAACAACTTCTCCAACTGCCAATTTTCCAAAAACCCCTTCTGCATGGCTCGGCTTGCCCTTTTATAACTTTCGGGCATGACTCTCTGTCTTCCATCTGGCGGCCCTTCGATTCAATTCTGCCACGACTGTTCGTTTCATTTTCTCGCGTTGCTTCATCGCCCATGTATTCGAAACGTCTCCCTTTTTGACTCTTCGTATTTGCCTTTTCTTTTGGGCATGAAAATACATGTCGTGATATCACAACACTTTTCTGTCTCTGGCTCCTTCTCTGCCTTTCTATTGCAAAAATGTGACATGTCACGATATCGCGACACTTATGCTTCCTCGCTCCATCTTCCTGCTTTCGGGTCACAAAATCGTGACATGTCACAAAATCATGACATCTTTGTCCTCTGTATGCTCTTTTGCTTTTGGGTCGCAAAATCGTGACCTGTCGCGAAATCGCGACATCTTTGCTCTCCTGCTCGTCCTTTTCTCTTTCGATCCTGATATCACGACATTTTTCTTCCTCGCCTCCTTTCTCTTCTTCGGGTCGCAAAAATGCGACCTGTCGCAAAATCGTGACATCTTATCCTCTCTGCTCCCTCTCACTTCTTCGGGTCGTGAAAATGCAACATGTCATGAAATCATGACATTTTCCTCCGCTAGCTCCTTCTTCGCCTTCTGGTCGCAAAAATGTGACATGTCCTGAAATCGTGACATCTTCCTCCGCTTAGATTCTCCTTCGCCTTCTGGTCGCAAAAATGCGACATGTCACGAAATCACGACATCTTCCTCCCTTGGCTTCTTCTTTGCCTTCTGGTCGTGAAAATGCGACATGTCACGAAATTGCAACATCTTCCTCCCTTGGCTTCTTCTTCGCCTTCTGGTCGCGAAAATGCGACATGTCGTGAAATCGCGACATCTCTTCCTCCTATATTTCTCTCTCCTTAGCGGGTCGTGAAACTGTGACATGTCTCGAAATCATGACATCTTCTCCTCTGTGCCTTCTCTCTCTTCTACGGGTCACGAAACTACGACATGTCATGAAATCACGACATCCTCCTCTTTCGCTCTTCATCCTGCCTTTGGGTCATGAAATCGTGACATGTCATGAAATCATGACATATTTGCTTGCAGCCTCCTCCTTCCAGTCTGTGTTGCAAAATCGCAACATGTCATGAAATCACGGCATCCTTGGCATCCTTGCTTCTCCCATGAGACCTGTCGCGATATCGCGATAGTTGGCCCTGCTGGCTGCTTTCTCTGCTTGTGTCGCGATATCGTGACACATTTTCTGTCGCGATATCGCGACAGTATTCTCCGTTGCTTCCCATCTCCTCTTGGTGTCGCGATATCATGACACTTTTTCTGTCACAATATCACGACATATTTTCCTCGCCTTCTTCGGCTCCTTCTGTCGCGATTTCGTGAAATTGCGACGTCTTTCCTTCTTAGCCAAATTTTCAGAAGTGGCCCTCCTACCACTGGATGCTTCTGCATCAGGTGCTACTGGATGCTCCTGCATCAAATTTCTCTAAGCTTTGCATTAATAGAATGCATCAGAATTTTGAATTCGTGAGTGGTCTTGTGTGTGATTACTTTCTGTACATTGTGCTTCTATTTCTATTTGTATATCTGGTTAGCTATTGTATTTAAAGTTGCTAATGAGAAGGCAAATGCTGGAGTATCATTTTGATAGTTTCTATGGCAAGATTATGATCCTATTCTATTCTATTTGCTTTCATAAATGCTAATTTGTGCTTGGGCTTTTTCCTGCTAGTTAGTCTAACACTAGTCTTGCAGTTCGGCCTATGGCTGTATTTCCCATCTCTTTCTGTTATTTCCAATTTCTTTCCTGCATCCTTAGTCTTTTACCATTTTAGGATTTAGTTCGAGAACCAGCCCTCTCTGAAGATTGGCATGGAGGACATATCTTTCTCTGACATTTCAATGTTTGCCGTATCTAGGGTGCATAAACGTAGTGTTTATTGATTAGGTAGCTATTTGACCAACAATACCATCCCATAATTAATGTTATGGAGGAGAAGGTACCCAAGTTGTCAAATGAGTGCCATGGCTTGCTAAGATTGGATAAGTTCCCCAATGGAGATTTTTTCCTCAGGAAGGATATAAATTTCATAAGGATTTTCAAATTTTCTATAATGTTGTATGAATTGCCAAAAATCATGCCCAACTATTTGTTCAATCTAGAGTATGTGCAATAATTAGACTATGTGGACCTAACATATTTCAAAGGGTAGAAGAAAACTACATTTTATGAACAAAAGTAGGAGATCATAGTCATCATACCTAAATTAGGGGATTCTTTTAATTTGTTAATGAAAGGATGGAAATTTTTGGATTGGTACTCCTAAAAGATTTTTGGTCCTATGACCTAGAGAATATTTTCAAGGAAGAACTAAAAATTTGGAGTCTTAATACCTTTTATGCACATGAAAAATGGTATGGGGTCAAAAAAGAGGTAAACTTGAGTGAAGGCATTGCATTTTCCAAATTGGAGGTACCTCATGGATATGAGCACAAGATCCAATAGTGGTGTGAGCATCTCCCAACCTGGAAAACTTTTTATGCTAGCATGAATAAGCACAATGGTTTTGACCTTAATTATAAAATTAATCATTAAACAATTAAGGCCCTTGAAAAACATGGATATTCAACAAGAAAATATTAACTTGGCAAAAGATATAATATTAAATAGGGACATTGAAATTTTCCATTCACCAAGGGTTAATCAATTTAGAATTTCTTAAGCATGTGATACCACATATATAATGAGATGGCAAAAAGACCAATGCCAGATATGAACTCTTCAACCAATCTAGATACAACTCTATATATCACAACATCTACATTACCACTTGTTATTAGTGCATTTAAGGAGATATTTAGAGATCATCACATTAAGAAGATAAATCAAAAGGGCTCAATATTGGATAAAATATGCACAAGCATAAAAATGAATCAAGTTGAGGGACATTTGCATTAGAAAAGGTGAAACTCCACAAGATGGTGCACTATTCCAAATCAATTCTCCATATAAGGATGAATCCATAGCAATAAAGACTATGGAGGCCATTACAAATTTCACTCATCCTCTCGTCTCCTTATATATCTTCCCCACCAATTCTCCCACTTATACATTCTAAACTACTTCTATTCCTACTTATTTTATTTCCCCTACTTCTACTACACTCCCTTCTCTATATACAAGTGTATCCATTGGATCTCTAAGAGGCACAATTCCTCCTATTTCTATTCAAGTATCCTTTTCCATAACATCTCTCATCACCTTATTTCCATTACCCTCACCCACCATAAATATCACCACCACATAACCATTAGTTTTATATTCAAATGAGTCCTCCCTTGTCTTTCCTTGTATCAATATTATCCACCACACTGACACAAATATCCTATAAATTTTTATCTCCCTCATCACAATTCACTACCATTTCCACTTAATTAGCTCCACCTATTATATCTTCTCATACACCTCCATCACCTAGTATTCTAGCACAAATATTACTTAGGATGATAATGACATTGCTAGCATATACTTTACCAACTAATTCATCCAAGAGTAGTAAGCTACCACAAGGCCTAACTAGGAATTCATCTAACAAGATACTAACATACTAGGAGGGAGGAATATAGAGTACATAATGAGTTCCATGCAAGAAGTTGAGAGAAAATGAGGGATGAATTTCTATCAATGAAAAAAAAAACATCCAAGGCACCAGTGTTCATGTAGTCTTAATTATTTGAGGGTGGGAATAAGGTCACCATCATAAAAGTAGTATGAAAAACCCACCAAGCCCTCTAAAATCTTGATTTACTATAACACCAAAATGTTTGAGTTGGACTTGATCCAAACCGATCCATACTAGATGTAATTATTTGGTGGGTCAATTTCAACTTGGGGTAGTAGTAAATTTTGTAGAAGTGGTGATATAGGATAAATCCCATAATAAGTAGGTGTAATAAATATGCAAATAATGACTTAACTCATGGTTGAGAAGTAGTAGCTCTAGCAAGAGATAAAGACCCTAAAAAAGGATATGACTAAAAAGGTATGTTGTTGAAATATGTCAAAGAACTAAAAGGAAAACTTGTTGAAAGTGAAAAGCAAATACAGTATCTAGAATACCTCTCAGGGTAGCTTGCATAAGGAAAAACTCAACTTAGGTAGGAATTTGAGTAAGAAAAGAAAAGCCTAGAGATGCTATTAGAACAAGTGCGAGATGTGTTTAAAGAAAAAGATCAATAAATTTTCAACTTAAGAAATAAAATTAAAATTAAAATAAAGGGGGAAAATAAAATAAAAGGCACAAATTATCAAGTGGCATTAGATAAACCAGTTAGATTCCTCAATATTTTAAGGAGGAGACCTAGGTTCGAATATTTCCAAACGATACATGGATAATATCCAAGCTTTGTTGTAATACCACTATGTGGTGATGATGTAATATGGGTGGGGCCCATTTCAACCCCATATAATCCATTCAAAAAAAGGTATAAAATAGATAAAATAAATCAAGTCCCTATGGGATGACATAAAAACTAATGTTCAATGCCAAGGCCTAGTTCAATTTTGTTGCTATAGTAGAAGTAATCCTAGATTAGACCACTAGAACAATTCAAAAAGAAGAGGATGAGTTGGTTTCCAAAGGAAGATACCAATAGGTGATCAAGCACTGGTCGACTATAGTTCCTTGATAGTAAATTTGAATTTATCATTTTGAAAGGATACAAAATAGTGAAACCAAAGAAGCGATGCCTTCTAAAATATTTAAGATTTGAATAAAACCACCTCAAGTGTTGATTGGTTCAAGAGCAATTTGCTTGTAGAGTGACCCATTTGGATCATGGGAGCAAAGCACTCAGGGTCAATTTAATAATTTGCCAACAAAGTTAAGTGATTCACTCACTTCCTAAATTAAATTGGTTGCTATCCAATATAGGGGTAAAAATGAAAGTTAGAATCTTTTGAGAGTGATTTTTTGGCATGTAGTGGTGCATTAGCTAATTTTGGAAGCGTTATAAGAATATTAGAGGTAAATTAGAGGAACATAACATTTAGAAGTGCATCATGATTTTAGAGATGCCCCCAAATATTTAATTTTACTAGGAGAAATAATTTCTTATCCTGAGTAACTCAAAGGAAACTCTTACTATAAATAGGATTCATGACCTCTATTATAAACATATTTTAGCCATGAGAACTCAAAACTACACTATATGAAACCCACATTATGCTTTGTATCTCATGATATTAGTGAGAAATTGGTAAGTCACTTCCATTCAATCAATGGAATTTCCCTTCTAGTTTGCTAAGTGCATGGTGATTGAGACGTAGGCCTTTTACCCATCTTGTCATTTGCTTATCAATTTCATACTTAATGAATGAGATATATTGATGTCATTTAAAGTCTCATAATTTGATTGATCACATACTTCTTTTCTACAATTTTAACCATATTTTATTTGAATCCCTAGTATCCTTAATATTTTCATGCATTTCTATTTTCTTCATTTTACTCTTATGTAATTAGTTTAGGTTAGCATAGGAGTATTCAATAGGGATAGTGGGTAGTTAACTTCAATTTGGAGGATGGAAGGAGTCATTGTCCCACCCTTCCAACTTTGTTGAATAAAATTGGAGTGCATCATTAAATTAAAATTTAAGATAATTCCCTAGGTCAACATAGTTTGTCATACACCTAGTAGTACCCACTATTGTTATTCGTCCCTCATTTACCTTTTTTTCCTATGACTTTGGTTAAACTCCTTAGTTTTCATTCTAAAATTATATTCATCATAGATGAAGTGAATGAATTGGGATTGAAGGGAGTCTAACCAACTTGCACATGTAGCAATTTGCTCTAATTTTGGAGTGATTTGCTCCATTTGAACAATCACCTAAACATTCACTTAAGTCCATTCTATGAATAATTCACTTCATTTTGCAAGCAATTTGCTTCAAGTCTATCATGTTTGCAAAAATCAAATCCAAAGAAATTTATCAAGGCCAAGGACTTTACTTATCAAGACCAATCTTGAATTAATTTTGAAATACACATATTTTTTATTATTTACATTCAATTTTATAGGTGCTTTATGAATGACAACTTTGACATAAGCATAAAAGTTTTGATATTTTTGTGGAGCAAGTAATATAGAAAATATTGTAATTGCATTAAATCTCATATTTGATCCCAATTTTGCATCTACAATAGACAAGAAGCATTTAGAGTAGATTTTACGATATTTTCATAAAATATAAAATTAGGAAGTGATTTAATCAATTCAACAAGCAATTTGCTCTTAAAATATTGATTTCTCTTCAATATGAATCTGAAGAGAAATTCATTCAGAATATACAAAGTGTTTTGGTAACTCCTCCCTAGAGAGTGTTTTTCTCTAGTTTTGAATATATTTGGTCCAACTCATTCACTTGTATCCTTTGCTCCTCATAATTTTCAAAGTTCAAATCCTATTGGTGAATCACCAATATTACTAGCAAATCACATATTTTTCAAGTGAATCTTTCAAATTTGTAGACAAACCGCTCCATAGGAAAATTAAAAAAAAATTACATTTTGACCGCAAAACTTTTTCTATGCAAGTATGTACATGTATGCTTATGAATGTGTGCTCAAAGGCACAAAAATCAATAAAATATCATCTATTTGTAGAGATAGTCCTATACCATCAAATGTTAGAGTAATATTCCATTATTTGGGATATTAGCCATATTCCTACTTTAGGGTAGAGTTTATTTACCACATGGTACATTATTTTTATTACCATTGTAAAATATCTTTTACTATTACCTATTGTTAAGACATGAATGATTATTCACATTATTACGTGAATAATATTTGTTAATTGGTTATCGTTAATTCCTAATTAGTTAGCTACCTTTGGGGGGGTAACCCATAACGCATTTGTTAGCTACATGAGGGGATATTATTTTATAATATACTAAGGCTATTTATAGCCTATACCTTGTACTATATAAACCTATGCATCTAAAATATTCCATAAAGTTTACACCATACTCTATAATGGTATAATAGTGGACATTCTGGCCTTGCTCTGCTCCACTGATGTGGTGCTAAGATCCAGTTTAGGTTCCACTCATTGGTGGATAAGACATGAAAAACTAGCGTGGGTTCCACTTTTTATGGAGAAGACTTGACGCTCTAGATCTAAATTGGTTACCCCAAAGTGAAGCAGATAGCTTGAATGGATAATCTCCTAGGGTAGAGTTGGGTGCATAATTTATTGGACTACAATGACGTATTTTCATTGGCATGATTTCATTGGTAGCTAATGTTATTTCTCTGATTTCATTGGTATTTTTGATCACACGTTTGAATTTACTTGCAAATCTAACTCTGACAGAGTCAGACCTACCATTGACCTGACAGGGTTGACTCCATCGTAGCTTGTGACAGAGTGTTGCATGAAATTTCATGCAGCCCAAATTTGCGAGCATACTGCATAGTGCAACACTACCCGATCATCGGGGCTTGATTCTACAGTAGGTGTACAAAATCCTAAGTAGTGGACCATGTGGAGGTAGGGACCGAATGTTGGATCCGACTAGCACAATGTGGCTCAAGATTCTACATGAGCTAACGCAATGGAACCCTACCCTAGGATGTGATACAAATGTTGAGTGACGTGGAGCCATTAAGGACCAAGGTGACGTGACCTAAAACCTAAACCTACAACTGACGTACACGATGATGACCATGAGCTAACGCTAAACTGACGACCATGAGCTGATGACCATGAGTTAAGATTTATTGACATAACAGTAACACAAACCAAGGTGGACACCTAAGTAGATAGGTGGCGACCTCCTAGTGTTGATGTGGATCTTGAGAACAAAGATCGAGGTAGATGATGTGGATTTCAATTTAATCTAAGATGGTGCAGGTGATGTGGCACTAAGTTGGATAGAAATGGTTGGCACAATCTCCAAGAAAGATGTGGCATCACTTAATTTTCTACAGGGCGGTAAAAGGACACCTCAGTGGACTGCACGTAGGTAGTCAAAAACTAATGTGCTTGTTCTTTGTTTTAACTAGGAAAACATTGCCCATACAGAGAATGTGGGATTAATTCCCATATTTTTTCCCCACTTGATTGAGGGGACAACTTCAAATTGAAGTCACCTCCCCTCCTATCCATCGGGTAAGCTAGCCCGATTGGTAGTGCGAGCCAACGCTAAGGCGGGCTCCTGCGGGGTCGCGATTTCAACTCTCGTCAGGGAGCCCATACCAAATTTTTTTTTAATAAAAAAACAAACCAAAGCTATACCCCTGCATGCTCACTTGGAGCACTCAAATAAGCCCAAGGTAAATTTTTTTAAAGTTTTTTTTGTATTTTTTTAATTAATTCTTTTTAGTATTTTTTATTAATAATTTAATCTTGTTTTATATAAAATCATTTTTTAAATAAAATAATTTTTATTATTAATAAATTATACTTAAATTAATTAGAAAAATGCAATAAACTTAAAAATTAAAAGACCTAATTTTTTTTTTGCAAAATTCAAATCGAAGAGAGCTTTTGTTTTCTCCACAAAGGGAGATATAAGACAAGGAAGAGCACTATTTTTTTTGCAAAATTAGGGAACCTTAATTCTTCTCAAAACCTTATTAATTTTGCAAACAATAAAGGATCAAACTTGAATTCTTTTTTGCCAAATTGAAACATAAGGAGACACAATTTTTGCAAAATAAAAAGCAACTTGTGCATTTGTTTTCTCCAAGGAGGAATATAACAAAAGAAATTGCACATTTTTTTTTTGCAAAACCACTGAGAGAGATTAAAGGCCTTGGGTCCACAAAAACCAAGTCATGTGTCGACTAGTTGTGGAAAGCCTTTCAAACGCGGGTCATATGCCGACTTGACTTGAAAGGAGTGCTACTTTATTCATTTTGTAAATCAAGGGGGGAAGACAAGAAATTGTATTTCTTTGCAAAATTGTAACACAAAGTGAGGAGCACTTAAAAATCAAAACTTGTTAATTTTGCAACACAAAAAGGAAAGACAATTGTTTTATGCCACATTCTTTGCAAAATTAAAAAACAAGAGGAGACATAAATATCAAATTTTTTTCACAACACAAATCCAAATTTTGTTGCAAAAATTAGTAATAAGGTGCATTTTTTATATTTCTCGACACCTTTATTACAAATTGACAAATTAGGCGCATTTTCGGCAATGACCAACACCTAAGATAATAATTTGTGGGCACTCTTTGATTGATTATTGCATTTAATTTCTTGTTTTATGCAATTATAAGTCACAAAATCAAGAGCACTCAAAAACCCCAAATTTCACACTCACTTGTGTAATTCATTGCATAGGTATAAAGCCAATTTTTCTTGATATTCTCTCCTAAATCAAAACCCCTAATTCACTCTTATTTGTTTGGCTCAATTTACTCAAACTGATTATCCCTCTTCAAGAGGATTTTCAGGCAGGTACCATTAAATATATTTTTGAGTGAATTATCTGTTGGTACTCTTTTAGGGTATATCAAAAGAAATAATAAGTTTTTGTAAAATAAGGAACCTTGAAAGCAACAATTTTTTGCACTAAGGGGGGATAATTCCTTTCTTCCTTCAAACACATATTTTGAAAAAAGGGAGATAAAACTTGTAAAGTTAATAAGAAAAGTAGAAGACATTAAAATTATACCTTTTCTTTTAGGCTTTATAATAGCAACCATGCTTGAAGTACTTACAATAAGGAAGGATTGTTTAGTGAAACTTTTTTTGATAAAATTGACTAGGAGGTAAAGTTTTGCACAAATTTTACAAAGGACAACCATGACACCAATCGATGTTGGTTTAAAAATAAGCAAAACTAAAATGGCAAAGGCACATCACAGAGGCAATGTTGCTAGTAAAGTGTCTAATTTCAATTACGATTCTGGTTTAGAAAGAGAACACAAAGTGCTCATGGCTAAGATAGTATTGTAAAGGAGAAAACAATTTGTCACCTTAGGCACACACCTTTCCAAATTTATTTTTATGCTTCATAAATAGCATACATTTTTATTTGAAGTGCTTGCAATAAATGGGTGATTGTACCTCTTTTTATACTTCATAAATAACAAACTCTTTTTGTTTGAAGTACTTGTAATAAAAGGGGGGATTTTCTAGTGTAAATTTGCCTAGGAGGTAATATTTGTAACACCCTTAAAACAAGCTTCATGAGTTGCACATATTTTGCAATTAAGGGGGGATAAAAATTTATTTTCCTACTTCACACAAATTTTTGTAAAAAGGAAAAAATACTTATAAGGGTGCATTTTTGGCAACGACCGACACCTTAGTAACACTTCTTGTAGAAATTCATTAGAACATGTTTTATAACAAGGGGGGAACTTATAAGGGTGCATTTTTGATAGCGACTGACACCTTAGCTACCTTACCAAAACTTTTATAAAATCATATTGTAACCAAATTAACCTCGTATGAAGTGATCTAATCTAGTACACCTAGCAGTTGCAACGACTGGTTACCCATGCAATTTGATTGGATAACAAGATTAAAATAAGGACATTCGTTGATGTGAAGACAAAGTGAGGAATGACCCACTTTTTTCTTAGAGTAGCCAGAGCAAGAGCCAACAGATCAACATATTTTTCATTGTATTGGGACAGTTATATACATTACCCAAATAATGTAATAAGGGGGGATGTTAGAGTAATATTCCATTATTCGGGATATTAACCATATTCCTACATTAGGGTAGAGTTTATTTACCGCATGGTAGATTATTTTTATTACCATTGTAAATATATTTTACTATTACCTATTGTTAAGACATGAATGATTATTCACATTGTTACATGAATAATATTTGTTAATTGGTTAGCGTTAATTCCTAATTAGTTAGCTACCTTTGGGGGGGACAACCCACAGCACGTTTGTTAGCTACATTAGGGGATATTATTTTCTAATATCCTAAGGCTATTTCTAGCCTATACCTTGTACTATATAAACCTATGCATCTAATATATTTTTTAAAGTTTACACCATACTCTATCATCAAAGGAATGCCAAAGAGAAAAGAAAGGAATAAACTTCCACATGTATACATCAAAAAAAAGAAATTAAAACTTTTCCATCTAATGTCACTTCCTCAAAAGGTAAAATCCTAAATGCTAATCCCATTAGTCAAAATCCCACATCCCAAGAAATTGGTTTCTTAGGCCACCAAATGAGTTATTCATCCACATTAGCTAATCAAACTTGGTCAAATATTGATCCTACAATAACCCATGCAAATCCTCTCTATAAGATTACCTTTGATGTGAATAACCTACAAAAAATCCACCTTTGGGGAGCTATCACCATGTCATTAACATGAATCCACCTCCTACATCTAGTTCCCAAAATATTTTTTTACAAGAAAAAAATCGTAATTTTATTTCAAGAATGAAAGAAAATTACACTTCTTAGGTGCCTTTGCACAAACAAAAACCTAGATAAAAACATGTTACCAGGAGTCAAAATATAATTACAGTCAAGCATATCAAATATGAAAACTCATATTCATAACAACAAGGGGGTAATAAATATAAAAATCCTTATCAATACATAATCATCAGAATAGCCTTCATGTCCATAACCTAGATAAAAACCAACAAAAAAGAAACCAATTGAAAGAAGAAAACAACAAGAAAATAAATAGTTAAAATATGCCATATATATCTAATCAAATGAATGGACCCATAATAAAAACCCAGAGCTAGCATAGAAACTAGGGGTATGACATGTGGGTGAAAGAAGAAACTCCATCCTTGATCTCTTCCATTTGCAAGAAACCTTCTAGAACCTATTGACCTTCTTTTGATAACCTATTTGCTTCCTAATTTAATTCCCTATAAACATGAGTAAAAGAGATATTTTCAAAAAGGGAAATTACCTTCAATAGTTCATATCCCACTAGTCTAAGTAGATTATTTTGTAATTGAGTAGATCCATTCATCCAGTTGATGACCAAAGTAGAATCTCCAAATATTTATAATTCTTATACATCTCTCTTCAAAACACACTTTATTAGCAATCTCAACGCCTAAAACTTAGCAAAATTATTGGAACCTATCCTAAGACCTACTTTAAATTTGATATATTGGGTATCCAAGAAGAAAAAAATCCCTCTTGTGCTACTCAAATTTGACTATATTTGACTAGCCCCATTAAAAAAACTCCATGGTTGAGACTTTTCAATGAATAAATTGTCTACTTGTCAAGGTTTCTTATGTTTGCAAGGCCCTTTGTTGATTGATACCAAAGTCCTCACCTAAAATATGACCTGAAATGGGGGTATTATATTCCCTTCAAAAATAGTTGTATTTCGTGCCAACCATATACCCCAACATATAAGACATGGTAAAGAAAAAAATTGTTTCAGCTCTTTTTTCAAAAACCATTTTCTTAAGCATACCTCCACTGTTCTCCTTCCCAAACATTTTGAACTCTAGTTATCTGTTTAGTTTCTAACCAAACATATGGAGGAAAAGGGTATTTTATTAATAAATGTGTGATGTTTTTCTCCTCTAACTGATACAACATACAAATACTTGGACCTTATTTGCTTCTCCTCTATAAAACTTCCCAAGTCAAATCCTTATTTCTCAAAACTAACCATATGAAAATAATTGTCTTTTTGGGGGTAGATAATTTCCAAATATAATTCCATCACTAAGCATGCCCTTGAGGATTAGGGTCAAAACTTGCTTTGTATCCAAGTATAGCCATATACTGACCCCCAAATTTGTTGTATACCCAAGTAATAGTATCTAGTTCAGCTCTCAGCTTGATATGACTCTTATTAAGAATATCAGTGTAGGCCTTCCACAAAATAGCTTGCTCATAAAAAAGACCCAAGATGTGAGCCTGCTTCCAACCTTGGGTTCAAATACTAGAAGAATATGATTCCCCCACTTGATGAAGAAAGTAAAACCCCGCTACACCAAAAAAGAGCTTTAACGATGGTTGAAATAAGGCAGTTTTTTATGATGATAAAAATCTGCCCTAACAGACACTAAGAGGGTGGTTTAAAACCACCCTCTTAAGGTAACCACCATATTAAGGTCACCCTAAGAGGGTATTTTTAAACTGTCATCTTAGGGTGACCTTAGAGGGCAGTTTAAAATCGATGTCTTAGGATGACCTAAGAGGGCAGTTTAAAACTGCCCTCTTAGGGAGGTATCACTTTAAAAAAAATAAATAAACGCCACGTGGGAAATGAACCCCATATGTGTGTCTTCTCTTTTCTACCCTATAGACTCGGGCTTGGCTCAAAAGTGGGGAAAATTTGGTAAGATTCGGCAAATAAGGGGAAAAAGGTATTAAATATGCTACAATTTATAGAAAGAGACCCGCCCAAGGTCACTCGACTCACAGATTTAGGGATATTTATCTATGATTCTATACTACTTCATTATTCCTTTCTTTTATTGGTTTCATTCATATCAGAAGCTATTGCTATGTAGATCTAGTCCTATTCACATTGCAATTACTTTTAGGGGTTCACATGTATCGACATCAAGAAAGGGCAACTTTTGCTTGGAGATATAAATGCAGAGCTAAAAAATAATGATATTAAAGCTAAATTTAAAGTGGATGCATGCTCCAATGTATGGCATTCCAAATCCATCTTAACTGATATCTTCTATATGTATTATTTGATTAGTTTTACTTCAAATTGAGGCTTTTTGTTAATATTTAAAGGTAATGTTGAATAACTAGCATATTTAGTTTTAATTTCCATTTTATGCAAAGTTGGTTTTTTTTCTACCTTTTAGTAATATCATGAGTCATCATTCTTTATACTTTTGTCATAGAATTATTTTCATTTATGGGAAACATGTAATTCATAACGTTATCAAAATGCGAATGATGGCTCAGGTTTAGTCTTAAATATTTTATATTTTCTATTTGGTTAATAGATCCAACCGTGACAATTAATGAAGTGGCTCCAGGACTGAAGACAATTCTTAGCCTTAACATTCCAGATCAAAGATATGGTATGGTATGAAACTATGCTTCCATTAAATAATTTCATTCAATTTTGTTCTACAGTTAGCATTCCTAGTATATGTTAAAATGCATCACCTGCAATTATGATGTACAAAATCTGTTAAATCTTAATCTATTAAGATCTTTGTTGTACAATTTGAGGTGGGTTCTCTATACCTTTCACGTATACCTATCTTCTTCAAGCCATCCAAAGGCTAAAAAGTGATTTTTATTCCTTAAATTAGTTAGTGTTTACAAATGCTTTATCAATTGTGCACTCTGAAATAAATTGAAAACATTCTGAAACTGGTCTTGAATCCAATAAAATATTAGGTTATCATTGACTATATTTTGTAATAGATTTAGTAGCCTATTTTTCTTTCTTTAAACATTGATTAAAGCTGCATTTTGTTGGAAATATGAGCAAGAATTTTTGTCATTGATGTCAATAAGAGAGCAAGTTTTATCGCCATTAATTTCAAGTGATCAAGTTTCAATGTCATCCATGCATTTATTTCAAAATATTTGATCCGAGCGCTCGTGTTTTGGCAAGGTAGAAGTTGGTTTTAGATTTTGCACCGTTGGACGAAGGTGAAAAGGGAGGCGTGCGCCTCAACCTTTGCGTGAGGTCACGTAACCCACTTGGTGGGTGCGTGTTGTGTGGAGGTGCTTATAAGAAGGGGATCGAGGTTCAAATCTCGTAAAGGTCCTTTTTATGCTATTTAAAAGGTATGCACTCAATTACTAAGGCTTAACATTGCATCCAAAAATTGCAAGAGTGGAAATTAATTTTTTAATTTCCTAAAGTTTTATTAATTGGAAATTGCATATTTAAAAGGGTTTATGAGTTATAAAAGGGAGATAAAAGGGTATGCAAAGTTTTAATTTTTGTGTTTGATTTTTAAGTGATTAAATTTTATAAAAGGATTAATAAGGTGTGCCAAGGGTGATAGATGTTATTTGTTGAAATAAAGTCATATTATAAAATTTGATTTGAAAGGAGAAATAAGGCATAGTTGAGTTTGTGATATTTTGGTATGGTGAAATATTTTTAATATTAAGGACATATCTATGATATCTAACCATTGAGATTGTCAAAGAGGTTGAGTGTGATTGAGACAGGTTTTGAGATCAAATCTTCTTCAAAACAAAGGTATGGGCATATCATCCTTGTGAGTGGAATATTGTTTGTTGAATGTTGTGAATGCAAGTTGGAGTGAAAAGGTTTTGTTTGGTAAGCATTGTTGGAAATGATTGAGTGAGTTTTCACATGTATGTTGGGTGAACATTTGTGAAGACAATTGAGTGTGAAATTGTAAACTATCTTGAACTAGGGTTTATGCAAGAACATGAGTATCATTGTTATGTGAGATTGTGAACTAGGGTTTGTGAAAGAACATGAGTATCATTGTTATGTGAGTTTGGAATCATCTTGAGTAAAGTTTGAGTTCCATAGTGAGAGTGGTTGAAAGCTTTGGATGAAACATTTGCTTAGGGTTTGTAAGAAAGTTATGTTTCATTGAGTGATTGGTTGAGTGGACTTGATTGAGCATAGTTTATTGAAAGTGTTGGAGTGATAGTTCAAGTTTTGTGAAACAAATTGTTCTTTATTCTTAATTGATTTAAAGAGAGTTTGGAAGTGATTGAGTGTTGTGTGAAAGTGAAACATATTGAGTCTCTAACCATTCTCCATATGTTTATGTGGTTAAACAAGAGAGTTTGAAAGTGATTAAGTATTTTTGTGAGTGTGAAAACATATTGAGTCTCTAACCATTCTCTATATGTTTCTATGAAATTGAAACAAGATTCTGTGTGAAACTTGTTTGTGAAGAGGTTTTCTGTGATAGATTGAGTTGAGTTGAATAAGCTTTTGTGAAAGCTTGTGAGATAATTTGAGTAAGTCCTAGAGTGGACTTAAGGACAGAATTGAGGAAGCTTTTATGAAAGCTTAAGGACATATTTGTGTGAGCTTTTGTGGAAGCTTACAAAGCATAGTTGAGGCAAGTCTTGGTGAAGACTTGTTGAGCAGATTGGACAAGTTCTAGTGAGGACTTGTTGAGCATATTTGAGGTAAGTCTTGGTGAAGACTTGTTGAGAAGATTGAGCAAGTTCTAGTGAGAACTTGTTGAGAAAATTTGAGGTAAGTCTTGGAGAATACTTGTGGATAGATTAGTGTGAGCTTTTATGGAAGATTACAATGCAAATTTGAAGACAAAGATTGAGAGCATATTGGATAAGTCTTTGAAGGGAATTGTTGGACATGTTTGAGGTAAGTCTTTGAGAAGACTTGAAGATCTGAGTTGATTGATTGATTTGTTCAAACCTTGAGTTAAGGTTTGGGGCAGATCTATTAGATTTGATTTGTGATAAGATCAAGCTTTGTGTTAAATCTTGAGGGTAATTTGAGGATAGAGTTTGTTGCAGATTTGAGTATAGGTTTGTATCATGCCAAAGATAGATATTGAGCATATTTATGCTAGATCGAAGGACTGTGTTTAGTGTATATTTGAGATAGAGGTTGAGCATATTTATGCTAGAACGAAGGACTATGTTTAGTACATATTTGAGATAGATATTGAGTATATTTGTGCTAGATCGAAGGAATGTGTTTAGTGCAGATTTAATAGAGTTAAGATAAATCTATGGAGGTGATAGAGCAGAGGACAGTAGTCTCCAGTGGATAGAGATCCATTAGCCAGGGTAGTGAGGACAAAGGTCTTTTGAGTGAGGATAGGAGTCTTCAGTGGAGAGAGATCCACAAGCCAATGTAGTGGAGGTAGTAGTCTTCTAGAGGATCACTAGTCAGAATAGAGGAGAAGGAGTTCTCCTATGGATAGAGATCCACAAACCTACTTAGAGGATTGGTGTCTCCTTTGGACAGAGGTCCATAAATATTTTAATAGGGAAGGATTCCCAAGAGATTTGTTGAGAAAATTTTAGTGAAATATTTTCTTCGTGGAGTAGCCCACATTGGGTGAACCACATTAAATTGGTGTCTCTATTGTGTGTGGTGATTTGTGCATTGCTTTCATTACTACTGTTGACATTGCATTGATATATTGGATAATATAGTTCAAGTAAATAAAAGTAAAAAGTGGTCTTATACTTTTCACCCCCCTCTCAGTATAAGCTTGTGTTCTTCAATTGGTATCAGATCGGGTTCCTTCGAAAGAGTTTAACAACTTAAAGAAAGAAATCTCAGAAGAACACAAATGGATTCTCAGAATGGATATTCAAGGAATTCTACACCATTGTTCGATGGGAAAAATTATGCACTTTGGAGTATGAGGATGAAGTTTCACCTAATGGCACTTGGAAATGAAATATGGGAAGCAATTGAGAATGGATACATACCACCAACAACTCCACCTACAGATAAATATGGTAAGCTCCTACATCTATACAATTCAAAGGCAATGAATGGAATTTTGAGAGGTTTGCATGAAATAGATTTTATAAAGGTTATGCATTGCACATAAGCAAAGGAAATTTGGGATAAGTTGAAAGGTATATATGAGGGAGCAAAAACAAAAAGAAAGTTGCAAAATTACAAGAGAATGTTTGAAGACCTAAATATGAAGGATGAGGAAAACATTGTTGCATATCTACTTTGTGTGGATGAGGTTGTTAACTCCATGCAAGGACTTGGGCTTAAAGTTGAAGAAACAAATGTTTGTGATAAGATTTTAAGGTCACTCCCAAAAAGGTATAGTGAAAATATTTCAACTATAGAAGAGTCAAAAGATATTGAAATTTTGACAAGGGATGAGTTACATGGAATTCTCATAGCTTTTGAGATGAGAATAAAAGAGGAACCTATTCCCTAGAAGGAAGTAGCCTTCAAAGTTACCAAGAAGACAAAGGGTAAGAAGTCAGATTCAAGCAATGAGTCATCCAATGATGAAGAAGCAAATTATGGTAGAAGGAACAAGGACTCAAGAAAGTATAAAGGTACGAAATCATTTAGATGTTTTAGTTGTGGAAAATATGGTCACTATGCATCTGATTTTCCAAAGGCTGGAAATAGCAATGATGAAGAAAAATAGGATCATAAGAACAGGGAAGCAGGAAAACACATGTACCAAAAGAAAAGTAGGGATGGACAAGGCAAGCAAGGAAATAAGTTTTTCCAAAGGCATAAAAAGAGTTTTTATGCAGACAAGGCAGGTAAGAGTTCAAGTGATAGTGATGAAAGTTCCTCAAATAATGAAGAAGATGAAATTCTATTTATGGCAAAAGAAAAAGAAGTGGTTAGAAATAAGGCACCAATGATTCTCAAGTGTTTTAGATGTGGTAACTTTGGTCATCTTGAAGATAGTTGTACAAGGAATGGATTCAGTTTCAGTGATGATGAATATGAAGATACACTTGAAGGTCCAGAAGAGGAAAGTCTTCTTATGGCAATAGAAGAAGAAGGAAGTACTTCTAGTGGAAATAAAATAAAAGAAATGAATATGATCCTAAAGGTAAATAAATAGAGAAAGAATCAGAGAAAGGAGAAGTTGATCTTGAGGGTGAGCTTATTTTTGCCCTTGATGCATTAAGGAAGGTAAGAAAGTAGAACTCAAAACTCAAGCTTCAATTTCAAGAATGTGATGAAGAGAAAGGGAAGCTTATAGAGGATCTAACCAACTCAATAGCTAAGACAAGGAAATTTAAAGAAAGGTTAGAGGCTAAGGTTTTAGAATGTGAAAGGTTAGAGCATGAGGTAGCTTCACTAAGGAAGGAAGTAAAAGAGTCTAAGGATAAGTTACACAAGTTTGGGAGAAGCTCAAAGAACTTGGATAATATTATCAAGGTACAAATATCTTCATCAAACAAAATAGGACTTGGTTTTGAATAGGTACAAAGAAAACAAGGAGAGGAGTCAATCTCAAGCTTCAAAGAAGAAGAAGCTTCAGAAGAAGAGAGTGTAAGAGAAAGTGAGACTTGTGAGGAATAGTTGAACAATAGAAAGTTCAACAAGAAAAGGAACAATGCACAAATGAGGAACAAATGGAACATGAAGCAACATAGGGTAAAAGAGACTAAGAGACCAATGGGGTCAAGGAAAGGTAGTTTCAATGGATGATGCTTCTCATGTCATAGGTTTGGGCATAAGGCTACACAATGCAAGACACATGAAAGACAAGAATATGGGAATTTAATAAATAGACATATTTTTCAAGGGTATTGCTACTCTTGTAATCAGTTTGGTCACAAGGCAGTAAATTGCAGGGTTCATGACATGAATGGATATGGCTTCACTAAGAGGAACTACTAGATATTTGCACCTTTAAGGAATAACAACATTAAGTGTTATAAGTGCAATAATTATGGGCATATAGCAAAGTGGTGTAGAGCAAAATTTCCAGAACTTCCAAGGATAGGCAAGAAAGAGGATTCTCAAAAGGTTCAAAAAGGTATGACTTCAAAGGTATGGAAAAAGGTGGACAAAAGTAAAGATCAGTGTATGTTGGGAGTAGAGATACTCCCACCCCAGAATTAACCACCTCAAGAGAAGAGGTGGGGGAGGGGCTAAGATAAGAGTCTCATTCTTAACCCCGAGCCCCAAAGGTGACCCTTTTCCATTGATGTCAAACAGGGAGAGCATTCAGTCAGGGGAGTAGTTTCTCAGGGGGAGAAAAACAGAAAAAGGTAAAGAAAATGGTAAAAGGAAAATGGGTTGCCATCAATGACAAAGGGGGATATTGTTGGAAATATGAGCAAGGTTTGTTGTCATTGATGTCAAGAAGAGAGAAAGGTTTGTCGCCATTAATGTCAAGAATATGATGATCAAGTTTCAGTGTCATCCATGCATTTATGTCAAAAGGTTGATGTCCAAGTTTCGGTGTTATTAATGTCCTCCAGTGGTTTTTCTAGCAAGGCAAAGAAGCAGGTTAATGGAAATAATAATATTATAATATATAATATTATAATATTTTCGGTTACAAGTTGGTGTGAAGAAAAACGAAGGCCAAGGAATGATAAAATTATTATTCCTCCAAAAGACCCATGTGAAAGTTTATTTTTAAATTATTTAAATTTAAATATTTTACCCTAAGGTAAAATTTAAATTTAAATTAATTTAAAAGGGTGCCAAAATAAAAATTGAATTAATTTGAATTCGAATTAATCTAAGCATCGACGTGTTTGGAAATATTACAAAGCATATAAAAGGGGGTAAGATCCCACCTTAGAAAAGTATCCATGCGAATTATCGAATGCTCAAGGAAATCGTGTGCCAAGGCTTGGAAGGGAAGAATCACATGTGTTTTAAACCCTTTAAGGAAGTAGACCAAGGAACAAGTGTGATTTGAGCGTACTTTACATCGCAAGACACTGGGTAGCATGGTTGGCAGCCAGGGACTGCGTTAAGTCACTTGCAGACAACAGGTCACAGGTTTGATCCGCACATTCATGTTTTGGTAAGGTAAAAGTTTGTTTTAGCTTTTGCGCCATCGAACGAAGGTGAAAAGGGAGGCATGCACCTCAACCTTTGCGTGAGGGCACGTAGCCCACTTGGTGGGCGCACGTTGTGCGGAGGCGCTTGGAAGAAGGGGATCGAGTGTTCGAATCCCACCAAGGCCCTTTTGATGCTATTTACAAGGTATGCGCTCAATTGCTAAGGTTTAACGTTGCATCCAAAAATTGCAAGGGTGGAAATTAATTTTTTAATTTCCTAAAGTTTTATTAATTAGAAATTTCATATTTAAAAGGGTTTATGAGTTATAAAAGGGAGATAAAAGGGTATGCAAAGTTTTAATTTTTGTGTTTGATTTTTAAGTGATTAAAGTTTATAAAAGGAGTAATAAGGTGTGCCAAGGGTGTTAGATGTTATTTGTTGAAATAAAGTCATATTATAAAAATTGATTTGAAAGGAGAAATAAGGCATAGTTGATTTTTGATATTTTGGCATGGTGAAATATTTTTGAAAGAAAATATTAAGGATAGATTTGTGATATCTAACCATTGAGATTGTCAAAGAGGTTGAGTGTGATTGAGACAAGTTTTGAGATCAAATCTTCTTCAAAACAAAGGTATGGGCATATCATCCTTGTGAGTGGAATATTGTTTGTTGAATGTTGTGAATGCAAGTTGGAGTGAAAAGGTTTTATTTGGTAAGCATTGTTGGAAATAATTGAGTGAGTTTTCACATGTATGTTGGGTGAAAATTTGTGAAGACAATTGAGTGTGAAATTGTGAACTATCTTGAACTAGGGTTTATGCAAGAACATGAGTATCATTGTTATGTGAGATTGTTTGAAACAAGGGTTTGTGAAAAGAACATGAGTATCATTGTTATGTGAGTTTGGAATCATCTTGAGTCAAGTTTGAGTTCCATAGTGAGAGTTGTTGAAAGCTTTGGATGAAACACTTGCTTAGGGTTTGTAAGCAAGTTGTGTTTCATTGAGTGATTGGTTGAGTGGAGGTGATTGAGCATAGTTGATTGAAAGTGTTGGAGTGATAGTTCAAGTTCTGTGGAACAAATTGTTCTTTATTCTTAATTGATTTAAAGAGAGTTTGGAAGTGATTGAGTGTTGTGTGAGAGTGAAACATATTGAGTCTCTAACCATTCTCCATATGTTTATGTGGTTAAACAAGAGATTTTGAAAGTGATTAAGTATTGTTGTGAGTGTGAAATATATTGAGTCTCTAACCATTCTTTATATGTTTCTGTGAAATTGAAACAAGATTCTGTGTGAAACTTATTTGTGAAGAGGTTTTTTGTGATAGATTGAGTTGAGTTGAATAAGATTTTGTGAAAGCTTGTGAGCTAATTTGAGTAATTCCTAGAGTGGACTTAAGGACATAATTGAGGAAGATTTTGTGAAATCTTAAGGATAAATTTGTGTGATCTTTTGTGGAATCTTACAAAGCAGAGTTGAGGTAAGTCTTGGTGAAGACTTGTTGAGCAGATTGGACAAGTTATAGTGAGGACTTGTTGAGCATATTTGAGGTAAGTCTTGGTGAAGACTTGTTGATAATATTGAGAAAGTTCTAGTGAGAACTTGTTGAGAAGATTTGAGGTAAGTCTTGGTGAAGACTTGTGGACAAATTAGTGTGAGATTTTGTGGAAGCTTACAATGCAAATTTGAAGATAGATATTGAGAGCATATTGGATAAGTCCTTGAGAGGACTTGTTGGATAGGTTTGAGGTAAGTCTTTGAGAAGAATTGAAGAGCTGAGTTGATTGATTGATTTGTTCAAACCTTGAGTTAAGGTTTGGGGAAGATCTAGTAGAGTTGATTTGTGATTATATCAAGCTTTGTGTTAAGGCTTGAGGATAGATTTGAGGATAGAGTTTGGTGCAGATTTGAGGACAGGTTTATGCCAGACCAGATATAGATATTGAGAAGATTTATGCTAGATCGAAGGACTATGTTTAGTGTAGATTTGAGACAAAGGTTGAGCAGATTTATGCTAGATCGAAGGAATGTGTTTAGTATATATTTGAGATAGATATTGAGCAGATTTGTGCTAGACCGAAGGACTGTATTTAGTGCAGATTTGACAAAACTAAGATAAATATTTGGAGGTGACAGAGTAGAGGATAGTAGTCTCTAGTGGATAGATATCCATTAGCCAGGTTAGTGAGGGCAGAGCTATTTTGATTGAGGACAAGATTATTCAGTGGAGAGAGATCCACAAGCCAGTGTAGTGGAGGCAGGAGTCTTCTAGAGGATCACAAGTTAGTGTTGGAAATTACCATCAGTAAAAGTTAAAAATATTTGATTTTACTTGGGGTAAAGGTAAATTACATTTACCTTACCTGGACGGTAGTGGACTGTAGCATTTGGGCGGCAAGAGAACTCAAGTTAACTTTCTTTTCCCCCAATTTCTCCTTTCCCCCCTTTCTTTCTCAAATAGGTTATTTACCTTGTATTTAAGCTTTGTAACCTTTGATTCAACGTTAATTCAATTAATCCTATTTGCAAATCACTCACCTTTCACATTTGGTATCAGAGCAACATGATTCCCGAGGTGATGGGGCTCGTAGTTCGAGGCAACGACATGGATCCCGATGCGGCCCGTAGGAGCTGAGGTGGCACAGATCCTGAGACGGCCCACAGGAGCTGACTGGTGCATTTTTTGAGGCACTGGTGGAACTGGATGACGCGGCCCGTAGGAGCAACAGATTCGCATGATTCCCGAGGTGCTGTTGACGTGGTGTCGATGCGATTCCTGAAGCGGAGCTGAGGTGGAGATCTATTGCACGTGGCCCGAGGTGCGAGATCGACATGGCATGACACGTGGTGACGTGAGACTAGAACGCGACCTGAGGAGGCTGACGAGGCAAGGTGACGTGGCGCTGGTGTGTGGCCCGAGAAGGTGACATGGAGATCTACAAATTGTGCTGACGTGGCACTGGTGCGCGGCCCGAGAAGGTGACGTGTCAATCTGCGTGTGCATCATCGATGGCAAAAGGCTGCGGCATTGGTGATTGCCCGTAGGCAGTCAAAGCACATTGCGTGCTTTGTTGTTTTTAAACAACAAAAACATCGCTCTGTGAGCGATGTGGGACTAATAGTCCCAAAGAATATAAAAGCTTTGCGCCGAAGCGTGAAGCCAAAACTTGCTTCGCACTCGACGCGAAAGTCAAGAGGCGGGGAGCACGCGTTGCTCCAGGATCAGCCCGGATAGCGCAGCGGCTACCCTCAGCCCTGAGACCCGCGAGGTCGCAGGATCGACTCTCGGCGGGGTCGATAGAAAATCAAATTTTTTTTAATCAAAAGAAAAACTAAGGAATAAGTTTAAAATTAAAAAAATATATATATTTTTTTAGTTTTTTTTAAACTGTTCATTAGCTTTTATAAATTTTTTTTTTTTTTTTTTTTTTTAGTTGAGTGAAATTTCCTAAGAGGAAATAAATGTGAAGTTTTTTATTGATTGAAATTTCCTAAGAGGAAATATATGTAAAGTTTAAAAAAAAAAAAACTTGGAAAGTTAAATTTTTTTTTTTTACTATTTCCTAAGAGGAAATCCTTGTAAAAGAAAATTTCTGGGAAATTTTCTTTTACAAGGATTTCCTCTTAGGAAATAGTAAAAAAAAAAAAATTTAACTTTCCAAGTTTTTTTGTTTTTAAAATTTACATATATTTCCTCTTAGGAAAGTTAAATTTTTTTTTTTTTACTATTTCCTAAGAGGAAATCCTTGTAAAAGAAAATTTCTGGGAAATTTTCTTAAATGATAAGATCGAAAGGTTGTTATCATGCCCTCTGCAAGTTGTTACTGAGAACAACTCCTGAAAACTTTGATAGGAGCGTGAAAACACTAAGTCTTAATACAGTTTTTTCACGATTACAAAACGCGGTTATTGCACACCAGAGAAATCCTGATCAAGGATACGAAGCCGATTCGAAGATAACTCCTTCGGCAGCAAGTTTGAACAATCGACACAATTTGCAATTGCTGCACAAGGATCCGAATATACTCATTATAGTAATTCATTTGAAATCCTTCAACCTCCTCCTCGAAATAATATTGATCGAGTGACGATGATGAACAAGTCGCGACAATTTTGTAATTGCTGAACAAGTTTGAGTTGTTCATGATTGTAAATCAAGCAGGGCTTGATATTTTGTGAAGTCTTTTTGCAATAAGACTATAAAAGAGAGGTTTCTTGTTTTAGTAGATTAAAAAATGGGATCACATAATAATTTACCAATTCCCGAATTCTACGGAGAAGAAGAAGGTCCACCAAATATTTTTCTCTCTTATGGACAGCCAGATCAAAATCTAAATGATACATGGATTCTAGATACTGGTTGCTCCAACCACATGAGTGGCAAAGAAAATCTCTTTGCTACATTAGATTCAAATTACAAATCTCAAGTTAAGTTAGGGGATAATAAATCCTTGCAAATTGAAGGCATAGGAGCTATGGAAGTTCCCACAAAAGAAGGTATTAAAAATGTGAATGACATATACTATACTCCACAGCTACAACACAATTTGTTAAGTGTTGGCCAAATGATGGAGAAGCATTACAAATTAGTTTTTGATGAAAGAAAATGTACAATCTTTGATAAAAAAATTGTAACCGGGTCATCACAGAAGTCCCTATGACAAAGAATAGGTTGTTCCCTCTAAATTTTGGTGAGCCAGGGGGAGCTCAACTTGCAAACATTGCTATTACAAATCCAAGTGAATTGTGGCACTTGAGATATGGTCACCTCAATTCCGCTAGCTTGAAAATGTTAACATCACAAGCTATGGTGACAGGACTACCAAAAATACCAGAACATAAAAAGGTATGCGAAGCATGTGCTTTGGGAAAGCACTCCGAATGAAGTTTCCAAGAGGCAGAGCGTGGAGAGCAAGCTATCCTCTTCAGCTAGTACATTCGGACATCTGTGGTCCAATGCAAACAAAGAGTCTTGGAAACAATTCTTATTTTCTAACATTCATAGATGATTATTCTAGAATGTGTTGGTTGTATTTTCTGAAACACAAAGATGAAGCATTTGATTGCTTCATAGACTTCAGAAATAATGTAGAAAAGCAAAGTGACTACTATGTCAAATGTCTTCACACTGATAAAGGAGGAGAGTACTCCTCAAATGAATTTCTTCATTATTGTAAGCAAAATGGGATAAAAAGGCAGTTCACCACTGCCTACACCCCACAACAGAACGGTGTGGCTGAGAGAAAGAACCGCACCCTTGTTGAAATGGCACGAACAATGCTTCAGGAAAAACATCTCACAAATAGCTATTGGGCAGATGCAGTGAGAACAAGTGCATATATTCTAAATAGAAGTCCGACTTCTAGTTTAGATGGTATCACTCCTTATGAAGGATGGTACGGTAAGAAACCAAATGTCAAACATTTCAGAGTATTTGGTTCTTTAGCTTATGCACACATTCCTGAGGAGAAGCGAAAGAAGCTTGATCCAAAGAGTCAAGCATGTGTTTTTGTAGGGTATTGTGATTCAACCAAAGGGTATAGATTGTACAATCCCATGACACATAAAATCATTATCTCTAGGGATGTAATTTTTGATGAAGGGGGAGAATGGGGTCATAAAAAATTTGTTTATTTTGACTCTAATTCGGACAGTACCACACCAGTACCTCCCATAATGGTACAACCCAAGAAAAGCAGTCCTCCTCCATAGATTCCACATCAGGAAACTTCATCAAGTACATCAAGTGGTACACCAAGTCCAAGAAGGAATTTTTTGGCACCCCCAAATTCTCCAAAACGATTCCAAAGATCTGTAAGCGCTCCAAGTCCGATGGATATTGATTCAGTTTCTCAAAGGAAAGAGACAAATAGAGGAAAGTGCATACTATAGAGTCATCCATCTTCTCAAATGTTGGATAGGAATTTCCAACAAAGATACACTAGGAGTCAAGCTAGTGAGATGGATGACATTTTGTCAAGACTTGAAAATCTTCAAATGTCAGGGGATGATGAGTCTCATGAACCAAGGGGTGATGTAGTCAATTATTCTTTGTTGGATGCTGCACAGCTAGAACCTTCTAGCTATGAAAAAGCATGCACTGAAAATATATGGCAGGATGCCATGGAAGAGGAAATATCCTCTATTGAAAAGAATGATACTTGGGAGCTTGTGAAGCTTCCCAAGGGAAAAAAGTGTGTTGGATGTAAATGGGTCTATAAGACCAAATTCAATGCTGATGGATGCATTGAAAGGCACAAGGCGAGATTAGTAGCTAAAGGTTTTACTCAGAAATATGGAATAGATTATGAGGAAACTTTTGCTCCAGTTGCTCGACAAGAAACAATTAGAACTGTTCTTTCCTTGGCAGCCCATAAAGGATGGAAGATTCAACACATGGATGTGAAAAGTGCATTTTTAAATGGATACCTGATAGAAGAGGTGTATGTTCAACAACCTCAAGGTTTCCAAGAACCAGGAAAAGAGAACCTTGTTTATAAATTGAAAAAAGCACTATATGGCCTCAAGCAAGCACCAAGAGCATGGTACTCAAGAATTGATGGCTATTTCAGCAAATATGGTTTCACAAAAAGCAAGAGTGAACCAACATTATACTACCTAAAAAATGGAGTAGATATCCTCATAGTTTGTTTATATGTGGATGATCTAATATTCATGGGTAGTAATGATAAAATGAATACGGAGTTCAAAAACTCCATGATGAATCAGTTTGAGATGAAGGATCTCAGATTAATGAGATACTTTCTAGGAATGGAAGTACATCAATCAAAGAATGGGATCTTCATATGTCAATATAAATATGCTCATGACATGATCAAGAAATTTGCTATGCAGCAGTGCAAATTAGCTGCAACACCAACTGGACATGGAATCCAGCTAAGCAAAGAAGATGGAGCACCTAATGTTGACTTGACCAATTACAGAAGCATGGTTGGGAGTTTAATGTTTCTCACCAACACTAGGCCAGATATACAGTATGCTATTTCTCTTGTATCACGATTTATGGCATGCCCATCCGAGCTGCATCTTCAAGCAACCAAACGAATTTTACGATATGTAAAAGGTACATTGGATTTTGGAATCCATTACCACAAGTCTAACTCTGTGAAGTTATTTGGTTATAGTGATAGCGATTGGGGCAGTAATATAGATGACAGAAAATCTACATCAAGGAACTATTTTAGTCTAGGATCAGGACTAATAACTTGGAGTTCCAAGAAGCAATCTGTTGTAGCATTATCATCTACAGAAGCTGAGTACATAGCCATTACTCATGCAAGTACTCAGATCCTCTGGTTGAGGAAAATCCTTGAAGAGATTGGCGAAAAACAAATTGGTCCAACCAAACTGAATTGTGATAATATAAGTGCCATACAGTTGGCATATAATCTGATCCACCACAAAAGGTCAAAACACTTTGATATGAAGTATCACTTCATAAGAGATATGGTGGAACAACAGACAGTTGAGCTTCAATATTGTAGCACTTTGGATAATCTAGTAGACATCTTCACCAAAGGCATGGCTAAAGCTCAATTTATAAAGCTGAGAGACTATATAGTTAGTCCTCTCAACTTTAAGGGGGAGAATGTTGGAAATTACCATCAGTAAAAGTTAAAAATATTTTATTTTACTTGGGGTAAAGGTAACTTACCTTTACCTTACCTGGACGGCAGTGGACGGCAGCATTTGGGTGGCAAGAGAACTCAAGTTAACTTTCTTTTCCCCCAATTTCTCCTTTCCCCCCTTTCTTTCTCGAATAGGTTATTTACCTTGTATTTAAGCTTTGTAACCTTTGATTCAACGTTAATTCAATTAATCCTATTTGCAAATCACTCACCTTTCACAGTTAGAGCAGAGGAGGAGTTATCTTGTGGATAGAGATCCAAAAAATAGCTTAGGGTATTGGTGTCTCCTTTGGATAGAGATCCATAAATACTATAATAGGGAAGGATTCTCAAGAGATTTTTTGAGAAAATTTTAGTGAAATATTTTCTCCGTGGAGTAGCCCACATTGGGTGAACCATGTTAAACTGGTGTCTCTATTGTGTGTGGTGATTTATGTATTGATTTCATTACTGTTGTTGATATTGCATTGATATATTGTATAATATAGTTTGAATAAAGAAAAATAAAAAGTGGTATTATACTGTTCACCTCCCCTCTCAGTATAAGCTTGTGTTCTTCACATTATTTTTCTCGGTATTTGGGTTCTTAACTATTTTGGCCATTGAAAACCAGTTTTTTAAACAACTAAAGAAATTTACATTACAATTGCACAATGACCTGGTCTTCCTTGTAAGGCATTAGCAGGGGTTGGGTATCAAATTTTTTGACAAAGATACATCATTAGTTTTATGTTTGATAAAAAGCCAACAGGCTTATCCTGCGGCATTCTTAATATGCTGAGGCTCTGGCGTTTGAGGAGAGTTAGTGCTCTTTTTGCTAGGTAATCCTCATATTTTATGCACTATAATTCATTCCTTAATATCACAATTTACACATTTTATTTCTTTTTGATAAATCTATGAAATCTTGTCAGGTTTCTTGATAGTTATTTTTTATCATGAATGTAATTTATGTTCTATTTGTAGGACTATGTTGGACATGATTATAATTTAAGGTTCTAAATGAATTTTAATTGTATGCTTGGAAATGTCTGGATAGTATTATTATTGTCTATTTTTGTGATTGCAGACTGCATAAAATACTATAGCTACAGATCTACCTATTACTCATCCTATTAGGCTTGTCTTAACACTTAAATTTTTAGTTTTCTATTATGAAATTTAGAATTCCCCCGAAAGGAAATACTAGGTGTTTTTTAAGTTTGTAGATTAGTGGTTAGACATTTTGTGACCATTACCAAAAAAAATGAATGGGTATTGTTTCAGTATTTTTCTTTAGATTTTTGTATTTGTCAAATCTTACGTTTGTGTTCTACTAGGTCGTTTCTTGTTTAATGTGCATTACTTTCAAATATTCAGTGCTATACATTTCTTTAACTTTTGGTTGTTTACTATAGAGCATGCCAATTGGCAAAACAAGCATTTGATGAGGCCATTGCAGAGCTTGATACTGTTAGTGAAGAATCATACAAGGATATCACACTAATGCTTTAGATTTGCAAGAATATGGAGGTTAGTTAATGCATTAATTTAGGTCTTTTAGGTTGGCTTGAGGGTATTCAAGATAGAAATCTATG